>OX276407.1:24513398-25866285 GCA_946251805.1 Cybosia mesomella
GGACTACAACACCAGACTACTAAAAATCCCTACTACTGTAAATAACTAATTAAAACAAGAACTACTAACAAACTCCCGTATAAACCTCATTCATACAAAATGAAGCTGGCAACACCTCTGAGATTCGACTCTACCTACCGATCAACGATTTAATTGGTGATATATTAAATTGTAATTAACGTGCAACCCTACCGTGCCTGAGGTAGTTAACTCGTTTTGCAACTAATCAACCAACAAGTCGTATATAAAATTGAACACAACTAGTCAAGTGTCATACAGAATCTTAAAGTTATTGAACGATTGGTTGGTGAATTTTAAACAACTTTTCGTAAGTTACTTTGACAATATATTGTTGATAGTTTTATTAGTTCAACCTTCCCTTCACAATATGGAAAGTCAGTCGCTTTTTATACTACTTAGGTAACAAACAATCACACAGGTGACGTGATGGTAAGCAACTTAGACTATGAACGCTTGCAACACCCGAGGTAACTATTTAGTAATCTGTGCCCGAGGCATCACTGCGTGTTAATAAGAAATGATGAGAAAGAGAATATGATATACATAAAAGTCTTTGGTACTCTTACTGAACGTTCGAAATGCAGCCTACTGCTACTTAAAGCCGATTATACACGAGAAGGAGGTACTTTCTTGGTCTGAGAGAAGTTTAATTTGGCTTATGAGGTTTTTGAGCGAAGCTCGTCAGAGCTTTGCTCTCTTTTGGACGACTCATGTAATTGGTTAGACCATCTTCTCCTCTCAAACGGCTGGATCGATTCTAATGAAATTTCACACAAGCATAGATGTTACTGATGGGAAGGACACGTATTTAAAAATTTATGTGTACCACGGAGGAATATCCACCTGAAAAAAAAAACAAAAATCTGATTTCTCAATGAAAAAAAGCCTCCTTCAGCGCGATTGCTATTAAATTAAGTAATTTGTTCATATACACAAGACAAAAAAAGAATAACGAAAATCGGAATAGCCGTTTGTTCTCACTAGTTCAATTCATTAGTTCGACTGTCCAACTACTGAGACTTCTTTTTCTCATTTGTTCGATTATTAGTAAATGATTTCGACGGAGCCCCGCTACGCGGGGCTCCTATTTCTACGTGCATTATCACAAGTGACCGAACACGAGATCTCTGGGAGACCTCCGCAATAACCCTTCTCACCTATATCTATGCGTGTCGGGGCGCGCGGTGAAAGTCTCAGTAGTTCGACGGTCGAACTAATGAGAAAAAAAATTCTCACTAGTTCGACGCTCGAACTAATGAATCGAACTAGTGAGAACAAGCCAATGAATTTCAGACCTAGTTATCGAAGCGACTGTCGTCTGACCTTCAACCCCGAGAGGCAAGCCTTCGCCAGAACCTCGTCCGTCAATCAGCAGATGTACCGTCTTGCAGGTGAGTTTGGCTTTGCCCCAAAGGTCTTGGTGCCAAGTCAAAGCGTCGGTAGCTTAGTGGTTAAGGAGTCGACTCTACGACCTAGAGGTCCCGGGTTCGAATCCTGGCCATTACACTACCGACGTGAACCCACTCCTAACACAAGCAATTAAGCTTAGCTGGAGGGGTTAGGGGAAATATTAGTAATTTCGGTTATTTAAATTAAAATTAGAATTAGAAACGGGATATTTACCATGTTTAGTATCTTTTTCGAGAATTCGATATTTCGGCACTGTTACAAAAACGAAAAAAAAACAGCTAGGGTGCAAGCTGTCCTGGGGTGCGACTGGTTGGATCACCTCCAAGTTTGGTGCACCCTGGGCAACGTGGGCGATGACGCATCATTGATTGCTCCTCTGGAGTAGCTGGCGTCAACGTCAACGGCCAAGAGTCTGACCAACCGGCCCTTTTCAGGGCCAGCTGACCCCATTGCACGAGGGGGTCGGGGTATGGCGGACCTGCAAGGCCCGCGGGTGGGCGTGGTCGCTCCAGGTACCCCTCTGCTGTTATCAGAGGGGACACTGCGAATGGCCCAAGGTCAGTCGGAGTGCGAGGGATATGCTCTATGAGTAACCTTACACCCCGGCGTCTGTAGACCTGAGACGACGTGCGGTTTTAGTCGGTTCAAGCCCGACATAACCGCCCCCGCTAGCCGGAAGGGGAATCCGAAGGAATTTCCGCACAAAAAAAAAGGGGTGCAAGCTATCCTACCCCTGCAACCCCTCCTACGTGGGACCAAAAATATGTGTGAAATACAGAGATATATTACGTGTTACAAAACAATAATTCGAATGCTATATTTTATGCTGATTTCCTCATTAATATCCTTCGAAAATGATTTCCGTAATGACTCCTTTTTAAATTATTATTAGCCAATTAGTATATGTTAAATATATGCTAAAATACTTCTAATTATGTTTTCGTCAAGCGTCGATACATGTGACGTCATTTATTTACAAAAAATTTAAACAAAGGTGTGCTTGGCAGAAGTCTGTCAATATATTCATAAGTACTTGAAATGAAATGAAATGTATTTGCTTGAAGTGTGAAATGGTACATACATAGAAATGTGATGGTAGAATATTATAATTTGGTGCCACATACTGCTACTTTTTTGTTTCGTGCGAGATTCCATCGGATACCCCCCCCCCCCCCCCGCCGGCCAACGGAGGCGGTTATGTCGGGCTTGAACCGACTATTAGACCGACTCACGCCATCTCGGTTCTTCAGATCGGGGTGTAAGGTTGCCCATAAAGCATATGTTTCAAATTGTGCAGTTTAAACAAGTTGAATTCCTGAGACGAGCTCAGCCGAATACAAGGGATTTTCGATTTTGCGATTATTCTTTTTTTTTGTTGATTTTTTGCGATTTTTTCTTTATCTTGCAATGTTTCACCCCAGCACGAATCTATTACCGAAAACAGCAACTCGATAGCTCATCTCCTTCATACCCAAAACCGTGACAGAAAATTGGCAACGACGACGTCGACGACAACTCGATAGCAATAGGGCTTTTCTAAAGAAAATCCCTTAAAATGTATTCTACATAAATAGAATAAAATCCTAATTACTTGAAATAAAACGATTATTCTATCGCGAATTTGTTATTCGTTATTTAAGATCTACATTACCTATTCCCGGGAAATATTGTAGCTAACAATATAACTCATGATTCTTCCCAAGCTTTTCCCAGAAATAGTTTAGATAGCGTTTAGGTAATATCGTGTTAACTTTGTATAATTTCATAAAATACTAAGGCTGGATTACACCGATGTAAATTCGAGCTACCAAACTGAGAATTTGCGTTTTGCTCAATGAAATTCATTGCGGATAATTACACAGTTCAATTTTATAATTTTATATTTATTCTTTTTTATATTATATTTTTGTATTATTGAATTTCTTTAAAAGAAAAATAAGAACTTATTTAAAATAAATAAATAAAATAAATATTCTAGGACAAATTACACAACGCCACCTAGACCCAAACTAAGTAACAACATACTTAAATAGTTTTTTTGTAAATTAATACATATTATACATAGAAACACCCAAACCAATGCAAATAGACATATTTGCACTGAGCGGGAATCGAACCCGCGACCTGTGACTTAGCAGTAGAACGCACTACCGCTACGCCACAGAGGTCCTCAGTGAACCTATGATACCCACCTGAATAAAACGAATTCCCTAGTTTGAAGTTTAAATAGGCAGTGGCTCGCTACATCTCACAGTGGCAAGTGTTACAGTATTAAATAGACATTAAATAATAGCGAGGGTGGCTCTTATCTCCTAATAGCTGTAAGATACCGCTCAAAGAGACCCAATCTCAATAAATTTATTAAAGGAATATTGCCAATAGAGACCCAGCACTTCCTATTAATTAAAATACTTAATTAATTCACCTGGAAATTGTTTTAATCAATTCACTTCTGGCCCAATTTATTGGGGTATATCGAACGGTGACCA
The DNA here is from genome assembly GCA_946251805.1 of Cybosia mesomella. Classification (NCBI taxonomy): domain Eukaryota; kingdom Metazoa; phylum Arthropoda; class Insecta; order Lepidoptera; family Erebidae; genus Cybosia; species Cybosia mesomella. The sequence continues at coordinate 24,517,319 of OX276407.1, forward strand.
CCCTCACCTGGTGATAATTAAAACCCTTATATTACAATCGGGATTATCTTCAACATTGTCTCTTAATTATGATCAAGGTATTTTGGGATTACGCACAAAGGCTTTCACCCGTTTTAAAACGTGTGATTTCAAAATTTACGAATCCTATAACATGAAAATTTCAAAATCTAATTGAAAAAGAATCAAAATATGAGTGATTTTGAAGATTTTGAAGGCTTGGTTTTGACAGAAAATAGCAATTCTAAAATTTTTGAAATGAAAACTTCTTTAGCACTTTTTGGATCAACAAAAATCATGAAACATGCGTCATCGTAACCGAACTTTCTATGTACAAAATATGAAGTGAAAACTTCTTTATTTGTAACAACGCCATCTTTGTGGTAGCTGTTGAACTCGTTTGAAACCTTAACAAAATTATTTGATGAAGTTCCGAACTGATATGATCACAATGAACAACATAGACGGCTCTGTAAATATTTCCTGAGGATCCAAAAAATTCACACGTAATTAAATTGTTCAAGTTTTCATTTCCGGAGTGCCACTGCGTTTTTTTTTTCATTTTTCTTTCAAATCGAATTGGAATCACGCATTTTGAAAACGTGACGTTTCTTAATCAGGACATTCAGGACCCAGCACAGATAACTTAGTTTTTTTTTATCTGTACCAATAGCGATATTATGAAGTAGACTTTTAAACATATGTTAATGACATTTAGTGACTTTAAAAAAGAATATGCAAGTTCAACCCACAGGATCCTACTCCCGAGACCTTTCCATCCTATGTATTATTTCCGGCATTGCTCTATTTGTGTACAAAATCCATCCAGTCGTTTTTACGTGAAAGAGTAACAAATAAATATACTCATCTGCGCATTTACTATTTTAGATAGGATATTAGCCCTAAAACTTTCTGAACACAAGCATATTTTAGCAATAGATTTAGATAAAAAAAACACGTCAAATTATGGTATTTATTTGTTTCAGCATGCTCCGAGCACTAGATTTGGGCGGAGGTGAGCGGTCTCTCGAGCGGTCGCTTGAAAGATCACTAGAAAGATCGCTTGAACGCAAACCTGAATTGCGTTCTCCTAGTGTTGCGCCTTCGCACCGCGACAACTCTATCGAACGCGAGCGCAGCGCCGAGCGTCGAGATACAGGTACGTCAATGGTGTCAAACAACTTGGCTATAGAGTTGCTTTAGTACTATAAATCTTTGGTTTCTAATTGTTATTGTATTCGGCCCGACTGGTAAATAATCATATTTTAGCTGTATGCATGCCAGGTCAGGCCGGATATCTGGCTAATCATGGTCGTAATATGAACCTTGGATATCGATCGCCGCCAGCAGCACGTTCGATGTTTCAAACCCTGTGTATGTCCGTAGCTAGTTCGTGTTCGCTTCACTTTTCTGTCCGAGTAAAAAACCAACAATTCGCAAAAAAACGCGCGGAGTACGAGGAATATCCAGTTCCCACCACCTCAGCCATGCCGCTCACGGACGCGCGTAATCGTTTCAAACTTAGGCTTTAGAATTCGGAGCATGCCAACATGAGAGACGCCGCGCGCGCATTAAAGATTCGTACGCCGTTGCCGAACGATTGCGACGCTTACGAACGTGCGTGCTAGCCTCCCCTCCCGCTCCGTCCACCTTCCCCTCCTCGTGTTCCCGCGTAACCGTGCTCTCACCGCAGGTGGCGAGGAGTGGCCGGTCTCACCGCCGCCGCTCAACAACAACACGACGCACCACAACAACAACGGGCCCACGCCGCTGCCGCTGCCGCCGCCGAGCCCCTTCCGCTTCGAGGAACACCGCACTTACCGATTCGCAGAGGACATGGGCCCACTACCTCCTGGAGCGCTCGTCGGCCGGCTGGGCGACTCGCTCATCCCTAAAGGCGATCCCATGGAAGCGCGGCTGCAAGAGATGCTAAGATACAACATTGACAAATATGCTAACACCAACCTTGACACGCTGCACATCAGCCGGAGAGTCAGAGAATTACTCTCCGTTCATAACATTGGACAGAGACTGTTTGCCAAATACGTCCTGGGGCTATCGCAAGGAACGGTATCAGAACTGCTTTCAAAGCCGAAGCCATGGGACAAGTTGACGGAAAAGGGAAGAGACTCGTACAGGAAAATGCACGCGTGGGCCTGCGATGAGGCAGCCATCATGCTGCTCAAGTCACTGATCCCTAAAAAAGGTACTTTTCTACTAATATCTACCCATTTGTTTAATTTTAATTTTGAAGTAGATAAGCATTAGCCAATTTGGTTACATATCGACAATACCGGGCCCTTTATGTGTATTTTATCTTAAGGTGAAAACTAATGATGCCAGTGAATGATTGGACAATAAATTTCACGGAACAAAGTGTTCCCAAACTAAAACTCCATCGTTTAAATGCGTCACAGATTTTCGCCTATGCATGCTCTAAGCACGGACGTACCAAAAGTGAATAAAACAACTATGCTTTTACAGAAAATTGACCAGGACTATCAATATCAACTAACGACAAATTTATCTAATCACCTTTGGTACGTCGGGCATTATCATTAATTCGTCTTACCGCGGATCATGAACCGTTTGACATCTCCGGTTATCTTGGCTGTCAGTTTAGCTGACAATACACCTCATCAATCAAGCCGCTGCCTACAAAAGATGTTTACATCACTACGTCGAATAATGCGCGAATATTGATCAGTGATTTCGTACCTACGTGTTATTTTACTATGGTTGATTGCGCAAGCCGGCGTCCTTGCCGATGTGGTGGAGTCTTTTATGACGGGACTCCTTGCTCAGCATTAGGCTACGGTTGATCACCGCGCGTCAACTCATCGCGCACTAGATCAACGGCTACTCAGCACTCGAAGCTTTCATTTAGTGAATCCGCACTTTTTATTTTTAACACTATGATTTTATTTTTGTTTTGTTCCATACCTTTTCCTCGATCCTTTTGTTCCTGTGCCTAAATCCTGCCGCGTGCGGAAATATCAGCGACCCATGACCAATTAAGGGTTAACTGACCGCGAACCAACCAAGTCTGGAATGCGGAATTTTCAAAAATTGTTGAATACCATATTATCTTTCAAAACTAAATAACTTATCCATTTTCAAAAGTATTTTGTTTTCAATAATGCGAAGTAAATCGCGAGCGCTGATAAAATGGAATCCTGCCTAGGTTTGCCTGAGAGGAAATATTAAAGCATAGAGTATTAAAAAACCAATGTCACATAGATCAGGGTCAAGAGAAATTATTTCTCATTTCGTCTATCCTTCTAATGTGAAACAATAATCGAAATCGGCTTTATATGTTGGCTACAGTGAAATATTGCAGCTACTCTATACTTTATAATTTTCTTTATGGTTTTCTTAAAACATATAAAGCCAATGATTACTTAAAAAAGTCCGTATTCATAGAGATTGTGTACTTAAAACACCATGGAAAAGCGGAGCGGACACGCACACGGCCAAACAACGAACCTGCCGCACTATGCACTAGAAACGTAACTTTAAAAAAGTACTAACGACACTTATTTTTTTTTTATTTTACAATCTGTGGACATATATCTTACTTAGAAGGCACTTGCACGAGTCGCTATGACAGTCGCTATTGCTATCAATTTCAAAAGAATCACGACGCAATTCGTAATACAAACAATGCAGAAATTTGGAATTAAAAAGAACGTCCTCATTGTAAAGCAGTGCACACATAATGACAATGCACGACAATGTATAAATCTGCGAACAATACAATGGACTCTTCTGTATTAGCCTTTGTCCCCATCGATAGGGATGAGCTCAAATAGATTGAATTTCAGATAATTCCCAAAAGGGTTACGGTTTTCTTATTTCGGTGCAATGTTATGCGATTTTTCTTTTTTCCGGTTATTGCTGATTGGTGTTTCAGCCACGTTTATGATATTATTATGCAAAGAAAGATTTAGGATGCATTTCGGTTTTCACGCGTTCCATTTTCGAAGAAGAGCAATGTGGCGGCAATTTTATATTGAGTGTACGATCACGTATATTTTTCGTCTCAAATCCCGCTGTATTGATGTTTGATGTGTATAGAAGCATTGGGCGTAGTATCCGTGAGTAGTAATAACTAATAATGACCGCGTGTTGGTCACGCTAGCCACGTAACCGTGCACAGCAGCCGTGGGAAACACTTTCCTGTGATTATATCGATCGAAGAAGATTTCGAGACAGATTCTCTATTTTTAAAAGGTCGAAAGTATTTAGTCAAATTATAGGTCCCGATTGTAAATGTTTTTGTGTATTCGAACAAATAAGAATGTTGGGTCCTCTGTATTTTTAAACGTAACTGGAAAGTGTTAGTGTTTCAATTTTAAAGTAGTTAATGAGAAGGCGTCTACGTCTGTTTTGTAGCTGATCTTGACTTGTAGGGAATTTGTATAAGAAGCGCCCTAAATTATAGTAGGTAAATAATCTATTCTTGCACAGCATTTTTTCCATAGAGTGAAGTAAATCTATAAGATACGGAAAAAAATATTCAAATATTATTTTTTTATTTAAAATGTTGAAGTATGTGGCTTTTTAATAATACGTATGGAATGGTAAAAGTAATATATATTTATCTTTTTTAAATCACTTAGTATTTCTTATATCTTCTCCAAAATGACAAATTATTAGGTACTCTTATCTGGGGTGTGTGTTGGGTAACCTCCTCGAGTGCCGCTCCGATTCCGATCCCGCTGCAGTCCGGGGGGAACGGAATCGGAGCGGCCGGTACACCCTGGGCGGCGGTCAATGGCTTCCCCTTCACCCCTCCATAGGGTTGGCATTGATCGTCGGCCAATACCCAACGTGGCGGGAACACATCGCTCTCCGTACTCCTCTGCTTTCAGAGGAGACAGGATGAGCGATGCTGTTAGTGGTGAGATGGCCCAGGGTCAGCCGGGGTGCGAGGGATATGCTCTATGGGTAACCTTACACCCCGGCGTCTGAAGACCCGAGACGGCGTGCGGTTTTAGTCGGTGCAAGCCCGACATAACCGCCCCCGCTGGCCGGCGGGGGGGTATCCGAAGGGATTTCCGCACGATAAAAAAAAAAAAAAAAAAAGGTACCCTTTTCTAAAAATTTGTGGTACAGTCTACTGCCTAAGTTCATATTGTGTTCACAATTTTGAGCATTGAAGACGTATAAAGAGTCAATGTCTGTTCTGAAGTGAGTTCTTGTCTAGTGGTACACTGCCTTTAGTTGAATTCAAATGTCATCAAACAGTTAGAAAGCGGCGTACTCCAGCTATCAATACGCGTATTAGCAAACGTATCATTTCGCCCATACGTTATGGGTCTCGCCGATTTCCCAGTTCCCACGATATACATGCGTAATGTCCGTCCGTCCTTTCGTTGCGAAACGATTGTTCGACGTTCACACGCGACACTGTGTTATACAGCGTGTTGCATCAAAATTCTGGGCGGTTTGATAAAAGACGATTGTGAAATGGTCCGTGTTTAGGATTGTAAACTGTCCTGAGGAAATCCTTATATGTACTACGTTTTTTCATTATTCATGTTGAATCCTTCACTGACAGTATAGACAATGAATGCCTATATTTGAGAGACCATTACAAATGAGAATTTTACGCAATTTTATACTTTCTCGTAAAATGATATTAATTATGTTAAGATTGTGAGTACGACTAGTAGTCCTTAGTAGTCCGCAGTAGTAGACCAAAGGCATACTAATACCACGAAATATCTATTAAAATTTTACCATTTTTATTATTTATAATTTCACATGGCAAGTTCTTCTTTTAACATGGTAAACGCGGACACCGAACCCAATTGACGCAAAACGATGTTGAACATTTCAATGGCTTTAATAATTCACTTTTTTTTTTAAATATAAGTCAGGTTTCAAATATGACTCCCCCCAGCCTGGTGGTAATTTTGTACGTACCTAAGTGAAAACTTAAGAACGAAGACCACCATTATTGACGTCAACATCATATTATTATTTTTCTGAATAAAGATTCAGAGGAAAAATATTTTAAAAGATTTTAGTGAAGTTCTTTATTATTTATATTAGGTTATTTATAATTAGTTAGTTCGGCTGCTTATTCAGAGGTCGTGTGTTCGATTCCCGTTCAGTGCAAATATTTGTATGCATGAATATGAATATTTGCATTGGTCTGGGTGTTTATATGTATGGTATGTATATATTCACAAAAAAAATGTAACTAAGTATGTTTATCCGCATTCTAGAACCCATAACACAAGCTAGTTAAGCTATGCTTACTTTGGGTCTAGGTGGCGCTGTGTCGTAGAATATATATACCTAGAATATTCATATAAATTGCTTAGCGAGAGAGTTACCTATTTATTAAAAACAGGTGAAGCTAATTAAAAAAAACCAATTATTGTCACTGTCACTTTTCTCTTTTTTTTAAATATTATATGTCAGCCGCTATATTCGGTAAAAATACATTTAAATGTCATAAGCTGAATAAAATGTTTTGTTTATTTATAACTAGAAATAAGCATTTATACTAAACTAATTCAAACACGGCATTAATTAGTTTAACGACTCACGTGCTACCTACAATGGGCGATCAATTACAAGAAACAACCGCCTGTAGCTGTAAGCAAAAACATATTTTTTCAAGATGATATTCTAGATTGTGTTATCGATAATATTTTAGCTTGTATAACGAGTGTATACTAAACAGGTTACAGCAGCTAATGAATTATAATATGAATTTTAATAAGGGGTACAACACTAGTATTCTTGACACCACTGCAGTGGGTCGGTTGCATTAGTTCCTCACCACTACATAGGTAATCTAAGATTGCATTCCATTCCATTTAACACAAGAATCTCTTGAAAAAGAACCCCTTCTGTAACATTTTTTTAATAAACGATTATTAAACAAATTCTTTTCAATTTATATTTAGATTTACATATAATTTTGTGTCCATATCGTAATATAAACAAGGTTTTGTCACAGATAAATAAATAGTTACTAACGTTTTGTGCAATTTTTAGAGTTGATTCATTGTGATGCGACTGAATTCAATTTCCGAACGCAAAAAAAAACATGAGTAAGTAACCATAAATCGGTTAACTTAATAGCCGTTCCTCTAGCAAAGATAAAAGAGTTTTATATTATTTTTCACGCCCGCTAAGCTCCGATGTAAGTTATATGTGATATTTATTCATTTAATTATTAACTCCAATTAAGTTAATTAATATCAGTCGCAATTATTTTTCGTATTTCATGTATGGTTGAGTAACGATACGTTTAAGCAACGAACATTAGAATAGGAGATTAGCAACACGAAAATCTGTTGAGGCTTATCAATATAAAACTATCTTGTATCATGTTACACATTTGCACAAGAAACGGCATTTTTGTAGCATATATTTTAAGTTATTATAACATTAGTTTTCTTATTAAATCAACGCAAGCTATTTGTAATTTAATGCTTTGAAATTAATAGTATTTTTTAGTTATATAGTTCGTAAAGAATATCAAACTATTTCTTATGTTAGTTTTAATAAAAAAACGAAAAGCAATATCAAGGTGATCAAAATATCCCCTATATTCAAATGATAAATGGCAATGACACCCACATGCAACATTCTAAAAACGTATTTGAAAATCGAATGTGACTTAAGGGTTCGGATACACACAGAATTACCACAACTCTCCAATATTTGGACGAAGTTAGCCTCTCAAAATCATTTCAAGCGTAGCGTGAAAATCTATTTTCAATGGGCCACTATCGGCCGGCACAGGACACCCGCCAAAGGCTTTATGCCCAAAGTTAAGCGTCCTCGATGCTCCTATAACGTAAACTCCCCTTGTAGAGCTCTTAGTTTAAGGCTAAGCAAATTTTAATATTCAATTGTGCTTTTGCATGTTTGAGATTTGTTTTAAATTGCTCGTATATGACAAAAGTTACACTTCAAGTTATTATATATACGTAATTTACAAGCGTTAACAACTTTATTCTACGTTGATAACTACATGATGTTTTTATATATCAATACATGGCATTATGTAGTATAGGGTAACTTTGAACATTCAAAAATTTCAAGCAACTGAATTTCTTGGGCCTCTAAATTTTCAAATAACATTCCATATTTAAACTTTCCTTTCACACCAGCGGATAACTAATAACTGATCGATGCGGTATTCACATACAGCAGCCGCACGGGGGACTGTCAAAGGCGTTTAAAAGTGAACGGAGTTGGGAACTCGCAAGTGTATTAGTCGAGCGGCTAATGCGCGTGGACAGTCGAACGAAAACGGACATAACGGTCTTTGCTCGTAGAAGTCGTAGACACTGAAACGGAACGCGCTTGTGAGTTTTCTGTAACGATCCATTTATGAACTTTTCAGTTGATGTACAATTCAATGTAAGAACATCTGAAAAATATAAAATTTAATACTTTTTAACGTTGGCCATTTGTCAGATTGCCAAAATTACTTTTTCGAATTCTTCGAAGTGACAAATTCTTAATACATTTGAATTTTGATAAGATGGCAATTATTCGTAAATAATATACCGAATTGCATTAGTCAAAATGTCAACAACACTATTAAATGTGTTCGTATTAAAAAGAAAATAATCTATAAAATTAATGTGACTGGATTTTCTATTATATGGTTAATATTTTAGACAATTATTTGACAATAAGATCAACCTTAAAATGCCTGTTGAGCAAGAAACTTAAAATTAGGCACAGAAATGATACATTCCAAACAAATGACGTTGTAGGTACACGAAACTTGGGGTGCGACTGGTTGGATCACCTCTAAGTTGGTGCACCCTGGGCAACGTGGGCGATGACGCATCATTGATTGCTCCTCTGGAGTAACTGGCGTCAACGTCAACGGCCAAGAGTCTGACCAACCGGCCCTTTTCAGGGCCAGCTGACCCCATTGCACGAGGGGGTCGGGGTATGGCGGGCCTGCAAGGCCCGCGGGAGGGGTGGTCGCTCCAGGTACCCCTCTGCTCTTATCAGAGGGGACACTGCGAATGGCCCAGGGTCAGTCGGAGTGCGAGGGATATGCTCTATGGGTAACCTTACACCCCGGCGTCTGTAGACCCGAGACGGCGTGCAATTTTAGTCGGTTCAAGCCCGACATAACCGCCCCCGCTGGCCGGCGGGGGGGTATCCGAAGGGATTTCCGCACAAAAAAAAAAGGTACACGAAACTTTTCAGTCTTACCAATCTTTCTAAAACACTTACCACGAGCTAGAATCGATTGCGCTATAAAACACTGATATGAGGTTGTATCAACCAAACGAGAACATAATACATAAATCATAAACTTTGAAACACGAAAATTGGTGTTGATAATCACATAATAATTACCTACCCGATAACCCCGTCGGGAATCGAATGGGATCGAAAGGGATTCAACGGTAATGAGAATAAAATTGGCAACATGTTCGTTCATAATTATTAATAGCAGTTTGACTTTTAAAAGTTTTGATTAATCATTGTGTTTACTTTATCCTAACAAAGAACAATTTAAGCCTGAAAAGTTAAGTAACGCCACCTATTAGCAAGTAGACGAACTATAGTGCACGTTGTTGAAAAACGAAGACTCTGTAGGACAGCCACAGATTGCATTTTCAAACACTTATGAAATTACGATGAGCGAGACAAACGTTTATTTTACGACGCAATTATCGCAAAAGCATTATTACAAAGTATATTACCAGCAAAAAGTTTTAAGACGGCCACTTAGAAAGCACCTTTGAAAAACTAAATGCTCATTTAGAACGTTTAAGCAGAAATAACTCAGAAAAAACAGCAGATGAAAAAAGTGAAATTTGCACGCTACAATGTGTACGTAACGCCATCTGTTGCCGAGTAGCGTAAAGCTAGTGTAGAGGTCAAGAAATAATTTTGCGAAGAATGCACGCCGTCTGGCGGTCGCTTTGATGGCTTCCGACGAAGCAATCAGACCTCCTTACGGACATATTTATGATTATAATACCGTGTCTCATTATAAACTTTATGATTTTATACCTAAACGGCTGTCCACGATAATAATACCTAAGTAATTGTTACACTTGAACGCGTAAACAACTGAGCACGCGAGACGATGTATATTATTTTATTTCTGTCTCCGTCTTGCAAACTTTTTTGGAACTCAAAAAAAAAACAATTCAGCCCTATACAGGCTTATATTATAGTTTGATATACATTGTCTATAGTCTGTCTTTTAACAAACGAGTTACATAATTACCTCGCAATTAATTTTTTACAAACTGAGCAAATATTATTTGTTGGTTAATTATGTACATCTCTTTGATAATTAGATACATAGTTAATTACTAAATCAAAATTCTTCTATCTTAGCTGAAATGGAATCTATAAAATAGTTACGGGTAATAAAGTATTAGACAGAGCAAAAAGCTTTTGCGTATTAAATTATAAAATTCATATCTTGATAGAATAGTTGCTAATTAAATGCTGAATGTTTCATTAAATACGTACTTTCTAACTAAGTAGTTTTACCGAATGTAGAACGGTTAAAACACACGAATACATTATTGAAACAAAGTGAATGTAGAAGAATTTATTCTTGTAAATTTGAATTTGAAAAATAAAATGGAACGCACATAACCTGAACAGTTTCAACAAATCCACAATTGTCGGCGATATTAATCATCATCATCATCATGCTTTGGTTGGCACGTCGGGAAAAAGAGCGAGACGCCGGCGAAGATCGGCTTTTTTCGGTTTTGTAGAGCGTTCTCTCTGTCGTACATCGGACTGAGAGCATGACACCTTTATGATTAAGCAGTCAAAACCGAAACAAGCCGGTAGGCAGCAATTAGGTATTATTAATGTTGATTTTTTCGACTTACAATTCAAAAATGTGTCTACTTTATGATTAGTTTCTTTCTAGACGGCACAGACAAAAGTTAGCGTTGTTCCAGATTGAGTCCGAGGTTTTCCTTCTTCTCCTGTTAATTAAGCTTACGGCTTTTATTGGCTCGACGACCCCGAGAGGGAAGCCCGCATCCGATCCTCGTCCGTTAATCAGCAGCTGAACCGGCTTCCAGGTGAAGATACATGAAGGCCTTATATACTTACATACCCGGTGCACACAAGAGCTAATCTAGTAGTAATATTAGAAGCAAACTAAAGAAATGCACTCGAATCTTCCAGACCACTTCATTGTCCTTAACACAATTACCTTTTAATAGCTGTACTAAAATAAGTTCGCACTAAATTATCACAATTAACAGAGCTTTGAAATTTTCCGTTGCAATAATTTCGTTAAATTTTACAACAGTCCACACATATATTACGGTGACTGTAGGGAAATTATAGGTATAACCCATTTTCTATAAACGCTTTACAAATAATGTTTATGAGTACACACACATAACTTCACGCCTGTATTCCCGTAGGGGTAGGCAGAGGTGCATTACACACTCACGATTCACCAGTTATGTTTAGGTCCCAATGTAATAGGGGGTGAGCCTATTGCCATCTATCGGGGACATTACTAAGCGAGCGATATAGCGTAGTCCGTTTATCGCCGCTAGTTTATGAGTAGGGATACATTTTCGGAACCCCAAAAATAAGGTCACATACAATATGTAGTCTCACTCACACGATAGAGCTAACTTCGGATATGTTCAAGAAGCTCGTCATTGGCGTTATCAGCGCGCTATTTCCCAATCTAGCTAGAGGCCCGATTCAGTAAAATTATGAGTTCAAAACGTGTGATTTTAACATTTACAAGAACCTACAGGTCCTTAGGAACGGCTGGTCAGAACCTGGCCTCTGGTTCAAGCCGATGAGTTTTGGATTATTTTCCTAGGAAATCTCGTGGTACCATAGGCAAGGGAATATCTATTCATTCCTTTTTGTGTGTGAGACATTACTACATTTACCTAATGACCGTGATGGTAAAGCCCCCCGTTTTGGATGACTTGATTTCTTGTTCCTCGGATTAGCAGTGAAAAAATGGCCAGGGTAGGCTGGTTCATTGTCTCTGGATTGGAGTAGAAGTTATTTTTACAACCAGCTGCTGTGTAGTCTTTGATGAAATTTGACTTCTACTAGTTTATGGTTCGTAATAGTACTTATTTACCGATGTGATATATTGTTTATGAATCGTTAATCATTCAAAAATCGAACACGATCGCACAGATTAACCCAAATGGGATGATATGTCAACAACTCAAAAAAAAATAACGAAGGCCGTTCTCGTCAGGCAAGCGACCGAAGCGGGGTAATTATTTTAATAAAGCCGTGGTTGCAACGGCGGCAGCGGTCGTAAACACGTCGCGCGCCACGTCGCCGCCCACCAACACACGTTCACTTTCATGGTTTCGATTTTCGCGCAAATGTAATCAGGGATGCATGTTTTATTGTTGCAAAAATCTTAATTAAATCTTGTTTCAATTGGTTTCATAAAGTCGCCTAATTCAGTATTAAACAGTGCTGAGCCCGCTAATTCACACTGATCAATGTTTATTATAAAAATAGTCTCCTTAAAATTTACAGGGAAATCGTAGTCGTATCCACTTCACGGAAAGATCAAAATTATCGCGCGCCATACCGCAGGCGCCATTTTGTTGACCGTTTTCACAACAGTTTAATAGGAAATTAAGTGCATCCTGACGTATTATTCGTCGTAATTAATTACACACGTTTCCTTAGCAAACTCGAGTTATATATCAGGGATCTGTCTCACAAGATGGGTTGTTTAAACTGTCAGTTCGGACGCGATTTGTGACCGACCATTTTACATCTTTGCTCCCCGTCTTGCATAATTAGTAAGGATTAATGTGCAGCTATGAATGACTCGTCATTGTACCGCGAAATAGTTTTAATCCAACACACTCGCAAATTAAATCTAGCTGCTGGGTTTAATAATGAAGACAAAGAATTTATTAATTTTGATTTTGAAAATAAACTAACGAGATGTCATATTAACAAATTTCTCAAGTCAAGTAACAGCGAATTCTGTGAAAAAAATGGTTAGAATGTTTGCCAAGAGTTCATTTTGACCTTTTATCTTCTTCACCTATATTTAATGCACCAAGTTTCCGGCCACACGATGCCAACAGTATAACTATGTCTCATTGAGGTGCGCTTATATATTCCTGGAAATTTTACGACTGAGGTCATTCATGTCACATGTTGAGACATCTCAATTTTACCTCGTATTCAGCTATCAGCACGCAATCAATGAGGCCATAACATGACTTGGTAATTCTGTGAACAAACATCTAACAGTGATTTTGACACGAATATTCAGAGACACGATAACATGACATAAATATCTGTTATGAAGCATAGACGTGCCACCGATCTTTTTTTTTCAATTTTCACGCAACAAAAGCCTTCTGATTGTTGGCGCGTGCTCGCGTGCCCTGCAGCAATCAATCGCTGTTAGAATCAATAAAGCAACCGTGCGAAATCAATGCATTAATACTGGTTATTAAAGCGTCCTACACGTGAAAATCGTTATTCTGTCACGGCACATTGTTATGTATGTTTTATCTGTGGAAATACCAGTATGTGAAAGGAAATACTGAAAAAATATCGAATATTAATTACCTAGGTACAAGTTGACCTCACACTGAAAGCAAGCCTCGTTGATTTGTAAAGTACCTACCTTATTGTTTTTCCGTTTTACGTTTACGCTTATGTTTGAGTACGTTCAAGTTCTGAGTTCTATTCCTATGCTTTGCGAAGTCTAATTGGGTAAAACTCTTAGACAAGTTTCTGTAGTAATATGTCCAGTACACGGGGTTATGTAACCCTCATCACATGGAACCAAAACGATGCTGTGCAATACAGTTGCTGAAATGCAGACGCAGTAATACTTTTGCCCTTATGAATTCCAAATATCGCAATAAGACAACCTATAACGATTATACTGTGTTGTATATAATATATTTATTGTTAACAAACAAAATTTGCGACATTCGTGGAAATGATGACTTACTTCTTTATGCTAGAAATGCAGTTCAGAACAAAAAGTCTTTCATACTTCGGCGGATAATTCATAATTTTGGCGCCCTTACACTACTTTACAGATGTCAAGTGACGATCTGATATAAAATCGTATAAAATCAATTTAATATGTTCTGTGGCTATGACAGCAAAAAAAGTAGCGCCAAAGTTGTGTACAGAGTTTAGTTCAAAAATCTATACCAATTTTTTTGTTCCGAACAGCCAGTCCAGTATACATAGGTAGAAGTCATTGGTGAAAATCAATTAAAAACTGCACGTGAAGCAGACGCCGCGATCGCGCCTAACCAAGTTACACGTAGTTAACGGAAATTCGGTTATTTCGTTAAAAAACTTCACCGAGCTATCGTTAAAAGTTACACAGATAAGCTCTGGGGAGACGCCAGAGCGTCCGATGCACTTTTTGTGCGCTGTCATCCCACTATGTAGCGCAAATAATTTGAAACTAGCTACATGCCGCGGATTTGGTCACGGTTTTCTCGGAATATACATAAAAAACAAGTGTACAGACGATTTTGATGGTGAACGGTTACCATGATCTATGAACGCTTGCAACACTAAAGGTGTTAGTCATGTGTGACCAACTGCGAGATGGTTGAGGGGGAAAATAGACGAAAATGGGAAAAATTAAACAATAGTAGGTAAAGTCTTCAATAAGAATAAAATTATTCCAAGTGTTGGTCAAACTTCGTGACCATTGCTTGTGCAACGTTGTGACCGCGATGAAGCCCGCATGAAGCTAGCCCTTCGGAACTGTAGACATGACAGTGCCTCGCAGCCAGAACGTAACAGAGATACTTATATCCTTTTTACATCAACCAAACACTTCCCAGTTGCTGAAATTGTGATAGATAACTCTCATTTAGATTTTTCGACGACCTTTACTGAAATTAACGTAACATCAAAATACAAATTTGTTTCAATCAAGCGTTCATTGCAAATTTCATGATGTAGACAAAATAGAGTATCCTCTGTAGGTCTCTATATCTATAGAGACGGAGGGTTCTCCCAGCTCTCTACGTGGCTCACCAAATTGATTATTGAATCTAGTTACAAACTAGCAAGCACTACTTTTTATCTTTATTTGGTATTTTATCTGGTGGGAATACACCGCCCGTGAGTGACAGCTCTATACAGTTCTGTGTTAACTTGATGTTCTTTTAGTATTATATCTTTGCATGCAAGTGCTAACCCAAAAAAGATGGATTCATTGCTGTGAACGAAGTGTGAACTCATGATTGTTTCTTTATCGTAATTCAGTCATGCATAACAGAAACAAATGTAGTAAAAGTTACAAATATTCACAAAAGCTTACAAATGGGGACGTGAAACATTCTTATATTCTGTTGACAGATATCATAGGATAAAAAAATTGATATATAAAAATGATTTACATTTAGCTTCATAAACTAATATAGCAGCAGCAGTAAATCACAAAAATTATCACGCGAGTTACCTATTTATTTGTTTTTATTACTTCAAAATAAAATTAAGATACCCTCAATATTTTAATTTTCGAACGAAAACGTGTCATTTTCGCGCGCATCATGGCGTCATTTACCACTAGTCAATCAAACGCACGCGATTTGTAATTTTCGGCTCAATCAGCGAATGTGATTGTCTAGTCGTGTAACGGTGTAATCAACGCAATCACCTACGGATCGCATGTTCATATAACATACTTACATTTGGCTTAAACCGAACGAAGCTACTCAAATATGTTGCATTTCTCCGATCCAAGGAGTAGGTACAAACAAATCATTCTTAGAATTGTCTTACTTGTCCTTATCTTAATTTCATGAGCCCGCTTCCAACGTAACTCGTAAGTACCTTCATAAGTATATTCGTGTAGCTCTCGTCACATGCACAGGACCATTCTGTTTCTCTCGTGTGGAATCAATTGTGGTCGGTGCCCCCGTCGCGGCAGATTGCCATCTAGCACGCGATTCCGATCACCCGACCCTACGCACGCGACGTCGAACAAAAGAAACTTACCAATCGAAAATTATATCATTCCACAATTTTACCTCTTCATTTCGACGTTATCGTGTTTTGTGGAATGTAAGATTTATTTCGGGTCGCTGTCAAAATGAAAATCAATGTTAAATATACATATTTACTAGTTTCTGATATTATAATTATTTTTACTATTTCATTGTTGCAACTTAGGACCTAATTTTTACTCAGATGCCTGCTTATGCAACTATTTATTTAGCATATAATTAACAATTCAAATGCGGTAATTTTTTCTGTGTTCTGCAACACTTTCGAGCGGCCCTGACGTCCGCTGCCGACAGCGACTAGAATGCAAATGAGCATCGATCGCCACTGTGACGTATAGAGCGCGCACTTCTCACCCCTTTCTTGCGACTACCCGCCAACTTGATTTACAATCCCGGATACGAGCTCCCCGTTCGAATCCGACCTATACGATTAAATTACGAATGTTACTTTTTTCACTATGTCACAGTGACACTGTAATTTAGGGCACCGCCCCTTTACTTTCCAAAGCCTTTGAATATTCATACGACTATAGCAATCAATAACGACCACAAAGAAAATAGTTTTCGCGTGCACGCACGCGATATAATGTCGCATAAACAAATAATTTCTTCGTTTTTATTGTTATCCTTGAATTATGTTATTGCCACTCGAATTTACACAGCCCCTTTTTCCGCCATCGGTCAGAAGCGATCAAACGGCGACCGATAAATTCTAAACTTCCGTGACTGGACGACGTTAATTGAGCAGCGTGTTTTTTAAAATATCCATCAAAAATGCACATCTTAATGACCATAATAAAAACTGATATCGTTACCTACTTTATAGTCAGCCAGATAAGAAATGCGAATGAAATTAGATCAATAAACAAGTAATATTTATAGTAGGTAGTCTCGTCAGACGCCATGTTGATGACTTTGACGTGTGTACAAAATGGCGCGACCTGTGTTGCGTCACACTCCAGTGGAAATAACCTTAGTTTTTTGACAATATTTCGAAGCACGTCGCAGTAATTGGCCGCGTGCCGTTTACAGAATAACAAAATGTCTGCAACAAGATCAAAGGCATTAATAGACGTGTGTTGAAATTTATTGACGGCCGTATGTCGAAGGATGAATATATACATACAAATCGCGTTGAGTCGTTCATCTGTGATTACAATATTGTCTACTACTTATATTTGCGAGACAGTTTATTTATAGTGCGACTATTTTTATAGTTTTTGTCTCTACGTCTGTCCACTTACTCGGTATATTAAATTACTCAGTTCAAAAGAGATAACTGCGTGCCTCACATTTTGATTCGCTGCGATATGTCAAGTGGTTTTCAAGTTACAAAAGAAAAACTGCGAAGACCGCCGTGAGGCAAGCCGTGGGTTGCAAATAAACCAAACAATCAGCTATTCGTCAGCGCCTCATGAGACACGAGTGACATTCTAATTATGTTTTGATCGACACTTATTGACATAACGGGTGTATTTAATACAAAAACTGTGTTTGTATTTTTACAAAATGAGGTCTGTATTATGAATATACTAACACACTACATATAGATACAGAAATTACTTCATTATTCTGTAGGAATATTTGTATCTACTAACTACTCTTTAGATGACCAAATAAGTTTCCGCTACTATTTTTTAACCCCCGACGCAAATACGACGGGGCGTTATAAATTGAACGTATCTGTATGTCTGTATGTGGCATCGTAGCTCACGAACGGATGAACTACTGATTTTGATTTTGTTTTTTTTGTTAGAAAGGTGAATTAGTCGGGAGTTATCATCATCCTCCGAGCCTTGTCCCTACTCAGTTGGGTTGGGCTTTTCAGTTTAACTACGAAGCGGCTTAACTTCGATATTGTCCGTGACTCGATAACCAGCTGACCTCCACAACCCATTGGCTATATCGAAACTTTGTACTTAGAGTAATTAGTCGGGAGTGTTCTCAGCTGTCGGGGGATTTTTAACTTTATTGTAGGTATACATTGTCATTGAAAGCAATTAAAATAATAAATATCACTTAAAGTTGAAAACTTTTGTAAACTTTTTTTGCGCATATTCGTTAGTTTCCTTACTACTGGTATGAGCGAAGTTTGTCAATAAAATATGAAGTAGGTAGATGTCTATCGAGCAATTTATGCAAAGTTTAGAAACGTAATTAATTTATAAACAAATCACGTATATATAGAGTTATTGTCTAAAATTATGGTCACACAAGATCATAATCTGCAATATGGCCATTTCAACAAAAATTTATATCACGTTTGTTAAGTCGTTAAATTCGTGAATAGTGGGTTTCACAAAAATATTGTCTATAGAAGGACGTGACAGTGCTTTGCTTTGTATGATCCGGAACGTGAGAATTACGAAAAAGTGACAACATTGCCAATGAATTTTGAGAAAGTCTACTCGACATAATTTCATTGACCATAGACCTAACTATAGTGAAAGTTAACCTAAACTTGTTTTGTTAAAATAGTAGACATTTAAAGTTATGAATTTAGGAAAGAATATTAAAACAATAACAGGTCACCTTTAGTCCGAAGTTACAAATGTGTGGCACTAACATGCAATGTCACTGTGTTTTACCTTAATTCATTTTGAACACTCAATAAATAAAACACACTTTACGGTCCAATAACAGCGCAGAGTGAATTTTCGAAGAAAAACAATTACAACGCAGTTCATTATGCTTTTTATTGTCAAATAATTAGAGGCGAACTCAGCGCATCAGTACGTACAAAACTAAAATTAACTTGCGAGAGAATTAGCGTACATATTGTCGGTTTTAAAATAAAATTTAAGGATGCAATTAAGTCTTTGTGATCCTTGAAAATTAATACGTCAACTCACAGGCGATCCGTTTTCGGAGTCGTAAAAATACCACAGAGTAAATAACATTATCGTTTTTCTTTAAACGCTTGACGGATGTGGCCGATTTTTACATATTACCGTCAGTCCGACACACATTGTCAACAAACAGACGATAACACTACACAGTAAGGAAGATGCCACGGATTCTCGCCACAGCGTGTGATTGAGCGTCACGTGTGCCTAGAATATTTTGGTGATTTTGTGTTTTTTGTGACAATAGTGACATTCTACTGTGACTGGATACTATATTTACTGTGTGTGTCGTCCTAACTAACTGGTATCAGGTATTGTGCCGTACTTTAATTAATCCCTATTGTTTATAACCTATGAATTATAACAATGGATAAAGAAAAACCGCCGGACCCTCCTGATATCCAACGCCCTTGCACACCCACTTTTTCTACTCCTGATCTGCAATGCCCTCCCACCCCTTCGTTTTCTGCCTCTCCTTTCTTTATAAATGAGACTATGCCTAATGCTGATACACTGACTCAGTTTGCTACAGTAGCCTGTAGCATTGCAGAAACCCCAGCCTTAACATCTCGCAAACGGCCAGGGGAGGTAGAAACCACCCCCGTCCCTAATCGACCCCCAAAGCAGCCTAAAAGTCAGATTGCTCGTGAAAAATATAACGCAAACGACAAGGCTCCTTATATAGTCCACGTTTCCCGTGTTGAACCTCAACCCTCCTCTGGAGCAACTCTCCACCCTGTCACTTTTGGTCTATTCCTTCTTAAAAATAATATCTGTAACGTCTCTAAGGCTGGCGTTAAAAGGGTTGGGAGGAACCGCATATCAGTTGAGTTTGCTTCCCACCAGGATGCCAATGCTTTCATAGCCAATCCCACTCTAGTTAAAAATAGTTATACTGCTTCTATTCCTTCTTTCAACGTCACACGTATGGGAGTAGTTAGTGGGGTACCCGTTGACATGACAGAAGATGAAGCTAAATCTTATATAACTGTTCCCCCAGGCTGCGGCCGAGTCCTCAAGGTTAGAAGAATTAATCGCAAAGTAGTGAGAGATGGAATCCAAGAATGGAAGCCCACTGAAACTTGCATCCTAACTTTTGATGGACAAACTCTCCCAAATAGGGTATATTGCTGCTATACGTCCTTACCTGTAGAACAATATATTTACCCCACCATTCAATGCCGTAAGTGCTGCAGGTTTGGTCATGTAGAGGGTATCTGCAGGTCCAAGCCTCGCTGCCTTAAATGTGGTCATGATCACCCCGGTAATGGGTGCTCTATATCAGAACAAGATGCTTTCTGTATATTATGCTCGGGAAACCACTTTGCTAATAGTAAGGTGTGCCCGGAGTATGGTAGACAGAGGGCCATTAAGACGGCGATGGCCGAAAGAGTAATATCGTACACTGAAGCTAGCAAAACGGTTCCTCAGGTCTCTCGAAGCTATGCTGAGGCAGCTAAAGGAGCTTCTTCAACATCATACCGTAAAACGGTATTCCTTAAACCAAAATCTCAGTCTGCACCCTCCCCCTCGTACGATAAAGTTTCCCACCAACAAATTATTGGCTCCCCTCAATCTTCACAGCCGAATGGCTGCGCTATGGTTAACTCCCCTACCCACCTCCCTGACAACACCTCTTCCATCGTTGATATATTACTACAACTTTTGACTACATTAATATCTCCCAATAGCTCTAACCTACCGTCCAACGTTGCCGAAAAACTCATAGCTCTTTTAGCTAACATTAAAAATGGCCCCAAACCAATTGTTTCTTCAATGGAACGTGAGGAGCGTGACTCATAAGAAGCACGACCTCATTTTCCTCCTAAACAAACATAAACCTCTAGCTTGTAGCATAGCTGAGACTTGGCTAAAACCAAGTCTAAACTTCCGAATTCCTCAATATAATATTCTGAGATGTGATAGACCTGATGGCTACGGAGGGTGTGCCCTCCTTGTAAACAACAAAATTCCCTTTAGGTCCCTGCCAGTGGTTGCACCTGTGCGGGATATTAGCATAGTAGCCATAAAGGTAGAAGACCTTACTATAGTTTCTATTTATATTGCTCGCCCGCATCCAAACCTCCTACCAGTACTCAGGAACTTATTTGAGAACTTTGAGAGCCCCTTCCTTGTAATGGGAGATTTCAACTCCCATCACTTTAGGTGGGGGTCAGATCTTTGTGATGCAGCTGGGGTAGGCTTGGTAGCAATCCTAGACGATCTCAATTTGTGCATTTTAAACAATGGTTGCCCTACCCGAAAACCTATGCCTGGTCAACGTAAAAGCTGCGTTGATCTGACATTCTGCACCCTTGATATTGCTGCATCTGCTCAATGGCACTGCACAGCTTTGGCGCACGGCAGTGATCACTATCCAATTTGCACTACACTAACAGATAGAACTTATTTGGTAAGAAGCCCTCCTCCTCTATTAAAATTTAACTTGACCAACCCAGATTGGCCAAAATATTCAGCTCTGTTGGAAGATAAAATTCAATACCTTCCAAACAATAACACACAAAATTCAGACTATTTTAGTCACTGCAATGCCCAGAGCTGGGTGGATAGTCTTACAAGCACTATTAACGAGTGTGCAGAATTGTCCTTCCCCATTAAAAATAGTGCTAGGGGTAAAATCCCTTCACCTCCGTGGTGGGACCAAGAATGCACTAGAAGTATCAGAGATAGGAGGGAGGCGGAGAAGAGATACAATGCTGACATGACCATAGAAAATTTATTAAATTACAAACATATTTTTGCAAAATCGAGGAGACTGCTCCGACGAAAGAAACGCACTGGATGGAAAACATTCTGCTCTTCCCTGTCTCCCTCCACCCCGTCTTCGGTTGTGTGGAGGAAGATAAATAGCTTTCGTTCTGGTTGTACTCCTGCTCTGTCTTCTCTTATATCTTGTGAGACTGCTGAGCTGTTTTTAGCCAAGATAGCTCCTCCCTATGTTCCTTCCATAGCGGAAAGCCAACTATCACAGGTGGTTCTATCAGATGACCCATATGACATACCATTCTCTAGCGAGGAGCTGGACATGGTACTTAACTATGTCCAGGACTCAACACCCGGTATTGATGGACTCCCCTATTCCTTCTTCACCCACTCTGGTAAAGATGCAAAGAGCTACCTGTTAAATATAATGAATTATTGTTACAAACATGGCTGGATTCCAAATCAGTGGAAGACTCATATTATTATTCCCATTTTGAAGCCTGGCAAACATGCAGATGACCCTAATAGCTTCAGACCAATTGCACTGTCATCTGTTATGGTCAAAATTCTGGAACATCTTTTAAAAAACCGACTGGAATGGATCGTTGAGTCTAGAGACCTCCTACCGAGCTCACAGTTTGGGTTTAGGAAGGGTCTCAGTACAATGGATAGTGTTGCGGTACTGGTAACTGATATCCGGATTGCCCTGTCCCGGAACCAATCTGTCGTGGCGTCATTTCTGGACATATCCTCAGCATATGACAGTGTCATTCTCCCTATTCTCAGGCATAAATTGCTACAGCTGAGTATACCGGCGAGGATGGTTCAATGCATATGCCAAATCTTTATGCATCGCTTACTGGTCCTGAGGGTTCGGGGGGAGGAGTTTGGTCAGCGAAGGGTATGGAGAGGGCTTCCTCAAGGGTCCGTGCTTAGCCCCCTGCTGTACAACATATATTCTGCTGACATTAGCTCATCCTTAAACATCAATTGCCAGATCTTGCAATATGCTGATGACTTGGCCCTATATGTCACGAATGATTCCATCGAAGATGCCGCGACATCAATCTCCATCTCCTTGAATTCCCTGAACCAGTGGCTACAGGATCATGGTCTAAGCTTGGCGCCATCTAAGAGCTCAGTGGTTATATTCTCACGCAAAAGAGTTATACCTAATGTCCAAGTACGTATTCAGGATCTTGCCATCCCAGTCGTCAGTAATACTAGATTCCTAGGTGTCTGCTTGGACTCAAAACTGACCGGCCTTTGTCATCTTAACTATTTAGTTAAAAAGTGTGAACGTACCTTTCCCATCCTAAAAGCCCTTGCTGGAGTCTGGTGGGGAGCACATCCATTCACAATGAAGCTGGTGTACAATGCTCTCATTCGCAGCATCATGGATTATGGCTTATTCCTACTAGTCCCATGCAACAAAGGTGCACTGGCGAGACTGGACAGGTTCCAGGCTAACTGCCTTCGGGTCATCTCCGGCTGCATGAAGTCCACCCCGGTCAATGCTTTGCAAGTCGAATGTGCAGACCCACCTTTGGCCCTAAGACGACAATATCTGGCTTCTCGCTTCATATACCGCACTATCAACAAAAAGTCACACATCCTACTACAAAAATTAAGCATTTTAAGCCATGTATGTAATACCTCTAACTACTGGAACTGTAAAGAAATTCCTCTAATACTCCAAACCTTCAGGTCGGTCCAAAATCTAGAATATCCGGTAGTTCAATTTGACAGACTTCCCCTCTTTAATTTTAAATTTGAAGTTTTGTGCTTCACACCAGATATATGCCTTGACACTGGTATAACCAAAAGCTCACCTTCAGCAGATTCAGCTTTTAATGCACTAATTTCAGAACGTTGGAGTGGGCATCACAGATTTTACACTGATGCCTCAAAACTGTCAAACGATAGCTATACTGGAGCGGCAGTTTATTATCAAAACTTCAATATAGTCTTAAAGTTTAGGTGTCCCAAGGAATCCTCAGTGTTCACGGGAGAGTGTGTTGCAGTACTAGAAGCATGTCTGTTTATAGAAGCTCATAATATTGCACATAGTGTAATATTCACTGACTCTTTAAGTTGCCTCAAGGCTCTCCAGCAAAACCCTTTCCGCAACAGATTACATGGCTCCCTCTTATTGGAAATTAAAAACTCTCTGTTCACATGTTTTAATAGGCGAAAGACAGTTCAGTTGGTCTGGATACCAAGCCACAGTGGTATTAGAGGTAATGAGTGTGCAGATGCTCTAGCCAAAAATGCCATCAGTGCTCCATCGTCAGATCTTAAGCACCTCACTCACCAAGGATATGATCTCCTAAGTCTACCCCAAGTCCACCTTGAGAGATCATGGCAAGCCGATTGGTCCAATAGCAGCAAGATCAAAGGTAAATTTTACTATGCGGTTCAACCAGACATAACCCCAAAGCCTTGGTTCTATAGATACAAAAAAGTTCCCAAGAGTGTTATATCTGTAGTCTGTAGACTTCGGGTGGGCTTTTGCTGCTCCCCAGTGTTCTTGCAAAAAATACGCGTACGAGATTCCTCCCTGTGTGAGTGTGGCCTGGATGAGGGCTCCTTAGACCATATTTTTTTCAACTGTCCCATAAATAATTTGGATCCTGACTTATACACTTGCTTAATTGATCTTAATATACCCACTCCTATGAATTTTGCTTCTCTGTTGACCCAGTTTTCTCCAGAACTTTTCAGGCTGTTGATTGCCTTTATTCGGTGCAACGCCATCAGATTATGACAACCTCTATTCGTCTTAACTTTGTTGTGGTATTTGGACATGTTCTAACCATTTATGTGTGTCTATATGTATATATATGTGTTTGTTATTTGTGTGTGTTTCAGTATTTTATGGTCACTCTGCAATGCTCACATTCAGTCCATCAAAATTTATAAGCAGGCCACAAAAACTCCACTGCACGTCTGACATTGGCAGAATTGTCGACACATACGTCGACTTCAGTTGCCATTTTTAAAAATTGAATTGAATTGAAGGAAGATGCCACCCAATAATTATCATGTTCATAATATAAAATAAATGAGGACGCAGCGCTAACACGCTCATATTAAGCATCAAAAATTCTTTGAACTCGAAATATACTACAGCAAATATTACCCGCAAGAAATCCGAGTATCCGAACATTATACTCGCACTTTAATTCTATAATGATCTCGGCAAACGTCTAAAACTAATTATGCGGCTTAATTAAACTAATTCCATGCGTACATCACCATCTAAATAGTGTCATTTCATTGTGAGAGCCAAGACAATATGTTGACAGGATGAATGACCACAGTATGGCGAGCGGTTTTCACGCGTAACTTCTCTTGTTTATGGCTGCGCTCGCGCAGTTTTAGGATTACTGGGCTTAGGCGATGAGTGCACGATACCATTCAGTGATTATCTTGAAGGCGCCATGCATCGCTGTAGCGTTTAAATGAACCGCCTAATTTCAATTGTACCAAATATAACTCGCGTATTTATTACTTGGCAACAGTTAAAGCTACTAACACGGACATATGCAACATCTGTGTGTGTGCGTGAGGAACAATTTAGCAGCAATTAAATTTGTTCGTGTGCAGATTCAGATGCAAAACTATTATAGTGTGTTCCCTAAGAACACATTTACTACCACAAACACCTACATAAGAAAATTATTTTATATCCGTTTGTTACTATATACCTCTATAAAAATATGTGAAAACTTTAAAAATAATCTAGAATCGATAAAGGACGCGTTACAAAAAGCATGTATTTTTTTTCTAGACTAAGTAAGCTTCCATGCTCAAATACTAATTTTAAACAATACTTCTTTTATTTGTAGTTGGGACTAAGGACGGTGCAGTCTATGGCCGCCCTGACGGTGAAGGCGACGATAGGCTCGCACACGCGATACTCAACGAAGCCTCACACCTAATGAAGACGCCGACTGGTCACCCCAACAACGATGACTCCAGAAGCAATGAAGATTCCAGCTCACCGAGAACACAATGCCCGTCTCCGTTTTCCAATAAGGTACGTATGACATTGTATCTGTACTTCCAGAAAATTAACCGTTTAAGAACATTGACTTATAAGTATGCTATAATTTTTACTAAAATAGATTTCGTTATTCTTCCAGGACTCCAGTCAAAACAGGAGACTTAAGAAGTATGAGAACGATGACATTCCTCAGGAAAAAGTAGCACGAATCTATCAGGAAGAGCTGACCAAAATCATGAGCCGGAGAGTAGAAGACATGCGCCGAGAAGGTTTCCCTGGGTAAGTTTCCTCCTGTATCTTAAAATTTTATGTTAAACGTTCAAATACTCTTGAAATTCGTAATTTAAACGAGAACAGCAAATCTAAAACTAACATATAGCATGTTTCCTCCATTTTTCAGCAGCGGCATGCCACCACACATGGAACGACCACCAGAAGATATCCGTATGGCACTAGAAGCTTACCACAGAGAACTTGCCAAAATCCAGCCAGCTGGAAACATTCCCAATCTGCACAGCTTGCCAGGAATGCCACCGTTCCCTAACCTCCTTGCGCTACAGCAACAGGCTATGCAACAAGCTCAAAACCAACAGATGAACGGCTCTGGAGCGGTGCAAGATCTCTCTTTGCCTAAAGATAAAAACGCCAAATTGAATGGAATGACTGATAGTGATAAGGATAGGTCAATGGATGCCGAAGAGGCCATTAGACACGCGGGAAGCGCGTTCTCGTTAGTAAGGCCCAAACTAGAGCCTGGACAGCAATCAACTGGATCATCAGCGTCCAGTCCACTAGGCAACGCAATATTACCGCCAGCAATAACCCCCAATGAAGATTTCAGCAGTTCAGCGGCAGCGAGCCCTCTGCAGCGAATGGCGTCTATTACGAATAGTCTGATTTCCCAACCAACAAATCCTCCTCATCACCCGCCTCCGCAACGGTCGATGAAAGCAGTTCTCCCTCCGATCACGCAGCAACAGTTTGATCTCTTTAATAATTTAAATACTGAGGATATAGTGAGGAGAGTCAAGGAGGCTTTAAGCCAGTATTCTATTAGTCAAAGGCTGTTCGGCGAATCCGTCCTCGGACTATCACAAGGATCCGTTAGTGATTTATTGGCCAGGCCCAAACCATGGCATATGCTTACGCAAAAGGGAAGGGAGCCATTCATTCGCATGAAGATGTTCCTGGAAGATGACAATGCTGTTCACAAA
The DNA here is from genome assembly GCA_946251805.1 of Cybosia mesomella. Classification (NCBI taxonomy): domain Eukaryota; kingdom Metazoa; phylum Arthropoda; class Insecta; order Lepidoptera; family Erebidae; genus Cybosia; species Cybosia mesomella. The sequence continues at coordinate 24,544,107 of OX276407.1, forward strand.
CTAGTTGCATCACAGTACAAAATTGCGCCTGAAAAGTTAATGAGGACTGGAAACTACAGCGGAGCGCCTCGTAAGTATCGGTGTATTTTACCTAACTAATCTTAACATACTTGACCTAGCCTATGTCCACAGCTCCATATGCATTCCCTCAACCCACAAAAACTTATTCCCACCCATTAAGCCTATGTCCTATTCCCGATCGTACTCTATCTGTGTACAAAATATCAGGCAAATCCATCGAGCCGCTTTGGTGTTATTATATGTAACAAATAAACAAACTCATTTTCGCGTTTATACTATTAGTATTAGGATTCGATGTAATAGATGATTAATTTCTTCTCTTTCTTCTTTCTAGCATGTCCGCCAAACATGAACAAACCTATGCCACCAACGCAGAAAATGATTTCCGACGCGACGTCGTTACTCAGCAAAATGCAACAGGAGCAACTCTTGGGACCAGGACATCTTAGTCACCTGGGCCCCTCTACGCCACTGTTACTCACACCGCCTGGCTTCCCGCCACACCACGCCGTCACACTACCTCCACAACACCACGATAATAACAATAAGGAGAGGAAACCACCACCTCCTCCACAACCCCACCACCAGCCTCCAATCATGCGCAGCCTCCACCAACACATATCACCCAGTGTCTATGAAATGGCTGCTCTAACACAAGACTTAGACACACAAACTATTACTACTAAAATCAAGGAGGCATTACTAGCAAACAATATCGGACAAAAAATCTTCGGTGAAGCTGTTTTAGGACTTTCACAGGGTTCCGTCAGCGAGTTGCTATCGAAACCGAAACCCTGGCACATGCTCAGCATCAAAGGGAGAGAGCCGTTTATTCGTATGCAGCTGTGGTTAAGCGATGCTCACAACATTGACCGTCTACAAGCTTTGAAGAATGAGAGACGAGAAGCGAGCAAAAGACGAAGATCTAGTGGACCCGGACAAGATAATTCTTCTGACACCTCATCAAACGATACTTCTGAATTTTATCATTCGAGCTCACCGGGCCCCACCACTGGAGCGCCCTGTGCCAAGAAACAACGTGTTTTATTCTCAGAAGAGCAGAAAGAGGCTCTTAGACTAGCTTTTGCACTCGATCCTTATCCAAACATGCCGACTATTGAGTTTCTTGCGGCAGAACTGGGCCTTTCATCGAGAACTATCACTAACTGGTTCCACAATCACCGTATGCGCTTAAAACAGCAGGCACCTCACGGGTTACCGGCTGAGCCTCCAGCGCGAGACCAGTCATCGGCTCCCTTCGACCCAGTGCAGTTCCGCCTCCTCCTCAACCAGAGATTACTGGAACTTCAAAAAGAAAGAATGGGCTTAGCGGGTGTGCCACTACCTTACCCGCCATACTTCGCGGTGAACTCAAACCTAGCGGCGCTGGTCGGTCGCGGACTGATGCCGCCCGAAGAAAGGGTGAAAGATCAATCCGGCGGCCTCGACTTGTCGATGCCGCTCAAACGCGAACCCGACGGTGACGACTTCGAGGATGAGGACGTAGAGAGCAATCTCGGCTCCGAGGACTCGATGGACGAGGAATCTAAGACTGAGCCGAAAGCGGCGTCCACTCCGGCTGGTCGGTCCAGCCGACGGAAACCCGCTGCACCGCAGTGGGTCAACCCGGACTGGCAGGACGAGAAGCCGCGCAACCCTGACGAAGTGATAATCAATGGTGTGTGCGTGATGAGAAGCGATGACTTCAGACGCGAGGCGGAGGAGACCGTTCGGGTGGAGCCGTCGCCCGTGCCGCGGGAGGGCTCCCCGGCCGCGTCGCCCGCGCCGCGCACCCCCCGCACCCCGCACACGCCCCACACGCCGCACACGCCGCACACGCCCCACACGCCGCGCCCGCCTCACACGCCGGATGACGTCATCCCCGAAGACAAAATCAAGTCCGAGACCGATGACGGCTGGGACTATTGAGCCCTCAGTGTGACGTGTAGACTGTTCACCATATCACGTTCGAACGATTATTTATTGTGTGCCGAGAGTCCGCCGAGTCGGTGGCGACGTTCAGTGCGAATGTTGCTGTGTATGTAGCTAGTGTTTGTTGTAATTCGTTTGTAAGGCCAAAGACTTGTACATAATACCCTCGTAGCTTCTCGTGATACGCCAGGCGAGTCCCGCACGGGGACGAGGTAAAACTTACGATACAAAAAGATGCATTTGCTTTAATTTTTTAATGTAAACGCGTACCCTGGTTAGGTACAAATATCTGAATATTTTTAAGTTACGGCTTTTGAATTCGATTGTAAATAAATATACCAAATATGTGTCGAATATTGCCTGTGAACCACACCCTGTACATACGTAGGCTAGTTAGAGTTCGTGTAAGATAAACTCGGTTGATACTGTTAGGGATAGGGAAGGTCATTTATTGTTAATGAAGATTTTAAAGTGCAATCAGATGTAAATTTAAGCTATAGTTTAACGAGCCCCAGTTGAAAAGTATTATTATGTTTATTAGAACCGGCGAGGTTTAAAATATTATAATCGGGTTATATAAGTTTAACATTTAAATTATTAATGTTTATTTTATACTATTGTATGTTTTCTATTGCATTATTTTATCATGCCGCCGCGGGACCGCTCAACTTTGTGATTTAGTTGTCATTCGTAACGTTTAGTTGTATTAGAACTGTCTCATCTAGTTCCGTACAGTGAATATATTGTTTGTTTCTTTTCATTTTTATATATTTTTTAGAAAATGTACAAATCAAGACACAAAATAGTACGATTAAGCAAATATTGTATTGCTTATGGTTTATAGTTTTATTTTATTTTAGCAATAAATTTGCTTTTAATCTTATTTCATTTATTTTATTTTTCCTCCTTATTTTTTCCTGTTTTTTTTTCTTAGGAGATGTAATATGTAAGTAAGTAAAAAATGTAAATTTAAAAGGAACCATACTCCTTGCATCACGATGTACATATTTAAGTTCAGTTAAATGTAAATATCTAATCGAAATGCCAGTTTAGAGTAAAATATAGATAAGTAGGAAAATAGTTTAACCCAAAAAATAACTTATTAAAAGGGTAAAATCATGAATAATCGAAATTATTGTCGTTCTAAAAGTGTATCGAAAATTGTAACGAAAATATGTCAGAATAGATTTAGGATCCAAATTTCGAATAAAATCAGTTTTTGAAAAGAAATTCCATTTTTCAAGGAGATTAAACTCTTTCTAAGTACATCCAATTTTAGAAATACCAACATACATATCGATGTTATATATAAACAGTAAGTTAGATAAGTGATAGCGTATAATAGTCAATATTAAAGAAATAATTACTTAGGCTGTTTGACAGTTGTAACGGTTATTTTAACTCTCCAAATCCGTTATAAGTGAAGGAAATTTTTTAACATAATAAATATTGATTTCTAGAATCATTTCATAGCTTTTTGCTTTTAAAAGAATAATATACTTATATTATGAATATTATTGTTACATGATGGAGGTGCTTCTAATATTTATTGAGATGTACATAGTTACAAACAGAAATTAGATATTTCAATTGATAAACAACTGGACTACAGATCTATAGGAATGTACATAATCATAATAAAATACTACAAGGAATAATAGATTAAATTACTCTGTGAGTTAAAAGCACGTTGGTGGACTTCATTGACTACGTCCGCTTACTGTATCTATCATAGACTGCTTTTTTGAATTGAAAGTGACTTTAGGCGCGTTGGGCATTTTTGAAATGGGAAAAACAATTGAATTCACGACACTGCTACTGTTACCGTTAGCTACTAACATTTTCTTATTAAATCATCTTTTTAAAGGGGTTCATGAGTTTTTCGTGGGGTTCTTGAGTTTTTCGTGGGATTCTTGAGGTTCCTTGAGTTTTTCGGGCGGTTCTTGATGGTACTTGAGTTTGTTGTGGGGTTCTTGACTTTTTACCGACACCTCTGTGAATATTTTCTGACGATTCAAGTTTTCACTTCTGTTATCACTCCCGGAGTATGACTGTTGTTTTTTTTTTAATTTTTAGAGCTTGCTTAGCTCTACCAATGCAGCAAATGTTATCCCGTTGCACACCACAGCGAGTCACATATTGTGTTCTTCTAAATTTATGTGGCTTTGAGGTAGATAGTTACTTATATATGCCTAGAAAGAGGTTAAGACTATCAATAAAATAAAAATGAATCGCAATCGATTTACAGGCATGTTTGGGATAAATAGGTGCCACGGGGCGAAGTATACCACGGGCGAAGCCGTGGGGGACAGCTAGTATTAATATATAAGTAGCCACCTACTTAGGTACATTTAAAAAGGCATCGCAATGTCAAAAGTGTACAGCCACAACCTATTTATGTGGAATGGATGATTCTACTAAGCTAAATCGAAACACTAACGCTAGGGTACCTATTATTACTTATTCTGTAACTGGCGATATCTGTATATTAGTTAGAGGTTTGTACCTAATGACAGAGTACACGGTATAGACATCTAATAACATTTGTAGGTATATAGCCTTAGATCTAATGTGAAAACTCCATTTGATGACTGATTGGAACGCCTTATGAGTGATGGAGTGAATAATGATGAATCAATCCATATTTGCTATTGTGTAGCTACCAAACCATCTTACGTAAGATAAAAGTTCTCATAAGTCAAAATATTTCGTTATGGAAAAATGAAGTCTCGAAATATGAATCACAAATTACATTTACATTTAAGACAAGTGTGCAATTCGATGGCTACAGCTTGCATGAAACAACATGTCAATAAAAACAAAGTAAATTGACGTAGATACCTAGATTTTATACAAAATTTGTTACAAAAAAGTTGCTGCAACACCTAACATGTAATCAAAGATGACAAAGAAATTATAAATATGGATAAAAGGATTAAAAATTCGTCATTGAGATAAAGTACATCGAGAAAATCTACTTAACAATATGACGTTAAGGAACATCAAACAAGTGAAAGTTTTGAACCTACTTTGCATTAGGCATACCAGCACAGGAAAATGTGTAACAGACAATAGTGACACCACGCACTAATAAAAGGGGAAGTTATTAACGATTATAGCGTTTTTTACAGTATAATGAAGTTAATAACATTAACGATTTCAAAATGGTGATATTGGAGTAACAACTCCAATCAGTTATCACAGATTACATAATATTAGTCTAATACAGATACACGAACAAGAACAAAATTTGAAGCCACCGTAAGTCATGTATCTGGCCTGGCAAAATTAGTAAAATTTTTCCTCCAATAGATGTCTATAATAATTACAGATTCCATTAAGATTTTGTATAAAGAGGTAGATGGCGTTGTATTAAATTGTCGTTAACTTCAAAAAATTTCAACCGGGCTTCGGGGCAGTTATTTATGATAATCAGAACATTTACCATGTTGCCAATGATGGTTCTAGTCTTTCAGTAAACAGTGAACATTGATTAAAAAAAATGACGAATACAAACTGAAAATGTTATCAAGTAATCCATTGTATCTATGGACAAACTATGGATGTATTTACATGATATTTCGGGCTGTTTATTGACAACTCTGTATCAATTTTTCATTGATCAATAATTATTATTGGGCGACATGGAAATTTCAAATAGACCAATCAAACTCCTATGAAGGTGATGTCTAGTGGAGCTACTATTGGTAATTGACTGAGGTACTTGGACCTATCAAAGTAATCCTTTGGGAGTTGGATCGTGAAATGTACGTAGGCACCTACCTAGTGTTTGAGCAGGTTTGTTGTGGTTTGAAAAGCTTTGACATTTGAGAATCTAATGGCGGCTGTACACTCTCGTCGAGAGACTCGCCCGATGAGGCCCTCTACAAGAGCATACATGTGCACAGTCGTTCTGTCAGTTGTACTGAAGATTCCCGCCGTAATAGATGAATGAGATCCTTTGATCCGGGCGCAAAAAACCGGCAAGTAATCGAGACCAACCGAGGCAAGAACGAGAGAGTGAGACAAGATGACAGTACCGTGTACATGCTTGCTCTCGGCTTGTCTCGGGGTGTCTCCACGATTGTGTACAGCCGCCATAAGACTTACCGTGTTTACTTCATATGAACAATAATTTTAATTATAGGTTAGTTCATTTAAATTATGAACATATTCAAAGAAGACTCCAATTTGATAGTTCAGTTCAGGCGTAGACTACTTAGGTCGGATTTCAATATTAAAATAATTACGATCAGATCAAACTAAACTGGGTTTCCACACTGTACTGTAGATACCTACTCATTGAGATTCATTGAGTAATATACGTTATAACTCAGTTTAATTTGACTTTATAGCTGTTACTATCATTGGTGAAATAGATAAGAGATAAGTAATAACGTGTCAACCCACAAAATCTCTATTTGACTGCCAAATAAAATGCACTCTTAATAGTTCTGTTACGAATGGGTTATAATTGGGGAATTTCTTTTTAGAAACATTCAAATCAATTCTATAAATTGAGTTATCTACTCTGTGAATATTAGAAGCACCTGTAAAATTAATAATGCCACCTTGTATTTTATTGTTACATTGAGTGTTGGCGGTTAGACTGTAAATATTATCCCGGTAGCAAATAGATTATTATGCGTTATATCCATTATTAATAATGAATAGTATTAAAAATTATAGCGATAATTATTATTGTTCATATCATAATATTAATTAATAATGATGCTGAAAACCATTGTCTTCTTTCCGAACAATTTCTAAAGTTATTAAAATTAAAAATAAAGAAATTGCTAATCAGCCTTTGTTTTATTTTGATTCTGGTCATGAATATCAGCGATAGATCATCATCTACTAATAAATGAAAATGACACTACAAGCCTACCTAATATGGTGTATATTAGCTTATTATCATCATCAGGTGACTCTGGATTGCATTCGGAACTTCAACCTCAGAGTCTGCTTTCATGTTTTCTACTCCACTTCGCACTGCCACACTACACGTAGAAATGTTTTGTTATTTTTCACTGAATACAAATAAAATTAGAATATACTGCACTTCCTGAGTGACGGCACAAAATCTGGTTAGTTGCAAATCTGTTCAGTTGAGAATGGTGCTTTGCAAATCTGGTAAACTGCTCCGAAAGGGAGGATTTGGCGGAATTGTGATATAAATTAATAAATAAATACTTATTCTACGACATTCTACACAACGCTTTCTAGACCCAAAGTAAGCATAGTTTAACTAGCTTGTGTTATGGGTTCCAGAATGCGGATAAATAAACATTCTTAATATACTTTTTTTGTAAATACATACATATTATACATAGAAACACCCAAACCAATGCAAATAGATATATTCATGCATACAAATATTTGCACTGAGCGGGAATCGAACCCGCGCTGTCGTAGCAGTTCCGCCACATAGGTCGTCAATATCTCAGCATGAATGTGTAGGCTCAGGACCGTGTTGAACTTAATAAAGGTCCAGGGCAAGCACATTTTTGGAACCTCCACAAGAATGAGCAATGAGAAAAGATCTCTGATTCCTACAGTAAAATCATTCTCGTTTATTTTTACCTTGAGAGATGTTATAGAAGATAGTTGAGAAAATTTCCACAAGATGGATGGGACTGTGTATTTATTATTAATAATAATATCGAAATCTATTTGATTCATGTAATGAACTTGACGATAGCGAGTAACAAAACTATATCTTATTCAAAAACGGCAGTAGGTGTTTACATGGTCAACAGCGCGAGTGTGACGCCCCTGGTGTTGTACACGTCCATAGGCTGCGGTAACCGCTTCTCCACAGGTGGGCCGTGTGCTTGTCTGCCACCTAAGTGGCATGAAAAAAATCATTGTCATCTGCGTAATTTTACTTTATTTATATAAAAAATAATAACGAGGTAGTTACATACTCGTAACCAGAATTTCAATCTAATACAAAGTTAAAAGTACAATCAACAGCTAATCCACTTCTTCGATGACAGGACCATCCCCTTCTGAACTTTTGGAACTGGAGCCAACTCCATGAATCTTCTTCATAAACGGTGCGCAATCTTTACTAATCTGTCGAAGCCGGTCTTCGTACTCCTCTTTTTCAGCGAGAGAGCTTCTCTCTAACCAAGCCAGCGTTTCGTCACATTTACGTCGAATTTTAGACTTTTCAGACTCTCCCAAATTGCACCCTCGTTCATCAAGCGCCTGTTTCACAGCAAACACATAGGTTTCAAGTTTATTCCTGGCTCCAATTCTATCTCGTTGCTTGTTATCCTCGTGTTTATATTTTTCAGCTTCTGATAACATCTTATCAATCTCAACTTGAGAGAGACGACCTTTATCGTTTTTTATAACAATATTTTTAGTTTTACCTGTACTGTTCTCTTTAGCGGAAACATTTAGTATACCATTGGCATCTAAATCAAATGATACATCAATTTGAGGAACACCGCGCGGCGCTGGTGGTATGCCAGTTAAGTCGAAGTTTCCTAGCAAGTTATTGTCTTTAGTCATAGCTCTTTCCCCTTCATAAACTTGAATAGTAACGGCTGGCTGATTATCAGAATATGTAGTAAATGTCTGAGAATGTTTGCAAGGTATTTTAGCATTGCGTTCCACTATAGTCGTCATTACACCTCCGGCTGTTTCAATTCCCAAAGACAAAGGAGCTACATCAACTAATAAAACATCTTTGATCTTTTTATGACGATCGCCGCTTAGTATTGCAGCTTGCACGGCAGCTCCAAAAGCAACAGCTTCATCGGGATTGATAGACAAGTTCAACTTTTTACCGTTAAAGAAATTCTGCAACATACTTTGTATTTTAGGAATACGCGTGGAACCTCCAACAAGAACTATATCTTGTATAGCACTTTTATCTAATTTTGCATCATTTAGAGCTTTCTCGACTGGTTGCAAAGTTGTCCGGAATAAATCAGCATTCAGTTCCTCAAAACGTGCTCTAGATACACGAGAAAAGAAATCAATTCCCTCGTATAGTGCATCAATTTCAATGCTGGCTTCTGTACTTGATGATAAAGTTCGTTTTGTTCTTTCAGCCGCTGTTCGAAGGCGTCTCAATGATTTAAGATTCGATTTTAGATCCTTTTTATACTTCCGCTTGAATTCATCAGCAAGAAAATTAACAAGTCTACTATCAAAATCTTCACCTCCAAGATGTGTGTCACCAGCAGTTGCCTTAACTTCAAAAAGTGAGCCTTCATCTATGGTTAGAATTGAAACATCGAATGTTCCTCCTCCTAAGTCAAAGATCAATACGTTTCTTTCTCCTTTTAAATCTTTATCCAATCCATAAGCTAAAGCTGCAGCTGTCGGTTCGTTGATAATACGAAGAACGTTCAGTCCAGCGATAGCACCGGCATCTTTAGTAGCTTGTCTTTGCGAATCATTGAAATAAGCAGGTACAGTTATCACAGCTTTTGATACAGACTTACCCAAATAAGCTTCCGCTATTTCCTTCATCTTAATGAGCACCATACTACTGATTTCTTCGGGAGCAAACCTTTTTGTTTGTCCCTTGTATTGAACTTGAATTTTGGGTTTCCCGCCGTCATTAACAACTTGGAAAGGCCAATGTCGAAGGTCTTGCTGGATCTTTGGGTCCTCAAACTTGCGGCCGATTAACCGTTTTGCGTCAAATATTGTGTTACTCGGATTTAGAGCTACTTGGTTTTTAGCCGCGTCTCCAATAAGGCGCTCTGTATCTGTAAAAGCAACATACGAAGGCGTGGTGCGATTTCCTTGTTCGTTAGCTATAATGTCTACATTTCCATGCTGCCAGACACCAACACAAGAATAAGTAGTTCCCAAATCAATGCCAACAGCCGTCATATTTGTAACTTCTCTTATTATTTTTAAAAACGTTAATATTTACGGCTTTTCTCTCGGCTTTTATAGTATTTTTCAGGTATTTTGACGTTTTTTCAAATCTGGAATGTGTATCAATCATAAATAGTTTTATTTTTTATAAGACACCATAGACTACCATTCATAAAAGAAGCTTAAAATTTAAACTTTATAGGTTACCTACATCCCATACACATCAAACCTCACGGCTGTATTGTCCCGAAGAAGTAGGTAGAGGAAGTTGTATGTGCACATGTCACCAGTTTTATTTTTGGACCACGCCTTTTACTTCTTAATACGGGTCGCTTTAGGTCTTAATCCCATGAAAATATTATATTGAAAGAAAAGGTAAGAAGGGCTTTTACCCAGTGGCGTAGCTACCTTGGGTGGCACCCGGTGACACCCCATCGAAAGTTAAAAACTATAAATTTTCTATTATCTATCACTACTTTTTATTATCTATCACTACTTTTTATTATCTATCACTATAGAATACTACACGTTTAACAATTCACGCCAACCAAACACAACATACTTCACGAAACAAATGAGAAATTTTGCAACTTTTGAAACTTTTGCAACGGGAATCCCCCACGACAGCGTTAGGCTCTCTTGCGGGTTGCTAGTGGAGGAATCCCCGAAAAAGAATTTTTTATACTAGCGTTTTTTGTTTGTTTGTAGGTACATTGTTCTTAAAGTTGAGAGACCGGGTGGGTGTCACCCCAAAAAAGGCCGCCCCCCCCTTTGATACGCCACTGCTTTTACCAAAAGATTTAGAACTTAATGTTTACTTTTGTCACAAATCTTTTTGTTCGATATACCACTGCCACCTTAGTGGGATAAAACAAAAATCAAAGGGTTCCATCTTTGTAACTTGAGCTGGTTGTTGCTAGAAAGTTCGAGTCCTCTAATATCAGAGTAAAATGGGTAAAATTAAGAAGTAAAACCTTATGATAATTTTTTAAAAAAAAACGTTATTGTTTTATATTTTAAAAACATACCTTGGGGCTTGGTGCAATACCAAACAACATTATGACGGAACGCTTCTATAGAACACCAATGGCATTTTATGACATGTCATGTCATGCATGTTATGTTTTTGTTTGACAGAAAACGTCAAACAAACAACCAAAACATTAGTTCGCATTTTAGCGTTGTTGATTGCTGAATATAATAGAATTGACATAACAGAATTTAATTGTGATTGAGTAGTCTGTCAGGGTCCTTACTTGTCACAAAACCTATCTCATAAAATGTGAAGAATATCGCTGTTTATGTACCGAAATATTTGTGCACAATTATAACCTAAAAACATTATATTAGTATCATAAAATTTTAAAAATGCGCTACGCACAGTTAGTGGTTGGCCCTGCCGGGAGTGGAAAGGTAACTTATCTTGCTAGCATTACTTATAAGGCGCCTTCCCAGAGGTACTTTTTACAATTTGTTGTTTATAAGATAACTATATTTTTAACGTTTTTCAAACCACCTTGTTAGAATGTAACCGATATTACAAAATGTATTAACAAGCACGCAACACACCTGACGTGTGAAGCACCAAACCGCTTGGTCGGAGGCAATATTGTTTCTACCGTATGTGAGTGACACCACAGTCCTGCACGTGTTGTTCTGGATAGGAAGGGAGGCGTTGTGATTAGCTGAATGAGCTCATCAGATCCCTTGCGTCCGCTTGTTTTTGATTGGCATATCGGCTTTTCCGGGTGCGACTGGCTGGGTCACATCCCAACCCATAGAGGAGAGTGCACCATAGCCTCATCCAATGCAAGTGCACCAACTAGCAAATATCAGGTAAGGTTGGTTTGGGCCCCAAAAATGTTGACAGAACCCTGTACTCCCTAAAGAGGCAATGTATAATAAGATAAGCCTTTGTTCTGAAAACTTTCATTATTGACTTTGCCATGTATTTGAAATGTGTTTTTTGTTAAAAATAATGAATTATTTAATTTTAAGAAGGATGTGTGTAATTTCAATACCAGATATCCAAATGACCTGGTTCTTCCACTGATAAAGACCGATATATGTAATAGAACCAACTACGCAATGGCAGTACACATCTATAATCACTTACCTCGAGATACTCGTTCCTTGCCTATGCATAGGTTTAAAAAAGAATTGTTAAGATGGCTCGTTAAGAGATGTTTTTACTCAGTAGATGAATATCTTAACAATAAATTATAAAAAAAAAAATACTGAACTGAATTTGAGATGTTGAGAAGTATTGATAAAATACTGTACATACTTTCAGTCTACATATTGCTCAGCAATAGTAAAACATGCGAGTGATGCAAAACGTATCATAGAAGTAGTGAACTTGGACCCAGCTGCTGAACACTTTGACTACGAGCCACTGGTAGACATTAGAGAGCTGATACACCTAGACGATGCCATGGAGGATGAGGAGCTGCAGTTTGGACCTAATGGAGGCCTTGTATTTTGTGTAGAGTAAGTTCACACAATATTGTACAACACAATAATGTTTTTATATTAAATTCAGGGTGGGAACTATTAAGCAAACTATATTGTTACTAAAAGTGCATCACTATCTTCTGAAATTTGTAATATTAACTATCGAGAAATGAAAAAGAAATGGATATTTAAGATATTCCAGTTACGATACATTTAGAATATACTAATTCATTCATTCATATTCATACCTTAAAGTTATGATTAGACACCCAATAAAAATATTGTGATTCGCTGTCAATATAGGTAGTAATTGCATTTGCACATCAATAATTTCTTCATTTATTTTATTAGTAATAAGTAACTGTAAGCTGATATGTTCACATCTAGTAATAAAAATGTAGTAGTCTTTTTAGTTCATTTTTAACAGTTCATCACTTTTTTAGCACTGAATTATCCAGTCATAGCCAGCTATCGAGTCTGTTTTTAAATGAGTTTATAAAAGTGGCAGAAACAGGGTTCTCTGGCAGTTAGTTCCAATTATGAACCACTTTATTTCTGAAGAAGTGGTAGCGGGTATTGAGATGATTGCAATAAATACTGAGTGTCTAATCCCTGCCATAGAGATAGTATATACACTATACTTTTATTACATTGATTTCTAGTTAAATTTGCTGTGTTTCTTGTATACGAAGTCTGCACCTAAAAACTAGGGATCTGCTCTCCTGCTCCTCCTTTCAATAATTTAATTTACAATTAGCAATAACGGTAGAGACTGTCATCTGACCGACCCAACTCTGAGAAAAAAATCTGCACCAGACCCTCATCCATTTTTGTAACCTTTGCTTTATACTTACAAATACTTTAAAACAAATAAATTATGCCATAATTTAATTCGTTAACTTGGGTTTAAATAACTGCATGTGTTTTAAAAACATAATTGCTTTTTCTAACATTAGTAAAAAAGGACATATTGACTTACGTACGCTCCCAAGCCTATCCATTGCAAGACGCTCCCAAGCCTATCTATTGCAAGAGATAGCTCTTCAGCTGATAGGTATACTATACTGACAATATGCCATTAGACGTAACATATTAAGGGTATAAAATAAGCACAATAATAGTTCATCCTTTCCAGAACACTCTTAGAAAATTGTGACTGGTTAGAAGAACAACTTGGTGATGTGGATGAGGACTACATACTCTTTGACTGCCCTGGTCAGATCGAGTTGTACACACACCTGCCTGTCATGAGGAGACTGGTGGATATGCTGCAGAAGTGGAACTTCAGAATATGTGTTGTGTTCATGGTGGACTCACAATTTATGATTGATGGAGCTAAGTTTCTGTCAGGTATGGAATTATAGGGGTGCTTGGTTGGGGACTTGGGGTGCTTGGTTGGGGACCTCCACGCGGTGCACCCTGGGCAACGGAGACGGCAGCGCCTCTCTCCTAGGGCGGGGGAGACGCTGCCGCCTACGGCCATCTCCGACCGAGGCGAGGACGGCCCTGTTGAGGGCTGTTCGGAAGCTTTCCACGTGTCCCTCTGATTAGCAGATGGCACAGTGGAGAGCAAGTAAGGGGGCCATCTCGAAACCGGAGATGGCCCAGGGTCAGTCGGGGTGCGAGGGATATGCTCTATGGGTAACCTTACACCCCGGCAGACAGACCCAAGACGGCGTGCGGTTTGAGTCGGTTCAAGCCCGACATAACCGCCCCCGCTGAACGGCGGGGGGGTATCCGAAGGGATTTCCGCACCAAAAAAAAAAAGGTATGGAATTATAATAATCTTTTGCTTGTATTTATGTTTCTGGAGAAATGGATGAAGTGACTTGTAGATGTTGCTGGTTTTCCCCAGCTTTGATTGTCCCCATGGAAATACTATAAATTGCATTTGTGGTTCATTTTCACAGGAGCACTGATGAAGGTTCCCACTTTCATCGGTGCCCCAATGGAACTGGCGTACAGGCGTCTACCGCCATCGACTTTCCGCCTAATTATAGATGCTGTCACACATGGCTGTTTTTAGGCTGTTAGGGGTGCATATAACGATATGACAAGAGTTATTTTATCGAAGGTTCTCTCAGATTGCAAGTCAACTCACCAGCATGTTAAGATAATCTAATTGCCCTCTACTAGCAGTTTGTTTCCATGCTTGCCCAGGCACCCAGTCATGAAGTTTTATTTTATAAAGTTATTCATCAAAAAAAAAGTACATATACTTCATTTCATGCTGGTATTTACATATATTCCCAGGCACAATGGCAGCGCTAAGCGTGATGGTGAACTTGGAACTGCCCCACGTCAACATTCTAACCAAAATGGACCTGCTCAGTAAATCGGCTAGGAGACAGATAGACGAGTAAGTTTTTCTGAATTCTCTAAAAATTCTGGTGGTCTCGCTGACCCAAGAAAATAATAATTATACTCTAGGATATATTAGACAGGTCCAAACTAAGCACAGCTCATAACAGGGATGTTCTAAAATGCAAGTAAACACTTTATTTTTGTAATGTAAATATATACACACTACATAGAAACACTCGCATACATGTAGGTACATGTACGAACACCTGTACTGAACAGGAATCGAACCCGCGACCTCTGACGTAGTATTCGAAAGCTCTACCACGCCACACAGGTCGTCGAGTGGATGAACTGCGTGAAAGAGGACATGGCTACGAAAGGACCAAGTGAAGAGATTACCTCCGACAGGAATGTACGGAGATTAACATATTACGCCGACGCTAAATAATCGAGACAAGAGCAGAGCAGAGTTCGATTCTAGCATCAAACAGAGCGTTATTAGGTTCTTACGTTAGGAATTTCTCCGAGAATCTTAATACGCACCCGAAAGATACCAAATCTGTACTGGAATCCCTTAAGACTATAGGATCACAGTAAAATAATTTTGCGTTCAGATTATGGTAACTGCTCGTTTGTCACCATAGTCATAAGCACCACAGCAATTAAAATGGGGTATTCTCTTTTAGTTACCTGGATCCCGATCCACACGTCCTTTTAGCAGATATGCGAAACGGTAAGTCCAAGTGGCACGAAAAATACGCCAAACTGACCGAAGCGATCGGTGAAGTCATCGAGAATTTCAGTCTAGTGCGATTCTACCCTTTAAATATAAAGGACGAAGAGAGCGTGGAGAATATCATGCTGACCATAGATAACACTATCCAGTACGGAGAGGACGCCGATGTCAAAATAAAGGACTTTGACGAACTCGATCCAGACGAAGATGAAAATAACTGTGATTAAATGTTGATATATTATGTTTGTATAATTTTTGGGTATTTTATTTTATTCTTGCTGCAGGCAAAATTTTGTGTGCCAAGATTTAAGAGTCATCTAGTGAAAAATATAATTACAATAACAAATATTTGCGAAATGAATCCAAATCGCATTGATTTAAATCTTTATGAATGTTAGGGACAAAACAAGTGTATAAATTAAACTAAAAAAATAACATACATACCGAGGAAAAGAAATGAACTATAGATTCAGTCATAAATATTTATTTGCAGAAAGTATGCAACGCATGACAATCATTAACATTCGTATGGCCGTCGGAAATTAAGGTAAAACATTTTACAATTTTATTGAATGAGAATAGAAGGATATAAGAGGTGAAAGGGCCTTTATCACAATTATCGTTAAGGCTTTACTGGTTATTTTTTATATTATGGGTAAGAAAAATACTATTAATTAAATTATTTGACTAATAATATCTATAGCAGAAACCTCAACATGCAGACAATGAGCTGCTGTCTACCTCCAAAATATCGAAGTGATATACCTTGTGCCTTTAATACTAAATTTAAATTTCTGTATTTCTATCTTTTAAAGTACCGTAAAATGGGGTGAATTAGAAGGATTAAAGGGGTGAATATGGTCACAATTTATTTTGGAAAATATCTTTTATAACCTGTTTTACCGGTAATTATGTACTGGTAAAAATTATAACAATAAGAAATGATACAGAAGTGTAGTTGATTTGTAATAAAAAAAAGATGGTAATATTAAATTATTGTAGAAAACAATTAGTAAATACATTTATTATAATAACGCTAGCATGACCGGTCATAATCAGGGGGTATGTTCGGGGAGCACGCTGTTAGCTCTGCAGCGGACTTTCTCCCAATCAAGACGGCCGAGGCCAAGCGAGCTCACCGAACATACCCTTATAATATTTCGGTCTAATTCATTCCTTAGTGATAATATTTTGTACAATAATGTCGTATATCATATTAACCAACAGAATATAACAATATTGTCTAAGTAATTAGGGCATCGCTCTTCGAGGATAGGTACACGCAAAATGCAAGGTAGAGAATCAGGTCATGGCGCACATTGGGAGAGGCCTATGTCCAGCAGTGGACTACAATAAGCTTATTGACTTCGAGGATGGCTACACGCAGTGAGTGCGAGCGCGTGGGCCGCCACCTCCTTCTGCGAGCATGTAATGCTCGCGAAGGAAATGGCGGAGCGCGCCCGGGAGAGATTTAGAACTCTCCCGGCCCGCCGAGCCCGCAACATGCTCGCCGCGCGTCGCAGGCGCCGGAGGTCGCTTAACGACCTCCGTCCTCCATGAGCGCAGGCCTGGGGGTGGCAGGTGAGGCCGCCTGTCACCCCAGCAGAAGCAGGCCGGGACGGTGGGGCGCCTAGCGCGCCTCCCCCAAACCGGGGCAAGACGGGGACACCGTGGTTCCCAAACCCGAGGGGGCCATCTCGAAACCAGAGATGTCAGTCATCAGAGAGATGTCAGGGGTGAGTCGGGGTGCGAGGGATATGTTCTATGGGCAACCTTACACCCCGGCGTCTGAAGACCCGAGACGGCGGGCGTGCGGTTTTAGACGGTTCAAGCCTGACATAACCGCCACCGCTGGCCGGCGGGGGGTATCCGAAGGGACTTCCGCACAAAAAAAAAAAGCGTACACACAGTGACCTAGATGCTGGGGCACTGGGTTGTTTTAAGAATGTGCTTGAACGTGAACAATTTATTATGCATCACTACAATACCGTAATATAATCATTTCATCGCATTTCTCATCATAGATTCGCACAATTCTGAAGTTATTTTAAATGTAGAGATTCAATGGCTTGTTGGCATAGACGCATCCCTTTAGGTAGTCCCATAGAAAAAAAAGTCAGGAGCTGTCAAATCCGGACCAAATTGTCACTTACTCTACATCTCTACATCTCTACTCTTACTCTCATTGTCTATTACTATAATAATATTTCTCGCCATTTTGATGTCTCTTTACTGTAAATAGAAAGCAAAACCCTAAAACAAATATGGAAGTGCAATGCCCGCACCATCAATTACCACTGTCTCATTTTGTTAAACAAATGAATTCTATATGACTAGACTAGTTGTACGGAACAAAATATTTGGATATCACGAAAGACCACGAATCATCCACCAAGAATGCGCAGTCTTGTAGCTGTCATACAAATGCATTACAAAAATGCGCGCTACGCCTATACAGATGAATGAAATGGGGTGAACAGAGATCAGGGGGTGAATAGAAATAAAATAGTCAGATAAATTGTGCAATTATTTTCTTCTAAATAAAACTGTACTATTTCAATCTGATAATGAACAGAACAATCAGATATTTGGTACTTAAAATTTTGCAGAAGAAATTATTCAAAAATGTTTAATGACCATTTTATTTTTGTTCACCCCTCGATCTCTATTCACCCCGTTTTAGGCTAACTAAATTATGTACCTACTCTGTGTCACGTACCAAATTCGAAATTCATTCCCGCCTCACCCAGGAACTGTGACAATTTATGTTCTAAACAGCTAGTCTAGTATACAAAGGTGCCATTGGCTAAATACTTAGTTCTTATGCAGTTATCGCCTCGCGCATGCAACACTTATAATGAACACTTATCTATAATGCAACACAATAAATGTTGCTGGTTATAAAATATACAGTACCCGGCCTTTGCATGAAACGGGGTGAATAGAGATCAAGGGGGTGAATAGAAATAAAATGGTCTTTAGAAATTTTAGATTTTTCAAGATTGTTTCAAGTATCTCACAATTTTTTCGATGACTAAGATTACTCTCCCCCCCCCCCCCCTTTTTATTTTATTTTGCTTGACTTAATTTTGTAAATAATTTATAATTGTACATATTTTAAGGTCTAAAATGTATTTATTTTATTATCTTACCAGATATTCGATGATTCTGTTTATTATTACATTAAAATAGTTCATAATTTTACTTAAAAGAGAATAAGGGCATTTATCTAACAAATTTATCCATTTTCACCCCTTGATTTCTATTCACCCCGTTTTACCGAGCTCGTCGGGAAGAGAGAGTCCGGCTCAGAACGATTGCTTCACTTTTGTACAACGTTCAGCCTCTATCACGCAGCGCATGTCTCCAGCATAGCTAACGCAATTAAAACCGAAGCCATAGTTTACTATTGCCTAAACACAAACGGTTTCAACAACTATATAAATATATTAAATTGTCGGTACGATAGAAAGAACGCTCTATACTCTTCTTCCCAAAGACGCATGGAATCAAACGCCGGATACGACACTAGCCTATGGCCTATGGCAGTATGTATAGCTAAAAGAAGGCTACAATAATTAACACAAAATTATAATGTTATACTAAGGTACAGTTGCATTGCAGGCTTTTTGTGATACGGTAGTTGACTGACAAGACTAATCAGTAGGCCTACCAATGAAAAAAAAATACGGGTAATATGTTCCATGGAACATTTATGTCGATGCCGCAATCGGACCCAAAGACGCCTTATGACACTTCAGCCTGAAGCCTACCGGAAGAAATCCAAGTGACTTCATGGTACTTACGTGTCTAAATGATACGTTTTTTGTTCGTATTTCGTGCGGGCCCGAAGTTTCGAATGTTTCATGATAGCTTTTTGCATGATGTTTGTATTTATTCAGCTTCCCAACGGTAAGTTTAATGGAAACTTGTATTAAGTAACAAGGTGAATTACGGCATAACTTTCTATTGTAGTATAATTTATTATTAGTGATTTGAGTGGATAATTAGAAATGAAAAAAACAGTCATAAAGGACGTAATTTTATATATTTGTTTTTTACTATTCTTAGTGCCAACTTCATTTTTACTAATGACTACTACCAAACCTATTACCACGAGACACAAAATTGTTCAAATGACAGAAATATGCGTCATCGACCTGTGGAATTTTGACGCATATTTGCGTCATTGACCTCGAGTCAGTTAAAATATTCATTTGAACTATAGGTAACTACCGAATTGTGTACCTAGCAGTCTAGCACAAATAGACCGGCTCGACCAAGAAAATACAACCCTCTCAATATCTTACGGTGCATTTCCTTCCCTCGCTATTATCAGAGTGCCTACGGCCCTTCTTCATATAGTTTCCTGTGTCTCATTTTCCCCTCGCCCCTTTTTCTCTTCCTGCAGGTAGCAATACATTACATATATTAAATTTACCTTGTCTATTGCTTGTTTGCGCTTCAAATAGACTCTCGTAACTGTATCTTAAAGTGCAAATTGTATCACCAGGAGCCCGATTCAGTAAAATTACGTTTTTAAAGCGTGTAATTTCAAAATTACCTTTGCTTATAAAATTAAATATGATTCTGAAAGTGGGTGAAAGGTAGGTAGATCATACGAATACCAGATATTGTTTTACGTTTTTCATTTTAATCGAATTAGAAATCACGCGTTTTGAAGGCATTGCTGAATCGGGCCCCAAGTGCGATAAATTGTCCGGCTCTTAACCCGACTTATACTCCGCCCGCGGAGAAACTGTACTTACTAAAAAAATCTTCAATCACAAAACGCAATATGTATTAAGTTCTTATTGGCGTTATGCGCTTGTTTAATGTCACGTCATATATAACAGCAGCGATTGGCTAGTGACAATATAATATCCACCAATAGGAAGGTGAATACAACCGTGCGAGCAGGAAATTGATAATTTAAAATAATTACATTATAGTCTGATCCACTGGGTTGCCCAATAAAAAAAATTATTCTACCCGCCCATCTTAATTTCCACTACCCTTCAAATTGAGACAATTATTAAAAAGAGTATCTACTTAAACTTAATTAAACAAAACACACAAAATTACTACTAAACTAAATAGTATTTATAATATACGTAACATATTGTATATTTTAGTTAAACACGATACATAGGGGCAGTATATGGCTGTCGTAGAATCTTAGGATATGCATTCAGTTTCAGTCGTTCATTCAATACGTTAAATGGTAATACGCTTCTACAATCTTTGCTATTTTATCTTTTTTAAGGAAGGATGACAAATAGTTTATGATTAGCTTTATTTATATTAGGGGCCGTCTCCACACTTAACGACCTCCGTCCTCCATGAGCGCAGGCCTATGGGTGGTAGATGAGGCCGCCTGTCACCCCAACAGAAGCAGGCCGGGACGGTGGGGCGACCAGCGCCCCTCCCCCAAACCGGGGACACCGTGGTTCCCAAACCCGAAGGAGCCATCTCGGAGATCGCCCTCAGCCGGGGTGCGAGAGATAATAGTAGTAGAACCGAGACGGTGTGCGGTTTTAGTTGGTTCAAGCCCGACATAACCGCACCCACTGGAAGGCGGGGGGGTATCCGAAGGGATTTCCGCACGAAAAGAAAAAAAAAGGGGCCGTCTCCACGAGCGAGAGAATCGCGACGGATCCTCGCTTCAGAGAATGTATAGAAATACGTGGCACGACAATAAGATGGCTGCTATTCTGTCGCTCGTGGAGACAGCCCCTTAACAGAATCTTTATTATCAACCATAGTATTTTTTCTCATATCTAGAGTCCACCATGGACTCTAGAAATGAGAAAAAAATTAAAAGATGGTAATAGCCATAATTGAAAGACGCACAGAAGACTATTAGCGAAACGGAGATATTTGGATTAAATTCAAATGTTATTTACGTGTTTCATTAGATATTCGCGTTTATTGTGTATTGTATGAAACTTAAAATATTACTTCAGATTTTATTCACAAAAACCAAGCATGCCGACATTTCTTTTTATTAAATACGTATTTATGCTTAAGACAATCGTTGATTTAATTAATTATAATTATTGTTAGATATTTGGACGAAGTGGTCATGCCGGAGCAAACGCGCGGTAAATTCGATTCGAATGAATATAATTAATTATGTAGGCGATATTCATCAAATTAAAAGTCTCAAAACTTACTAAATGCTTTGTTACAAGGTTTAAAAATAATTGAAATGTTGATATTATTGGCATGTCACAATAATTATTGGTAAAGTATAAATCATAATTATTATGTGTGTTAGTGTAAACTACCTGTAACATTTTGTAAAACTATATTTGATTCACTAATTAAGGTAGAAACGGAATTGGGGTGTGTGTTGGGTAACCTCCTCGAGTGTCGTTCCGATTCCGATCCCGCTGCAGTCCGGGGGGAACGGAATGGAAGCGGCCGGTACACCCTGGGCGGCGGTCAATGGCTTCCCCTTCACCCCTTCATAGGGTTGGCATCGATCGTCGGCCAATACCCAACGTGGCGGGAACACATCGCTCTCCGTACTCCTCTGCTTTCAGAGGAGACAGGATGAGCGATGCTGTTAGTGGTGAGATGGCCCAGGGTCAGCCGGGGTGCGAGGGATATGCTCTATGGGTAACCTTACACCCCGGCGTCTGAAGACCCGAGATGGCGTGCGGTTTTAGTCGGTGCAAGCCCGACATAACCGCCCCCGCTGGCCGGCGGGGGGGTATCCGAAGGGATTTCCGCACGATAATTAAAAAAAAAAGGTAGAAACGGAATTATACATACACCTATTGCGGTTAGTTGAATTATATTTGAAACAATTAAAAATCGCTTGTACTTTTCCACTATATATTTTCAAGAACCGAAACCGGTCAGGTATGTTTTTTTTTGTACCACAAAGTACACAACGCCATCTAGACCCAAACTAAGCAGAGCTTGTCATATGGGTTCTAGAATGCGGATGCGATAAATGAATACATATTATACATGAAACACCCAAACCAGCGCAAATATTAATTTTTGCACTGAGCGGGAATCGAACCCGCGACCTCTGGCTTAGCAGTCGAACGCACTACCACCACGCCACAGAGGTCGCCATTTATTAAAAATATATAATGCAAAAGTACAAATGATACTTTATATCAATATGTGTAGCAAGTCCCACCAAGTGCCAGCAACAGAGATCGGAATAGGTAGAGTATATTTACCTACAGTTCGAAGAAGTAACATAGAGTTGTTATTACCTCCTCTAAAATCCCGGAATTATAAATGACAATTAAAATCCGCAGTGCAGTGCAATAGGGGAATATTTTTTGTATGTTCATTTTAATTTTCTTTTAGCAATATCTTTATTTAAAGTGTTCACAATACACGACGCACCACCAGAAACGTTATAACAGACGATAATACTTATAATACTAGCAAGTAGCGAGCGTATGTCCCGAAACAGAATGTCGCCATCGAGTGTGTTCCGTAAATAAGTTCGAATGACTTCTCCGTTGTATTATAGCATAACTTCACGCCTGT
The DNA here is from genome assembly GCA_946251805.1 of Cybosia mesomella. Classification (NCBI taxonomy): domain Eukaryota; kingdom Metazoa; phylum Arthropoda; class Insecta; order Lepidoptera; family Erebidae; genus Cybosia; species Cybosia mesomella. The sequence goes on from OX276407.1 coordinate 24,566,926, forward strand.
ATCCGCGAAGGGGTAGGCAGAGGTGTATTACACACCCACGATTCGCCAGTTATGTTTAGGTCCCAATGTAATAGGGGGCGAGCCTATTGCCATCTACCGGGCACATTACTAAGGGAGTGATCATTAACATTTTTAATACCCACATAACTACGAAAAGTCTGAGGTGTGTGCCCGGGGCGACTGGGGATCGAACTCGAGACCTCGTCTCGGCAGTCCGTTACGTACGCCACTGGGCTATCGGCTATATAATAAACGTCATAATTATTCTCCGAGTGTTTTTAGGGATTTTCTTTAGAAAAGCCCTATTGCTATCGAGTTGTCGTCGACGTCGTCGTTGCCAATTTTCTGTCACGGTTTTGGGTATGAAGGAGATGAGCTATCGAGTTGCTGTTTTCGGTAATAGATTCGTGCTGGGGTGAACCATTGCAAGATAAAGAAAAAATCGCAAAAAAAGAAAACGCAAATCGAAAATCTCTTGTATTCGGCTGAGCTCGTCTCAGGAATTCAACTTGTTTCAACTTAGTTGAGATCGGCTTTCAGTCTAATTTCGATAGTTATCTTGAAGCGACTGTCATCTGACCTCCACAACCTCACTGATGATACCGAAGTTCTGCAGTTAGACCGGTCGTCGAAGTTCTGCAGTTAGACCGGTCGTCGAAGTCCTGCAGTTAGACCGGTCGTCGAAGATCTGCAGTTAGACCGGTCGTCGAACTTTTTAGGGCTCAATTACCCGGAACGAACGCCACACATGTTCGTATGGAGTAAATCGTTCAATTCCCAGAGCGTCTAGCTCAAATTGATCATCTATTTGAAAGTGAACGAGTCAATTGTCATTCACATGACAATAAGTCAGCATCGCCTAGCGGGAAATTTGTAAATGAATATAATTATTCTACACGTCACGTTCTAGACCCAAAGTGAGAACAGCTTATCTTCGTAATATGGGTTCTAGAATGCGGATACATTTTATTTTGACGACTTCGAGCGTTCGACTTCCAAGTCTGAGGTTGCGTGTTCGATCCTTGCTCAGCGCAAATATTTGTATGCAATTCATTATTATTATTTATGTCTATTTGCATTGGTCTGGGTGTTTATATGTATACATATTTTATGTATTTCCAAAAAAAATATTTCAGTCATTTTATCAGCAGTCTAGAACCCATAACACAAGCTAGTTAAGCTATACTTACTTTGGGTCTAGACAGCGTTGTGTAGAATATTCTAGTTTTTTTTTGTTATACATAGAAACATCCAGACCACAAAAAGAGACACATTCTTGGTTTTAATGAAATTTTGAAGTAGTAAGTATGATAACTTTTCCTAGAAATTTAGATCGGAAGAAGTTAACCACCAGGACGGGACTTGAACCGGTGACCAGTCCCAAAGGTTTACACAAATTTACATTCATGGTTACAAATATTAGCAACGTGGAAGTCATTCGAATGGAAGTCACACTCGGCGCCTCGGGCGTGGGGTACTGTAGCTACGTCGGGCGTACTATATGTGCGTGTCGTCGGCCTGCTCGTGGAAGTCGAACGCCAGCGCGTCGGTGATGCTGAACACGAACATCTGGCAGCCGAACTGCAGCAGCGCTCCGTGGGCCACTAGGGCGGAGCCCTCCCACGCGCCCGCGCGGTCGGAGCCCGGGGGCTCGGTGGGACAGCGACACCACGCCTCCAGGGGCGGGGCGCGGGTGATGTTGCCGTTTATTCTGGAACGATAGCAATTACGAATAAATATTCTAGTAAATACTGCACGGCAGGGTGAGCCCGAGCCGATCCCAATAGCGAGTCAGTATACCTGCCGATTGATAGACGAGACTCTGACGCAGGCCTTCGGCTAGAAATTGGAGAGTCAGACGCGAGTAACGCCCGTAACAATCAAAATACATATATATTAACATAGATATACAAGAATTGCTCATTTAAACTATAAGACAGACTGTATAGAGAATGAGTGCGTGCGAGTACTCACCGGATGGGCGGCGTGTCGCGGTGGCGCACCACGTCCCGCAGCGCGGCGCCCACGCCCCCCTCCGCCGCGCCCTCGCCCCCCGCCGCCCCCTCGCCCCCCGCCGCCCCCTCGCCCCCCGCCGCCGGGGGCGCGTCGGGGCGCAGCTCGCAGGCGTACAGCACGCCGTTGACGCAGCTGCCGAACTCCGAGTAGTTGATCAGCTCGAAATGCCGACTCACCTGTAACGACACAGAATACAGCCACGATACTCGACGCTAAACGAATCAAGGTAACCGCATAGTGATCGTAGCATTGATATACAAAAAAACCCAAGATACACAGTCAGGATATCAAAACCGTCCGCATAAAATGAGCGCTAAACTCCAAATTGAGCGCTCATTTCAAATAGTCTCGCATCGCCCGTGTTTATGCACGCACGACAAAAATGCCAAAGTGTTCTATGAAAAATTGCAAAAATAATACGTCAAGAACTTTAAAAAAGGATGGAATATCTTATTTTCGGTAAGTAAAATAGTTTATTGATTTGCTTTTCTGGTTTTCATGACTAAATATAGGAAGTATTATGTGATTTTGATTTATTTTATCTAAAATCTTCACTTAACGGTCCAATATAGTACAGCACATTTCAATAGGTTCGTATCAGTGTAAGAACAACGCATTACAACGTCCTTTAAATTAGTCGCTTAATACAAATGACCCTGTTCGTTTCCAATGGAGTCGATTTTTTAATATTGAACTATTTTTTTTTATTAATAAGAAAAATAAGTTGGTTCACGTTTTGACTTTATTTGAGTGTAATTTGTAACTAATGTTTATATATCATACAATATAACATAGTTTCGAATCGACTTTCAAAAGTTGAAGAGGAAGTCATGTTGACTATTTTTTTTTTAATTTTCTGTATATTTCGATTACTTAGGACTTCTGATTTTTGTAGGTATGTACCAACTATATACCTCCTATATGATTTCTAATTTTAATATTTTAGTTTTCCTCGTGACCCAATACGATGTGAAGAGTGGAAATCAATCGTCAGTCAGAAAAGGCGTGAAGATTTTTTAAAGCCAAATAGATCAAGTGTAGTTTGTTCAGAACATTTTTTGGACGAAGATATGTATGTCACTGCAAAATGCATAAAACGTGTTCTTAAAACGGCTGTTCCTCGTGTAGCGGTAAGTAACTATGGTTACCCAGAAAATAGTTTGTCGAATTAGTATCGTTATTAGGTACCTCTTGATTCGAATAATTATTTTTAATAATCATATCTTTTCAAGTCCTTAAGATTGTAAGTAACTACAGTGAAGAATGAACGGAACTTTATTTTCGTTTAACAATAAAATGTTACTTAGACAGACATATTCTAAAAAAAATGAAATGTGACATCTGCAAAGATGCTACACTAGCTCGAAATAAATTATGGTTTCATATACTAATTGATTTGAAGGATTTTGGTGGACTGTGTTACGCTAGTGAAGATGTTTACACTATATGTACTAAAACTGAGGAGGTAATAAGACGAGAACAGCGCATACATGATCAAAAAAACACAACCAAGGCCTATTTGTGTTCCCTAGTTTTAAAAAATATGTTACATTTAAATCTATTTTCTAGTATTGATACACATTCCCTTCAACAACCTATTGACAAAAGCTATTATAGAAAAGTTCATAGATGTTCGTTTACATTATATAGCAAAAAAAAATACAGAAAATCTGAAATCTAGTTCAAAAAGACAACTCTACAACAAACTTAACTTATTCCAAGGAAATTAATGTGTTTTTCTATCCTCGTTTACACGTATACATTCAATTTTTTGTTGGAAATATTTTTGTACTTAGTAGCAACAATATTATTTTTACTGTACGGTCCAGCCCTTTCGGTGATTACTTGGAACAAACAGAGACATAAAAATTGTAATTTTGATAATGTACTTATCGTTAAATATATAATGTAAAAATATTCATATTATGTAATCATATTAAACAACTTAGTAGCAACACTGTTATTTTTACTGTATGGTCCTGCACTTTCGGTGATTACTTGGAATAAACACTATACATATGCATTTAAAAAAATTGTAATTTTGATAATGTATCGTTAAATAAATATTGTAAAGATATTCATATATGTAATCATAAAAACTGTAATTCTCATATTAAGAACAGACACTTTAATTTTATTTCTTATAAAAATATGTATTTATGTCATTTTAAATATAAGAAGCATCACTCATCACCACCAACTTAAATTTGATGCATGATACAATAATTCAAAAAGCTTTCACCACCAATACGCAATCATCATAAACTAAATATCTAGGTACTTAGTTTCTACAATATTACCTTGCTTTTTGTACACTGCTTTGTAAAAAGCGCTTTATATCATGTGCGTAAGGTTGAATTTGCAAAAAAATATGTTTATAACATAACTATAACTAATCAAGTGTGATTGGAGACAGATTCAAGTGTTACTTTAGTTCGAGACTGTGTATCTTGGGTTTTTTGTATATCAATGGATCGTAGGCATCAAAACAGCGACCGACTTGTTAATTGTACGGATCATTGTGCTTTGCAATAGACCATTTTTTTTTCTGCATATGTCTTTTTTTTGTGCTACCCTAGGGTTTCACCTCACCGGAGCTAACGCGCGTATTGGTCTCGAAACGACTACAGCACGGTGTCTTCACATCGCCCTGTATAACTGAGACCCCGACCGGCCGTATCCACCAGCATTGACGACCTCGATGTGTTGTTGGGGATCGAAATCCCCCTCCCCTGTAGAGCGGCTTGTGCTAGGGCGACGGCTAGCGCCAAATGGCACCCCCAGGCCCGCGCTCATGAAGGAAGGAGATCGTTTTGCGATTTTCGCCGCCCGGTGCGCCTTCTACGGCATGGGAGAGTGCTAGACCTCTCCCGTTCTTTTTAAGCCGCCTCCCTTGCTTGATTTACTGCCTCACCAAGTTGCTACACGTCGATTAAAAATAAGTACTAAGTGTGAACGTACCTCGTCCATGAATATTACGGCGTGATTCCTGGAGACGCGGCGGCAAGCGTTGGAGTCCAGCCGAACGTCGCAGCCGCTGTCACTGCCAATGGACAGCGACGAAAGGCGCATCGGGATCGGTCGGCCTAGGCCGTCCCCCACCGGGTTCCTGGAACAGACCCATTTGATTATAGTCTCTATGGTGTGGGAATTATGGTTTAGACAGAAATGGACATTTTAAAAATACGGTTTATGATAGAGAAAGAAAGAAAAAACTATCATTATTTTTTACAATAACCGACGTAAAAAAACTACTCAAACCTTTCAATGTATTTTTGTTTATGTCAAACTAACTTCGCCTGCAATCCGATATACCTACTGAAAACGGACGAGGTTCTGGAACAGGCTTTTCTCTCGAGACTAGACGGCAATCGCTTCCATTTTTTTTTACACCACTCTGTTGGCAGACAAGCTCACGGCCCAACTGATGGAAAGCGGTTACCGTGGCCTATGGACGTGTGCAACACCAGGGACGTCGCACTTGCGCTGCCGACTCTCACCATGACCGACTGCTCCCACAACGCAACCAACAGAGAGCGATGGCGGCGCATTGCACGAGCAGCCGTTCATCAGGACTCCCCATCATAACCACGACCACTCTGTCAAGAGTGCACGACTAAGAAGAGAAGAAGAGAAAACGCACCGGGAGGCGAATTCTCTCCTAAGGTTAAGAGGTTCTACACTGCCTGTAAGTATGGGATTGTCGACGATCCTCAGCGCCCGACTTTGCACCGAGTCGAACGGGTCAAGTTGGTATGTAGGTGCACCGGCAAAAAGGTGACAGCAGTACTCCATCTGGGGCCGGACTTGCGACTTATAAAGAAGTCTTTGCTCCGCAGTGAAGCACTGCTTCACCCTGCTGAGCACTCCAAGTTTCTTAGATGCCAACTTGACCTTGTCTTCTAGGTGACTGCGGTACTGGACCTCGCTGGAGATGTCGACACCGAGGATCCCGATACTTTTGGAGATTTTAAGTGGTGTCCAGGAATTGTGGCGCTACAATAAATGGGGTTTTCTTAGCGGTCTTTCCAATTCAACCCCACTAAGACACAAGTATGTACTTGTGTCTTAGTGGGGTTGAATTGGAGCAGGTTTAGTGCACCCCAATCAGACACTCTTGTGAGAGTAGTCTCGATTTCAGACACAAGTTGTTCGCGACTTTCGTCCACCGCGGGCCGAGGGATGTTAGCCCGGCCCGTTTAAAATGTGTCCCCGGTACTGTCGTCCGCATAGCAATGAATGGAGTCATCAGACAGCATGTCATTGATATGCAGGAGGAACAGGGTCGGAGACAGCACGGAGCCTTGTAGAAGACCAGCGTTTATGTCCATGCGATCCGAGCAGCTGCCGTCAACGACGGCATGGATCTTCTATTGGACAAAAAGCTGGCGATCCATTCGCAAAGTCCCTCGGGCAGTCCATAAGACAGCAACTTCGCAAGAAGACTTCTGTGCCAGACCCGACCGAAGGCCTTCGCTATATCGAGGCTGACCGCTAGTGCCTCACCTTGACTCTCGATGGCTTGCGCCAAGCGGTGTGTGTGATTCACAAGGTCACCGGTAGAGCGACTCTGGCGGAAGCCGTACTGTCGGTCGCTCAATAGATCGTTTCCTTCAAGGTATCTCAGGAGCTGTACGTTAATGACACGCTCCATTACCTTCGAGAGAACGGAGGTGTAAGCGATAGGCCTGTAATTGGACGGGTCTGTTCTGTCGCCTTTCTTAGGCACAGGATTCACGAGTGAGGTCTTCCACGAAGCTGGGACTTGTCTCGCGGAGTAAGAGAGCGCGAAAAGCACTCGTCGGGCCCACTCGACTTGCGAGCATCTAGGGACTTCAGTTCCCGCCGGACCACCCGTTGTGTGATTTTGATTTCTGGCATAGAAACATCACACCAGGGGATAGTGGGTGGCTCGGCATTCCCATCGTTCATGGTCGAGTTTGACGCAAAGAGGTCACCTAAAAGATCGGCTTTCTCCCTAGCGCCATGGCCTGCCGTCGGGATTTTGCAGCGGCGGCAGACATGAACGACAGAAATTTCCCTCGGCAGCTTTGGCAAGCGACCAGAATGCACGACTACCAGACGGGTACCGCGCCAGCCGTTCACCAATTCTGCCGATGAATTCAAATTTAGCCCTGGCCGCTGCTCTTTTACTGGATCTCGAGGCGGCATTCAATTTCCGCTTCACTTCACTGATATTCGGATCCTTGTTAGCAAGAGCCGTGGTCCAAGTCTTATAAGCAGATTGCTTGTGAAGTCTTGCTTCTCTGCAAGGCCGATTAAACCACGCTTACTTGCTCCTGTTGCGAGCTTGCTGTACATTGGGAATGTAGCATTCCATGCCCGCTTGAATCGCCTCCGTAACTGCTGTTGCACAGGAGCTTGAATCTTCCGTGATCTCTACGTACCCACAAAATAGACAGGTCCCTGTCTTCAAGGCCATTAAGACGGTGGCAACAAATATCATCCCGGACGTACAAGCATACCCCGGCACGCCTCAAAAAGGTGTGCTCGACTTTGTACCCAGGGTACATTAGGTAGGCTGTATCGGCAGGGGATGATATTTGTGTCTCCGTTAGGAAAACAAGGTCGGCTGAGCGGTTTCAAGGTGTTGGTGGACCGCGTTGACGTTGGTATGCATTTTCCTGATGTTGCAAAAGTCCACTTGTAATGTGGACGAGGATGCCGTTGTCGAAATATTTTTCCTTTTATTTTTGGCCATTTTGAGAAGGGTTGGAGAGGGAGAAGGTTAAAGAGAGATTATTTGCTGACAGCGTAGGAGACAAAGCAGAACTTTATGCGACCACCGATGAGTAAGAGCTGTGTGATTGGCTGGCGAGGCGGGCGGAAGGGTCCCTGGTCCCCTCCCGAATACTGTAGCCGGGCCCACTCCGGACTCCTCCTTCAGCAAGACCACAGTACCAGGCAGTTTACACAGGCAGCTGGTTCAGGAACCATTCAAGTCTGCGGGCGGCCAGCGGATAGCCGTTTCATCGGGTCTCTCTGATCGCCACGCCAACATTTCACGCTCACATAAGTCGGTGACGATTATTAAGACCTCTGGTGTCCCCGTTGACAGCACAAAACCCCCCCAGTGAGCTCTGGCTACCCTACTTAACGCCGGGAAAACAACACAAGGGTTATTATGGTCCCGGTCTTCTGGAGGGCGGAGGTACTACCGCACTCGGACTGCTTAATTTGAACGGGAGATACCGTCATGTCCTACCTCCTCTAGAAAAGCCGAAAGCCAGTTAAAGATAAAGGTTGGAAAGCGGATCTCGAGCTAAAAGTTATGGTGATGATGATGACTTGAGCTTATTTTGTTTTGATTTAAAAAAAAAACGGTTGTCTGTAAAGTCGGTTTACTGACGATAGTTGAACGTGACAACGTCATAAGAAAATACTAATTTTATTTGTTTAATCACTAAGATCGGTTATAAGAATTCATTGCACTTCATACTTGAAGAAAACATGTAAATGTATTATTGTATAGCAGTTGTTCACGCGGACGCATCGCTCACTCAAGTAGGAGAGAGACAGATGTCGAACGCTGCCGAACGCGGAGGCCGATTGTGCCTCTTTGTCGCTCGTTCCGCGCTCTCCCTTGCACTTCAAGCCTTAAATGGAACGCCTCAGAGCGAGGTGACGCCGCAAATGGAACGCCTCATACGTCATGTTTTTTCGTGCGTGTAGCCGGCTCCTTGGAATTATAAGACGTCGTCACGTCAAAAATGAAAGTAAACAAGTGAACAATATGGTGAGGGCTGAGGGCTGAGGGCTGAGGGCTGAGGGCTGAGGGCTGAGGGCACGTACCTGTCGGGCGGCGCGATGGCGCACAGCGTGGCGCGCACGGCGGCGCCGCTGAGCGAGTGGCCGGGCGAGCGCGGCGGCGGCGGCTCGCGCGGCTCGGGCGGCGGCGGCGGCGCGCCCCACACGGCGCGTGCGATGCGCGCGCGGTCGGCGCGCGACAGCAGCTCGGACGGCAGCGCGCGCCGCACCAGGCCCAGGCGCGCCAGGCGCCCGCGGTCCAGCGCGCGCCGCGCCGCGCCCAGCGCCGCCGCGCCCAGCGCCGCGTGGCGCCACGCGCCGCGCGCCTGCTCGCCCGCCAGCACCTGCGCGCGCCACCGCCAGTGTCACTACTGCGCACGTCACACTTGGAGGCCCGGCCACGTCCGAGCGTGCAAGTTTGACCAGCAAATCTAATGACTTTCGTCACTCGCTCACTGGCCCCGGTGCATGCAAAAGTATACACGTGCACAAAATATTTACCAAAATATCTATAAATTTTCGACAGTGAAATTGTGGACACACGATTTAAAAAAAATATAAAATGTGTCACATGTTATGTTTTAAATGAATTTAATCGTTCTTCATAAAGTAACAAAAAAAGAAATGAAAACGAAATCTAAGGCAGATTACTCCTACGAAAACTCTTAATTTATGGAGAATAAATATCATTTATAAAATGAAATGTTACAATTTAAGGACTTAATATTACATTTTTTAGAGGACGCAATTTTATTTTTGGGACATGTCTATAGAAGCTCAACCCCTCATTGGGTCATGACAATAAAATTGCATCCTCTAAAAAATGTAAAGCTCAATGGACTAAATAGACAAAAAATCATTTTATACAAACACACAGAAACAGAGACAATACAAACATGTTATTGAATAAGGATTAATAATATATTGCTTCAAATCGCTTCGTAAATAAGCCATTATTTCTCGTAAAAAGTAAAGGATAAAAAATGGTTGGTGTGAATTTCCCTAAGTAATAGACATATACCATCGCGGACTTTTTTGTAGACCTTTGTAAGGTGTACAATACTGTAGTAGATTATTTTGATCTATATCGTAGGGTTCAGTCAGCGTTTGCAATGTAAGGGCAAGAATTATTAGTGTTTCTCTACTATATTTTTAATGTATTATTATACATATAAACCCTCCTCTTGAATCACTCTATCAATTAAATATTTTTATCTACATTCCAAATCGAGAAATTCGAATTACGAATTCAAAGACGATTCTATACATACGCACTTTATAAACGCATATACATAAAATTAAAAATTAAACTTATTATAGTACCGCCAACTGTATCATAAAACTCATTACAGTATCGCTATCTTTTTTTATTCATTAAACTAGCCTATGGTTTTAGGCTGAATATGAAAAAAAAGGTGCACGCATGCGCAGTTCGAACTGTGAAAAAAATGACGCACGCTAAATTACTCCCTTGTAACTTAGCGTGTAGTAAACTTACTTTAATTTCAATTTTTCCTATAAGTGAAGATAAAGTAGTGTATGAAAGTGCATATAACTTAGGTATTAAAACACTCCAGTCAACCTATTATCGCATTCGGCTTCGCCTCATAAACAGACTCTCGTGTTTTAATACCCCTTCTTATATGACAGTTGCATAAACTACTATTATCTAGAATTGACACATAATATTTTATAGGAATCTCTCTTTTGAAGTGAAAGCTTCTTTTGGCGTACCGCACACAAATTTTTCCGGTGGTAAGTAGTAGTAGTAAGTAAGTTAGGCTAATCCGTCACGCTCTGAGGTGAAAGGCTCGATCGGGTGAACTCGGGACCGCCGAGTGTACCCGAGCGAGAAAGATACAGTCAGCTGCTCTTCGCTGTTGTGTCGTTGTGTTTAGTTTATTCAATTCTTACGTAATTGTCTTTATTAATTTAATATTTATTATTGGTACGTAATAAAAAATATTTTAACAATTATTTGGTTTACATTGTGAGGTTAGTGTGTGTAGTTAGCGGTTTATCGTGCTAATATTATATATTGAACCAATTAAGTTTTCACTTCTGCCGTGCGGTCTTAAGCACACACTCTTTTATTTTTTTTATTTTAAGTAAAGCAAAACGAAGTTGAAAGAAAAAGAAATTTTATTTTTAACAAAGTTGTTGCCAGATTAATGTAATTTTGATATTTTTTGCAAATAATCGACTACAAATCTACACTAATATTATAAAGAGGAAAGATTTGTATTACTTAAACTTAAATAAACTTAAAAACTACTGGACCAATATCAAAAATATTTTTCATTACTCATACTCTGAAAGTAGGTCTGAAGTTGCCTGAGGAGCGGGATCAAAGTAATACTTTTCATCCCTAGGGAGAATCGCTTTCAACTGACAGCTGTCAAATTATAAAAAATAAACTAATTCTATTTTCACATTTTTAATGTACCAACAATGTACCAACTTTCTATACAGCGCGGTGTAAAATAGAAATAAAATAAAGTTAAGTATTGATTAAAGAATATTTATTTTTTAAATAACTTTACTTTAGTTTAGTTTCAACAATTTCCTTAAAATAACATAGATTTGGGCAAAATATTTACCATTTTTTCAATGATGAAAATGAAAAATAATGGCTGAACAGCTGGCCGGCCACAGAAAAAAAAAACAAACAAAATAGGCGGAAAAGCGGTAATGATCTTCATTTGTTTTTCGATTTGAAGGTTTTACTCATTTTTTCTTTAGCTAATTCATGTTTTTATTTTTACTTTCCTTGTATTCGTAATGAAAAGCACAGTGTTTACCTCGGGTTAAAGACTTATTTAGTCCCTGGAACTATTGGCGCAATCACTTCGTTCGGGCGCCAAACCTCGTCTCGGGACTAAATGAGTTACTTTCACCCCTAGGATAACAATATACTATTTCATCTCTCCTGTTCGGAAAGTTTAATTTTCATGGGTAGATAGCCGGGTGGAAAGTAGTTTTGCCATGGAGTACATGATAAATTAATTAGGTCATAATGCCTTGATATCATGACGCTTTTATTTTTACATGGCCGCCTAAATGCACATCTCGTCACCAACTCGATTACAATGTAACCAATAGATTCGATTTTTTAAACTTTTCTAATGTTGCCAGTATGTACGTGAATTATAACTGTTATTTTCAGTATTAAAAATAACCAATTTAAGTTTGCTAAAGAAGTAGCGGTAAAAAGAGATTCAATATAAATAAATACCTTGTGTTAATTGTGGTTGAAAATGGTTTCAGAAAGTGATTCCAGTGACAAGGATAATAATTTAACTCCCGATGAGATTTAAGAACAGGCTTGACTTGGCTGTTGTTAATAATCTCTTTTCAAATTGTTCTAATTTTACTTTAAATTTTACTTTAACTGATAATCAATATGTGTACTTGTTTCATAAAATGTGTGTGTAGTACTTTAATTTCCTCACATACTTGAAGTGAATGTCACCATTTCACCCTCGAACTATCCAGAAACATCTCGGGTGAAATGGCTGACTTTCAACCCTTGTGTAACAATCTACTATTACCGTTAGAAAGCTACATTATCACTGAGTAACATAGGCTATATTTCTTAGGAGAAAAAAATTGAGATCCTTAGATACCCTACTTAAATGTCTTTCATTGCATGCGCTGCGGAAAGTATTGATGGTAGAACAAAAAAATATTCTATGATATTATAGAACATATCAATAGTTACAAAAAACTTCGCGAGGCCATATGTCCAACTATTGTAGTTGTATCAGTAGAGCTACTTTTTGACATTTCTAAAGTTGATAGAAATGCCAGATCAGAATGTCAGACCATGTTTGTATTAATTTTCTATCTAAATAAATGATTTCGTATTCAACACTGTTTCAATACCTGTTGATTACTTTTTCAACTATTGAAATCGGTCATTCCATTCAAAAGATATTACGAAATTAAAAATAGAAAAAAGATTTATTTGTAATTTCGACATGTGTTCGCGCGAGCAACGAACTATCATCCCCTATAGATTTAGATCGGAAAAAGAGAACATCTAGGACGGGACTTATCCCTTACAGGGGGAACACTCTGACCAGCTGAGCCACCTAGACACGTCGCAGATATTCGAAATTCTCCGATATATTATATACGTCTTAAGGCACGCATACAGCTCCGGTAAGTCTACGGAATCAGCCCTCCATCTGGTAGTCAGCCGGATAGAGGAAGCGATCGAACAAAAAGGCTTTTGCCCAGGAACGTTCATTGACATCGAAGGAGCTTTCGACAAAACCAACTACACCAGTATTAAGGCCGCCCTGTCAAAACACGGAGCGGAACCGGTACTATCAGACTGGATAACAAACATGCTCAGCAAAAGAGTAGCTCGCCTTGGGGATGAAGATCAAACAGCTCTGATAGCCAAAGGCTGCCCGCAGGGAGGAGTTATCTCTCCCCTCCTGTGGAATTTAGTGATAGACGACTTAATCACAAGGCTGAACAATAACCGAGACTACACAATAGGCTACGCCGACGACCTAACAATCCTTATCTCAGCAGGGCTAGCATGGCATGAGGACAAAAAGTCCCAGGGGAGTGGAGAAAAATTTGTCTCTCCCTCCGTTTTTGTCCCTTTAGCCACCACGGCTTCGAGGAGAGACTAGTTTGTCACCGGGGACAACGTTTCTCCACGCAATGCTACCAATATACGAAAAAATATTATTTCAATACCAAATCTATGGTTACCGTATATTATGTACCGGTTTTTTCAAAGTAATATTCGACAAAATTGACAAAACCTAGTAACGTGCATATTTTATAAGCGCAATAGTGACTTTTAAAATTATCAGTATTATGCTGCAGAATATTATTATTGACTGTGGCATATACTCAAAGAGTGAGCCATATTGATGAAAAAGAAAAACAATCTGTCATATAACGTTTTTTTGCCCGACTGCGCCAGAAGGAGAGTTATGTTTTTCGAGAGTATGTATGTATGTATGTATGTATGTATAATTGTTCGGCACGCTCTGCAGCCTGAACGGCTCGATGGATTTTAGATTGAGAGGTGTCGTTAGATTCGTGTTTACTGTGAGAGTGACACTGTGTATATCAAAATAATAAAAAAACGAAATGGTGGATTTTTGGCGCTAAAATGTATGTTATTCAAAAAATATTTTCACTCAAACCTATCGAGTAGGGTATCAAAATGAAGAACTTTAAAAGGGGATTTCAAATATATATATCATAACTAAAAAGTAAACAATAAAATTATTAATAAAAAAATCAAATAACCCGACTGTCCTAAAAAGACCGAAACAAGTTTGATAGCAGGCGGGACCCAGATGCAAATCATAACCCGAAAGAAAATTAAAGGGTCCCGCCTGATATCAAACTTGTTTCGGTCTTTTTAGGACAGTCGGGTTATTTTATTTTTTTATTAATATTTTTTTTGACATGTTTATTTATTGACATGTTTATTTATTGACCCGGTACATAATGAGTGAAATCACGAAGAAAAAGTTGTAAGTATACTGTTATTGTGAATAAATGTGTGAATACTGTGAATTCGCTCTAAACAATTTGTTACAAAGAATACATTTTTTAGGATTATTAGCCGCGAGACATTTTTAATTGTGTATTATGCAATCTTTATTTATTTATTTATCAACTCTTGTCCGCACCTCAATAGTTCGGAGACTAATATCTCTCTATCATCTGTCAAAAAGAGACAAATTATCTCCACTTTACGGCCGCCGTGCTAAGCAAGTGGAGAAATAGTCCCTTGTCTACGTCACAGCGAGGGACATAAGTTATCTCCTTTGACGCCATGCTAGCTACCGGGGAGAAACACCTTTGTCCCCTGTCAATTTGACATAAGCGGTGGAGAGAGATATTTGTCCCGCGCCCATGTTAGGCCTGCAGGAAAGGTAGCGGGAACGGTCTGTAACCTAACCCAACAAGCCTCACGCATCGTAGAAAAATGGTGCGGGGAATTCGAACTATCGGTGAATCCGAACAAAACCGAGTTAGTCATGTTCACGAACAAAAGGGTATTAGGCGAGTACCGATTACCCAAAATCTTTGACACGGAACTCCAACTGTCAAAAGAGGTCAAATACCTTGGCGTTATTCTTGACAGCAAGTTAAAATGGAGTAACCAGCTAGCCAATAAATTAGAAAAGGCCGGGATTACCTTCTGGCAGTGCAGAAGAATGATTGGAAATAAATGGGGGCTAACACCGAAAGTCATCCTGTGGCTTTACGAAACAGTAATCCGCCCCATGATAGCGTATGGCGCTATCGTCTGGTGGCCAAGGACCGAAAACAGCACAATAGCGGCTAAACTACAATGGACCCACAGACTAACCTGCATGGCAACCACTGGATGCATGAAATCTACCCCCACTGCGGCAATGGAAGCCATGCTCGGACTCCCACCCTTGGATCTGTTCATCCGCCAAGAAGCAACAGCTGCGGCTATACGCCTAAGGGCACTCAACCTATGGAGCGAGAGAAACACACGACACACCTCACTGCTCACAGATCTAACAAAGGAGATACCCACGATAGGAGCAATGAATGATCGTGTACCCAAACAACACGTATTCGACAAAAAATACAAGATCCAACTTCATGAGGACCACCGCTGTGAGGCTTTACGCCCAACGGAATTACGCATCTTCACAGATGGATCAAAAACTGGTACAGGCACCGGGGCCGGCGTTTTCTCGGAGGACCTTAATGTATCCATTTCAACACCGCTGGGGACCCATAACACAGTATTTCAAGCTGAATGCATGGGGATTACCCTGACAGCTTCAGCGGTAATGGCCAGGAGAGTGGAATGCACCAGTATGCACTCTCCGACAGCAAGGCCGTGCTGCATGCTTTAAACAGCCATACTATAAACTCGGGACTAATATTGGAGTGCCATCGTAAACTGAACCAAATAGGCCTTTCAACAACATAACCTTGCAATGGATTAAGGGCCACAGCGGCTCGCGCGGCAATGATGCAGCAGATGAGCTTGCCAGGAGAGGATCTGACATGGTGGTAATGGGACCTGAGCCCATAATACCGATCCCCTTTGCATACCTACGAACCATAGTAAACAAACGAACGAGAGATCAACAATCAACAACAGCTATTGGATAAATCTGGAAGTTTGCAGACAGGCGAGGGAAGCACACCCCATGCTTGAAAATAGACTGACCAGGCGTCTTCGACAACTGACCAAACGGCAACTGCGCACGGCCACAGCTGCCATCACAGGGCACGGCTCCTTCAATAAACACCTTTTTATTTTAGGAATCACCGACAGCCCTCTCTGCAGAGCCTGCATGAGAGAGGAAGAAACAGCGGCACACGTGCTCCTACACTGCCCTGCTACCGCCACATACAGGGTTAAGTACTTCGGAAATTCAGGTACGCTCCGGGAGATCACCAGCAGCGTGAATAGCTTGCTGGCGTTCTTCAATGAGTTGGGGTGGATCGAATCCGAATGAGATGCCCACTCTCACGCAAAAACCGCGCCTTGTCGTGGAGTTGCGGATACCAGCTCGCGAAACCATACCATACCATACGTCTTAAGGCGACGCTGGAGCCATCTACCGTAATTCTTGCGAACTACGGAAACAATGAATAACTTTACAGTCATTTTTCCTGATCTAAATCTATAAGAAAAAGTAAGCATACAAAATGCTTAAAAATTTAATTGAATTATCATCCCCTATTTCATCCCGGAAATAGGGGTGGCGATATAACTGACATCGACGCGGGCAACACCTAGTATCTAAATAAAGTACATACATGTACATTAAAGAGAACAAACCTACCTGTTGCAACCTCTGCCAGGCCAACAACTTGACTAACCGCTCATCCAACTTCTTCAACTGCTCGTCCACCACAGCGAGCAGCTCCTCCACGTTGCCGTCCGGCCTCAACTCCAGACGCTCAGTCTTGCCTTTCTTAGTCGGAGTCTTGTCCTCACACTGGGACACCTTGCGCCTTTTCACAGAAGCAGTCAGGTACTCGAAGTCCGAATCCGACAGTTCGCTGGACGAGTCCGAGTGGTGCTCCGGCTGTGGGGCAGTAATAACAAATCTTTACTTATATTATAAAGAGGTACATTTTGTGAGTTTGTAGGCGTAATCTCTGGATCTACTGAAATTTGACAAAAAAAAATAGCAATATAAAGACACATATTTGTGAGTGTGAAAGGCTATATATCATCACGCTACTATCCAAGGGAGCGGAGCAGTAATCATAAATGTCAACAAATCTGGCAGATTCGCATACATTATGTGAAAACTAATAAATAACGGGCATATTTGGGTTGAATAACATTATAGAGGAAATATTTGTTTGTTTGTATTCGATAAAGTCTATAACTACTAAACCAATTTCAAGAATGCTACACTATCCCTGTGTATCATAGGCTGCATTTTATCACACGGGATCAGAACTCTACGCGGATGAAGCCACGGGTAATAGCTAGTAATAAATATTCCAGGACATATTACATAACGCCATCAAGTTCCGAAGTAAGCATAGCATTGACGACCTCTGTGGCGTAACAGTAGAGCATTCGACTGCTAAGTCAGAGGCCGTCGGTTCGATTCCCGCTCAGTGCAAATATTTGTACGCATGAATATCTTTATTTGCATTGGTCTGAGTGTTTATATGTATAATATGTATACCGATATAAAACAAATCTAAGTATGTTTATCCGCATTCTAGAACCCATAACACAGACTAGTTTAGCTGAAAGGGGTAACGGGAATACCTAATAGTAATTTCAGTAAGTACCTAGTACTCTTTATGAAAAAAATAAGTAGAAAAAGTGTATTCAGAATATATTTTAACATACCATTTGAACAGTGCGTTCCGAGCTGATCGCATCCAGATCATTTGCAGCATCCTCCTCCGTGGCGGGCTGCAGCTTGCCGCCTTCGCCCTTTTCCTTGTACTTCACACACTCCTCACTGTGCTCCGGGTGCTCTCGACTGTACTGGGGACAGTCCAGGTTCAAACAGATCTTGTGCTTTTGGGGACGATCTTCGTCTTCCGAAGAGTCGTAGCAACCTGTTTCTTTAAGTTTCTTAAGAACTGAAAAATAAAATTAGAATAATATTATGTATTATATTATATAATTTGTCAAGTAGTGGAGTAATCAAAAAACAAGTTGAATTCCTGAGACGAGCTCAGCCGAATACAAGGGATTTTCGATTTTGTGTTTTTTTTTTGCGATTTTTTCTTTATCTTGCAATGGTTCACCCCAGTACGAATCTATTACTGAAAACAGCAACTCGATAGCTCATCTCCTTCATACCCAAAACCGTGACAGAAAATTGGCAACGACGACGTCGACGACGACAACTCGATAGCAATAGGGCTTTTGTAAAGAAAAACCCTAACAATGTTTAAAAATGATTGTAAAGTCATTTATTGTTTCCGTAGTTCGCAAGACTTACGGTAGATGGCTCCAGCATCGCCTTGAGACGTATATAATAATATCGGAGAATTTCGAATATCTGAGACGTGTCTAGGTGGCTCAGTTGGTCACTTTGGAAGTGTCTCTCGCGCAAACTATTCATTTTAGAAAAAAATAATATTTGAAACCTCAATATCCAAGCGGAGCGGAGTCGCCTCTTACCAACAAATGCGGAAAATTTGGTAATTTTGAGTACATACTAAAGTAATTAGTAAAACAAATATTTTTGACGTATAACCCTTGTGGTATGATTTTCCTTATGTAAAATATATGTTTTTTTTAAATGAGTTATATCCGGTATCCGGCCGGATAGTGAAAACAGGGCCGGATACCGGATAGTTACCGGGTATCCGTTTCGTCTCTACTACACACCCTATATAGCTCCATCTCTCTCACACACATGGACCGCGCCCCAAAACACGACGGATTATAGCACGTCATGGTAGGCCCACAGTACTTCCCCGGTTGGGCCAGATAGCTGTATAAGTTGGGCCTATTTTTTTACGTGCGGAAATCCCTTCAGATACCCCCCGGCCAGCGGGGGTGGGTATGTTGTGTATCGACTAAAACCGCACGGTGTCCTCCCCAAGTGTTCGTTGCCGGGCACCCCGGGTAAGCCCTCGAAAGGATAACCCCGGACTTTGGCCGCTACCGCGGCCTCACCTGGGGGGGGCCGGGTTTTTCCCGCTTCGGTGAGTTGGCAGGCGTGTGTAAGGCACACACGACACGCCTCCGCCACGGCCTGCTTCTGTAAGGACGGCGAGTCGGCCAACTGCCGTCCTCAGGCCCGATCATGGAGGTCGATAGTCCCGGGCGTAGATGAGTCTGCGGCGTCCTCGCCGCAGACTGCGAAACTCGGGAGGCAGGGTTCTCTCCAGCTCCCTCTCCGCCGTCTCTTTCGCGCGCATTACCTGCTCGCAGAAAGAGGCGGCGGCATGCCACTTGCTCCCGTCGGAGACCACGGCCCTCACCATGGTCTCCAGGGAGAGAACATCCACGCCCATGATCGCAACTAGATCTCGGCGTTGACTCGCCCACGCAGGGCACTCCACCAACGTGTGGAGCGCCGTGTCTTCGCCAGGATCCTCGCAGTGCTGGCACTGCGGCGTTGTCTCCCGGTGGATGCGCCACAGATACCTACCGAAACACCCGTGTCCGGTAACCATCTGACACATCCGGTAGGCGAGGTCCCCATGGTCCCTCTCCAACCACTCCTTCATGATCGGTCTCACCGCCGCAATGGTGGATTCCCCCCACCTTGGATGCTCAAGTCGCACCCTCCATGACTACATGAGTTCCCGGCGGAGCTGGGACCGCTGAGCCCTGATCTCACGGCGCTCCGGCCTATGGCCCCGCTCCTGCGCCTCCTTACGCCACTGGTACAGTAACGCAAGGGCTCTCGCATCCAGGTCCCATGGAGGGGTCCCGGTTAGGAGACATGCCACCTCGACGGAGATCGTGCGATAGCCCCTGATGACTCTGACGGCCATCGCTTTTAACGGGCTGTTTAATACAGCCACGTTGCGGGCCGCCAGAATAAGCTGGGCCTAGTGAAAATATTGGAACACTAGTACGAAGTTCTGACCTTTGCTGCAACGCACGTACTCCCTGCGACTGGGCATAAGTGGAGGAGGGTGCTGGTAGTGGTGACGGACCATCTCTGGTACTATTACACGACCGCGGATACCCACTGGCACTTTGATTCTGGAAGACAGAAAGGTAAATTCAATAAATAAATATTCTATGATATTCTACATAGCACTTTCTAGACCCAAAGTAAGCATAGTTTAAGTAGCTTGTGTTATGGGTTCTAGAATGCGGAGAAACATACTTATATACTTTTTTTGGTGAATACATACATATTATACATAGATACACCCAGACCAATGCAAATAAACATATTCATGCATACAAATATTTGAACTGAGCGGGAATCGAACCAGCGCCCCATGTCGTAGCAGTCGAATGCACTACCGCTACGCCACAGAGGCCATCATGTCATGAGCAGTCTTAACATAACTTCACGCCTGTATCCCCGAAGGGGTAGGCAGAGGTGTATTACGCACCCACGATTCGCCAGTTATGTTAAGGTCCCAATGTAATAGGGGGCGAGCCTATTGCCATCTACCGGGCACATTAAGCGAGCGATAATTAACATTTATTAATGCACACATAACTACGAAAAGTCAGAGGTGTGTGCCCGGGCCGACTGGGGATCGAGCTCGAGACTTCACCACTGGGCTATCGCCGCTTTTTTACTAGTCATAGTATGACATTTTTATTAGCTTCAACTGTATCTACGTATATTGACGGCAGTGACTATCAAAAAAAATCGCATGGCCCATATTTAAAGGAGGAGAAGGCGAACCCGGGGCTACAGTGAAAGTCTCGGATGCAACCGGATACCATGCTGAAATGATGTTGATACATATATTTGAAGTAGAACATAACCTACTTCTACTTGATTCTATTAAAAATTATAATCTGTGGTGAGATCGGGATGGCAATACATTAATTTGACACATTCAAGCTCATCTGATGAGAGTTAGGATGTGGTATGAGTATTAGAACTCTTCAACGGTTGTTAGTAAACCCTTCAAACGGGGGATTGTTTGCTTTTTTTTTAAAGGCCCATACATTACAATTTGTAACGAGTGCCTTTTTAATTTTTTTTTTTTAACTGTAATAATAACTATTGTGACGATATCAGATACTTATTATACTAGCTGTTGCCCGCGGCTTCGCCCGCGTAGAATTCTGATCCGATTCCCGCAACCCATGGGAACCTATTCCCGGGATAAAAAGTAGCCTATGCCTAATCTATCTCTGTGCCAAATTTCAGTCAAATTCGTTCAGCCGTTTTTGCGTGAAAGAGTAGCAAACATCCATCCATCCATACTTACAAACTTTCGCGTTTATAATATTAGTAGAATATGGCGGCCTGCCAGGCGGGATCACCTAGCCTGGTCAGAGGTTAAATCGACTCAAAGACAGTGGTGCATGAATGAAAGCAGCTTCCACGGACCAGCCGCAGCATCATCGCCAGAACTATATTAGACGTTTTACCACCGACAGGAAATTCTACCCACCTTGGACACTATAAAATTAAATTTGATCTAGCTAACATACTCAAAGACAGGATGTAGAAAGCCCTACCAGCATCCTTGAGTCGTCACCTGCAAGGGACACCTGCTAAACGGATGAGCCTTCGGAGCAAGCGCACCTTCCGGGGTTAGGGGGAAAGACGGCAGTGGCTCCCGGAAAAGCATACCAATAAAAGGTTTGAACGCAGTTGGGGAATCACTATGAGGAGGATGATGATGATGAAGGATGGCATGGACGGACAGGCTACTAACCGGAACGCTGGTCTGGCCGTCCTGGCTCTTCGTATGAAATCAATCTTGATGGCGTGCTGGTCCACTGGCCCAGAGAACTTGTCCCACAACGCCACACGCTCAGTCGCTGATACGGAGTTCACTAGCTTCCAGTCCTATAAAAAACAGTATAAACTACATGAGAATATCGATTGTGATGAAGCTTTTTATCTATGTACTATTATAATATTGTAAAATAGTTGTGTCTGTACATTGGAGTGATTAAAAAAAAAACTTACATTATGGTAAAAGAATGATTCTGACTACAAAAAAAAAATCCTGTCTGATTGTTCCCCATGGACGCTTATCTCACAGTATTCTCTGGCTGATTTTGCATTTTATCTGAATATATGGAATTTTGCAAGAATATCTCATCCCTAGTCCTGTCTCCTCTCCAGTACTTTTTTAAAAAATCAAATCAATACTTATAATCTCATAATCACATAAAATATTAGGTGAAATACGTATTAAGAGAGGTAAAAAATACTTACAATATATTGCTCAACATGATTCGGACACATCCAACGGCCAGTGGGAAGCGCTGTCAGGGGAGGATCTAGACAATCCTAAAACAACAAAAATAAATACAAACATTTAACACGTCAACATAGACATTGTATACATAAATAAAACAACAAAAATTGTTGACTGTGTAAGTCTCATCATCATCATCATCATCAACCTATTCTAGTCCACTGCTGGACATAGATCTCCCCTAATGAGGGCCATAGCGCCCTGTCTTCAGCTTGCCGCATCCAGCATCTGCCCGCAGTCTTTCGCAGATCGTCATCCCACCTGTCGATGTGTACCTACAGTGTGTCGCACTAGCGTGCATTCGAACTATGGTGAGTCGCAGTACAGGTTTTGTCACACAATCGTTCATCGCACTTCCGTTTGTCGAACTCACGTAGTACACTCATATCAAAAAAGGTGTTCTTATAACGAAAAATTTTCAATATTTCCAACAAAATTTTGTTACAAGGACACCTTTTTTGATCCTCAAATTTCCATACATTATTGTATAACAAATAAATTTCGGATATGCATGGCACAAATGGGTGCTACGGGGACGAAATATGCCAAGGGCGAGCCGCGGAGCACAGCTATTCATGTATATGAGATGAGACAGACTACCAACATCGAAACATGTTACATATAGAAATTCCAGTTATAATTACCTGGTGGAATAATAAAGGACAGTAATCGCACTGCAGTAGTGGTGCGAGCTTGCAAGTACCCTGGCAAACGTGACACGATTTCGCTGGCAGTGGCACACAGCCCCAAGCATCCACCGTTATAAGGGAACCATTGCCATTCTTCCCAGTATCTGAACAAAAATAATGCACTGATATTTAATATGTAACAAAGATGGGTAAGGTTGCTTGCTTAATTAGGAGCAACCTGGCTGAGGCAGTAATAATATTATTGTACTATGCTATCATTGCTGTCTAGATTTTTTGTTTTTTCTGTTTGTATGTGTGAAAGTCCTCTCGGGATACACATCATAAGAGCATATATATGATATATGAGGTGGACTAAAACTGTATGTGTTTCGTTACATCTTCCTGTGTCTCCGAAATCTCCAATATTACTCCAATTTACTGGTGGTAGAAATTTGATGACACAGATTTGTCACAAAATTCGGTGGTAGTAATCCAATTTCGGTTTGATTGCGTTCAGGAGTCCGCAAGTGCATAGACGGGCAGGGGGATTGTGGTCGCAGCACTAGTGGGACCGGTGGGTGTCACACTGTGCTGCGACGACAATCCTCTTCTGATGAGGCCGTCAAGCTGAGTGCCACCATTGTTAACATGGTACGTGTATATAATGGTGACCCTTTTTCCTGAGACTTTACCTTCAGCTTACCATCAGGCGAGGTGAAGTCAAATTGACGTGTCCTAAATATAAAAAATAAAAATAAAATATGGGGGTGAACCTCCACCTACCTACCTACCTCCTCCTGCTACTACGCCCATGCCATTGGTTCTATTTTTTTTACTTATGAGACTTTTTCAACACAAGAAGTATCACTCACATACCACCTGCTAATAAGAAAATGTCATGACATTTTCCAAAAAAATTAAGCTAAAACGACATACATACCTTTATCAGTACCAGGGAACAAACAGGGTACCCGCATCTCCCTTGGTAGTTCAAACTGCTTAGGGTTCATGATCTTAGCTGCTTTTACGAGGATCTCCATGGGAGTCAGCTGCTTTTCTTTTTCCTTTTCTTCAGGTTCCTTCTTAATCTCATCATCCTCATCTTTGCTTTTCTTTTTGGCTGAGTTTGATCTATTGTTGCGCAGTGATCTGCAGAATATTTGTTTTATCTATAAAATTACTTCTTTCTGCATTGGGGTCATCGATTAGGATCATTGAACAGGAACCCGTAAAACAAGCTAGTTAAATCATGCTTACCTTGGGTCTAGAAAGCGATGTGTAGAATGTCGTAGAATATTATATTTATTAATTGGACTCATGATGATAGTTATGGGCACAAATGGGCTAGTTCCACCTCTCTTTCTTAATGTGGACATAAGTATCTGATTGCTGCCTACAGTTAATGAGACTTGGGAGGCCGCAAGACTTTATCTTTTTGCTATGGTCCTCTGAGACTGCCAGCAACTGATACTTTGCATGTTGTGTTTCACAGAGTCTGCATACTTAAATTCTCTACTTAGAAGTGTTAACAGAAATAGTTTTAACTGTTTTAGAGGAAGCTAGATACCACAATCCCGTCATCCCAACGTGTCCCTAAACTAATGCAGTGCACAAGCTTTCTATTGTCCTACTTTAGTATATGTTTATTCAACCTTGACGGTATTTATGTTTTTACTCAGATGAGTAAAATCATAAAAATGATAAATGTTTGTGTGTGTGTGCTAAATATAGAGCATAGAATGTAATATTATCATCCCTATCACCAAGGGGATGTTGCTCATTTACACTAGTTTGTAATAACATATAAGCAATGGATTTACCTCAGGTATAAATAGAAGACTTCATCAAACTTGCACTAATTTGTACATATAACTTCAGTATTACCTAGTCTTTTTCTCATTGTCAGATTTGCTGTCAACAGGTGACTGTGCCCGACTGCTGCGTGAACTGGGTGGTTTATTGTCATCTGAACCGAGACACTCCTTGCACAGCCACAAGCCCGCTGGGATGTCGTTCTCATCTAGTGGTGGGTCACTTGAAAATAAGGAAATTCTGATACTGTTGCGTCTGATTTTGAAAGAAAGTTTGCACCATGGCAAAATGCTTTGTCAAGGGGCACAATTAGACAGTCAATATAAGTTTATTGATGTTATTGATTGGTCCTTACACCGGATCATGATATTGGATTGCGATATTCATTGACTATCTAATCTCACCCACTGGTAATAGTAATAAATATGGCCATAGTCAATGTAAATAATTTTTTTATGCATGGCCTTCCGTATCTTCCTTCTATCTAACCTTCCGATTCAAGATAAGATATAGTTTTTTTTTATTAAATTATTATTTAAATATGTTACTGTATTACTGGAAACTTATTGCTATTTACTGTTTTTTTTAACATAGCCATTACAGTATGACTTCACCTCACCTGATGGCACCCTGAACGTTAAATCTCAGGAATGAAGGTCATTATTATAAATACCAATAATGCTACAATAGTGGCCTTCCGATTGACAGCCTTATCAGGTGATTTTTCACACTCCGCTTAATACTTTTACCGGGTTTTTTTTTTTGTGGTTTCTGCTTTGACTAACCCATTATGGGGATATTGATGTTTAATTCTCCTATGTATAGCTAATGAGAACTAGAATTAAGTCAAATGACATTTATATTTACTATATTACCTTTTATATTATCAGATCTTTATTCAGTATACCTTTAATAAGAATTACAAGTTGTTACAATTTTCAGGTGTAACAGACAGTACATAGCTTTATATGACTCTATAGATATTACAAGCCATACACACAGTTAATACTTTAAATATAGCAGGAAGCAATTATTTTTCAATACAGTTTCAGTGTATAGACATTTATGTCTCTCTTATAAACCTACCCTTGTCTCTCTTTATACTCCACAAAAATGGCCACTGTTTTTGCTAGCATCTTCTAAGGACAGTTTAATCTAATTCCATTTTTTTACATCTTGTAAGTGCCAATAATATTGGATATGAAACAATTTTTGACCAGCTTGATTCTAGTAATTCACTGAAGTGTAGTGTATGAATATAATGTGTATAGTACTACTTTTATTATTGGATTTCACTAAATTTGTACTATGAATACAATAACATTTTTCTTTCGACAAACATTCATTCTTACAAACCTGCCTGGATTTGAAACTGGAATCTTCTGAGACACACAACATACATCCTTGTAGAAGAAACTACCTCATATAGGTACAAATGAAGAATAGAATTGGTTTGAAATGATACTTTTCATGGTTTTGATTTCAAATAAACGATTTGACTTACCCTATAAAATTTAATCAGGAACTGATTACCTTTAGAAGCAGACTATAGTATGTACTAAACCGTGTCGACCTAGTCTTACCAATATATTTTTATGGCACTTATATTGTTGTTTTACCTTTAGCCATTTAAATTATAAATATTCTTTGAGACATGCGTGATATTACTTACTAGCACCCGAGATGGAAGCTAGCAGGGCAGCGATCACAGCATATTAGATCACCGCCTTCGCCACACGCATCGCAAGAATCATGATTGTGACCTTTGCCAGGCCTTTTGTAATAAGGGTGTTGAGGCTTCTTCGGCTTCTGAGTTGTGACGTCCTCGTCAGGTGGTTTTATAAGCGCATGTATGAGCTAAAATACATCATAAACCTCTTAATTAAACCCAACATCAAGGTTGCTTGTCACAAACTAAAATGGCGCCATGTAACAAGTTCAAGTAGGATTTAAACTATCCATAAAACAATAAAAAATAACAAACCGGCATAAGCCCGCCCGATGTATCGAGGTCATAGCCAACATTTGACATTGTAATACTTCTAATTTTCTTCAATTTTTATTTAAAATCAACAATAAAGGCAAAATATTAAGGCTCAGAAGATTGTCCACTTAAATGGCTATTTAACTACGTTACAAGCACGCAATGTATATTAATGAAGTTGTACTTTGATAATGGCTCTGTAAACTTCTGGAAAATTTGAAATCAATAGATTACTCAAGTAAATATGTGTTAAATTCAACAGAAGTAGGATATCCAAATTATAACACCGACAAATATCTACACAAAAATGGCCGAAACACATCCTCATGTACGAAAACCTGACCTAATTGTAGCATAAGCTAAGATGTTGGTAAGCGAAATGTTGTGAAGAAAAAAAGAGATAGCTAAATTTTAAATCTTACAAATCCATTAAAGGCCACTGGAACGCATCCAAAGCGTGAATTTTGACATTTGACACTAGGATGACTAGGGAAGTATCACTTTTTATGAAGATGATCATTTACGATTACGGTATTATATTTGAGTGTAGTTTTTCAGGAAATATGAAACTAAACTAATAATTCAATTAAATTTTTAAGCATTTTGTATGCTTACTTTTTACTCTTTGTAAGGGACTGGTCGCGGGTTCAAGTCCCGTCCTAGATGTTCTCTTTTTCCGATAAACTAATAATTTCTTATTTTAATTAATTAAAGCCCAAACTTTAAATAATTAATATTTACGGTCGGAGGGATAAAGGTATGATTTTTCATTTATTATTCAAACATATTAACTAAAAACCAAATTATATAAACTTAAATATTTACATAATGAAAGAATGTTTAAATATATTTTTATTTGTTTGTATTTGATACTTGCTACCTAGCCGAATGGTTAACAACTATCTGTAGATTCTGCAGAGTACGAAGTGTTCGAACAAAGGTGAAAATACTTTAATAAAATAATGTTTGATGTAATGTATTTGATTGACAATAACCAACTTAAAAGTGCAAAAATAACAAATTACAATCTGACACACTGTCACATTTATATAGAAGTAAAAATTGTACAAGAGAGTATTTATGTCGGTATCACTAAAGACTCCTTGCTTCAACACTGCTCCTCAATTTTGACTACATACAAACTTTCATACAACTCCCATACTTAATGTACACCACACAAATTTTCCTTTCAGCAAAGGTTTGGTCAATGAGTCAGCAACCATATGCTCTGTCTGAACATACTCTAACTCAATGTGCCCATGTTCAACTGCCTCTCTCACAAAATGGTGGCGTACAGCAATATGTTTTGTACGCTGATAATACACAGGGTTGTGTGCACTTGCAATAGCAGATTGGCTGTCACTGTAAATCTTGATCGGCAACTCAGTTTGCCCAGTTATTTCAGCCACAAATCTTTTCAGAAAAATTGCCTGTCTTGCAGCTTCTGACATTGCAACATATTCAGCTTCAGCAGCTATACCATAGCATTATCTACAGATAATGCTATGGTCTTCTGCTTCTTGCTTTCCCAGTTGACAGCAGCTCCCATATGCAAGAATACTGCTCCTGAATAAGACCTCTTATCGTAGCAGGAGGCATGACTTGCATCTGCATAGCAATGAATTTCATCTGATACCCCTCGCTTAAACATCATTCCAAACTCTTTAGTTCCTTTTAGGTATCTTAACACGCATATCGCAGCAATCCAATGCTCGTCATTATAGTTGCTGTTAAACTGACTTAGATAGTTAACCGCATATGCTATATCTGGTCTCGTGCTCACAGATAGATACATCAAGGAACCAATCACACTTTGATATGGTATGTCAGGATCGGGTATATGTCCCGGTCCAGGTTTATTAAGATTTAGACCTGTAACTGCAGGCGTAGCGGCTGGCTTGCAGTCCTCCAGACCAAAAATCTTCAAAACTTTGTTGACATATTTTGTTTGATCTACTTTGATCCCTAACTCGCTTTGAGTTATCTGCATTCCTAGGATAAGTTCAGCTTTGCCTAAGTCCTTTATTTCAAACTTAGACATGAGATCCTGCTTGACCTTGTGTAGTTCAGCAGCGTTATTCCAAAAAATCAACATGTCATCGACATACACTGCTAGTATGATCACATTGTTGCCTTTTGACCTCGTGTATACGCAGGGTTCATTCTTTGATCTCTTGAATCCTAGCTTTAGTAACTCATTGTTGAGTTTTGTGTTCCATTCCCTTGGGGCTTGCTTCAGCCCATACAATGAACGTTTCAATAAACAAACATGGTCTTCTTTCCCTTTCTTATCTAGTTGTTTCATATAGACAGTTTCCTGTAGTTCTCCATTAAGAAATGCTGTCTTAACGTCCATCTGATCAATCTTGAGTCCGTGTCTCACAGCTTGAGCGATAAGGGCTCGTAAAGAGCTATGTCTCACTACTGGCGCGAAAGTTTCTTCGTAGTCTACTCCGTGCCTTTGACTAAATACCCTTGCAACGAGGCGTGCTTTATACCTTTTTCTATTCCCCGCCTCTTGTTTGACTCTCAAGAACCACTTCGAGTCAACGATGTTACACGCCTTTTTTGGTGTCACGAGCATCCATGTCCCATTTTTCTTCAGCGCATCAAGCTCCTCCTGAATTGCTTGTCTCCAATGCTCGCTGTCTGATCTTGATAGTGCCTCACGCACTATCAAGTCGCTGGATCTCGTTCTGTCTCGACGTGATGAAGGATGTAGTCAGGAAACTCTTTTTTCTTTCTTTCCCTGAGTGGATATATCCTTTCACTTTCTTGTTGTACATTTTCAGAACCATCAATGAACTCACAATCTTCAAATATTTCAGTTTCTGGTTCTCTAACTTCAGTTTCTGGTTCTGTAACTTCAGTTTCTAGTTCTGTAACTTCAGTTTCCACTTCCTGAATTTCAGCCTCCGGTTCACATTCCTCCTCTTCAGGTCTCGGACTCACCGATCCAAACTGTATCACTTCCACATTCACGTTTCCATTCGTATCTCCATTGCCAAGAACTCTCTCTGGAGGCGTGTGCACAGACTCCACTGTCTTGAATTTGATCACTTTCTGATTCAGGAAGTATTATGTATGTATTAACTCCACCACAATCTCCTCTGAATTCTCAGTCTGTGTGTTTGCTGTTTTCCAGGAATACAACATTTCTGGCTTTGTACTCTCTCCCTGTTGTAGGATCTATAAGGCGGTAAGCTTTCGCATTGTCACAAAAACCGGCATGAACCAATTCTATGCTCTTCGCATCCCATTTGGTTCGCTACTGGTTAGGAATGTGCATGAAAGCTTTGCACCCAAAAGTCCTCACCATGCTCAGATCACATTTCTTTCCGGTCCATTTCTCCTCCGGTGTCATGTTTCTCACCGCAATGGTTGGTGATCTATTTTTCAAGTATACTGCATGATGGACAGCCTCTGCCCAGAACCGTTGAGGTAGTCCAGAATCTAGCAGCATACTCCTTGCTTTTTCACAGATGGTGCGGTTTGCTCTTTCCGCAACTCCATTTTGTTCTGGCGTGTAGTCAACCGTTAATTGATGGTGAATTCCGTTTGCCGCTAGGAAGTCATCCATCCGTTTGTTGACATACTAGGTGCCAGTATCTGATCGCAAAATCTTGATTTTCTTGCCCGTTTGATTTTCAGTATAAGCTTTAAACTCTTTAAACTTTTCAAAAACTTCATTCTTTTGTTTCAAAAAGTATACGAAAGTCTTACGCGATAAATCATCAAGAAACGTAACAAAATAAAGATTTTTACCAATAGAGAGAATACGCATAGGTCCGCAGAATTTCACGCATTTCACTTTAAGTAAACAATAACAAGTTGTAGTCTTAACAACTATAAATAAAAAAGCTACCCAGAAGTATGCAAATAGCTAGATTTCAATCAAAATAATTGGAGATATTAGTTCCATTTCTGTAGAGGGAAATTTATCAACGAGCTGAAATAAACACTGTAAATTTGATAGAGACTTAACTATTCTACTATATATTTCATCGAAATTACAGCATTAGCAAATACAAATTACAACGTTGTGTAAAATAATTTACGACCAGTTAGTCGAACAATCCCTAGCTAAAACGGCAGCACTGCATCCTCACAAGCATTACATTATTTACCAAGGTGATTCTATTCGATGTGACACGACGACGCGACGCCTATGGTGATACCGTGTACGAGTTATACCGATGTAAATGTGGCGTTGACGTGCCGTCCAATGGAGTAACTCATCTAAATAGAAACCGAGTAATACCTTCTTTTTTTTCCTGCGGAAATCCCTTCGGATATCCCCCCCCCCCCGCCGGGGGCGGTTATGTCGGGCTTGAACCGACTAAAACCGCACACCGTCTCGGGTCTACAGACGCCGGGGTGTAAGGTTGCCCATAGAGCATATCCCTCGCACCCCGAAACCGAGTAATACCTATTTATCGTTTTTAACAACTTAAAATATCATGTCTTATGCCTAACTGTCACCTTACAAACTACTATTGATATGGTATCACCATAGATTATTATATATAATATACTAGAAAGGTATCACTAACCACTATCTTTGCCATTTCTACCAAAGAATATTTTAAGGTTCAGTCGTATGCGTTACGTCAGCAATACTGTTTTTTTTACTGTATCCTTTATGGATTTGCATAATACCAACAATTAAAGCACTATGTTGTACAAAAGCGCATAACTTTTCACAATAGTGCATATAACTGCTGAAGAGTAATTCACGAAAAATAGATATTGCGAGATAACGTTTCGTCAAAATTTAATGTGGGCCTAGCTGTGCACTTTTGTATGAAATAGTGCTTTAATTGTTGGTAGTATTCAAAAATAAAAGTAAAAGTAAATTCAAATCCATAAAGACAACAAAAAAAAAGAGTTTGGCTAGCGTAACGCACACGATTCAGTTGTATTCTGTAAAAAACGTATATGATTACTTTTAATTTGAACCTATAATGTTATTTATAATCTAGTACATTTAGAACTTTGAGTATTGAGATTAAGAATGATTAAAATATTTGATATAGGTAATTCAGTTAAATTTTCTAGCATTTAGTATGCTTACTTTTTCTAAAGTAAAGGACTGGTCGCGGGTTCAAGTCCCGTTCTAGATGTTCTCTTTTTCCGATCTAAATATTTGACATAAGTTTGAGTGCAATCACAAAAACCGATGAAATCCGATTCGAACTCCTGACTCGCATTTGAATTAAAAATCGACGGAGCTTCAATTTTAGTTTTATTTTTAAAATTGATAAATTATTAGCGGCATCATTATTGATATTCGTTTTCATAAAATCATAAAAAAGTCATTCTGCAAATGTGTTTAGAAGTAAATAACATTATGTATATGGCAACAACTACGGAACGGAAGCTGCCATTTCTATGACGTCATGGGCGGAGTTTAGTTGAAGATCGAATTCGGATTCGGTTGGCGGGCGCGGCCATCTTGGTGAATTAGTGACCTGGCGATTCGGTTTTAGTTAGTGAAAAATCATTTGTCATCCACAATGTCGGAAAGGGAAGATAATGTGTATAAAGCTAAGTTAGCCGAGCAGGCTGAGCGCTATGATGGTAAGTGCATATTTTTGTTCTATCTTCTATATTTCGATGAAAATTCTACCGTATTTTCGCCGACAGTTGAAAGACGATTTGGTGATAGTTGAAAAAAAAACAAGATTCTATCATCAGATAATCATTCTTCATGTAGATTTTTGCAGGGAAACTGACAATACATTTAGTCCTATATTAATTTTCAATATCGCCGTACTATCAAATCAATGGCATTCGTTAGGCTTGGTCAGCGATCGATGCGTCATCCACCGGTGGGATGTCCTTAGGAATTTTATGCTGTATAATCCATGAATAGCCTTGGTTAACCTGCTGAAACCTTCACGATGAAATTATAATTCATTTTTTACTCTTTAAAAGCTATGTACTTTGGTGCAACAATCGATACTTGTGGATGTTCGAGAAAAGATAGTCTCCTATTTTCCCGTGCCGAGGAAGTAAAGCGTTCGATGTCATTGGATGCGGTCATGCATATCGTACCTTGGATAAATCTTTAGAGTAGATGTAGTAGAATGTTCTGGGCTTATTAGGCGGAATACTTATACCGTCGCTTCTGATTTCACCTATTGTTCGCGATTTTGTTGCACGGGAACATACCTGTGCGCTTTTTGCTTTAAAACTAACGACTTTTTTATCAACGCAATCATTGTTAATGTTAATAGAGTTGGTTTCTTTGAACCTCAATGCTTTCATTTACGTCTTTGCAAATTTTTCAAGGTGTACAGTTCAATGACCTTTTTATTTGAATTATCATTGAAGAATACCATCTGCTATCTTATCAGAGAGGCCACTGATTTCTATAGGGGTATGTGACCTAATTAGTGAAAGATTTCTACTTGATTTAGGTTAATGTGAATTTAATAGTGAGTACACTATACATTCTTCATGTCACTTTGAAATGATTATTGAAAAATGACATTTGCTGTCATCATTGGGAGCAATCTTCCATATTTAGACTGTCAAATCATCCCCAAAGACTTGGTTTACACTTTTAGGTATGGATTATACCTGGTTATAACTTAAACCTACATCTTCTTGTAAAGGTTATAAGGCCACACCCTTTTTAAGTAATAACATGGAAAATAACTTCAAAATGATTGGAAAATGCGGTGAAATATGAAGTGTTGTCTTAATTATAACATTCCAACTAGGAATAAAAATAAAAAAACATAAAATAAAAACACTCTTGTATGATAAAGCTACATAGTTGTTTCCATACTGTATGCTTCTATGTATATGTGATACAAAATCTGGTTAAAATCTATATTTGGATTGAATAAAATATAAGAATATAAAAGTTATTTCTATGTAAAAGATAGGTGTCCTGTTCCAAGTAAAAGTATCCAAGCAGTTATACAAATTAAGTCATGTTTTTCACTTTCTTAACATCAATAATGGTATTATCTACTCTGACAAGATATATCTATAGGTAAAACTTTATCTTGCAACGGTGAGCATAGAATACGCTGTATGTATCTAATCTTTTATGTTAGCTGAACAATGCTTAGCTGCAACAAATATAGTTTAAAGTAATTAACACTATTCATATGCATATTGATGAAGAGAGCCAATTAAACTAACAATTTCACGGAGATTTTACGAAGTTGCAACAACAGGGTTAATTACTACTTTCTAATAAAGAAATGCTCTGTTTTGAGATAATAAACTCTCAGTACTGTTATATGTATCATTTTTCTTTTACCTATCACCATTCTCAATTCATATGAGTTAAACAGTCTCAATTGTAATATTACAGCTCATTTATGAAGTTGATTATCTTAAATAGCCTCCATGGTATAATTGGCATATCAAGATAGTAGTGATAACAAAAACCAATTCCCATAGCATATATTGATAATGTCTACAAACCTATTAATGTATTTTATTATACATATAGAGGTAAGCAAAGGTATATTTTAATCCTTTCGCCATTGGGTCACTTCATAAGGTACTAGGAGCCCATTAACGATTATAGGGCGCGTTTTTAAACCACGTTCTGCTACCGATAAATTTCAGCCGGCCAACAGGGGTGGTTATGTCGGGCTTGAACCGACTAAAACCGCACGCCGTCTCGGGTCTTAAGACGCCGGTGTGTAAGGTTGCCCATAGAGCATATCCCTCGCACCCCGACTGACCCTGGGCCATTTCCGGTTTCGAGATGCCCCCCTCGGGTTTGGGAACCACGGTGTCCCGTCTTACCCCTCCGAGAAGTACCTACTTATCGATACTGCTGGTATCGGAAATCGAACCCAAGGTCTGACGATCGCATATAAATCATATCCACATGATCAATAAGGAAGTCTGAAAGAAACAATTTAAACAAAGAAAACCTCCAGTCCAGTCGGCTACCGAAATAATAAAAATACGTGATTGTAAAAAGTGGATTTACAGGGCGCTACCAACACCTTCGGCGCCCAAGTCAACTCCAGCTGTTAATTTGTGCACCTGCGAAACAATAGACGATACTCGGCGTAAGCTTTCTTATCAGGGTTGGGAGCTCCAAATTAAAAATAATACGCGGATCTCGGGCTCCAAGTGTAAAGTTTGGACGCACCCGGGAAATAGCCAGGGGATTGATGATGACTAAATTTCAAGTAATTAGGTACATTATTTCACTAAAGTAGTCCATAGTTTCCCATTAGATTACTTCACACGTCCATACACAGCCGTCCACTGTTGCACACGTCCATACGCCACGGTAACCGCTTTCCATCAGGTGGGCCGTGAGCTTGTCTGCCACCTGAGTGGTATAAAAAAAAATAGAGAAACACAAAATTCGTCTGACCAGTTGGTTTCTATTCACCTTGTTTTACGGTAAACCTCATCAGACCCCTTATCGTCAATGTAAATGTATAAATAAAAACCTTGTTAAAACCTTTTGTCAATTTTTTAAACCTACTCTGATACTAAATGCAAATTTTCGAAATACCTACCACGTCATTGCGCAAATTCGCTGTGGCGTAAAAACGAAACGAATTTAAAGTATATTGTCCCAAATAGGGGTGCCAAATGGTCGGGACGCAGCTGGCGCGGCCAGAATCTTAAGATGGCGTCTGCCCAACCGCAAACATATCCCTAAATAATTTCATAACATGAGGACCGCCTTTTTGTTTTACGATCGCTCACTGCCGCTCGCATTATGCGCTAGAGCCTAGAATGTCTTTTAGTAGTTTTTCCATGTCTGGCCCCGAAGGAAGTCTCGGTACAATTTGATCCTGATTTATATATTTTATTTAGAAGTCTAGCGTTTCAAAATATCTCGGTCGCTGCGAAGTTACGGGTTTCACTACCTGTTACTCTCCTGACGCTGAACAAGTCAATACATGCAAAGGATCTTCATCTTACCTCGTTGGTTGTAGCTACCAGCAAAAATTTACCCCGAATTGGCCTCACTGTGTAACTTGTGTTTGATCATTAGACCTAGGTTTGATTCCCAGGTTTGGTAAAGCGTCGAAAAGAATAGGCTGGCGTGGTTTATATAAAAAGATGATATCAATACCTCATAAATCCGCCACAATAGAATTCCAGAAAGATCGTTAAAGCGTCAAAATGTATGTAGGTACATGATAAAACATTAGTTTAGCCCACAAGTCCCTGAGTGCGACGCCCACAAATCGTGCCCCCCCCCCCCCACTAGCGGCGACTAAGTTCTCATCGATAAAAGAGTACATTTTATCTAACTTGTCCAACTACATTCCGAGATAGCGTAAACTTTTAATATAGAATGGATACTTGAGTATTTAGGTTCACTGTTCAGTTGCCAGGCGCTTTTCTAATGGCTGTCGCTTGTAAATGAGACAGCTACACATGCTCATATGTTATCGATCCTGCTGTGACTAACCTTTGCCTATGGATATTTTAGCAGACTTAACATTCTTCGAGGTCGGGTGAAAGAGTGCGGTAATGCTTTGACCTTTCGCAGTTTTTATGTGTCTTTTATAACTTGCTCACGTAGTGCTGAGTTGTTCTACACTCGTATATTTTTTTTAAAGCGTCTAGCCATAAAATCTTCAATTAAAACATGATTAGGTAGATATGTCTAAAACTTTGCAGTAACGGAACATACAGACAACATCTAAAGAGACTTAGACGTTTATACTATTTTGTTAATAGCTGTTGCGGGTCTGTGGCTCCGCCCGCGTGACATATTGATTTTGGTCCCACGACCTACAGGAACCTATTCCTGGGATAAAAAGCCTATATTCGTTATTAACGCAAATATTTCATATATGCGCAATACAAACACCTTTTTCCTGAGATTTTTTTTCACAGAAAACCCCAATGACACTGCCTAGGAATCGAACTCGGAACCTAATGAGTAATATGAGACAGACTTATGAAGTTTTCGCGTTCAATATCTATACTATTAAATTGTAAATAAATTGTCTGTACATTGGAGATATAAAAAAAAAAAAATTGGATTATGTTAAATGACCGATTCTGAACATTTTTTTTTAATTCTTGCGATGAACGCAAAAACTACTGAACGGAATTTGATGCGGTTATTTCTATTAGAAAGGTCTTAGACGTAAAATCTGCCGTATTTTGGCCAAAAGTCGCGATAACTGACATCCACGCGGATAGACCTGCGGGCATCAGCTAGTGAATATATAAAACTACCCGTTGCCCGGGCTCTGCCGCGTGGATTAATAATCCCTTTCCAAAAGTATCGGGATAAAACGTAGTCATAATATCCAAATTCTGATTGTATCATGTCCGCTGAAATTTTCCATACGGGTAGAGCCATATAATGCAAAAATTCACTCAAATTAATCCAGCTGTTTCAGCTCACTTGTTTTGTTCCCATTTCTCTATATACTGCCAAGTGATTTATCATATAAAAGTGTTACCAGGTTCATAAAATGATGATTAAGTTATCGATGTAAAAGTTAATTATAAAAAGATAAAGCTTATAATAGTCAGAGCACGTGTGACCCGAACGGCGAATTTTTAGTTAAACTAGCATAATGCTGCGTTTCGTACGTATTGTGACCTACCTTCTTTTCCCATTCTCCTCTCGGCAGGTGGCAATGTGCAAGTGACACCCAGTTGTGACAGCAGTCTTATTATTCAGGCACTCAGCAGCTCGTAGTCGAGAAAAAATGGTTCTATTAACGGACTCGCCCCTCCGTGAATATAGTTGGAGAAATGTGCATTTTAACATTAATACACCTCTGCCAACCCCTTCGGGGCAAGCGTAAAATATCCGCGAGACTGCGAGATATTAGAATTCTTGTTACCTGAGACGCAATATTTTAATATTCAAGTTTTAAAAAACTTCCCACGGAAAACAAGCTATGAAGAAAAATGCTGGTTTTCGTAATATCACCTGTTTAATTTCACCCAAAAACTAATCAGTTCCAGCACTCAACCATGTTGATTTTTTTGTATAAGTTTAGGATTATCCGTTCATAATTACGACCGCTACTTTGTACAGTTTGTACCTCAATATTGTGATGTTATATAAGTACTTTTTAACGTTCCGTACCTCAAAAGGTAAAAAAGGTTATAAGGTTCGCCTTATAAGATCACTCTCTTGACCGTCTGCCCGCGTGTCACCACCGATTTTTCTCAGGAACGGGTGGACCCCGAAAGTTAAAATTATACCATACCAGATACTGAGGTCTATAGACCTAGTAGGGACTATAGTACTACGACTAGACTAGAGACTATAGTCCCTATTAGGTGTATAAGAATCAAATTCCTGTGTCATTTGGTTTTCGCGAATCTTGTTAGTACTAAAATTTACCTTAATTTTCAACTTATTTTATTTTTCGGAATTTTCCCTTGTGTGTTTGTAAGACCTTGCTTTTAACCAAAATTGACAATTCTATGTCTTCCAGAAGTACCCTATAGGTTTTGAGTTGAAAACCTATATGGTAGTTCCTGTTGACCTAGAATCACGAAATTTGAAAAAAAGCAAGGTTGCAAAAAAATCCAAAAAATAAAAAAGTGTTACAGAACCCTCGGTGCACGAGTTCGACTCGCACTTGACTTTATTCTTTTTTTTTACTGGGTGTGATTGAGTTTTAGGGAACACAGTACCAAAAGTTCCGTGCTGACCCGGGAATGAAGAACAGAATGCGTCAGCTGCATATCTTCCCGGTCAAGTCGTAAAAGTCGACTGAGGGATGGATATACAGGATCTAGTGGGGTACCATCTGTGTGGGGTAGCCTCTCTCCATTACTATTTACTTATCTACAAGACATTTGAAGCTAACTGACTCTTTGTGTCTGTTCCATGAAAGTGGGCAAGGTCCTGACAAACTATAGGCATACCGGCCGAGCCACTGCCGAGGCTCGGCCGATATGGTCTGCCACTGCCTACTTGTATGTAGTAAGGAGAGATTTCTTTTTTTTTAAACAAACACTAGATAGTATTCCTTTAGAAATCTGTCTAGTCACATCCACCCAACGCTTAGATTCTCTAGGCGCTCGGAAGTATCTGCAGAACGTGAATTCTAACATGTGCTCGTCATTTAATTACAGAGATGGTAGAGGCGATGAAGAACGTGGCCTCCCGCAATGTCTCCGACAATGAACTAACAGTCGAGGAGAGAAACCTCCTGTCGGTCGCCTACAAAAATGTGATAGGCGCACGCCGCGCCTCATGGCGGATCATATCCTCCATCGAACAGAAGGAAGAAACCAAAGTAAGTGGAGTTTTATGTTCCCGATACTTTTAGCACGTGAAAGGATTTACAGGGACTTCGGCGCTTCGAGAGAGCGGCGATATTACTCGATACCTATGACTGCAGAATAAGTAATATATTTTAAAAGTTTCGTTATAGTCAATTTTGGGAGCAGAGGGCCAATTCTCGTAATAAAAGATGTTCAAAATTCATTCTCGATCTCCCAAATGTCAAAAAGGGTGTTCTCGTAACAAAATTTTGTTCCGAGACAACACCTTTATAGTCATTTGGGACATCGAGACTAGATTGAGACTGATCGAACATATGTTTATTACGAGAATTGGTGCTCAGAAAAAAATTTCGGCTACTTTCCGCCTACTCATAATATCGGTTTGCATAAAAGGTTTAATGACAGAGTAGAGGATGCTCGTGAGGTTTGTTAGGACAGAAGCAGATGGCGGGCTGTTGTCTCTGCCTACCCCGGCGGGACAAAGATGTGAGTATATGTATGTAGTACTTTATTTATATCTAATTTCAAGTAACGATAGCCATACCATGATCCGCTGTAAAAATGTTGGTAACTTACAGAATTATGCCCTTCACAAAATGTTGAAATGATAATATAAAAATCTCATTAATTAAGCGAAATTTTCATAACTAAAATAATGCTACTAATAAAATAATACGCTACCAAAATAATAAAATAAGCTATCTGTTGGGCTTTTTTTCCTTTTTTTTTTACGTGCGGAAATCCCTTCGGATACCCCCCCCCCGCTAGCCAGCGGGGGTGGTTATGTCGTGTCTCGACTAAAACTGCACGGTGTCCTCCCCAAGTGTCCGTTGCCGGGCACCCCGGGTAAGCCCTCGTAAGGATAACCCCAGTGTTGCCGGCGGACTTTGACCGCCACCGCGGCCTCGCCTGGTGGGGTCGGGTTTTATCCCGCTTCGGTGAGTTGGCAGGCGTGTGTAGGGCTACACACGACACGCATCCGCTACGCCCTGCTTCTGTAAGGACGGCGAGTCGGCCAACTGCCGTCCTCAGGCCCCGATCATGGAGGTCGGTAGTCCCGGGCGTAGATGAGTCTGCGGCGTACTCGCCGCAGACTGCGAAACTCGGGGGGCAGGGTTCTCTCCCGCTCCCTCTCCGCCGTCTCTTTCGCTAGCATTACCTGCTTGCAGAAAAATGCGGCGGCGTGCCACTTGCTCCCGTCGGAGCCCACGGCCCTCACCATGGTCTCCAAGGAGAGAACGTCCACGCCCAGGACCGCAACGAGATCCCGGCGTTGACTCGCCCAGGCTGGGCACTCCACCAACGTGTGGAGCGCCGTGTCTTCGCCAGGATCCTCGCAGTGCTGGCACTGCGGCGTTGTCTCCCGGTAGATGCGCCACAGATACTTACCGAAACACCCGTGTCCGGTAACCATCTGGCACATCCGGTAGGAGAGGTCCCCATCCGCTCCAGCGCCTCCTTGCGCCACTGGTACAGCAGCGCAAGGGCTCTCGCTTCCAGGTCCCATGGAGTGGTCCCCGCTAGGAGACATGCCGCCTCGACGGAGATCTTGCGATACCCCCTGATGACTCTGACGGCCATCGCTTTTAACGGGCTGTTTAATACAGCCACGTTGCGGGCCGCCAGTCTCCGCCCATACGGAGGCCCCGTATAGGGCCATGCTTCGCACGATCCCCAGGTACAGTCTCCTAGTGGGGGCGTTGGGTCCCTTAATTTTGGGCATCACCCGTGATAGCGCGGCCGCAGCCCCCCCTCAGTTTCGGGACCAGACTTCGGAGATGAGGTCCGAGGTCCTATCGGCTATCGAGTACGAGCCCAAAGTACTTCTTCCTGTGCTCGATGCCGATGCTCACGCCCCCTACGGTTATGCTGGTTCCCGCAGGTGGCCCCCTCCGAGGCCCGTGAAAACACATAGCCTCGGATTTGTGGAGAGCCACCTCGAGTCCCAGCCGCCGTATTCGACCCACGACTTGAGCAACCCCTGCCGTGGCCTTCAGTGCCGCGCGTACGTTGCTCCCCGCGCCATAACGAGGGTGTCGTCAGCATAACATGTTATGCTGACACCCAAATTATGGCCCTCTCAGAGTATCTGTTGGCCTAGTATAAAGTTAATTCTACTAGGGGAATCGCTTCGAAGCGAATCTTGAAAAGTTTGAAATGTATGGGAGTGACATTATTTATTGCACGTGACATGCACGTGTAATAAATAATGTCACTCACATACATTTCGGACTTAAGAAGGTTCGCTTCGAAGCGATTCCACTAGTAGAATATCACTTTGTCTACAGGCCCTTTTATCACTACTATAGTAATCCTATACCATGACGACATAGTAGCATAAAAATAACCAAGTACAAACTAGATTTTATCGATTTAGGTATAAAATATTATTGAAGACAAGACGAAGAACTCTAAATGGATTAGTAACGTTCTATACAAATGCTGTTTGATTGACATAATTGCTGCTGAATCGCGCAAAATCTTAGACGGTGGAACGCAGAACCTTGGTTATGACAGCCGATCGATACCTTACACTGAGTGATTCAATCTAGGGAAAGTTGTTAGATTTTTGCCTAACTTTATTTATACTGATGGATGGTTTTAATAATTCAATCTAGATAGCTTTCAGAGTGTGACCACATTCGGTAATCTTCATCGTAATTGAAATATTAAACGTCTATAACGGTTTTAATACGACCGTTTATTTCTAACGGAGGTACCAAATGCTGTAACAACGGTAATATTTATTTTTTCTGCAATAATTGAACCAAGAAGTCATAATTATCATATGGCACATCGGCACGTATACAAATCGAAATAGCGGCCCGACTACGAACCACAAAAGAAAGAGTTAACAGTCGTTAATGGCGTACTGTTTCTCTGGACAATTTTATGTCCACTTTCCAAACATTATAGTGATTAGTTGAAGTGAGCGGTACAATTAACACGACCGTTGTACCGTTTAAATACACTCTCAAGTTTAAATACATCCAATATGATTCTTGCTGAAGATAGGTGGTATAACTACCCTTCATTTTACAAGTAGACTGGCTAAACCAAGCAATTACCTCTTAATATCGATCTTAAGTAGCAGTGTGGTACATTCTCTTGGTTATAATTTGTATACTTATTTACATTTCGACATCTCGTACAATTCTGGTAATACAGTTTCGGTCATAAGATCATTAATAATCTAATAAAATAACTGTATACGCTTAAAAATCTCTTTACCCAATCATTACGTAGTATAAATTACGATACTTTTACCCGTCTGTTCTCCGCTATCTTCAAAACTACATACTTTATATACATATTTTGAAACTGTTTTCACTCTCACCTAGAATTTTTTCTACGTATGGTTTGTGCATAATATATTCAAATTGCACCCATGCCGGGTCGCTAGTTTTTAGGGTTCCGCACTCAAAAGGTAAAAAGGGCCCTATTACTAAGACTCCACTGTCTGTCTGGCACCAGGCTGTATCTTATCAACCGTGACGTGTAGACAGTTGATAATTTTCACAGATGTTTTTCTGTCGCTGCTATAACAACAAATACTAAAAACAGGATAAAACAGGTAGACGCTTGAAATATTCCCAGAATATTTAACGGAATACTCACTTTAAAAATATATATTTAAGGGAAATATCCCATAGAAAAGAAACGGCCAAGTGCGAGTCGGACTCGCACACCGAGGGTTCCGTACAAACCTGTAGGTAGGTATGTATGTAAGTAAAAGTTCACCCATCACGACAATCGAGTTTATGTTGTATGTTATGGTATTTTCAAAAATATTTTTTATTAAATGATGTAACTAAAATTTTACGGTTTTCGCAATTTTTCCTTTATCTGTACTATAAGACGTTACTTCGTACCAAATTTCAAGATTCTAAGTTCACGGGAAGTACCCTGTAGGTTTTGATTCCCGTGCGAGTTTCGAAAATTTGCGCAAATTTGCTGCATAAACGGTTGTATCTTTTGATTGCTTTGGCTTAGAAGTTTGATTTTTTCACAGCTCCAAGGGACAGTAGACCTGAGTATTAAGATATAAATTTCAGTTTGATACCTCCACGCGTTCCTGAGAAAAACAGTCTTGACAGACGGACGGACGGATAACGAAGTGATCTCATAAGGGTTCCGTTTTTTCCTTTTGGAGGTACGGAACCCTAAAAACGGGTTTTTTTACCGTTTTTTGGTTGATATTAATAACTGCA
Source organism: Cybosia mesomella (assembly GCA_946251805.1). Lineage (NCBI taxonomy): Eukaryota > Metazoa > Arthropoda > Insecta > Lepidoptera > Erebidae > Cybosia > Cybosia mesomella. The sequence continues at coordinate 24,609,954 of OX276407.1, forward strand.
TCAGCAGCAGTGGATGGAATGTCTTATGTTACGTTATGTCCGACTCGTACTTGTCCAGTTTTTTATGAATCAATGTTCGCATATAACCGCCCCCGCTGGCTGGCGGGGGGGTATCCGAAGGGATTACCGCACGAAAAAAAAAAGATACGAAGAATTATTCGAGTTGTCTGTTCCGCAGACGATGACGTAATCACGATGACTTATACAAGTTCAGTGACCATGGTTGCTAAATAGTACGTACAGGAGCGCAGTTGAACTAAATTATCCTGCACTACAGTAAATAGGTAATAGGACGGGTAGACTTACAGTTCTGTAACTAGCTAACGCCCGGCATGCGTTAGTGTCTCACTGTCGGCAATCTTCGATGGCTAATAGACCTGGTGGCGTAATGCTTAGGGTCAGATATCAAAGATAACACAGTTTAGTTGGCTTGTTAACTGTTGTTATAATTGATGAAATCAGCTCGCAAGTGTACAAAATAGGATCGACTTTCGAGTTCAAACCCTGCACAATACGCCTAGCCACTTGGAGAGGGGAAAGAAGAGCGAAGAGGATACTTTGTAAAAGTCTCCTCCGCCACGTCATATCCGTTGTAAATGCGGTATACAGCAACTTCATCGATATAAGAGGGCAATACCTTCCCAGTCCACTCGGGCTTGGGAGAAGCATCGTCCTACTTAATCACACACGCTCACAACCAACGCTTTATAACAATTAAACCCACTTCCCTGCCGAATCACACAAAAAGAGTAGAAAACGTAAAGTTGTAGCCTGTGTCATTCGGGATGATGTGAGGATTCTAACGATACCTTAAACATCAAAATCTGTTCAGGCGTGTAAAAGTTATGGTGGAACAAACTCACACACATGAATGAGTTACATCTAGTAATATATCACAGAATAAGTCACGGATAAAGTTGAGTTTCCAACGAAGTGACAAGTTCTGAACTAAAGTCTTTACCGATTGATTCGGAAACAAATTCAAGGTTGTTCAGTACGTGCGTACAGCCGGCAAAAAAGGTCACAAATAATTGACGCCTTGTCTAGGAACAGTGGAGCAGACAACCCTGTCTGTATGAGTCATTATCCTCATTACGACGCATATTTGGGCGTCACTACAATACTCTGTTGTGTGTTCACGAGCGTTATTGAAAAGTACAAAGTAAAAACATTTTAAAGCAGACATACTGCAACCTGAAATAGTTGTCCTATTTTTTTTTTTACCGATAGTGCTAGAATTCCCTTATAACATCGCCAGCTGAGCTAAATTTCTTGTGTTAGGAGTGGTTGGTAGTGTAATGGCCAGGATTCGAACCCGGGACCTCTAGATCGTAAGGCCGCCTCCTTATCCACTGAGCTACTGACGTTTCATATCTTTACACAAAATAAATTGAAGTCGCTGTCCCTATGTACGACGCTTCTAAACTACGGAACGGATTTTTTTCTCACTGTCATTTAGAAGTTTCTTCAGTCTGGTACTGGTGGTAGAATTTTGATGACACAAATTTGTCACAAAATTCGGCCGGGTAGGTACCACCGTGCACGATTGCGAAAAACCCTCCATAGTAATTCAATTTCGGTTAGATTGCGTTCAGGGGTCAGCAAGTGCATAGCCGGGCAGGGGGATTGTGGTCGCAGCACTAGTGGGACCGGTGGGTGTCACGCGGTGCTGCGACGACAATCCTCTTCTGATGAGGCCGTCAAGCTGAGTGCCACCATTGTTAACATGGTACGTGTATGTAATGGTGACCTCTTTCCTGACACTTTACCTTTAGCTTACCATCAGGCGAGGTGAAGTCAAATTGACGTGTCCTAAATATAAAAAAAAAAAAAAAAAAAAAAGTCATAGATTGTTTGCTAGATACCGCGTGTGCATCAAATACCTTTTTTTTTTTTTTTTTTTTTTATCGTGTGGAAATCCCTTCGGATACCCCCCCGCCGGCCAGCGGGGGCGGTTATGTCGGGCTTGCACCGACTAAAACCGCACGCCGTCTCGGGTCTTCAGACGCCGGGGTGTAAGGTTACCCATAGAGCATATCCCTCGCACCTCGACTGACCCTGGGCCATCTCACCACTAACAGCATCGCTCATCCTGTCTCCTCTGAAAGCAGAGGAGTACGGAGAGCGATGTGTTCCCGCCACGTTGGGTATTGGCCGACGATCAATGCCAACCCTATGAACGGGTGAAGGGGAAGCCATTGACCGCCACCCAGGGTGTACCGGCCGCTCCGATTCCGTTCCCCCCGGACTGCAGCGGGATCAGAATCGGAGCGACACTCGAGGAGGTTACCCAACACACACCCCCAAATATCAAATACCTAGTGAGAAAACCTTACGTGTTTTCTGTCTTCATAATGCTCACCGTCAACAGAATCGTTTCAATCGCAACGCTTCAATATGCATTTTTAGGTGACTTAATTTTTCATTTCATTTTCTTGTTCGCAAGAAATTATTCGATTCTCATTTAATAGAAAACTATATAAGAAATGCTACCTTAGATAGTTCTTCCGTAATGAAACTCATGACGTAATTCAATTTTAACGTTCTCATTATTACATCACAGCTTCATTGTAGAAACAAAATTATAAATTCAAAAGTTTGTGAAACAAACAGTTCAAACAGATTTAAGTGAAATTCGAAACTGAGATAACTAACACATATCTCCTTTTAAACTGTTTTTAAAACCGTGGGACGTAACTAGTGTAGTCATATATTTTTGGGACCTAAACATAAACTGGCGAAATGTGGGTGCTAGCACCTCTGCCTACCCCTTCGGGGATATAGGCGTGAGTTTATGTTATGTTCATATATTTAGATGAAGTATTCTTCTCCTCATAGTACGAGTTTAGTGCAGTGGATAAAGGCCGTCGCTGACTGGCGGTACGGACCACAGCCGGGCAAAGGATTTTATGAGACGAATAGAATACATGAAAATCAAATTGAAATTTTCATGATAATGATGACCGTAGGCACTAAACAAACTTACTTATATCTTCATGAAATTTTATTTAGGTCTAACTTTTATTCCTCACATAAAAGTCCTTTGCCGTTTCCATGGCCTTGCCGCTAGTCTGCGCCGCCCCCAAGTGTGCCAGCCTGCCCACATAACTGATATCGAGATACGATAAGGTTCCGTGGCACGTCACGTTGTCAATGTCGTCAGCACTACTCTATTATGTACCGATACTATCAATTAGTTGTATCAATATAGACAATATTGCTATCAATTTATAGTATCACGAAACGCTGCATTTCCACAGAGTTAGACAGGGACAAAAGAATAGTAGATGTATGGACTGTAAGGCGTATCCCGAGCTCACCTGCAAGCAGGAGCCGGGTAAACCTGCTGATTGATGTACGGATTGGTTTTTTTTTTCGGGGAAAGGGGCAGACGGCAGGTTTGGGCGTAGAACGTCAGAAACGCAAAATGACAGATTTTCTTATTGACAGATTCGTCTAATTAATAAAAAATAATAAAGTATTGCATATTGACAGATTCGCAAAAAGATAAATTCCTCTAATTAATAAAAAATCGTAAAGTATTGCATATTGACAGATTCGCTTAAAGATAGATTCGTCTAATTATTAAAAAATAAAGCATTGCATATTGACAGATTCGCATAATGACAGATTCGCGAAAAGATAGATTCGTCTAATTAATAAAAAATCCTAAAGTATTGCATATTGACAGATTCGCGAAAAGATAGATTCGTCTAATTAATAAAAAATCATAAAGTAATGTTTATTAACAAGGTTCTTTATTTATCAGTGTAATTGGTTATCTACATAATCTAATCGTCAAATAAAAGCATATTCGGCCATACATTATGTCTTAATTAACATACATTTTCAAAAAATAAAATCAACATGAATTAAGTGGTAAGGGTCTCCCTTTAAGCCTAGTGGTATGGGTAATGGACTGCTGAGACGAGGTCTCGGGTTCGATCCCAGGTATTACCATGGCACACACCAATGACTTTTCGATGCTTTTCGAAGTTATGTGTGTATTTATCGCAGGTTTACAAGTGCCCGGTTAATGGCAATAGGCTCGCCACCTATTACATTGGGACCAAAAACATAAACTGGCGAAATGTGGGTGCTAGCACCTCTGCCTACCCCTTCGGGGATATAGGCGTGAGTTTATGTTTATGTTATGTCTCCCTTTAAAAAAAATACATCAATCTGTCATTTTGCTAATCTGTCAATTTGTGTTTCTGGCGTTCCACGACCAAAGTAGACTGCAGTCGTTCCCATAAGTCAACTAAACCAAATTAAAAAAGTGGCGTGGGCGAACGGACCCCGGGCTTTAAAGTGCAAACTTTCAATGTATCCGGGATTATAGCTAGGTTGAAGAATAATTTCTATGATATTGTCGGAAGTTTACGCGAATGTCACACTTTGAAAAAAAAAACTATTTTTAACGGATTCTATAGCGATTTATTTGATGTTATTTTATATTTTACATTAATCCCGATGTTTCGGTTGCTTTTCAGCAGCCATGGTCACGGGGAGACGTCGGATTCAATGTAAAATATAAAATAACATTAAATAAATCACGGTAGAATCCGTTAAAAATTGTTTTATTTCAATGAATAATTATTAGTAGTTGAAATGAAAGTCAGCTGAGGTGCCCTAACAGAAGGTTGGGTGCAGTGCACTGCAGTCTATAGCCAAAGGTCGCGGACAAAGATTCCAATATTCATCTCAGTCATTGTAGCTGCCAAAAGATAGTTACGTCATCTCTATATCGAACACGCCGCGAGAAAATATATTTAATAACGTAAAATATTTCATCATCCAATTTGCTGAAATGTTCTTTTTTATAAACGACCAAGAAAAAATATTTCTAATATACATGCGAAGATGGAATCTCTTCATTTTTGAACTTGATTAAAATATCAAGTTAAAACTACTAATTCAATTGAGACTTCAGGGTGTTTTTTTTTAAATAGTATATATATATAAGAATCACTTACTCCCCTAAACTAACATGTTTTTCAACAATAATTTTGATCTGATTGAATCTTACATCATGAAAGAACAATGTGAATAAAAAGCATCATTACTTTTCAATTATACCTAATAAATAAATATTCTACGACATTCTACACTGCTCTCTAGAACCAAAGTAAGCATAGTTTAACTAGCTTGTGTTATGGGTTCCAGAATGCGGATATATATTATAAATAGAAACACCCAGACCAATGCAAATAGACATATGCATATAAATATTTGCACTGAGCAGGAATCGAACCCGCGTTGCCTGTCATAGCAGTCGAATGCACTACCGCTATGCCACAGAGGCCGTCATTATCGTATAGAAGTATATTGAGTTGGTATATTAATTGAAATCAAACGATCAATGTTCAAACACATGCAAGGTATTCTTCCGAACTCAGTGACCCGAAATGCAGGTTTGTAAAATGCCACTCTATATTCCTATCTGTGCGATAAACCCGCGATTACAGATTGACACGAGACCAGTGTTAGTCACGTGATGCATGTTATGGAAAATCCATGGATCGCAAACTATGTGGAATCCATACTAATATTATAAATGCGAAAGTAACTTTGTCTCTCTGTTACGTTTTTACGCCTTAACCACTGAACCGATTTGATGAAATTTGTTATAGAGATGGAGTAGAGCTTGGGAAAGGAAAAAGAGGACTTTAAGGGGTTCAAATAGGTGATGAATGATTGTATGAAAGTTCTTTGTTTTCGAAGATACCGCCATGAAACTTTGTATTATTATAGGCACTTGATAATAAATAAATATGGTATAGTTCGTTTTCGACCTATGTGGGGATAAAGTAGATGATAGTTCGTACGTTCGACATCCACGTGGGCGGAGCCGCTGGCAACAGCTAGTATTGTAATATATAAATGGCGCCCAACTTGTTAATTTCGCTAATCAATGACACATAAACGACAAACTTACATGCGTCACGGTTTTCCTCAAACGTATATTCTATTATATAAAGCCAATTGTATGCCGTGTATTAGTATTGACTTTGTTGATTTTGTCGTACTGCCATTTAAGTATATTAATTTACCTGTAATAAATTTATAGCCTTTTCCTTACCTCGAACTCGTGTACTTAGTCGATCGTGATAACACTTTTCAGATTCAGGCATAAACTGCAATCAGTCGGCAACACGTGTAACACTCAATATTGCAATTAAGAGGAAATGCCAATAAACCTCACCTCGTTAATATGGAAACTAGTGTCGCCAAACTCTCATATTACATTATATAAATTACATTGCAATAATTGTTTTTGTCGTATTTTTCAACAGAAAACACGTCTAAAAGTAAATAGCTAAGTACAAGCGAATTGTGTTGCGAACAATGCTGAACATTTTTACAGCATTAGGGCATTTTATGTTCTGTGGTTCATAAGCTACGGTAGTCGCCTTTAATTCCGTTTAAGGGATAAATACATACATATCTCACAATGTGTTCCTACAGGGATGAGGATGACAGACACAATAGAGCACCTATAGTAATGTGTGGTGGTGAATGTTGGGTATGGTGGTAAGGCGTGCGTAGTAAGGCACAGTGGTCCACTGAGAGGTGATGCAATACGTAGTAGTTGTGTCAAAGATTGAAATATGTATCCCGATATGGTAAGGTTCATTACGTAAGTATGAATCACAGACTGACTGAAGAAATGTGTGATGTTGATGAGACTGAGCGTTTTAGGAGGTCTACGGACCTAATAAGACCTAGTTTTAGGTAGATTTCGATGAAATCGATCTACCTATTGGTTTCTTGACTACTGTCGAATTTAAAAAAAAATTCTTCATAGCAGGTATAGTTAGGGGCCTGAGTCCGAAATGACCACTGGTCAAAATATATGTATATATATATATATGTATGTATGTATGTATGGTTCCACTTCCCAAAATTTGCGGCACTCTCACGGTCGCATTTTTGCCCCGATCGCTTTCAAACTGCGGTCAAAAATTGCTTGGGTGTAAACTTAGTTAAGTTCGTGAACGGGTGGAATGCCGGCTAAGGGGACGGTAGGGCCTCACTTTTTGTGAAATCAGTTTTTCCTCAAAATTTCACGTTCCATGAAAGATATTAGAACCGTTCTAATTTTATCCCATAGTATACATGAATACCAACAACTTTTAATTATAAACCTATAAGAAAAAAATCATAACTTCTAACCGGTGAACATTCTTGCCGTCGGAAACATTTTTAATCGATAGGCCATTTTTAAGTCTAAAATAAATGTCTGAAAAGTTTTTCGCTAAAAGTCACCGTTTTCGAGAAAAAACATTAAACTGTTTAAAGTCCGTAGTTACATAACATAAACTCACGCCTATATCCCCGAAGGGGTAGGCAGAGGTGCTAGCACCCACATTTCGCCAGTTTATGTTTAGGTCCCAATGTAATAGGTGGCGAGCCTATTGCCATTAACCGGACACTTATAAACCTGCGATAAATACACACATAACTTCGTAAAGCATCGAAAAGTCATTGATGTGTGCCATGGTAAAACCTGGGATCGAACCCGAGACCTCGTCTCAGCAGTCCATTACCCATACCACTAGGCTACCACGGTTATTCTCTAGTCCGTAGTTCTCTATAAAAAATAATATTAATTGCTTCACGAAATCTACCTGTGCGTTCCCCCTGCGGGAACGGATTATTAGTAATAGAAGCAGTGCACAAAAGGGTGATGGCAGAGAATACTAGGGCCTGGGTAGCTATGGGGGTTATTTTTTCAGATTTCTAACTTATGCAGTATTTTCAATAAGAAACATGAATTACGTTGCGTAAAAAATATTTATTTTTGCACGAAATATCTGAAAGTATTATTACTCTTAAACGTGGCTAAGCCGTTGGGTCGAGACTGTACTCCTCCGGAACCACAATACCATTCTTGACCAAATTTGCCATGGTGATAGTGTAGACACCACTGAGTGTTTAGAGGGGTCAACTGTTCAAATACAATGTACCATTGAGGAATAATCATCGAAAAACAGTTTATACGCGCGACCGTAGTAAGATTATACTTATTTTTCAAGTAAGAGTCCTGCTCGCTCAGCTCAATTTATTTCAGTCGCACCCTGCACTGAATTCCTAGTCTACTTTTAACGCCAACTGTAAATAATAACGTCCGCCTTAAAAATAATGTTCTATTTTCCAACAATATATATTTAGCAAAAATACGGGTTGATTGCAGAGACAAGTTTAATCTTGCCTTGTAAAGTCCTTGCATACTCTAGTTTATCTGCGCCGAGCGTACAACGTTACGTCATATTTATCATCAATGGGAACAGGTGTGTTTTACAAGTCTACAACGATAAAACTTTACCAGTTCCAAATTTGGTGTAATTATCTTGAATAACGCAAGAATGTATCTAGTTTGACTGCCTCAACAGCGAAGTGCTAATAATAATAAGTGCGACTGATTTATGCGTTAGTCGAGAAAAAGATTCTCCTCTAGTACAGTCAGCGTCAAAAGTAAATGATCATTTTCATACATACATATATCACGCTTTTTTGCCTCCTGGGTAGGCAGACAACAGCCCGCCATCTTTTGGGTTAATGAAATTTTTCAGACTAAAAAAAAAACTGCATAAAAATTACTAATAAATCTCTGCCTACCTTGTCAGGGATCTACAAGGGTGAGTAGATAAAGAAAATATAGGTATCATGAATTGTACAAGCTTTTTAGACGTTTTTATGACCTAGCATGTCATGTTACCTTTCATTTCACAGTGAAATCCGAACATTGTCGAACGTTTTACTAAATTATAAATAAAAGAAGTTGGATAAGGCAGTGGTTTTTCTCCAACTAGTGAATTGTCAGCTCCGCCTAGGGTGGATAAACCAAAAACTAGTATAAATTAAACATTTGGCTGGGCGTGGTCCAATACACGCCGAACCTTTTAATATTTCATTTCATAACAAAACATACTTGATACAATTAATATGACAATCTAACTTAAATTTTTTGCACTATTTTATTATTATTCATCGCGCTTTATATTGACTTTACGAATTTTTCGATATTAATTCGTTTAAGTTTCGGAAAGGTGCCCGGTAGTCACGGATGTCGACTCTCTCTAATATACAGCATTAAGAATATAGTTAGTGAAAATTTTGTATAATAAGTCCAAAAACGGAACAACCGGAATGCGTTATTTTTCGAAATGGCAGATTTTTTTTGTTTAATAATTGTGTGACACTCGTGCAATAAAGACTAATCTAAAAATATATTATTAATCTAAATTGGTGCAGCCGTACATAGAAAACATAACTTTCTTTTAAAAAAAATCGTGTTCGCCGCAGTTGAGTAAAATTACACCACTGCTTATCTGTTCAGGGATTTATAGGTATAGAGAACAATAAGGCAGACAATACAAATCGAAAACATTTACAAAAAAAAACAAAAAAGAACTTACTGTAATCAGCTCTCAATTTCATTTCACGTTGTCTTGGCATCATAAATTCAAATATTTGCAGGGAAGGCTCAATTATTGCTCCAAATTCCAACCCCCGAGAGGCAAGGGGATCTAACTCAATAACAGAATAACGAGATCGATCAATACTTCACTACATGTTGATAACTACATTAACCCATAGAATGTCGCTGGATGATAATTTTATGTGAATTATTAATTACTTCGGGCCACCAACCAGGTGGACACCGAAGTCTTAAAATCACGCAAAAAAAACATCTTACACCCACTTTTTATCACTTTTCTCGACGTTTCACATGATTCTAAGTCTAATTAAGCAAAAAAAAATTTTGTGTTGGTCTGGATGTCTGTTTACGCAATAACTCAAGAACCACTTATCCGATTTAAAAAATTCTTTCGCCAATCATCTTGTTTGGTTAATGGGAAGAACTGATTAGATTTTGGGGTTTGTTGTAAGTTCAAGGTTACCATACAAATTGTCCCTAAAAAACTTTTACAAGTGAGTTTCTTTCGAGTTATCAGAGTAACGCGTATTTGACTTTGGCATTTGAGTGACAATGACAATACGTATATTGTATATTTACATAAAACAACCAGACTGAAAGAAACTGAAATATAAAATCATTTTTTTGTGTTTTTGACGTCGAAGACGTTTGATTTGGTTTGATTTTCTTCATATTTATTGCTCAATATTTAAAGACGCGTCGAATAATATGCATAAAGCCTAAGGTCTGTAATTTTGAATAAAAATACTGCTACAAAAATATCTAAGTTTGGCCCGAAGTTTGACAATCACTGTGTGATTTCCGCCCCACTAGATTTAAAAATCAAAAGACCCGACTGCCCTAAAAAGATACATTTTCTTTCCGTTTATGATTTGCAAATGTCCCGCCTGCTATCAAACTTGTTTCGGTCATTTTAGGGCAGTCGGGTTTTTTTGTTTTCTCTTCATTTTGATAGGTACCCTACTCGATAAGTTTGAGTGAAAATATTGTTTTAACAATATACATTTTAACTTTTTTTTATTTTATTTTGTTTATTTTATTTTGATATACCTAGTAGCACTCTCACAGTAAATAAGAATCTAACGACACCTCTCTAGCTAAAATTTATCATGCCGTTTAGGCTGCAGAACGTGCCAAACAATTTACATCATACATAATATATCACAGTCGGGTAAAAATATGCCCTTCACAATGATACGTTTTCGTCGAATTTTGTGGCTTGTTTTATTCAAATTGATTTAGTATGTAAATGAATTGGATTAGCAACGGATTAATAACGATTTTAATACAATTTATTAAATGACACGTTGCCATATTGTTGGTTTATAGAAAAACCATACTATGAAATTTTAAATCGTAACATTTATCATTTTATTTGTGAAGGAATAATCTGTTTGGGAGCAGTCGGAAGGACCTCTGACCTCCAATATTAAATTGTCATCAATATTTGAAGTATACTTGTGATAAAATGTAATTTGATTTATTTTCTGCGCTTTTTGTATCGAATGAAAGATAATGATGAGTTTTTATATAACATCATAATAGAGGAATGATTTAATTCCATAGGTGACCTAAGGTGTATTAACATAAAAATTTTGCAAACTAGGGATTTCGATCCCATGGCACGTTTTCATGTGCTTATGTTTACTGCCGGATGAAGAATAGCCGTATCCCTTAGTCGCCACGACACCCAGGAAGTGGTGGAGTGACTCTTGTATTCCACTTCGCTATGAACTATACCTTTTTTAATATAGTTACATTAAAATCGCCTACACAGAAATGTGCTATTTGTCACGGCTTCAATCATCTCTTACGAATTACTTTATTACAAAGTTTTACTGTAGATTAATGCTGTGCACAAATCTTTGAAAGTAGGTCTGGCATTAAGCTACTAGTGACGAAGGTGTAACAATGTTGGATACCCTCGGCTCAACGGCGTGCTCCTCATGGCGGTTAATGTGTTCATCACCATTATGCTCAACATTTGCATTGTATTTGCTCCAGGGCGCCGAGGATAAACTCAACATGATCCGGGCGTACCGCAGCCAGGTTGAAAAAGAGCTCCGTGACATTTGCTCAGACATCCTGGGCGTGCTCGACAAACACCTCATCCCCAGCTCACAAACCGGCGAATCGAAAGTCTTCTATTACAAAATGAAGGTAAGAATCTTAAATAAATAATTTCTAGTTTGTACGTTAAGGAAGTAGTTTCCTCAAGGCATTAAGTTAATGACAAACAAACGAAGCACACTTACATATTGAGTCATGTTTCTGTAGAACGATGAGTAGATCGACCTCGTCTTAGAGCTTGCGTCATAAGAAGAAAATTCAAAAATTATCTACTGGCTTATCAAGTGTCCATACGACCACTTTACTTCCTTTGATGATTTGTTGGTCTGCTTCTCATACACAACGGGGAAAAATGACGGGAACTTAGTAATGTTTCAAATTCTACTAAAGTGTGTGTAAATAAGTTTTTGAGGGTAATTTTATCCTGTTCGAATAGTAGAAGTACACTGAATAAAACATTAAATTTGTTACTTGAGTCAGTTATACGAAAACATTAGTAATTATGTTTTTCAAGCTGATTTACATTTTGACACCTTAAATAAATGTTAATAAAAAATTATTATAATGTTATTTGTATAACTAGGCTGTTGGTGGCTGTCCAAGTATTGTTGCAGGTTTCATTACCGCCCAGCACCAGTGGTGGTGTGTAAAAGTTGTAGAGTATTAAGTTTATCGTGTTGTGTCCGTAGGGCGACTACCACCGATACCTGGCCGAGTTCGCGACGGGCAACGACCGCAAGGAGGCGGCCGAGAACTCGCTCGTCGCGTACAAGGCCGCCTCCGACATCGCCATGACGGAACTGCCGCCCACACACCCCATACGTCTCGGCCTCGCGCTTAACTTCTCAGTGAGTATCTGCCATCTGCCCACTTTCCTAACTTCCTGCCGTCTCACAGCCCAACTGACTGTACTTAACCGATTCATTGCCACCTTTATTTTTACAAAATGACTACCACTGTCCACAAAGATTGTTCAAATGATGCATATATGCATCACTGAGATTAATTTTGACGCATATACGTGAGGCTATGAGTCGGATAACTGGCCTTAATCTGAATCAGATGTTGAACAATGGATAAATAGAGCAATATTACAGCTATAGTACAGAATATACTCCTTATACTATTCTAGGTGAAGAGAATCAAGCACCAATGAATATCGACTCATGTCTTATCTTATATTAATACAATCTCTTCACAAAGAATGTGTAAATATTTATTTTTATGACAATTGACTGCGCAAATGGTACAATTGTTTAATTGGTCAACTACTACTGTGTATTGGTGCACCAATGGGATGAAACCCACTTGAGTTATTCTGTACTGTGATTGTCAAGTGCTCTTTTTGTAGAACATCGAGGAGAGTGAAAAAAGTAAATACTACTTGGGGCCTAGACAAAGTCACATTCTATTCGCTCTAACGCCAGTGGAAAAGTTCGAAACGTATGAGAGTGATATTATTTGCGAATTCGCTTTGAAGCGATTCCACTTATAGAATGTCACTTTATCTACAGGCCCCTATGACGATTGCTTGCATTGACGAAACAGAAAACTGATGTACACAGTCTTAAATGTTTTTCTTTGTAATGTTATCTATTACGTCAGTTTTCCGGTATAGCTGTGAATAACAAATTGTTGATATGAAACTACGTCGCATTACGACACCTTAATGTATGACTTAGTTACTAACCGTGTTATAGTACTTCGTTATGCGTAGATAGAATATTATTATTATTATTGATAGCAAAAAATATATGTGTATTTAGAGCTTTGTTTTATAGCAGAAGTCAAATTGGTGCCGTGTAGAATAAATACAAGGTTATCTGGCACTAATTAGTTAATGTAATTGTTATAAACTCAATTGTAATAATTCACGTATCACAAAGATAAGTTTGCATAATTAACTGAAAATCCTTTAACTAATGCAGACGCGGCGGTCACATATCGGCAGCATGATAACCCTGAGCTCAAAATATCTGTAGTCGATTAAATATTCAATGGATAAAATGCTAGATTCTGGTCTAGTCCGGAGAAGAAGATTGATAACTCTTTATTATACACCAAAAAATAATATACAGTACAGCACAGAGAAGTAGCCCTGGAAGGACTGAAAGTACCATACTCCGACATTGTGTGTACCCAAGACAGGTTCGGTGCCCAGTGCTCTAAACAGACCTGCGTTTATCAATGACCATAAAAAAATCACTTTGGTCGAAATTCGACCATAGTTATTACCGCGAGTTTGAGGAATGTCGTAAAGCTCGACAATAGCTACAAAATAAGAAAACAAAATGGTTGATGAGGCTTTCGAAGAAGATATCTGTAGGCACGGAACTGGGTCCTGACCAACTTATTTTGTAACGCGTTAACAAGGCGCATGATTCTGTATGTGCCGCGTGTGTGCAGTGGACACGAGTGCTGATAATCGCGCCAGTCCGTCGCTACATCCGTGATGTCATTCTGCACAGAATGAGTAGTGTAGGGCTGTGTGGATTTAGTCCATTTCTTCGTAGGCTGCCCGTGACTCATTGTGACTGTCGCTATTTATACAGACTCATTACGTGGTGCACATGTCGTATGAGGGTTTAGTACGCACTCTCAACGACCCCCGCGTCGTCTGACAGCCGGAGCAATTAACAAAAGTTTGTAGTCAAAAGTAATTGTCGCAACAAAAGACCCGAATAATATTTTTTGAAAATTGGCAACAAGGATGTTATTTTTCCTACGATAGTTTTTGAAAGGGTATATAACATTTGTGAATGTTATATACCATAATAAAAGCCCACTTCTAAAGACTTCTATATACTGAAACTACCCCCTAGAATGAAATGAGATACCATCATTTTGAGAGTTTGGTCTATAGAAAATTAGACTTCACGCAACGTGAGTCAGTGTCTGCTAAAGGTGGCTATTTAATGTCTTTATAGGATTATTTAGTATACCTTAGGCGTTTTGCTACAGGTGATAGCTGATCAGTTGAATAAAAGATGCATTCACATGCGTAACCATTTTAGTCCCATGCATTCGTTTAAATAACCATGTCGTATACTCATATTTTAGAATTAAAATCTGTACTACACTTCGATGCCTATCATTTAGAAGAAAATCATACAAAATAACTGTTAAAAGTTATTTTGTATGATTATGTCTGTTTTGTATGATCTGTGGGTTATTTTTGTAAAGTAACCCACAGAAAATGCTTTTTATTTTTCTTATATGTGGTAGTTATAATATGCGGAAGTATCTTATTAATAAGTTGTCCACTGCTATCCCGCTATCATATGTCCATCAAAATTACAAAAGTTTTACATAATGTGAACTGAATTTCAAAACCTAAAAAAAACCAGTAATACTTCCGTAATAAGGCTACCCGCGTCTTTATGGTATGGACTAAGGGCTTTTTGCAAATACCAGTAAAGTAACAATTATATCGATCTACTAAAGTTTTTGGAATTGACTAAGCAAGTGCGTATCATACTTTAGATTACGTAAGTGTTTCGTATAATCCAGTTGTGTACGTTATTATTTATGATCGGATACTGAAGTACTCGCCGTGTGATAAAACTGTATATTTAGAGCTTAATTTATAAGGTGCCGTGTTAAATTCCCTCTCGTTTACGACGAAGGCCAGTCAATACAAGGTATTACCTTGACCAAATCCTTGGAGTGTATTACGCGAGGACAATTTGGTCGTTAACATATCAAATGGAAATTTTACGCGGTGTTGAATTAATGAGAATACGAATATATTAGTTACGATAATGTATGGATTTATGTACTGTTGGTTGTTTTCTCGCACCTCTCCAATCTTTAAGCTGTTTTATCGATAGATATAAAAACATGTAACAAATGTATTTTTCCTCAGCAGCATCTAAATCCTCCCATAGAAACATCGGTTGACAGATAGCAACATGTCTCGTTGGCGTAGTATTGCGAAGAATCGCGTGGCGGACGAGCCACACTATCAATAAAGTGGCCGTTGGATTGCGTCACGCGATAGTGTATTTCGTATTATCTATTCAAACGCGGCGAGTTCAAGGCCAGCGTTCGGACTGGGCGTCCAATTTAGTCGGTTTGAAATACGTATATGAAAGTGCCGTCCGCTCTCGTTGCAGGTATTCTACTACGAAATCCTAAACAGCCCGGACCGCGCGTGCCGGCTGGCTAAGGCGGCGTTCGACGACGCCATCGCGGAGCTGGACACGCTGTCGGAGGAGAGCTACAAGGACTCCACGCTCATCATGCAGCTGCTGCGGGACAACCTCACGCTGTGGACGTCCGACATGCAGGGCGACGGCGAGTCGGCCGACCAGGAGCAGAAGGAGGCGGCGCAGGACGTCGAGGACCAGGACGTCTCGTAATACCCCCGCTTCAAATTAAATGTAATAAAAAAATAACTATAGTATCACGTAAGACCCAGCCCCCAATGACAACCGGTTGTATGGTACTCCTCCACGAATATCGCCCCTCCCACCCCCGACGTAAATTGTCAGTGACGCGTTACGAGCCGTCGCGGACGCGACGTTCATGTTGTATAGTAACGTTTCGTTTATGTATCGTGGCAAATTATCTACGCGTAATATACATAAATATGTACTTCTTTTGATATATTTGTTTTCAATTACGAAAAAAAAATAATGTTAAGAAAAAAGTACTTTGGTATTGCATTTTAACTGTATGTTCTATGATGTATTTTCATAACTGTAAGCACTCGATTGATCTCTAGCGATGTTGACTAGCTTGTACTGTCCCGGCCGCGCTACCACACCGAGCCTGCGGCCTCTTTACGTGGGAACTGTACTTTTTCTAAGTATTTTATACCGTGTGTAAAATTAATGTATTTGGAAACTCTGTTAATACTTGAAACAGGCACCATAGCGTCGAGGATGTTTAATGGGATATACAAACAATATGATAACGATAGTTGGATACATTAGCGAGTTGCGTATCGCCACCTATGTCGATATAGTGTTTACTTTGTAATCGCATCTCTGTGTTGATTCGGTCTGCACAAATAGTAGTTTTATACAATGGACGTTTAATCTCGTGGCTAGGTTGTTGTTTTGAGACTGTTGCTAGTTCGTATTAGTGGCTCCGTGCGGGGGCGCCGCACCGGCCGGCAGCCCGGCCCGGCCCGGACCAGGGCGGCCGGCCCGGACCAGGGCGGGCCGGCGGGCCGGGCCGCGCCGGGCCGAGCCGCTCGCGAGTCTTCCGCGCGCCCTCGCTGCATTTGTATACATTTGAATCATTTATGGATATATTTTAAACGATAAACGTAACATTATTAGGGTGGTACGATGTAGTTACTTGCAATATTTAGCTAAGTGATGCGGCGTCGCCCTGTTGGTCTTTGTATCTATCTACTATATGATCTATGTATCGTACATGTATGTATTTATTGCAAATGGATAAGTTCGTGTAAACTGTGACTACTGTGTAGTACGCGCGCTGTTGAACACCGTGAGACAGACAGACGGACAGACACTCACGCACACTCAGGTCGTACGGAGACTCGACGGGATGGCCGTGGCTGAGCTTAAATAGAATTAAAGACATGTCGATGTACCCGCGCTTCGTTCGTATTACAACATTTGGAGTATTCACATTTGAATTGCTTTAATTACTTACGAGTATTGTGATAGAGATTTTGTATATTTTAATTTATTTTTTTTAATTTCGCAAGTTCTCGAAAATTGCTGTAGCGCTACATCTCTTACGATTTTTACAGGACAAACCGTAGTTCTAAAAGTTGTGCTAGGTTAAGGTAATGCACTTGGGAAATTATTTATTGAAGTGCGTCGCCCTGGCTTGCGGGCGGCCGACAGATATGCTACTCGAAGACATTCCATCTTCACTTGCTGTTCCGATATCTGGCGATGTTCTCTGAACTCCAAATTGTAGTGTGGCATAGCGGCGTGGAGCAAGTGCGTGCCAGAGTAAGATATTAGCGTTATTTTTATTTGAATTTGTAATATTGCATATATTTTGTTAATTTATCCACAAAAATACTAATGCAATTAGCCTTAGTGTTATGCAATATTGATTTATGTCCTACCAACTACATGGAAATTTATTGTAAATGACAGTGTAAATCTAATAATAAAAATTCAAAAGTCCAATGTTTTGTTTTACTGATACCTACCAACAAGTGAACCTTTTTAATTTAATAACCAGGTACGAAAATTGAGGGGTGTGTGTTGGGTAACCTCCTCGAGTGTCGCTCCGATTCCGATCCCGCTGCAGTCCGGGGGGAACGGAATCGGAGCGGCCGGTACACCCTGGGCGGCGGTCAATGGCTTCCCCCTCACCCCTTCATAGGGTTGGCATTGATCGTCGGCCAATACCCAACGTGGCGGGAACACATCGCTCTCCGTACTCCTCTGCTTTCAGAGGAGACAGGATGAGCGATGCTGTTAGTGGTGAGATGCCCAGGGTCAGCCGGGGTGCAAGGGATATGCTCTATGGGTAACCTTACACCCCGGCGTCTGAAGACCCGAGACGGCGTGCGGTTTTAGTCGGTGCAAGCCCGACATAACCGCCCCCGCTGGTCGGCGGGGGGGTATCCGAAGGGATTTCCGCACGATAAAAAAAAAAAAAAAAAAAAACGAAAATTGAAATAAAAATTGTAGCTGAATTTAATTATTTTATCGTAGCTGCTAGCAAAGCAAGAAAAGCTCCAAGTTCGCAGCTGGTTATGGAAGATCTGTAAAGATTACTCTCTCGGAATAAATACAAAATCAGTTGAGTACGACTGGTGCTAATAAAATCCCCCTTATTTAGGACAGATTCGCTTTAATACGTCGACTTGAACGTGTTTTTAGTTAAATATCAATAAATAGTTCAATTAATTTTATTATTGTTGAGTTGTCTGTACTTTTGCCTTAAATTCACCCCCTGAAACTTATTGCAAACATTACTATACATATGTACCTAACATAAATTCGAAAGAAAGTACCAGGCCAACAAATGTAAGGATCAAATCTGCTAAAACGTTTTCATGAATTGCATTTAGTATAGATTTAAAGAACGGTCTATACCTCGTGTTTGAACCTATACCTTTTTTTACTTCAGACAAATCTTCAGTGTACTTAACTGTACAATTTCTGCTATAAAGCGAATTAGGGATAAACCTGAATAGGTAATCTGTGGCCGGGGGTTTAGGCGATTTACACATTACGGCACTACACTGTAGAGTGCTTGGCGAGGGAACTAGACCCGAGGTTGCTGAGTGCAGGTTTCTTCGCATTATGCGCTTGTTGCAGTGCACTATAAGCGGCCCAGACGCATATTAAACAGTCGTTTCCGCTTGCTCCTACTAAGTTCTCCCACTGGTAGGAGCACGAGGATAACCTATTCCTCGGGCTCCTACTTTTCAGTAGGAGCACGAGGAACACTTAGTTTTATTTCCTGTTGCTCACACTCTTCTAAAAACTGAATTATTTGGGTGGTAATATAGCTTCTGGGTTAGGTTAGGTTAGAACTGTGACCCCAACAGAGCGCGAGCCGAGCGTGCCGCGTCAGCGGCCGGCGAGGCGCCGGAACCACTAGTCCGGAAAGTTGGATTTCGATAGCAAGCTAGAAGCTTTGATTATATAAATGATATAATCAAAGGCTATTAGCTGGTGTTAATATAATCTGTCAAACTAGTGGCCATTCGAAGATGTATCTTATCGAAGTAGTGGTAATTCGAAGGTGTGTGTTGTCTAATATTTGTCTGTCGGCATTGATAGGACAATCTTTGTTAGTAGGAGCACGAGGATATGCTTATCCTTGTGGTCCTACCGGTAGGAGCATAAGGACAAATTGATCCTCCTGCTCCTACCGGTAGGAGCAAGCGGAAACGCTCTATTAAACTTAGGCATGCGTCCTCAAATCGCGCAGATGCAACTTTTTTACTGTTTCTGACTTGATTGGACGTCCTTATTGAAACCTTCCGCTGCACGGTAGAGGACCTCTTTGTTTGAGACGAGCGATTGATGTCATTTTGGGTTGGGTTAGGTTAGAACGGGGACCATTACCGCGCGCGAAGAAGAGCGAGCGAGCTTGCTGCGGCAGCGGCCGCCGAGCGCCACATCCCCTCTGGCATCGACCACGTGACACACAGATGTTACTGGCAGCTGCGGACCGTCGTTTGCGCGCGAACTTCCGGCTAAGTTCCTTACACAGAATTGAACACATCTTTGAAAAAAAATATTGGGTGACAAATCCGTGCGTCATTGCGCGCAGACGCAGAGGATCCGATGTGTAGATCTCGGATGCTATCGAGACACAACGCTGAGATATGAATCCCGTGCGTCATTGGATGACGCGTGCCACTGAATACCTACGAATTTGGAAAGTGTTAGTCTGACAAACCCGTGCGGGTTTTGAAGGTTGCGATGCTACCTCCTATTGCACACTGAAAGGCCAGAGGTCTTATTTCATGGCAGCTTCGTCGGTTTCGTTAATAAAAGTGCTGAATTCATTCAGGATGCTGCAGTTTTATTATCTGTTTGGTTTGAAAATTAATACAAATAATAATGTCCGTTTGGATTGAGCCACTTCAGATTTTAAAAGAAAACCCCCTAATTTTAGTAGGACAGCAGACAATTTCTGTCCCACTCCGACCAATTTGTAGGCCAAATTCTGAACGTTCAATCCTAACGTTCGGCATAATAGATAATTGTCGTTAGCTACCTACCTGAGGCCACATCGAAATGAAATACTAGACTATATATAAATATCCACTAGGTACATATGCAAGTGCATACGTATTTAGTAGATGTATTAAGATCGTATATATTCGGTATCTGAAAAATAACTTACTTTTCGATATTCATTACTAATTCGCTATTAAAGGGTGACCATGATGTCCGTATGGATTGAGGAGCCACTTTCCGTATCTTAATGAGGTATCTATATATATACCTACTTGTTTAATAGTAAGTTTAAAAAGTTGTATGAACGATCCTCGACTATCGCATCGTCGTTCATCGTCATTCTGATGTGCGATAGAGAACGCTGTACAAAACCGAAGCTAATCGATCTTAGGCGATTTCTTCCCGACGCGACGTGCCAACCCAAACTCTAAACCACCCCCGCTGATCGGCGGGGGGGGGGGGGGGTTATCCGAAGGGATTTCCGCGCGAAAAAAAAAGGTACCTACTGTAGGTAGGTCGATGGTTCACAAAACAGAGATAGGGTCTTTGTTAGTTTTTATAGGTTGTTTTATCGGCAACAAGATTAAAGGTAAGTTAAAAATTCTACCATATGGATACTGTTTTTCTTCATTTCTCGTGTTTTGCATGGCTAGGATACTCACGATGGGAGTCAGGCAGTCAGCCATACGGTCACGTATCAGGTAGGTACAAGTTGGTACGTAGTACTTACCATATTTTGCATTTCTGGGTGCTGAAAAATGTCATGTGTGCCGCAAATCACACGTTCCTTCCAATGAAAAAAAAAAAACATTTTAGAGATTGCATCATAATATATTTTGTGAAATAACATTGACACCAGTTACATTAATAGCTACTATATTTTTATTATCAGTCATACAAGATATTTTACACGTTCTTAGTTCATCCATACTTCGTGTCGTCTCGTAAATATCACTACAGCAGCCAGTTATAACCGTCGCCAAATAATTTGACTTTGACGCACAACCAACTGAGACAACGGGATCGTGATTGCGCGCCAAGGTCAAATTGTCAGGATTTTTGGCGTCGATTATAACTTCAGTATAAGTACGTTTATTAAAGTAGGTCAGTTATTGCTACAGATTCACATAATAATAATAATAGAAAAGATACACCCTCATTTATAGAACGCATAGTACCTAATTACATAACTTCAAGCCTAACGCAATTTAAAGCTTGGCAAATTCATGCGTGACACTCCCATTGTTCCCGCGGGTGAGTAATGAGCCATACGCCCCTCATCCCGCGTGGACCATGGGAACGCATGAACTTATAAAGCTATTAACTTTTTTTATATTTCTTTCTTGAACGAAGAAGCCTTCCTTTGTGTCTTATTTATAAATATAAGAAGAGCATGCAATGTATACCTGTAAAATTTTTTTAGCTTGCAAATCCCTTATTTCGATTATATTATGTCTTCTAACGAGGCCTTTACATTAGACTAGTATTCTTGTTAATTCCTCTAATTAAGCTTAATTTCCTGTCTTAGGTTCACATCTATAGCGTGCCGTAAATTATGAGATTCGAACCTGCGACCTCACGAGGCACGACCCCTTAGAACGTTCGCTGCCTTGAGCGTGATCCTTACGTGTAGTTACTGGCGCAAGCTCAATACAGCGGACGGCTTTATCCCATACCTTAATTAATTCGTGCTTTTTGAGTGTATATGCTGACTGTTAATTGTATAAAATTGTTCTTAGAAAAGTGGAATTCTAATATTATTTACTGAGCCTATAATATATCTTCTTGGATCATTTTTTTTACAACATTGACATAATTGCATAAAATTGTTATCGCTGCTTATTCTATAAAAGAATTCACATGAATATAAATATATATATTGCTATAGAACGATGACGAGCGATTTAAATATAGAAACGTGCATAACTTTTGACAATAACCATAGATTGAGGTATAATATGCATATTATGCTACCATAGATAGTATATTGCAGATATAAACTCTATATAATAATCTATCACGACATTCACGATAGTGGATAGGTCCTATACTACTTACCTTGTACCAACAAGAATCCAACGGTATTCGAATTTGAACCAATACTTATCTACACTTTTCCTGCAGAGAAACTACATAACTACCAAACCCTATTTAGTTCCTCAAAACATTTTAATGTAAACAATCTGAATATACTCGACGGCCTCTGTGGCGTAGCGGTAGTGCATTCGACTGCTACGACAGGGGCGCGGGTTCGATTCCCGCTCAGTGCAAATATTTTTATGCATGAATATGTCTATTTGCATTGGTCTGGGTGTTTCTATGTATAATATGTATGTATTTACAAAAAAAAGTATATAAGTATGTTTATCCGCATTCTGGAACCCATAACACAAGCTAGTTAAACTATGCTGACCTTGGGTCTAGAAAGCGCTGTGTAGAATGTCGTAGAATATTTATTATTATTTATAACCGAATTTAATTTGTTTAAATAACTCATGACCATATCATCTAAGAAATAAACTGTCCAATAAAATTGTTGTGCTATTATAAGTATGTACTATTTGTGTGTGTGTGTGTGTGTGTTTGTGTGAGACATTACCTAATGTAACACATCTATACCTTCATACAATGTGTGGATTTGCATTTGCGCATTATTCACAATGGGGGGGTTGAGCTATTTATAATCGTCAAAAATTCCAATTTTAATCACTAGTACATTGAATATTATAAAATTATTATTAAAATAAAAATGCTTTGTCTTCATTTTTCATGTGCTAGTGATTGAAATCGGTAGAGTAAGCTCCGGAAACAATACTCAAATGTAATAAAAAATATATATGATGTACTTTTTTAAATCCTTTTAAACATCAAGTTTTAATCGACCATGAGTAGCTCAACCTTCCCTGTGAATAATGCGCAAATGCGCATCAATTATGACTAACACGAATGTCACACACGGAAATGAAACTATTTTTAACGGATCCTATCGCGATTTATTTTATGTTATTTTATTATTTACATTGAACCCGACGTTACTGTTGCTTTTCGGCAACAACAGGGAAATAGCTGCTGAAAAGTAACTGAAACGTCGGGTTAAATGTAAATAATAAAATAACATTTAGTAAAACACGATGGAATCCGTTAAAAATAGTTTTATTTCAATTATGATTAATTTAACAAACATAACTTCATGCCTGTATCCCCGAAGGGGTAGGCAGAGATGTGTATTACACACCCACGATTCGCCAGTTATGTTAAGGTTCCAATGTAATAGGGGGCGAGCCTATTGCCATCTACCGGGCACATTATTAAGCGAGCGATAATTAATTAATTTATTATTAGTTAATATATCAGAAAGGTCACCCTACAACTGCTTACCTTTGGCTGACTTGTGTGAAACTTTTATTCATTACAATTTATCAACAAAGTCTGTCTTCCGTGATTCTGTGACTTAGTTCTAATTAACTTCTTATAGAAGGTTTTATACACGAGTTTCCTTATTTTAATGGCCTGTCTGTGTTCATCATTATCAGTCACGCTTACTTATATATTATTTCGCTAACCCATGCAACTTAGTTATTCGCTAGTGTTAAAACGTTGATTATGTACAGTCAGCCTCAAAAGTAGATCATGTTTGCACATATTTCGAACAAAAAAATCTGAATGGAAATGATTAATTATGTTTTACCCAACATTTAAAAATGTTTTAATAGAATCCCCTAAGTATTTCAACAGCACTTTTAAAAAACAGTTACTTAAAAATTAAAAAACCTACACAAATTTATTTATAGCTTAGAACCATCTCGATCATATCGGCTTTCGAACAAAAAAATACGCATCAAAATCGGTTAATTCGTTGAGCAACAATGCCACAAAATTATAACACCCCGTCGTTTTTGCGTCGGGGGTTAATAAAAATATAACTTTGCTCAAAAACTTTTTTTTAAATTTGACAATGATCAATACATTTGATGCTCACTAGATACATTATTTCCGAACGCAGCCTCATGGTCGCAAGTTCGATGCCTCCCATGGCACTACCGCCACTTACATCTAATAATATGTGGCTCATTTTTCTTACAATTAATATATTTTTCGTTTTCTCGGCAATTTTAACCACACAGTTGTTCCATAGACTAGTGTAAATATAATTATAGATATCATATGAACTAGAATCGAATCTTGTTGTAGAACGCAAGGGACACGATTATTGTTAACTATACTATAACATATATGTAGGTTTAGATATATAGTTATACCATATGTATCTATGGATGTTAATACATATAGGGTGTGTTATTACAAACTAATGTTTACAATAGGGAGATACCATAGTATCTGTCGTAACCATAGATTGATATATAGATTGAGATGTAAAATATAATATGAACCGATGAGAATGATAATAACCGTGAACCGTGAACCGTTACCTAGGATGCTCCGCGAAGCTATTGAAATTAAAAAACATCCTAATTTTAATAGAGAAGATGGTTGGAATGTACCACCAGCTTGCGACCCAGTCATTCACTTAATTAATTCCAAGAAAAAACAAAATACAACAAGACTTCATGACACTGTGAGCTCATTCTGCGTAAATAGTAACACCAACAATTCAACATAGTTCGGGTACTTTGAGATAACTTTCACTTCAAACTTCAAGACAACAACCATCTTTAGTCTCCCCGTGACCATGGCTGCTGAAAAGCAACCGAAAAGTCGGGTTCAATGTAAAATATAAAATAACATCAAATAAACCGCGATAGAATCCGTTAAAAATAGTTTTATTTCAATGTGTAACATTCGCGTAAACTTCCGACAATATCAAATTAGAAAATAATAAAAAGAGCGAAAGACTAAGATAATATTTGTATTGGCCCACTTAAAAGTATTTATTGCGCTGCGTTTATACTTATGCTAAGATGGCGCAGACTAAATTCTGCGATAGCCTTATGCTGCTAACTCTTTGCTTTTCTCTAAAAACAAGTTGGAAGTCATGGACGAACTATCTTTGTAGTAAATATGTACCTCCAAGTACAAGGAGGAGATACCACAAGCCAAGAAGAGGCTCAGCAAGACTAAAGACTCGCGTACGACTCGGTGGAAGAATGAGACAAGACGAAAAGAGAATTGCAAGATATTTCTCGCGTGGCCAAAGAATCTGAGCTGGGTGATGTTCCTACGTTTGTGGCAGGGGCTCTGTGAAAATTACCACCAGTGACGTTAGATCACGTGGACGTCAGTCTTGCTAAAGGATATAACGTCACTGACGTCTAAAGTGAAAAAACTAGACTGTTCCGAAACGCTAAGAGAGAATTTGGCAGGGAATTGAAAAATTGCGCAGTGTTTTTACACTGTTCGTTTCGCAAAGTGCAGGTATTTTGGGCTTGGGCTTGGGTTTTTTGGGCTTAACGTGATTGATTGAATACGCATTCAAAACATGTGACCCAACCAATAGTGTTCAATGTCTTCCACCACATAATTAGGGATTGCCGCACGGAAAAGGTAGCAGCTGAGAATGTAACACCCGTACCAGAAGTGGTATGATGAACATGATTTTACACTCGTGGCAAAAAAAAACAGACCTCAGAGCTACAAGAGCCAACGCGGAATAGATCTTGCTAGTGAACCGCCCACCATCCTCCAGAGCCTCGCTCGGTCTGACCAGCCAGATATCAGGGTAGAGAATCATGTAAAAGTACTGAAGTATAGTTAGTGCTGATCTATGATCGCGAGGACTTTAACTCCTACATTTTCCTGCACTGGGCCGTCTTCGTCAGTACCGGTTGTTGGCCTGCAGGAGATGATTTCAGAAAATACTGGAAGCCCATCCAAAATTTCCAAAATGCCTTTTTTAGTTTTAATGTTTAGAAAAATATATCTATCATTAGGTTCTTATGGATGTCTGAACTCAAAATAGAGGTATTATGTATCTCTTAGATGTATTATAATTATATATAAAAACTCTACACTTGTTACCATGAATCTTAAGAATTTTGTAAACTATAACTAAACTAAGCTATAACCAAATGATATAAACTATAAATATATTTTTTTAAGTATATATTTTGACGCCATCAGACTACTAAAATAAACTTGCAACTCTTAATGGTATATTTCAAGATAAGATAGATTTGCATTATAATTTCCATTTCACTTATAGTTCACAATTTTAATATTATCAATACTTAACAAATTTCACACATATTCCAGCATATTGAACACTTTAATTGCTTTTAATCAAGAAAATATTACAAACGTTATAGTGGTGTATACATGCGTTTCTTATCCTACGGTCTTTACAAACAGACGATAAATATGGAGGCCGTCTAAGCTAGAAGCGTAACAATTATCAGATTGTGTTGTTCACAATTTATATTCCACCGGTAAACCTATAGTCTATTGGTTACAGGCACGGTGATTGCCAAGTGACTGAAGTCAAATGTTAACTATATTTTATTTTATTGCTAGTCAACATGCAATGTATTTTCTTAACCTAATGTGTTGCTTTTTAAAAGTCTATTTGGGACCTTATAATATGTATCCTATGTATGTATATACCTCGCAAAGGATTTCGATGCGTTTCACTTTACTTCTGCTACTTTTAAACATTCAAATTCTACATTATTTATAATGCTTATTATTATAATGATAACAATGTGTACGTCTGTAGGTTGGTTTTGGTAAGTTTATGAAATAAATGTTTCTTATTTAGAATCTCTATCAGCTGTGCGAGTTTATATAGATATTTTTTTTAACTTCTACAGTTTATGAATATCAATGAATTTGTTCCTCCAAATTTGAATTTTTTGCTTCTATGGAAACCTAAATATAGAACACAAGATATCTATTACTTCAAAAAATCAAAGATACACATATCAACACTGTCTAGGGATATTTTAAATTCCGAAATGTACGTAATTAAAACAAATATGAATTCTAGAAAAATGTTTTCAATACGTACCAAATAGTTGATGGCACATTTTCATTTTTCATATCAAATTAAAATTAAAAAAAAGATTGTAAAACAAACGTGGCAATTCTAGAATTAATATAGTTTTAATTACATCCATAAATGTAAAATATGCCTAGACAGTGTTGATATGTGTATATGTGTTACAAAGTCAAAATCACGTTCGAGCGTTTAAGGGCTACCGTGATCTATGAGCGTTTGCAACACGTCATTCAGAAATAGTGGGCGGAACTGGGTACTACAGAGGAGCAGGAGAATATGAAAAGGGAACCCATACGATTAAGTACAGCTTACTGCTACATTCTATCTCCATCTATCTTTAGGCCGACACTGACGGCCGGCACGACACAGCAATTTTTTTTTTTTTAATAGAATACTAGTAACCGAAATTACTAATATTCCTCCTAACACCTCCAGCTAAGCTAAATTGCTTGTGATAGGAGTGGGTTCACGTCGGTAGTGTAATGGCCAGGATTCGAACCCGGGACCTCTCGATCGTAAGATCGACTCCTTAACCACTAAGCTACCGACGCTATCTAATAAATAGAAATAGACCGTACAATAATGAGAATAAAATTTAAATTTTAATGGTAATCATACCGTTTGTTTTGTCGACAATGATCGTCATTGAAATTTCAACTTTATAACGATGACGATTAGGTCTATTCTTATTCGAGAAGTATAATTCCTTTGCCGAGACGGGCCGTTAGTCAGCTAGGCCTATTGGTGCCACAGTACAGGGTTCTGGGGAATACTTGTCCTGAAATAACCGCAAGGGACGCCTCTTATATTAGTTGCATTAACAATATCACGCGATTAAAAACCGCGGCGGTTTAGCTGTAGTGCAGTCTAGACCTCAGTCTGACAAATTAACTAAATACCATGATGCAAACCATAATAAGAATGTTTTTAAATTCAGTATTGACTACAACAAAACTAGTTTAACACAGAAGCAATTCATAGATCCACATTATTCAGGTTGGAGCCCGAATGTGTCGGCAAGTCTTCTCTGACTAGCAAAGTACCTATGGGGATGACGGCCTCGTCGCGTTCCCGGAGTTTCCTCATCTCATGGCGGAGTTTCTCCAGAACGGCGTAGTTAGGCTCGTTGTGACGTGCCTTGTCTTGGAGAAGGGTGATCTGCTGTTCTTCTAGCTTCTTCTCCTTGCAGCTCTTCATCGACTTTGAGCCGTAGAGGCGGAGAAGACTGCCCCAGGAACGGACGTGAGGGTGTAACGCCTGTTTGATTGGGAAATAAGTTGGTATTTACTTTAAAGAAACGATGGGTGGTTGTTTGATCCCTATGAACTTCCAAAACTGATGGATAAATTTTGATGAGATTTGACGGCATCTTCGGATTAACCCAGCGAATGAATCTGTGATGGTATGTGTTGGTAGCGTTCAGATCAACAGAAGCTACTACTTGTGATGAGCTGGGGGATGTCACTAGTCTATAATATAAAAATGAATCGCTGAATGTGTTGCTAAGCGCAAATCTCGAGAGCAGCTGAACCGTATTCGCTAATTCTTTTTTTAGGGATTTTCTTTAGAAAAGCCCTATTGCTATCGAGTTGTCGTCGACGTCGTCGTTGCCAATTTTCTGTCACGGTTTTGGGTATGAAGGAGATGAGCTATCGAGTTGCTGTTTTCGGTAATAGATTCGTGCTGGGGCAAGATAAAGAAAAAATCGCCAAAAATCACAAAAAAAAGACGCAAAATCGAAAATTTTGTATCTTGTATTCGGCTGAGCTCGTCTCAGGAATTCAACTTGTTATAATATTCCTTGAAGTTCTAGGATGGTTCTTATGTAGAGAATTTTTTTAAAAATTGCCTGAAAAAGACTACTTTTATCCCGGGAATAGGTTCCCAAGGGTTGCGGGAACGGGATCAGAATTCTACGCGGGCCGAGCCAACGGCAACAGCTAGTTTAAAATAAAGAAAGGTAGGTAGATATTATAGAAAAATACCGTACATTTTACTTACGTCTGCTAAGTCAGAGGTTGCGGGTTCGATTCCCGCTTAGTGTAATAATTTGTGTGCTTGAATATGAATATTTGCATTGGTCTGGGTGTTTTTATGTACAATATGTATTAACAAAAAAAATGTATTTAAATAAGTTTATCAGCATTTTAGAACCTATAACACAAGCTAGTTAAGCTATGATTACTCTGGGTCTAGATAGTTCTGTGTAGAATGTCGTAAATATTTATTGTCGAAGGGGAGGTAGGAAGGTGTGAATATATTATACAACCACATTTCGCCAGCTATCTTGTGGTCCTAAGTAATAGGGGGCGAATTTATTGGTGGGTTGGCACCAGTAGACTCGTCCCCTATTACCTTGCGGTTTTTTCAAACAGTGCCCAAATTTGCACAGGATGTTCAGAATGTTTAGCATAATCGATTAATGAAATAAAAATGATCGGTTAATTTAACCACTTTATTCCCTAAAACTCAGAATTTGTTGACAATGCAGGCGGAATTCGTAATTACAAATTTGACTTAGAGATAGTTTTTTGTGATGACCGCGCGTTGCATGAAAATGTTCTGCCCATAAATCACGTACTTTTTAAATATTTTAAAATGAAAATAAGTAATTATGACTGATTTTAAATACTTTTATTTAACATTACTCGTCTAGAACATCATAAAAAAATTTGGACACTTTGAAAATTTTCCCTGTCAAAGTCAAAAATCATTTATTCTGTATAGACTACTATAACGAAACTTAAAAAACGTCAAAAAAAAGACTAATGTTTAGCAAAACGACTACCGATTCGAAACACCGCTCTGTATTGAGAAGCTCAGCGGGCTGTTTTTTTGGTCTTTTACAAACATGTTTACTTAATCTAATTATATTATATACTATAACTATATATATACTATTGTGTCACCAGGTATTGTATTTAACACAGTTGTTGGGCTATGACAGTGTATGGTCTACTGACCTGTAGTATGGACTGCGAGGCGCGTTGCTTAGCAGTCTTCTTGTTCTTACAGATCACGGAGGCTGTGTGCTTGCCCACTTTCATCGTCAACTCGATCTTTTGAAACTCTAGCTTTTTCATCTGTCAACATAACATTAGATATATAAAGATAATTCATAATGATGAACGTCGATGATAAAATGATAATGAATGAATGATAAAGCAGTTAAAATGGAAGAGGACGAACAGATGTCCCTCGTGGTCTCATTACTTGGATGAAGAGGAAATACCCATTTCCAGCCCTACTTCTGCAACATTACCTCAGTGTGTATGTGGCGGTCCCCGGCGCCGAAGTTCCTGAGCAGGCAGGTCCGCAGGATGGCGTAAGGGGAGGGTTCGCAGGTCGCCGAGCAGAACTCCGTGATACGAGGGTCTTCGATGCCCACCAAGTCGAAGAAACCCTGTACATGAGAACGGAAAATAATGTCCTAAAAAAAATTGTCTTTGTCCTGAAATTTATTTTATGCATTATGTTTTAAAATAGGGAAAAAATACCCATATTCCCTCAAAAGTGTGCTTTTTAATTTCATCCAGACATAGATTTCGAACACCCATTACTGTAAGTAAGTATTGATCCACCGTTCTCCTGGATAGCTAACTTATTCAGGTGATATATTTTTTATCTAGTTTTGCAATCAATCTATCAAAATTTCATATTCTCTTATCAAACACAAAATTCGTGTTAACTCTTACAATAGACATAACTAATAGCCTATCATTCGCTTCTATACTTACGTACCTTTTTTTCGTGCGGATATCCCTCTGCTACCCCCACCAGCCAGTGGGGTGGTTATGTCGGGCTTGAACCGACTAAAACCGCATGCGGTCGACGCGTCTCGGGTCTTCAGACGGGTCTAAGGTGGCCCATTAGGCATTTCCCTCGCACCCCGGCTGACCCCGGCCTATCCCCGGTTTCGAGATGGCCCCTTCGGGTTGTCCTTTTTATTTTTTCTGGCTTCTTGCATCGCATTTAGCCAATGTCAAGTCAAGTTAAGGAAATATTTGCACCTAATCCTTTAACAAATTAATATTTTTATCAGATATTCGAAAAACCCGGGTCTGCTTCAGTCGAAGTTTCCCGCCCTTTTATCTTGTATTTTGTTTTTGAAGTCTCCTCGCCCTAGTAAAGTAGTGGGAGCTTTACTAAAGGCTTCTTTATAGTTTTGGAAACAACATGGAAAATCACAGTTCACGGTAAATATGCCACTTTCCTACACTTGTGCGTGTTGTCGAAGACGTTATGTCTAAAAACCCACCATTTTTACACATCAAAATTCGAAATTACACAAATTTTAGAAAATGAAACACTGCCACGATGCGTCTTTTCCCGTGTTGGCGCCAAAACTCTCGGGTTGTCCTTAAGAACCTCACGATCTTCTCAACTGTCATCATATCTTTCATTCAATCTCGTTGGGTTCGGGTTCTTCTGACCTTCTAACTAATATAAAATTGTAAATTAGTTGAGTCTGTATTGAAGATATTAAAAAAATTACTTGAGTTGTATGTTATATGTGTGTTTATGCTGTTATATGAACGAACATAAAACTATGTTTTTTTTAGAATTATTATCTGTTCGTCTGTTGATCCGTTTGTTTGATTGTTCACGATGCACGCAAATACTACTGAACGGATTACATACATAGGTCAGGACATAGGTCTTGGTCAGACTTAAAATCTGCCGTATGTTTGATTTTTGTCATATTTACGGTTCTACATAACCCTTTACGGTTATGTAGAACCGGAAATATAACAAAAAAAAGATTAAGTTCTAAGCTAGTTATTTAATATAATAAAAAAAATCGAAATAACCAGTGAATACTTTTGTTACTTATATTTTGTACATATTAGTAATGTTTGCTCCAGCTCGTGTAGTGTGTAAGGATAGAAGTAAATGGCGGGTTGTTGTACCTGCCCATTGCGGAAGGAGACAGACCTGAGTATATGTGACAGAGAACTCACATGGAAGTCGGGCTGCGCCTTGTCGGCCATGCGCGGGTCCTCGGCGTCCAGCTCGTCCTTCATCTCGGGGATGAGGATGTGGATGGAGGCGCGCGCGGCCGCCGACTTGGCCTGGCGCTTGCTGGAGCCGTAGCCCACGCCGTACTGCATGCCGCCGATGTACACGATCGCCTGGTACGGCTGCGCGGCGTTCTCTGTCTCGGGACAAGTGCCACTTGGAAAAGTTGCTTTAGGCAATCACTTTTTATATAATATTTTAGCTTGGCAAATTCATGCGTGACACTACCATTGTTCGCGCGGGATGAGGAGCGTAAGGATGCGGGGGGGGGGCGTAGGAACGTGGGCGCGGGACGGCCGTCAGGTTGCCTCATCTGGTACGAACGTTCACCACCCCATTCTGCCCCTCATCCCGCGCAAACCATGGGAGTGTCACGCATTAATTTGCGAAGCTATACACCGGCTGTACAGAACAATTTGGTATCATTACAGACCCCTAGAAGTCAAAAATCGTTAACGCATTTATCTAGTCTCAGCGTCCCGTACCCCTCTCCCATTCGCGCCTCACCCCCCGAATCAGCCCAATTTTTGGTCTAAACAGTTTAGCATTGGCTTTGGGTATTTACGAGTCTGTACTTTCTCCTTTACCTGACAAGGAATTTGTTTTGCAGCGTTTCATAATAATTTGTGGTAAATTTGAAGGATTTCCGTAGCCAAATGCCAAAAAAAGGAATCTTTATAGATTTGTCATGTCGTCAGTCTGTCGATCCGGCCGTATGTCACAGCCACTTTTTTCCGAAACTATAAGAGCTATATGCTGTTGAAACTTGGTAAGTAGATGTATTCGACAGCATTAAGATTTTCACACAAAAATAGAAGAAGAAAAAATTGGGGTTCCCCATACTTGAAACTGAAACTGTGGATAGGTCTTCAAAAATGATATTGAAGTTTCTATTATCATTTTTTTCTAAACTAAATAGTTTGCGCGAGAGACACTTCCAAAGTGGTAAAATGTGTGTGTGTGTGTGTCCCCTGTAACTTCTAAAATAAGAGAATGATAAAACACAAAACAAATATATGATGTACATTACCATGTAAACTTCCACTGAAAATTGGTTTGAATGAGATCTAGTACGTCGTTTTTTTTAATACATCATAAATATATATAATAAACCGCAATTTACCTTTCATTCAATCGACTCAAATATAATAATTTAAAAAAGCATTTAATTTCTTAAACCGTGAACCATTATTTTCTAATAATAAATCTGTAATAGGTGCATAAGTAAATTTCAATTATAAATCGCGGAGGGCGTATTACGGCTTGAATGAACTACAAGAACTTTTATATTATGTTACTTGCTGCTACGGAACCCTTCATGGGCGAATCCGACTCGTACTTGGACGGTTTTTTTTATGTTTGAATGTTATGGAGGTTTTTTAAAGAGCATATATAGTAGGCACCAACGATACAAAGACCTTCGATATATTAGAAGGCTGTCCACATCATATATGGATAATACCTTTGATAACTCAATCAGTTCACTTTATAAGGCCAGACTTCTCTCTGGACCTGGCATAACAGTAATTATAACAACACCGAATGCTAGCTCCGGTTCACTGCGGTACACCGAGAAATCGGAAAGTTTGGAAATGCGGTGCACTGGTGAATCGGAAAGTTTGGAAATGCGGTGCACTGCGGTACACCGTGAAATCGGAAAGTTTGGAAATGCGGTTCACTGCGGTACACCGTGAAATCGGAAAGTTTGGAAATGCAGCCTAGTAAGCTATTTCCAAGTCTACAAAAGTGTAAAATACTTTTTCGGTGAGACATTTTGGCTACGCAACGCAGTAAAAGATTTGCGCCTTATATCACCTTTCGAAATCCTGCATGCCATTCCGAACCACAGAATTAGTCAACAAGTCAAGTTACTTCCATACCATCAATTACATTTATGGCAAACATTGTTCTGTAGGCACATAATTATACTGTACGCAGCTTCATGTCTGTTAGAATTAGTGGCATAAGTTTGAGCTTATATTTGTGTTATCTTGACACCCTGAGTTCAATTCACTGGTCAGTCTAACAGGTGTTTAATCAAAAATATAACTGGCAAAATGTGGGCGTAACAAAATCTTTCCGAACCCTCTGAGGTATATGAAAAATGTTTTTCCCTCTTCCCCTACTTTTTGAAATCTATTCAGATTTCTTCATCGTGCATATTTCATAAGCAGTAATTATCAAGAACTAAAGAAATATTCAGTACTAGCTGACCCGGCAGACTTCGTACTGCCAATCTGCAATCGATAACAACTTCCATATTTATTCACCTTTTAAACCTTCTCTGGACCTCCACAAATAATTCAAGACCAAAATTAGTCAAATCGGTCCACCCGTTCTCGCGTTTTAGCGAGACTAACGAACAGCAATTCATTTTTATATATAAGAAGAAGAAGAAGAAGACTAGCTACCCCGGCAGACTTCGTACTGGCTCAATCGATGACAAACCTTTTAAACCTTCTCTGGACCTCCACAAATAATTCAAGACCAAAATTAGCCAAATCGGTCCAGCCGATAAGAAGAAGAAGAAGAAGAAGAAGATAAGATATAAGATTTTTAAATTAATAAGTGTGCCGACATAATCACGTCAAGACCCTCCATCCGACATGCCATCAGCAGAGCAAAGGCCTATTTATTTAACCTCGCCCTATCCCGTTACGAGGGCGGTGTTCCCGGACGCATGCTACGGTATTTGGTTCTCTACTGTGCAGCCTCTGGACATTCGTGATCCAGGTGGTCGGCACTCTTCCTTCTTCTTAGCAGACATAAAAAGGCACTTTTTCACGAAATATGGCTATTCCATCTCAGGCTGGATGTATCTCCTATTTATGCAACTTTGAAGCTCCCGCTTTTATTCGTCTTTAATCCCTATCCCCTTTAGAGCTCACGTAATACTTGAATGGCCCCCAAAGAACGCTTACAGCAGCAGTAGGATTGGCAAATGAGAGCAAGGTTGCCGGCACTCACAAACTGCACCTTTCCATATTATCTGAGTGAGTGTTGCTTCGTGATCGAGTCGGCCCATTTGTGTTAAGAAAAGCATGACTTTAGCACCTAAACTTTGTGCGAGACATGCATATTATTTAGATACCGCCAAGGGTCTTTCTCGTTCCCACAGCAGCGTCCTGCAATGTACATGAACAGTTCCTTATTATCGGTAAACGTGTTTCCATCTACTTTCTATAAAAGAATAGACTGTAATGTGAAAAATATATCAACGCACAGCTCAGAGACTTAAATGTTACTTTTTTTCGTGCGGAAATCCCTTCGGATACCCCCCGCCGGGCACCGGGGGCGGTTATGTCGGGTTTGAACCTACTAAAACCGCACGCCGTCTCGGGTCGTCAGACGCCGGGGTGTAAGGTTGCCCATAGAGCATATCCCTCGCACTCCGACTGACCCTGGGTCATCTCCGGTTTCGAGATGGCCTCCTCGGGTTTGGGAACCACGGTGTCCCCATCTTGTCCCGGTTTAAGGGAGGGGCGCAAGTCGCCTCAACGTCCCGGGACTTGAAATGTTACTATTATTTTCTTAGATCTCGCCCACGTTATGACAGGAATCTCTGTGTAAAATTAACTGGCTTAGCTATCGGAGGGTGCCGTGCCCGAGAGGCTAAACTAACCAGTGACAAGTTTGAACTAGTGGAAAATCTTCCACTTTCGAAATTTAAATAAAATACATTGCCACACGGCTTACAACATGACAACTCATTGAAACTAATACAGAGAAATTCTCAACAAGTTTCGAATTATGTTCGTAACTTGTGAGAAAAGCTAAACATTTAGTTTTTATTGGCCGTACTTAGGGCCCCAGTTTTTATTATTCACCAGGGCGCTTGGTCACTTAGCTACGCCAGTGGCCTAAAGCGGTTCGAAGTCTAATATATTCAAATAAATTGCATTAAGTTAAACCTGTTTTCAATTTCAAATGCACTTATATCACCTTATACCTA
This sequence comes from Cybosia mesomella, assembly GCA_946251805.1. Lineage (NCBI taxonomy): Eukaryota > Metazoa > Arthropoda > Insecta > Lepidoptera > Erebidae > Cybosia > Cybosia mesomella. The sequence goes on from OX276407.1 coordinate 24,646,031, forward strand.
TTATAATATTAATTATCTAAATATATATTTATATTTAGATTATGATTTAGATTAGATTAGATTAAGATTTAGATTATTCATGTAGATAAGGCGAACTATAAGTACTATAACATAACATTGAACAGAGGTACGGAATATTTAAATCATATATACTTATTTATTATATTTATAATAATACATATTTATTGTGGGGAAATGGATGAAATGGCCCACAAGTTTCGTGGGTGGATCGTCCGTCCGGCTTCCGGTGTTACCCATTGGTAATAATAATACCTATTTATCACATTATTATACACATAGGTCTTTTTTACCCGAGGCACTACTCCTGTAGTTTTTAAATTTAATTTGCCCAATTATTTATGCATTATATTCGTAATTATTAAGTCCAAAAAGATTTGTAGTTACGTCATGTGAATATGATTGTGGCCTTAAAGTGGCGCACCTTGATCTATGACTGGTCGCCGGCCCTGTTAAAATTTTATCTTAACGCCTTTCAGATGACCCTCCCAGACCAGAGTAATCTGGTAAGGTGGGGGAAGGCCACAGAAAAACAATGTTATACTTGTGGTGAGGCAATAGGGACGGCTAGACACATATTAGTAGGATGTAGGGTGCTTCTCGATAGAGGCCATTACTCACGCCGCCACGATAAGGTGCTTATCATCATACGTGAAGCAATGAGTCTGGCAGTAGCTAGAGCCCAAAAAGGATTGACTACTAACAGACGTCATATCAACTTTGTGTCTGAAGGTTCATCCATAACACCCAGGAACAAACCTTATTCAATCTTAGATACTGCCCCAGATTGGACTCTCCTAATCGACACGTATGAAAAGCACTACAAAATTCCGGAGGATGTTGGGGTTTCGTCATCTAGACCTGACATATTCCTATATTCTAAGAGATTAAAACATGTGGTTCTTGTGGAACTTACTGTACCGTGGGAAACAAATATACCGAAGGACCACACAATAAAGAAAAATAAATACTATGATCTCACAAACGAATTAATCAAAAACGGTTACGTGGTTAATTTGTATGCAGTGGAAGTGGGAGCGAGAGGTATACCAGCAAAATCTCTCTATAACCTACTTAAAGATCTAGGCCTATCGAGAGCTACAATAAGCTCATTACTAGGACGAATGTCTAAAGCGGCACTAGTAGGTTCGTATCAAATTTGGTTAGGCAGGGAGGGGAACTTGGGTAGTGAAGGTGAGTGTTGATGTACATCAACAAAAGGGGCCCCTTCTAAACCTACACTTGGGTCGCAAGTCCCAGGCACTGTCCCGAGTTCCCAACTCAGCAACGCGATGGACCCGGCACCCGCACGGAGAATCCATGGATTGCTAAGATTACGGTCTCAATTCTTTTTACTTTTGGTAATTGCTCAGCTCGCTTCGCTCAGCTCTTATACGTGGCTAAGCCGTTTGGTCGAGACTGTACTCCTCCGGAACCACAATACCGATCTTGACCAAATTTGCCATGGCGATAGTGTAGACACCGCTGAGTGTTTAGAGGGGTCAACTGTTCAAATACAATGTACCATTGAGGAATAATCATCGAAAACAGTTTCACGAGCGCGCGGCCTTAGCTATGCGCGCGACCGTAGTAAGATGCCTTATTTTTCAAGTAAGAGTCCTGCTCGCTCAGCTCAATTTATTTCAGTCGCACCCTGCACTGAATTCCTAGTAAATATTTTTCATTTTGTTGAACTCAGAGTGAGACAAAGTCGAGCGAAAAGCTCTCTATACTCAACTCGGTGTATTTCGGTTGTGACGCTACTCCTCCTAAACTAATCGACCAATTTTGACCAAACTTGGCATGTAAATACAAATTGATACCCGGAAGGTTTAGAAAAAATAAAATTGAAAATCGAACATACCATGGAGTAATAATCACCCTTCAAAAATTTCAAAATCTGATTTCTCCAAAATGATCAATGTCGAGACCTCGACTTCGGCGCCAAAATGTGCAACTTAACTATTGGAGAAACTTAACTTAGAGAAAAAGAAAATTGAAAATCGGTCTAGCAACGGAGGAATAATCACCGAAAAAACAATTCATGGTATTCAATTGAAAAAAATTGCGCGTGAATTGTAGGTAATCGTGTAGTGCACTCTCAGGTCAATATTGCAACAGCAGAATGCATTGCGTCCCTAGTTGTATACATACGCAGTATACGCTCGAAAATAAATCTTTCGCCGATCTTGACTAATGAGTAATGACTTTTTCCTTTGGTTCGTTGTCACTTCGAAAATCTAACAGATGGCGCTGTAAAAAATAAAATAAAAACGCGGTTTCTATACAGAAAGGAGATGTCGGTTGCTTAGTGATTTATTGATCTATATCTGATTATCTGTCATGTTATGTTATTAAAAAAAAAACCATATTACGAATTTATTAGTACTTCATATTTGAAATATCTAACTGTATACCTACTGTTGTGCCACTATATATTGAAATTTAAAAAAATCACACGATATAATACAATATTCGCAAGAACGTTCTCCAAACGGTTTTTGACTGGATGGAGTTCATGGCGAGCAGCCAATAATATAATTATATGCGTGCTATTTGATTTAAAAGGGAGTTAGAACTACTACTAACAGTATTTGGTGGGATACAGTTAAAAACTGTTTCTGTAGAATGACGCATTAGGTGGTATTTAATTTTATTCTACATTGTATCAGATGTTTGAGTTATATTTGTCTATAGATTCAAATCGGTATCGGAGAAATTCGATATCTAGTGTAAGGATAACCGAATAAGAATTTATTTTAACATATTTTATCTACACTCAAATCGAAAAATTCGAATTATGAATTCAAAGACGATTCTATACATACGCACTTTATAAACGCATATACATAAAATTAAAAATAAAACTTATTATAGTACCGCCAACTGCATCATAAAACTCATTATAGTATCGCTATCTTTTTTTATTCATTAAACTAGTCTAAGGTTATAGGCTGAATATGAAAAAAAAAGGCCACACATGCGCAGTTCGAACTGTGAAAAAAATGGCGCCCTTGTAACCTACCTACTTTGTTTAATTTCAAATTTTCCCAAGAGTGAAGATAAAGTAGTGTATGAAACTGCATATAACTTAGGTATTAAAACACTCGAGTCAACCTATTATCGCAACAGACTCTCGTGTTTTAATACTTCAGTTGCATAAACTACTATTATCTGTGAACGTTTTGTAATTGATGTACGAATGAAGCAGGAACTATGACAGGTGTGAAAGATATGAATAGATGTAATAACCTGTACGTGTGAAAGAGTGCGAGAGTAATAAATGTGGGAAAGGGATAGATATATTTTAAGAAGATAGTGTAAGAAGGACAGAATATAAAGATTTAGATATGAAATCAACATCGTGGTTTCATTGTCTCTTACACTAGGATGTGTCCAGGTAGCTCAGTTGGTAAAAGTCTACCCTCTGTGAGGTAACGGATTCAAGTCAAAAGTTAGCATACTAATTGCTTCAAAATTTCATATTTTTCTGTCCAGTGATAGTACTTACACTGTAATTTTAACAATCTATCAGAACCTTGAGGTCTTGTTTTTAAATCGATTTCACTCCTTTTTAACAGTGAAATGGCGAAGTAGATGCCAGCGAGATGGAATCGAGAAAAAACAAAATTAATTTGAATTGCATTCAATTATAGCTTGGCAATTCATGCGTGCTACTCCCATGGTTCTCTCGTAAGGCAGGGGGGTCGGTAAAACGTTCGCGCGGGACCAAATAACCTGCCATCCGTCCCCCGCGCACGTTTCACCCCCCACCCCCCCTGTGTGTGCTCGAACCATGGGAGTGTCAGGCACGAATTTGCCCATAGTAGCCAATCTCGTCACGAAACTTGCGAATTATGTTGCGCCCAAGCGATTGCTTCTACTCGATTTTATATTCCGATGTCCGTGACTAAGGTGCTATAGTACTGCCGTTACCATGCGAAACGTCTTGTCATCACTATTATTGTTATCTGTGTCATTCGTTTTCATTGTTAATAGCGAGCGCCATAATGACATCATTATAGCTATTGGTAAGGACAATACATTGAGACATTTAAGACTGGGCGACTTAAATGCCAACGGCCGTGCTAGAAGCGTGGCTCGTACACTTATAGTACGGCGGTGGCATCTACCAATGCGCCTAGTACGAGTATTTTCACCCATTCCAATCCATTCACTTTCGAGTAAACTGTAATTACTATGGATTAGCGCCACGTGGTTTTATTTTATCAAGTAGTTTTAACGTCAGTACATTTACTCGTCCAATGAAAAACTCACACTCAGCACTCTGTAGCCGCGGAGATTATCGCTAGTCTCACTCAGCGTGAAGCGATGTCCCTACAGAAGTTCCACTTACGATTAACTGCGCATTTACTTACCGAGTTGCCTAAAGTGGTATATGGGCTGTTTCTGCAGCGCCCTCCCCACGTACTCGTGGAACACGGACAGGTAGCTGCGGTCGTTCATGTTCATCACCCAATCGCGCCTGTTGGTCTTGCCACCTAATAAGAACATTGTTTTGGTTTAATTTCTGCTGGCAACCAGCTTTATTCTGTTGCACTGCTGCTAGATATCAGTTTCACTTCTACAGTCACTAGCCTTGATGTAATTCCGTTCGCTTCACCTCTATATAATGTTGAAAGTTAAATTATATTAGGTCTTACCTAAGAAATTGCCGTTTTACAGTAGTGATATGTTGGTTGGACATGGAATTCTTTATTATTTTTTAACTAAGGCATGTCGTTTTGTATATCTTAAAATTAACCATTCATTTGTTTTTTGGACAAACTATGAATTTCAATGAAATTCGTGTTAATAACAGACTGTTTTAATACAAGCTTTGACGTGGAAACAATACATCTCAAACATGGTGACATTTTAGTGGTCTACTGTTGACGTTATTCAGTATTATAGCTTTTTGTTGCCAGTTTTCGTCAAGAATTGTAAATTATGGTCAAACGACTCAGAAACAACTGCTAATCGCAATTGTTTCTCCATGTTAGCTCCCGGTCACATACTGATACCTTTACAAAATTAGCAGAGCTAAGGCTAGACTCGCTTCCTCATCCACCGTATTCTCCAGAGCATGTCCAACAGACTACCACTTCTATTTGAAGTTTAGGCAAATTTGCGATATGTAAAACTTAGATTTTCCAAGATGTATAAACACCTTTGAAAAATAATCGTTCAGTATACTTTTACGACAGGAAGATCAACAAAGTGCCCTCAAAATGGCAAATATTTACCTTATAGTTTAGGATTTTCTACACCAATTCTATCATACAATATGCCGATTTCATAGGTTGGCAATTCACACCACAGAATTTAAAAGGAAGGAAAAGAGGAAGTGCTCCTAAACTTAGTAAGTACGCGAACTAGTGTAGCCAAACTCTTACATATTATGACCAATTAAGTCACACAAAACAGTGATTGGATTTTCGTTTCAACAGGGAACAAGCATAAAGTTTAATCGTATTGTCATCATTATCGGGGTCATCTCTAAACTATTTGTGGCCCTGGGCACATTAGGATAATGGGGCCCCTATGGCCTTGACAGAGCACTTAGGATAATGGGGCCCCTATGGCCTTGACAGAGCACTTAGGATAATGGGGCCCCTATGGCCTTGACAGAGCACTTAGGATAATGGGGCCCCTATGGCCTTGACAGAGCACTATTTTGTTAGAATAGACAAAGAAAGTAGGTAAACAAGGTTCTACATTTATTTTTATTTATTTACTAACTGTAAATGAACAGGCAATCTATACATATATTACTTGTCCCGACTGACTGACTGATTCATCAACGCAGAGCCTCAGACTAAATTAACATCTTTTAGTCTGAGCGCAGAGCCTATACCGCTGCAGCTAAAAACTTGAAATTTCGGCAGTAGATGCTTTTTATGATGTAGGCATCCACTAAGGGGCCCCTTTCGATCGCCGAGCCCTGGGCACGTGCCCAAAGTGCCCAGTGGGAAAGAGGGGCCTGTCAGTGACCACGGATTGGTTCAAGCAGCTATATTTCAGTTAGATACTCCAAATGTGATTTGAATAAAGAGTCGCAATTTTCAGCTCTATCACAATTTCTGTAATTATTCAGCTTTTTTTGTTATCCACGCACAGGATCGGTTTTTCCTATGCACAGAATAAACTAACAACGAGGAAGTGCCCTTAAACATCGTTCGTATGTATATGGAGACTAGTGTCGCCAAACTCTCAGGTATTATAATCAATAACATCGCTGTTTTTAGTGTGCGTGCTTAAAATAGTACCATAAATTGTTTAAAGTATAAGCTCAATTTTATATTTTTTACTAGGAATAACTTTAGAAATCTCGTCATCCATTACCGGACACTTAATTTTATATTGCGTGGTCCTACCAAACAGTTGTACGACAATGCATATCCTACTATAACATCTACTCAATTCTTAAATCTCAAAATTAATTGACTTCTTGTGAATTATATTATTGGACATAGCATTGAGTTTATCTCGTTTTAATTTTGTTGTATTTCTTGACTGTATTGATGTAACTTGTGATCTGAATAGGTACGCAGATTTTTGATTTTGTTTATTTTGATCTACAATAATTTACTGTATTTTATATTATCAATTCTTTGTACTTCAGACACAATTTGCTAATGAATAAATGAAATGAAAATGAATACAAAAGCAATGTCATAACATTTTAGGAACATACAGTGAGAAAATAGACACTACAACAACAATATTATTATTTCAGGAAGTCCAGCTGTTCAATCGATTACTAAATTATCTAAAAGAATATAATGAAATAAACATATTCAAATATAAACTTACAAAGTGAAAGCATCGAAGGCATCCGGGATTATCGCGTAGATGATGAAGGTGATAACCATTATAGCATACGAAATCAAAATAATATTTCAACTTGAAAAGCAACCGAAACGTCGGGTTCAATGTAAATAATAAAATAACGTTAAATAAATCGCGATAGAATCCGTTAAAAATAGTTTTCATTAATTTTTTTTTATAACGCTTAGGTGGCAGACTAGCACACGATCCACCTGATGGGAAGCGGTTACCGTGGCCTATGGACGTGTGCAATACCAGGGGCGTCACACTCGCGCTGCCAACCCGACCAATGTGTGACATTCCCGTAAACTTCAGACAATCGTCAGTACATATATATCGGGCTAACAGGATCCGTCGTCAGCACCGTTCTTTTTGGCAACGGTGCCGGCCTGCGTATATAAAGACTATAAGAGGCTTATGATACCGTTGCCAAAACCATTATTTAAGCACTTGGTTTTTGGGGTTCTTTACCTCAAAAGGAAAAGAAGGAACCCTCTTTGTTGTCCGTCTATCTGTCTGCTTATCTGTCCGTCTGTCTGTCATGATTAAATGAATTATTTAGGTATACTTATTCAACTAATTCCCTATCCTATTTAAAATTTAATACGACGTATCCAATGTATACGACTGGTGTGTAAAGACAAACATGATTCTTTAATAATATCAAGCCTTAAAACTGTTAAATGTTATCGTAAGATCTGTCCGACGATATCGATCTCATCGACTCATGCTTTTTAGCGAGCGATACTGCGGTACCGGTCAGTCTATAGTACATTCTCAGACTAAAAAAATACGAGTTACTATTCTTTTATGTAGAATATACTGCTTCCGAGCTGTTCGGCCGTGGTCCATATGAAAGCGTCGGTAGCTTAGTGGTTAAGGAGTCGACCTTACGATCGAGAGGTCCCGGTTTCGAATCATGGCCATTACACTACCGACGTGGACCCACTCCTAACACAAGCAATTTAGCTTAGCTGGAGGGGTTAGGGGGAATATTAGTAATTTCGGTTGCTAATATTCTTTAATAATAAATAAAAAAAAAACACGCGAAGAATTACGGTAGATGGCTCCAACGTCGCCTTAAGACGTATTAATGTATCGGAGAATTTCGAATATCTGGGACGTGTCTAGGTGGCTCAGTTGGTCAGAGCATTCCCCCTGTAAGGGACTGGTCGCGGGTTCAAGTCCCGTCTTAGATGTTCTCTTTTTCCGATCTAAAATCTGTAGAAAAAAGTAAGCATACAAAATGCTTAAAAATTTAATTGAACTTTTTGCTGTAGCATAGATTGGGGTGAATTGAAATAAAATAGTCATTAGACTTTTTTTTTTAATTTCTTTTATAATATTTCGAGTGCCTAACCAGATATTTCATCCATCCATCCAGGTTCTACCGTGAAAATCCGAAACTTCGAACCCGTACGAAAGACTAGCGTATAGCCATATGGGTAACACGAAGTCAATTCGACTTTCTTCTGGTAGGATTTAAGCCGAACTGAAGTGTCACATGCCGTTGTAGGGGTATATATATATGCGATGTATGTGTGTGTGCGCAGGAGCGATGTATGTGTGTGTGCGCAGGAGCGATGTATGTGTGTGTGCGCAGGAGCGATGTATGCAAGACGAGTCGGCCAGTTGCTGCGCAATGGTCCGACAGTACGCTAGGTTGTAGTTTGTGTTGAATTAATAAACAAATCTCATTTGTAATGTAACCTTGAAAATTGTGTTCACAAGAATAAATGATACATTTATTAATACCAAAAAGTGTTGTCTGTCGGACCAGTGCGCTTAACTCCTTGTAGCGCCTTAGCAGTCTCACATTTACCCAAAGTTTGGACACACGACGATTAGTTCAGGCTCGAGTTCGATATTCGTAGCATACGCGAGTGTTATAATAAAATAGGTTCAATAGGTCATAACCTATACCGTCTTCGAATCAGATTTCAGTATAAATGTATCCGATGTTTCATAGTAGGCCTATTATTACACTGAAATAGTTCATTTCACTTAAAAAGATAATAAGTACAAATATTATCTGACCATGTTATTCCTATTCATGCCGTTTCACTAATAGCTGAAGTATGAAAATCTTTAGATAGGTACCATTTTCGGTTATTATAGTCATTTATTATATATATTATATTATTATATATATTATATTTATTATATATATTATATATATTATATATTTATTATATATTTATTATATATATTATATATTATTATATATATTATATATATATATTATATATATTATATATTATATATTTATTATATATATTATATATATTTATTATATATATTATATTTATTATATATATATTATTCATTACTATAGTCGGTGCAAGCCCGACATAACCGCTCCCGCTGGCCGGCGGGGGGGTATCCGAAGGGATTTCCGCACGATAAAAAAAAAAAAAAAAAAAGGTACCATTTTCTTGTCCGGGCAAAGAAGGTTGAGCGGGTATGGTGATCAGCTTGGTGCCTTCAGGTAGTGTGGGGTATTGAAGCGTCTTCCTGGCCTTGGTGTACTTGCGTCTGTCTGCCCACCGCCTAGCACAAAATATTGGTTAAACAAAGCTCATCATTCATCCAAATCGGTTAAACTGTTTAGTCACTACGACTGAGCAGCTTGACCCTCTTCTAAGTTTAGTTACGAAGGAATATAGGGATGAACATATATACAAACACATACCCACTTCTTCGGTTTAGCCACAGCCGTGTGAAGAAATTATTACATACATATGATCACGCCTTTCTAGTTACGGAGTAGGCAGAAACAATAGACTTTAATTTCCTTATATCCAATAACAAAAGTCAATGTCAACCGTTCGTGTTCAACACACAAACTAGAGGGGTTAAGTTACTGGATAGTAATTATCCACTGCCTGGCTCCATCTTCAGAGCCACTTTACCAAAATTTTATTTTCATCTATTAATTTTTTTACTATACTACAGATATATTACAGAATAAATTTAGTACCAACATGTAGGACAAAGATTTATAAAAATAACACATTCCAACAATAACATGTAATCTATGGGACTGGTCAAAATGAACCAATTAAGGCCCAAGGTTGCACTAGTAGCTTTTGACTATCCACCAACTGGCTCCATCATCACATTCATCAAGTTATTATGTTCTAGATTTCAATGTTCTTAAAGTTTCAAGTCGATAATCAATTTTATAACTTTATAAATATGTAAGGCAAGCGCAGCGTAGGAAGGCCTCCCGCAAGGTGGACAGACGACCTGGTAAAGAGCTCAGGGACTCGGTGGATGCAGGCCGCTACAGACCGGTCAAAATGGAAGTCGATGGAGGAGGCCTATGTTTAGCAGTGGACTTCCTACGGCTGATATGATGATAAAAATGTAAGATACTTACTTGAAATGCATGATATTAACAGTTTTAAACTTAAACAGATTTTTGCAATAGTTGTTAATCTGTTCAGGAGTCAAATGTTGAGTCTTCCAACTGGTGTTAATGGTCTCTACCCTAGGAGGAGGCATTATAATGCCACCTGGAAGTATCACAGGCTGCCGGTTCAAGGGAATGTGTCTTTTTGGCGATGGGGGAACATTATTCTCCGCGCCTTTCTCATTAGAGTTTCCTTCAGTAACTGTACCATTGCTAAACGGACACCTGCTTTCTGGCAAACCTTGCATAATTTCTTCTTTTATTAATGCAGTTTCTTCAAGGAGCATATCACTCATTAGTTTGTCACTGGGATCTGTTTGTTGGGCAGAAGTCTCTGGTGGTTGTGGATCAACAGAAACTGAATTTTCATGATCTGAAGATGCCGATATTGGAAATGCTGTAGATTCAAACTTTTTTTCCACTGGAGACTCTGTTTGTTCGTCAGATTCCAGTATTTGTTCGCTTGTCACATTATTAACTTGCTGTCCTGTATGTGATGGTATTATTGGGCATTGAAATACTAATCGTGACGAGCTTGCAACTCCAGGGGCGCCATTGCGATGGTCAGTCTTAGATGTTGTCCTATTCAATCCAGTCTTTTGATTTTTCTCATTATTCATAGCGCTGGTAACATTACGATATTGTTCTTCTATTTTCTTTTCGATCTCTTTCTGCTTTTCTTCTTCTTCTTCTAAAGCTTTTCTATACGCAAAGCAAGGTATTGCACTAATGGGGATGTCGTGGCGCTGTAAAATAAGAAATTCGTCGTTCTGTATGGTCCCTAGCAACATCAATTTATGAGACTCAATAAATTGACGTTGCTGTTGACTGCTAAGGACAAGTCGACAATATTTATATTGGGGTCATGCTCGTATTACCAGCAGCAGGCCTAACATGGGCACGGGACAAATATGTCTCTCCACCGCTTATGTCAAATTGACAGGGGACAAAGGTGTTTCTCCCCGGTAGCTAGCATGGCGTCAAAGGAGATAACTTATATCCCTCGCTGTGACGTAGACAACGGACTATTTCTCCACTTGCTTAGCACGGCGGCCGTAAAGTGGAGATAATTTGTCTCTTTTTGACAGATGATAGAGAGATAGTAGTCTCCGAACTATTGAGGTGGGGACAAGAGTTGATAAATAAATAAATAAAGATTACACAATTAAAAATGTCTCGCGGCTATTTCGTTCTAAGTGAGCTACAAACACAACAAACGCAACAACGAAAAATTCAGCGGCGTATGCTGCGGGATCAAATGAACATGTTCGAATTGCCAGAGAGGGAATTCATACGAAACTATAGGTTGTCTAAAGATATGGCCCTATATTTATGATATGCATTGAATAACGCATTACGGCCCTTAAATGAATCAGATGGCTTGCCAGAACATTATAAGGTAAATAATGTTGCATTTCATAATCGCATGTGAATGTGTATAATACCTAGCTATTCTATAAAACTCTTATTTGAGCTGCTGTGCTCCTAATCCTAAAAAATGTATTCTTTGTAACAAATTGTTTAGAGCGAATTCACAGTATTTCACACATTTATTCACAATAACAGTATACTTACAACTTTTTCTCCGTAATTTCACTTATTAAGTATCGGGTCAATAAATAAACATGTCAAAAAGATTATTAATAAAAAAAACAAATATCCCGATTGCCCTAAAAAGACCGAAACAAGTTTGATAACAGGTGGGACCCATTAATTTTCTTTCGGGTTATGATTTGCATCAGGGTCCCGCCTGCTATCAAACTTGTTTCGGTCTTTTTAGGGCAGTCGGGTTATTAGATTTTTTTATTAATAATTTTATTGTATACTTTTTAGTTATGATATATATATTTTTGAAATTCGCTTTTAAATTTCTTCATTTTGATACCCTACTCGATAAGTTTGAGTGAAAATATTTTTTGAATAACATACATTTTAGCGCCAAAAATCCACCATTTCGTTTTTTTATTATGTTGATATACCCAGTGACACTCTCACAGTAAATACGAATCTAACGACACCTCTCAAGCTAAAATCCATCGAGCCGTTCAGGCTGCAGAGCGTGCCAAACAATTATACATACATACATACTCTCGAAAAACATAACCCTCCTTCTGGCGCAGTCGGGTAAAAAAAACGTTATATGACAGATTGTTTTTCTTTTTCATCAATATGGCTCACTCTTTGAGTGTATGCCACAGTCAATAATAATATTCTGCAGCATAATACTGATAATTTTAAAAGTCACTATTGCGCTTATAAAATATAGTACACGTTGCTAGGTTTTGTCAATTTTGTCGAATATTACTTTGAAAAAAAAACCGGTAATATACGGTAACCATAGATTTGGTATTGAAAAATATTTTTTCGTATAATGGTAGCATTGAGTGGAGAAACGTTGTCCCCGGTGACAAACTAGTCTCTCCTCGACGCATGCCGTGGTAGCTAAAGGGACAAAAACTGAGGGAGAGACAAATTTTTCTCCACTCCCCTGGGACTTTTTGTCCTCATGCCATGCTAGCCCTGCAGTTAGATGGTTATGACCGAAAGACGGACAAAGTGGTGAGTAGTTCGATTGATCAGTGATATTATCAAGTTTAAATAGCAGATAAGTAGAGTACCATATGATATGAAAGCATTGATCTACAATTTAAAAGATATAAATCGTTGACACACTAGACAATTCTTGGTATACATTGTTTTTTTTTTCCGCCACGAACCTTCGTAGACATTTGTACTGTTGGGCTGCGCCTACTAGTCATTACTTCAATAAATCAGTGCGTATTCAACTGCCTGTCCTTTCACTCAAGTAGCAACGGCCAGGCCGAGGCTTATGTGAAAGTAATAAAAAAGAGTATTAGGTAATGAACAATAACTGGAAGCAAGGTGATGAAAACATACTAAAGTGCTTGTTCGATTATAGAAACGCAGTACATGCCACAACGGCCCGTACACCCGCGGAGCTAGTGTTCGGACGTAAACTTCGTTCGCGCTTAGATATTTGTTACTCCCAAGCAAGCCGGCACCGTCCTCGTCTGACACTCTCACTCAACATGTAACCCGTAAAAGGTGCTCGCAGACTAAGGCTTACGGAGGCCTAAATAAAAAACCCGGGGACCCGGGGACTCTGTTAAGTATAAAAGATATTATGTAAACAAAAAGTATACTTGGAACAGCGGCATAGTAATGAGTCTATTGGGGAAAGTGACGTATTTAATCAAGGATTGTGATACCTCTTCTGTCTTAAAAAAACATAAAAATCAGCTTATACCTCATAGCGGACCAGTTGGAGCGAGTGATCAATGTCCTGACAGCTCCATTGAAATATCAGATACTGCCCCGAGTATCTCATTGGAAGCAGCTCACGAGATACACTCAGGGAAGGGGGAAAGAGAGAGTAATCAGGCTACATTTACCTCAACCCCAGTGGCCACTGTGGAAGGAGCATCACCGGGGAATGGAGCACTGGCGACCCCGCCAGTTACTTCGGGATCGGAGTTGTCGGGTTCCCGGTTCGCTTCGGGACGTCCGCGTCGTTCTCCCAGGGTAGATTATAAGTCTTTTGTCAAGTAACATATATCTAATGTATTGAAACACTAAAGGGGGAGGACTGTTGTATATGTGTACCTACCTATAAGTAGCTATAGTATAGTGGCTGCGCCCACTAGTCATTACTTCAATAAATCAGTGCGTATTCAACTGCCTGTCGTTTCACTTGTCCGCATACATAACATGTACAACTAATTACCCAAGTTTTATTCTAATTAGATGAAGTTAATGACATAGGATTGCACAGAGAATAGACATTCAAAAAATCATTCATTGTTTTTTCAACAACATTCAACACGCCCAGTGGCGTACGTAACGGACTGCTGAGACCAGGTCTCGAGTTCGGTCCCCAGTCGCCCTGGGCACACACCTCTGACTTTTTTTTCTGAGTTTATATATGTACATAAATAAATGTTAATTATCGCTCGCTTTAATAATGGGTTCGGAAGATGGCAATAGGCTCGCCCCCTATTACATTGGGACCTTAACATAACTGGCGAATCGTGGGTGTAGGTATACCTTTTTTTTTTTTTTTTATCGTGCGGAAATCCCTCCGGATACCCCCCCGCCGGCCAGCGGGGGCGGCTATGTCGGGCTTGCACCGACTAAAACCGCACGCCGTCTCGGGTCTTCAGACGCCGGGGTGTAAGGTTACCCATAGAGCATATCCCTCGCACCCCGGCTGACCTTGGGCCATCTCACCACTGTTGCTGTTCATCGCTCATCCTGTCTCCGTGGGTGTATACCTCACACCTATAATATACTACACTATAATACACCTCTGCTTACCCCTTCGGGGATACAGGCGTGAAGTTATGTTATGTTATTATGTTAATCAAGCATTGATTATTGCATCGACCAGTACAAACCTCTCATAGTATTTACATACTCACATTAGAATGCCAGGTCAGACAAATCGCTCCCATAAAAGCCGTAAGAGTCAAACCAAAAGGAGGAGGAATCTGCTGGTCCCGGTTGCTCCTAGTTGAAAGCCTTGGATGCAACCGGTAGCAACGCTAAAATGGTTATGAGTCCATAGTTTGACTTGCAAGAAAATCCTTACTATTATAAATGTGAAAGGAACTCTCTCTGTCTGTTACGCTTTCACGCCTTAATCACTGAACCGATTTTGCTGAAATTTGGTACAGGGGTAGATTAGACCTTGGGAAAGGACATAGGCTATGTTTTGTCGTGATAACCGACATCTACGCGGGCGGAGCCGCAGGCAAAAGTTAGAATACAATAATTTAATTTAACGGGAATTAACGCGATCAGTCAGCCTGTGACCACGGCCAGTGTAACCTGGTCGAAACGTCAGGCAATCCAAAGGTATGCATATACCTATAAATGATCGCGTTAATTCCCGTTAAATTAAATTATTGTATATTATGGAACGCGAAAGTTTAAAAATTAATATTGCAAGAAAATAACTGCAAAATTTATCTGACCATTTGTTTCTTATTTACCCTTTGACTTCTATTCATCCGGTTTTACCCTTTGTTTATTTGTTTTGGGTTATATATGTTGGATTAGTGGCTAAGAAGATGGCGATCAGCTTACCCTAGTGTTATTCTGGCCAAGGAAGTAAGGTTTGGAAAGTGTGCAGACGCGCGTGAAGCGGTGCATGTAGATCGGCATGCCACTTATGTGCCGCACCATTATCCAGTCCAGCGGCAGTATCTCAAAGTGATTAACGCCTTTTTCTGTAACAGGGATTTGTATGGCTGCTTTCATAAACACATTAATTTAGGAACGGGATTAGCTTAAAAGGCATAGACAAAAAAAGAACGAGCCAGCTGATACAACTCACTAGAGTAAGCATGAGGCTCGTCATAGAAGTGTTAACAGGACACAGACGACTGAACAGGCACCTGACACTGATAGGCGTGAAAACCGACCCCAGATGCCCGCTGAATGCCTCATGTACTCACTGATAAGATGGGAGACAATGGGGTTGGATACACTGGATACAGAAAACCTGGAGAATCTGAAGGTGAACCAGATCGTAAGATTTTGCAAGGATACAGGTAGGTTCGACGGAATGCCGTGATTGCTGGGTAACCACATCCTTCGAGGATCAGGGAAAATGGGTGAAATGACCCACTAAGGAAGGGTTAATTACCCGCCAGGTCACCGGCGTCCCCGTTGGAAATAATTATAAATTAAAAACGGGATTAGCTGTCAAGCATTCAGATGAGAAAGTAAATATGTTTTAACGTACGGGTCTCAAGAATAATCAGAGACTCGCTATCATTCTCTGTGTTTTCGAGGAACACTGAAATTGATACCGGCGCACAGGAATCAAAGCTGTTGGAGTAGTTTCAATAAGTTTCGAAATAACATAATATTGGGCGTCATCAAGTTCCAAAACTAAACTTCAAATGGACGAAGTCGCAACTACTGCTAGTGCGTTAATAAAATTATATTCAATGGAGATTCTTCTTTTACAAAAAAAACTAAGAATACCTTCCAGAACTATCTTCTGCCTTGTTATAAAAGGCCTTTCTCTCGTCTTGGGGGCACCTTTGATGGCGTCTGGCAGATCTGCCTCCAACATCATATCGATCTCTTCGTCAGGCAGCTCAACTGATTTACCTAAAAATTGTTTCATTGATGTGTATAGGGGGCGATGTCAAAACACCTGTCCTGTGTTTAGTACGACCATTACCAATCAAAGTCACACGATACAGTGGAAACGCATGAATGGAAGGAAATATAACAATAAAGGATATATTACACATCATTTTCAAGACCCAAGCAAAGCATTGTAAAAGGGGTTTTAGAATGCGAACATATTTATTTACTTTTCTTTTTGTAAATACATAGATATAAATACATAGAAATATCTAAATCAATGCAATTAATATTCATGCAAACAAATATTATACGTTGACGACGAAATTTACCGCCACAGAAATCTATAATTTGTAGAATATACTGCTCCCGGGCTGTTTGGCCGCAGTCCATAGAAAACTTGGGGCGTGGCCTCCCGATACTGGGGATGGTGTTGGATTCGTCATGTTTGAGCCGTGATGACGAGCAGCTCTCAGTGCTGGGTACCAAGCTTTTTGAAGATGAAAACCTTCGTATTTTCTATTAAAGTTGTTTGTTGAAGATGTCGACCGCAGTGATCGACGAAACGTCTGGAACACAAGTTTCCTATGGACCACTGCCAAACAGCCTTGAAGCAGTATATTCTACATGCAATGCTGGCTGTGAAAGCCTTAAGATTTATAATCAGTAAGTTATTTTTCATACCAACAGGCAAATTGTGAAAATCAAATACATTTATTATTAGCTGAGACCCAGGGTGGTGCATGCTGGGAGACACCTGTAAAAGCAAAACCTCATGATGTTAGTAATAAGAGTACATTTACGTTTACTAAACTCTCTAAATTTATGAATCAAATAATTACCCTATCATAGTCCAGTGCTGGACTGCAATAGTGATTGATTAATTAGCTAATTTAAACTGGCGAAATGTGGGTGCTAGCACCTCTGCCTACCACTTTGGGGACATAGGCGTGAGTTTTATTTTCTCAAGAGAAAAAGAAAAAGAAGTGAAAAGAGGAAAAGTAAGAAAGTAGTCTCGGGTAAAATAAACATCATTGCTGACATGAATACAAGTCATACCTATTTGCAAAAAACAATCCCAGTGAGACAGAATCAAATAGGTAATCACTCAAAATGCTACAAATAAAGCGGTCTGCGAGTCGACAGACTTGGATGCGACCGGGACTTACGTGAAGATGACTAAATAACAATAAACCCATCATAGTATCTCTAACTATACTGCTAAAATTAATATTTCATTAAACAATATATATACATAATATTATAAGTACCTATTTTCTTTCATATACATGCAAGTGAACAAAAATAAAATAAAGACACAAATACCATCAGAATCGTCAGAGTTCTCATCGTTGCTGTCTTCATCATTTGATTTGACTTCATCCAACACGTCAAACTGTCTCAACCGGTCAAGTTCCTCTGTGGTTACTACATTCCGACACTTGTCTTGTGACACAGAAGTAGACTCCATTGGCTCCTGTGTGTCTCCCATTGGAGACTCATTTGGATTCTCTGAAGACTCATTTGGATCAATCAGAGACTCATTTGGATTCTCTGGAGACTCAGGACTCACACTTGGATTTATTGCAGTAGTAGTGGAATCTATAGGAATCTCAGTCAAAACTATTGAAACATCTTCCACGTCTTGTGATTGTGTGGCTGTACCAGCCACATCACATTCCATTTCTGTAATGCTGCTATTCTCAAGTTTTCTCTTTTTAGCAGGTTGTTCAATGATTGTTTCATCTTCACCCATATTATTTTCTCTAAAAATAGTTCAAAATTGTACATGTTTATGAGGTGATAATGAGTAAAGCCAGGGTATTTCGGTCAACTAAAATATAGCTCCTTAACTGAGCACCTTTTATATTCACACATTAACCCCCAAAATGACAGGCTTGTTCTGTATACAGCATACATAATAAGCATATTTTTAGTGTTACCAGTTTGCTATTACTGAACAGTCAGGGTCAGTGCAATTAGCTATTAGGTACTGGTAATACTGAAAACTTGTTTCCGGAACTTACCTGAATAGCCAACTCCACAAGATTAGGAATTCATTCTAGGGTAACTCTTTCTACGACAAGCTCCCAAACTTAGAAATTCACTCATGAACAAATTCAAATTAAATTCATAACCTCCTTTTTTTAAAATCAGTTGAAAACTAGCTTGGAAACAACTGCTTGCTCTACTTAGCGACTCAAAAAACTTTTTATTTAGATTGAGTAAAAATGTTTGAAAATATAGCATAAAAAAGCTCACCGAATTTCTTACCAGAATCTCCTTGGGATGACAAACATATTAAAAGAACATATGAATAAGAATACTTGATTTATACTTTAAAACTGGAATTAATATGATCTTTACAGAATAAACACTTTTAACTTTGACCCATACACAAGATATGATAGCTTCTGTGCTAACCAATTAATTGAAAAAGGAAGATTACTAATCAGCAGTGAACTAAAAATGCATACCCCAGCAGCTCGATGTTTGAAGAAGCAGCAATGAGATATTAGGTTTAAACTAGTAAATTTCTATAATAAATTGTATTACCTACTAACTTTATATTATTATAATACTACTCCTGGCTTTACTCATTGAAACAATAGTGCAAAAATATATACTTATTATTATCCTACTACATAAGCACTTCTCTAAAACTAATATGGTTCTGTGGTACAACTCTTGTAAGTTCATTGCTGTAAATGCTATGATGATGATTATACTTTATCAAGCAAGTACATTTATTAGTGTTTTCATCATAATAGTTCATTCACACAGTATAATAAAGTATTAAAACATAAGTAAACACAGTATTGCTGTAATAATCTGGGTGAGAAAGTCACAATAATTTATCATAATCTCTATCATAATTTGTTTACAGATTTCCAGCAATTACTGTTTGTATTGAGAAACTCCTGAAGGCATTTTACCTTTGAAGTTATTCTAATACCCATAGACTTGTTGAAAGATAGTCCACAAGCAGCGATGGCACTAAAAATTCAATGTGTGTCAACAGTTGAATTCCATCCATCGCTCCGTGTAAACTTTCGTAAATTCTGTGACCGCGTGTATGGCGTGCATTACATCCGCGATGAAAAGCAGAATTGCGAAAGACTAGGCGCCCTAGTACTTGGTACAGAGAGCCTCAAGTCGATAGCAAAACCGCGAGTAAAGAACCGCATAGGATACCACCTCAGCAGCGCTGCAAATTTATCCTGTGTAGTCTGCAAAATAACTTCAATACGTTTGCTTGCAAAATGGTCAAAATACATATACTGCTGAATTAAATTAGCTCGTACTCAGGAAGTCGTGAATTAAGTTAACTTTCTGTTATATATAATAAAGTGATCCTGCTGAAATCTGACCGTTTTGCAAGTTGGCAAGAAATATTTTTACTTACATGACGCTATGCACTCAAAAGAAATTACTGAAAATATTGATTGTGAGAATGTGTAACTTATCAACTACTATTTACATAATTAAAATCTATAAATAAACTATTTATCGTATTGAGAATACAATTACAAAAATATTGATCCAATAGGTAAAACTTAAATTTATGTCTGGTGAACAGTGAAGTGAATGCACTGAACGGAACTAAATTGCTAAATGCAGTGAATGAAATGAATGACTACTAGAGCACAGACTGCACAGCACGTAGTGCTCTATTATTTTTACCCGACTGCGCCAGAAGGAGGATTATTGTATATTTTTGGCATGGATACCTTTGTGCTAATTGTTTACCATGGTACCATTAGACAGTACCATTGATGGTCCTGTGGCAATTTTTATTTGCCGTTGATTTTTTTTTTGAGTAATCGTGTCCTAGAGCCGATACCGCGAATCGGCAAACGGAAAGTAGGACATCCCCCAGCAAGATGGACGGATGACATGAAAAAGGTAGCTACAATAGGATAGAATGGATACGCAAGGCGAAGCATCGGGTACTATGGCGTATATTGGGAGACGTCTATGTCCAGCAGTGGACTGCAATAATTTATAATTGATTGATTGATTGAAGCTTTTAAGAAAATTGTTTCATTTAGTTAGAGCATTGGTCTAAAATATTAGTTTCATTTTAAAGTGGATCAGTTTGTTTTTACGTTGTTGATAATTAAAGAAAGTTATTGCATCAAATTTTTGTTTTTATTTAAATTCTGAATGCAGGTACCACGGTTAACAAAAAATGGTGATGATGGATTTTAAAAGTTATTGACCAACAACGTAAGCAAATATGTAGATATGCAAAAGTCTTAAATGGGTAAAACCTCGCTAACAGCACTAGAAAGGCATGGTGGAAGTCTTGTAACAAACTTAACTATGCTTTTTGTGTCGTTTAGGTTGCATTAGAAACTATTGGGTAGTCTGTCAGCGTCTCAGAGAACAAATCGTTCAAGATAAGCGAGCAGAGTAAACGCCTGTCCACTCCTCCCATTTGGGTAGTGACCCAAATCACCACGAGCCTAAACTTTTTTTTTAAATGTATGCGGATCTGGGGCTTTTGGTACACAAAAATTCAACCTTACTTTTAATAGACGAAAAGCTTCATATTTGAAAATTTCTTCTGACGTATGCATTGCTAGTTACTATTTTTGATACTGATGTACTGATTTAAATCAGGAAACGTTTTGCTACGTACGTTGGCAGAAGAGAAACACATAGTTGGATAACGTTCTCAAAGAATACTTACGCTTAACACCAGGAATGTTTTGTTTTTTACTTAATAGGGCATGTCATGGCAAAAGTGTCAGGAATGAAGGTCATTATTATAGATACACTAGCTGTTATCCACGGCTGGACCCGTTTAAATGTTAAATTAATGCGATCAAACAGCATATTATCATCCCTACTCAAAATTCAAAAACGCTCTAAATAATTATTTATTTATTATCAAGTATCTATAATAAAATAATACAAAGTTACATGGTGTTATGTTCGAAAATGATGTATTTCATCCCCTATTGGAACCCCTACAAACCTTTATTGGCGATAAAAGGCAACCTATGTTCTTTTCCAAGCCCTAGTTCGTCTCTGTACCAAATTTCAATTAAATCAAGTTCACTGGTTTACGCGTGCAAGCGTAACAGACCGACAGAGTTACTTTATAGTATGGATTAAAACTACAATGGTGGCTTCCAACTTGAGGACCTCATTCCACCTTTCATACCCTGCTTAAAGGATCCGGGATTGTAGGAAGGAAACACTCGTGGTCCGACAAAAAAACAGATATTAACATATATACGTCTTAATCAATAATGGGTTCTTTTGCAGCACTATACGAGTTCAACGGGAAAGCACGGAATAATATGGTAATAGGATGCTCTAGTATATTTAAAAAATAATAATATTAGAAACCGAAATTACTAATATTCCCCTTAACCCCTCCAGCTTGTGTTAGGAGCAGGTTCACGTCGGTAGTGTAATGGCCAGGATTGGAACCCGGGACCTCTCGATCGTAGGGTCGACTCCAAATTAGATCTAACTAGATTACAAAGGCAGAGGGCTTTGTTCTGTGGTCAAGGCCAAGTGATTCTAGTAGTGGAATCGCTTCGAAGCGAACCTTCAAAGGTCCGAAATGTATGGGAGTGACATTAATTGTTACACGTGACGGGCGTGACATGTCGACTTAACTTTTGACAGCGGCAGACCGTAACTGTTGCATTTATCTTAAGAGTAAACTAAGCAATGCGCGGCAAAAAAATATATAAACTACCTGATCATATGTACCTACTTTATTTACAACCCATTTTGAACACTAAAATGGTTTAAATCATCATGTCAGCCAAACGACGCCCACTGCTGGGCATAGGCCTCCCCCAAGGATCTCCACAACGATCGGTCGGATCGGTTTAAATGTCTCAGTTAAATTAAAATATATACGATAATTCACTTGCTCAACAAAAATAGTTCATTTTACTGCCTCTAGTGTTGGGATCGAAAGTAGTCACTGCAAATTATTGAATCGCAAATAATAGGCTCCACTTATTTGCAATTAAGTCGACGATTATAGCCTTGAGTTTGTAGTTATGGATTATTGTATCTACTTTTATTGAAAAACATCAAAATGTTGTAGTAGTGTTGTGTAGGGATTAAAATTTGTCACTATATTACTAGACAATTAAAATAGGTAATAATACCAATATTGTGTATTATACCATAAATTATTAATTAATCGTCGTTAATTATTATTTTAGTCAAATAAAGGCCTGGCATACAAAAAATTTCTTTCAATTTGCAAGAAAAGTCAATTGAAACTTCTTCAGAAAAAAAACAATTGTTGTTTGAAATAGAATAGGTTTTGGCCTTATGGGCCACCTTACATCCCGGCGCGTGCGGTTTTAGTCGGTTTAAGTCCGACATAACCGCCCCCGCTGGCTGGCGAAGGCATCCGAAGGGATTTCCGCATGAAAAAAAAGGGACAACTATTTGACGAAAAATTGAGGTGTCAAAAGTTAAATAAATGATTGTAAAAAGTGTAGGCCCCTGATAGAAATAGGTACAATCATTTAATAATTCAGAAAGAAAAATGCTGTTTCAATCATAAATTAACTTTATTTTTCATACTAATAAGACATTTTTTTTTCGATTTTCAGTACAACATAGTTATTTTTTTACAGATTTTTTGATTATCTGTATGTAAAGTTGACTACACACAAAAATACTACATAGGGTGAACTATCCTATGATAGGCACCCATCCAGTTGTTAGCACTTTTCAGTTTAAAGTGAGATGTGTTGAGAGATGAACAAACAGCACGGGATACTAGTTTCTCAAAGGAAAAAGAAAAATGAAAATCAAGGATAGATGATGTTTAGGTTCAATTCCTACTGAAAGAGTAGCGGCCGGCGGCAGCCAGAATTTGTTATTAAAAGTAGTAGCCGCCCGACTGCCCGCACCTTCTGGTGCGGGCAGTATCGTGGTGTCGCGCTGCCCCTCCTTAACCTTAGAATGACTATCAACTTTAACTCACGTAGATAAGATTCAAGATGATTTGTAATATTTTACCTCAAAATCCGCTGTTCTTTCAGTGGGTATAGATCCTTAAAGTGATAATTGCCAAAACATTTTTTTTAAATGCCTACTACTGGACGGTTGCCAATGATAGGACAGTTTACCTCATTAACTTTTCTTATAATCTATGAACATTATCACAGTAATTTGCAGCATAAAAACTATAATTTAATGATGTGCTGCATACATTTTTATACTGTAAAATCGAGACGATGCGATGTATTCAGACTAGGCTTACCCCTTTAATGAAAAAAAAATCTAGCAAGATCAACTACCTAGTTACTTGTAAATAATGAAATGATTAATGTTAACCCAAAATAGTAAATTACACTATCTCATACTAAAAAACTTCCCCGAGGCCAAAGTAGAATGTTAGCTTTTGTATTACACTAACCGCTGTTGTCAAATGCATACTTACCTCCCTCCCTCCCTCACACTCAGGGCTAAGCACTCCACTCCAATTAAGTTGAAGTTCAGCATCAAAAGATAATATTTTTTTGAAAAAGGCGTATGTGTCAACGTGTATCTGTCGTTTCAATAAAGTAGAAATCTAACAACATTGGTTTCATACACTCAGCTGCACATATTCCCTTACAATCTTATTTAATATTAATGATAAGTCTATACATCAAGAGTATTGAAAAGTAAATTACATTATTATCATGATTATAACAAATCAATAGAGATATTTGTCGTAACCAAATAATAATTGCCATTAAATCACGGTGTGTAACAATCATATGTTTAGTGACAACGTTAACTTGTCAGATACAGGCGGTGATCAGCGTAAAAGTAGTTCTCGGGTGTAGAAATTAGACACAAAATGGTTTGTGAATTTTGCCTGTCGTTTTTCGTTCGTCATTTAATGTGTTTATTGTGTGTGTGGCAGCCGTGGCAGGCCTTGGGGGGTGACAGAGACGTGCGCCGCCTATAGCTTTAATGTGGAGACGGAATATAAGGCGGGCTTGGGTGGCGGGGCGACTGATACCTACACGAATTGGCTCCAGTTGAGTGCAGAGGGCGGCGCGCCCTGCCGACGGTGGTAGCGGGGTTTAGCTGACAGGATAACAGAGATCCGCGAGACCTGAAACCGTAGTGTGTAGAGCGAGTGCGCGAAGGGCGGTAGGGCTTGGTTTACAGTAGAGTGTGTTGAATGAAAGTGGCGCGACCTACCACCGGAGGTACCGGGGTTCGGCTGACGGGTTAACAGGGGACGCCTGTGTCTTAAAGCTGCAGTGTGAAGAGCGGTAGCGCCTACCGGCGGCGGCGGCGCGGCTTGGGCGGCGGGGCGACGGTGACGCGCGCGCCCTGCAGCTCGGCGGACAGCTCGCCGCTGGCGGCGCCGGCCTGCTCCAGCTGGCCGCGCGCCTCTACGAAGAACATCACGTCGCGCAGCTGCTCCTTCAGCTCCGACACCTGCACACACCACACTCAAACGGTTGGCGGGCTGCTGGCACACCAGTCAAAGCATGATAAACATCCTCATAGTGATTTCGCAGTTGCGTCCAAAGTTTTACTATGAAGCCCGAAGTCTGCTTATCGTTTTTGATTAATATATCGGCTTGTCGGGAAAGGACTGCCGCCTGGCCTGCCAACCCTGAGATGAAGGCCTACGTCAGAGCCTCGTCCGTTGTTTGGGTTTACCGACTTGCCGGTGGAGTTGGCTTGGGCCTCAACATTGATGGTAGGGCCTTCTACACCCCTTAAAGCATAATTATAACAATGACTTCTATATATACTAGATAAGCTGTTCAGAACAAAAACCGGCCAAGTGCGAGTCGGACTCGGCCATAACGGATTCCGTAGCAGCAAGTAATTTATGACGTATTAAAAAAAACTACTTACTAGATCTCGTTCAAACCAATTTTCGGTGGAAGTTTACATGGTTATGTACATCATCTATTTCTTTATAGTTTTATCATTCTCTTATTTTTGAAGTTACTTTTTCACATTTCACCACTTTGGAAGTGTCTCTCGCGCAAACAATTCAGTTTAGAAAAATAACCTCAGTATCATATTTGATAGTTCTTATAGTTTCGGAAAAAGTGGCTGTGACATACGGACAGACAGACAGACATGACGAATCCATAAGAGTTCCGTTTTTTGCCATTTGGCTACAGAACCCTAAGTGTGTCACACTTCTGGGGTGAGGCAGGTAAGGCAGCTAAGGCGGGAGGGGTACGGGCCTCCTTCCCATATATATGCATAGCTAATGGTCTCTGTGTATATTTATGTCAATCTCAATAAACGGTAAAATATGTAAAAGGAGCTAGGTATTTATTTATTTCTATTTATTTCCCAATGGGACACAAAACAGTTTTACATTGTATCATACAGTAAAAAGCATAATGTAACAAACTTGGTAAATGTATATTAATGTATAGAATTAACTTGTGCTAATCCTAAGCCTTAATGTGTTTTCAATTAGAGAAGTGATGCGTTATTTACCTAAAACAACCTCCAACACACTTATCACTCGGTTCTAAACAATTATTATTTATATTTCCCAGAAATTTAATAAAATACGTTGATTTTTATTTTGGCGCCTTTATACAGATGACAGCTGATGATCTCATAAAAAAATAATAATATACTCTGTGGCGATGACCGCAACAAAAAGTGGCGCCTAAGTTAACTATTGTAGAATACAAAAGAGAAAAGGATTGGAGAAAAAACTTGACATTGGCGTCTTCGCCATTAATAATTTTATAAACATTTATTATATTTTACTTGACATAGGCGAAATTGCGGTGATTCTACTGCAGAAGCCATTTACTAAATGAAGAAGAAGAATACAAAAATCTATACATGTTTTTGTTCTGAACAGCCAGTATACATAGAAGTCATTGAAGTATAATGATAAATCACGTTCCTATCCCAGAGTCTCATACTCTGAATATTCAGATAAATTCTTATTTATCTATGCCTAAGTGATCTTCAGATTTGTTATCAATTTGTAATTATTGCTAAGCTGCTTAGTGCAGACTCTAGTTTACCGCATGCATAATGATAGTAATTTTTATCATTCCTTTTGACGAAAACTTATAAAATAATAATAGGAGATAGTTTACCTCTTTGACAAAGTTGTCTTCTCGTGTTTTAGCTCTGGCTTGCCATTCCACTTGACTATGCGCTAAGGCGGCCGCCAGACCTCTCTCCTCTGACAATTCGTTTTGTAAGGTAGATAATCTGCAATTCGAGTACATATATAAAGCATTTTCTGTGCACTAAAATAAATAAATGCACAGAAGATACATTTCAGTGCGGAGTTCTATTAAGATGCCAATTGCCATCGGGTAATTATAATTTATCCCATTAATATCATAAATGTGAAAGTTTGGATGGATGGACGTTTGTTACTCAATCAAGCCAGAATGACTGAATGGTTCTGGCTGAAATTTGGTAGGTTATAGTCTTTAACAGGACATAGGCTTTTTATCCCTGGAATAAGATCCTAAGCGGGATCGAAATTCCACGCGGTCGGAGCCGCGGACAGAAGCTAGTAAGATATAATTCATCAACATCGTTTATGAAGAGCGGTAGCGTTTCAGATTTCTTTCCTACTGGGCTTAAGCCAAAAGAATTGTCACGTACCGTCTTTGGACACATTGGGGAATAAATGCGTTTTATAGTACTAGTTACCCTAAGTTTAGGTCCACCACTTCGGATGTACGTTTCCACCTGGCACCTGGGTGATATCACCTAGGTGAACAAAGTGGAATTGATTAGTCTACTTTGATCATCTCGGAAATAAATCACCTGGGTGATATCACCTAGGTGAACAAAGTGGAATTGATTAGTCTACTTTGATCACCTCGGAAATAAATCACCTGACCCAAGACGCCTAACAATGACACGAGATCGAATAACGCATGCTCGAAAACGTTTACTCGATAGTACTTGAAATCGATAAATTATGAGCTCGACAGTTCACTCCCTCGATGCATCAAAATCTCGAATAACTATAAGCTTCCGTTTCATGGTAGGCCTACTGACAGTGTGTATGTGCGAACATTGGCTCAAGTGAGGCAACTTTCCTCAGGGGTTGCAGTGAGAGCGGGGTGTCGATTTTCAGGGGGTAATAATCATAATCTTGTGGTTACCGATTGCATCTGAGGCTTTCAAATCGAAGCCATGGGTCGACTTACTCCTTCTCCTTGTCTTAGTTTGGCTTGTACGACTCTTATGGGAGCGACTGCCGTCTGAACTCCTAACCGCGAGAGGGAAGCCGACGCCAGAGCCCTGTCTGTCAACCAGTAGGTGTACCGGCTTGCTGTCAGGTTGGCTTGGGCCCCGAAGCACATCCGGCTTTCGGGGGACCCTTTTCCCCTTACTTACTTATTAGTGACTTGGTGCAGCTTCCGCTCCAAGTTCTTGTTGTCCTTGGTGAGCGCGGCCACCTGGCCGGCCAGCGCGCCCACGGAGCCCTCGGCCGCCTCCGCGCGCCGGCGCAGCGCCTCGCTCTCGGCCTGGTGCTCGCTCTCCAGCCTGGCGCACAACCGTGTCTCTTACTTTGCCCCATAAGTATTTACACTACTTAGTTGTATTGTAAATGGGAATACACTTTTTTTTTTCGTGCGGAAATCCCTTCGGATACCCCCCCGGCGGTTATGTCGGGCTTGAACCGACTAAAACCGCACGCCGTCTCGGGTCTACAGACGCTGGGGTGTAAGGTTGCCCATAGAACATATCCCTCGCACCCCGACTGTAAAGGGGAATATGGGTATTCCCCTTTACAGTCGGGGTGCAAAATGTGTCAGAAAACAAGAAAAATAAAAAGGTCATACAATTATTTATTAAGATTTAAAAATTTAATTTGATTCTTGACAATACATATCTATATTTTCATTCATTCCATATTATGTTGATTGACTGACTCCGCGGTGTAGTCACCGGTGACACATACAGTGCGTGTGCTTGGTTGCTTATCTTTTTTGTAGTGTGTACATCCCCCATCAACTGGTCTGTGACATAGCCAACCTATGACCATGATCAGTGCAACCAGATCGAAACCATCAGTCAATTCACAAATATGTACATGCCTTCATTATTATTTCAAATGGAGACACCGAAAGCCGGACGGGCGATCTACCCATGAACATTCCTTCACCTTGTACCAATACTATTGTAGCCCATGAACATTCCTTCACAGACATGTACCAATACTATTGTAGGTATCTACCTCCTATAATAATAAAAACCCAGTTATTTACCAATAATTAACCAAGTGTTCAGTTAATTACCCCTAAAATGCAGTTATTAACGGTTAAGTATCCGACTGTGACCTATAAAACATTACATATTGAACCTTAAAATACTGTGAAATAACCTTTAAAAATAATAATTGCTTAACTGAGTGGTTAAAATCCGACATTGTTTCTGTAAAAATATATATCATGCTGATCCACGAATGCGAAAGTTTAGAAGTTCAGCCATTAACGAAAGTACAGTAACACCAACTTGCTCATCCTCTGTTCATAGAACAAACGCTGGCTGTCGAGTTGCTGTGTCAAAATGTAGGTGAACTCCAACTGCGCAGAGTCCAGCTTCTCCCCGCCACAAGCAGAGTCTTCTGCGGTCAAGCCGCCCTCGGCAGCCACCAGCTTACCATCCGCCTTGTTTTGGACTAAACGGTGCACGAAATTGTCACCTGAGCAAAATACAAATTATTATGTTTTACCTCTGTCTACCATTCTGGGGATTTATAGACGTGATTATAATGGTGGTACTCATATCCATATGTACTCACCAGCGTAGTCCCATACTCGATTCGAGCCTAACTGCAGGGCATAAGTGTGATTCGATGCCAAGAAATGTTTTGCTGCGTGTCCACCTTCGTATCTACAATTTTTGTAATATATTTAATATTAATATTATTTAACAATTAAATAATAATATTTATTTTTTAATAAAATGGTGAAAATTTAAAATATATCAGTCAAATCTGCCGCTTCTCTCACCTGCCACAGCCAACGTGTCCACATATCAGACATATCCATAGAGTGCCAGCCTCTACCCCGTCGAGCAGGCCTTCGGCAACACCACTAATATTCTCCCTGGTCTCATCCCCATCTTCCTCTTTAAGAAAAAAAAAGCTATTTACATCGACACAGTCATTCACTTGTGTTTATACCTAATATACAAGGCAAATATTAACAAAGCACTTAAATTGTTATCATGCCATATGGTATTAATTCCTGGGACTTCGATCAAACTGATATGATTGAGTGACCTGCAAGAGCAGCCCGCTCACACTGGAAGCAAGTGTTGCCCCCTCGCGGCTCCGGCGTCTGCGCACACCGGCACACGGGGCAGCGCGCGTCCCTCCAGCGCACCAGGCACTCCGAGTGGAAGGCGTGTGCGCACTGCACGCTCAGCACTCCGGCCACGCTCTCGTCCATTCGCTCTAAGCAGACCGGGCATGTCGGCAGCTCCGTGTGTGACGGCGGAGGAGTTCCATCACGAGCCCATTCGACCCGCGACACCCAGGCCATGTGGCAGAGTGCGTTCGGTTCCAAACTGCTGTAGGGAACCCCATCAAATGTTTCATGGAACTCGCGTGCTGCTTGGTAGGTACGGAATCTGTGGATATAAAAGCCCAAGATAAATATATATAATAAATAGTGTGTATATTGTAGTTCTCTACAATGTTGATGTTTAATGGGTAGAATGAAGTTAATGAAGTTTAATGGGTACTTGATAGCTACAAACGGGCCCTTTCTTTCATCCCTATTTTTTCTAGCTATTTTCAGCCCTTACACACACACACACACACGTGAAAACACACGCAACACTAAAGCAAAATCATGTATATCCAAGATTGACTTACGTGAATAAGGCCATATAGTGATCTGGGGAGCCATCCCGCAACACTCTCACATGTGCAATGTCTTGTTGACAAGCTGCTGCAAATGCTAGCAAGTCTGTAGCACCTAGGGCGCCAGGGACTGATAGCAGGCATAAGGTCTTGGCTTCTTCAGCTTCTTTCATTTCACTGAAATTGAAAATATGATCACGAATAGGAAAGCCCAGGCACACATACACACACAAAGTACTCGCAGAACTAAGCATGAACTCAAGTTATTGTATGTACAGCAATTATGGGCAACAATCTCGACAAAGTACTCTAGTTGCGCATTACCCATGCGCAAGCTTTCTCGCGTTTGTTAGGGATTTTTCCCGGTAACTATAAAATTTTGTTTCTGAATTTTTATTTTTTCATGTCATTTAAGTACCTAAGTAATTTTGTAATTTTGTCATGGCATGAATTTGTAGCTGCAAAATAGGTGAATGCACTGGTCCCTGAAATACAGTTAATACTATTTTGGAGACAAAGGAATTCATATTTACTGTAGATTTTGTATTTTTCTGTCAATAAAGAAATTATTATTTTTTTTTTTTTATTTTTTTTTTTTTTATTTGGGTAAACAAACAGTAACACAATACAATATTTGCCTGAGGAAGAGTTTTTTACATGTGTTATAATCGTGTTACCAACGACATTTACCACAGCTTGGTAAGATAGTAGTAAAAAAGAAAGCGAATACATAAAAAACACTAAATAAATATAAGAGAATGGTAGGGCTATTTGAAAGTTTCAATTATCTTAACTCTAAAGGTACTAGGACGCGTTGCCGCAATATCTATATCGTTAAAATTACCGTTATATAAGTTGACTAAGCGATGCATCGGGGAACGTGCTCCTGCGTTAGTCCGGCAGCGATATGTTGCAAAAAGTTGGCAAGGATTCCGGCAATGCGTCCTAATAGGTATTCTATATGCAATTTTATTAATTAAGGCTGTACAATCATATCTATTATTACAAATATCATATAACAACATTGTTTGAAGCAATATACGTCTATTTTCAAGCGTAGGGATATTGTATTCTTCAAGTAGTTGTTCGTAGGTTAAGTAGTTACGGTAACATCTGTATTGCATAGATCGCATGAACTTCTTCTGGACAGACTCTAAATCCTGCTTATATTTACCATAGTAAGGGTCCCATATAGACACTGCAAATTCCATTTGAGGTCGCACCAGTGATTTGTAAAGATGGAGATAAGTGGCTGGCCGTGCAAATCTTTTGGTATTTCTCATAACAAACCCGTACATTTTAAACGCTTTATTTACTACATTATCGATGTGCAAATCTAGATGTAGCTTGCAATCTAACGTGACACCTAGGTCTCTAATAGAATCAACACTATCTAGTTGCACACCACACAGTGTGTATTTATATTTGAAAATTTGTTTTTTCTTTGTAAAGGTAATTGACTTACATTTATTTAGGTTTAAACTTAATTTATTACTGACGCAATAGTTCGAAAAACAGTCAAGATCATATTGAAATTTCTTAAGATCGTCGGTATTTGTGATTGTATGAAATATTTTAAGGTCATCAGCGTATAATAAAAAGTTACAAAATTTAAAACAATTAGGTATGTCATTTATGAAGATTATAAATAATAGGGGGCCCAAAATAGAACCTTGTGGTACACCTGAGCTCACAGGTACAAAATCGGATTCAAAGCCATTTAGTGCGACCTTTTGAGTTCTATTGCTTATATAAGCCTTGAACCACCGCCATAAATTTCCACGTATGCCATTGAAGGCGAGCTTATCGAGAAGAATTTTGTGATCCACCCTGTCGAAAGCTTTTCGAAAGTCTGTGTACACGCTGTCTGTTTGCATATTCTTATCCATATTTTCAAAAAGATTAGTTGTGTAAATTAATAAATTTGTGTTTGTTGATCTACGTTGAAGGAAACCATGTTGCTGTGGTATGATAATATTGTGAATTGATGGGTAAACAATATTATGTACCAGTCTCTCGAAGAGCTTCGACAGAGCGGGTAAAATCGAGATAGGACGATAATTTTCTACTTTAGTTTTAATGCCTCCTTTGAATACTGGTATGATACGTGCAGCTTTCCAGACATCTGGGAAGACACCTTCGCGTAAACACAAGTTAAATAAATGTTGTAAGGGTTGGTATATAACCTCAGCAGTTGATTTGAGAAAAAAAGGACAAATGTTGTCTAGACCAGATCCTTTTGTTATATCAAGGGCTCGCAATTCTTTAAAGACATCCTCTTCAGTTATTTGTATGTGACTGATGATAAGATCAGATTGCTGGTTATTATCTGGTATATTTTTAACATCATAGTTGTCAGGAACATAAGAGGGTTCAAATACAGACTCAAAAAATGATGAAAATAGATGACATGTTTCTTTGGAATTGTTTGAAGTAACATTTTCATATGTTATGTTCTTCGGAATGTCAGGTCTATTTTTCAGATTTTTTATATATGCCCAGAAATATTTTATATTGTCTTTAATTCCATCTTCGACAAAAGTCAAATATTTTTTATAACATTCCTGTGATACGGTACTGAATCTGTCCCTGTACATGGAAAAGATATGATGATCAGATAAATTTTTGTACTTTTTCCATTTAATCCATGCTTTTTTTTTATTTTTACTAATGTGGACGAGAGCCGGTGAGAACCATATAGGAAACTTAGAAGATTTAATTACTTTAGAAGGTACGTGTTTTTTTATTATGGAGAAAATATGTTTATAGAAAACAGATACAGCACTTTCTGCATTAAGATTGAGAAATAGGTTGTCCCAGTTCGTGTCAGATATATCGCTATTAATTACTGAGTAATCAGCCTTTTTAAAGTTATACTCGGTTCTAGGCTTAGTAGCTAGCGGTACAAGATGGTCCATAAATGGCATGATAGTAAAGAAAGGTGGATGTAAGGGATCAATTGGAACAAGTGGTGCTGGAGCAAGCGTTGATGTGCTATCGGGAATATTAGTAATAAGTAAATCTAAAGTTCTATCATTAATATTTTTGTACTTATTTGTTTGATAAGCGTTGAAGATGTTCATAAAGTTTATTAACTGTTTATTAGATTGACAGTAATTGCTATGCATCACGGGCTCTGTATATGTGTTACAGTCACGCCATTCGAAATTAGGTAAATTGTAATCGCCAATTATTATAAACTTGTCTATATTATTAGATTGAAATATATCAGTTAAATAATCAAAATGATGCGTATAAACATCCGTCTTCATACTAGGCGGTATATATACGGCACTAATAACAAGATTGTGGTTACGGGTACGCAATTCGACGAGTATATGGTCAACCAGGGGGGAGGGCGGCCCGTGCAGCTGCGCGGACCGACGTCGCAACGCAGACGCACACTCAGTCATGTCCATTCGCCTCGCATCAAGCTCGCGCCGCACCGCCACCATCACACCGCCGCCATCCTCTCGCCCGCATGCTATGAGGTCGCGGTCGCAACGAAACACCCGATATCTGGGGTCCAGTATTTCATTGTCATAAATATCGTTATTAAGCCACGTTTCAACCAAAACAATGACATCATAATTATGTGCTAAGATGTTCATATAAAGCTTGTGCAACTTTGTTTTCAAACCGCGGCAATTTTGATAATATACTGATAAGTTGTTATCCATAAACTGTTGTCAAACAATAAAATTGTGTGGGAATAAAAGTAGTAATGAGAAAACCAAAATTCACACGACATACATGTATCAATATCTCCATCCCCACATGACTATGGCATAAATAATTCACAATAATAAGTAAGTGGGTACCTGTAGTTGTTTCGCGTAGTCCGCACCTCGAGAATACAATGTACAGAAACAAAAACAAACAAGCAATGTATAGAAAAAAGAGAAACTGCGTGTCTACACAATCATATATAATCCCAAAACAACACACACATGCGTTATACGTAGTATTGGTGGTAATTATTAGTCTACTAGTGGTATAAACCCGTAAATATTCAAGATTACGTTCAACATACAGTATTTTAAAGTATCCACTATAGATTTCTATTTTTATGGTTAAGTTGTGAAAACATAGATCTGCATAAGAATAAGAAAAACTAACTATAAGTTGTACTGCAACACATACAGAAAAACAACAACAGTCCCGAGTCCGTCGCAGAAAGAAGTTACTCGAATATACACACGTACTTAACTGTCTCGCTATATAATAACTTTTGCAACACACTGGTGCCATACGCAATAATACTAATACATTACTATGCAACAAAACTAAAATATCTATAAACATGAACGCAGGATAACATATACAAACACACACAGGATTCATACCTAGCAACTCATACTTGTGGTGGTTATCAAGTCCCGCTAAATTTTTCGAGGCCCGAGCCAACCTCTTCTCCATGCCGACACGCCCGCCGGGTGACGAACGAGCCTCTGGCGCAGGCCTACCTTTCGGTGCTGGGAGGTCAGGCGGCAGCCGCTCCCATAAAAGCCATGTAAGTAAAATCAAAAGGAGAAGAAGTGTACGAATACTGGGTCCGAGGCAAAAGGTCTGGATGCAATCGGGAACCAAGCCAAAATGATAAACTGACTTGTACCAAACATAATATCTTTTGTATATCTCCATGTTAGTACATATTGTTATTTTTAATATAAAAACTGCTTGAAAGTTTAAAATTCTATACCATTTATCTATGATATGATCAATCAATTTTTGTAAGGTCCGTGGGTGATCTGATCGCAATAGCACGTGAGGTGTCAGTTTTACGAACGAGGATCGTTCCGTGCTTGACCCAGATATGCTTGTAATCCTTTTTTCTGGCAGCCTCTCGACACTGACGAAAGAGCAACTTGTTACTTAGCGTGAGATGCTCGTTGACATAAATATTTAGTGGAGATCCAGAAATTGATAACTTGGTGGTATCCAATCCCTTAGTTGCACGACAAGCAGCGATCACATTGTCACGAAGCATTCTGTTGCAGAATTTAACAATTATATTTTTTGGACGTTGATCTTTTTGATCGGCATGTGGAACACGATGTACGGCGACAATGTCAGATGCGTGAATTGGGTACTTAACTGCGTTACCTAGACCTTCCAATATGTTTATGAGGTTTTCACCACGACGGTCTGGGATGTTCGACACTTCTATGTTACATTGCCTGGCCTGCTGTTCCAAGGATATTATCTTTTGTTCTAGCGACTGAATATGTAATAAAGGTGAGGTATATTGAGAAACATTATTCTCAACTTTTATCAAACGTTCTTCAATATTATCCTGCCTATCCGTAGCGAAACGCAGAGCTTTTTCCATCTCAGTAACTGATCTGTTGAGATTATCATAGTTTGTTGTTAGCTGCGTAATTTTTGTGTTGATAATCGATAGTTCTGATGTAATTTTTGAGAGTTCCAAAGAAACGGAAGATCTAATCGCGGACGCTACAGTTTTGTTTATACATTCTGTTATTTTACCGTTCCAATGTGACATTTGTTTCTCAAACTTACTTTCAATGAGTCTCAATATCTTGTCATGCTCTGGATTCACAGATCGTTTTCTGTCTCGAGTATTGACGTTGGTGTCTTCGTCTGTTGCCATCAATGACGGTAGATCGCCATCGGAAGGTAATCTTTTCGGTGGAGTGCGTTTAAGGGCCATATCGCAACGTTACTTATGTTTGGTATTTGTATAGGCCAAGCGGAGTAACAAGGATGAAAAATATGCTCCGGTCCTTTATCGCACCGGTGAGGTGAGGTACCCCGCGCAGCAGGCCGTTCACGATGACCGGAGAATTGTAGACACTTAGTTCACACGATTTTATCCGCTCAGTAATAGCACCACGAACGATAATATTGTTTGTACACATATGTATCCTTTTATTAAATAAACTGACAGCACTACCGCTCTAAACGCGTTCTGAATGGTCACTGTGTATCTATACTTAAGTAATATTATAAAGAGGTAAAGTTTGTGACGTTGTGAGTTTGTATGGGCTAATCTATATTACAGCAAAATTGATGTTATTGAAAAACAAGATGTAAGTATAATAGCTTTAAGCTTTATTACAATGATAGTGTTGTACCAACTAGGTTTAAGTATCGATGCTAAATTACAGTGGGGATCACATATTGAAAAAATAGCTAGTAGGTTAAGTTCTGCTTCCTACGCTGTGAAAAAGATTAGGACTTTAACAGACATAGATACCGCTAGAATAGTTTATTTCAGTTATTTCCATAGTATTATGAGCTACGGCATTCTTCTTTGGGGTAATGCCGCAGATTTAAATACAATCTTTGTACTGCAAAAGCGGGCGGTGTGGGCAATTTTTAAGTGGGGCCCAAGAGTCTCTCTCCGAGAAAAGTTCAAAGAAATAAACACTATAGTTTCCCAATATATTTTTGAAAATCTTTTGTATGTTAGAAGAAACATTTCCAATTTTTTAAGACTTTGTGATATACATAACGTAAATACTAGACATAAAAACAATCTTGTGGTTTGTAATAGTCGACTCCACAAGATTAGTAATTCCTTTCAGGGTAACTGTATACGCTTCTACAACAAGCTTCCTAGTGAAATGAAGAATCTACCTCTTCATAAATTTAAAAGCCAAATTAAAAGTAAACTCTGCCAAAAAGACTTAAAATTCAAGACTATTTAGACGACAAACAGGCTTGGATATGAACTGTTTGCTCTCTCTCTATGCTACTCAAACGAAATATTGTACTTAGGTTAAGTAAATATGTTTGTAAATAGACCAAAAAAAACAGCCCGCTCAATTTCTTGCTGGAGTCTTCTCAGGACAGGGCCGCGTTTCGAACTGGTGCCATTTGCCAAACATTAGATTAATTTTTTGACGTTTTGTAAGTACCGTATTAATGGTCTAAACAGAATAAATGGTTTTTGACTTTGACTTTGACAACTATTCCATAGATAGAATAAAAAAATTATTACTCAATTTACTTACTTCTCTTTGTAAAGATGCAAGACACCTTTAGTAACTTCTACAAGGGGATTCCCACAAAAAAAGCTTATAGTATCATCATCTTCGGAAATACTTGAGCCTTCAGGAGGAGAGCGCCGAGAGCTAGTAGGCAGAAGACTGGAGTCAGTGTTGGGCCCAGTGAGGACACTGGCATAAGTTTCTACTGTGATGATCTTGGTCTCACGAGCACCTCTGTCTTTCTTCTTTTGCTCTTTTGCTGCTTCTGATTTCAAAATAAAATAAAGGTAAATAGAACGTAGGTAGCAGAACTAATTGAGGTGTCTTTTCCAAATTCAATATCCAGAATTCCAGACACTTAAAAAATCATTTTTATAACATGCTTTTGTAAGCATTGCCAGAACACATATTTCAATCTCTGGGCACTTCAAAATGTCAGATTAATTTAAAATGTATGAAGCACCATAGACAATACAATAATATAAAAAGTTTATTCCATTATCCTGACCAGGCTCTGGGCATGAAAATTTAATACAAACTGAGGTGTCACCAGTACATTGCCACCTAGAATGAGGAGCGGAGAAGAAACAGAAAGAAAAAGGCACTTTTCTGGTCAAACTGGCTTACTCATACTTGAAAAGCAGACCTCTAACACTGCTTTCATATATTATTATAAGAAATTTAAACTAAGAGAACTGTATACCGTGTCTAATTATGGTTTATTGAAATCTTTGCTTAGGTAACACCCCAGCAGAAGCAGGCCGGGACGGTGGGGCGACTAGCGCCCCTCCCCCAAACCGGGGCAAGACGGGGACTCCGTGGTTCCCAAACCCGAGGGGGCCATCTCGAAACCGGAGATGGCCCAGGGTCAGTCGGGGTGCGAGGCATATGCTCTATGGGCAACCTTACACCCCGGCGTCTGTAGACCCGAGACGGCGTGCGGTTTTAGTCGGTTCAAGCCCGACATAACCGCCCCTGCTGGCACGCGGGGGGGTATCCGAAGGGATTTCCGCACGAAAAAAAAAAAAAAAAAAAAAAAAAGGTAAGTATCAGGGGTACCGGCCTAAAGGCTTGGGTCTGAAGATCTTGGTAGAACCCCATAAACCCTGGTGGGGGGACCATACACCCAGCCGAGTTTATGTTAGCATGTTGTCTACAGCTACAGATATTTTTAGTTGAATTGGCATCAATGATTACATTACTGTATTGTTTTATTTATTTATTTGCTAATGTAAGACTTGACAGTGGTTTTTTTTCATTTCATGTGGTGTTGTGGTACCAGTGTGGTGCCTACTGTATACAGTATTAAAAGTCACCATCTGTTAGAAACTTGCAATTGTTTTCTTTACTCTATCAGAACATACAATAATCTCAAAACATGTTAATTTTGTCATTCAAATCAATATATTGACTGTAAAATAGCATTTACATTATCTAAATAGTCTGGTTATTTCATTTTGCACTTTCCTAGTGCTTATTATCCGTAATAAGTAGAAAAACGGAATTCAATAATCAGTTGCTGATATTAACAAATTGTTTAATGATTCTTACCCATTTCAGTGGGATTATCGCCCATTTCAGGAAGATCTTCGTCAATTTCTATACGCAAAACACACAAAGAGACGGACATTTACAATGAAATTATTTATTCAAAATAAAAAAAACTGATTTTGCTTTTACATCACTAGTTAAATCACATTGAATTGTAGACTGAGAATCGAACATAGAATGAAATGAATTACAAAACAATAACAAAGCAACAAACTCGGAATTTTTTGCGAACACAGCACAACAGTACAAGATCAGATGATAAAAATTGGGTAATCAAAATAAAATTGAGATAGCATATACGCAAAATGTTATACAAAAGAGAGATGCAATAACAACTATAATGACAACGCAGATAACTTCCAAGTCAAAACGAACTTTTTAAATAACCTTCTAGTTTGGGTACCAGTAATTTTGCTAATTCACACGATACAATTTGGTTGCACAATCCGATTTGCCAATTGAATTGATTGCCTATCCACACTTAGATCCCCCCTGTATTGAAAATCAATATTTCTATCTATACGACACGATTGGATTGTACATCTAGTCAAATTGGTCATTAAATTGTATTGTGATTCTCACGAGTGTACTCGTATCGTGTCGTGTGATCGTGTGACGTATGTGGAAGGGTGGAAAGATTTTCAGTCTACGGTGGAATGGAAACCGTAGGAGCCACTTAGTCCACAGTCATAATCATAACCAACTCACAACTTCACCAATACCAATATCTATAGTCATCTCATTATAGTCG
Source organism: Cybosia mesomella (assembly GCA_946251805.1). Lineage (NCBI taxonomy): Eukaryota > Metazoa > Arthropoda > Insecta > Lepidoptera > Erebidae > Cybosia > Cybosia mesomella. Next base: position 24,685,507 of record OX276407.1, read on the forward strand.
CTGTCTCTCTACTAAGACGTCGTTGCATTTCAAACACAATTTAAAACTTATATTTATCTTCTAGCAGTCTAACAGTCTAAGTTGGCCAACATTACTGTTGTTCGGTATCAGAAATCAGATTATTTAATTGTTAATGCGTGTATCCGAAGTAGTATTCCGGTTAGTAGTCCAGTTAGTAGGGTAGTGTCAAAAAAAAGGGTAGTGTCGCACTGTCAGAATACATTGCGTATTTGTCAGACACCATCATTATAAATCTTATAAGGAATAAGCAATTGGACTCTGTATTTCAAAAACTCGTTGAACAGTGGATGTGGAATAGATGCGAATATAGATCTATGTATACGAGAAAATATTCAATATGGCTACTGGCTACAGATCATACGACGTGAGCTGTCAGCTGTAATAATTTTTGTTTCTTTGTGTTTATTACGCATTTGAAAATGTTGTGATCATTACGTACTCGCCAATATGGGTGCGAAAGACTCAAAACCATCATTTATATCATACGAGGATGCAGTGAAACGAGGTACGCGTGGTGTACAAAGTCGATTTAAGTGCGTTGTAGGAATGTGATGAAAATCGGTTTATTTTATTTCCAGTGTCTGAAAGTGAATTGAGACGCATACGCGAGGCGTTCAAGAGATGTGCCGGTGCAAATGGTACGGCCTTGAGTTTGGAGGCTTTCGTCCACGAAGTGCTGTGTGATGGAGTTCCATACGAGGTAGCGGAATGGTTGTACCAGGCGTGCGGCGGGACCAAGAGGGGCATTGCTTTCAGGGAGTTATTGTGTGGCATCGTAGTGCTCACCAAAGGAAACATCGAAGAAAAAATAAAGTGAGTAAGAAGTCATAACTATCATTGTTAATTGTAAACAATTACATCACTTGTGATAATTTACGTGTATTTATTAGCGCGAAATTTCAACTCTCAATTGCTTTACGATGTATATAAACATCAAACAATGTAATGAATCAGAACAATAAACAATTTTCTTTAATTATGTACAAATTTGGAATTTGAATGTAAGAAACAGGTAAGAAAATTTAATTATTGGAAGAAGATTATTAGTAATATATATATATATATATATATATATATATATATATATATATATATATAAAAGTCGGTATAAATACTTATGCACAGAAATAGGTGCGAATATGAATAAAATGTTCAGTTCGCTTCTGTAATTTTATTGCACTAATAACACGCAAATTCACATTTACCTGTTGGTGATACTTTTCCTGTTGTTGTCAATGACTTAAAAATGTAGTGTTAGTGACTTTTAGATGTACCAGCTTAAAAAAAAATGTAGAGGAATATTCATTATACCTACATTCTGATTTTTTAAATCATCATTGCGCTAGTCTGGGTTGTATCCAAGGTTCTTTTGTTCTGATTCTTTTGATCTCCCCTAAGATTTGCTGAGCAGCTGATACTCATTCAAATAATTAAAATGCTAATCTGTTCCTAAAAAAACTATCTTACATACTCAAACAAATATTAAATTGCACGTTTTTAACTTATACAAATCCACAAGACTGAATGTTGATCAGTGACTTTTTAACAATAGAATATCAAATCTAGATGACATGCACAACAGGTTTCACTCCATATCTGTTTGATATTTTTTTTATTTTTATACCACTCAGGTAATCCCTCTCCCCACCGGCCGGCGGGGGTGGTTATGTCAGGCATGAACCGAATAAAACCTCACACCGTCTCGGGTCTTCAGAGTGTAAGGTGGCCCATAAGGCATTTCCCTCTCACCCCTACTGACACAGGCCATCTCCGGTTTCGAGATGGGCCCCTCAAGAATTGCTGTAGTACCTAATTAAAAAATTATTTGTTTAACGTTTTCATATACAGTAATCACCATCATCAAGTAATCTGCATTGATCACTGATCCTGTGAAGTTTGGGTGTATGTGATATGAGGTTCTTCAAATGCAAGATTGAGCAAATTTTTCAGTTTAGAAACTGTCTAAAAACATGTCCTTAAATTTACTGAAACAATGATAGTGATGTGTGGTTGTATAATACATCTCTGTTTACCCATTCTGGTATTATACAGATGTGTGGTTGTATAATACATCTCTGTTTACCCATTCTGGTATTATACAGATGTGTATTGAAAAAAAAACTAAAATATAATAAAATATTCTCCACTTTAGAAACAATACCACATTATTTTTATATGAGCAAGTAAAGAACAAACTGCCTCAATATTTTTGTATTTTGGAATTTTCTTGTTTTGGGTGTATGGATACCAAGATTTTTGGGGCCCTAGTGAACCTCACCTGCTAGCTGGTACACGATATCGAAATTCTGTAGTTAGATCATTTGTCGAACTTTTTACTGCTTCAACTACCCATAATGACCACCATAGATGTTTGTAAGGGAACAGGGACTATCGGCTTAATGTGCTCTCCGAGGCACGGAGGGGTCTCAATGTATCGGAAGAATGTATAGAATATAACTTTAACCAAGTGTATAATACTTTATCTTCACCTTCCCATTACATGCTTTAATCACACATGTTGTATATCTCTGCATTACATATTACTATGACATCATTAATTGTACCTAAACAATTTAATATTGTTTTAGATTACATATTGAGGCCTCCTATTTCTATACTTTTGTTATGCAATGTCTTTGTGTTCTTGAAAATAATTTATACATTTTTATATTTCCAAGTTGGTAGATGAGTATACAGCCTATGTGATAAGGAGTTGTTGCGACTCCTGCTTTGTCAAGTCCTACATTATCAACATTTCCCTCATCAAGGATCTTAGATGCTATCACTCATCACAAAAAACAATAGCTTGCAAGGAGTTTTTATAAAATCTTTAACAAATAATTGTGGTCTGACCATCTGTCTGGCTATTGTTGCCCCATCACAAAGAGTGGTATTTTTTTAAAGCAGTCTTAAGCTCACCAAATCGGTATGTGGCAGTGAAAATGTTTTTCAAAACAGCGTCTTTCGCGACTATTTTATTCGAGTCCATGAGCTTTCGAACCTTTGAGGCAGTGGAAAAATAATTCGCAGCAGCGTGCGTCGCAAGGACGGCATTTGAAACTACATACGACTATGGTCTAGGAAGGAGTAGGCTGAGGTGTGTTAACACTCACATTCGGCTATATTTTTTTCAGCCGCTACCGTAAATTTCCAAACAGAAAAAACCCAATGCATTGATTATGGGACTCATGCACTGGAACTGCACTTGTTACCGCTGCATCCAGTGTTAAACACCGAACTACAATATACTGCAGATTCTTCATCCGTGGAGTGTAGAGTATGAAAGAAGTGACGTGTCATTCTTTTACATGCCAGGATGGACACTTGGACATTAACTGTGGTGGTATTACCCATCACAGTTTTCAGTACCTCTGCCTGCGCCTTTAAGGATGTACAGTGTACAGGTGTAAATATTTGAAAGATATTTATTTTTTGAAAGTACAATATGAAATAAGCATAGCAATAGCAACTGCGAAGCAACTGAGAAGCTGCGATAGCCCAGTGGCGTACGTAACGGACTGCTGAGACGAGGTCTCGAGTTCGATCCCCAGTCGCCCCGGGCACACACCTCTGACTTTTCGTAGTTATGTGTGCATTAATAAATGTTAATTATCGCTCGCCTGATGGATGGCAATAGACTCGCCCTCTATTACATTGGGACCCTAACATAACTGGCGAATCGTGGGTGTGTAATATACATCTCTGTTTACCCCTTCGGGGATACGGGCGTGAAGTTATGTTATGTAACTACCTACTTAACTTCAACTGAGATGGCTTTTAGTAGTTAGTTCACAGACAGCCTGTTGTATATTATTGTACCTCAGGAGTCTCAGGTTTTAGTTAAAAAAAATCACAGATTCAAAGAATCATCTATACTATTGTAAAATTGTAATTAAGTCATGTCTGTACATTGCAGGTATTTAAAAAAAAAAACTTGGGTTATGTTACATTAACGATACTGAACAATAATTTTTTTTTTTTGAATTCTTGTCGGTTGGTCGGTTTGTTCGCGATTAACGCAAAAACTACTGAAGGGACTTAGATGCGGTTTTTCTGTTAGTTAGGTCTTGGTCAGACTTCAAATCTGCCATATTGCCGATTGCAATTGGTTAAGTAGAACCGGAGACAAGACCAAAAACCATAACCGTCCTCACGATAAGCCGCGGGAATCAGCGAGTTGTTTAATTTCTGCAACGAAAATTCGCGCACTAGTAAATTCTGCTTGTGTAGTCAAGTATAATCAGGCTCGAAGTAAGAATTTTTAGTGACGTACAAAATCTCATGCATGACACCAGTAGCCCATCGCAGCGTTAATCCCGGCCGCGTCCGAATCTTTCACTTTGGAGTTGGAGCCTGGCGTGCGCTTTCCGACTTTTTCTACTTCACTTCGTACAGTTTTCGCCATCCCTAATAGTGTGACTATTGGCACACATGTCACCTTTTACAACATCCAGGCCCAGTAGAAAAATAAAGGGGCTTCCTCACGATACAATTGTATCCCAATTTAAGCCCAAACTGACTAGATAGACAATCAAATCGTATCCTGTGGATCTAAGATTTGATCTACAATGTATGTGTCGATGGAAATTGGCCAATCTGATTGGGCTATTAAATTGAATCGTGTGTAAGCCGTATAAGCCCTATCGTCTCCTCATCCCGGTCGCGGTCGTATAGTGCATCCTTAATATTTGTTTGCTTGATCTGACAGTATAATCTTGACTAAAATCTGTTTAAAATCAATCAAATATTGAGGTTTTGACTAGAATCAACTGAAGTCGAAACGTAAATTAGCTCAGTGTGAGATTGATTCTATTAGCTAACACGGACTACTTCAAACATTTTGTTACTTTGTCTCCAATTTAGTCAAGAATGACATCCTGCATTTACCTACTCTGTGTCATTGTTAAGACCTGCCCTTAGCTGTAACGCCTGTAACAAGATAATATCATGATGGCAAGAGCGGTTCTTTCTTAATGCTAAAGATTTCGCACTAATATAGTACGGCCGTTAGCATTTGAGTCTTCCGAACATAAACATCATTGCCCTAACTATACGCGGCATAGCCGTTTGTTGGTGGCTGAACTCCTCCGTAACAACTCGCGCGATCTTGACCAAATTTACCACGGTGATGGTTCATGTCCGATGTACCATTGAGGAATAATCACCGAAAAACAGTTTCACGAGCGCGCGGCCTTAGCTCCGCGCACGACCGTAGTAAGATGTCTTATTTTCAAGTAAGAGTTCTGCTCGCTCAGCTCAATTTATTTCAGTCGCACCCTGCACTGGATTCCTAGTTTAGATGTGATTTAAAATTGAGCACTAAATGTAATGCCTTCTAAATGAATTTGCATCTTTCCCAAGCGACTAAAATATAGGGTTCTTCAAGAAGGGTATTAGAAGGTTTATAAAGGTGCGGCAGCGCGAGTGTGACGGCCCTGATGTTGCTCACGCCCATAGGACACAGTCACCTATCAGGTGGGCCGAGTGCCACTAAGTGGTATAATAACAGAAAGTGAAACTTTTGCATGGGACTTACGTGCGGTAGCAGGAACATGAACACTTGAACAGGTACCTACTAGGAAATACACTATTATTTCCTTCATGAGTAGGTATAATGAGTCAATCTTAGATCCTCAAGTGATTTATAAAATGTAGGTATTTTGATCTTAATCGAAGCTTGATTGCAGATATATTACAATTGCGGGATTACTAGCGGTCTATGTTACCTAAAACTTTTTACCGGCTACCATTAAAATTGTACTTCTCGTTACTGCGACCCGTTCTTAATTTTGCATATTGCCAGTTATCTTAACCTTGCCGAAAAACAATTAAATAAACAAAAATTAGCGCATAAGTTTCACAGTTTCGAGCGCAGCGTAGTCAGCGTGGTGGTTACTGATTCAGAATGCTCACACACTTTTCTGAATATACTAGGACGGTTACCAGCTTCGCAATCAACCCAAACTTAAGCGTAGCGAGATTTGCCTATCCAACAATAGGTCAACGTGACCGGTCGACTTTTTCCATTGATTTTGTTTTTCGGTGATTATTCCTTGATGGTAAGACCGATCTGGACATTCGACCCCTTACGACACTCAGTAATGTCTACTTGATCATCGTGGTAAATTTGGTCGAGATCGGTCAAACGGTCTCGGAGGAGTATCATTTGTTTGAAATGCAACTTTGAAACCAAAGACGTTTCGCTCGCCTTCGGCTCGCTACGCTTAACAATGCATTCAATTAAATTTTTAAGCATTTTGTATGCTTACTTTTTTCTTAAGATTTAGATCGTAGTTCGCAAGAATTACGGTAGATGGCTCCAGCGTCGCCTTAAGAGGTATATAATATATCGGAGAATTTCGAATATCTGGGACGTGTCTAGATAGCTCAGCTGGTCAGAGCATTCCCCCTGTAAGGGACTGGTCACGGGTTCAAGTCCTGTTCTAGATGTTCTCTTTTTCCGATCTAAATCTTTATACAATGCATTCTCTTCTTCTCTTCCCTTTTCTACCTTAAAACCGAAACAAAACGTTCATTATCCTCACGCGAAAGACTGTTGGTAATTTGGTAATTGCTCTTTTTACCTTTTTCGCTGTCGAATTCCCACAGAACCGCAGGTAACTAGGCTTTTACTTTCTTTTTTTTTCGTGCGGAAATCCCCTCGGATCCCTCGATTACCGCACCGCGGTTATGTCGGGCTTAGGTATGACGTAAATACACTAGGTAGGTACCTAAGTATTCACGACGTCATACCTTTTGTGAGATTCTTCTGACGCAAAGCGCGGTTTTTACTCATTGTTTTGCGTAAACCGATTCTCTAGGCAATAGATGTAATAAGTGTGACGCCGTAGATACCGAATAGCCTACTGCCTAGAATATGATTTACCTGCACCTTTTTTTTTTTTTTCGTGCGGAAATCCCTTCGGATTCCCCCCCCCCCCGCCGGCCAGCGGGGGCGGTTATGTCGGGCTTAAACCGACTAAAACCGCACGCCGTCTCGGGTCTTCAGACGCCGGGGTGTAAGGTTACCCGAACAGCATATCCCTCGCACCCCGACTGACCCTGGGCCATCTCTAAGCCTAATTGTACCGTGGGAATTCTACGCGCAGAAAAACAAAGACAGCATTACTAAACATAGATACGTTTTGGAAAATATAATCCCCTTTAAGTAATCAAATTCAATAAACATGCCTGGAACACCACCTTCTATCTTCAGGAGTAATTAAATATTCTAAATAAATATTCTACAACATTCTACACAGCGCTTTCTAGACCCAAAGTAAGCATAGTTTAACTAGCTTGTGTTATTGGTTCCAGAATGCGGATAAACATATTTATATACTTTTTTTTTTAAATACATACATATTATACATAGAAACACCCAGACCAATGCAAATAGACATATTCATGCATACAAATATTTGCACTGAGCGGGAATCGAACCCGCGCCCACTGAAGTAGCAGTCGAATGCACTACCGCTACGCCACAGAGGCCTTATGAATATTGCTCACCAAATGTAGCTATACCTTTCTTAATTTTTCATGCGGTAAACCCCTCGGATACCTCCCCGCCGGCCAGCGGGGGCGGTTATGTAGGGCTTGAACCGACTAAAACCTGAAAAAATGTATACCTACCTACATTATAGAGATATTAATGAAAAACAGGATTTTCTCCAACAATGGCGGAACAAAGATGGTGAAAAATGAAAACATTGTTTCGGGTAGGCGTGAAACGTGTACCTATTGTAGAAGTCTCGTTATGTATTCATTTATTTGTGTTCGGAGTAATTTGTATTTGTAGATTATGGTATTTAGTGAGGCCACCTTGAACCTGTGTTTCAAAATAAGAACAAAATTGTTATCGTCCTGTTCGTGCTGAACAGTATTATTATCATAAAATCAACATAAACTGTTTTATGTTCATGTCATTAACTTTAGGTATATGGATTTAGTGAATTAGATCAAAGTGATTATCAATGTAGCAAAATACGGGAAAAACATTAATTGTCCTGTCTGCATATTATAAAGATCGAATCCACAGATTAAAATACGAAACACATGATTCTGAGTGCATAGCATAGCAACACCCAAAGGTCCACCGACTAACAGGTGAGTCTGCTCAATGTGCCTGTGAAACCACGGGCGATGCTCAGGCGCTGGCTTTGCTGTCAGGGTTGGGAAGTCAAACGGCAGTCGCTTCCGATAAAGTCGACATGCCAATCAAAACCAATTAGCGGGCTCACTTTTTTTTTCGTGCGGTAATTCCTCCTGATACCACCTTCGTGTCCATCCAAAGGTTGCCTGTAAGTGTAAATTGCTTTTAGCGATAAGGCCGCCAATTGTACATATGTTGACTGTGTATTCCAAGTACCTATGCATACTCTGATTGGCGTACAATAAAGTTTATTTCTATTCTATTCTAAAACTGCATGCATTCTTGGGTCTTCAGACGCCAGGGTGTAAGGTGGCTCATAAGGCATTTTCCTCGCACCCTGGAATAAGCGGACCCCGGGCTCCAAAGTGCAATTTTTATGGTGGTAGAGTCAAGCAACAGTCATTTTGGCCGTTGCATGAATGGGCCGACTCGACCGGGGAAGCACCACCCTCTCACAGAATATCGACGCCAAGTAACAGTATTTGAACTGTTGCGTTCCGTTTGGTGAGTGAGAGTGCCGGAGCCCAAACTCCTTTCCCATCCCCTCCCAAACTCCTTTCCCATCCCCGCCCAAACTCCTTTCCCATCCCCTCCCAAACTCCTTTCCCATCCCCTCCCAAATTCCTTTCCCATCCCCTTTCCTTTACAGGGTCGGCAGCGCGAGTGTGACGCCAATGGTGTTGCACACGTCTATAGGCCGCGGTAACCGCTTCCTATCAGGTGGGCCGTGTGCTTGTCTGCCACCATAGTGGTATAAAAAAATAAAAAAAAACTTTGGACCTTCATACTTATAGCGATCTCCTAGAGATCGCTATAAGTATGATGATGACTGTAGGACTTTAGGTTTAGGTTTATGTGTAGGTATTTTAGTGACGTGACATAGGTATGCTAATCGTATAATCCAATTCTAGGTTCCTCTGGACCCTCTACGTGAACAACCAAGGTGATAATGGCACATACATCTATAAGCGTGACTTCGCGCGCACCCTGCACTTGGAACACACATCTCTACCGGCCACAGCCGGGCACAGAACCGGTGAGGTCCTACTCAGCCTCTTCGGTGCTGGGGAGAAGGTCACCTTCGACCAGTTCAGATCATGGCTCTTGATTCACAAAGATGCTACGGTGCTGTCAAAATGGCTGCTGTCCGAAGTGAATATTGCTCAAGATTTGGAGACGCCTACATTTTACCAGAGCCTGGCTGGTGTCACACATTTGGAGGAAAGGGTAAGTGTTGATATGTATAAATTTATTAGAATATGCGTTCCTTTTTTTTAGGGATTTTCTTTAGAAAAGCCCTATTGCTATGGAGTTGTCGTCGACGTCGTCGTCGACGTCGTCGTTGCCAATTTTCTGTCACGGTTTTGGGTATGAAGGAGATGAGCTATCGAGTTGCTGTTTTCGGTAATAGATTCGTGCTGGGGTGAACCATTGCAAGATAAAAAAAAACGCAAAATCGAAAATCCCTTGTATTCGGCTGAGCTCGTCTCAGGAATTCAACTTGTTTTAACATTAAAGTGACCATTGCCGGCACCCCGGGTAAGCCCTCGAAAGGATAACCTTAGGGTTTTCGGCGGATTTTGGCCGCCACCGCGACCTCGCTTGGTGGGGTTAAATGAATATGCGTTCCTGATGAATCTACAATCATGTCGGTGTCTATATTAATGTTTAGGATATTGGCCTCGTAATCGAGAGACTGTGGACTCGAACGTTACTCGAACTCGACATTAGCTGGCGAGTTTTCTGTTCCAATCAATTAATTTTCGTACAAGCCACATTCTATTATGTATCAAGGGACAATAAAAGTACATTATATTGTATCGTTGTACGGCTGTAAGAAAAGGACCATCGACCTTACAATGAGTGGTCAAAGTCCATCACGGGCTTAGTGTGGAGATAATAAATATATGTCGGTATGTATGTATTGTGTTCGGATGTTTAAGAAGATTTGCAGTCACGATAGCTGTTTTTATTTCTTACATTCATCACCAATATTTGAAATATTCAAAGACAAGCAACGAAATTTTATTTATTTGAATATGTTATCGTAAACACTGTGTATGTCTATTCGTTGTTGCGCTTTCAATTTGTAAAATAATTGTTTCATAGGAAATATACTGAGCAGGGAGCAAACTACGTATGTGTGTGTGAGTAAGATACAAAAGATAAGATCAAGATATATGTATTGTATTGTTATTTCATAGGCAAATTCGCAAGCCATAAAAGATTTTGGCAATAAATATTCAAGTCCTCACTTTTCCAATTTCCATTTCTTTTTTTAACGTGTGGAATCCCCCACGGGCTTCACCCCATCGGTGCCGACGATGGGGTGGGCGTGGCGGAATTGGACCGACTAAAACCACACGGTGTCCTTCCCAAGTGTCCATTGCCGGGCACCCCGGGTAAGCCCTCGAAAGGATAACCCCAGGGTTACCGGCGGAATTCGGGCGCCACTGCGGACTCGTCAGGTGGGGTCGGGTTTTATCCCGCGTCGGTGAGTTGGCAGGCGTGTGTAGGACATACAAGACACGCCTCCGCCACGGCCTGGCCAACCTCACCTGCAAGCTGTTACACCTGCAGTTAGTAGTATTAGTACATAAAACCAGCGCCAGCTTACTATCTGGCACATGCTGAACTGGGCAGCCATTTGGTGCATTTGTGTGCCACATTACTATTGTGCTCCTGTTATTTTAAGTTCAGTATTTTCAGATGTCATGTAATGTTATGTACTTAGCTTGTGGCCTCTTTGCACTGATAAATGTTTCTTTCTTCCTTTCTTTCAAGCTGCTACACTTGCAGGTTGATGGGCTGATGGTTGAGGCTCTGGGTAAACCAATAATGAAGGGGTAGGCGAGTAGACCCCGGGCTCTCAATCGGGATTGGCGCTCGTTTGATGAGCACTTACAATAATCTTGTTTATGAACAACTGTATCTATCGACAAGTAAGATACTACAACTACTCATCTCCTGTGCAATTAGGAAAACATCACATAACTTCACGCCCTTATCCCCGAAGGGGTAGGCAGAGGTGTATCACACACCTACGATTCGCCAGTTATGTTTAGGTCCCAATGTAATAGGGGGCGAGCCTATTAACATCTACTGGGCACATTACTAAGCGATAATCGACATTTTTAATACTCACATAACTACGAAAAGTCAGAGGTGAGTATCCGGAGCGACTGGGGATCGAACTCATCTCGGCAGTCCGTTACGTACACCACTGGGTTATCGAATTAGGAAAAAAATAATAATAATTACCCAGCTGAATTTCTAGTTTTTTTTTTTAAAAAGAATATTAGTAACCGAAATTACTAATATTCCCCCTAACCCCTCCAGCTAAGCTTAATTGCTTGTGTTAGGAGTGGGTTCGCCTCGGTAGTGTAATGGCCAGGATTCGAACCCGGGACCTCTCGATCGTAGGGTCGACTCCTTAACCGCTAAGCTACCGACGCTGTTGATATCAATGGGTGAGTTGACTGTCGACGGTCGACTGCTAGTTCCTCATAACGTTGTTTTGTATGATATTTACAATAAGTGGTTCATTTGTCATTAATTGCAAGCGTGCTCTGCAGACTATCTGCGCAGCGATTAGATAAAGATAATTTGCATTCACAATTCGCATATCTGCATGAGTCATACATACATCTAAACGGCTTGTGAATGTTGACGCTATTAGATTAATGGCCGTCCGCTGTTGTCTGAATTGAACATTTGATAATAATTGTGGCGCCGCAATTCCATAAGACGGTTTCTTGTCGGGGCTAGACCCGGCAAACGGTTCAGTACGGAAATGCCTCATTCTAAAAATGGCCACTGAGTTCTGAGTGAGTATGATTTACTTACTGTGAATAAAAACGTTTTTATCCTTCTTCACCCAGTTTTCGAAGTTTAAGCCATTTCCAAAATGAGTCCTTTTAAGAATAGGTCATTATAGAAATGAGTCCAATTCGTAATAGGTCACTATCGGAAAAAGTCCTTCTAATAAACCTCAGATACGCGCTAAAGAAATTCCTCCGCGAGGCTATTGAAATTAAAAAACATCCTAATTTTAATAGAGAAGATAGTTGGAATATACCATCAGCTTGCGCCCAGTCATTCACTTAGTTAAAACCAAGAAAAATCAAAATACATCAAGACTTCATGACACTGTGACTGTGTGCTCATTCTGCGTAAATAGTAACACCAACAATTCAGCATAGAGTTCGGGTACTTTGAGATAACTTACACTTCAAACTATAAGACAACCACCATCTTCAGTCTTCCCGTGACCATGGCTGCTGAATAGCAACCGAAACGTCGGGTTCACTGTAAATAATAAAATAACATCAAATGAATCGCGATAGAATCCGTAGTTTTATTTCAATGTGTGACATTCGCGTAAACTTCCGACAATATCAAGTCCTTTTAAGTAAAGTTTCTTTCAGGAATAAGTCCTTTCTAGACTCTGGCCATTTCCGGAAGGGTTTGCCGTACTAAATGTGCCGTGTCGTCAGTTTCGTGTGGTACAATATTGTGCTGATTCTTTCTTCAACAGTTCGTTCTCGTAGTTTTGCAAAGGGAACAGGGAGTGGTTGCGCTGCCGATGATTCGAGCTTATAGTTATTCGAGATTTTGATGCATCGAGGGAGTGAACTGTCGAGCTCATAATTTATCGATTTCAAGTACTATCGAGTAAACGTTTTCGAGCATGTGTTTATAAAGCTTAAGGCTTTCAAGGCCGGCGTCGCATCATCTTCAGTGGTACAGCTCGGGACGCCGTCGAGTGCGAAGAACCTTCCTCGGCGGTGAACTCGCTGCGACTGATCAACTGATGTAGCGGCGCGAGTCACTGGCGTATTCATAGGCGCAGTTGGAGGGGGGAAACAACGTGATCGGTCGTGATTGGTTGAGAGCTGCGCAACCGATGCGCTCGATCCTGATTGGTCGAGGCTAATCAAAGGGGCGTGGCCTCCCGCTACCGGGGATGGTGGTGGCTTCGTCATGTTTGAATTGTGATGACGCGCGGCTCTCAGTGCTGCGTACCAATCTTTCTGGAGATAAAAACCTTCGTTTTTTCTATTAAAATTGTTGGGATGCTTGAATATTTCGATGGGAGCTGTACCACTGAAGATGTCGACCGCAGTGATCGACGAAACGTCTGGAATTCAAGTTTCCGATGGACCACGGCCAAACAGCCCGGAAGCAGTATATTCTACACGAGCAAGTGTTATTCGATCTCGTGTCATTATTAGGCGTCTTGGGTCAGGTAATTTATTTCCGAGGTGATCAAAGTAGACTAATCAATTCCACTTTGGAAAGTGGAAAAATCCCTTATGCGATGGCGGCCGCCGAACAATTTCACGGTTTACTCCCATCCAGTAATACCCAAACGAGTGACATTGTTACTGGTTGGAGAACAAAATCCCATCGTGTCGCACACTGTTATTCGATGAATACTTTTATTTCTCCAACCAGTAACACTGCTTGTATTGGTAATACTGGATGGTGTAGTAAAAAGTGTTCCGTTTGAACATGTTTGGTGGTAATTTCATTGGTCCACGTTTTGTCATGAGGGATAGGGTTTTTCCTCAGCAGCCACAATATGACTGGATAATAAATAAATAAATATTGTAGGGCAACGCCATCTAGACCCAAACTAAGCAGAGCTTGTCATATGGGTTCTAGTATGCGGATAAACATACTTAAATACTTTTTTTTGTAAATAGGTACATATTATACATAGAAACACCCAGACCAATGCAAATATAGATATTTGCACTGAGCGGGAATCGAACCCGCGACCTCTGACTTAACAGTCAAATGCACTACCGCTACGCCATAGAGGTGGACAGAGGTGGTGGAATGGAATAAAATTACTGTTATTCTCAACTGATTGGACGTGACAATCGTTTCGATCCGTTCGACCGTTTCATTATTTCTCGTATTCACCCTATTTATGCTAAAAGCATACAATTATGATCTATGTAGTTACATACTATTTTATTTATTGTATTGTCACGTGCATCTTGTCTCATATAAATAAATAAATAATACTCTACGACATTCTACACAGCGCTTTCCAGACCCAAATATAGCTTGTGTTACGGGTTCCAGAATGCGGATAAACATACGTATATACTTTTATTTTTGTAAATACATACATATTAGACACAGAAACACCCAGACCAATGCAAATAGACATTTTCATGCATACAAATATTTGCACTGAGCGGGAATCGAACCCGCAACCTCTGACTTAGCAGTCGAATGCACTACCGCTACGCCACAGAGGTGGATGGAGGTGGTGGAATGATATGAAATTACTGTTATTGTCAACTGAATGGACGTGACAATCGTTTCGATCCGTTCGACCGTTTCATTATTTCTCGTATCCACCCTATTTATGCTAAAAGCATACAATTATGATCTATTTATGCTAAAAGCATACAATTATGATCTATGTAGTTACATACTATTTGATTTATTGTATTGTCACGTGCATCTTCGTCTCATAATATGATTATAATACCATAGAAGCTCTTTAGATAGCGTTCGTTGTTACTTAACGTTACAAACATACTTACATGTACTTTATTTTTTACTAGCTGATGCTCGTGGCTCCGTCCGTGGAGGTCGGTTATCGTTTTTAGGGATTTTCTTTAGAAAAGCCCTATTGCTATGGAGTTGTCGTCGACGTCGTCGTTGCCAATTTTCTGTCACGGTTTTGGGTATGAAGGAGATGAGCTATTGAGTTGCTGTTTTCGGTAATAGATTCGTGCTGGGGTGAACCATTGCAAGATAAAAAAAATCGCAAAAAATCGCAAAAAAAAAACGCAAAATCGAAAATCCCTTGTATTCGGCTGAGCTCGTCTCAGGAATTCAACTTGTTTAGTCATACTCTGGTTTTACTTAACCAATTTCAATCAAACATACGGCAGATTGGAAGTCTTAGACCCGTCTAATGGAAAAAAACGCATCTAAATCCGTTCAGTAGTATTTGCGTCCATCGCGAATAAATGGACAAATAGATAAGCATACAAACAGACAACAATTCCAAAAAAAAAATGTTCTTTTCAGAATTGTTCATTTAACGTAACCCCAGTATTATTTTGGTAGATATCTCCAATGTACAGACACAACTAACTAATAATTTTATAATATCACTAGCTGATGCCCGCGGCTTCGCCCGCGTGGCATTGTGATCCGTTCCCTCTACCCATAGGACCTGTTCCACCACCACAACCTATAAGATACACAATTCCACCATACATCATTTTGTTATATCTCAAAGCGTTTTCGATGAAAGCTCCTAGGCGGATTATTTTTTCCGACACCTTCAACTAATATCATTTTGTTTTGGCCAATTTATACACAAACTTGACAAAAATATACCAAAACCTTCTTCGAGAAGCACTTTGTCCATTGCCGAAAACAGCATGAAAATAGGTGCAGTAGTTTTTGAGTTTATCGCGAACAGACAGACAGATAGTGTCGTCATACTCGTTTTCCTAGTTTTTTTTAAAATAGTAGGTACTAGTAACCGAAATAACTAGTATTTCCGGTAACCTCTAACGCTTGTTAGAAGTGGGTTCACATTGGTAGTAAATTGGCCAGGATTCGAACCCGGGTCCTCTCCATCGTAAGGCCGACTCCTTAACCACTACGCTACAGATGCTAGTCCGAAGAGGTAGGCTGAAGTCAACTTTGTTTATACCACACAAGAAAGTGATTTTCCAAGAAGGGGTTTTTCGTGTAGGCATACACACACATTTTACCACTTTGGAAGTGTCTCTCGCGCAAACTATTCAGTTTAGAAAAAATGATATTAGAAACCTCAATATCATTTTTTTGAGTTTCAGTTCAAGTATGAGGAACCCCCAAAATGTATTGATTCTTTTCTATTTTTGTGTGAAAATCTTCATGTGGTTCACAGAATACATCTACTTATCAAGTTTCAACAGCATAGCTCTTATAGTTTCGAAAAAAAGTTGCTTTTACATACGGACGAACAGACAGACAGACATGACGAATCTATAAGGGTTCCGTTTTTTGCCATTTGGCTACGGAACCTTAAAAACGAACTACCTATTTTATACCTTGTCTATGACGTTAAGGAAATTCGCTTGTTTGCCGTTTGTTGGAAAATCCCCGAGTAGACGCTTGTTGAAATGGAACCAGTGTTATGTTGTGTGTGTCGCAACAGATCAGATTAATCGTGAGTTCGTGACATAGTTTCTTTCACTTGCATGGCGTATATGTTCTGACTTGTGTATGAGAGTAATTTGAACTTAACAGTTGAGGTGAAAGCATCGGTTGAAATAAAACTATTTTTAACGGATTCTATCGCGATTTATTTTATGTTATTTTATTTTCTACTAGCTGACCCGGCAGACTTCGTACTGCCTCAATCGATAACAACTTCCATATTTATTCACATTTTAAACCTTCTCTGGACCTCCACAAATAATTCAAGACCAAAATTAGCCAAATCGGTCCAGCCGTTCTCGAGTTTTAGCGAGACTAACGAACAGCAAAACGGAACCGGAGATGGCCCAGGGTCAGTCGGGGTGCAAGGGATATGCTTTATGGGCAACCTTACTCCCCGGCGTCTGGCGATCTTTTCAGGGCCGTAGGTTTTTTTGATTTTTGAATTATTATTTCTTGTGTATTAAAAAAAAATTAAAACCAAATGCTTAAAAAATCACTCGTTACTTAAATATAGCCATGTCCCTTTCCACTTGCTACTCCATATTATCTTCATAGCGATTGCCCAGTGCCCAGTCTGTGTTTCCGGAAAGCTATTACCTCGGAATCTTCAAGTCTCGAGTGAATAGGTTCCTTCTAGGCAAACGTGATCCATCGTTGACCACATCGTCGTAAACCTGGTGAGATATTCTATCTTCAATAAAAAACAAGTTGAATTCCTGAGACGAGCTCAGCCGAATACAAGGAATTTTCGATTTATCGATATATTTTTTTTTGCGATTTTTTGCGATTTTTTCTTTATCTTGCAATGGTTCACCCCAGCACGAATCTATTACCGAAAACAGCAACTCGATAGCTCATCTCCTTCATACCCAAAACCGTGACAGAAAATTGGCAACGACGACGTCGACGACGACACCTCTATAGCATAGGGCTTTGCTAGAAAATCCCTAAAAAAGTTGCGTGCAAAGTTTGCACTTTGGACCCCGAGGTCTAGCTGTTGTTTTTGTTTTATGTCAGCTGTTCCGGCAGCGACTACCGTCTGAGCTCCGTTGTCCGTTGTTTGGCAAGGCCTCAAGGGTGTTGTTGAGACCCTCTATACGCCTTACACTTGCTACGGTCCTTGTATACTAAATACACCTTGCTTTTTCTTCTTCTACGTTTTACTTATAGAATTTTATTGAACTAGGTCTGCAATTCATTCTGCTGTTGCAAGGACTTTTTCAAACGGTGATAATTCCTCAATGTCCAGTCCGATTTTCGTTTTTTTTTTTTTTTCTTGTGTATATGAACAAATTACTTAATTTAATACCAATCGCGTGAATGAGGCCGTTTTTGTTCATTGAGAAATCAGATTTTGAAAAATTTGTTAGGTGATTATTCCTCCGTGGTACACATGAATTTTTAATTACATAGCCTTGTCATGTCCTTTCCATCAGTAACATTTTTGCTTGTGTGAAATTTCATTAGAATCGGTTTAGCCGTTTGAGAGGAGAAGATGATCTAACGAAATACATAGTCGTCTAAAAGAGAGCGTTTATTGCTGCATAAACGTCAGAAGCACTGTAAACAATGTAGTTTGCAGGGAACTTTTACACTTAGGAGAACTTTCAGGAGTTTTTTTTTCAAATCTGACAAACAATTAAAATATGATCGTGTCATTACGTAGTATCTACGTACATTATACTCAAATACTGTACGCAACTGTATTAATACACAATATTCTAATTACCATCCGGTCAACAATTCAAACAGAAGCACACGTTATTTACCATTCATAAATACGTAAATTGCTTAGATATACAGTTATAGCTTACACAGTAAGAAATTTGTTACGTGAATAAATTGTGTTGATTATTGATTTAATAGTCGTGAATGGTAATACTTTCAGAAAGCAAACGAAGAAGTTCTATTGTAACGTAGTGGCCTCAGAGCCAGTACTTCAGGAATAATCAGAGTAATGACCAGCTACATGGGTTTGGTAGAAATCAAATGGGGATGTGTGATAACGTATTAATCTTTCTTCTTCTTCTTCTTCTTCTTCTTCTTATATATAAAAATGAATTGCTGTGCGTTAGTCTCGCTAAAACTCGAGAACGACTGGACCGATTTGGCTAATTTTGGTCTTGAATTATTTGTGGAGGTCCAGAGAAGGTTTAAAAGGCGAATAAATATAGAAGTTGTTATCGATTGAGGCAGTACGAAGTCTGCCGGGTCAGCTAGTAAAAAATAAAAATAAAAATTGTAATGCATATTACACAGCGCCATCTAGGACCAAACTAAGCAGAGCTTATCATATGAGTTCTAGAATGCGGATAAACATACTTAGAAACTTTTTTTTGTAAATGAAATACATATTATAGATAGAAACATCCAGACCAATGCAAATGGCGGTGCAGCAATGGAGGTGGCTCAGTTGGTCAGAGTATTCCACCTGTAAGGGACTGGTCGCGGCTTCAAGTCCCGTCCTAGATGTTCTCTTTTTCCGATCTAAATCTATAGGAAAAAGTAAGCATACTTATTGCATACTAATTGACATAATTATATGTTACACAAAGTTTAGGGTCGAGGGTTCGAAGGTTACGAAGATCCGAGGCGGGCCACGAGGGGTGTACAAAATTGCATCTCCTGGCTTGCTGCCGCTGCGGCGCCAGGGGCCATGAATCTTCTGCGCCTGTCCATGTGCCATGAATTAAAATTCCGGCTGATGAGATGAAATGTGACCATTTTTTTTTTTTTTTTTTTTTTTTTTTTTTTTTTTTTACGTGCGGAAATCCCTTCGGATACCCCCCGCTGGCTAGCGGGGGTGATCCGAAGGGATTCCTCCCCAAGTCACGGTGTCCTCCCCAAGTGTCCGTTGCCGGGCACCCCGAATTTTATTAATATAATTATGTAGATATGACCGATATACGAATACTTTCGGTAAAAGCCACATTATTCTTACTAATTGGTGACACTTTTGATAGATGTAGAATATACTGCTTCCGGGCCGTTTGGCCGTGGTCCATAGGCATCTTGTGTTCCAAACGTTTCGTTGATCACTGCGGTCGACATCTTCAGTGGTACTCGTCCGGGCGTCGACGAGTGCGGAGAACTCTCCTCGGCGGCGACTTCTCAGCGACTGATCTGCAACTCAGTCGCTAATCTGAGTGTACCACTGAAGATGACGACCGCAGTGATCGACGAAACGTTTGGAACACAGGTTTCCTATGGACCACGGCCAAACGGCCCGGAAGCAGTATATTCTACATGCAACACTGGCCGTGAAAGCCTTAAGATTTATACTTTTGATAGAGTTCAGTCACGGACGATATACACACATCACAGCGTTATCTATAAGAAAATGAGTATGTGTGTGTAAGAGGTATGAAAATGAAGGAAAATTAGACTGCGACCACTGTGTTTCAAGTGATTACAATCCCACAATAATGGGAACCGCTTCCGATCACGTGGGTCGTGAGCTTGTCTGTCACATAATTGGTATAAAAAAACTGGCCAAGTGCGAGTCGGATTCGCCCATGAAGGGTTCCGTAGCAGCAAGTAACTTACATAATAATATTTTTTTAAATTTTAAATATCTATGAGTTGATTGAATGAAGGGTAAATTGCGATTTATGATTTATGACGTACTTAAACAAGTTGAATTCCTGAGACGAGCTCAGCCGAATACAAGGGATTTTTTTTCTTCTTTATCTTGCAATGGTTCACCCCAGCACGAATCTATTACCGAAAACAGCAACTCGATAGCTCATCTCCTTCATACCCAAAACCGTGACAGAAAATTGGCAACGACGACGTCGACGACAACTCGATAGCAATAGGGCTTTTCTAAAGAAAATCCCTAAAAAACTACTTACTAGATTCAAACCAATTTTCGGTGGAAGTTAACGTGGTAATGTATATCATTTAGGAGGGGGGGGGGGGACAGTTTAGAAAACGAAGATATTCGAAACCTTAATATCATTTTTAAAGACCTATCCATAGATACCACGTATAGGTTTGATGTAAAAAAAAATTGAGTTTCAGTTCTAAGTATGGGGAACATAGTTCTTATAGTTTCGGAAAAAAGTGGCTGTGACATACGGAAAGACAGACAGACAGACATGACGAATCTATAAGGGTTCCGTTTTTTGCCAGTTGGCAACGGAACCCTAAAAATCACTGGCAAATAATTGAGCCAAAAGCTTTTAACCGTAGAAACCTATTAACATGACACAGTATGACGGACTAAGTACCTTACATTTTAATGACCGAACGTTTACCTACGAAGTCGCTTCCGACAATAACTAATTCGTTACTTTGTGATAAACATATAACTACATACCCTTCGGGGATACAGTCCCCGAAGGGGTAGGCAGAGATGTGTATTACACACCCACGATTCGCCAGTTATGTTAAGGTCCCAATGTAATAGGGGGTGACAGGTGAGGCCGCCTGTCACCCCAGCAGAAGCAGGCCGGGACGGTGGGGCGACTAGCGCCCCTCCCCCAAACCGGGGCAAGACGGGGACACCGTGGTTCCTAAACCCGAGGGGGCCATCTCGAAACCGGAGATGGCCCAGAGTCAGTCGGGGTGCGAGGGATATGCTCTATGGGCAACCTTACACCCGGCGTCTGTAGACCCGAGACGGCGTGCGGTTTTACTCGGTTCAAGCCCGACATAACCGCCCCCGCTGGTCGGCGGGGGGGTATCCGAAGGGATTTCCGCACGAAAAAAGAAAACAAAAAAAAAGGGGGGGAGCCTATTGCCATCTACCGGGCACATTATTAAGAGAGCGATACCTAATTAACATTTATTAATGCACACATAACTACGAAAAGTCAGAGGTGTGTGCCCGGGGCGACTGGGGATCGAACTCGAGACCTCGTCTCAGCAGTCCGTTACGTACGCCACTGGGCTATCGCCGCTTTGTGATAATAGAGATTGAAATAAAATTGTTTCGCATTTCACGTTTAACAGGCTTCGTTTGCTAGCAATACAAGTACAATAGAATACCACCTTGCAGGCCAGTGCTGGGTGGGCCGTTGATATCGTACGTTGCGGTTCGAGCGGCCCTTTTTTTTTTTTTTATTGTGCGGAAATCCCTTCGGATACCCCCCCGCCGGCCAGCGGGGGCGTTTATGTCGGGCTTGCACCGACTAAAACGGCACGCCGTCTCGGGTCTTCAGACGCCGGGGTGTAAGGTTACCCATAGAGCATATCCCTCGCACCCCGGCTGACCCTGGGCCATCTCACCACTAACAGCATCGCTCATCCTGTCTCCTCTGAAAGCAGAGGAGTACGGAGAGCGATGTGTTCCCGCCACGTTGGGTATTGGCCGACGATCAATGCCAACCCTATGAAGGGGTGAAGGGGAAGCCATTGACCGCCGCCCAGGGTGTACCGGCCGCTCCGATTCCGTTCCCCCCGGACTGCAGCGGGATCGGAATCGGAGCGACACTCGAGGAGGTTACCCAACATACACCCCGCGGTTCGAGCGGCCCTCTCATTTTTTTAAATTTTTTTTTTTATATTTAGGACACGTCAATTTGACTTCACCTCGCCTGATGGTAAGCTGAAAACAAAGTCTTAGTAAAGAGGGTCACCATCACATACACGTATCATGTTAACAATGGTGGCACTCAGCTTGACGGCCTCATCAGAAGAGGATTGTCGTCGCAGCACCGCGTGACACCCACCGGTCCCACTAGTGCCGCGACCACAATCCCCCTGCCCGGCTATGCACTTGCTGACTCATGAACGCAATCAAACCGAAATTGGATTACTATGGAGGGTTTTTCGCAATCGTGCACGGTGGTACCCACCCGGCCGAATTTTTTGACAAATTTGTGTCATCAAATTTCTACCACCAGTAAAGTAAAGCTACAAAGTTGTGGGCTTGTATTGCAGAAAAAGAAATAATAATTTTCTATTGTTGTCCAACTACATTCTAGTTTAAATTTAAAATTATACGAGCCGACATAACATTCAGCCAATAACAATAACAACATGTAAATTAATTCATTGAAAATCATGGCATAATAGTTGGTTTTTGCCAGAATGTTTGAAAATAGTTAAGTGAAAAATTGCTGGATACCGGCCGAAGTAATGTTTTTTTTTCTGTTTAAATATATTTAACTTGCTGTCGCCGGCGACTCCTTCCGCTTGGAATTCTGATCCTGTTTCCGTTTCCTATAGAAACCAATTCCAGAGATAAAAGGTAGCCTATGTGTTATTCCGGGCTATAATTTATCCCACTACCAAATTTCAGCCAGATTCGTTCAGCCGTTTTTGCGTGAAAGAGTAACAAACACCCATCCATCTAAACTTTCACATTCATAATATTAGTGGGATAAGGTTGTCAGTCAGGATTAACTCAGTTTGAATCACTCTTGAGATGTCCATACGTATCGGACTATAGTTTGTAAAACCTAGGGCCCGGCATCCGCTAGCAGCGAGATGATACAGTAGTTTTTTTTATAGGAATACCAGTAAATAAATAAATGTTCTAGGATAAATTACACAACGCCATCTAGACCCAAACTAAGCAGAGCTTGTCATATGGATTCTAGAATGCGGATAAACATACTTAAATACTTTTTTTTGTAAATAAATAAATATCATTCATAGAAACATTCATAGAAATATGAGTGGTAGAGTCAAGCAACAGTCATTTTGGCCGTTGCATGAATGGGCCGACTCGACCGGGGAAGCACCACCACCCCCCTCTCACAGAATATCGACGCCAAGCAACAGTATTTGAACTGTTGCGTTCCGTTCGGTGAGTGAGAGTGCCGGAGCCCAAACTCTTTTCCCATCCACTCCCAAACTCCTTTCCCATCCCCTCCCAAACTCCTTTCCCACCCCCTCCCAAACTCCTTTCCCATCCTCTTTCCTTTACAGGGTCGGCAGCGCGAGTGTGACGCCACTGGTGTTGCACACGTCCATAGGCCGCGGTAACCGCTTCCCATCAGGTAGGCCGCGTGCTTGTCTGCCACCTTAGTGGTATAAAAAAAAAAAAAAACACCCAGACCAATGCAAAGGGTCTGATATGTAATTTCGAATGCCGACCTTGCAACGCACGCTGCTGCGAAAAAAAATTCAAGTGGTACGCCCTTGCGAAAAGCCGTTGTATTGAAAATCGCTAAATCGAATGACGGACTCGCGAACACGCTGTCTCGACATTCCTTTTATGTGGGTACGCTCGATCGATAGTCACGTTATCGAAATCCAACTTTTCGGACTAGTGGTCTGCCCAGCCACTTCGGAGATTACCCGGAATAAACAGACAGAGACAGACAGTAAAAATTTAAAAAAAAAGCGTTTTGCTATAGGTACATAATATAGGTTCAAGCCCGACATAACTGCCCCCGCTGGCCGGCGGGGGGTATCCGAAGGGATTTCAGCACGAAAAAAAAAAAAAATGCGTGTGATGCATTTTTATGAAATTGTCTTTTCATTTAGCTGTACTAACACGATGAAGCGTGAATAATGCATTCATTCAAAGGCTGTTCCTTTATTATTACAAACAGACACTTCATATTTATTTATTTGTATAAGTTTGTATACATTTGATCTATACTATTATAAAATAGTAAGTTAATTCTGTCTGCACATTTGAGATATTTAAAAAAAGTTGTAAATGATTCTGATTACAATTTTTTTTCTGTTTTTCTGTTCACGATGGACGCAAAAAGTATTTGACGTATGTTTGATTGATTATGGTTGGTTAAGCAGACCCCGGAAATATGACCGCGAGCGGAGCCACGGCCATCAGCTAGCAACATATAATTTGATACTAGTTTGGCGCCAATATTTTTATTTCACCCGTCACTCACCTAACCCGTTATCAGCTGTCGTCTTATCATGACAGTTGAATATGCAATACTAACAAGTTTGTTTGATAGCATGTAAATACACGAGTACATCGCGCCATGTGTGCATTATAAATAACCACTCTTGTTTGGGTAAATACGGTACACAGTGTACACATACAACACTGTCTAGGAATATTTTACATTAATGGATGTTATTAAAACTAGGTCTGCAATTCATTCTGCTGTGGCTAAAATTGAGCGAAGCAATTTCACCAGGACTTTTTCAAACGGTGATAATTCGGCCATATCTCGCGAAGAACCGACAACCGCTGGGGTAAACGTGTTCTTGAGTGGAGACCGCGACTCGGCAAACGTAGTGTAGGACGCCCTCCGGCCAGGTGGGATGACGATCTGCGAAAGACTGCGGGTAGATGCTGGATGCGGCAAGCTGAAGACAGGGCGCTATGGCGCTCATTAGGGGAGATCTATGTCCAGCAGTGGACTAGAATAGGTTGATGATGATGATGATAATTCCTCAATGGCTTGTCCGACTTTCGTTTTACTTTTTTGTCTTGTGTATATGAACAAATTACCTAATTTAATACCAATCGCGTGAATGAGACTTTTTTGTTCATTGAGAAAACAGATTTTAATTATTTTTTCCGCTGATTATTCCTCCGTGGTACTTTTGATTTTTGATTTTCCTAGCCTATGTCCATACCATCAGTAACATCTCTGCTTGTTTGAAATTTATTTATAATCGGTTCAGCCGTTTGGGAAGAGAAGATGGTCTAACGTAATACATGAGTCGTCTTAAAGAGAGCTTCACTCTCTCAGAGCTTCGCTCAAAAATATCAATACAATTATATTTGAAAAATTAAAATTTCCTTTATTCCGCCCTGTGCCACTGGATAAATTTGCCACTGGGGTCACAAAACGGAAAAAATCTTCCGGTTTATGCCACTGTTCTATAAATGGAGCATAATCTAATTACGTACGATGCATTTGGCCACTTATGTTATGTTGGATAAATAAATATTTGAAGCATAAATATTTGAAGATATAAAAATAAATTTGAAGCGTCGGTAGCTTAGTGGTTAAGGAGTCGAGCCTACGATCGAGAGGTCCCGGGTTCGAATCCTGGTCATTACACTAGCGATGTGAACCCACTCCTAACACAAGCAATTTAGCTTAGCTGGAGGGGTTAGGGGGAATATTAGTAATTTCGGTTACTAATATTCTTTATAAAAAAAAATTGTTTTATAAAAAAAATATTATATACCTATAAATATTGTTTTTCAACGTAAGTATCGTTAGAATCATTCATTATCCATACATAATACATGTTTTTAACAATAAAGGGTTGGTAGTTAAATGCATAGGATCTTCATAAGTCGACACTGCGCCTGTATTGTACCTGTACCTGTATTGAATGTTACAAAAGTTGCAAATTCAAAGTGTATAACAGGAGTATTTTTCTACAAACAGTGGCACAAAACGGAAGATTTTTTCCGTTTTATGACCCCAGTGGCAAATCCAGTGGCACAGGGCGGAATAAACCTTAAATTTAATATCTATATATATAAAAATGAAACCCGTTTTCCGTTGTCACGACATAGCATGAAAACGGCTTGACCGATTTGGCAGATTTTTTTTTGTAGCTTTCTAATACTCTGTACAAGGTTCTCACGGAAAAAAATATTAATAAAATCTCTCAGAATTTTTCTTTTCGTGCGCACACCGTACGGTTTTAGTCGATACACGACAAAACCACCCCCGCTGGCCGGTGGGGGGTATCCGAAGGATTGATCCTCCCCAAGTGTCCGTTGCCGGGCACCCCGGGTAAGCCCTTGAATTCAATACATGGCGAATCATTTTGACGTAGCGAAGCACGTACCGGGCCGCTAGTCATAAATGAAAATGTGCCATCAACAAATTGGTACGTATTGAAAACATTTTTCTAGAATTCATATTTGTTTTAATTATGTACATCTATAACGTAATTTCACGCCTGTATCCCCGAAGGGGTAAGCAGAGGTGTATTACACATCCACGATTCGCCAGTTATGTTTTAAGGTCCCAATGTAATAGGGGGCGAGCCTATTGCCATCTACAGGCACATTTATTAAGCGAGCGATAATTAACATTTATTGATGCTAACATAACTACGAAAAGTCAGAGGTGTGTGCCCAGGGCGACTGGGGATCGAACTCGAGACCTCGTCTCGGCAGTCCGTTACGTATGCCACTGGGCTGCCGCATTCAAAAGTAAAATATCCGTAGACAGTGTTGATTTGAGTACATACAGCATGTGTTTCACTCTCATACAGGTGTTTCTCGACGCTATTAAATCATCCATTGGCGTCATCTACAACGTTTTCCTGTTGGAGAAACATATCAGTTTTATATGTTTACTAGCTGTACCCGCGACTTGCACTATTGCACGGAACCCTAATTCTTATTCTATTATAAATCTTATTAAAGTGGCCTAGCGAAATGCCTTGACTGTCTTCCAGTGAAAGTCCCGTCAAAATCGGCTCAGTCGTTCCGGAGATTACCTAATTCAAACAGACAGACAGACAACAATTTTAAAAATTGTGTTTATGTTATAAGTATCGTGTATATGCAATAATTAAAAATCTGTTATTTTAATATTACAAACAGACACTTCAATTTTATTTATTTGTATAGAGTATAGATTTTTATGTGTTTAGATAGCCATTATGTTGAAAAGGTTATGTTAAGTCCGCCGGCAACCCTGGGGTTATCCTTTCGAGGGCTTACCCGGGGTGCCCGGCAACGGACACTTGGGGAGGACACCGTGCGGGTTTAGTCGGGACACGACATATACACCCCCGCACGCCGGCGGGGGGTATCCGAAGGGATTTCCGCACGTAAAAAAAAAAAAAATGGTGGTTTGTTTATGTTGAACGAATGAGTTTTGAGTGAATGACAAACCAAGTATATAAGGCACATGTAAGTTGTAAGTTATAAGGCAAGCAAGCCGGAGTCAAAAGGCCAGGTCCAAAGGCATTCGAAACCAGCAGGATTGCATGAAAGGTTTAATGAGAGTAGAGCAAGCTCGTGAAGTGGTAAGGATAGAAGCAGATGGCGGGCTGTTGTCTCTGCCTACCCCTGAGGGAAAAGGGCGCGAGGAAATGTATCCATGTATGGAAAAGCAGTCTGGAGTCACAAATTATATTTCCAATCTTGTAGATGCGTAAATACTGTGGTTAGGTGAGATTTAGATACCGTTTTATCTAATCTATTAGATCGTTACCGCCGTCGCGTCGTTAATGACAAAGTAGATTAAGATTCGAGATTTTGGCTACCGATAGGAAGAATGAATGCCATGCTTGTTTAATTCATTTGTGCTATTATACCGGGTGTTAGGGAAACGCTCCCGAAAAAGAAGACAAGCGATAGTACTGAAGAGAAAAATTTTTTGGGCAATTTCTTTTTTCGATCGATTTAAATAAAACAAAAAGCTTTTTTTTAGATTTTTTATTAGTATTAGTCACGCTCCATCGTGTTAGTACAGCTAAATGAAACCGGTCGTTGACCCCGCGAGGCGCGCGGGGTCAACAACCAGCGACGTCCGACCGACATTCATTGCCGCATTCATTTTTTATAGGGATTGTGATACATGAAATTGTTGTTTCATTAAGCTGTACTAACACGATGAAGCGTGAATAATGCTAATACAAAATTCTGAAAAAAAAATTAAAAACAAAATGTCAAACCTATCGAGAAAAGAAATAGCTCAAACTTTTTTATGTTCAGGACTATTCGCCCGTCTTCGTTTCCCTAAGTTCGCTAAGTTAGGTATTTACGTAGATACTAACTTGGAATATTGTACCTGTAAAAAATCCAGTCTCTGCTAATATTATACAGAGAGTGGTCGATTTTTGTTAGTTTGTTTATGTTTGGGGTAATTTTCGGAACCAATGCATTTATTTGAGCCATCTACGAGTATGTTGTTCACTATGAGTCGGTTCGAAACATCATCAAGGTCAGACTAAAATAATTTTGTTAAGGTTCCAAACGAGTTCACGAGCTACTACAAAGATGGCGGTGTTATAAAAATATGGAAAGCGTTCGGTGACGATGACGCGATTTCCATGATTTTTGTTCACCTAAAAAGTGCTTAACGCGCCTAAAAGTGTTCAATTCAAAAACTGAATAAAAAGAGTTTTACCACAGGTTACTTAATAGTTGGTAGTATCACCACAGCATAACAACACGTTCCAATCTTATAATCATCATTAAATAACAAAGAATATACTGCAGCTGTAACTATGCCACTCCGGCCGAGACGTGAGCACGTCTTAGCGCCAATATCCAATAAGTATGATTAATTCGGTTAATCTATACCTACTAATAATCTATCTAGATAAATAAAAATGAACCGCCGAAATGTATGTACGCGCATAACTTCGTAACGACTGCACCAAATTGGTTTATTCTTTTTTTTGTGTTCGTTATTGTCAGGACAAGATTTGCATGAAATAGAAATTTAGGAACGTCCACGGGTAAAGTGCTATTATTGCAGCGGGGCGAAGCCAGGGCCAGCAGCTAGCTAGCTAGCAAAGGTCGAGCGACTGCCACCTGACATCCCAACCCAGAGAGGTGCGCCTGCGCCGGAGCATTGTTCGATTAGCAGATGCACCGACTAGCAGGCGAGGTTGGCTTGGGCCCCAAACGTGTTGGTAGAACCCTGTTCACCCTGTTGCTTTGAGAATGTATACCTTTTTTTTTATGTGCGGAAAACCCTTCGGATACCCCCCTCCCCCCTGCCGGCCAGCGGGGGCGGTTATGTCGGGCTTGAACCGACTAAAACCATTCGTATACGGCAGCAGGAAGACAACTTAAAATTGTTATAGTATGTCCTTTTCCTCAAATATGGCATAAATCCATGCTAATATTATAAAGAGGAAAGATTTATTCGTTTATTATCGATAAACTCTGAAACAACAAATCCGATTTCAAAAAATCTTTCACCATTAGAATGCTACATTATACCGGAGTAACTTAGCCAGCTTTTTATCCTGATACTCCCACGGGATTAGGAATTACGCGGGTGAAATCGCGTGGCGATGTTATCATCATCATCATCATCACCCTATCAACCTATTCTGGTCCACTGCTGAACATAGGTCTCTCTCAGCTTGCCGCATCCAGCATCTGCCCGCAGTCTTTCGCAGATCGTCATCCCACCTGGCCGGAGGGCGTCCTACACTACGTTTGCCGAGTCGCGGTCTCCACTCAAGAACACGTTTACCCCAGCGGTTGTCGTTTCTTCGCGAGATATGGCCGGCCCACTGCCACTTCAGCTTGCTAATTCTTTGAGCTATGTCGATAACCTTGGTTCTCTGTCGGATGTATTCGTTACGAATCCTATCCTTCAGAGAAACTCCGAGCATAGCTTTTTCCATAGCTCGCTGAGCGATTTTGAACTGATGGACCAGCCCTACCGTGAGTGTCCACGTCTCAGCTCCGTAGGTCATTACGGGTAGGACGCACTGATTGAAAACTTTCGTTTTCAAACACTGCGGTATGGATGACGAGAAGACCCGACGTAGTGTCCCAAACGCTGCCCAGCCTAGCTCGATTCGCCTCTTGACGATGCTAGTTCTAAGATAAAACTTGATCTATTCTTCACTTATTTGTCATACCTATTTCCCATCTGTTCCGTGTTCACTACAGCTGTAATTACTTTTATTAATACCTATTGTATGTTCCCTGGCATACAGTTTGTTATACCTATTAAGCGACAATTATTGCATTGTACTGTGTATTTTTCTCACCTGCAGGAAAAACATTGTTATTGAAGTTCATTGATCTAATAGTAAGCTATTTTGTTTAATTAGTAGCACACAACAACGCCTCTTTTATATTGCATGTGTTCTGCTGTTATGGCACTGCAGGAGGCTAGCGAGGCCTATTTGGTTGGTCTCTTTGAGGACACCAACCGTTGAGCGATTCACGCGAATTCACCATCATGCCTAAGGACATACAATTGGCGCGCAGGATCGGAGGCGAACGAAAGTTTCTTAGACTGAAATACAGTCAACCAGTGAAAATCCGTTTAACTGAATTGAGTTTTTCACATTTTACTCAACGAGATTGATATCATTTCATGTTACCGCAGTATAATTTTTTTAAAACGCGTTTATATCACACTGATCACCTAGATCAGTGTGATCTAGTCCTAGGTCTATATTCTAGAAAGATACTCAGTCGTAAATCTCCACTTTTTTTTAAATATTTAGGACACGTCAATTTGACTTCGCCTCGCCTGATGGTAAGCTGAAGGTAAAGTCTCAGGAAAGAGGGTCACTATTACATAGACGTACCATGTTAACAATGGTGGCACTCAGCTTGACGGCCTCATCAGAAGAGGATTGTCGTCGCAGCACCGCGTGACACCCACCGGTCCCACTAGTGCTGCGACCACAATTCCCCTGCCCGGCTATGCACTTGCTGACCCCTGAACGCAATCAAACCGAAATTGGATTACTATGGAGGGTTTTTCGCAATCGTGCACGGTGGTACCCACCCGGCCGAATTTTGTGACAAATTTGTGTCATCAAATTTCTACCACCAGTAGCTGTACTGAGACTAGTTTAAAATACAGATTGTATCTGTATCTGCGTGTATTGTTTATCTGTAGGAAAAGTAAGCATACTAATTGATTAAAAAATTAATTGAATTAATGTGGCGGAGTCATAAAAAAACAATGTTTAAAAATGATTGAAAAGTCATTCATTGTTTCCGTAATTCGCAAGAGTTACGGTAGATGGATCCAGTGTCGCCTTGAGACGTATATAATATATCGGAGAATTTCGAATATCTGGGACGTGTCTAGGTGGCACAGTTGGTCAGAGCAATCCAAGTCCCGTCCTAGATTTTCTCTTTTTCCGATCTAAATCTACAGATTGTATTCTATAACTTGAATGTGGATTATATAAACGCTCAGGTGATTTAGTGATTTACGTTCTTAAAATCTCCACTCAAGTTTAGTTCCAGAATACAATCAGTACTTCAAACTGGTTTCAAACGGCCTCTGTGGCGTAGCGGTAGTGCATTTGGCTGCTACGGCAGGGTACGCGCCGCGCGGGTTCGATTCCCCCTCAGTGCAAATATTTGTATACATTTATATGTCTATTTGCATTGGTCCGGGTGTTTCTATGTATAATATGCATGTATTAACATAAAAGAAGTATGTTTACCCGCATTCTAGGACCCATAACACAAGCTAGTTAAACTATGCTTAATTTGGGTCTATAAAAGCGCTGTGTAGAATGTCGTAGAATATTTATTTATTTATTTAAATCGAGACTCATGACTGAGTATCGTTTTGGAATACGGGCCTTGTTATGCCCCGTGTTGGTGATAAGATAAAACTACTTCTCATCATCATCATTTTTGTAGCGTAGTTCCCGTTTGTATCTGAGGCGTTCAACTCGGAGCCCTGGATTGGTTTATTGGTCGCATAGGTCAAATCAAAAGGAGAAGGAGTCTCCTTTTGATTTGACCCATGCGACTTTCATGGAAGCGACTGTCGTCTGACCTTCCAACCCCTAGAGGAAGTCTGTGCCTCGACCGTCAATCAGCAGGGTAGACGGCTTGCTGATAAGGTTGATTTGGCTCCAAAATTCTTGGTGGGGCCCAATACATCCGAATAAACTACTCCTTACTTAGAGAATTCTCCATTTTGCGTAAGCTA
Organism: Cybosia mesomella; assembly: GCA_946251805.1. Taxonomy (NCBI): domain Eukaryota; kingdom Metazoa; phylum Arthropoda; class Insecta; order Lepidoptera; family Erebidae; genus Cybosia; species Cybosia mesomella. The sequence continues at coordinate 24,717,394 of OX276407.1, forward strand.
TCCTATACAAAACTAAATACATTGAGAGTAAGGAAGTCAAGAACAGAATATCATCAGGCTAGATCAGAGGTTCCCAAACTTATTTTGTCTACTGCCCACTTTCAGACTAAATTAATTTTTAGCGCCCCCATTTTTTCACCTACTTAAAAACCACTATAACTTCAAATTAAATTAATTAATTGTTGTGAGCTATATTAGCGGAGATTAAACATTCATTCTAAAATAGACTTTTACTATAATCCGCAAGAGTTAACTTGAGACCTGAGCACAGTAGGTAATACATAACGACGCTCAGGTCTACGTCTACGTCTCAGGTAACTCTTACGGGCTACACCTGCCAATGAGAATGATTCTTGAAACGCAAATAGTATTCAGACAGGGTATCTTTTATTCAAAATAAAACAAACATAATCGATTATTATATAAAAACTAATGTGAAGGATGAATCTGATGCTGTTTAATAAGTTTGTTCATATCAGGTTCCAATTTACTCAAGAACAGACGCAAGTCGCCACGTTCGGTAACATGCAAACGATTTCTCTTTTTAGTAAGCAGCGTTGCCACAGCACTAAATCCACGTTCACACAAATATAACGATGGGAATGCTATCAAGAATCGTTGAACGATTGACCACAATCCAGGGTACAATTGTGGGATCGGTTTTTGTAGCCAAAATTCTTGATAGCCATTTTTGAACTTGATTTTTATTTCCTCGTTTGTTGTCAATTCTATAAGTTCTTCTTCCAGCTGAGGTAAGATTGCTGTGTTGACATTTTAAAACGGATCTAACACCCAGCCTGGTATTTCCAAGTTCAAAATGTCCTGGAATCGATCGGTGAAGTCAATGTGGAGGTTTTCCAAATGTTGGCAGTAGGCAAACAAGTCGTCGTTATTGCAGGATACTGATAAATTCGGAAAATTGTGAAACTCACCTCTGCCTATATTCTTTTTGTGTAGAAGCAGTTTGGCTGCGAAAGCAGCAACGACATTTTTGTTTTAATTAAATTTAGTTCATCGCCTTGCAGTTGGAGATTCATGTCGTTGAACAATTTATACAGGTCTGTCATGTAAGCTATATAATTTTTTGATGTAATGAGATTGTTGCGCAATTCTGTATCTTTAGTTTCCAAGAACTCTATCACAGAGTCAAACAGGTTGTAAAATCGAGGCAGACAATTGCCTCTTGATAGCCAACGAACCTCAGTATGAAGCAACAAACGGTTGGAATCTTCGTCATTAGTAACACAAAGCTGATGAAATAATCTATCATTTAAAAAGCTGGTACGGATTTTTTTGACTGCTTTGATGACAAATTGCAGTGATTGAAATAGTCGTTCACTTAAGTTTCTAGCAACCAAATGTTGTCTATGAATAACGCAATGTACATCTGGAATTTTATTTTTTAAGTACGCTATGAAGCCTTTATGGCACCCTGTCATAGCCGGAGCGCCATCCGTAGCAACTGATATAATATTTTTCAAGGGAATCTCTTTCTCATCACAAAACTTTTTCAATGTACTGAATATGGTTTCGCTTTTTGTATCGGTCTCTAAATTTCTAGCAAACAATAGTTCTTCAAATATTTTCTCATGTTTAATAAACCTTACGTAAACAGCAACAATGCTTCATTAGTAGGTAAAGTGGACTCATCGAGCTGAATTGAGAATTGACTAGTCTTCAGATCATTGCACAATGATCCTTCAATGTTTTCAGCCATTTCATCAATTCGTCTTTGCACAGAATTATTACTCAAAGGAATTTTTCGGATAATATCTGCGGCCGGTTTATGAAGCACAGTAGTTATTACTTCCTTTATTGCTGGTAAAATTAACTCTTCTCCGATGTTGTGTGGTTTGCCTTTTTGAGCTATTAACAAAGAGATATTGTACGAAGCTCGAAGTCCGTCGTCATCTTGCTTAGCAGCTGCCGAAAATAGTTTTGCTACACTTGGCTGAGTATTATGCTTCATCTCTAGGTCTTGAAAATATGCTACATTCTTGTCTTTCTTATCTGGATGCATTTTATTCAAATGACCTTGCAGTCTTGAAGGCTTCATTGCTTCATTCGAAAATGTTTTTAAAGATAGAAGGCACTGAGGCGACGATGGGTTTGTGGGATTTTCAATGAATCCGAATTTAATATATTCCACAGAGTATTGCCGTCTCTTCTTTTATACTTCCGACATTGTTTTGTTTTAAGAAATACGTAAGTAAGTGTTGAACTTAAGTACTGCTTATCTATTACGTGCGAAACTGCAAATGAAAATAAAATAAATATTCCGTTGTTTATATAGGATTGCATAAGCAGCACGCACGACAGGAATAAGACAAACATGCATTAACTCGTTTATCTCATTCGACGTTCAATTGTACTCAACAAGTAAGAACAAGTATTCTATGAATCAGCCGATCGATACAGGATCGATGCACAAATCGGGTTATTTAACAAAAACTTGTTAAAACATGATTGCCCGCGGTCCATTATCTACGAAAATTACCTATCTAGGAATATGTACTAATAACTATTAAAATGCGAAAGTGTGTCTATTGCCTTTTCATTTGTTTGTTTGTGTCTACTTTCATTTCGAAACGGAGCGACCGATTGACATGATTTTTCTTCTATTTATTGAATAAAACAGGACAGATACATGAACTACGCGGAGAGAGATATCGAACCGAGTTTCAGCAATCTCTTAATTAATATTAGTTGATGTTCACAAGTTGTAGCCGAGAGTCGAGAGCTCTGTCGGTGTCTAAGAGTCCTCCTAGCTGGATGAAATTACAAATCGCCCCCCGAAGCCTACACAAGCACCCATTTGTTTTCTGGGTCTCTTACTGCCCCTTAGGCCTGCAGCGTTCACAAGGGGGCGTTATCGCCCACTTTGGGAAACGTTGCAGTCTAGCTGATGCTCGCGACTCCCCCCGCGTGGAATTCCGATCCCGTTCCCGCAACCCATGGGTACCTATTCCCGGGATAAAAAGCCTGTGTGTTAATAGCCTTTGTGTTATTCTGGACTATAATCTATCCGTATACCAAATTTCAGCCGTATCCGTTCAGCCGTTTTTGCTTGTAAGAGTAACAAACATCCTCACAAAATTTCGCGTTTATAATATTAAGTAGGATTGTTTCATAACAGTAGTGAAAAATTTACAAAAAATAAAATTAAATAAATAACTCGGCACTCCAGCGCTGACCCACGTCATGCGATTATTGCAATAACTGATTATCTAATGAATAGTCGATATTGATATCATTGCCAATATCAGTAGACTAGATTGATGACTGACGCATCTGGCATTTACGTTAAATTATAATCTCTGCCTATCCCATTATGATCATAAACAATGCAGTCTTAGGGAAAAGAGGAACATTTGGTATCATAAAAATCATTGCACTAATTGGATTCGCGATAATTTCAGTAAAAACATAGTAAGTGTAGGTATTATAATGGAAAATTATAATGTCTATCATAATTTCCAAAAAGATTTTCAACTTTTTTTTTTTTTCGTGCGGATATCCCATCGGATGACCCCCGCCGGCTAGCGGGGGCGGTTATGTCGGGTTTGAACCGACTAAAACCGCACGCCGTCTCTGGTCTTAATACGCCGGGGTGTAAGGTTGCCCATAGAGCATATCCCTCGCACCCCGACAAGCTTTTCTACCTATACTTAATAATAAAAAGAGGAAATATTTGATTGTTTGTTTGCATTGTAAAAGGTCTGAAATAACTGGACCGATTAAAAAAATAATTCACTATCAGAATGCTACATTATCCCTGAGTAATATAGGCTACTTTTTATCCCTATATTCCCCACGGGATCAGGACTTACACGGGTGAAACCGCGTGGCGATGTTAGTATACTGCTAGTATTCGAAACGTAACGTTATATATTAGGTCGTTACATATGAAATTGCCGTTTTTCTTGAAGAAATTGGAGGAATCCCAATTTTCAGTACTAACATTTTTGCATTTTTTTTAGGAATGACATCCAAATTTTATGATTATTTTGTGTATGAATGAGAAAACATTAAGCTAACAAACAGCAACTTTTATTACAATTTTTGAAAAGTGACAGCTGTTAAGTAATACGAAATTTATCATCAAAATGGATAGCATTTAGGAAGTACTGTTTTTGAAGATCAAATTAATTTATCAAGCGGCCAATAAAAACAAAATTTAATACAGAGTTGTAAAATCTTGAAATCAACTTTCAAACAAAATATAAATAATGGAAATAGCTATTAAATTACAGGAATAACGAACTCGTGAATTTGTAAGAAAATTTCGACAATTTCATAGGTAAACATAATAACATAACATAACATAACTTCACGCCTGTATCCCCGAAGGGGTAGGCAGAGGCGTATTTCACACCCCGATTCGCCAGTTATGTTAAGGTCCCAATGTAATAGGGGGCGAGCCTATTGCCATCTACCGGGCACAATGTTAAGCGACCGATAATTACCATTTATTAATGCACACATAACTACGAAAAGTCATAGGTGTGTGCCTGGGGCGACTGGGGATCGAACTCGAGACCTCGTCTTAGCAGTCCGTTACGTACGCCACTGGGCTATCGCCGCTTAGGTAAGGTCATCTCGAAACCGGAGATGGCCCAGGGTCAGTCGGGGTGCGAGGGATATGCTCTATGGGCAACCTTACACCCCGGAGACTCGAGACGGCGTGCGGTTTTAGTCGGTTCAAGCCCGACATAACCGCCCCCGCTGGCCAGCGGGGGAGTATCCGAAGGGATTTCCGCACGAAAAAAAAAAGGTAAAGACCTATTATATACGTAACGTTTTTATAAGATAATGTTGCAGGCGGTTTAGCATGTGGGTTCAGCTTCAGCATCCTACTGTGTTCGAAGTTCAGCGCGGTTTTATTCTAGCGTACTAAAGAATAAATGGATTTAAGTGCTTTTTACTCGCAATGGATAATGGATTTCCTTCGTTTTTAGGGATTTTCTTTAGAAAAGCCCTATTGCTATCGAGGACGTCGTCGTTGCCAATTTTCTGTCACGGTTTTGGGTATGAAGGAGATGAGCTATCGAGTTGCTGTTTTCGGTAATAGATTCGTGCTGGGGTGAACCATTGCAAGATAAAGAAAAAAAAAAAAAACCCTTGTATTCGGCTGAGCTCGTCTCAGGAATTCAACTTGTTTTAATTCACTACTAAAATAGAAACCGTCAGCATATTAATGGATCAACGATCAAGCAGAGGTAAAGAACAGAGATGTTGCACGAGGGAAAAAGGTGGGTGGGCGTGGTGAGCCTTCATTTAAGGAATGAAGCTTGATATTTGATTCGTCGTATTATTATTCGTAGGAATTGAATTTGAACCGACCTATTAATAGCGCTGCGAGATAGATTTATTCTGCGATCTGCTTTTCAGGTATAGGAGGATGATAATAACAGTAAAGTTATACGTCTTACATAATATACCCAACGACAATGGCTTAGTTCACCAAGTTTCTGCTATTCACACAGCACAACTTCTGACGTTCTGCGACTTCTGACAAGCTTGGGCGTTGCAGTACGTGTTTTCCGTGGTCTCAGAGTTGGTGTTTCAATACCGGGCGTTCTACTATCAAGTCATTTGTGATTCTACCCTCCATGGCAGGTAGCTATCACACTAGGGGACGGTGATGCAGATTAGAGAGGATAGTGCCCTCACTGGTCCGACTCGTCTGCGAATCTTGTCGGGAGGCGAGTCTGGCAGTACATCAGTCCGAACCCACTTGTTGTATAAATTTTACTTACTGTTCAAAGTCTACTCTTTTAGCCCAGATAACTGTTGACATAATATTGATAAATACACACGTAATACCGATGAATAATCTCGCTAATAAATTGGTGTTTGTTCACTTGTGGTTTTACAAATGTTGGGCGATATGTTGACGAATCGCACACCTATACAAATATAAATACTTAGCTAAGAATAGATTTCTGTTGGCGATGTATCACTAATTCATTATACTGGATATTACTCATAACTGCACCTTGTGTATCGAGTAATGCCAGTTGATCTTCTCTTCTTTTCTGTGGGCGATAGAATTAAAATAAAAGAATCGTTCTAGAATTATACGCTGAGAGCGATCGCGGGTAGTAGACAACCTATGTACGGGTCGGTGTCACAGATGCTACTCCCCCCCCCCCCGACCGCCCTCTCGCATTTATTAAGTAAAAAGTACAGGCACAAAATATGATGTAAGTAGATACAGGTACTAAAGTTCTTACGTTAAAGTAATAAGTACGAACTTTGTACTAGTACAAAATTAACAATTAAAAATATTTGTAATGCGTCGCTTACATGTTCCTTTCTCCTTCCCATTATTTGAAGTCGACTCTCCTCGATACTAGGAGCCCGGATGCTCTATCCTGGGTCCTCTGGTTATCGATATTGAAGGTCCTCAAGTCACGGATAACAGTAGGGAACCGTGTGGCGGGTGTTAGACTTCCCCCACGCTTTCTTTTAGTTATAGTCAATGCTCTGGGATCAAACCCGGCCCCAAAGGGGAGGCCGCGACTGCGGCCGAAGTCCCTCGTGGACCCTGGGAAGGAAGTAATTTAGCGTGCGCCATTTTTCTCACAGTTCGAACTGCGCATGCGTTCGCCTTTTTTTCCATATTCAGCCTAAAACCATAGGCTAGTTTAATGAATAAAAAAAGATGGCGGTACTGCAATGAGTTTTATGATACAGTTTTGGCGGTACTATAATAAGTTTTATTTTTAATTTTATGTAGGTATATGCGTTTATAAAGTGCGTATGTATAGAATCGTCTTTGAATTCGTAATTCGAATTTTTCGATTTGAGTGTAGATAAACATATTTATCTTACATACAATAAACTATAAAATAGTGCTGATCACTCATGACTCGTAGACGGCCTTTGTGGCGTAGCGGTAATGCATTCGACTGCTACGACTGAGGGCGCGGGATCGATTCCCGCTCAGTGCAAATATTTGTATGCCTGAATATGTATATTTGCATTGGTCTAGGTGTTTCTGTATATACCTAATATGAATGTATTTACAAAAAAAAGTTTACAAGTAATTTTATCCGCATTCTGGAACCCATAACACAAGCTAGTTAAACTATGCTTACTTTGGGTCTAGCAAGCGCTGTGTAGAATGTCGTTGAATATTTATTTATTAATATAGGAAGGTAATGAATGATGCAATTCGTTTTCTGTGTACATGATGACCTTGTATATTACTTCCGTTTGACTTGTGATTAGAAGTGAACATGACAACTACGATAAACATACATAATACAATAAGCCAAAATATAGTGCTGATACCCTGCAGTGGCGTACGTAACGGACTGCCGAGACGAGGTCCGAGTTCGATCCCCAGTCACCCCGGGCACACACCTCTGACTTTTCGTAGTTATGTGTGTATTAATGAATGTTAATTATCGCTCGCTTAATTATGTGAACGGTAGATGGCAATAGGCTCGCCCCCTATTACATTGGGACCTTAACATACCTGGCGAATCGTGGGTGTGATTACACCTTTGTATTCCCGAAGGGGCAGGCAGAGGTGTATTAACACCTCTGCCTGCCCCTTCGGGGATACAGGCGTAAAGTTATTATGCAAGTAAGCCTAATGCTTGTTGCTGTTGCTGTTGTACCCAGAGTGGTGCTCGTTTGTTTAGTCGATAGTGTTCGACCGTGCAACATCTCGATTGTAAGTTCAGCGTCTTGTTCTTAGTTTGATTGTTAATTTTGTCTGTACGTGCATCAACTTGAGATGGCCCAGGGTCAGTCGGGGTGCGAGGGATATGCTCCATGGGCAACCTTACACCCCGGCGTCTGTAGACCCGAGACGACGTGCGGTTTTAGTCGGTTCAAGTCCGACATAACCGCCCCCGCTGGCCGGCGGGGGGTATCCGAAGGGATTTCCGCACGAAAAAAAAAACAAAAAAAGGTGCATCAACTTTTGCTCTTGTAACTACTTGGTCTTGTCACTAGACCCACTAACATATACTTATCTTTAACGGAAGATATTTAAGCGATAAAAGTATCTGAACGCCACGATCTTAACATTAATAAATACATCAATAAATCGTTATCTATACTTAAGTATTTTTGTTCAACTTAGAGTACTAGGTTATTACAAGTTCTGTTTATTATTTTGTGACACATTTTAGACCAAAATAAAGTGATCTGCAAATTGAAATCATTTATACATTGAAGATATTTAAGAAAAACGATACTGAACACAACAATATTTTTTTTTGGAATTCTTGTTTGTTCGTAGTTGATTAGTACCTTTTTTTTTTTGTGCGGAAATCCCTTCGGATACCCCCCCGCGTGCCAGCGGGGGCGGTTATGTCGGGCTTGAACCGACTAAAACCGCACGCCGTCTCGGGTCTACAGACGCCGGGGTGTAAGGTTGCCCATAGAGCATATCCCTCGCACCCCGACTGACCCTGGGCCATCTCCGGTTTCGAGATGGCCCCCTCGGGTTTGGGAACCACGGTGTCCCCGTCTTGCCCCGGTTTGGGGGAGGGGCGCTAGTCGCCCCACCGTCCCGGCCTGCTTCTGCTGGGGTGACAGGTGGCCTCACCCGCCACCCACAGGCCTGCGCTCATGGAGGACGGAGGTCGTTAAGCGACCTCCGGCGCCTGAGTCGCCTGCGACGCGCGGCGAGTAAGTTGCGGGCTCGGCGGACCGGGAGAGTTCTAAGTCTCTCCCGGGCGCGCTCCGCCACCTCCTTCGCGAGCATTACATGCTCGCAGAAGGAGGCGGCGGCGGCCCACACGCTCGCGAGTTGATTAGTACCTAAAACCGGAGATATGAACAAGATACGCTAACCGACCACCGCTCGGGCGTAGCTGCGGGCGTCACCTAGCATGTTATTAGGTCGTTACATATGAAATTGCCGTTTTTCTTGAAGAAATTGGAGGAAACCCAATTTTCAGTACTAACATTTTTGCATTTTTTTTAAGAATGACAAATCCAAATTTTATGATTTTATTTGTGTATGAATGAGACAACATTAAGCTAACAAACAGCAACTTTAATCACATTTTTGAAAAATGACAGCTGTTAAGTAATACGAAATTTATCATCAAAATGGATAGCATTTAGGAAGTACAGTTTTTGAAGATCGAATTAATTTATCAAGCGGCCAATGACAACAAAATTTAATACAGAGTTGTAAAATCTTGAAAACAACTTTCAAACAAAATATAAATAATGGAAATAGCCATTAAATTACAGGAATTACGAACTCATGAATTTGTAAGAAAATTTCGGCAATTTCATAGGTAAAGACCTAATATATTCAGTTTTGACGATGACTGTACACACCCATACGCATTCGACTATCTATTGCAAATATAATTCATCCTCCTGATTATTACGAAGCACACATACGATCACGCCGCGGTAGGCTAGTGGTATGGGTAATGGACTGCTGAGACAAGGTCTCGGGTTCGATCCCAGGTTTTACCATGGCACACACCAATGACTTTTCGATGCTTTTCGAAGTTATGTGTGTATTTATCGCAGGTTTATAAGTGCCCGGTTAATGGCAATAGGCTCGCCACCTATTACATTGGGACCTTTTTTTTTTTTTGTTATCGTGCGGAAATCCCTTCGGATACCCCCCCGCCGGCCAGCGGGGGCGGTTATGTCGGGCTTGCACCGACTAAAACCGCACGCCGTCTCGGGTCTTCAGACGCCGGGGTGTAAGGTTACCCATAGAGCATATCCCTCGCACCCCGGCTGACCCTGGGCCATCTCACCACTAACAGCATCGCTCATCCTGTCTCCTCTGAAAGCAGAGGAGTACGGAGAGCGATGTGTTCCCGCCACGTTGGGTATTGGCCGACGATCAATGCCAACCCTATGAAGGGGTGAAGGGGAAGCCATTGACCGCCGCCCAGGGTGTACCGGCCGCTCCGATTCCGTTCCCCCCGGACTGCAGCGGGATCGGAATCGGAGCGACACTCGAGGAGGTTACCCAACACACACCCCTATTACATTGGGACCTAAACATAAACATAAACTGGCGAAATGTGGGTGCTAACACCTCTGCCTACCCCTTCGGGGAATATAGGCGTGAGTTTATGTTATGTTTTACATACGATTACGAAGCTGGTCGGTATTGCGCATTGAATTCATTCCCGATACTACATCTAAGTGACCATTATTGGTTATTGACGCAAACGATCGAATGATACGACATTAATCATTATCTGGCCTCCATTTCCCTTTATTGTTGACCATTCCAACGACATATTGTAATTGTAGCTTATTATATCTCAGTACAGACGATGTATGTCCGTATACATCGTCTGTACGCGATCTTTATTCTTTATCCTTTTTAGGGTTCCGTTGCCAAATGGCAAAAAACGGAACCCTTATAGATTCGTCATGTCTGTCTGTCTGTCCGTCCGTATGTCACAGCCACTTTTCTCCGAAACTATAAGAACTATGCTGTTGAAACTTGGTAATTAGATAGATGTATTCTGTGAATTAAGATTTTTACACAAAAATAGAAAAAAACATTAAATTTTAAGAGTTTCCCCATACTTAGAACTGAAAGTCAAAAATTTTTTTTTCATCAAACCTCGTATAGGTGTGTGGTATCTATGGATAGGTCTTCAAAAATGATATTGAAGTTTCTAAAATCATTTTTTTCTAAACTGAATAGTTTGCAAGAGAGACACTTCCAAAGTGGTAAAATGTGCCCCCCCCCCCTCCCCCCTGTAACTTCTAAAATAAGAGAATGATAAAACTAAAAAAAAATATGATGATGTGTAACCATGTAAACTTCCACCGAAAATTGGTTTGAACGAGATCTAGTAAGCAGTTTTTTTTTGATACGTCATAAATCGTAAACCGCAATTTACCTTTCATTCAGTCAACTCAAATATGAAAATTAAAAAAAAAAGCATTATGTTACTTGCTGCTACGGAACCCTTCATGGGCGATCGAGTCCGACTCGCACTTGGCCGCTTTTTTTAGAGCGTGTGGAAACCCCCACTGGCTTTACCCCACCGGTGCCGACGATGGGGTGGGCGTGTCGGAATCGGACCGACTTAAACCACACGGTGTCCTCCCCAAGTATCCATTGCCGGGCACCCCGGGTAAGCCCTCGAAAGGATAATTTCCGCACGATAAAAAAAAAAAAAAAAAAAAAAAGGGGTTTCCGGCGGACTTGGACCGCCACCGCGGCTACACCTGGTGGGGTCGGGTTTTATCCCGCGTCGGTGAGTTGGCAGGCGTGTGTAGGACACACACGACACGCCTCCGCCACGGCCTGCTTCTGTAAGGACGGCGATTCGGCCAACTGCCGTCCTAGCGTATCGTTAGCCGTGTTTGCCCCCAAAGCTTCCAATTTCTTAACCGAGGTTGTGTTGGGTGTAAAGAATGTATTTCTCATAAGAACCTAGATACAGTTCGCTTAAAATGAGATACAGAGTAATAGTTAATAGTATATACCTCGAGGTCACTATGTACAAATATAATACATTTTAAGTTTTTTTTTTAAATATATTCATATCATTACATTTCTTGACCTCATTTGATAATCGATTGAACAGCTGAACTCCCTCAAACAATATACCTATATATTTTTTTTTTTCCGTAGTTAGTTCAAGTTTATTACTGTTTCCTAAATTATGCGGCATTGTTTATGACATCGCTTTTCTATTCGTAACCATTTTTCTAAATAGCATATTAACTCAATTATTTTTCCTATAGATTTAGACCGGAAAAAGCGAAAATCTGCGTCGCCTTAAGACGTATATAATATATCGGAGAATTTTGAATATCTGGGACGTGTCTAGGTGGCTTAGCTACTTAGAGCGTTCCCCATGCAAGGGACTGGTCGCGGGTTCAAGTCCCGTCCTAGATGTTCTCTTTCTCCGATCTAAATCTATATCATATTAAGTTATCTTGGAACAGACGAGAGCATATGGATCCCAATCCTAATAGGAAAGCCTGCGCTGGAGTCTTATCCGTTGTTTGGAAGGTGTAGGTTGACCTGGGTTCTGAAGATCTTGGTAGGGCCCTGTACAGCCGGACGCCACCCTGACACGAGCTATTGGTTTTACGGTCCCAAATCCATTTTTAAACGCAGTAGCTCCTATCTCATATTTTCAACATACTCATAATTTATTCATCGACAATTATCCGGTTGATGGCATGCAATCTCATAAAACGTAGGAAATGCGGTATACTGCTATTTAATGTCGTTATTAAGTGAGAGGGTTGGTTGTGGTATACCTAGTGGATTTTGTCTAGACGGACATAAGATATTGTCGGAAGTTTAGGCGAATGTCACACATTGAAATAAAATTATTTTTAACGGATTCTATCGCGATTTATTTGATGTTATTTTATTAGTTTCCCTGTGAACATGGCTGCTGAAAAGAAACCGAAACCTCGGGTTTAATGTAAATAATGAAATAACATCAAATAAATCGCGATAAAATACGTTAAAAATAGTTTTATTTCAATGTGTGACATTCGCAAAAACTTTCGACAATATCATGTAGACAGACATACTTTAGAAGAAATTAGAAAATTGCACCAGTGAATGAAAAGTTGAAAATCGAGCAGTTGTTATTTTCGAAATCCTCAAAGCATAAATTTGGTTCAGTCCCATTCATGCTGGGTCTCTGGGTATAGAGGAAATGCCTTCTCACTCGGGAATTCATTATTTCTACCAGAATATCTAAGTTAAATCCTATTGCCTCTTAAAGAGGCGAGAGGATCTTCTGGAGGAAGTTCTGTAAGGAGATGACGATGTATTTGACAGGTGAGGAATAATATCCTTGCGCTGCTGGTATTTTTCGATTTTAAATATTTTCAACTGTTGATTTTGTGAAATAGTTCGCTCCCGGCTGGACCGTATGTTAAATATGAAAAGTACCTCTTTATTACATATTAGATTTATATGTCGTTAAACAGTCTAATAGGCATGAAGTATTGTTTGATTTCTGCTTCGAATTCAAGTAATTGCCCTATTGAAAACATTATCGTGATCATTTTATATCGGAGTGAAACCCCGATTGCGATAGGTATCAATCTTTATTATTATAAAACCAAATCTCTGTTGTTTTGATGAACGTGCTTGGTCGTAAACATACCTGTGGTGCACCTTTAGCACGGAACGTGATAACGCCTGTCTTCTTTGGGATTGGCGGAAATGTTTCTGGTTTTGCGTTTTGCGATTTTTTTGTGTGTTCTTTTGATTAGTATAGAATCCAGTCAAGAAATGGCAATATACGATTATGGATTTGATTTGTCCAAAATTTGAATAGTGTCACATCGTCTCACTCAAACTACAATTGTACTCCTGAAGATGTCCTAATTTCAAGGATTAACATAACATAACTTCACGCCTGTATCCCCGAAGGGGTAGGCAGAGGTGTATTACACACCCACGATTCGCCAGTTATGTTAAGGTCCCAATGTAATAGGGGGCGAGCCTATTGCGATCTACCGGGCACATTATTAAGCGAGCGATAATTAACATTTATTAATGCACACATAACTACGAAGAGTCAGAGGTGTGTGCCCGGGGCGACTGGGGATCGAACTCCTCAGCAGCCCGTTACGTACGCCACCGAGCTGTCGCAAGGATTAATCACTTACATAGTGATGGAACTAAGTCTTACATAAAATTCAATGGGTGCATTTCGTTTTAAACGTGTTTGAAGTCCATGTACGTCAAATTTCTATCATTTCTCATCATCCTCCGAGCCTTTCCTCAAGTCAGTTGGGGCCGGCTTCCAGTCTCAGCTTCTTCAACATTCTTATTCCAAAACCATGACTCTTCACCGTCTTCCAGCCCATCACTCTCTTCTATTCAGTCAGACGTTGGACGTCATCTCCCCAGTGACTCTTTGCTTTGTCATGTTCACTTTCACGCAATCCATATTCTATGCAATCAATATCCAGATTTATGAGCATTTAGGCGTAGAATTTATACTTGTAAACATTTCTAACCATTACAACTGCTCGCTTTTCAACTTTCATTCACTGGTGTAATGTTTAAACTTCTCCTAAAATATGACTCAAGATATTATATAATTTGTTTGTAAGCTAAGCTTTTATTTATGTATTTTAATTATTTTTGTACACACAAGAAAATGATAATAACATAAATAAAATTAAAATGTACAAAGGCGAGCTTCTCTCCCAGCAAACCTTTATGTAATAGAGGAAGAATAGTTTAAGAAAGGGTGTGAAGTGCATTACAAGATAAAAAATCCGTTCCCGCAGGGGGAACGCACAGGTAGATTTCGTGAAGCAATTAATATTATTTTATTAACATGTTTAATTTTTTTTTCTCGAAAACAAGCAATTAATATTATTTTATTAACATGTTTAATTTTTTTTTCTCGAAAACGGTAACTTTTAGCGAAAAACTTTTCAGACATTTATTTTAGACTTAAAAATGGCCAATCGATTAAAAATGTTTCCGACGGCAAGAATGTTCATCGGTTAGAAGTTATGATTTTTTTCCCGAAAATTTTGGTTTTTCCCCCCTCCACTTTTAGTTAAAGTTTTAATCTTATAGGTTTATAATTAAAAGTTGTTGGTATTCATGTATACTATGGGATAAAATTAGAACGGTTCGAATATCTTTCATGGAACGTGAAATTTTGAGGAAAAACTGATTTCACAAAAAGTGAGGCCCTACCGTCCCCTTAGGCCGGATTCCACCCGTTCACGAACTTAAACTAAGTTTACACCCAAGCAATTTTTGACTGCAGTTTGAAAGCGATCGGGGCAAAAATGCGACCGTGAGAGTGCCGCAAATTTTGGGAAGTGGAACCATACATACATATATATTATATAAATATAAACTTTTTGACCAGTGGTCATTTCGGACTCAGGGGGTCATAACTAGACCTCCTATGAAGATTTTTTTTTTAAATTCGACAGTATTCAAGAAACCAATAGGTAGATCGATTTCATAGAAATCTACCTAAAAGGAAAGAGAAACGTGCTAGTACTTTAATACTGATAATAAAAAAATGCTAAGCTTTTATTAGCTACTAAGAGAAAACCCACTATAGCTGTATTTAATTGACGATAACGATATACGTACATTTTAATGTTTTGCTCGATTTGGAATCGACAAAACATCTTACAGCCATAATCTGATGTTCACAACATTATCTAGTTGAAGTGTTGATGACTGATAAAAATATGTGCCCACATGACATTGCAGGTGTTAATTATTTCACACACAATTAATTTTGTGTTACACAATACGATATCATATCTGTGTCATTTGTACGAGTTGATGTTAATGTAACAATATATTTAAGTATAGCCTCAATTTCGTATAATTTATTTTAGCTTAATTACACGTCAGCCCTAAAAAGGAGTAGACTAGTGTTTTCAGAGCTCATATCATAAACATAGGTTCAGTTCATATAATGTCCTGTACATGTGAATTTATTAAAATATCTAATCAGAATTGGCCGTATGGGGTTGAAGGTATCACTAGAATCCTTACATCATCCTGAGTGATGCTGGCTGGCTTTTTGGCAGAGCAGTCGTGTTCCTTCAGTTTTTGAATGATTTAACTAGCCGATACTCCAAGATCAGTAAAATTTATAAGCATTCTTAACCTAATTGTTACGAGAGCGATACTGAAAGTTCTTAGAAAATCAAAAACTGAACACACTAGCAAGTTAGTAACTGTTTTTAGATCCTCTGAAAAAATTGTTGCGTGATGACCTGTCCTACCGAAGAACGAGACCACCACTTTAGTTGGTAACTCCTCGGAAGGAAACAGACTGTCTTTTAGATTCAGGATCATGACAATACATCCGGCTTTCGTCAACCGTAAGTATGTCGAACATAGTATTTGAGTCATCTCCGTTAAATCTGAAGCATTTCACAGCACCAATCAACACAACGGAGTTTTTGGGCCAAATTAGGAGGTATCCACCAGACACACAACTTCCTGAACGATAAATGTTCATGGAGGATTTTGTGCACTTGACTCATGATGACTGCACGATGCCTATGCTTGTCCGAATCTGCTCATAGGTCACTCTTTTGTCAGTCTGTATCATACGCCGCACAACATCGATGTTATCTCCAGTCGTCGCCGTAGAAGGTGGGGATCACATATTGAAAAAATAGCTAGTAGGTTAAGTTCTGCTTCCTACGCTGTGAAAAAGATTAGGACTTTAACAGACATAGATACCGCTAGAATAGTTTATTTCAGTTATTTCCATAGTATTATGAGCTATGGCATTCTCCTTTGGGGTAATGCCGCAGATTTAAATACAATCTTTGTGCTGCAAAAGCGGGCGGTGCGGGCAATTTATAAGTTGGGCCCAAGAGTCTCCCTCCGAGAAAAGTTCAAAGAAATAAACATTCTAACTGTAGTTTCCCAATATATTTTTGAAAATCTTTTGTATGTTAGAAGAAACATTTCCAATTTTTTAAGGCTTTGTGATATACATAACGTAAATACTAGACATAAAAACAATCTTGTGGTTTGTAATAGTCGACTCCACAAGATTAGTAATTCCTTTCAGGGTAACTGTATACGCTTCTACAACAAGCTTCCTAGTGAAATGAAGAATCTACCTCTTCATAAATTTAAAAGCCAAATTAAAAGTAAACTCTGCCAAAAAGGCTACTATAAAATTCAAGACTATTTAGACGACAAACAAGCTTGGATATGAACTGTTTGCTCTCTCTCTATGCTACTCAAATGGAATATTGTACTTAGGTTAAGTAAATATGTTTGTAAATAGACCAAAAAAAAAGCAGCCCGCTGAGTTTCTTGCCGGAGTCTTCTCAGGACAGGGCCGCGTTTCGAACCGGTGGTCCATTTGCCAAACACTAGATTATTTATTTTTTTATGAC
This sequence comes from Cybosia mesomella, assembly GCA_946251805.1. NCBI lineage: Eukaryota > Metazoa > Arthropoda > Insecta > Lepidoptera > Erebidae > Cybosia > Cybosia mesomella. The sequence continues at coordinate 24,734,254 of OX276407.1, forward strand.
GTTTTGTAAGTGCCGTATTAATGGTCTATGCAGAATAAATGGTTTTTGACTTTGACTTTGACTTTGACAAACGGTAACTTATTTGTTGAATTAATGTAGTAAAATTCAGGTTATGAATAAAACAACTCTTGGTCGGTATTCATTTATAACGCCTGCTAGAAGGTTAGTCGTATATATGAATTACCTACGTAACATTTCCTGTGCTATTTGCTGGAATAATAAAAAAAATATTTTGTAGACTTGGTGACATTTGATGTATCGAGGTGAATGGCCGGCTTTTTTGTTTTTCCTACGAAAGTTATTGATGTAGCTAAATATTAACTACTTTATTAAGTTTGTGGTTAGTGTGTGCGGAGCGTCAGTAGCTTAATGGTTAAGCTATCGGCCTTACGATCGAGACATCCCGGGTTCGAATCCTGGCGATTACACTACCGACGTGAACCCACTCCTAACACAAGCAATTTAGCTTATCTGGAGGGGTGCACCCTGGGGTTATCCTATCGAGGGCTTACCCGGGGTGCCCGGCGACGGACGCTTGGGGAGGACACCGTGCGGTTATAGTCGATACACAACATAACCACCCCCGCTGGCCGGCGGGGGGGTATCCGAAGGGATTTCCGCACGATGAAAAAGAAAAAGGCTGGAGGGGTTAGGGACAATATTAGTAATTCCGGTCACTTATATTCTTTAAAAAAAGCGGCCAAGTGCGAGTCGGACTCGGAAATAATTTTAATTTTATATTTCAGTAGATTGAATGAAAGATAAATTGCGTTTTACGATTTATGACGTATTAAAAAAAACTACTTACTAGATCTCGTCCAAACCAATTTTCGGTATTTTAGATTTATCATTCTCTTATTTTAGAAGTTACAGGGTGGGGGGGGGGGACACACACGTATGGGTTTGACGAAAAAAATTTTTGAGTTCCAGTTGTAAGTATGGGGAGCCCCCAAAATTTAATGTTTTTTTCTATTTTTCTGTGAAAATCTTAATGCGGTTTACAGAATACATCTACTTACCAAGTTTCAACAGCATCGTTCTTATAGTTTCGGAAAAAAGTGGCTGTGACATACGGACGGACAGACAGACATGAATCTATTAGGGTTCCGTATTTTGCCATTTGGCAACGGAACTCTAAAAAAATGGTGATGGTTTACATTTTCGCTTTCATGTTCCTCTACGAGAGTCAGTGTAATCATATACTTAGGCACCTGGATATAGTATACCTTTTTTTTTTTAAAGGTATCCTACCTTTTTTTTTATCGTATGTATCGTACGTTTTTTTTGTATCGGGCGGTTATGTCGGGCTTGCACCGACTAAAACCGCACGCCGTCTCGGGTCTTCAGACGCCGGGGTGTAAGGTTACCCATAGAGCATATCCCTCGCACCCCGGCTGACCCTGGGCCATCTCACCACTAACAGCATCGCTCATCCTGTCTCCTCTTAAAGCAGAGGAGTACGGAGAGCGATGTGTTCCCGCCACGTTGGGTATTGGCCGACGATCAATGCCAACCCTATGAAGGGGTGAAGGGGAAGCCATTGACCGCCGCCCAGGGTGTACCGGCCGCTCCGATTCCGTTCCCCCCGGACTGCAGCGGGATCGGAATCGGAGCGACACTCGAGGAGGTTACCCAACACACACCCCGGATATAGGATACCTGGAAACTGGCGTAACTCAAACTCTAAACATGTGAAATATTCCAAATTAGGTCGGATTTCAAGTTTAATTGAAGTGGATTCCATGAAATTCAAAACGTGATTAGTTTAATTTTCATTTATCTCGATTTCGATACTCTGCAATAGACTAATTGAAGCAGAGTTGAAGGACCTTAAAGAAATATCTTCAATCTAAACATGTATCCTTGTTGCAGGACATAATAGAACTCGAGAAGTGTTTCTGGAGTCTTCGTAACTCAGCTCCTACGGGCCAGCTGGACGCGGAGAGTCTGTCGCCGCTGCTGTCACCTCCGCTGCCAGCCGCTGCCGTCGCGGGCGCGTTCCTCGCCTTTGATGAGAACAGGGACGGCCACGTGGACTTCAAGGAGCTTTGCTGTGGACTCAGTGCCGCCTGTAGGGGACCCCGGACTGAGAGGTTGAAATGTAAGTTTGTTTTTTTATTTACTTCCAAAATGAGTTTTTCGTAATAGACAACAGAATCGTTAGGGCGAGGAGTTATTCATGTGATTAGATTGATTATAAAAATAAAACAGTGTCCTAAATTCTTCTTTAGAGCGGATTTCAACAATGAATATGAACTTTTCGAAGTTTACTGACTGAAATTCATGAAGTAAACCTTGAGAATCCATAGATGTCTACCATTATTAAATATCAGACTGCCATTGGCTCGCTTTAGTAAAGTATATCGGTAACTAATGAGTCGTTATTTTCATACTTAACGCAATTCGGTAATTGTATGCTTCGTGTTGTTTGTTCCAAGTGTCTTCTATGATTTTGTACATAAATAGAAATACAATTTAGTTTTTGCGCACGCAATGATGAACAACGTAATTATTTGCTCATTCGCTTTAATAAACAGCTACCTGGTACGCGCAAGCAGGAATCTCATTTATTTGTGTGTACAGCATGACATTAATAACATAACATAACTTCACGCCTTTATCCCCGAAGAGGTAGGCAGGGTATTACACACCCACGATTCACCAGTTATGTTAAGGTCCGAATGTAATAGGAGGCGAGCCTATTGCCATCTATACATTACTAAGCGAGCGATAATTAACATTTTTAATACACACAAATACGAAAAGTCAGAGGTGTGTGCCCGGCGCGACTGGGGATCGAACTCGAGACGTCGTCTCAGCAGTTCGTTACGGACGCCACTGGGCTATCGCCGCTCATTATTGCATGACATTAATCCCTTTTTAATTAGTTTGTCTTCGGCAAGAAGGCGTCTAAGCATTAAATTTTCCAAATAAGCCTGATGTAGCCTTAACACGACGCGCTGAAGACAATTCAGTTCGGTTCAGCTCAAGCAGAGAGATGGAGTTATACCCGGTGTATAGCTAATCTCCCTCCCTCCGCTGAGTGGCCTTAATTGTTTTTAGCGCGTCGCAGTAAGGTCCCTGTTAACTCTTATTATTCAATTTGTTTAATGTTACGGCACTAACCCGGCCCTTCACCGGCGTTCCCGTTGGAAATAATAACAATAATGTGATTAGGTTTTTAGGGATTTTCTTTAGAAAAGCCCTATTGCTATCGAGTTGTCGTCGTCGACGTCGTCGTTGCCAATTTTCTGTCACGGTTTTGGGTATGAAGGAGATGAGCTATCGAGTTGCTGTTTTCGGTAATAGATTCGTGCTGGGGTGAACCATTGCAAGATAAAGAAAAAATCGCAAAAAATTGCAATAAAAAAACCGCAAAATCGAAAATCCCTTGTATTCGGCTGAGCTCGTCTCAGGAATTCAACTTGTTTTTGTTTAATTTTAACTTATTCGCTTACATCATTTGTTTGTATGAATGGTTTAATAGTAGAAGGTTGTGAAGTATGTTAGGGTTAGGATAGAAGTAGATGGCGGGCTGTTGTCTCTGCATACCCCGATGGGAAATAGGTATGAGTAAATGTATGTAGGTCACATTTTATTAATTTGAAATTAGAAGAGAAAGCTTTTAATTGGCTCTCAGTAAATTAATCTCCTTCTTTTACTGATGTTCCTATGTGAGTTTTCCATGCACTAAATCTATATGTATACAAATAAATAAAATTGAAGTGTCTGTTTGTAATATTAAAATAACAGATTTTTAATGATTGCGCATGAATGTATACACGACACTTTTATAACAAAAATAATTTTTTTAAAGTTTTTGTCTGTCTGACCTTTCTGTCTCCTTGAATGAGGTGATCTCTGGAATGGCGGCGGTACCAATTTTGACGGGACTTTCACTGGCAGATTGGTAATGTTACAAGGCGTATCATAAGTTACTTTAAAAAAAAATTAGGGTATTACCACAAAAGAACTAAAACACTAAAATCTTATTCCACGCGGACGAAGTCGCGGTCACGGCTAGGAAAATAAATAATTCTGAAATATCTTAGACCAGTATTCCGCTTGTGTTAGGAGTGGGTTCACGTCGATAGTGTATTTGCCTGGATTCGAACCCGGGACCTGTTGATCATAAGGCCGACTCCTTAACCGTTAAGGTACCGGCGCTTCGAAAAACTTATGAAGTGGTTGGCCACTTGTCATATTTAAATATTTACTGGAACTTAAATATATAAATACCTTTATCTTATCTCTAAATGGTAATTATAATAATGTGTGTCAAGTGTTTTGCATTAAGTTGAGGTTTTTTAGGCCGTAATATTTATTAAGACGTGTATATAGTCCAGTGGCCTACGTAACGGACTGCCGATACAAGGTCTCAAGTTCGTTCCCCAGTCGCCATGGGCACACACCTCTGACTTTTCGTAGTTATGCGTGTTTTAAAAATGTGAATTATCGCTTGTTTAATAATGTGCCCGGTAGATCGCAATAGGCTCGCCCCCTATTACATTGGGACCCGAACATAACTGGCAAATCGTGGGTGTGTAATATACCTCTGTGCCTACCCCTTCGGGGAAACAGGCGGGAAGTTATGTTCTGTGAGACGTGTATTCCTAAGTATCAAGTAATATTTTCTGTCTAAACGTAACTTCTCGTAGCTTCGCAATCTTGACAAATTAAGTATTTTAATAAATTTTACTTTAAAAAAATCTTCGTAAATAAAATATTGTCAAATTAAGTATACTTTCTGTATCTCAGGATACATTAGAACATTGTTATATGTATTGTAATAAAATAACTAGGAATTCAGTGCAGGGTGCGACTGAAATAAATTGAGCTGAGCGAGCAGGACTCTGACTTGAAAATAAGACATCTTACTACGGTTGCGCGCTTTGCTGAGGCCGCGCGCTCGTGAAACTGTTTTTCGGTGATTATTCCTCAATGGTACATCGGACATGAACTCCTCAGTGTCCACACTATCACCGTGGTAAAGATCTGGTTGGTCAAGATCGCGCGAGTGGTTACGAAGGAGTTCAGCCACCAACAAACGGCTATGCCGGGTATAAGAGTCAATTATCTTGTATTAAAATTTAGTATTTTTTTTTTATTGTCTTTATTCTTTGATATTATACAAAAGACCTGGCATTTTTGTGTTATTTGCTTGACGGTAGGCAAAGTATTTTATTTGACAAAAGTAAAATTTGGCACCTTTTTTTACGTGTGGAAACACCACATCGGTGCCAACGATGAAATCGGTATGTCGGAATCGAACCGCCTAAAGCCACACGGTGTCCTCCCCAAGCGTCCATTGCCGGGCATCCCGGGTGCGCCCTCAAAAAGATACCGCGATATAACCTTTGGAAAATAGGCATCTAAATAAATTATCCGTCTACATAAACTCGCTAATTATACGTCTGAATGTAAATACTCTTGCAACCATAAGTCAACAAATAATCGTTTATAAATCTTTAGGCTTTCACGGCTGGTGTTGCATGTAGAATATACTGCTTCCGGGCTGTTTGACCGTACTCGGACTTGTACCACTGAAGATGTCGACCGCGGTGATCGACGAAACGTTTGGAACACAAGCTTCATGTGGACCACGGCCAAACAGCCCGGAAGCAGTATATTCTAAATAATCGTTTGTTAGAAAAGACATGTTTGTGCGATATCTAAATCCGTCTTAGATAAAGCATCTCATTACATTGACATGCATGGCTGAAGCTTTTAATTATGTTTTTTAAGGGTAAATAGGCAGTGAGTCAAACAACTGATAAGTACTTAAGTATCCTCCACAGTAAGGCTTATTATTGTTAATCAATGATGCGGCTTAATACACAGTACCTGTTTTTCTTTCTTTTCGTGCGGAAATCCCCTCCTATACCTCCCCGCCGGCCAGCGGGAGAGTTTATGTCGGGCTTGAATTGACGAAAACCGCACGCCGTCTCGGGTCTTCAGACGCCGGGGTGTAAGGTTGACCATAAGGCATTTCCCTCGCACCCCGACTAATACAGAGTACCTTTTTTTTTTTTTTTCGTGCGGAAATCCCTTCGGATACCCCCCCGCCGGCCAGCGGGGGCGGTTATGTCGGGCTTGCACCGACTAAAACCGCACGCCGTCTCGGGTCTTAAGACGCCGGGGTGTAAGGTTACCCATAGAGCATATCCCTCGCACCCCGACTGACCCTGGGCTATCTCCGGTTTCGAGATGGCCCCCTTACTTGCTCTCCACTGTGCCATCTGCTAATCAGAGGGACACGTGGAAAGCTTCCGAACAGCCCTCAACAGGGCCGTCCTCGCCTCGGTCGGAGTTGGCCGTAGGCGGCGGCGTCTCTCCCACCCTAGGAGAGAGGCGCTGCCGTCTCCGTTGCCCAGGGTGCACCGCGTGGAGGTCCCCAACCAAGCACCCCAATACAGAGTACCTACTCATGACAGCCAGACTGTAGTTACAAAAAAAAATTATACTGCGGCAATCTCCCTACTTTTCAGGAAATATCACTACCAGTAGAACAACCTCAGTTTATTCGGAATCATTCTTTTATGAATTACATTTACGCAACCCTGCTTGGAATACTGTACGGTTAACATGACGGAAGTTTCGGGCAGTCGGTTCCATGGATCACATTTATCTCGCAATCGGACCCAAAGTCGGCACGTGACACTTCGTTCCGCCTAAAACCATCGGAAGAAACCGAAGTAACTTCACGATACCTTTTTTTTTTTTTGTCGTGCGGAAATCCCTTACCTACATGGCTAAATGCCACGTCGTGCGGGTTCGAAGTTTCGGCTGTTTCATGGTAGCCGTATGGTGGGTTTTCATCTCTGGGATGGCTCTGCACAGCACCTTAGTCCTATTTTTCCAGTTACTACTGAACGAGTTTCTTTCATTGTTTCTTTAAATATACTCCATAGGAAAGATAATATACGTTAATACGTATAACATAACTTCACGCCTGTACCCCAAAGGGGTAGGCAGAGGTGTATTATACACCCACGATACGCCAGTTATGTTGAGGTCCCAATGTAATAGGGGGCGAGCCTATTGACATCTACCGGGCCCATTATTAAGCGAGCGATACATAACATTTATTAATGCACACATAACTACGAAAAGTCAGAGGTGTGTGCCCGGGGCGACTGGGGATCGAACTCGAGACCTTGTCTCAGCAGTCCGTTCCGTACGCCACTGGGCTATCGCCGCTTTTTAATACGTATATTACGTATATACGTGTATTTAAGCAGGCATTTCCTTTGATTGACACTTAATAGTATACAATCAACGGAAATGCCTGCTTAAATACGTCATTAAACAAAACCCGTGAAAATGGTCCTTGATTTACATATTCACGAGGGAGACACAATAATGAAATTCACCTGTTTCGGAACCTTCGCTCAAGTATTGTATTTACTCTTCACATCTTATATCCTACTAGCTGACCCTCCCCGGCTTCACCTGTGGCGGTTTTCGAAACCCCGTTTCACCCCCTTAACTCGCCCTATACCCTATATGCCCGTAATTTATTCGTTTTCATATAATGTATGGGAATCTGCCGGATTATTGACATTTATGATTACTGCTCCGCTCTCTTGGGTAGTAGCGTGATGATATATAGCCTATGACACTCACAAATAATGTAGCTTTCGATTGGTGAAACAATTTTCAAAATCGGTTCAATAGATCCAGAGATTACCCCCTACAAAGTCACAAACTTTACCTCTTTATAATACTAATATAGAAATATAGATTTATTGGTGCCAATATTTATAGTACGGCTCTTTGTAGTTACCATATCTGTATATTATGGTTCTTTATCGAAAACATTGAAAATAAAATCGAGTTCAAGATCCAACACAGTGTGCATATAAAATAACTTAGTAACACGTGAAATCTTAATCATTAATCTTCATGTTTATTTAAACATAAATTATCATCGAATCATTCATAGCTTGTATTTAGTTTGACTTAGTTCACAACAAGTAAATATGTATTTTATCGTAGAACTCTGAAGGAAAAATTACACAATGATTAAATTTGACATAAAAAAAAACCTGTCCACTCACATGTCACACATAATATCCAATTTAGTCAATGAATTGATCATAGTCTGATGAGAGCTAGCGGAAAAGTGCATGTATTTTAGTTTCGGAATTCGATGCGAATAGGTATCTTTATATATGCAATAGTGGACCTGACAGACGTATGTATTTAAAGCATTCAGGGACCTATTCAAACACGTACTTTTATCGAAAGTGACCCAATCGTTTAGGAGGTTGACATACAACTGAAGAAACTTGGCGTTGGGGCTCAGAATGTCAACTTCCCAAAATGTCCCCTGGTACCGTTTCGCCGGCCGCTGCCGCGGCACGCTAGCTGCGCTCGCTCGGCTCGCGCTCTGTTGGGGTCACAGTTCTAACCTACCCTAACCCACAAAATTTTGGGAAAGGGTCATTTTGGGAAGTTGACATTCTGAGCCCGAACCAAACTTGGGTACCTACAGACCGCAATGTAAGCGGAAACCGTAGCCAGGTTCACTTCACCATTATAATCATCGACTTTTCCGCTAGCCGACGTTTGGGCCAAAATGTCTAGGTCCACTTGGTCGTATTGACACTTTTTAATTTTATTATTAACTAGTCGTGCCCGCGACTACGTCCGCGTGGATTTCGTTTTTATGGTTTTGGTTCTTATGCGCGGAACTCTATTTTTTTTTCTAAAATTAAAGTACCTTATGTTACGTCTTGTAACATTACCTATCTGCCAGTGAAAGTCCCGTCAAAATCGGTCCAGCCATTTCAGAGATTAGCCGGAACAAACAGACAGACAAAAATTGTAAAAAATGTTATTTTGGCGTAAATATATTCATATACATGTAGTAAAAAACGGTTATTTCAACATTAGAAACATACACTCCAATTTAATTTATATGTATAGATTTCATTGACAATTCAGCCACCGTCAAAATGAAAGCTATGATCAGCGTCATCTATAGATGACAAAAAAACATGTTTTTAAAGAAACGTCATTAAAGTCGAAATTTGCAAAGGTCGGCTAGGCGACTTTTCAGTGCGTGTAGATTGGCTATAAACACGCTCAGCATTTAGACAATCGCATATCAATAGACTTCCTCTTGACTCACAGGATGGTAAACCCCTGACCATTGTCTTCGGGTTTTCCACCTGTCCTTATAACAATTGGCTCTGTCCTTGTTCCTTTCGGTGTCAAAATTGTGTACTGGTTTGTATTTTTGCGTTAAAGACTATGAAGTCCAGGGTCCGCTTATTTTTTTAAATTGGTTTTTTGACTTTTACGAGAGCGACTGCCGTCTTTCCTCTCGACCCCAAGAGGAACCCTGTGCTAGAACCTCGTCCGTCAATCAGCAGATGTACCGGTTGGCAGGTGAGGTTGGTTTGGATCAATACCTTTGGTATTCCTAGGGCTCTGTATATTACATAATAACGGCGTCTGAAGACCCCCAGACGACTTGCGGTTTTAGAAGGTTCAAGCCCGTCATAATTGCCCCCACTGGCCGACAGGGGGGTATCCGAGGGAATTTCCGCACGAGAAAAAAGGTTACTGTTCGTGACAAATCGACATGGCCATCGGAGTATGAGATTAGTTACTGCCCCGATTTCCGTTCGATGTTAAGGTCAAGTTAAGGAATGCTACTTGTCACTGTAACGTTAAATTAGTAACCTTAAGTAGTAAGATATAACATCCCAACGGCAACCGTTAGGCCTCGGCCCGCCGGGCGCGATCACTCTGCCTGGTCGGAGGATCCTCCATTTGTTTTGGATACATTATATATTAATACTAGCGGCCCGGTACGTGCTTCGCTACGTCAAAATGATCCGCCATGTATTGAATTCAAGGGCTTACCCGGGGTGCCCGGCAACGGACACTTGGGAGGATCAACACCACCGGCCAGCGGGGGTGGTTTTGTCATGTATCGACTAAAACCGTACGGTGTGCGCACGAAATAAAAAAATTCTGAGAGATTTTCTTAATATTTTTTTCCGTAAGAACCTTGTACAGTATTAGAAAACTACAAAAAAAAAATCTGCCAAATCGGTCTAGCCGTTTTCATGCTATGTCGTGACAACGGAAAACGGGTTTCATTTTTATATATATAGATAACGATGTTGTTGGAAGTACGTATTTTCTGTGCATATTTAAAAAATTGTAAGTACACTACATGTTGCCTGTCCAAAACGATCAGTCGATAAGAAGGTTGTCTGTAAGAGATCGCAGTCCGCGATAAGACCGCCCATTGTACTACATCCATCTTGTAACATTATGCCATTATGTACAAGTGATGTACAATAATAGTAGTTTATGCAACTGTCATATAAGAAGGGGTATTAAAACACGGGAGTCTGGTTGACTCGAGTGTTCTAATACCTTTTTTTTTTTATCGTGCGGAAATCCCTTCGGATACCCCCCCGCCGGCCAGCGGGGGCGGTTATGTCGGGCTTGCACCGACTAAAACCGCACGCCGTCTCGGGTCTTCAGACGCCGGGGTGTAAGGTTACCCATAGAGCATATCCCTCGCACCCCGGCTGACCCTGGGCCATCTCACCACTAACAGCATCGCTCATCCTGTCTCCTCTGAAAGCAGAGGAGTACGGAGAGCGATGTGTTCCCGCCACGTTGGGTATTGGCCGACGATCAATGCCAACGCTATGAAGGGGTGAAGGGGAAGCCATTGACCGCCGCCCAGGGTGTACCGGCCGCTCCGATTCCGTTCCCCCCGGACTGCAGCGGGATCGGAATCGGAGCGACACTCGAGGAGGTTACCCAACACACACCCCAGTGTTTTAATACCTAAGTTATATGCAATTTCATACACTACTTTATCTTCACTCATAGGAAAAATTGAAATTAAACAAAGTAGGTAGGTTACGAGGGCGCCATTTTTTGACAGTTCGAACTGCGCACGCGTGCGCCTTTTTTTCATATTCAACCTAAAACCTTAGACTAGTTTTATGAATAAAAAAAGATAGCGATACTATAATGAGTTTTATCTACACTCAAATCGAAAAATTCGAATTACGAAATCAAAGACGATTCTATACATACGCACTTTATAAACGCATATACATAAAATTAAAAATAATAGTAGTTTATGCAACTGTCATATAAGAAGGGGTATTAAAACACGAGAGTCTGGTTATATAACTTATTATAGTACCGCCAACTGTATCATAAAACTCATTACAGTACCGCTATCTTTTTTTATTCATTAAACTAGCCTATGGTTTTAGGCTGAATATGAAAAAAAAGGCGCACGCATACGCAGTTCGAACTGTGAAAAAATTGGCGCACGCTAAATTACTTCATTGTAATCTACCTACTTTGTTTAATTTCAATTTTTCCTATGAGTGAAGATAAAGTAGTGTATGAAACTGCATATAACTTCGGTATTAAAACACTTGAGTCAACCTATTATCGCATTCGGCTTCGCCAGACAGTTTCCAAACAGACTCTCGTGTTTTAATACCCCTTCTTATATGACAGTTGCATAAACTACTATTATGATACATTTGGCGGTACTATAATAAGTTTTATTTTTAATTTTATGTATATGCGTTTATAAAGTGCGTATGTATAGAATCGTCTTTGAATTCGTAATTCGAATTTTTCGATTTGAGTGTAGATAAAATATATTCTATTCTAATTATCACGCCAGCAACCATGCTGGTGCGAGGTCGCGTAATAATAGATAGTAGGTATAAGTTTTATCTATTTTCTAAGCAGGTCTACATAAAGCGCACATCATATTTTCATCCTTGATGCGGTTTTGTGAAGAGGACAAATGTCTCTTCTAGTAACTTTATATTGACTTTATTGTGTGTGTGGACTTTATTGTAACTATATGTCTATTCCTTGTTCTTTATATCTTTGACATTGTCTGTTGTGTCCCTAGTTACCAAAATAACTTACTAAGAATCTTTGCTTCTGTAATATATTTATATGCTATACTTAAATAATACACAATTGTCAGTTTCAAGTTTATTTTTAGGGATTTTCTTTAGAAAAGCCCTATTGCTAAGGAGTTGTCGTCGACGTCGTCGTCGTTGCCAATTTTCTGTCACGGTTTTAGGTATGAAGGAGATGAGGGCACGCCGCAATAGCGGCGGTAAGGCCCATCATGGAGGATTGGCTGGAGAGGCGACACGGAAGCCTCTCCTACCGACTGACGCAGGTGATCTCAGGGAAGGGGTGCTTCGGGGACCACCTGCATCGGATCAGGAAGGAGCCAACGCCTGAGTGTCATCACTGCGACGCGAGCGAGGACTCAGGGCTGCACACGCTGGCGGACTGCCCGGCGTGGGAGGCGCCGAGGCGTGACCTCGTGGCAGCCATCGGGGTGGGAGTCCTCTCGCTCGGCAGCATGATTGCGGCAATGGTGCGGAGCGCGAGCGCGTGGGCCGCCGCCGCCTCCTTCTGCGAGCATGTAATGCTCGCGAAGGAGGTGGCGGAGCGCGCCCGGGAGAGACTTAGAACTCTCCCGGTCCGCCGAGCCCGCAACTTGCTCGCCGCGCGTCGCAGGCAACTCAGGCGCCGGAGGTCGCTTAACGACCTCCGTCCTCCATGAGCGCAGGCCTGGGGGTGGCGGGTGAGGCCACCTGTCACCCCAGCAGAAGCAGGCCGGGACGGTGGGGCGACTAGCGCCCCTCCCCCAAACCGGGGCAAGACGGGGACACCGTGGTTCCCAAACCCGAGGGGGCCATCTCGAAACCGGAGATGGCCCAGGGTCAGTCGGGGTGCGAGGGATATGCTCTATGGGCAACCTTACACCCCGGCGTCTGTAGACCCGAGACGGCGTGCGGTTTTAGTCGGTTCAAGCCCGACATAACCGCCCCCGCTGGCACGCGGGGGGGTATCCGAAGGGATTTCCGCACGAAAAAAAAAAAAAAAAAAAAAGGTATGAAGGAGATGAGCTATCGAGTTGCTGTTTTCGGTAATAGATTCGTGCTGGGGTGAACCATTGCAAGATAAAAAAAAATCGCAAAAAATCGCAAAAAAAAAACGCACGCCTTGTATTCGGCTGAGCTCGTCTCAGGAATTCAACTTGTTTAGTTGTTACATCTTTTATGATCACCATAAAAGTTAATAGGTTTCACCTGAGTTTTTTCGAGATACAAGTAGTCTGTATTATAACATAACATAACTTCACGGCTGTATCGGCATCTTCACGGTAGGCAGATGTGTATTTCACATCCACGATTCGCCAGTTATGTTAAATTCCCAATGCAATAGAGGGCGAGCCTATTGCCATCTACCGGGTACATTATTAAGCGAGTGATAATTAACATTTATTAATACACACATAACTACGAAAAGTCTGCCCGCGGTGACTGGGGATCGAACTCGAGACCTCTTCTCAGCAGTCCGTTACGTACGCCACTGGGCTGTCGCCATCGGTTTTTTGTATTCAATAAGTCTTATCTATTTTCTAAGCAGGTCTAAATAAAGCGCACATCATATTTTCATTCTTGCGGTTTTACCTGTTTTTTTGAGATATAAGTAGTCTGTATTATAATATCAGGTATAATGTCATCACACTGATAGCTGTTCGTCCATCCACGCAAAATTACAAAAAGCGGCCAAGTGCCAGTCGGACTCACCCATGAAGGGCAACGGAACCCTAAAAAGTACCTGGTTGACTGAGATTTACTCGGTTCCTTTTTAGGGTTCGTAGAAAATTGGGAAAAAAACGAAACCCTTATAGATTCGTGATGTCTGTCTGTCTGTCCGTCCGTATGTCACAGCCACTTTTTTCCAAAACTATGCTGTTGAAACTTGGTAAGTAGATGAGATTCTGTGAGCCGCATTTAAGATGTTGACAAAAAAATAGAAAAAAAAACAATAAATTTTGGGGATATTTTATCAAACCCATACGTGTGGGTACGTATAGATAGATCTTCGAAAATGATATTGAGGTTTCTAATATAATTTTTTTTCTAAACTTAATAATTTGCGCGAGAGACACTTCCAAAGTGGTAAAATGTGTCTCCCCCCTGTAACTTCTAAAATAAGAGAATGATAAAAGTAAAAAAAATATATGATGTACATTACCATGTAAACTTCCACGGAAAATTGGTTTGAACGAGATCACGTCATCAATGGGGTTTGCCCATAAGGCATATCCCTCGCACCCCGACTGACCCTGGGCCGTCTCCGGTTTCGAGATGGCCGCTTCGGGTTTGGGAACCATGGTTTTCGTGTCTTGCTCCGGTTCGGGGGGGGGGTAGTCGCCCCTCCGCCCCTGCCTGCTTCTGCTGGGGTGACAGGCGGCCTCACCTACCACCCCCAGGCCTGCGCTCGTGGAGGAGAGGTGTACCTACTGAACAACAGACGAGGCTCTGGCGCTGGCGCTCCTCTCAGGGTTGGGAGGTCAGACGGCAGTTGCTCTCGTAAAAACAACAAACCAATCAAAAATAATAAGCGGTCCCTAGGCTCCAGTGTGCAAACTTTAAACGGAAATAGAAAATCGCTATGAGAATTATGTTTCTTACTTGTCTGTAATTCTCACAAGATTGCAATTACCCAGCCATGAATCTAACAATGGAACAGTACAATCATCTCTCGATAAATTCTCTTGTTTACATATGAATCCTTTATTGCATTCATGTGTTCATATGCGTCATAAGGGTCTCTATACGGCGAACACTCTCGGTGAAATTTATGGACTTTCAAGGTTGTAGCCGTGAGTGACCTCGTCGTGAGATTTATTGTGATTTAAATAGATGCTTGCCTGGTTGTTAGAAGACTCGTCGGTCGGTGCCTTCGTTGATTCGTTAGCACACTTAATGCATAATAATATTAATAATATATAATAAAAATTGGAGTGTGGATTCGGCAATTATTGTTCCGATAGTTGTATCGGTTCACGGACTGATTGCCAAGAGCCTCGACCAACATATCAAAAGGCTCGCGTTAGGCAGTTGGGTCAAGGGCTTGATGCAAAGTGCTCCTCGACACGGCACGTATTGTGAGGAGATTCCTCTCTCTGGAGTCCTAATCACCGGTAGCTTGGTCCCTGTACCCGATGCCGGTGGGCTACTATTTTTTATATTTTTAAATATATCTGTTTTTTTAGGTAGATTTCGATGAGGGGTGCTTGGTTGGGGACCTCCACGCGGTGCACCCTGGGCAACGGAGACGGCAGCGCCTCTCTCCTAGAGTGGGAGAGACGCTGCCGCCTACGGCCAACTCCGACCGAGGCGAGGACGGCCCTATTGAGGGCTGTTCGGAAGCTTTCCACGTGTCCCTCTGATTAGCAGATGGCACAGTGGAGAGCAAGTAAGGGGGCCATCTCGAAACCGGAGATGGCCCAGGGTCAGTCGGGGTGCGAGGGATATGCTCTATGGGTAACCTTACACCCCGGCGTATTAAGACCCGAGACGGCGTGCGGTTTTAGTCGGTGCAAGCCCGACATAAAACCAAAAAAAAGGTAGATCCATTTCATCGAAATCTACCTTTTTTTTTTTTCTATCGTGCGGAAATCCCTTCGGATACCCCCCCGCGTGCCAGCGGGGGCGGTTATGTCGGGCTTGAACCGACTAAAACCGCACGCCGTCTCGGGTCTACAGACGCCGGGGTGTAAGGTTGCCCATAGAGCATATCCCTCGCACCCCGACTGACCCTGGGCCATCTCCGGTTTCGAGATGGCCCCCTCGGGTTTGGGAACCACGGTGTCCCCGTCTTGCCCCGGTTTGGGGGAGGGGCGCTAGTCGCCCCACCGTCCCGGCCTGCTTCTGCTGGGGTGACAGGTGGCCTCACCCGCCACCCCCAGGCCTGCGCTCATGGAGGACGGAGGTCGTTAAGCGACCTCCGGCGCCTGAGTTGCCTGCGACGCGCGGCGAGCAAGTTGCGGGCTCGGCGGACCGGGAGAGTTCTAAGTCTCTCCCGGGCGCGCTCCGCCACCTCCTTCGCGAGCATTACATGCTCGCAGAAGGAGGCGGCGGTGGCCCACGCGCTCGCGCTCCGCACCATTGCCGCAATCATGCTGCCGAGCGAGAGGACTCCCACCCCGATGGCTGCCACGAGGTCACGCCTCGGCGCCTCCCACGCCGGGCAGTCCGCCAGCGTGTGCAGCCCTGAGGAAATGGATCTACCTATTGGTTTCTTGACTACTGTCGAATTTAAAAAAAATTTCTTCATAGGAGGTCTAGTTATGACCCCCTGAGTCCGAAATGACCACTGGTCAAAAATTTTATATATATATATATATATATATATATATATATATATACATATAAACTTTTTGACCAGTGGTCATACATATGTATGGTTCCACTTCCCAAAATTTGCGGCACTCTCACGGTCGCATTTTTGCCCCGATTGCTTTCAAACTGCGGTCAAAAATTGCTTGGGTGTAAACTTAGTTTAAGTTCGTGAACGGGTGGAAGCCGGCCTAAGGGGACGGTAGGGCCTCACTTTTTATGAAATCAGTTTTTCCTCAAAATTTCACGTTCCATGAAAGATATTCGAACCGTTCTAATTTTATCCCATAGTATACATGAATACCAATAACTTTTAATTATAAACCTATAAGATTGAAAAGTTTTTCGCTAAAAGTTACCGTTTTCGAGAAAAAAAAATTAAACATGTTAAAAATGCGCTCGGCGTGGGTCATAGAAGAATCATAGGTCATAGAGGGGCAAAAAAATATTTTTGCTTCACGATATCTACCTGTGCGTTCCCCCTGCGGGAACGGATTTTTTTATATAGAATGTATTTAAAAATATAATTTATATGTATTTAAATTTTAATAAACGAAATTATAATATATAATAACATACAAATATATTGTACCCTGTGTGAAGACCAGTCACTTCCGCTAGTCACAATAAAATAAAAATAAACAGATTGCGTTTTACACTTTTTTTAACACATTATATGCCTGAAATGCGTTCGTGCATGTGTGTGAGAGACGTTTGTGTGTATGTGTGAGTGTATCTGCACATTTTAATTCTGTAACTGGTTTTTTTATTAAGACTAGATTAAGTCATGCTTAATAGTCTTGGCTACTTTTAATATACGACTGTTTCGTTGAAGCCAGGACTCGAGGAACCGTCTGCACGCCAGGTTCGCGTCGGAACAGTTCTCTTAATGCGGACGACGAAGTGGACTAGGGTCACCTTAGCTGGTATGTCCTCCGGCCCGAAATAGAGTTTTTCTATCGAAATTGCGGGGTTTCCTCTCGGGGTGATTGAGGTTGTGTCAGACGGCAGTCGCCAAATTGGGGAAGAGCGTATTGGGAGACATTTCTGTAACTTACGTACTTTTCTGTAGCCCAGACATGTTTGCAAAATTTCACGATCATCGACACAAACAAATTCATTCCATTAACTTTTTAAGCAATTAGTAGTATGCTTACTTTTCCTATAGATTTAGATCGCAAAAAGAGAACATCTAGGACGGGACTTGAACCCGCGAGTCCCTTACAGGGGGAACGTTCTGACCAACTGAGCCACTTAGACACGTCCCAGATATTCGAAATTCTCCGATATATTATATACGTCTCAAGGCGACGCTGGAGCCATCTACCGTAATTCTTGCGTACTACGGAAACAATGAATGACTTAACAATCATTTTTAAACATTGTTTTTATTATATAATTATGTTTTTTTTTTTTTTGGAAGTTTATTAGTACAGGTGGTTTATTAGTAAATTTACAAATGTGGTTACAAATTTTATATCTATCTAAACTAAATAAAACTAAAATAAAATAAATAATTAAAAGACTGACATTGTTTTTTGATTACTCGGCCACATTAATTAAATTAATTTTTTGAGCAATTAGTACCTATGCTTACTTCAACGCTTTAAACAAATTCGCATTGCTTTACGAGTTAGGATATATACATAACTATTATACAACCTAAGATAATGATATCACCACAGGTCTGTGCGGAGCTGTTGAATACTTATGTTATGACTATAAATTATTCTGGGACCGCTACTGAATTTTAAGACAATAACAGTTATGTTATGTCTAGCTCGGAGATACCCACTGGTTCTTTAGTTTTGTATGCACGCGAGATGACCTTGTAGATTGCAAAATTGTCAAAGTCTGTGATTATGAAACTTAAATTAAATTTGTTAATTCAACTAGTCACCACGTGTAGCGGCTGTACATGCTACACGCTCGTGTTAACCATCGTTGCTATGCCATGTGACCATGTCAAACGAAAACGAGTGATCCGATCCTCGATACCACTAAAAAGACCTAATGGTATTTGAGCGAGCATGGTATGATACACGTTAGACTTATCAGAATAACGTAAAACCCCCCGGTTCATATTTATTTATAGCTAAGAACAATATCGAGAAAATCGGCTTTCGAATTTAAAAAATCCGCAACAAAATCGGTTCATCCATTCGGGAGGTATGTTGCCACAGACCAAATTACACATACAGACACATCAATCTTATAACACCACGTCGTTTTTGTGTCGGGGGTTAAAATTAAATGAAACAAAAAATCAAATCATCAAATGATCTCGCGGTAATTTACTAATCGAAAGTGAATCTCGATCAGCTTGATTATAGGGCAAGCAACTTCTCGTTATCATTATAATAATCATTAATCGTATAATAGCCCCTTCATATTAGATGATTCATTACTAATCATTACAATCACATGTACATACTTAATTACTAGTTGTTGCGCTCGTTAAATGGGTGAACAAAAGAATAAATAACA
Organism: Cybosia mesomella; assembly: GCA_946251805.1. NCBI lineage: Eukaryota > Metazoa > Arthropoda > Insecta > Lepidoptera > Erebidae > Cybosia > Cybosia mesomella. The sequence continues at coordinate 24,752,970 of OX276407.1, forward strand.
AATTCTGAAAATAATTCTCACACAGGTCTCAGAAGTGTTCTATCTCGTCTGAACATCATCGTTTGTAATATTCCAAATTAGTTCTAGGCTACAATTTTTAAATAAAAAGAGTATAATATTTAATAGCCGCGTTAGCCTAGTGGTATGGGTAATGGACTGCTGAGACGAGGTCTCGGGTTCGATCCGAGGTTTTACCATGGCACACACCAATGACTTTTCGATGCTTTTCGAAGTTATGTGTGTATTTATCGCAGGTTTATAAGTGCCCGGTTAATGGCAATAGGCTCGCCACCTATTACATTGGGACCTAAACATAAAGTGGCGAAATGTGGGTGCTAGCACCTCTGCCTACCCCTTCGGGGATATAGGCGTGAGTTTATGTTATGTTATGTTATGTTATAACATTTACAGAGGCATCCACGCACACGTTACCCTGTTGAAGGCGTAAGGTGGGCCACAGTGGCGAAGTCCCAATGAAGCAGATTATTAACGGTTTTCCTTTCAAGACTTTGGACATATGTATATGAGAAACTTCAAGCTAAAGTTTCAGAAAAATATCGTCTAAATATATCAATTCATTATCATCCTCATAGCGATTTTTTTGATTGGTCGATTTCGGGAGCGACTGCCGTTTGACCTTCTACCCCGAGAGGTGCGCTTGCGCCCGAGCCTCGTCTGTTGCTTAGCAAGTCCACCGACTAGCACGGTGAGGTTGGCTTGGGATCTGAAGGTGTTGGTCGGGCCCTGCACACTTGAAACGGAAACAACAAAAGATGAAAATAAACAGTAGAAGAAATGGAAATAGAGATAGAAACCACAAAAAGAAAATATCTCAAAGTTCAGGACCCGTCTGCGACGGGAAGAAAAAGTATCTCAAGGTTGAGGACCCGTCTGCGACGCGAAAAAAAAACATATCTCAAGGTTGAGGACCCGTCTGCGACGGGAAGAAAAAAAATCTCAAGGTTCAGAACCCGTTTGCGACGGGAAGAAAAAAATATCTCAAGGTTCAGGACCCGTCTGCGACGGGAAGAAAAAATATCTCAAGGTTCAGGACCCGTCTGCGACGCGAAGAAAGAATGTTAATATTAAGAACGGTCTCTTTTTTAACCATAACATTTGACTTATCGATATTATACGTTGATAAAAATAAACCTATGCATGTACTTATCTCAAGTGATTAAAGTATTTGTATTATGTCTGTGTTTACGTTTCAATTGAGTTGCGTGTGAGAAAAATCTTACTTAGAATAAATTATACCTACACATAGAGCTTCCGAAAGTAAGGCCCATCATGGAGGATTGGCTAGAGAGGCGACACGGAAGCCTCTCGTACCGACTGACGCAGGTGGTCTCCGGCAAGGGGTGCTTCGGGGACCACCTGCATCGGATCAGGAAGGAGCCAACGCCTGAGTTTCATCACTGCGATGCTAGCGAGGACTCAGGGCTGCACACGCTGGCAGACTGCCCGGCGTGGGAGGCGCCGAGGCGTGACCTCGTGGCAGCCATCGGGGTGGAAGTCCTCTCGCTTGGCAGCATGATTGCGGCAATGGTGCGAAGTGCGAGAGCGTGGGCCGCCGCCACCTCCTGCGAGCATGTAATGCTCGCGAAGGAGATGGCGGAGAGCGCCAGGGAGAGGTTCAGAACTCTCCCGGCCTGCCGAGCCCGCAACTTGCTCGCCTCGCGCGTCGCAGGCGACTCAGGCGCCGGAGGTCGCTTAACGACCTCCGTCCTCCATGAGCGCAGGCCTGGGGATGGCAGGTGAGGCCGCCTGTCACCCCTGCAGAAGCAGGCCGGAACGGTGGGGCGACTAGCGCCCCTCCCCCAAACCGGGCAAGACGGGGACACCGTGGTATCCAAACCCGAGGGGGCCATCTCGAAACCGGAGATGGCCCAGGGTCAGTCGGAGTGCGAGGGATATGCTCTATGGGTAACCTTACACCCCGGCGTCTGAAGACCCGAGACGGCGTCCGGTCTTAGTCGGTTCAAGCCCGACATAACCTCCCCCGCTGGCCGGCGAAGGAGTTTCCGAAGGGATTTCCGCACGAAAAAAAAAAAGGCTTTTAAATCCCTGGAATAGTTTTCCGTCGGATGTGGGATCGGGAAAAGAATTTCACACATGCGAAGCTGCGAGCTAGTGTTTAATATTAATAACTGTCTTTTGTTCCAGTCTGCTTCAAAATCTTCGACCTGGACAGTGACGGAGTACTCAACAAGAAGGAGCTGATCGACATGGTGGGTATCCTCTGCACCGTCGCCAATGAAAACTTGAAAAATCCTAGCTCCAGAGCGTCCACGCCTTCTGATGGCAATGATTCCGAGGGCACAGAAAAGGGTTTCGATCCTGAAATCGTCCTGATGAATCTTAGGGAGAAGCTGGTGACTGTGCCCAAGAATGGAAGGAAGCCCGTTTTCCAACTGGGTCCTAACGGAGACAGTAAGGAGGAAAAGGATAGAGAGATCGTTATCATGAAGGAGGTGAGCAAGACTCAATTCGTTTTTTTTACTTGACCTTCGAGGACATATTACACAACGCCATCTAGACCCAAACTAAGCAGAGCTTGTCATATGGGTTCTAGAATGTACTCAATTAGTTTTATTTACCTGACCTTCGAGGACATATTACACAACGCCATCTAGACCCAAACTAAGCAGAGCTTGTTATATGGGTTCTAGAATGTACTCAATTAGTTTTTTTTTACCTGACCTTCGAGGTGATATTACACAACGCCATCTAGACCCAAACTAAGCAGAGCTTGTCATATGGGTTCTAGAATGTGGATAAACATACGTAGATACTTCTTTTTTTGTAAATAAATTCATATTATACATAGAAACTGCCAGATTAATGCAAATATACAAATTTGCAATGAGCGGGAATTTTTTCATCACCAAGTGTACAGAGCATTTGTACTTAAGTGACAGCTATCTCCTCAATCACGCAAAGTATGCAAAATATACCGATTCCAGTACATAGGGAATAGTTTTACAATATATATTTGCCTTTACTGTACGTCAATTACTAAAGTTATAAAAAAGTTATACATTAATTCGCTCTCCTGTAAAATGGCCTTTTGGCGTTTTAGTATTATTGGCTTTCCAGTGACGATATATATTATACACATATATATTGATACTCAGAACGTATTTCATGCATTATTTATTATTCTCGTAATTTTGAACCATCACGGTAGTTTTGAATCGAGATTGAATTATGAATTGACTCAAAATAGGTATTCTACTCATAAACAAGTTGAATTCCTGAGACGAGCTCAGCCGAATACAAGGGATTTTCGATATTGTTTTTTTTTTTTTTTTTGCGATTTTTTGCGATTTTTTCTTTATCTTGCAATGGTTCACCCCAGCACGAATCTATTACCGAAAACAGCAACTCGATAGCTCATCTCCTTCCCAAAACCGTGACAGAAAATTGGCAACGACGACGTCGACGACAACTCAATAGCAATAGGGCTTTTCTGCAGAAAATCCCTAAAAATAAAATACCGCATTGTTATGGTTTTAATCTAATCTCAGTTGAGTCACGTGACGATCGCATAAAGAGCCACTAGTTTTGACGGCCTCTGTGACGTAGCGGTAGTGCATTCGACTGCTACGACAGGGGGCGCGGGTTCTATTCCCGCTCAGTGCAAATATTTGTATGCATGAATATGTAGATTTGCATTGGTCTGGGTGTTTCTATGTATAATATATATGTATTTACAAAAAAAGTATATAAGTATATTTATCCGCATTCTGAAATCTATAACACAAGCTAGTTAAGCTATGCTTACTTTGGATCTAGAAAGCGCTGTGTAGAATGTCGTGGAATATTTATATTTTATGAACATATCAAACTTGACTTTTAGATGGAGACGGGAATTGACTCAGGAGTGATTCTGTTTCTGCATCAGTTTTTTTAGGTAGATTTCGATGAAATCGATCTACTTATTGGTTTCTTGACTACTGTTGAATTTAAAAAAAAATTCTTCATAGGAGGTCTAGTTATGACCCCCTGAGTCCGAAATGACCACTGGTCAAAAAGTTTATATATATATATATATATATATATATGTATGTATGTATGGTTCCACTTCCCAAAATTTGCGGCACTCTCACGGTCGCATTTTTGCCCCGATCGCTTTCAAACTGCGGTCAAAAATTGCTTGGGTGTAAACTTAGTTTAAGTTCGTGAACGGGTGGAATCCGGCCTAAGGGGACGGTAGGGCCTCAGTTTTAGGGGTGCTTGGTTGGGGACCGGGGTGCTTGGTTGGGGACCTCCACGCGGTGCACCCTGGGCAACGGAGACGGCAGCGCCTCTCTCCAAAGGCGGGAGAGACGCTGCCGCCTATGGCCAACTCCGACCGAGGCGAGGACGGCCCTGTTGAGGGCTGTTCGGAAGCTTTCCACGTGTCCCTCTGATTAGCAGATGGCACAGTGGAGAGCAAGTTAGGGGGCCATCTCGAAACCAGAGATGGCCCAGGGTCAGTCGGGGTGCGAGGGATATGCTCTATGGGTAACCTTACACCCCGGCGTCTTAAGACGAGACGGCGTGCGGTTTTAGTCGTTTCAAGCCCGACATAACCGCCCCCGCTGGACACACCCCGCTCTCCAGCGGGGGCGGTATCCGAAGGGATTTCCGCACGAAAAAAAAAAAAAAAAGGGCCTCAGTTTTTGTGAAATCAGTTTTTCCTCAAAATTTCACGTTCCATGAAAGATATTCGAACCGTTCTAATTTTATCCTATAGTACCTATACATGAATACCAACAACTTTTAATAACTAAAAGTGGAGGGGGGAAAACCCAAAATTTTTCGGGAAAAAAATCATAACTTCTAACCTAAAATAAATGTCTGAAAAGTTTTTCGCTAAAAGTTACCGTTCTCGAGAAAAAAAATTAAACATGTTAAAAATGCGCACGGCGTGGGTCATAGAAGAAGCATAGGTCATAGAGGGGCAAAAAAATATTTCTATCCGATAGGTTATTTTTTGCTCTAAAATAAATGTCCGAAATGTTTTTTGCTCAAATTTACCGTTTTCGAGAAAAAGAAAAAAAATAGTGCGGTACGGAAATTTCCGACTTGTCAATTTGGCAACATATTTCCCGAAACCAGATTTATCATGGCGCAAGTACTTTTTGGGTAGAATACTCGCTGGGGCATTTATTTTTCGGCGAATATTTCAAAATGGAGTTTTAGGCGGCAAAAATTTTTCATTTTTTTTTTCGACGCATATTAATTACTTCACGAAATATTGTTTCAAGTCCATAGTTCTCTATATAAAATAATATTAATTGCTTCACGATATCTACCTGTGCGTTCCCCCTGCGGGAACGGATTTTTTTCTTTTTTTTATATATAGGACCCGTCAATTTGACTTCACCTCGCCTGATGGTAAGCTGAAGGTAAAGTCTCAGGAAAGATGGTCACCATTACATACACGTACCATGTTAACAATGGTGGCACTCAGCTTGACGGCCTCATCAGAAGAGGATTGTCGTCGCAGCACCGCGTGACACCCACCGGTTCCACTAGTGCTGCGACCACAATCCCCCTGCCCGGCTATGCACTTGCTGACCCCTGAACGCAATCGACCACCATTTTCTCATATTTCAGCTGGATACAGAAACCGATGGCCTAATAGCCAAAGACGTGGCTCTCACGTTGGAAGACTTCCTGATATGGAGCGTGGAGAGTGCGGAGACACTGGTGACCCCATTCTTAGATCTGGTGTTCGAGGTGTGCCACATCGTGCTGGGCTTGCGGCCGCAGTGCACCCACCAGGAGAGAGATATTGGTGAGTCCAGTTTGATATCAATTTAGTGGCGAAACGTGGGTATCCTAAGGGAATACGAGCCATCTCGAAATGGGAGATGGCCCAGGGTCAGTCGGGATGTGAGGGAAATGCTTTATGCCACCTTACACGCCGGCGTCTGAAGAGACGTGTGGTTTTAGTCGGTTCAAGCCTAACATAACCTCCCCCGCTACCCGGCGGGGGGTATCCGAAGGGATTTCCGCACAAAAAAAGGTACGGAACCCTAAAAACGGAAGTGCTTAAATCATGGTTTCGGCAACGACATAATAAGCTTCTATTGTCTTTACGCTGGCCGGCACCGTTGACCTTGGCAAACCGATGCTGTTAGCGCGATATTTTTTTTTTTTGTTTTTTTTTTTTTTATACCATTAAGGTGTTAGACAAGCACACGGCCCACCTGATGGGACGCGGTTACCGCGGCCTATGAACGTGTGCAACACCAGTGGCATCACACTCGCGCTGCCGACCCTGTAAAGGAAAGGGGATGGCAAAGGACTTCGGGAGGGGATGGGAAAGGAGTTTGGGAGGGGATGGGAAAGGAGTTTGGACTCCGGCACTCTCACTCACCAAACGGAACGCAACAGTTCAAATACTGTTGCTTGGCGTCGATATTCTGTGAGAGGGTGGTGCTTCCCCGGTCGAGTCGGCCCATTCATGCAACGGCCATAATGACTGTTGCTTGACTCTACCACTCCAGACGGATATTGGTGGACATCAATGATACTCTCTAGCTCCCCCTCCCCCCCCCCTCCATGTCTCGCCGCGCACATACCCAAGGCGCGGTACAGAGCTCTCGGTCGGTGTATACATTGTAAGATAACGAACTGATGCTTGTATATTAGAGCAACGTCTTCGCGGAGTGTCCTTGCGATCCGTGTCAAGTGTATACGGCATTGATATACATAGATAACGCAGTTTATTCCTGTTTGTTTTCGCCAGTAAGTCACCGGCACGCAATGTAGTGCTAATTATAGCGCTGTTACGGTTAGTTAAATAGCGTTATGTAATGTGCATTATATTGCGTATTCGTAATGCGATTGTTGAGAAAACTTTCGTGAAATAAATTGGAGGGAAAAGGTATTATGTTAGCAAGAAACTGTTTTTATACTGTTTTGAAATATTTCATATTGACACGTCATATTGACTTCACCTCGCTTGATGGTAAGCTGAAGGTAAAGTCCCAGGAAAGAGGGTCACCATTACATGCACGTACCATGTTAACAATGGTGGCACTCAGCTTGACGGCCTCATCAGAAGAGGATTGTCGTCGCAGCACCGCGTGACACCCACCGGTCCCACTAGTGCTGCGACCACAATCCCCCTGCCTGGCTATGCACTTGCTGACCCCTGAACGCAATCAAACCGAAATTGGATTTCTATGGAGGGTTTTTTTGCAATCGTGCACGGTGGTACCCTCCCGGCCGAATTTTGGGACAAATTTGTGTCATCAAATTTCTACCACCAGTAAATGGTGGTGGTGAGCGATCACCGGTGTATATGAACGCAATAACACAGGTTTTACTCACGTTTTGCCGACATTACTCACCAGTTCTGGTCCGAAGGCAGTTGCTGCCGTAAAAGCCAAAATAAGGAGGAGTGAGAGAGTGAACCCGGGGTTTGGTGCTCGGGTGAAGATAGGAACAAATACATCTGTCCATACTTTTAATATTTAGTCCGTTAGATTGACTGCACCCCGCCTGATGGTAAGCTGAAGTGAAGTCCAAAAAGTAGTGGCCACCATTTCCAGAGATTGTCCCTAGAATGGTGGCCCCTACCTAGACGGCCTCAACAGATGATACTTATAAAATTGTGAATTAGTTGTGTCTACATTGGAGATAGGTATTTAAAAAATAATACGTGGGTTATGTTATATTAACACTGAATTCTGAACTCAAAAATATTATTCTTGGCATTATTGTCTGTTTGTCTGTTTATTCGCGATGGACGCAAAAACTACTCAACGGATTTTGCTACCTTTTTTATTAGTAAGGTCTTGGTCAGACTTCTTAAAATCTGCCATGTGTTTGCAATTTTTTAAGAATAACCGGAGTCATCAACCTTCCTCCCTCCAGGGTTCTTACACAATTCACATTTTTCCTCTACTGTCATTAAATCTTTTATATAAGCTAGCCGGTGTCTTGTTTCGAGTGAAAAGGTCAGTTCAGAAACCTGTCCTTTTTCAAGTTTTCAAGTTCAAGTTTTAGTAGTGGTAGAGTCAAGCAACAGTTATTTTGGCCGCTGCATGAATGGGCCGACTCGACCGGGGAAGCACCACCCTCTCACAGAATATAACGCCAAGTAACAGTATTTGAACTGTTGCGTTCCGTTTGGTGAGTGAGAGTGCCGGAGCCCAAATTCCTTTCCCATCCCCTACCAAACGCCTTTCCCATCCCCTACCAAACGCCTTTCCCATCCCCTACCAAACGCCTTTCCCATCCCCTTCGGAACTCCTTTCCCATCCCGTTTCCTTTACAGGGCCGGCAGCGCGAGTGTGACACCACTGGTGTTGCATACGTCCATAGGCCGCGGTAACCGCTTCCCATCAGGTAGGCCGTGTGCTTGTCTGCCACCTTAGTGGTATAAAAAAAAAAGTTTTCACCAATTTGATCAAATTGAAATAACCCTTTCATTCTTACTAGTCTATTTACAGTTCGATGATCGGACTGTTTGGATAAAAATATTAAGTTGTTAGATCTGCCTATTTTTCGCCTTTTACGCTTAGCGTGTCATTCGTTCCGTACTCATTCGTTCTACGTCACCTCAGTAAAATGTTGAATTACATTGCACGTACCCATGTTAATAATACATTTATTGATGGCTTTAGGTGATAAGCTGTATCTAATAATTTTATAGCTAAACAAGCGGTCTAGTGTCGATACGGCACGTACTAATACTGCGAACACTTTGTTGGCTATCAAGGAAAACTCTCGGAAATAACAATTATCTGTAGTAATAGTTCTACTGAACACTTTGTGATAAGTGTTAGCACTTGTTACTTGTCATGCACACAATGTTTATGAGTGCTGATAATTTGCTACTGATTTTACATACATATACTCAGGTAGAGCGTTCGAATGCTAAGTCTGGAGTCCCGAGTTTGATTCCCGCTCAGTGCAAATCTGCCGTACTCGAGCTGAAAGGCGGCTAAGTGACTTCTGGTCAATTTTCACATTTTATCTTTGAACAAATATTTATTTATAATACAATATAATTTCAATAGCAAGTTTATTCTTATAAATGCTCAAAAATATATCCATCCACTGTTGAAAACAAAACAGCATGAAAATCGATGCAGTAGTTTTTGAGTTTATCGCGGACAAACAGACGCGGCGGAGGACTTAGTTTTATAATATGTAGTGATAGTGAAGATAAATTATTCAAATAGTGTAGATAAATTATTGTGTAGGTTTTTATTTTTCGTGCGGAAATCCCTTCGGATACCCCCCGCCGGCTAGCGGGGGCGGTTATGTCGGGCTTGAACCGACTAAAACCGCACGCCGTCTCGGGTCTTCAGACGCCGGGGTGTAAGGTTGCCCATAGAGCATATCCCTCACACCGCGACTGACCCTGGGCCATCTCCGGTTTCGAGATGGCCCCCTCGGGTTTGGGAACCACGGTGTCCCCGTCTTGCCCCGGTTTGGGGGAGGGGCGCTAATCGCCCCACCGTCCCGGCCTGCTTCTACTGGAGTGACAGGCGGCCTCACCCGCCACCCCCAGGCCTGCGCTCATCGAGGACGGAGGTCGATTTTTTTAGTTATTTGTGATTTACATGAATTTCATTACAAACTGTAGTACATTAGCTATGTGGGGCCGGCCACAAATGGAAGATAAGATGCCATTGTCCGTATAATTAATGATCGTATTACGCGTAAGTGGGTTACGCGCTTCTACGCAGCGGGTTTGTGAACTCATTTGTTTATTTACTCGTTTGTGTGTAACTGTCACTGGTTGAGATATTTACTGAACGATATGTAGCTTCATTCGTTCACCTTTGTGCGTTTACATTTTTTTAAAGCTATCGATAGTAATTATAATATACCTTTATATTATGAAAACCTTTCGACGGGTCTATGCCAAATACTAGAGTTGTTGAAGAGCCATAAACCACATTCAAAAAATTCAAGAATAATTAATTCTACATTAATTGTTCCCGCGATTTCGTCTAGCCTGAGTTATAATATCCACTATCTGCCAGTGAAACACCCGTCAAAATCGACACAGTCTATTTCGGAGATTAGCTGGAACAAAGAGATAGAACAACAGACAGAAAATAGTAAAAAAATACTTTTTTACTGTGGGTACCTTGTATACTTTCATTTGCATTAATTTAAAATGGTAGACTATACTGCTTCCGGGCTGTTTGACCGTGGTCCATATGCGGTCCGGCGTGGTCCGGAAGCAGTATATTCTACATGCAACGCCAGCCGTGAAAGCCTAAAGATTTAATTTAAAATTATTTAACATTACAAACAGACGCTTTAATTTTATTTATTTGTAAAGATAGTTTTTTTCATAAAATTAATTATAGTTTGTATTATCAAGGCAAGGCAACAACGGGTCCGTTATGAAGGCTAAAAAACTTCCTTGCGATTGCCAATAAAATTGCTCTCGCACGATCCCTTCTTGCTGCGGCCCTCCCCTTGTTATAGCTCCATCTCTTCCTCTAAACCGCTGCCGAAAACTGAATCATTTAATGCGCGTCATGGTAGGCCCGCTGTACTCGTTTACACCGATGTCTGTGGATGTTTTAAAAAAATATATTTGCAAAGGGGTCTACTAATTGTATGGCAAGTTTGACGTACTATCAAGCGGGTCGTAAGCTTGCTATCTTAATAGTATAAAAAATACAGGTTGAATCCAGAATATTTTACAGATCAATATTTTACTTACACAATCGCTCAGTTCTCGAACAGTTAACAGGTTGATGCACTTTGCGACAACTGACTCGTTCAGTTGACAACAAGAGGTTGATTGTTAAACGCACATGTCCAATTAAAGATGACTGCGGAGTATGTCTGGAGTTAGATTAGTTGATAGAAAGAGGAATGCGGATATGCGAGAGGATTACTCCCCCCTATATTTACTTTCTAATAAAATTGAGGGTTTCTGTTGCTTACAGGCATTATCCCTGAAATAGGTCTCCATGGTAAGCGGGAACGGGACCAGAAATCCGCGCGGGTGAAACCACGGGCATCAACTAGTACCAAATAACTCTATTTAGAATAGTTTCGTTTTAGTAAAATAATCCAAGAGGTAGGAGAATGGGCTAGCTAGAAAGAGGACGTCATTGGCGGAAGCTAAATATTTAACAGAAGTAGTTCACTGGTGGTAGAAATTTGATGACACAAATTTGTCACAAAATTCGGCCGGATGGGTACCACCGTGCACGATTGCGAAAAACCCTCCATAGTAATCCAATTTCGGTTTGATTGCGTTCAGGGGTCAGCAAGTGCATAGCCGGGTAGGGGGTTCGTGGTCGCGGCACTAGTGGGACCGGTGGATGTCACGCGGTGCTGCGACGACAATCCTCTTTTGATGAGGCCGTCAAGCTGAGTGCCACCATTGTATTGGTACGTGTGTGTAATGGTGGCCCTCTTTCCTGGGACTTTGCCTTCGGGCTTGCCAGCTTCACATCGGGCGAGGTGAGGTCAAGCTGACGTGTCCTAACTATAAAAAAAAAGAAGGAATCTAATTAGGCCTTGTGTTGCAGTTCACCAACTTTAACCTACGATCAATTAGCATATTATTATTGTTGTTGCAGCGCCTTATATCTACGTGTCGCTGCTTAAGTATTAGCGCAGGCGTTTTCATGTATTGGTTCTTTTAATAGTCTGTCAATGTTACATAGCATAACTTCACGCCTGTATCCTCGAAGGGGTAGGCAGAGGTGTATTACACACCCACAATTCGCCAGTTATGCTAAACATAACTGGCGAATTGTGGGTGTGTAATAAGGAGCGAGCCTATTGCCATCTACCGGGCACGTTACTAAGCAAGCGATAATTAACATTAATGTTAAACTACCCAAAACGTTTGTACTGTAAGCACGATTCGCGTTAAATCTTTTTTTTTATATGAAGATTGGACTTTAATTGGCCCCAGTGTATAATCTTAATATCAAATTCAATTAAATTTTTAAGCATTTTGTACGCTTACTTTTTCTAAAGATTTAGATCGGAAAAAGAGAATATCTAGAACGGGACTTGAACCCGCGACCAGTCCCTTACAGGGGAAATGCTCTGACCAGCTGAGTTATCTAGACACGTCCCAGATATTCGAAATTCTCCGATATTATTCTATACCTTTTAAGGCGACGCTGCGCGCTGGAGCCATCTACCGTAATTCTTGCGAACTACGGAAGCAATGAATAACTTTACCATTTCAGCCAAGGGACTGGTCGCGGGTTCAAGTCCCGTTCTAGATGTTCTCTTATTCCGATCTAAATCTTTAAAAATCTAATCTTAAGGCGTGTCTCGTGTGAGTGTTTTACTCCACACACTACACAAAAATGTTTAAACAAATCATATTTTGTCTATACACTTTCGGTCTGAAACACTGACACACTATTCTATGTTATTTTGGACTCGTGAATTTAATCTCGAGGCCAATGCTCTCAGTTAACGTCAAATGAAATGACACCTACTCGTAAATATATTAAATAAATAAATATTCTACGATATTCTGCACAGAGCTTTCTAGACCCAAAGTAAGCATAGTTTAACTAGGTTGTGTTATGGGTTCCACAATGCGGATAAACAAAATTTTTTTTTGTAAATACATACATATCATACATAGAAACACCCAGACCAATGCAAATAGACATATTTATGCATATAAATTTTTGCACTGAGTGGAAATCGAACCCGCGCCTCCTGTCGTAGCAGTCGAATGCACTACCGCTACGCCACAGAGGCCATCAGTTCTGGATAGGAGTTAAGGATATCGTGACAATACTCCGCCTTGCTTCACCTGCACGGGGAGAAATGTGTAGATGTTTTCCATCCGCACGTACTCTCCAAGGCACACATACTATTCTTCAAATCATGAAGTCAAAAGCGAAGCTGGAGCCCGATTCACTAACGCCACGTTTTCAAAATTCGATTATAAAGAAAAAATGTATAAAATAGTTTAGTATTCAGTAAGATCTGTCAAACCAAAACCTACCTTCACTTTAGTGAGGTAATGAAACATTTAGAAACATTCATAGTTTATTCCATTTTGAATTAGATTTTGAGATTTTAATAAACTGACGAAAGTTTTTAAATCATATGTTTATAGAACATAATTTTACTGAATCGAGCCCCTGGTGAGAATCGTGTCTTAGAAACTTCGTCACTGCAGGACGTATTGTGGGGATTGTGGTCGCAGCACTAGTGGGACCGGTGGATGTCACACGGTGCTGCGACGACAATCCTCTTCTGATGAGGCCGTCAAGCTGAGTGCCACCATTGTTAACATGGTACGTGTATGTAATGGTGACCCTCTTTCCTGAGACTTTACTTTCAGCTTACCATCAGGCGAGGTGAAGTCAAATTGACATGTCCTAAACATAAAAAAAATAAAAAAACGTATACCTACCACTTTCACACAACTCTGCATTACGCTGCGTTCGGCAGTCATTCAGGGCCCGTATTTCACTGCGACCGCGACTAAGTGGTTCGTAATGCAGGGTACCTTTTTTTTTTTCCTCGTGCGGAAATCCCTTCGGATACCCCCCGCCAGCCAGCGGGGGCGATTATGTCGGGCTTGAACCGACTAAAACCGCACGCCGTCTCGGGTCTACAGACGCCGGGGTGTAAGGTTGCCCATAGAGCATATCCCTCGCACCCCGACTGACCCTGGGCCATCTCCGGTTTCGAGATGGCCGCCTCGGGTTTGGGAACCACGGTGTCCCCGTCTTGCTCCGGTACGCAGGGTACCTATACCTATATTACTGTCAGAAAGAACAGTGGTTTAGTGTACGTACCTAAATGTTCATAAGTCGAGCGACCACTACACAAGGCTTATTATAAAAATATCACAATCTGATCAAGCCAATATTACAAGCTAGGCTTAGTGTGGGATTAGATAGCGTTGTATAATATGTCTAAAAATAATATTATTGTTATAATCAATTTTCACATGTCGCCCATTTAGATTTGCTGCAAAACTAAGGAATTATTTTTATGAGAGGTACTTTAATGTTATCAAAACACTAGCAACCCGCCCTTTTCGTTTCGGTTTATATAATAAATAAATAAATATTCCACGACATTCTACACAGCACTTTCTAGACCCAAAGTAAGCATAGTTTAACTAGCTTGTGTTATGGGCTCCAGAATGCGGATAAACATACTTATATACTTTTCTTATTGTAAATACATAAATATTATACACTAGCTGTTGCCCGCGGCTTCTCCCGCGTGGATTTCGGATCCCGTTCCCGCTACCCATGGGAACCTATTCCTGGGATGAAAAGAAGCCAATGTGTTATTCCGGACTATAGTCTATCCCTGAACCAAATTTCAGCCAGATCCGATCAGCCGTTTTTGCGTGAAAGAGCAACAAACATACATACTAAACTTTCGCGTTTATAATATTAGTAGGATAGAATAGACATATTTATGCATACGAATATTTGCACTGAGCGGGAATCGAACCCGCGCCCCTTGTCGTAGCAGTCGTAGCAGTCGAATGCACTACCGCTACGCCACAGAGGCCGTCATCTGAATTTCTTTTAACTCGAGCCACAAAATCAGGAATAATGTACCTTATAAATTGTGCAATAATTTTTCTAATAAGTGCAATGGTTCAGAATATGCATCAACTCACAAAAGTCGGCCTCGCTCTATAACATATCGGTTTAGATTTGAATAATTTCCTCAATAAAATATTTAGGAAATCCTTTTGTTTGGTTTACGATAAAAATTGTAAGTTTCATTGTACTCGATATGAAACGTATAGCTATTCTAATATGCTAGCATGGATAGCCTTCCAGCTAGATTTAAAAAAAAAAAATATTTAGGACACGTCAATTTGACTTCACCTCGCCTGATGGTAAGCTGAAGGTAAAGTCTCAGGAAAGAGGGTCACCATTACATACACGTACCATGTTAACAATGGTGGCACTCAGCTTGACGGCCTCATCAGAAGAGGATTGTCGTCGCAGCACCGCGTGACACCCACCGGTCCCACTAGTGCTGCGACCACAATTCCCCTGCCCGGCTATGCACTTGCTGACCCCTGAACGCAATCAAACCGAAATTGGATTACTATGGAGGGTTTTTCGCAATGGTGCACGGTGGTACCTACCCGGCCGAATTTTGTGACAAATTTGTGTCATCAAATTTCTACCACCAATGTCTTAATATATTGACATTTTAATGAATACGCACACATTCGGGTCACGAGCAAATATGCCTTGTATTAGATACGTGTTTGCAATAACTTTTAGTGATCCTCTGTACTGTAGTTGGTATTTCATTATTAGTTCTCAAGTGTCTGGCTAGCCTCCGCACTACATTTTATTGGGGCTAGACAGCTTTCGTAGTAATTCTTCAAGATTCTTGGTTTTTGGATATTAGCAAGATGTTTGGGATCAAGATGTACCGAGTTAAGCTCGCTTTTGTCCATTGATTTTATCTGTAAGGTTTGAATATTTGTTTACTGTGTCCGTACAATTTCCGTAAATTCTATTTCCGTAAATTTTATTTGACTTAGCTAGGTTAGGTTAGGTCAGGATTCCTGGTAAGGTACCTGACGTTGACCAATCGATAGTCTTAAAGGTGTGGTTAGTTAGCGTTAGTGGGCACGCGCTAGGGGGGGGGGGGGTCGCCATAGAAGTATTCCTGCATGGTTTCAGGCCGCCCCGACAAGGCACAGAGTATGGCACACAGTGGGGTTTAGTGTGTATACCCATCCGTTTACCGGATGGGAAAGTCCTACATACGATCTCCGGCTGCCACCCCGTAGCCAGCGGGGCCGTGCGTAACACGTAAAAAAAAAACTTAAGGTAGGATAAAGTTAGGTCTTTAGGTTGCCTGACGTTTTGACCAGGCAGGATTCGATCACGCGATCAGCACGAGACAAACAAAAGAGGATTTATGTACCTTGAAGTTACTTCGAATTTCTTTCGGAAGGGGTTAGGCCGAACAATATGTCACGTGCCGTCTGTGGGCCTGATCCGCCACTTTGGATGTGCATGCTGCATCCTGCAGGCCTACCATGAGGCGGTAGGCCTGTAGAATGCACTTACAGCGGTCAGCCTGTGACCACGGCCACTATATGCCTATGTTATATTCGCGTTAACTACTGTTAACTTATATGTATATATCCGTTAAATATAGTTTTATTTCAATGTGTGACATTCGCGTAAACTTCCGACAATATCTTATAAGTATATATATTATCATGGAACGCGGAAGTTTAAAAGTTAGTACTCAACATTACAATAATCGTTTAAGCCCAACATATTGTTAGGTTTGTAAGTATCCTTAAAATCTACTCGTCTATACAAATAGCACATTGAGTTGACTTTATTTAATAAAAAAAAAAAAGTATCTAAGTATGTTTATCCGCATTCTGGAACCCATAACACAAGCTAGTTAAACTATGCTTACTTTGGGTCTAGAAAGCGCTGTGTAGAATGTCGTAGAATATTTATTTATTTATTATTTCTTAATTTTAAGCAATTTTTTTCGTTCTGTAATTAATGTATATTTAAATAATACCCAATGATTCTCCAACCACAATAGTGACGTAGGTATGCGTAGTAGGAGGAAGTAACGAACTCTTTTGTTCTTCGAGTGGGAATCCCACACGGGTACCAAACGGGTAGTCAGACGGAAATAGGCTGATTTCTAAACACACATAAAAAAAAAAGAATATTGGTAACCGAAATTACTAATATTCCCCCTACCACGTTGGTAGTGTAATGGCCAGGATTCGAACCCGGGACTTCTTGATCGTAAGGTCGACTCCTTAACCACTAAGCTACCGACGCTTTCATTTCATTGTCCAGTTGCTGTAGTTTAGGACTGAGTATTCGAGTGTCTTCACAGCATCTTATCAGCTCGCATCGCTCGTATGTTAGAAAGATGGGCGTCTTTGGCTGCTGTATTAGATACTGACATTATTGTTTGATCATATTGTCATACATTTTTGCTATCTGTCTCGCTCGCTCTCATAGCGCCATAATAATCTGCGTCGTGACGTTTAATGACGACGCAAATGCTAACGGCCATACTATAGTTTAATTGGCTTGTACAATATATTTTCCTTACTTTGCAGTTCTCGGATGGCTCCGTCGAGAAGTTCAGCGGGGTTACTCAGTGGGGCAGTTCTGGTACCTCATAGCTTCAGAGTGGTGGGGCAGTTGGCTCTCCTACACCGCGGGTGGCAGCACCGACTCGTGCTGTCGCGCGCCCCAGCGGCACATCGACGAGGCCATCGTGTGCGACGAGAGCTTCACTACAAACTCGACAGGTTTGATATGGTCAAAGTAATGTAGGCTTAAGTGTTCAAATTGTACATATTATAACCAATTATGTTATGGACAGCTTTCAGTTTGGTGACATTAGTTTTGCATACTCGGTACCTTTCTTTTTTATTTTATCTTTATAGTGGACGTAAACGTTGTACATTATAATAATGCTAAAAGTCACCGTGCTAAGTGTGCGCGTGTGGTGTGTGCAGAGTCGATGGGGTCGCTGCTGTGGCGCGCGGAGACGGCGTCGTTGGGCAGCGCGGGAAGCAGCAGCGGGGTGGGCTCGGCTGCGCGCACGCCGCGTGCGCCGCCGCCCGGGCCCGTCGACAACCGCCGCCTGCTGCAGCCCGACTTGCTCAAGGTACCCACTTCGCGAACCGCGACCCTGCAAGACAGTCGCACCGACTTTCTAACCACCTAACATCTCAACCTCCAAACATCTTTCCAGCCTTTCAACCTTTTGACCGCTCTACCTCTTAATTTGTAAACCTTTCCACTTCTAAGCTTCCAGTACTGGTATTGGTTGTCTGATCTGAGTGATTTGAGAAGTGGGTGTATTGTTGGGCGCGCAGGTGCGCACGCTGACGGGCGAGGGCGGGCACCTGCGGCGCGACGTGACGCTGGCGCAGCACCGCGACTTCGAGCTGGTGCCCGACGCGCTGTGGCGCGCGCTGGCCGCCTGGTACGGCGCGCCCGCGCCGCTTCCCCGCCAGGTGCGTACGCGTAAACAAACAAACAGAAAGTGTTTTTATTGCGGATAAGGTACAAATACAATAAAATTGATCAAATAAAAATATAGCTACTCTGGCGGCGAATGCTCGTACATAACCTTGACCTACAGGGGCGATAAATATATTATTTATATGTGGTCGCCGCCACCCGAGCATACGTATGACATTTTGACGTGACAACGTCTTATAATTCGATGGAGCCGGCTGCACGCACGAAAAAATGAGGCGTTCAATTTAAGGTTGGCACTTCAAGTGCAAGCGAGAGCGCGGAACGAGCGACAAAGAGGCACAATCGGCCTCCGCGTTCGGCAGCGTTCGACATCTGTCTCTCTCCTACTTGAGTGAGCGATGCGTCCGCGTGAATAACTGCTATACAATAATACATTTACATGTTTTCGTCAAGTATGAAGTGCAGTGAATTCTTATAACCGATCTTAGTGGTTAAACAAATAAAATTAAAATTTTCTTTTGAAAAATGCAATCATTCCATCAGTATTTTCTTATGACGTTGTCACGTTCAACTATCGTCAGTAAACCGACTTTACAGACAACCGATTTTTTCGTATTACAAGATTGTCAAGTATGTCAACATTAACAACTCGGCAACGTGTCATGTTACGTGGCAATTTATAACACGTGTTAAATGTATATTAAATCCCTAAATATTAAAATGAAAACAATATTAATATTATGTAAACCATGTCCGCAATAAGAGATGGACACTCAGCATACACTGAGGCGGGTATCTACCACCAAAGTACTGATTTACGTGCTTACATCAGCTGCTGATTACAGTGCGTGAAGCCTGGTACTGTCCAACGATCACTACATTGGAGTACTTAATATTGATCACTAAATTCGTGATTACAGGTGATACGGCCGCCAAACTCGGACGTGGAGCTCGAGTTATATCCTCTGCAGTTGAAAATATTGCGACACGTTCCGAATACTCAAGGTACGTAAGCGTTACCGTGGGTTTTAATTAATTTTTTATGAAAAGTTGCCAGTCGAAGAAGTTTGTCATGAAACGTATATTCGAAGCTTCGGGTTCGTATGAAATACGAACGAAAGATGTAACGTTTAGGTACTGAAACAATGCACATTGTTCTATTAAGTGATATTGGTGGAATATGTACTCGATTCTTTCGTTTGATATCGATTCATACTCTACTAATATTATCTGTATTCTTTCATCGACTCTGTCTATGGTTAGCTGTGGTCTACCCTATCGGCTGTGGCGATATACTTTATGAGTAGGCACGATTAAGAGATTTTGTTGATACATTTCGATCCTTAATAGCAGTCAAAGAGTGTTGGCTTAGGATTGAAAGGGCCTGTGATTCCCACTAAATTACTAGTCAGCAAAGGTTATAAATGTGAGTGCAACGGTTTTGCAAAGCCCTCATTTTCTGTGGACGCATCGCTTACACAAGCACAGGCTAGCCCTCTGGTACTGAGCCGCTGATCCGCCGAGCCTAGTCACGCAGCGGTTGGTACCAGCGCGACACGCCAGGCGGATGCCAAGCTAAGTGCTCACTTTTGGCTGCCGCGGGTCGTCCTTCACTCCTTCAACTTCTCTTCACTTCACCTCTAACCTTTTCTTAACTTTTAGCTGTGCGTACTCACTCCCTGATACCTCTTTTGTTAACCTTCACATAGGCTGTATAATAATATATGAAAGATAAAACTGTTTTCATGTTTAATTTTATAATTCAATCCCTTAAATAACTTTTAATCAACTACCAACTAGTATCATGAAATCATTTGGGATTTATACCGTTAAACGGATTGCCACGTGCTGTATTTGTGGATAAATTTGCACGATTACAGAATAAATGCGTTTCATGGTACCAGTAGCTTGAAATTTTAGTTCATAAAAATGGCTGAAACAACGTTTTCTTATATTGGAATATGTCGGCCAATAACTGATCTATAAGTAGTTTTATGATTTCCAGCGGCTGAAGTTCATATACTTGATGTATAGTTTATTATTTTATGAAAGTTTAAAGTGCTAAGGTGATCCATCCTAGACAGGCTAGGCCTAGCCTTCTCTGTTTTCTATAATAAGTGTTAGTAATGTACCTATAAATTAAAACTAGTTAAGCTACATTAGTCGTTGCTTGTACGTTTCATGAGGGACCTACTGGTTACATCGCAAACATTTCCAACAACAAGTTGAGTGTGTGTTTCGTGTTTAGCGAGCGAGGTGCGCGCGCTGGTGGGCGGCGGCGGGGGCGGCGGCGCGGGCGCGGGCGGCGGGGGCGCAGCACTGTACGGCAGCGTGCCGCTGCAGCCGGCGCCGCCCGAGCGCCAGCTGGCCTACACGGCCGCCTTCTCGCGCCTGGCCACGGTGAAGCAGGTGCGTACGAGCGGCGCGCGCGCACGCGGGGTGCGCAGGCGCAGCCAGTACAACGCCTCCCTGCGCAGGTGAGCGAGTTCCTGTGCGCGGCGCTGGGGCTGGCGCGCGAGGACGTGCGCCTGTGGTGGGTGGGCGCGGCCGCCGTGCTACTGGACGACGAGCGGCCGGCGCTGGCGGCGCTGCGCCTGGGCGAGCGCCCGCGCCTGCTGCTGGAGCTGCGCAACGCCGACCTCACCTGGCCCGAGGAGATCGGCGCGCTCGGGTACGCACGCCCCCCACACCCACACCCACACCCACACCCACACCCACACCCACACCCACACCCACAACATCCCCCTAATTGATTACTTCTGCCGTAATATATGGGACACTTCAGCTTTATCTATGCTAAAACTATAAAGCTGAAGAGTTTGTTTGTTTCATTGAACACGCTAATCTAAGAAACTAATGCTTCGAATTGAGAAAATAATTTTGTGTTAAATAGCCCATTTATCGATGAAGATTATGGGCTATATATCATCACGCTACTTCCCAGGAGAGCGGAGCAGTAATCATATATGTCAACAAATCCAGCAAATGTCTACTAATAAGTTACAGGCATGAGTTTTATAAGTGCTACGGGAATCGAAGTATGTCACGAGCAAAGCCGCAGGGGACAGCTAGTTACACAAGCACGGATATTTTTCCATTTCTTCTACAAATTATGTGTTGTAGTAGGGAAGCCCTAGAAGAGATTTCGGAATTTATTTGAGGAGCACGGCAGAAGAACATAGTGGAAACCTTGGTACCTTACAAGTACGAAACATAAATCCTTTATATAACTTCGCGCGTTTAGGTCAGTCGACCAAAATAGTAAAAAAAAAAAAAAATTGGACTCACTCGTGCGCGTCAGATTAAGCCAAGCTCAGTGAGTTTCATGCAAAGAAGTGTGCATTTCAATAATTTGATGACTCCCTTTGTGTTAGAAGAACATCACACTCCCGTTCCTCCACATATCAATGTATATATGGGGAAAGGTTGTCTATTGTTTACACGAAGATTATACACCATAATCATCATATTCCCGAGTTTCATTTACCCGAATTTCATTTGCCCGAATGTTTTGTTTGCCCTAAAAGACATATGACATACTTTTAATTGCCCGAAACTTAGATACCATAAGATACGAGTGCCATACGTATTGTTTTTCATATTTTTAATTGCCATAATAATTATTAGACATAATATTTAAACGCCATAATGATTATTAGACATAATATTTAAATGCCATAATAAATACAATTAAAAACTTCTATGTGGTTTATAAAAAAATAACCACGAAGGGGATGGCGGGGTCTATTCGCTCGCTCAAACGACCTCGCCATCCCCTTCTAACCTAACCTATTCGAGTCGGGGTTCCCTAAAGTCCCGATTGCATCCAGTTTCTCCTGATATAACAACCGTTACACACCTAATGTCGATGGCAAATGATGTTATGGCATGTGATAATTAGGGCTTACAATGATTATGACAAATGATGTTATGGTAAGTGACTTCATGGGAAACAAAGCTTCTAACACGTGACTAATATAGCAAATTAGAGTAGGACAAATGAATATTACGTCATATAATATTATGGCACATGATATTAGGGCAAATAAAATTCGGGCAAACGGCGGTATACGATGGGGAAACAGGCGAATCCAGTAAACGGGCTAGATACGAAACTGTTTAGTCAGAGAAACAACAATGAAGGAGACTAACGTATTAAGAACCAACTTTTCGAGTTGTATTTCTCTTGTTGCTTTACCGGAAAAGCGCCTTAAGCTATGCTTTTATTTAAGTGCCTTTACTATAAAAGTGCTATGGCGCTCATTAGGGAAGACCTATGTCCAGCAGTGGACTAGCATAGGTTGATGATGACTATAAAAGTATCTATTAATCTGTAGAATATACTGCTTCCGATATATATCTATTAATCGTTCGTTAATAAACGGAATAATATTGTACTGCTCAGAATACGTTTAGGTTTAGTTATAGTTTAGTTTGAGTTGACGAAAACCACTTATTTTAGGATATTTGATTTATTTGTTACACAGAGTTAGGTTGGATGCTAATCCGTGGTTTAATAGCTGCTGCTAATGTTCAACTAACTTTATAATAAAATTAATATGAAATGAAGAGCGCAAACTAGCTTGCGACTTTAGCAAAATAATATTGTTTGTACGTAAACCTAGTGCCTAGTAGCCCAGTGGCGTACGTAACGGACTGCTGAGACGAGGTCTCGAGTTCGATCCCCAGACGCCCCGGGCACACACCTCTGACTTTTCGTAGTTATGTGTGCATTAATAAATGTTAATTATCACTCGCTTAATAATGTGCCCGGTAGATAGCAATAGGCTCGCCCCCTATTTCATTGGGACCTTAACATAACTGGCGAATCGTGGGTATGTAATACACCTCTGCCTACCCCTTCGGGGATACAGGCGTGACGTTATGTTATATATGTTGTATGTAAACCGTACAATAATGAAATAACGACGTTCAATTTGCTGCTAACAATTTTTATATTGAGGATAAATATATTTTAATCCAATTTTACCGGGAAAATTGCCATGTCCATTATATACTTAATGATTAAACTGGTTTTTTTTTGTTACTACTCATAGATTATATTACAACATTGACTTCTTTATAGTTTTAATGATGAGGTTAGTTAGTAAACGGGTGCGTAAACGAGAGGTGTTTTTGTAAATGTCGAGTTTGCACACATGTGTGCCTTACAATATGAAAGTGCTTGTTAGGTATATCCGTAGCGTGCGTGGTCGGATACGATGGTTTTACATAGGTATGTATTTTTTATTACATACATTGTTCTATTCAATTGCGCTGGTCACATGTAGCGTCCAAAAGTAAGAAATGAAATATGTAGTAGTTTAAAAAAGCATTTCATTTTGTTGCAATTTTGTGCAAGTAAGGAACGAGCAAAAATACTAACTTTAATGAATTTAGTTATATTTAGAGTTTCGCCCGTATGAAAAATGACTATAAAATAAATAATGTTTACAAAAATGTATAAAACGCGCTTTAATGGAAGACCTCGAAGAGTGCTCGATGATGAGTGAGTGCGATCCTCGCTTTTTTTAACAATAAATTAAATCTAAGTTAATAATAATTTATTTTTTACTTTTTAGCTTGGCCTTCTATTGAAGTGTGTTTTTTAGGTTTCTTTAAATGAATGAGTGTTTTACTATTGGGAGCTAGCAATCCATGCTACCACCGCTAATAAACGTGTTTGAGGTGATGTGTGAGCTTGTGTGGATGTGTCGTCAGTATGAGCGGCGGCAGTCGCGCCACCGAGCGGCGCGAGACGCTGATCGCGCCCAACCTGCCCGGCGCCACCGGCCTGCACAACCTGGGCAACACGTGCTTCATGAACGCCGCGCTGCAGTCGGTGCGTACTACACACACACACGCACTCACACACACGCGCGTTCAAAACACACACACACACACACAAACACGCGCGCGCAAACACACGCACACACATACACGCGCGCGCAAACCCACACGCACATACACACACACCGTTCTACAGAACTAGGCCTACGCTACACTTGACGCAAATGCCAATACAAGGTCGCTAATGCCAATACAAGGTCGCTTCAACGCGTCTTCATTTATATACAATAACATGTATTGGCGTTCTAACGTCGAACACCTGCGACGACATTCCTGTCAGTGTAGGGAGTCGGTTCGACTAGGGACGTCCTAATGGAGGCTTCACAGATGTTCACATTATAAATATTCCTCAACTTTCCCAAATTTCTTATTTTTTATTACAAATGTTATTTTTAATCTCCTATTCTTTACTGCATTATAGGATATAAAATTTAAGTTATTACGGATTGTATTTTATTATTTAGTGTATACTCTTCTTATGTACTTACTGGGTCCTTGTCCTGCAGTGAGAGAATTTATGTATTAAACTATACTATCTCTTATACTATTTTTAGGTATGGAATACCGGACCTTTGACGCGGTACTTCAATTCGGGTATGCATCTGTATGAAGTGAATACTACTAATCCACTCGGTACTAAGGGAGTACTAGCTTTGAGATACGGAGAACTTTGTAAAGAGGTAAGTTGCATTTATTAATGTTACAAGTGTATCATATTTGTAAACATTTTAAGTTTGGTGAAACAAAAGCTGGTATATCATACATACAAGCTTTTGTTTCACCAAACTTAAGGAAAACTTTTAAACTGTAAGTGGAAAACTGGTGCCATTTCCATAACTTATTTGAACTTATTCTAGGGATAAAAGTAATCTGTAATGTAATCTATCCCTGTACCAAATTTCAGTCGGATCCATCTAGTTGTTTCAGCGTTATTGAGTAACAAACATTCAAATATTTTCACGAACTTTCACATTAATAATATTAATTAAGAGCGGCTTCTGTCGCTTTGGGTCGAAGTAGTAGTATCAGCTTCTAAATACGGGACTACTATCTTTCAAGTTCATCTTAAATTTTACACTTGCTATACCATGTAAGTAGACTTCACTCCTCCTTGTAATGTTTTCTACTTTTACTGCTCAAAAACTCTTATAGAGTTAAGTTTGTTTGTTAAGTCCTTGGTACCTGTAACAAACGGTGGAATTGGAGAGTTAGTTGGTTCGGTGCGCGGTGTGCAGGTGTGGTCGATGAGCGCGCGCTCGGTGGCGCCGCTGCGCGTGCGCTGGTGCGTGCAGCGCTGGGCGCGCGCGCTGGCGGGCGGCGGCCAGCACGACGCGCAGGAGCTGCTGGCCTGGCTGCTGGACGCGCTGCACGAGGACCTCAACCGCGCCGCGCCCGCTGTCGCGCCCGCTCCCGCGCCCGCTCCCGCGCCCGCTCCCGCGCCCGCTCCCGCGCCCGCTCCCGCGCCCGCCCGCGCTGCGGCCGCGCCCGCTGCCCCCGAGCCGGCGGCGCGCGCCGACCGCGCGGTGGCGGCGGAGGCGTGGGAGCAGCACGCGGCGCGCAACCGCTCCATCATGACGGACCTGTTCTACGGCCAGCTCAAGTCCAAGGTGCGCTGCGACACGTGCGCGCGCGAGTCCGTGCGCTTCGACGCCTTCAACATGCTCAGCCTGCCGCTGCCCATGGAGTCCTACGTGTGCTGCGAGCTCAGAGGTGTGCACTCCTCTGAATACTTTAACGGGCTGTTGACGCGGCTTCACTCGCGTGGAATTCTGATCTCGTTCGCGCTACCCATGTGATACACAATTTTATTCCACCATACATCATTTTGTTATATCTCAAAGGGTTTGGGGCAGCATTTTTGTTGCAAGCTCCCAGACGGCTTATTTTTATCCAACACCTCCAACACATATCATTATATTTTAGCCAAAGTATACAAAAACTTGACAAAATTATATACCTTTATTATTTTATATTTATATTAACCTTCCTCGAGTAGTTTTTGTGTTTATCGCAAACAGATAGACGCAGCGGCGGACTTTGTTTTTGTTGCATCGGTAGCTTAGCTGTTAAAGAGTCAGCCTTAAGATCGAGAAGTCCCAAGTTCGAATCCTAACCATTATACTACCGACGTGAACCCACTCTTAACACAAGCAATTAAGCTTAGTTGGAGATATTACTAATTTCGATTATTAGTATTCTTAAAAAACAAAAAAAAATGTAATGATAGTGATACTTATCTTATCTGCCATGACCACAGAGCATAATATGTACAGAGACGAGTATGCCTAAGTAACGGTCAACGTCACCACAGTAGTCTTGGCCTTAGTGTACTGGTGGCGTTCGTCCCAGACACAGCTGTCTTAGTCTCAATGTCTCCAAAAATGATTCTACTCGATGACAGATGGTGATCTTGTGTTTGAGTACGCGTCCTTTTTTTTCATGCGGAAATCCCCTCTGATGCTCCCCCGCTCTCCAGCGAGGGTGGTTATGTCAGGCTTTAACCGAGTAAAATCGCACGGCGTCTCGGTTCTTCAGACGTGTGTAAGGTGGCCCATAGGGCATTTCCCTCGCACCCCGACTAACCCAGGACCATCTCCGGTTTCAAGGGCCCCCTTGGGTTTGGAAACCACGGCCCTTTCGGGTCAAGATGGGGAGTCTTGCCCTGAAAGGGCGCTAGTCGCCCTACCGCCCCGGCCTGCTTCTGCTCGGGTGACAGTGACGTGGACACCGCAGGCCGTCGAGGGCCTTCGAGCGTGGGAGCCGCCTGGGGCGCGCGGCGAGCACGCCCGGGCGCGGCCGGGGAGTTCTAAATCTGTCCCGGCTCCCTGCGCCGCCTCCTTCTCGAGCATTGAGTACGCGTCCCCGTTACATCCAGTCACATCTGGTGTGACGACTAACTCCTCTCGGCACATACTCGTACAGACCCACAGTAAATGATTAGTTATGGTTGTTTTATTCCTTTACAGTCATGTTGCTGGACGGGTCGGTACCCATCAAATATGGCGTAAGAGTGAACTCGGAGGGCACGTACCTGGATCTCAAGAAGAAACTATCGGAATTGTGTGGACTAGCCCCTGAATCGTAAGTTCGTTTGTTTTGTTGAACTCCACTGTTAGTTTTGACTGTTCATTGTCTTTTTGGTCTATATATAATATAATTCTGATCCATGAAAAATATTATATTTTTAAATAGAATACTATATATTTAAATAGAAGGATTTCTATATTATTAGCGCAGCTATCTGTCCCGATATTATATTATGATAGACATTTCTAAAACATTACTAATTACTTCATTTGTGAATTGTTTAAAAGAAAATAATAATGACCATTCTGGCCACTGCCTTTTTGGCTATAGACTTTTAATATAGCAAATCGCTAGTTTAACTGAAACATTATTGACGGATGGCGTCTATTCATACTGACAGGTACTGAAAGGTACTATGAAATCTCACATATGTTTCGTATGAAGTTACGGCAAGGCACCTATGAGAGCGGCGCAGGCATAGTTGTAACAAGGTAACAATATGTCTTATACCGTTGCAGCTTGCTGATAGCGGAGCTGGCGGGCGCCACGATAGGGCGCGTGTTCGACGACGGCGCCAAGATCTCCGGCGCGGCGGCGCTGGAGCTGCTCGCCTACGAGCTGCCGCACGCCGACTGCGAGTCCGACTGCAGCGACTGCGACGACTACGCCTGCGACACCAACGGTAGCGTCACTAGTCGAGTGGAGCTGCTCACCTCCCAGTTGTGCTTGAGTTTGGCTAGCTCTCGTTGCTATCCTATTGGTGGAGTGAGCCCAAGTAATGAAGTGTATTGGTGCTGGCAGGTTGGGGCGGCGCGTGCGCGGGCTCGTGCGCGGGCGCGCAGTGGGCGGAGGTGAGTGTGGGGCGCGGCGCCAATACTTCCTCACTGTGCATGCCAGCACTCTTCTGCTTCAAGGTTAGCGTAGTGCACACCCACACACACCCACACACACACACACCCACGCTCCCGCTCACACACATTCGTCAACATACTGGTACATATGCCACACATGCGCTCACCCGCTCACACACACACACACACACAAACACACACACACACACACACACACACACACACACACCACACGACAACACTGCTGCTACTTTCTGATCCACAAAATAATTCTTCTGATGTGTATTACTTACAAATGCACCAGTAACTACAATTACAAAGACTTTAATATGTTATCATATACGCCGTTAGAGCGAACCTCCAATGTTATTAATTGATATTAAAAAAAATTGTAACAGCAATGAATGCAGACCTTTATATACGCTTCAGATATTATACAGTTAGCTTGATATTCAATGTTATGTATCAGAAGATTACAAACAGAATACAATACATATTAACACTAAATACACAGCCGTAGTAAATCATGTATATTGTTCGTCTATATTTCTAATGAAAATGTTTACAATCGCACGTGTTGAAACGTCCCACGTACGCGTTGCAAACGTTTTTGTTACCCGGTGATGGCATGTGAGTGACAGTACTGTTTAAGATTATTAGTATTCTACGAAATCGGAGCACTCTATAAATGAGATAATGATGTACGTCATAAGATGTACAACGTGTAGTGCCTTGTTTGACGTTTCATTACGTCATTTCTATAACAATACCGATGGCACCCACCAACCCACCATAATAGCCGCCAAACTTGTTGACAATGTAGTCTAGCTGCGCAGAACGCGTTTATTGAGTCTCTTTGGTGTTCGCGCGGGGTGCGCCGGCGGGGGCGCCGACTTGCATATATCGGGTGTTTCTATGTATAATATGTATGTATTTACAAAAAAAAATGTATATAAGTATGTGTATACGCATTCTGGAACCCATAACACAAGCTAGTTAAACTATGCTTACTTTGGGTCTAGAAAGCGCTGTGTAGAATGTCGTAGAATATTTATTTATTATTGTTAAACTAATCTCAAGCTCTAAGGGTTCGTGGCATTGGTTGATCACCCCTAATTGGTTTTTATGTTTGGTTTGTATAGTGCACATGTGCAAACATTTTGACTTTTGTTCAAGATGTTTGTCGGCTCTTATGGCAGGGTTTCATTAATGTGGCGTAGGTTTCAATCCTCGCTACAGGGATATTTTCTCAAAAATGTGGCAAATGAAAAAAGTACACAACACAACAGAAATAACTAAAGATATTAGAGTTTTAATGCAACTATATGCGAATAAAAGACGTTATTATAATGTATGTAAATAACTAACAAATTATTTGTGAATATTGTTCGTTTGTTTGTGCTCGTGACGTCGCAGAACGAACTACGTGTTATTGTTTAATGTTGAAGGTAAATGTTCATAGCCCACGCTAGATAGCATCGCACCGCCATTTTTGTAAAAATGTTATGTTGTAATAGACGTTTTTTTAATGAGGGCTAGTTTCGAACTCGATGTCTATAACTCTGCCGCCGAATTCGTAGACATTGCAGTAACTAAAATAAATTATGAATGAAATTTTAACTTTTCTACGTCGCGTCGCCCTGAGTTAAATTTAGCTTACCATCATGCTACGTGAAGTCGTAAAGTCGACGGCCTCTGTGGCGTAGCGATAGTGCATTCGACTGCTACGACAGGGAGCGCGGGTTTGATTCCCGCTCAGTGCAAACATTTGTATGCATGACTATGTCTATTTGCATTGGTCTGGGTGTTTCAATGTATAATATGTATTTATTTACAAAAAAAAGTATATAAACAAAACAGTCTAGAGAGCGCTGTGTAGAATGTCGTAGAATATTAATGAATTTATTTATTTATTTAAAAGTGTCTCTCGAAAAAAAATTAAGTAGCGAATTTCAGCTATCCAACATAGGTTCATGGGACTTGCACTTTCTATTTCATATATTCCATCTGATAGTTGGATTGAGTTGCCCAAATCCATAGTTACACTGTCATAATTATGTTTAATGATGCAAACATTCTCTTTATGTAATTAAGAAATAATTGTCTAATTAAACGTTATCGATTTGCTCGGTAAATAAAATAATCTTTTTTGTCAGGGAATTCAAAATTTACAAACAATCGTTCGTACCAAAAGTATATTATTGTATACATTCGTATTCGTTTAATATAATAATTATACACAATCGTTCCGCACATACTTCCTTTTTATAGATATCAGTTTACGAAACTAGCCTCTATTTGATGATGAATACAGACTATGTACGTGTATACGATGTTGATGTTGATTTGTCAAAAATCCGTTAAAATTCATCGTAATGCATTATTCTCTACTTTTTAATATTTAAAAACATTTCGTAATCAAATCAACAGCTGCAGTAAACACGTCTTTATGTCAATCTCCTAAATTATAATATGTTTTCGACGTTCGTAGCTATTTAGTTGCCATGTATATATCAGGTATCATAGGTCATTTTGTTTTACAATATTGAAATCACTAATTGGTTTGTTGTATTAGATCTGCTGTGTTCAAACTTACATCCGCTAAACTCCGCTAGACGTACGTGTACATAATAATGTTTGGTTAATGGTAGTGGTCCTTTTGTATATTTTTTCAACAGCGTGCTTCGCGATCTTTCTTTACTCACTTGTAAATAAATCTAAAGAGCGGTCTTTTAAAAAAAAATTAAATGTCCTTATCAAACAAGTAAACGTTAATTGTATAGATTGTTGATTTCAGATACCAAACCGGTTAATAATCGAGTTTCAATTGCTCAGAGACAATTAGTTTTTCAAAAAATAAAAATTGATAAAATACTGTAAGTACCCGAGCCGACCTTGAGGCTTCTACCCCGCGCCTCCTACGGTTGAATCTGAAAGCAAACCAAAAACGAAACAGGCGTTCAACCACACTACATAACCAAACAACGGTTTCAGCGGTCGAGATCGGAAATTCTTATGTCGCAGAGCCCACCGAACACGTTCGTCAACCACGCCACGGGCCCCGACCACGACTACCGCAGCAACACCTTGCCCAAGGACTCGAAGAAGGAGGTGAACGGGAACAGTTCGCCGACGCTCAGTGTCAGGTCGCTGAACCTGAAGCCGTCCAGCCCGCGCCTGGCCAAAGTGAAGTTTGGTTCGTCGCCTTCGCACATGGACAACATGGCCAACGCGCCCAACGCGCCCAACGTGCCCAACGTGCGCGCCAACCCGCTGCCCGCAGTGCTGCCGCCGACATCCAACTTGCAGTATCTCGTGGCGGTGCACAGGTACTACTAGTTACACTTATTAGTTCTCTTTAAAAAAAACTGGGCGTGGAACGTCAGACAAGCAAAATGACAGATTAGCTAATTTTTAGCTGTTAGGCGCAAATGGTCAGAATCGTAAAAAGATAGATTAGCAAAATGACAGGTTCACCATATGACATTAGCAAGATGACATATTTACAAAACGACAGATTCGCAATGTGACAGATGCGGGATTCATGCTGATACCTTATCATCACATTCATAATGTATCGATGCATATTTTTTTTTATAAGGCCTTACCAAATTGTTGTCGCTTTATTTTCTTGAAAATTTATGTTGATTTAGACATAATGTTTGGACGATAATGTATTTTTTGTCTATTAAACTATGTAGGTAACCAATTATACTGATGAATAAATAATTTTATTAATAATCATTAATTGATATTTTGTTTTTATTAATTCGACGAATCTGTCACTGTGCGAATTTGTCATTATGCGAATTAGTCATTATGCGAATCTGTCATCATGCGAATCTGTCAATACGCGAATCTGATCATTTGCGATACTTGGCGTTATGCGTTTCTGACAATTCGCTAATCTGACATTTTGCATGTCTGATGTTCCACGCCCAAACCACTAAAACTAGACTGATAGGGAGTCAAAAGCTTTGTTGCAATATATTAATGTAAATTCGGTGTGTAAAAATGGTGAAGTCTTATCTGAAGAACAATTCATTTATAAGAAAAAATAATCTAGGTTTTTTAAACTATCATGGTTACTATCATTAGTATTAGAGTCATCGGGATATTTACCGTGTATTGTTTTGAGTGTCCGATATTTCGACGGATTAGTTTAGGAATGACTGATTCGCGAAATGACCACAGAGTCTATAATTGACCAATTCTTGAAATGTACAATTCTTTAAATGACTGATTCTACAAATGACCGATTCTCAAATTGACTGATTCTATAAATAACCGATTCTTTAATTGACTGATTTTACAAATGACTGATTGCTAAGATTTGTATACAGTAAATAATTTGATAGTAAATAAAATGCAAGGTAAGGAATAGCGAATCGTTTATTTCAAACAGATTTCATTGTATGAATCAATCACGTGGTTCCACGATACGCTAATAGATGGTGCTATTGCTGTACTAAAATATAAACTGCAAAAATTCAACAGCGAAGCGAGCTCGTGGATACCTCGCGCCCCGACACGGATAGATATAGGTTAGAAGGGTTATTGCGATCTCCGCAATAATTCTTCGTGTTAGGTCACTTGTGATAATGCACGTAGAAATAGGAGCCCCGCGCAGTGGGGCTCCGTCGAAATCATTGGAATCACGTGATTGATTCATACCATGAAATGTGTTTGAAATAAATTATCCGCTATTCCTTACATTCATTTTGATTACTATATTTCTAATCAAATTACTTACTGTAAACAAATCTTAACAATCAGTCATTTGTAGAATCAGTTAATTAAAGAATCGGTCATTTATAGAATCAGTCCATTTGAGAATCGGTCTTTTGTAGAATCAGTCATTTATAGAATTGTACATTTCAAGAATTGGTCAATTATAGACTCAGTAGTCATTTCGCGAATCAGTCATTCCTAGACTAATCCATTTCGACACTGTAGCAGGCGCCATGATCACGAAGGAATTGAAGTACTGGCGATTAACGGTGAACGAGTTTAAGAGTAAATATATCGATGTAGCCACGTTAGGCGTAACACCATGAGCGCCTCTACACGGTTACCGTTGAGTACACGAGGGGGTGCGCTGTGTGCTGTGCGCAGGAAGCAGTGCCGCGCGGACGCGTACTTCCTGCCGTGGCAGCGCAGCCGCGCGTCGCTGTTCGGCGTGCCGCTGCTGGTGGGCGTGCGCGGCGGGCGCGGGCGGCGCGCGCTGTCGGGCCGCGCGCTGTACGCGCGCGTGTGGGCGCAGGTGGCGCGCCTGCTGAGCGCGCGCCCGCCGCCGCGCGACACGCACAACGCGCACAGCCTGCACAACCACGCCACGGACTGGTGAGTGCCCGCGCCAACACCAACACCAACCCCATTGCTACACATCCCACAATCCCGCTCGAACACAGAACAGCCTTATGCTGAAAATGCCCACTGACTCCGGAAAGGACTTCTTAAAAGGACTTTTCCGAAAATAGCCTATTCCGAATTGGACTCATTTCTATAATGACTTATTCCTAAAAGGACACATTATGAAATTGGCTCAAATTGTGAACAATGATTAAGGAAGGAAATAAAGAATTTATTCAGAAAGGTAATTAAATCTAGGCCTATGCGCATATTGTCAGATCGGCAGACTTCGTCGCAAAATGTCAAATTCGCAAATTGTCAGTACCTCTTAATGACAAATACGCAAAATGCCATGAACGCTGAATATCAGATACTTTATATGTCAAAAACGCATAATACCATGATTGCATGGCAGCATGAACGACAAGTCAAGAGGTTGTCAATAAAACACTATCTGTTAGTTCCGTGAGTTTAATCATCCTATATATATAAAAAAATAGAAAACAAAATTGCAAACAATTGTTACTTTAACAAATTCTGGGTTAACTTAGGTTAGAACTGTGCCTCCAACAAAGCGCGAGCCGAGCGAGCGAAGCGAGCGTGCCGCGGCAGCGGCCGGCGAAGAGCCGGAACCACTAGTCCGGAAAGTTGGATTTTGATAACGTGACTAATTCGATTGATCCTTTATATCCTTTTGGCCAATGTTCAAAGGTATAAAAAAACCTCAAGTAAACTTTAGAAAAAGTGACATAAATTTATCAATTCATACTTTTCTGACTTTATGTGATTCTGACTTTTTGCGTTTCTGACATTCTGCGTTTCTGACATTCTGCTATTCTGCGTTTCTGCCATTTTGCGTATTTGACATTAAGCGTATCTGACTTTTTGCGTATCTTTTTTTTTTTTTATCGTGCGGAAATCCCTTCGGATACCCCCCCCCCCCCCGCCGGCCAGCGGCGGCGGTCATGTCGGGCTTGCACCGACTAAAACCGCACGCCGTCTCGGGTCTTCAGACGCCGGGGTGTAAGGTTACCCATAGAGCATATCCCTCGCACCCCGGCTGACCCTGGGCCATCTCACCACTAACAGCATCGCTCATCCTGTCTCCTCTGAAAGCAGAGGAGTATGGAGAGCGATGTGTTCCCGCCACGTTGGGTATTGGCTGACGATCAATGCCAACCCTATGAAGGGGTGAAGGGGAAGCCATTGACCGCCGCCCAGGGTGTACCGGCCGCTCCGATTCCGTTCCCCCCGGACTGCAGCGGGATCGGAATCGGAGCGACACTCGAGGAGGTTACCCAATACACACCCCTGACTTTTTGCGTATCTGGCATTTTGCGTTTCTGACTTTTTGAGTATCTGACATTCTTCGTTTTCTGACAATATGCGCATCTGACATTTTGCGTATCAGACATAGGGTGTATAATTCGAAAAAATCATCAGTCCTTTTAAAATAGGTTCTTTCAGTAATAAGTACTTGTCGTAGTCAGTGGCCATTTCCAAAATAAGGCATTTCCGTTATAAATCGAATACAGCACGTGACATTTCGTTCGGCCTAAAACCTGAAGAAAAAAATCCGAAGTAACTTTACGGTACCTAAATGTTTCGTTCGTGCTTCGTACGAGCCTAAAGTTTCTCATGAAGACATCCGAGCTTCGAGAAAGGTAGAGGACTGATTTAGCCCGAGTCCAGTATTGAATGACATGTAATGATAAAGTGACAATGTACGAAGTCCGGGTGTGTTCGGTCGCAGCGACGACAGCCTGGGCTACGAGTTCCCGTTCCGCGTGCGCGTGGTGCGCGCGGGCGGCGCGTGGTGCGCGCGCTGCCCGTGGCCCCGCCTGTGCCGCGGCTGCACGCTGCCGTCCGACGACACGCCCATCTGCTTCGACCCGCCCGGTGAGTGCCCGCCCACTGCGTAAGCGCAGAGACTCCTCTCTACTGTGGTTAGACTGCCCTAGCAGCTGACAGGGTGTGGTGAAAATTACTTAGATAACTAAATTAATATTATTAATATAAATTAAAATATAGATAAATTACTTAGGTAGCTAAAGAAGTGGGCGGGCCACTTCTTTAGCTACCATCGATCGGCTAATAGTAAAACTACTCGCTTCACTCTGCCGATGATACCATATAGTGTAATTATCTCACTCTAGATGTCACTAAATGTGACAGTGTCGTCATCAAGCATCGAGTAAAAATAATATGATAAATAAATATTCTACGACATTCTACACAGCACTTTCTAGACCCAAAGTAAGCATAGTTTAACTAGCTTGTGTTATGGGTTCCAGAATGCGTATAAACATACTTATATACATTTTTTTTTTGTAAATACATACATATTATACATAGAAACACCCAGACCAATGCAAATAGACATATTCATGCATACAAATATTTGCACTGAGCGGGAATCGAACCCGCGCCCCCTGACGTAGCAGTCGATTGCACTACCGCTACGCCACAGAGGCCGTCGAATTATATATGGAGGAGTAGAATTATATATAGAGACTGAGATTTAAGAGAGCTGCCCACATCACGAACGTCGCCACTACACTAAGGTCTCGCCTACTGTGATGACATCAGGGCTGGCCACATGACGAACGTTGACACGACACTAAGGCCTCATCTACTGTGATGACATCAGGGCCTAGTTGATCACAACGCACAGTTACTTAGGCCTCCTCCTCTATGTATTCGCATTGCGCTCCACCTCTATTACGTGGCCAAAGCCGTGCCGCTACAGCTAGCTTTCATACACAAATATTGTAATTGATGTAATTAAAATGTTCTTTAAAACTATTGTATTGAAATTCAGGTAAACGTCGACGACTTCGGAAGCGATCGAGCGTTGCTTCAGGAACGATAGCCAATGACGTGCCCGATTCAAATTCTCCCATAGCGAAAGCCAAGCTCAATAGGCATGCAGCCGCCAGACTTTCCACAGATGTGAGTAGAACACCGTTTAATAGTATTTTTATTCTTGGGTAGCTGGGATAGCCAACTGGGAAGCCAAGTGCTATGGCTAATATAATTGATTAAGAAAACTATGCGTTGTGCAGACGGAGAGCGAGTGCTGCGCGGTGGACGCGCTGGAGCTGGGCGCGCTGCTGGCGGCGGCGCGGCGCGGCAGCGTGATGCTGGCCATCGACTGGGACCCCACGGCGCTGCACCTGCGCTACCAGTCCACGCGGGAGAAGGTATGCGCCGGCGCCGGGCCCGCTGCGTGGCGCAGTGCCGCGCGGAGCAGCCCACTGACGGTCCGTGTCCGCAGGAGTGCGTGGAGCAGTGGTCGGTGCGGGCCAGCCGCGCCGAGGCGGCGCGCGCCGTGGACCTGGCGTCGTGCCTGCGCGCCTTCACGTCCAGCGAGCGCCTGGAGCAGCGCTACCACTGCGCCGCCTGCCGCTCCAAGCAGCCCGCCACCAAGAAGCTGCAGATCTGGCGCCTGCCGCCCATCCTGGTACGAGGGTCAAACTGAAAGTTCTTAGAACTGGCCACTTATAAACAATATAATAAAAAAATAATTCTAAAATTTGAAAATAGAACTCTTTGCCAATATTACTGAGTATATATTTCATTCATTTATCATTTGTTTTACGATTTGGCGGCAAATTGAAAATTGTCTGTGTCACGTTAACATGAATTTAACACGAGAAAATTTTCGTGCAATGATTTTTTATGACTTTCGATGTCATTTAAGTCAACAAGAAAGTTATGATAGACTACGATTGGCCTTTCACGATGAAGCCCCATCTCGTGCGACTGTTTACAACTGGTTTAATGAGTTTAAACGTGGTTTCACTAATCTCACTGATGATTTACGTGAGGGACGGCCTTCTACGGCGACGACTGAAAATAACATCTGTGTTGTGCGGCGTATGATAGAGACTGACAAAAGAGTGACCTATCAGCAGATTCGGACAAGCTTAGGCATCGGTATGAGTCAAGTGCACAAAATCCTCCACGAACATTTAGCGGTCAGGAAGCTTTGCGCCCGGTGGATACCTCATAATTTGACTGAGGCTCAAAAACTCCATCGTGTGGATTGGTGCCGTAAAATGATTGAAAGATTTAACGGAGATGACTCTAATGCTGTGTTCGACATACTAACAGGTGACGAAAGCTGGATTTACTGTTATGATCCTGAAATCAAAAGACAATCTGCTCTTTGGGTGTTTCCTTTCGAGGAGTTGCCAACTAAAGTGAAGAGAGATCGAAGTGCGGGAAAAAAAATGGTGGCCTCGTTCTTTGGAAGGATAGGTCATTTCGTAACAATTGTGTTAGAGGATCAAAAAACAGTTTCTGCAGAATGGTACACTACCAATTGTTTGCCACTTGTCTTGGAAAAAGTTCGAGAGAACCGACCTCGCAGTAGGATCCTCCTTCACCACGACAACGCCTCGTCGCACACCGCCAAGCGAACGATCGACTATTTGGCGACATCAAACGTTGAATTACTGGGTCACCCGCCGAAGTTGATTTTCTAAGAACTTTCAGTTTGACCCTCGTACGTACCTACGTCCGCCTTCACGTCCAGCGAGCACCTGAAACAGCGCTACCACTGCGCCGGTTGTGCTCTCGTTCGAAATTTTGACTTTTGCCAATTTGCTTTTACAGATAATTCACCTGAAACGATTCCAGTACGTAAACAACAAATGGATCAAATCGCAGAAAGTCGTCGACTTCCCCTTCCAGGACTTCGACCCGACGGAGTACCTGGCGTCGGTGCCGCAGGAGACTATACTGCGGCACAAGGAGATCTGCAACCTGAAGCGGCGCTCCTCGGTGTTCGTCGATGATACCATCTCCGAGTCGGACACGGACGAGGACGAGGACATCCACGTCAGTGGAAACCACCAAGCACCTAAAGAGAAGGTAATATTCACTTACTATGTTTCTTACGCCATCTCATTCCATTTTCGATTTGATATTTTTACAAAACAGTTCCTTTCCTTGAGTAAATTTACTAACTCGTCTTTTAAATTCTTTAAGAAGACGATGACACAAAATAAAGACCATTAAAACGGTACTTACAAAACGTCAAAGACACGAGAAACTAGACTAATGTTTAGCAAATAGAGCATCGGTTCCCAACGCGGCTCCGTCTCAATATGTTCACTTTGTCTAATTGCTTTGTTGGAGTAGCATAGTAAAGTGAACAGTTTACTATTTGTATTCTCATCAAGACAAAATAGTAGATTATTACACCCATTTCACCCTCGAACTATTGGCGCTCTCACTACATTCGAGCGCCACAAATATCTCGCGTGAAATGGCTGACATTCACCCGAGTTAAACACTACTTTTCATTTCGATTATGTGAGGATTTTTTTTTTTAAAGAATATTAGTAACCGAAATTACTAATATCCCCCCTAACCCTTCCAGCTAAGCTAAATTGCTTGTGTTAGGAGTGGGTTCATGTCGGTAGTGTAATGGCCAGGATTCAAACCCGGGACCTCTCGATCGTAAGGTTGACTCCTTAACCACTATGCTACCGACGCTTCAATTAAAATACTACACACACATTTAACAGGTATATTGATTATCAGTTAAAATATAAAGTAAAATTAGAACAATTTGAAAATAGATTACTAACAACAGCTTTTGCCTGTTCCTAAATCGCATCGGGAGTTAAATTAATATCCATGTTACTGGAATCACTTTCCGAAACCATTTTTAACCACAAGGTATTTATTTATATTGAATTTATTTTGCCCGTTAATTCTTTAGCAAACTTAAATTGTTTTTGTTAATACTGATAAACTTTACGAATAGGAGAGATGAAAAAGTCTATCCTGTTTACTATTTGTCGCAGCTACTGTATGAACTGAAACGACATGCACGTTACGGTGCTATGCCACACATTGCAAGCCCTCTATCCAGCAGTAGAATGCAAAAGGCTATTTGATTGAAACAAAAGGTTTCTCAAGAGAAAGTTTATATTTATTTAGCTGATTGCGTGAATGCATCGAATGCAAGGGGCGCGAGGAGTCCATAAAAGGGGAACCGGGCTCTCGGGAATTTAGCTGCTATGGAGCATTTCTCGGGAGCAGATTGCGCTCTGTGCGTATGAGACTTTTACAAAAACTATGATTCAGCGACTTAGCGCGTAGAAAATTTTCCAGTATTTGAGGTTTTCGCCACGTTACTTATGGCGCTAAGCATCCCTCTTTTGAGACACTTTGTATGATCCGTTGTGATGATTTCATAGTTTAAACTCTTCTCACCAGGTTAAACCAAAAGAGAAAATAGCGGGTAAACGTAGAAGCTCAGTAGAAATACGAGGGAGACAGCGGCTGGAGTCCACCAGTCTGGTGACGACGCCGGTGATGGACGATAATCTGATGGACTACCACCAGCATCACCTGCTCAAGGACGAGGACCCCTTCGACATGAAGTACAGATTGTATGCGGTTGTTGTGAGTATTGTTACTCTTCATTTTATTACTAGCTAATGGCCGCGGCTCCGCCCGCGTGGAGGTTATCGTTTTTTTGGTCATATTTCCGGTTTTATTTAACCAATTGAAATCAAACATTAGGCAGAATTTATGTCTGAGCAAAACCTTTCTAATAGCAAAAATCGCACCAGAATCCGTTCAGTAGTTTTTGCTTCCATCGCGAACAAACAAACAAGCAGACAAGAATTCACAATTCACATCATGAAATGAAATGAATTCACAAGACATTCCAACTACCATCTAACTGTTAAAAATAAATTAAAGTATAGGAATAAAAGGACATTTATTAGGCGTCACAAAAAACGTAACTAAGTTTCCACGACGACGACGTAGCTTTGAAATAAGTAAAAATTTGGAAGTAAATAGGTATAATATTTTTAAGAAAAAGAAAATAAAATAAAAATGCGTTTATTTTGACTTACTGCAGCACACAAAACAGTTCAGCTTATAATAAACTATTCAATGACAACATTTTAAATGAAGTTAGTTATAATCAAAGATATACAGTGTTACATATATATTTTGCATTATATTATCTCTCTTACGATGTCTCGGTTTGATACAAATGGCGATATTATTCTAGAGACAAACTGAATGTTGCGAACCGTATAATTTCTTTCCCAAATAATATTTTTTTTGGATGAAATTAGAACCGAAATGTGCAAAACAAATATAAATATCTACAACATAATAAGGATAGGAATGAAATATGAGTTATAATATTTTAACTTAGATTGAAATAAAAGTGATTTTAACGGTTATAATGCGATTTATACTATGATTTTATTTACCATTACACTGAGATTACGAAAAATAAGTGCAAGCAACTTCCAACCTTATTGATATTTCTTTATTCTTTAAAACCTGTTTCCCGTTCAGTACAAATATTTGTATGCACGAATATGTCTATTTGCATTGTTCTGGGAGTATTTATAAACAAGTTGAATTCCTGAGACGAGCTCAGCCGAATACGATTTTTATACGATATTACGGGATTTTCGATTTAGCGATTTTTATTTTTTGCGATTTTTTCTTTATCTTGCAATGGTTCACCCCAGCACGAATCTATTACCGAAAACAGCAACTCGATAGCTCATCTCCTTCATACCCAAAACCGTGACAGAAAATTGGCAACGACGACGTCGATGACAACTCGGTAGCAATAGGGCTTTTCTAAAGAAAATCCCTAAAAAAATAATTGTATATATGTAGGTTTATCCGCATTCTGGAACCCATAACACAAGCTAGTTAAACTATGCTTACTTTGGGCCTAGAAAGTGCTGTGTAGAATGTCGTAGAATATATTTAAAGTCAATAAGGTCGAAAATTGCTTGCACAAGTTTTTCATAATTTCAAGGTAATGGTCATTATAAAAAGTAGGTGCAAGTCATGTTCGACCTTATCGATTTAAAATAGTACCCAGTTATTTCTCACATTTGTAACCTGGCATTACCATCGACTAATTTCATCGCAATGGTTAATGCAATATTTTTATTGTTTTTCGACCGGAAGATCAATTTATTTCATAATAAGTGGTTGGATGTTTAATAAGTTGTTGTGTGTCAGTCGCACTCCGGGCAGCTGAGCGGCGGGCACTACGTGGCGTACTGCCGCAACCCGTCCGGCGCCTGGCTGTGCTACAACGACAGCTCGTGCCGCGAGCTGGCGCCCGCCGCCACCCCGCCCATCGACCCCGCCTCCGCCTACCTGCTGTTCTACGAGCGACAGGGGCTCAGGTACATGTTGTGTCACTGTTCTATTGCCTCGCCTGGCTGTGCTACAACGACAGCTCGTGCCGCGAGCTGGCGCCCGCCGCCACCCCGCCCATCGACCCCGCCTCCGCCTACCTGCTGTTCTACGAGCGACAGGGGCTCAGGTACATGTTGTGTCACTGTTCTATTGCCTCGCCTGGCTGTGCTACAACGACAGCTCGTGCCGCGAGCTGGCGCCCGCCGCCACCCCGCCCATCGACCCCGCCTCCGCCTACCTGCTGTTCTACGAGCGACAGGGGCTCAGGTACATGTTGTGTCACTGTTCTATTGCCTCGCCTGGCTGTGCTACAACGACAGCTCGTGCCGCGAGCTGGCGCCCGCCGCCACCCCGCCCATCGACCCCGCCTCCGCCTACCTGCTGTTCTACGAGCGACAGGGGCTCAGGTACATGTTGTGTCACTGTTCTATTGGCCTCGCTTGGCTGTGCTACAACGACATGTCATTCGGATATTGACAATTCTCCTCGACAGCGCTTCTGATTCAACTTACAGAAACTTTGATCTTGTGATGTTAATTTTTTTTTTAATTTGTAGCCCCTTTGGTTTAAACTGATATTGTTTTATGTCGAATAAAAGAAAAATTACGTAAAAGTAAATTTTATGAATTCTTCTGCAGCCAAGTAGAATATGTACTAGGTTCGAGTCTTGGATTAGGCTACTTTATTAGGCTGTCATGTTACGAAATTCTCAGCATTCTTACGTGAAATCAAAACCAGTTAGCGAACTGTGGGTGTCACGTTAAGTGCGGCTTTCGAGGATATGGAGGTGCCAATACGTAAACACGATATTGTAGTAACTTATTTAGCGTCATTGAATTAACAATATTCAGTTATTTTTGTAACTAAATTACTTTTCTCATATTTTATTTTCCTTCCA
The DNA here is from genome assembly GCA_946251805.1 of Cybosia mesomella. NCBI lineage: Eukaryota > Metazoa > Arthropoda > Insecta > Lepidoptera > Erebidae > Cybosia > Cybosia mesomella. The sequence goes on from OX276407.1 coordinate 24,795,110, forward strand.
GGTATGATGCCTACCTACCCGACATAGACGGAAAAGAGCCTGTAGTCAAAGACCCGGATATCCTCGATCCAGATGATAATGATTTGAAGAAAATGTGCTCTATCATATAGAGAATACGATCTATTAAAATTTATTTGTGATGAATAAAAAATTGCTGGAAAAGGTTACCACCAACCATAAATCTTGTCGTTATCCTATAAAACATGTGATTTCTTCGTACGAAGTCGGCGGTTATCTACAACGCTCCTGCATGACACGAGGGATCGAAAAAAATGTAGCGAAACAAATCTACATCTCGAAGTTGCTGACTTTAATTTAAGTTTCAATGTAATGTGCAAAAAGAGGAGCGGTATGTGGCGGTAGTTTCTCCAAATTTGATATTGAAACCTAAACTTTGTACTGGTAGTAGTGAATGTATCAGTATGGTAGTGTGATAGGTCCCAAAGGATTTGATAGAACTGTCCAGGGTGTACGCCGGCACATCCTGCGCATGGGACCAGGGAAAACGCTCAAAGTTATTTTCATATATGAAAAAGGAATTGTCGTGTTTTGTATTACTTGTTTGTTTTTGTTAAGAAATTGATTACACCCTAATCAAGCAAATTGTATAGAAAACTAAAAATGATAACCTATATAATTATATTGTGCACTGTTGTAAATTTTTAATATAATGATATCCTTCGATTTGTTGCCATCAAGGCGATGTGTGTCCGCCATAGCGAGGATATGTTACGTATATCACCTTTCAGACAGATTGTATAATGGCGTACTCAGTATAAAATGATGCAATATTTATGTTTTGATGTTAATTTAATTTGTAGTGGCGGTACTGTTCTGTGGCGCGGCCCGGCAGCGCTGCAGCGTTTGCTATCCGCGTGTGTGTTGTGTACGCATTCCTATTGTTAGTTATTTTAAGCGTGGAGCTGTGTTATATGAGTTTTATTACAGTTGCAGTGTATATTTGTAGTCGGCAACGCGGATGTTAATCCAGTGTTATTATTTTATATTGCATTGGCCTTTATTTAGGTCCGAAGGAATACGAACGTTCCTGGCGTTTCGTTGCGCTTCATTTAACTAGTTTTAACACATCTTGAACCAGATTATCTGGTTTCATTCGTCTTTTTATGCAGGTGAAAACCGTCGTCACCTATATAAAAAGGAAGAAAATCTAGTTTGGTTACTTTGTTAAGACTTAAGTATTTTGATATTTTTATATCAAATATCAATGGCAAATCATTCGATTCCTTGTAAAAAACATATGATATAATTTGATATTAATTGTTGTTGTACGACCAATTAACGAGCTTCAGGAGTGCTTTTTAAGCTCATCGTGAGAAAAGCATGCGTCAGTACGTAGTGTGTCCGGCAAATTATTATATCTGTATGTTCCGTTGAATTTAGCAATAGTATAATCCTTGTGGGGCTGTAGAATTATGAAACATAATTTTATGAATGCGATATTTTGAGTTAATATATTAATATATAGTGATTTGTATGATAATTGGTAATTTTTTATATATTTATCGTAATTTAGTTAGTCGGCACTCCAATCTCAGGCCATTAACGCGTTTCCTGAAAGCTGTCGCGTAGTGCGGCGGACATGCCGAGGCCTCCCACAGCTCCGCAGCGCACCAGCGACGCGAGGTCCGCGTCCCGTCCGCGTCCCGTCCGCGTCGCGTCCGCGTCGCATCCGCGGACAAACATACAAGCGCGTCGCGCGGTGTCGCCTAGCGTTGTTTTAATCTAATCGAGACTGATGTGATGTAATTATAATAAACGTGATGTGCTATATTTTACTCATTGGAATATTTTCCTATTTATACATAGATAGCGGGCGCGTTTGCAATTTTTTGTATCGGTACATATTCATATAATATATTATTCAACCGATTTTCTAACTTTTATATTCTATGGACTACTAATATTCGACTATAGACTCGCCTATTGCTATGTTTAATTTTAGTATAATACTTGTATTATGTAACTGTATAGCTATGCATTAAATACTGATACAAAACATTGGAAAAGCGATACCAAATAATAATATATTCTTCTAGTGCTGAGACTATTTAGTGTTAATATGATGTGCTATTGGCTTACTCTAGTTTTAGTAGTCGAGTAGTTAGCGGCGGGTCAGCACCCAACGGCTCACCTATCATTATTTTTATATTGATTTAATAGTATGGCTTAGGGCAGAATGTCGTAATGCTTAGTAAATTCTAGTGAGATATGATATGTAAGTATTAGACGCATACTATGTAAGTAATATATAATTGATATTATGCGCCGGTGTACACGGTTTTAGATATTTGCGTTATCGAAATAGTAGCTTTTACACTCAGTTTGGTTAGCAAGCGGCAACAAGTATACTGAATTGTAGTGACGTCATTACTTAAAGCATATAGTATTGGCTGATCACGTTTTCATGTAATTTTAAATACTTGACCACTGATTAGATTTGTTTTAACTAAGAATCATGCTGCTTATATGCTTACAAGTTTGATGGGAACCCAAAGTCATAGGAATCAAATTGACGTCCACTCGGACGCGGGGGGGGGGGGGGGGGGGCAGTAGGCGGCCGTGCATTTATCGAACTCCGATAGAGTGATACATTCTTCGTAGGTTTTAGTTATGGTCGTGTGCACCATTATATGTTATTTGCACCTAGCGATGTCGCGCAGGGAGAGCTACGTTAGGGCATGTGTATATTGTAATAAACTATAAATAATTATTTTCGTATATGTCATCGTGCCATCGATCGATTTCATTTCCACTTCTATACCAAAGCATTTATTGTGAAACAGTTTTGTTGGAGTTTTTGAAAATCGTGGGCGTTTGCAGTGCGCGCATGGGGGTGACCACTGGGCCGGCAACGGACGGGTAGAGTCGCGTTTCATTTTTCGATTTCATGTTCATTAAACATTAGAAATGAACTTCTAGAATACGATAATGTATCCTGTAGTTTTGGATTTCTAGATGCAATTCCTCATACTTGTGATTATTTCTGTCGAACTTTATGTCCATAATCAAGTTGATACACGAAGTGTTTAGTTTATCGAATCTATGAGACCGTGTTGACATTCTTTATAAGACTAATATAATTTAGTGTTACCGTCTAAATAAAGTTCAGTTCAAAACTTTCAATTGTTCCATTCTCTTCTGCAAGTAACAACGTGCTAGTGATACTCGTTCATACTTCATAGGCCACAGTGATAACCTATAATCAAATGCGCCGTCTGCTTATTTACGACCTTAGTTGTTCGAAAATAGATGTCATTTTGGGTCGAATGTGTTCTTACTATGCAGTCCGTTGTAGCCGGGGCTGGTGGTCATGCCGTATGGTACTCCAGACATTTTTAACAACGATTACAATACGATTCTTGTTTTGATACATACATTTATTGTTTTAAATGAATACAATTATTGTTTGAAATTATATATTGTTAGTTGAAATGTATGAAGCACTGGTTTGAGTATGCATAACGGTTATGTTATGTGTGCCTTTAGCAAATTGTTATTCGATTAAGTGTTTTGAATATCCCCGTGCAATAAAGAAGTTCTTTCATTTGTAAAAGTTTGTTTTATTTTGCATCGCTGAGAGATTTAATAATATAGCAGATAGCAGCTTTTAATTTATGAAACCGTAGACTTAATTCACCTGAGTTAATTCACAAAGGGTATTTATATATAATAGGTCTTTACCTATGATATTGCCGAAATTTTCTTACAAATTCATGAGTTCGTTATTCATGTAATTTAATAGATATTTCCATTATTTATATTTTGTTTGAAAGTTGATTTCAAGATTTTACAACTCTGTATTAAATTTTGGTTTTTATTTGCCGCTTGATAAATTAATTCGATCTTCAAAACAGTACTTCCTAAATGCTATCCATTTTGATGATAAATTTCGTATTACTTAACAGCTGTCACTTTTCAAAAATGTAATAAAAGTTGCTGTTTGTTAGCTTAATGTTGTCTCATTCATACACAAAAAAATCATAAAATTTGGATTTGTCATTCCTAAAAAAAATGCAAAAATGTTAGTACTGAAAATTGAGTTTTCTCCAATTTCTTCAAGAAAAACGGCAATTTCATATGTAACGACCTAATATTAATTAGTAGATGTTTTGCTATTACGTCACAGTTTGCTCATAAAGCGGCAATTGACAAAGGAGTGTATTAACAAAATACAACAATGATTTTATTTAAAAACATTTATTATAAAAAATACATTAACTAGTCGAAATTATAAATTATGCACAAAGTTGCGAAATGTTTGCACTACACGTGATTGTACTGTACATTGTACACATAGCGCTATCTTCAGTAGAGTGCAAATATTTTGTTCTCTGTGTAGACATACAGTACCTGGATTTTGATCCAGCATGTCGCATCGGCCAGAAGAGAGTGAGACTTCGGCTAAGACTGACTTGCTTCGGTTTTGTAAAGCGTTCTCTCTATCGCACATCGGATTGTCAGTTATAATATCTTTATAGAGTAGTTAAAACCGTTTGTTTATAAAATACTAGCTGTTGCTGGCGGCTTCGCCAGTGTGGAATTCTGTTCCCGTTGCCGCTTCCAATGGGAACATATTTCAGCAATAAAAAAGTATTTTCTAGCCTATAATCTATCCCTGTACCAAATTTCAGCCAGATCCGTTCAGCCGTTATGCCGTGATTGAGTAAAAAACATCCAAACATCTTCAAAAACTTTCACATTTATAATATTAGTAGGATTTAAATTATATTTTTGGTTGCAACTACTCTAAATATATTTATCAAAACGTGTGTGTGTGCGCGATGTAGAGAACGCTCCACAAAACCGAAGCCAGCCTATCTTGGGCGGTCTTTCATTCTTCTTCCCGACGTGCTATATCAAAAGCCGAGTACTGCCAATAATCTGTATTATAATAAACAAATAAATACTAATTTGTACAGTAACGCAGGGCGTTGAGACACCTAGGAATTCGATAACTTAATAGTGGCACTGCACGACAGAATAGAAGGATTTATTATCGACAGGATTTCTTCGATTATGACTTTCATATCAATATACGAAAAATATAAGTAGGTACTGTATTTTATCAGGACAATAAATTTAATGCTCACCGAAATAGATAAAAACTCACCAAATGTTTTACTGAAATAGGAAGAAAATAGAGTCCTTGCTTTTTATAACCACCCAGAAATAGGACCCTGCAAACCAGTCTGGAACACAGGTGAGCATTTATTGGTAGTAAATGAGGAAACGGGGTAAAATAGGTGCATTTCTTATCAGTATTTTAGCATCATTTGTTTTCCCCCATTTATTTTTATAGTCAATACTACCATCAAGAATTGATGAATATAAAGTTTTGCTACATAAAAATCTGATTTACCGTAGTTCGGGCTATTATAGTAAGGAAGTATTTTAAAGTTTTGTCACTGTCCGTCAAAAGTGGTCAATAGGGATGTAGGACCATTTGATCCACAGAGTTGGCGACTACTCACAAGTCACAACACTGCAAATAATGTTGTACATATAGTTCTTTTTGGGTAAAAAAACTTAATTATCTGCACTTTCGCAGTCGGAACAAATGTCAGTAAAAAATCTCGACAGAGACGGTGTTTTATTATTGCGTATGAAAGAAAGGGATAGATATACATATCGCTCACTGTCGTAAATGATAGTGTATATACCTAATTTATATCGTCGTTGGCCTTACCTGCCTCTATACTACTGTAGATACATCAATTTCCAATCCCTTCGTCTAATTAAGTGTATCATTTTGGTCGATTTCGAGTTAATAGTACGGCCGTTATGTTCAGAGTCCCGCCATAAACATCGTACATCATTATGCCGCTTAGAACAATGAGAGCGAACGAGACAGATAATAAAGGTAACTAGGACCAGACGGCTCAGATGATAACGGCACTACTATAGTGTGCTGTACTACAGGAGCAGTTAGATAAACATGAGTTCATGAACTCCCTAGTGTAAGGAAATAGTGTAGTGTCAGGCCCACGGCCACGAGCGGCTTTGCCTGTCGTTCGCCTGCAACGAGTTCGATAGTCCGCCGTGGCTCAGGGAGTACGGGACCTGCAACGAAAACGTTGATAATAATTAAATGTACTCACGCACACACATTATATGCAAACAAGCTCGGTCTCGTAAGGGGTGTGCTGTTGCTGAACATCATGGTCGCCAATATTAGGTTAACACTCTCAAATTTCTCTATGTCAAGCTAATTTTGTCACTTTATGGTTAGGTGACGTATGTATGTAACATTCATGTTATGAGTTGAATGGGATTGGTTCCATGGAATGAATTTATTCTGAAGTCGGATTCAAAGACGGCTCGTGAAACTTCGGTTCGTGGGCCGTGAGCTTGTATGCCAGCTGAGTGGTATAAAATAAAATAAAAAATTGGAGTTCAGGTTTACAAATGTTGTTTGCTTGTCTGGTGTCTTTTCATATACTCGTAACTTATAAATAAAATGCTACGTCTTCCGTTCGTGATACATGCGGGACCGAAGTTTCGGATGTTTCATGGTAGTCAGAACAGGGGGTTCTGTTGTGCCGTGGTTAGTAGAGAGGCCTACCTGTGTGCTGGAGAGCCAGCGCTGCTTGATGAAGTCTGCGGCGCGTTCCCCGATCATGATGGTGGGCGCGTTGGTGTTCCCGGACGTGACGGCCGGCATGACGCTGGCGTCCGCCACGCGCAGCCGGTCGATGCCCTGCACCTGCAGGTCACGGGAAGGGCATTGGTAAATAAAAAATATTACTATACATTGATATATTGCAGAAAATGTGCACAATTTGGAACTTGAAAACGGGTTTAAAAATTATTTAATATATATATAAATATAATCCTATTGATTTTCTCATACAACCAATGTTAGTAATGGTTTTAAGAAATCACTTTATACTCTACAAAGTTAAGGATGTTCAGGCACCTTTGAGCCCCAAGCCAACCTCACGTGCAATCTGTGCACCCGCTAAACATCGGACGAGGACTCACTTTTTTGCTTATAATTTTCTTTAATTTTAAATTTAGGGCAAAAAGTTTATGGACATATTTGTAGGCAAAGCGATTTGCTACAAATTATGTCTTTACGAATTTTTTGTAGGACACATAGTTTCCGAGATATCACGAAAAAGGTGGTTGCACCACTTTTTCCAAGATGGCGGCCGGGGGACAAGGACGGCAACCCCACAAACTTGGGGTAAGCTTCTATTGACACATGTCCCAAAAATAAAACTGCGTGCTCTATATAATGCAATATCAGGTCCTTAAATTGTAACTTTTCAATGGACTACTTTACATACACAAACATAGATTGTTATGGCAATCTCTCCCAGAAAAGCCGACCTATCAAAAATAATAACGAACCCCAGACTCCAAAGTGTAAACTTTGGATACAGCTGGGAAATCGCTATGAGGACGATGAAGACTATACACAATAAAAAAATGGAGACTTATGACGTTCATACCTGCAGCAAGTGGTCGACCACGGCCAGAGGATCTCCCCGGGGCCCCATGCGGCAGGAGCCTGCCTGGTGGTTCTCCGGGGCTGTCTGTACCCGGACGGCGCACTCCCAGTAGGCGTCACAACCAAACTTGATCTTCTCGCAGCCGCGCACGGGCGTCGTGTCCAGCTTGACGCCGAAGCGCTGTAGGGCTTTGGTCTGCGACAGCTTGATCGCGAACTTGATGCCCTCCACTAGAGTCTTCACGTCGTCCGGGTGGGTGAGGTAGCTGATTCATAGGAGGGTTGGTGGGTATAAATGATAGAATATCTAAATGACCTATGTACTACATGATATTGTCGGAAGTTTACGCGAATGTGTGACATTGAAATAAAACAATTTTAGAGGGGAGGAGGCGTCTCCCTGTGACCATGGCTGCTGAAAAGCAACCGAAAAGTCGGGTTCAATGTAAATAATAAATAAACATCAAATAAATCGCGATAGAATCCGTTGAAAATAGTTTTATTCCAAATCTAAGTGACAACATCGGCTTCTACAAAAAGACTATTCTCAACAGAGTCTACTGATATACACCGCTCAACATTAATCTTCTATCTATACTATTTTAAAATAATATTAATATTAAATAAATTATGTCTGTAAGTCTGAATATTGGAGATATTTAAAAAAAATACTTGACTTATGTTAAATGAACGATTCTGAAAACAAAAATATTTTTTTTAGGAATTCTTGTCTTTTTGTTTACGATGGACGCAAAAACTACTGAACGGATTTTGATGCGGTTTTTTATATAACAAAGGTCTTGGTCAGACTTAAAATCTGATTGATTGCAATTGGTTTAGTGGATATCTCTGGTATATGACCAAAAAGCGATAACTAACCTGGCCACGGGCATAATGTATTTAATTCTTGTATACGTGTGTTTGTCATCTAACTCCTAAACGGCAGAACCAATTTGTATGAAATTTTGTGTGTGTATATTTCTGGATGATTTGGAAACGCAATTGGACCTGTGGGGGCATGTTTTCGGTATATTACCAAATGTTTTGCCGGACAGGACGTCTACCGAATCCGCTAGTTTAATTACCTATGGTACACTTTGAAATAAAACTATTAATAATGGATTGTATCGCGATTATTTGATATTATTTTTTTATTTACACTGATACCGACGTTTATAATAGGTCTTTACCTATGAAATTGCCGAAATTTTCTTACAAATTCATGAGTTCGTTTTTCCTGTAATTTAATAGCTATTTCCATTATTTATATTTTGTTTGAAAGTTGATTTCAAGATTTTACAACTCTGTATTAAATTTTGTTTTTATTGGCTGCTTGATAAATTAATTCGATCTTCAAAAACAGTACTTCCTAAATGCTATCCATTTTGATGGTAAATTTCGTATTACTTAACAGCTGTCACTTTTCAAAAATGTAATAAAAGTTGCTGTTTGTTAGCTTAATGTTGTCTCATTCATACACAAAAAAATCATAAAATTTGGATTTGTCATTCCTAAAAAAAATGCAAAACTGTTAGTACTGAAAATTGGGTTTTCTCCAATTTCTTCAAGAAAAACGGCAATTTCATATGTAACGACCTAAAATTGGTTTTCAGCAGTCATGGTCACGGGGAGATGGCTGCTGTCAAACAACCTAAACGTCGAGCATGTTTTGGGCTGCGTGCAGAGGGAGAAGGAATGAATTATACATCCTATATAGATCTCCCTCTGAATCTTAACTCAAAATAGGATCGCTTATAGCATGTCATGGTAGGCACAGGCAGCTCAGTTGTCAGAGTATTTCCCTCTAGATCCCTCCCTCCCAGGTTCAACTGCCGTTCTGAATGTCCACTTTTATAACTTACATGACTCACACTTACTTGGCATATATCTTGGGGTACTCAAACGGGTCGGCGGATCGTATCTCCAGGTGCCCCCTACTCTTGGGGTGCAATACAGTGGGGATGATCTGGATGCTCCTGGAGCCGTTCCCCTGGCGCTCGCCGACCATGCCGGTCTTGGCGCAGTCCGCCAAGAAGCCGCTGAAGAACAGCTGCAGGTCCGGGTTGTCGGCAGCTGGGTCCGCGTATTTAGTGTTTATGAAGGCTGTTACTTCCGATATACCTGAGGGGTTAAGTAAGAAGTCAGAAAAGTAATCTAAATTTCTTTCGTTGTCGACAAAGAAAGGTCCAAGTAGCGCGGTCTCACCGGTGCCGGACATGAGCCCGTCCCTGAACAGAAGGTACTCCATGGCCGTGGCCCAGTTGAGCGGCGCCGTGTCGTTGTCGCTCACGGAGAAGTGGACGAAGTGCGCCACGTGGTTGTGCAGGTTGGCGCCCACGCCCTCCAGCCGGTGGACGGGGCGCACCCCCGCGCGGGCCAGCACTTCCAGGGGGCCCACGCCGCTCAGCTGCAGGATCTGCGGGGAGCCCACTGCTCCGGCACTAACCCACGGGTAACAACAGCATTATAATTCCAATTCTAGACTACTTCGTTGGTTCGTGATTTAAAGTCGGCACTCGCAGCAAAAAAATAACTCAGTGCGAAGTAGTTTAGAATTGAATCATGAACGTCGCGAGTGATTCTAATATAAACTACTGAGCACAGTGAGTGATTTAAAGGCATGAAAACTTTCTAATTTACTGCGAGTATTTACGCAGGAACAGCGTCCTTTTAGTGGTTTTATTTCTAACCTGGGGGACTTTTTTTTTTTTTTTTACTTGCGGAAATCCCTTCGGATACCCCCCGCTAGCCAGCGGGGGTGGTTAGGTCGTGTCTCGACTAAAACTGCACGGTGTCCTCCCCAAGTGTCCGTTGCCGGGCACCCCGGGTAAGCCCTCGAAAGGATTTTATCCCGCTTCGGTGAGTTGGCAGGCGTGTGTAGGGCACACACGACACGCCTCCGCCACGGCCTGCTTCTGTAAGGACGGCGAGTCGGCCAACTGCCGTCCTCAGGCCCCGATCATGGAGGTAGACAAAGTGACATTCGGATAGTGGAATCGCTTCGAAGCGCATCTTCAAACGTCCGAAATGTGTGAGAGTAATATTGTTTGTCGCACGTGACATGTCGACAAATAATGTCACTCCCATACATTTCGGACTTTTGAAGGTTCACTTCGAATGTCACTTTGCCTACAGACCCGATAACCTAACCCGATAGCTTAGGTTAGGGAAAGCAAAGCTAGAGAGGTGAAGGTGGGATAGAGTTGTGGAGAAACGGGGTGTGATGTTCCTCCAACACAAAGGGAGGATCCTACGACCAGGCAAGGTGATCGCACCCGGCGAGCCGAGGCCCTAACTATTGTTTTTTTTTTTTTTTTTTTTCTGTGTGGGGTGTGGGTTGTTGGCCGACAGGCCTCTACAACCTTACGCGAACAGTGTGGCGAGCGCATAGGTCTCTCAGCCGAACCTAACTGTTGTAGTAAGGATTCTGTATATATACTACTCAGCGCGTGAACTTCATTTTCGCGATGCAGGACTGTGACATAGGAATGACGTTGTGTAGTTGTGACATGGTAGACAGTTGTAGTTTAGTGTGTTGATAACTAGATGACGTTGATTTCATGTGATACTGAAGTAGTTCAGCTTACTGTTTGCTAGATGTCGCCTGGGTGCATATGGTATCGCCACAGGTGGTAAAGTCGGAAATAACTTATTATTCTGGGACATTCTACACAGCGCTATCTGAATTTGTAATATGGGTTCTAAACTGCGGTTAGCCAAACATTATGCTCATACCTTCTTCCGTCCAGGGTAGATAGAGACAACAGCCTGCCTTTCATACAAGCCCGCCGGTATATGTAACGTTGTACTCACCTTAACACAATCTCATTGTTAGCGAATATGGTCTCCGTGCCCCCGAAGCTGTTCCTGACCTCCACAGCGTACGCCTGGCGCGTTTTCTGATTGATGAGCACCCTGGTGACGGTGGCGTTGAGCATCACGTGCAGGTTGGGCCTCCCCCTGGAGGGGCGCAGAAAGGCGCGGGCGGCGGAGACCCGGGAGCCGTTCCTGTTGGTGGTCTGCGCGATGGCAAAGCCAGTGTGCTGGGCGCCGTTGAGGTCGCGCTGGAAGTAGCCTGGGGGGGGGGGGGGGTAATACGAAATGATTTATTATGAGTTACATACTAGCTGTTGCCCGCGGCTCCACCCGCGTGGAATTCTGCTCCCGTTTCCGCTTTCCATGGAAACCTATTCCAGGGATAAAAAATAGCTTATGTGTTATTCCAAACTATCATTTATCCCTGTACCAAGTTTCAGCCAGATCCCTTCAGCCGTTTTTGCGTGAAAGAGTAACAAACATCCATACTTACAAACTGTCGCGTTTATAATATTAGTAGGATAATTTGTCAACATTTTTTACAAAGTTACAAAGTTAAACAGCTCGTAACAAATCGTGATTGTTAAATACAGCATGCTTTATGAAACAGATGTTTAGGGAGCGTACGGGGCCCTACCAACACCTTCGCAGCCCAAGTCAACCCCACCTGTTGGTCGTGCACCTGCGACACGGATGAGGATCCGGCGCAGGCGCACCTCTCTGGGTAGGGAAGGCAGATGTAACAATGCACATTGTACTTTTAAGGATATTAGTGGAATATGTAGTCGATTCCTTAGTTGATATCGATTCATAGTCTACTAATATTATCTGTATTCTTTCATCGACTCTGTCTATGGTTAGCTGTGGTCAACTCTATCGGCTGTGGCATATTATCTATGAACTCCCACCAAGTCGCTTCTTTCAGCCAACGTTATAAATTACAGTGCAGCGGTTTTGCGAGCCCCTAATTTTCTGCATCGCTTCCACAAGTGCATAGCTCTGGTACTGAGCCGTTGGTGAGAATTTTACAATTTATACATTATGTGTGCTAATAATTTTTTACAGAGTGCTCATTAGTGTTGGAGGGTGACGTGGTACCAATGGCCCACCAGGGATATTCCCCGTGGCCTCTTCATCTTCACCAATGGTGCCACGTCAGGTTCCCACTGCTATGCTAAGCTACTCCAGGCATCGCCTCGTTTTTTACGTGAACGAGGCTTGCCAACATTGATCCATGTATTGGAATTATATAGAATGTTATCATGCCACACTACACATCTGTAGTCGTGGCAAGGTTTTCTAATTGGGATGCTGCTTTTTACGTGAGCAGTATCTATTTGTTTTAATTGTGTAGCTTATACGCAATGCATGCTTTCCCTCTTCACGCTTGTCAAAAGGACAATAACCTGTGCGGGCCACGCGGTCAGTGACCGCATGGTGAACAACCCTTCAGTGTCATCTATGTTTCTGTGCATCTGTTCCTGCTGCTTGCAAAGGCTGTGACCTGCCTGCTTTCGCAATAATGACCATAAGCATCACGTGCCTGGGGAAGCTTGTCACCTTTCTTACGCCTTCGGTATGCTCGGCCTGCACTAGCAGTATGTCTTCACATACTGAAAGCCTTGCTTCTCTTTTCAGATCCGCCGAGCGAGTCACGCAGCGGTAGGTGCCAGCGCGACACGCCGGGCAGGGGACCTAAGCTAAGTGCAGATTCCTGGCTGCCGCGGGTCGTCCTCACATTCTTCTTTTAATTCTCCAACTTCAAATCTTAATTGAATCTATGTGTACTCACCCTTGAGACCACTTATAATAATATTTAATATATGAAAGGTAAAACTAGTCTCATGTTTAATTTGCTATAACCTTATATCAAACCAACAATTAACTTGTAATAACTTGTAACTTATAATCTACCTTAAATTTAACTACCCCTGTTACACAGAAGGCAGTCGTTCCCGGAAAAGTCGATATACCAATCAAAAATTCCTGATCCTTACATCAATTACCTGATGAAGCTACGAAGATCTAAATTTTACCGCAAATGAGAAACCGCAGTGAGAATGATGATGACCTCCTAATATCTTTATATCACCCAATATAAAACCAAGAACAGGTACCTCGCAACTACTATTTCAAGATCTTCAATATAATAAAACACAACATAACTTCACGCCTGTATCCCCGAAGGGGTAGGCAGAGGTGTATTACACACTCACGATTCGCCAGTTATATTTAGGTCCCAATGTATAGGGGGCGAGCCTATTGCCATCTACCGGGCACATGGCTAAGCGAGCGATAATTAACATTTTTAATACACACATAACTATAAAAAGTCAGAGGTGTCTGCCTGGGCCGACTGGGGATCGAACTCGAGACCTCGTCTCGGCAGTCCGATACGTACACCATTGAGTTATCGCATCGCCGCTTTTTTAAATACTTTTACAATTTAATAATCTGCGTTTTAAATACTTTTATATATACATAATTATATATAAAACAAATATGTGTTAGTGATGACGATAAACTCAAGAACGGGTTGAGCGATGTTCATTATCTTTGATTTTTTAGATATGTCTTCGCCTATACTGTGCCATTTTATGGCTTTTTTTTTGGAAAATAGCCATGGTTACCCTCCCTCCCCGCATCGCCGGCCAGCGGGCTGGTATTATGTCGGACTCGAATCGACCAAAATCTCACGTCGTCTTGGGTCTTTAATACCGAGGTGCAAGGAGACATTCTCGCAATAAATTCAGTTTATAAGGTTACCAACATACTCGTATCTTGATCCTAAGGCCGGGTCAGCTGGTTATAATATAATAAGTGGGGTTTCGGTAATATCTATAAGGCTGATTAACGACGACTCTGGCGCAGGTTTGCTCCTCGGGGTTGCGTTAGACGGTAGTCGTTCCCGTAATAGTTACAATAAGTCAAATTGTGGAAGAAAGAGATTAGGCCTCGGATAAAGATGAATGACTTAAAAAGTAAATCGCCCCCTACCTAGTTCCTCGCCAGCCTGAACGATCGCGTAACTAAGCGGCGGGTGGTAGGGGAACTGCGCCACGGTGAGGGGCCCCCCGGTGGCGTGGTAGCCCGGGTCCATCTCCCCCGGTTGCTGGTTGTCCTCGGACTTGAGGAAGTAGGGCAGCACGTCGTCGTAGGCCCAGCCCTCCACGCCCGCCGCCGCCCAGCCGTCGTAGTCCGCGCGCGCGCCGCGCATGTACATCATGCCGTTCATCACCGACGTGCCGCCGAGCACCTGCAACGTGATTCTATTCAAGTTTAAAAAACCCCTGACATAGCTGAGAACACTCTTGAATAATTCACCATTCAAACAAAAAAATAAACAAAATGAAAATCGTTTCATCCGCTCGAGAGCTAGGATGCTACAGACATACACACACGGACACGTCAAACTTATAACACTTCGAGATGGTCCCCTCGAGTTCGGGGACCACGGTGTCCCCGTCTTGCCCCCGGCAAAGGGGAGTGGGGCGCAACGAGGGCCCGCCTCGGCGCCATATCGGTCCAGTAATTTCATAGTTTATCGATTACTAACAATCAAATCTTTCCTGTTTTTAATATTAGTATAGAAATTAAACTGTTTTTTAATGGTTCTATCGTGATTTATTTGCTGTTACCTCTCCTCTAATAACCTGCTAAGTCCATTCCAATCTGGCTTCCGCCGTGGCCATAGTACTGTTTCAGCTCTAGTTAAAGTAACAGACAATATAAGATTGGCCATGGAGAACAAAAAACTGACAGTTCTGGTTTTGTTGGACTTCAGCAGTGCCGCCAAGTCGGTTGACTTTGACATCCTCTTAGGAATTCTATCATCTTTTAAAGTTTCTACTTCTGCAACTGCCGGGTTTAAATCCTATCTTGAGGGATGCTCACAATAAGTTCAAATGAACGAGGCCTCCTCCGATTGGTGCAACTTAGTGGCGGGCGTTTTATCATTAGTATAGAAGTACAACCTGTTGCCCGCGGCTTCACCCGCTTGCCCGTCCGCTTCCCATACGAACCTATTCCAGGGATAAAAAGTAGCATATATCCTATACAAAACTATAATCTATCCCTGTACCAAATTTCAGCCAGATCCGTTCAGCCGTTCTGGCGTAATTGATAACAAACATCCATCCATCCAAACTTGCACATTTATGATACTAGTGGGATAGATAGTACAGATACGGATGTGTATAGCGTCGCTCGTCACCTTCCCCCGGGGCCAGTAGCACCGGCGCTCCTTCTCGCCGAGGCAGGCGGCGCGCTCGGGCTCCGTGTGGTAGCCCCAGTCGATGCTGGAGCCGATGAAGTTCAGGAACATTGACGGCACCTGGGCACCTGTCGGCTCGTCAAATCCTGCAAAATTACCGTACTCGTGCTATGGTACTATTTATGTAATACTAGCTGTTGCCCGCCGCATCGTCCGCGTGAGTCACTGATCCCGTTCCTGCGACCCACTGTAATCCATTCCCGGGATTAAAAGTAGCCTAAGACCTATTCCAAACTATAATCTCTATGCGAAAATTTTCAGTTTCGGTTCAATACATCCATAAGAACTTTTGCTTTTATGGTATTAGTGTGATAGTCACAAGCGTCTCTTGAATCCATTCGGATCTGCTTACAAGTTAAATCCGGATTATTCTTATGGCATAAGGTGTTGGGACCCACCCCACAAAAACCTTCGGAGCCGCTTCTAGAAGGCGGTACTCCTGCTGATTGACGAACGAACCTATGACGTAGGCTTTCCTCTCGGTGTTGGGAAGTCTAAAGGCAGTCGATCTCATTAAGACTATATAAGTGAAATCAAAAGGAGGCGTATGCGGAAACCGGGCTCCGAGGTGGAAACCTCGGATCTACTCGGATGCAACAAGAAACAACGCTAGAATGATTATTTTGGGGTACAAGCAAACGATTCACCGCTGGTAAGTGGTTGCTAGTGGTTATAAAGGCTTGCGTGGCCTTTTTTTTTTGTTTCCGTGCGGAAGTCCCTTCAGATACCTCCCGCCGGGGGTGGTTATGTCGGATTTGAACCGACTAAAACCGCACGCCGTCTCGGGTCTTCAGATGTAAGGTGGCCCATAAGGCATTTCTCAAGGTTTGCGTGACCTCTCTTTCATTATATACACATGTAAGTAGAATTATTTAGCAGTGGTATTCTTTAAAGTAGAGTAACTGTCTCGTTCTGGTGGTTATGAATGTTTGTTTGTGTTTTACGCTTTGCCGTACGGTTGATCCGATTGCGATAACATAACATAACTTCACGCCTGTATCCCCGAAGGGGTAGGCAAAGGTGTATTACACACCCACGATTGGCCAGTTATGTTAAGGTCCCAATGTAATAGGGGGCGAGCCTAGTGCCATCTACCGGGCACATTATTAAGCGAGCGATAATTAACATTTATTAATGCACACTTATCTACGAAAAGTCAGAGGTGTGTGCCCGGGGCGACTGAGAATCGAACTCGAGACCTCGTCTCAGCAGTCCGTTACATACACCACTTTGTTAATTTATAGCTTGCACTTGTACGAAGCTGGTGGTGAAATAGGGTTTTAAGGTTTTTTTACAAATTCGCAAAACCGCGACGTGTCAGCTAGATTCATGTATGTTTCGCATTTCGAGCGCAACTGCTCTTAATTAAATTATTAATTAATTTTAGTATACTCCTCCACGTACCTGCTTCCAGTAACAGTACCCTCCACTCCGGCACTTCCGACAGCCTGGCCGCCACCACAGACCCCGCCGAGCCCCCGCCGACTACTATGAAGTCGTACATTGAGTCCATGTGTCGTCGGAACTGTGGATGAATAAGATATACATAGATATACTTTGCAATATTGTGTACAGAATCCTTCTCCGAAACAAGGGAGGGTGAGCTAGGTCATCAAACGTAACGGATCGCAAGTCAACTTTTGTAACTGCAATTCATTCCAGGATATAGTTAGGGAGAAAAATCTTGACAGTAAATAAATAATACATAAATATTCTACGATATTCTACACGGCGCTTTCTAGACCCAAAGTAAGCATAGTTCCAGAATTCGGATAAACATACTTAAATACAATTTCATTTTAAAGTGAAACTTTTATTACATCGTCTCAAACTTTGTCGTCTGTGTGTTGCATGTCGCGTGACGGTCGGCCGCGGAGTAGGGATAAAGTGAAAGGCGCTGGTCATAGCAGCCAAGGCCATTATCGCAGCAGCTGACCGTGTAGTGTATAGACTATTACTCATTTGTGCCAGTGCTCCACGCTATTTTGTTTGTTTTTGTCAGTGTTTAATGTAAATGATGTTTGTCAGTGTTTAATGTAAATGTTGTTATTTTAGTAGTTAAATATCTATAATGTGATAAAAGTTTCACTTTTACCGTGGTTTCATAAAACCACACAATCCTTTTTATAAATATATACGTATTATACATAAAAACACCCAGACCAATGAAGATAGAATACATATAAATATTTGCACTGAGTGGGAATCGAACCCGTGGCCCCTGTCGTAGCATCAAATGCAGTACCGCTACGCCACAGAGGCCGTCAATGTACTCGATATGCGCAGTAGGACTTTTTAGGTCTCTTTGACGGACATCGCAGGGCGCGACGGTGGAGGCCACCAATCAACCAATCAACCAATCATAAAAATATAAAACTAGTGACGGGCACTAAAGGCTCACGTCATTGGTGATCAGTAATTTCTTTGGTTTTTGATTGGACAGTTAGTGCACACGCGCGGACTTTTTGACGTTTGTTCAAGATTTTTATGGTCTAACTGTATAAGCTTCTACAACAAACTGCCTAATGGAATAAGACATCTATCCACAGTTAATTTTCAGACTTCAACTAATAAAAATAATTGTCAAAAAGGCTATCAATTAAAGAATTGTAGTGATACCACATATACCCAGCGCCATCTAGCGACAACAAGTTGAACTACTTCGATACTACTACGTCACTACCGATCCTGAATCTCGAAAGTGAAGTTCACGCGTTGGTATAACATATATATTGTTGTATCACTCTCAGTTTAATAATGAGGTAAAGTTTTTGAGTTTGTGAGGTTGTAGTGGGTAATATCTGGATCTGCTGAACCAATTAAAAAAAAACCTTTTTCCAATAGAAAACCACATTATTTGTTAGTGTCAATCTATAATCAATGCGCTACTTGCCATTGGAGCGGAGCAGTAATCATAAATGTCAACAAATCTGATTCCCATACATTATATAAATGATGAAATAAAAATAATGAGTTAAGGGGGTGTTCGAAATATACCCCTGGTGGAGCTGGGGAGGTACCTAGCTAGTATGTAATATTTTTGACGTTTTGTAAGTACCTTGGCTATGGTCCATACAGGCTGAACGATAATTTTTATACATCTCAGGTTTGTTTCTATTCTATGATGTTGATGTTTTGCTTAGATACAATCCCAGGTCTAGCGGCGCGATGGCAGCACTAAAATCTAGTTTTGTCCAAGCAGACTTTGATCGCGTCAACAAGTGAAGTACAAGATTCTTGTACGATTTAGAATTGATTCGCAATGAAACAAGTATAAATTACATAATTATTTCGTTTTATATCCGTCAGTCATCTGATTATCGGATTAGCATCGACGTTTTTGTAACAAATTGTAACTTTACGTAATGGAGTTGCAGCTGATGCCGAAACTAACCGCAGAGCGATGACAGATTGTGTGTGGAAGTGTAGTCATTACAGGGCGGGCTGCGGTCGCGGCGGGCCGGGCGTGCGGCCAGCGGCTAATCGACTGATTATGTTTTAATAACCACTAGATGCTATATTTTTATAGGTACTATTATAGAGGGGTGCGACTGGTTGGATCACCTCCAAGTTTGGTGCACCCTTTTTTTTTTTTTCTATCGTGCGGAAATCCCTTCGGATACCCCCCCGCCGGCCAGCGGGGGCGGTTATGTCGGGCTTGCACCGACTAAAACCGCACGCCGTCTCGGGTCTTCAGACGCCGGGGTGTAAGGTTACCCATAGAGCATATCCCTCGCACCTCGACTGACCCTGGGCCATCTCACCACTAACAGCATCGCTCATCCTGTCTCCTCTGAAAGCAGATGAGTACGGAGAGCGATGTGTTCCCGCCACGTTGGGTATTGGCCGACGATCAATGCCAACCCTATGAAGGGGTGAAGGGGAAGCCATTGACCGCCGCCCAGGGTGTACCGGAGCGGCCGCACCGATTCCGTTCCCCCCGGACTGCAGCGGGATCGGAATCGGAGCGACACTCGAGGAGGTTACCCAACACACACCCCAAGTTTGGTGCACCCTGGGCAACGTGGGCGATGACGCATCATTGATTGCTCCTCTGGAGTAGCTGGCGTCAACGTCAACGGCCAAGAGTCTGACCAACCGGCCGTTTTCAGGGCCAGCTGACCCCATTGCACGAGGGGGTCGAGGTATGGCGGGTCTGCAAGGCCCGCGGGGGTGGTCGCTCCAGGTACCCCTCTGCTGTTATCAGAGGGGACACTGCGAATGGCCCAGGGTCAGTGCGAGCGGTTTTAGTCGGTTCAAGCCCGACATAACCGCCCCCGCTGGCCGGCGGGGGTTATCCGAAGGGATTTCCGCACGAAAAAAAAAAGGTATCTAATATTATAGAATATTCTACGGGGAAATCAAGAGGAGGAATGGGCAGTCGAGACATCACTCCTTCGCGTGAGATTCTACTGCAGGTTGAAGGCAAACACTGGCCAATAGGCTATCCAACCGCGGCCAGACTTATGCCAGACAATTACACGTTAGCTCGATAGCATCAGCGGCGAACGACGAAATGCCTGCCTGCTCCTCTCATTATACCCAATTCTTCGCATCAACGTCCCCGCAGGTGGATCACGGTAACAACAATTGTCTCTAACGTTTGATATAAATATTTAAAATAAATGAAGTCCTAACTAATGTTATGAATTTGAAATTGAATATTTGTTACTTAATCACGCAAATAAACGACTGGATAGATTTTCCTGATTTTTTTTACATAATGTAGGCTTTAACTTAGGACATCGGCTTGCTGGATACGTATCAGTGGGTCGCGAGAATGAATTCAGTAGACCAAAGCGGAAATTGCGGACAACAGCTACGACAGCTAGTCAGTGCTTAAAGTGATGTCACTTTGCTTGTGGTTACGTTTCACTCTAATAGCAAAATAAAACCATTCATATTGATTTCACTATCGGCTGATAACAAAATTACAAGCATTATGTAGTTAAAATATAAATACCTTCAATCAGGCAATCACAGATTCTCAAGTTAGATAGAAAGCAATCGTGACAGTGCGTCGTGACTTGGAAACGATAACGCCTCATCTAAGAATAAAATACTTCCAGGGGAAGAAAACTGTTAAGTGATGAGAGAGGATATACTACTCTCTCAAGAAAGTATCGGGATAGTCAATAAAACTTAAAATATGTATTATTCGTCCAAATTTTTTGTATCACCTTCGAAAGAGTCCCCAGTCGAAATAATTCTCATACGCCAACGAACTACTCAATCATCAAAACCATTTTTTAAACGTATTTTTTGGAGTCGCCTGCAATACTCGCCGCGATTTTTTAAAGACATCTATTGACTGAAAAGGGGTGCCTTAAAGTAGTAATTTGGGTTTCGAAAAAGAAAGAAGTCAGCCGGAGCTATATCAGAGAAATATGGTGGCTGTCCGATAAGATTGGTGGAGCTTTTGACCAGAAATTCGTTCACAATGATAGGCTTGCGAGATGGTGCGTTATCGCGGTACAAAATTCATGCATTTTGTACTCGCAAGTCTGGCCTTTTACTTCGAATTAGCTCTCTCAAACGTCTTATAATGCTCAGATAATATTTTTATTTACTGTCTCTCCTGATGTATATTCCGCATCTGCATCGCGGTGATAGAATCTACTTCAGTTGAAGACGATGAGACTGACTGACAGTGCAGTAAATCTTCCACAACATCTCGTTCGTATTTCAATTTGCTCTTCCACACATAGGCTGTTTTATATAAATGCAATCGGTTCACCATAAACCATATTTAAAATTATCAGCACTTTGACAGAAAAAAATAATCCATTTACAACGCAAAATTAAACACTTGAGATGAACTTACTAAATGGCTCACATTAAACAAACTAAATGACTGGTGATGCTCAAACACCGCGTAGTCATAGTGGACAGGTTGTGCTCACTTAACGAAAAAAACATCTACGAGCATTTCAAGCGGAGTTTATAAATGATTAACTCCCGGTACTTTTTTGACAGTATGTACATGCTGTGGAGTGTTGATTTATAATCACAATATGCTTTGATGGTATTTTCATTTTATAAAGTTATTCAGAAGCCTCCACATATAGGTAAAAGAATATCGATATAATAATTTTAGGTATTTATGTCATTACCGAACATTGTGCGATGTGTTTTGGCATGTAACTTTTAAATACATCGGTCGGTGCCCTTATTATAAAAGTAGGAATCGGCTAAGAGTCGTTTAACTGTCGTTACATTGGTTTATATAAGCCGATATTAAAATGTCGTGGAAGTTTATAAAAATTAAATGCATTTCTTATGGAGAAGGTATTCGACCTGTAGTGGCCGCTGCCGGAGGCCCATTAGTTTGGTACGAAGTGACATAATATTAGCTAAGGCTAAGAGCTGCAGACAGTCAATTTTCCTTTTGCTGCATTGAATAAGAGGCCTATGTCACCAATATCAAGTCATATTTCCAGCGGTGAGAAGTGGTATCTTTCACAACGATGTTCGTGGTCAACTGAATTACTTGATCACATTAAAGCTAGCAAAAATGTTCATGAATTTAAAGCTAAATTTTTAAGTAGCAGAGCATTTTATTGTGTAAGAGAGTACCTAGACGATGACCTCTAATAAATAATTATTTAAGCTCATAATTTGTAATAAATTTCTGTTAATACTTTAACATTTATTGACAAACATAAATTTTGACAATTTTCTTTATGACATAATATAACTCATATCTGTTGGTTGTGATATTTTTATTGCGTTTTGACATATTTTAAATTAATTAGTTATTCTGTATATATCCACATTTATAAATCAATTATTGTAATTTAAATTTAATATTTTGTATACCTTCCGCGGAACATAACATGTACTCTATTATTCTAACTAACCTACCTGTTTCACAAATATATGAATGTTACTGTGCCCTATAAATCAAGACTACGAAGATATTTATATTGCCCAAGGAGTCTAAATCAAAACAGAATTTGATTGTATTCTGTTATAGGTATTATTCGTATCTAATGTATTCCCGGGTTCTATAAGCGAGGTGTCTAAAGCATCACGGCCGTCAAACTAAATACCACTATTTTAGAATTGACAGCTTCTAGAATGGTGTATTACAATTTCAGAATTGGACTTTAAATTTCCATCAGGCGGATACAGTTAAATTGGGGTAAGACGGAAACCCCGTGGTTAAATTGACAGATCATACATAAAAACATGATTGTAGGAATGTTTTGTTTGTTAAGAATATCTCTTAGTTATTTGTCTTTAAATGCGATCAGGTAACATAAATGGTGACTATACCTGTGTTCTTCCGCAAGGGTCCTCCAAGTCACACTGACTCCGCAGGAACACTTCCAACAGGCCCATGAAGAGCATGAACGCGCCTCCTCCACACGTGGAAGCCAGTGTTGGCCCTGGCTGGCTCATCGGGCAGTCACAGGTTATCGCCATCTAGGAAAAATATCAGCATTATTATAAGTTGCAAATATTATACCGATTGTATAACGACTTATATTCTGAAGAACTATGTATGATGAAGACGTTCGCCATAGGCATCTCACCTTGATCACAGATTTATTAAATTATACCTAGTATTAATCGAAATTAATAGTATTATCGGTAGGCAATTCACCACTGAATTGCTTACGTTAAGAGTGATTTCACGTCGGTAGTGCGACTGCTCAATCGCAAGTGCGATGCTTACGCAAATTTAGGCTAGAACTAGTGTCGAAAGGAATTACCTGCTTCAGATCCACTAGTTATAATAATAATAATACATTTATTTACACAAAAACAAAACATTTAGTCTAGTTACAAACATTATAAAATCTACAAATCATAGTATTCACACAAATATTATTCACATGCATTACAGGTAAATCAAATAAGTGTTATTTTAATCTTTTGCTGACTAATATTAGCATCTGCTACTGAGCTAGGCTTGTAGCCTGTGTTTCAGCAGATAGCGCCTCCGCTCATAAGATTTCTCAGTCAGACATTTTATAACTTAGTAGGTGTATTGATAACTAGGACTGCAAGGCGAATCGCTGCTTGGAATGTTGAGCTGAGTGAGACATCGTGATTCTTGTCCAATAGATTTGACCGCTATTGCGGAATCAGATTTTGAAAATTTTGAACAGTGATCATTCCTCCGTGGCAAGTCCGATTTTGAAAATTCTTTTTGAAAGTCACAACTCTGGACATGCTTTCGTGTAAAGTTTGGTCACAGTGTCTCGAGCGGTTATTATGTAATTCCATCTGGAATTTTTTTAACGGTGGTCATTCCTCTATGGTAGCATTAATTTTTTCAAAATATATCCATAAACCTTCCTCTGATTGACCTCTTTAATCATGCCAAATTTGGTTCTGATTGGATTAGTAGTTTAGGAGGAGACCTGTGACAAAGAAAATCCTTAAGTCTGGTATGAGGAGCTTTCGCTCGACTTCGTCACACTCAGCTCAACTAAAATTATTATCAGGCATGAAACAATGACAAACAATTAAATTAAGAAATCAGAAATATCGAAATCAGAATAATCAATTATGGAATGACCTGCTTGTCATATAACACGAAATGAATAAGTAGGTACAGAAGCAATGCTATAATACGCTACAACGATCGAAACGTATGCTCACTCACACGCAGTCGTAAATATACCGTCTTAACGCGCGAGCTCGCTACTAGCGAACCTATTGAATGGATTGAGATCTGAGATCCTTATATTATGTGGATATATATTCAAGTTTGCTGGTTTGGCGTCGTAGAAGATGACATGCATGCCAATGGTCTCAATACCATGGGTGTCCAAGATCGTGCGAAGTGGAGAAGGCAAAGCAGGAAAGCGGACCCCGGGCTCCGAGGTGTAGGCCTCGGATGCAATTGGAACACAACGCTTAGACGATGGTGATGATTGGCATGCGTGCATTTTTGACCGATATTTGAGGTTAGCTGTTTTGTGTTTATTTAGATAGATTCACTGTGTGTAGATTGTATAAATTCACTAAACACTACAACAGGCGATCTTTAAACAAGTTGAATTCCTGAGACGAGCTCAGCCGAATACAAGGGATTTTCGATTTTGCGTTTTTTTTTTTTTTTTGCGATTTTTTCTTTATCTTGCAATGGTTCACCCCAGCACGAATCTATTACCGAAAACAGCAACTCGATAGCTCATCTCCTTCATACCCAAAACCGTGACAGAAAATTGGCAACGACGACGTCGACGACGACAACTCGATAGCAATAGGGCTTTTCTAAAGAAAATCCCTAAAAAGGGCATATAAATGGCCTTTACAGGATCGAGACCTAATAGTTCCAAGTGATCTCACCAAGCACCTTTAGTGCTGAAAGCGATGCCGACTGAGGTTTTGGTAATATTATGGAATGATATGAATATTATAAAAGAACCAACGAATTTTTGAACGGCGTGTGTAGGGCACACACGACACGCCTCCACCACGGCCTGCTTCTGTAAGGACGGCGAGTCGGCCAACTGCCGTCCTCAGGCCCCGATCATGGAGGTCGGTAGTAGATGAGTCTGCGGCGTCAAGTGATCTCACCAAGCACCTTTAGTGCTGAAAGCGATGGCGACTGAGGTTTTGGTAATATTATTGAATGATATGAATATTATAAAAGAACCAACGGATGAGATTCAAACCCACGATAATCACAATACCACCTTGATTCTCTGCGTTCACCAATAAATCGAATAATACCAAGATAATAGCTTCAAAGTGAATATAATTGGACGTCGAACACCTGAAATTTAATAAAAAGCGTTGAATTGATCACTACAATAAATCATAAGAGCTATTAATATCAATTCTCAATGCATTTACTGTGAAATCGTTTCATTCAGTAATACTAGTTACATTATAAAGATTAAAGCACTTGAAACGAAGCCATTGGCCTGTCGCCCACAAAGGCAAGGAGTCAATGAATAGCACTGTGTATAATCGGTTTAGAAACATGAAGTAATCTCTCTGGTTTAGTATATTATGAACCATTATTGTACGAATGCAACAGATTAAAAATACAAATGGTTTTTTTTTACGCGATTTAATTAGTTTCATTTGTAACTATGTAGGCAAGCCATCAATCATTCTAGCGTGGTCCCCGGTTGCGTCCGTGCCTTTTACTTCAGAGTCCAGGGTTCGCTTGCTCCTTCTCCATCTTCAGATTCGGCTAATGAGGTTTTTATGGGAGCGACAGCCTTCTAACTTCCCAACCCCGAGAAAGCCTGCGCCAGAGTCTCGTTCACCAATAAGCGGTGCCGGCTTGCAGGCGAGGTTCGCTTGGGTCCCGAAAATTTTGGTGGGGCCCCAAAAACGCTATGTAGGTATTGAGTTAGTAGGTAATAAAGACATCAATGTATGTAGGTATTGAGTTAGTAACCAAGGTCAGTCGGGGTGCGAGGGATATGCTCTATGGGCAACCTTACACCCCGGCGTCTTAAGACTCGAGACGGCGTGCGGTTTTAGTTGGTTCAAGCCCGACGTAACCGTACGCGCTTGCCGGCGGGGGGGTTATACATACGAAGGGATTTCCGCACGAAAAAAAAAAAAAAACAGGTAAGTATGTAAAGTAATATTGAGGTCACAAACCAACTTTTGATTCTCGTATCGATATGAAACTTTGTACATCACTACATTGTATAAAACAAAGTCGCTTTCTCTGTCCCTATATCCCTATGTATGCTTAAATCTTGAAAACTACGCAACGGATTTTGATGCGGTTTTTTTTAATAGATAGAGTGATTGAAGAGGAAGGTTTATATGTATAATAACATCCATAGCACCCGTGCGAAGCCGGGGCGGGCCGCTAGTATGTGACATTCGTAAAGATGTTAGGATGTTTGTTACTTAATCACGCTTAAAATGCGGAACGTATCCGGCTGAAAATTTGGTACAGCGATAGATTATAGTCTAGAATAACACATAGGCTACTTTTTATCTCAGAAATAGGTTACCATGGGTTGTGGTAGAGGGATGAAGTTTCGATGCAGGCGCATCTGTGGGCAACAGCAAGTATGTTATATGTTATTCAAAGTTTTGCAACGTCCCAATCAACGGTAAAGCTAATTGGTCATTAACCATTGCATGAGCGCTGGTCAAAGCTCACGAGCAGACGCGAACACTCACGACCATCTTCCAAGGCCGCTCCAGCCGTAGGCAATATTAGATGCTAAACAAACTTTCTTGTTTGCTTTTTTTTTTCAACAGCACCAGAAGGAGGGTTATGTTTTTCGAGAGTATGTATGTATGGTATTTATAATTGTTTGGCACGTTCTGCAGCCTGAACGCCTAGATAGATTTTAGCTTTAAAGGTGTCGTTAGATTCGTATTTACTGTGAGAGTGCTACTGGGTACCTATATCAAAATAAAAATAAAATAAAATGGAGGATTTTGGTTCTAAAATGTATGTTTAAAAAAAATATTTACACTCAAATTTATAGAATAGGGTATCAAAATGAAGGGCTTTAAAGGATTATTTCATAGGTATATATATATATATAAGGTGTCACCAAATTCGGTCTCTGAATTTGGTGAGATGACTTGGTATCGACAAAATATGTATTTGAAACAAAACAAAATCGGGTAAAATAAAAAAACAAAAAATATAAAAATAAATAATAATAAAGAAACGCCACCGCACACACACATCCGCTTGGAGAATACTGCGAGGAGAAGGACTGCACGCCTACCACTTTCTGCGGGTGCAGGAGCTCCTTACCACAGATTTTGATCTGCGGTTAAGATTTTGTAGGTGGTTAGTGGAAGACATCTATTCCATTTAGTTCAACTCAAATTTCAACTCGTTGAACTAATTGGAATATTTTTTCCATTTAGTTCTACTTTTTACAAATTTTATTTAAGTTGAACTAATTGGAATATTTTTTCCATTTAGTGCAACTTTTTACAAATTTTATTAAAGTTGAACTAATTGGGATCAGAAAAAAATTGTGGACAGACGAGTCCACTTTTACAAGAGTGGGGTTGTTTAATATTCACAATGCACACTGGTGGAGTATTTTTTTTTTTTTTTATTTTGTTTAATATTTTTTTTATTTTTTTTTATTTTAGCCGATATTTTTTTTTTGTTTCAAATACATATTTTGTCGATACCAAGTCATCTCACCAAATTCAGAGACCTAATTTGTGACACCTTATATATAAATATATAATTATTAATTTGAAAAAAAAAAACAAATACCCGACTGCCCTAAAAAGACTGATACGAGTTCGATAGCAGGCGGGTTTTCCATTTTGTATGTCACTTAATATATCTAAATCTAGGTCATTGTTGTCAAGATCATGGATTACTGTAGGTGGCTTTGTAATTTAATAATCTAGTGTTGTAATACTACGAGTATAAGCATGTAATGTTATAATTCAAGGCTTGTTTCGTGAGCAAAGATTGATTTGTTTGCGCTGTTTGGCACGTATCTCCTTTCATAGCCATAATTCTATTAGTCGCTGCAATGAGAGTTTTGTTACTTTAGAACTAGGTTTTCAAACTTAGAGTTCAACCTCCTCTAGACTTTCGAGATATTTGACCTAATTTCATTCTTGTTTCTGATTCGGGGTTTTTTTTCATTTATCATTTATCAAAACAATATGGAGGATTTTTGACGCTAAAATATATGTTGTGTGTATTTTCACTCAAACTTATCGAGTAGGGTATCAAAATGAAGAGCTCTAAAGGTTGATTACAAAAATATATATTAACAAATAAAAAAAACCCGACTGCCCTAATACGACCAAAACAAGTTTGATAGATGGCGGGACATATTTACAAATCATAAACCGAAAGAAAATTTCGGTCTTTTTAGGGCAGTAGAATTTTTTGATTTTTTAATTAAGAAGTTTATTAGATAAGCGTTCTCTTTTTAAATTTATCTACATACTTACGTATTTTTTGATAGAAAAACGTAATTCCACACAAAAATGTAACTAGGACGGTTGCCAGCTTGGCAGTCAACCCAAACTTAAGCGTAGCGAGATTTGCCTATCCAACAATAGGTCAACGTGACCGGTCGACTTTTTCCATTGATTTGGTTTTTCGGTGATTATTCCTCGATGGTAAGACCGATCTGGACATTCGACCCCTTACGACACTCAGTAATGTCTACTTGATCACCGTGGCAAATTTGGTCGATATCCGTCAAACGGTCTCGGAGGAGTATCATTTGTTTGAAATGCAACTTTGAAACCAAAGACGCTTCGCTCGCCTTCGGCTCGCTACGCTTAATAATATGAGAACGCTATTTTATTCTGTAACTAGCATCGTTAGCAAATTGGTACCATTTTTTTTTTTTTTTTATCGTGCGGAAATCCCTTCGGATACCCCCCCGCCGGCCAGCGGGGGCGGTTATGTCGGGCTTGCACCGACTAAAACCGCACGCCGTCTCGGGTCTTCAGACGCCGGGGTGTAAGGTTACCCATAGAGCATATCCCTCGCACCCCAGCTGACCCTGGGCCATCTCACCACTAACAGCATCGCTCATCCTGTCTCCTCTGAAAGCAGAGGAGTACGGAGAGCGATGTGTTCCCGCCACGTTGGGTATTGGCCGACGATCAATGCCAACCCTATGAAGGGGTGAAGGAGAAGCCATTGACCGCCGCCCAGGGTGTACCGGCCGCTCCGATTCCGTTCCCCCCGGACTGCAGCGGGATCGGAATCGGAGCGACACTCGAGGAGGTTACCCAACACACACCCCAGCAAATTGGTACCTCAAAACTCTACGAGATGGCGTTAATAATGTGAAAAGCACGCCCACGTAATAGATGATTAACACAGTAGCAAGTTCATTAACCTCATTTTACTTTTACATACATTATGTCAAAGTACTCGTAATATGAGGACAAGTGAAGGTTGTCTATGTGATTGATACGATACCATCTGTCACTGTTGGCTGCACGAGTGGGCCAGGTCAGAGCCTATTATCTTCTGGGACCAGCTAATTAGCGGTTACATGTGCATATAATTACGTGCTATTCTTCTATAGTTATGCTGACGTGAAGGCGGGGTACAATTATGGCACTTTGAGCATAATTGCAGATCTTAATTATCATTATTGTACTACTAATAACCTTAATTTATGAAATTAATTATTAATTTATTGGGTTTATTATAATTTATTGGATTAATTAGTAATCATAACAATAAATACAAGATTTTAATAGTATTTGGTTGCTGCAGTAGCGAGTGTATGTGTGCGAGTGTGTCTGAGGAATAGGTTCCGTGTTCGGTCCCAGGTCCAGGCAAAGTGTCTCTGGGTTCAGTGGCAGTACGATGTCTAGAAAAAATGTTTTGTCGATGGTTATATGCTTGCCTCCTATTACGAGGGGTTGAAAACAGCTAATTGGAAATTTAAAATAAATGTAGTTTGCATTCCCAGGACGCCCGGTAGCTATGAAGAATCAAAGTTGATGAAGAAACTTATAAAAATATATATTAGATTATGTAATAATATGTAATATATTAAGTAATAAATAAATATATTGAAGGGGCATACCAGTAGGCATATTTAATTGCCAAGGTACGTAACTATTTCGGGGTGCGAGGAATATGCTCTATGGGCAACCTTACACCCGTCTGAAGACCCGAGACGGCGTGCGGTTTTAGTCGGTTCAAGCCCGACATAACCACCCCTGCTGGCCGGATGGGGGGTATTCGAGGGGATTTCGAAAAAAAGACGTTTTAATAAAAAAAAATCAAATGTAAAGAAATATTTATTGAAAAAAATATTTCAAGTAGCAGTTAGTAGTGTTGTAATATTAGGTGTTGCCACATTGTGACAAGCTGAACACGTGGTTGCCATATTAATGAATTGGGTTATGGGTTAGAATTACATAGAAATACATACTATTTGTAAATACGCAATACGTATAATTTAGAAAGTCAAACACAGATAGCCTTTTACATCAATAATTATCATAGGAGTTTACAACATATGCGTACGTTTATCCGTGTTATTAGAACGTGTAATTATTTTAAATCGTCATTTAAAGTAATCTTGATAATTTCATATATTCATATATTTCATATCATACCTACAACCTATGAAGTATTTATATAATGTGAAGTTTACTTATTTTATGATTTACATTTTGTTATTCTCTATATCAGTTTACATTAATTAAGCAATTAAAATAAGTAAACAATTAGAAGCGTCGGTGGCTTAGTGGTTAAGGAGTCGACCTTACGATTGAGAGGTCCCGGGATCGAATCCTGGCCATTACACTACCGACGTGAACCCACTCCTAACACAAGCAATTTAGCTTAGCTGGAGGGGTTAGGGGGCATATTAGTAATTTCGGTTACAAATATTTCTTTAAAAAAAAAAAAATTGAATGCTAACTTTACCTTTTTTTATTAGATTTATTAATTAATTGAAAATATAAAAATGGTGGCCTTAAAACGAGCAGACTTACCTATAGCTGATTTAAAGTTCAAGTTTAACAGTTCAGATAAATAACATTTTAGTCTTCATATACGAGTAGGTGCACACAAAATGTTCACGTTTTAACTCCATTGTGACTACGTGATACAGAAAAATACGGAAAATTAGGATACGATGAAAAAAAAACAAATGACAATTTTTATTTGCTGTAAATGACCTACATTGTGTTCGATTTTCAAATAAATTTTCTATTCGAAATCAATAATACTGATTGAAATGACTTTCATTATAATATAAATGAGTATTAATATGTAGGTGTGGGTACCATTTCATCTTTCGTGCGGAAGTCCCCCGTGTAGCCCCCCGTCGGCCAGCGGGGGTGGTTATGTCGGATTCGAAACGATTTAAACCGCACGCGCGCCGTCTAGGTCAAAAAACAATGCAGGCATTGCAGGCTCATTTTCAAAGTGCTACTAGGAAGTCTTACTGCCCATACACCATAACCTGCGCCACGAAGGTGGTAATGCATAGTGGAATTCCTCCGCATCGCATGCCTCCTGTGGGAACGTGCCCAGAAGACTGCCAGCATTGCCACGTTGTATGGCAATACTTATTCTCTGTGCTAAAAAGAAGCCAGCTTTCTGGTCACGAGAAGCGTCGATCATACGTGTTCCTGAAGAGACTGCGAGCACTCGGACCCCATGCCCCTAACATTTCGACCCCAAACGGCACAAATTCATAATCTCCAATTAAGTTTGAGTATTTGCGCCGTTTGAGAGTCTCCGCAGAAGCAGCAGCAGCACCGGCACAGCCAGCCGTGCTGGCTATATGGGTAGGAGCAATGGTGTCGACGCATGTTACGTCCCAAACCAGAGTCCTACCCATTTTCCATGGCATTAATGACATACCGTCCGGTCTCTTGCCATCGTCGCGTGCCAAACCATTTGGTTCAAGACAGCTGGCACACCGGCAGTGACAAGAACACGTCGGATTCTGTCATTGAGGCTGGCGTGCCGTGGTATTCGCCCAGCGCTCCTGCAGCACGATAAGCCATGGTGTCCGAACCTGATTTGAAATAATATTTCATAAAAAATATTAGGGTTCAAAATCAATCTTTTCAATTTTCTAATCTAATTTCGAAAAGTTACTCGTATTTGAGCATATCGGCTGGTTTATCACGATAACACGTGTGATGTTGCCTTCTAGTGCTTAAATAAATGCTGGGTTATCGGCATAAACATGAGTGGACTATTTTTGGTGGACGTACTTCCTCCTAAAATAGTCCAACGGAGTCAAATCGCACGATCTAGGCGGCAAATTCACTGGCCAAAAACGATAGATTCTACTATATTCCTAAATTGGACTACTCCCATGGATCATCTAAAACAGGGGTCTCCAAACTTTGAAGCCTTCGGGCCATAATGATTTTTTCTGTTTGTTCCAAGGGCCAAACCAGTTTTAATTTTTCTGCCCTTAACTATATTTCTAGACTAGACTAGAATAGTCGCAAAGTGCGCGACCTAAGCAAACTTACGCTTTTTTGCATTTCAATTATTATTGTGTATTGTGACACTTAACGACATCTAGTGGCGAGTAGTTGTACTATGTACTATCTATTTCAGCTACCCACTAACAGGTGGCATTCGTCGTAATTAAATATTTGGAATTACCGCGTTGGTTCGAGAAAGTTCTAGTTCTGGCTAGTGTATTCCGATCACTTCGAGATGGCAGTAATTGCATATAAAAAGGCTAGCGGCGCAACCGCGAGTCAGTCTGCGTAGGAAAGGCGAAGGAAGCGAAACTGTCTATCTCTATTGTGAAATAAAGTAACACCCGTGCTTAAAAGTATTTTGATTTTACTTATTGTTTTTATGTGTGATTTGTTAGTATGGAAAAGAAGCGAAAAATCGACAGTGAATCGTTTCAGTATTTTGTGATTGAGTCCAGTAATAAGGCGATATGTTTAATTTGTAATGAAACCATAGCTGTTCTCAAAGAATATAACATTAAACGACACTATGAATCGAAACATCTTCAAAATTACTCCAAGTATACAGGAAGTTTGCGGACGGAAAAATGTTCAGCTTTGAAACGCGGATTCAAATCGCAGCAATGTTTGTTTACCAAAGCGAATACTGAACAAGAGTCTGCAACTCGCGCCAGCTTTCGTGTGGCTCTTGAAATTGGAAAACGTGGCAAACCATTCACCGATGGAGAAATGATAAAAAAATGCTTGATTGCAGTAGCCGAAGAAATATGCCCCGAAAAGGTAAATTTATTTAAAAGTATCAGTTTGTCAGCAAACACTGTGGCTCGGAGGGTGCAAGACATCGCAGAAAATATATCATCTCAACTGTCTGACAAAAATGGACATCTTTCTCTAGCATTGGATGAGTCAACGGATGTGTCAGATACTGCTCAAGTGTTGATTTTTATTCGCGGAGTAGATAAAAGCTATGAAGTGTATGAAGAACTTCTTGATATTGATAGTATTCACGGTACGACAACTGGGGCAGATATTTTTAAGGGAGTTGAAAATGCCATTATTAAAAAGAACCTTCGATGGAAAAATTTAAAATCTATTACAACTGATGGAGGCAAAAATATGTGTGGTAAAAATAAAGGAGTGGTTGCACTTGTGTCAAAGGCTGTAGATAATGATGGTGGTTCAAAACCATTAGTCTTACATTGTATCATTCATCAACAGTCCTTGTGCGGGAAATGTTTGTATATGTCTGAAGTTCTAAAACCAGTCACATCAGTTGTTAACTTCATCAAATCCACTGGGCTGAAACACCGACAATTCCGCGAGTTTATTCAAGAGATTGGAGAAAATGACTTACCATATCATACTGCCGTACGCTGGCTTAGTTGCGGAAGTCCTTAAGCGCTTTTTTGAACTTCGAGCAGAGATCCAAATTTTTTTAAATGAGAAGCAGCGCCCTTTTGCCGATTTAGAAAATAGTGAATGGATGTGGAAGTTAGCATTCTATGTCGATTTGACAAATCATATGAACGAACTGAATTTGAGGTTGCAAGGAGAAAATCAGCTTCTCCCTTATTTATACACCAATATCAAATCCTTCAGGCAGAAAATAATACTATTTCAATCGCAATTACGAAAAAAAAATTCACACATTTTAAAACATGTGAAATATTCGTGGCTGAATATTTCACATGTTTTAAAATGTGTGAATTTTTTACACTACAGACTACAGAGACTGAATTTCCCGTCGATTTTGCAATCGAAACTTTGAGTGCTTTGAAGATAAATTTTGATACTCGTTTCTCAGATTTTGATGTCATTGCGAATGAAATTAAGCTTTTTCAAAATCCTTTTAATTCTGACATTGAAACCCTGGCTCCGGAAGTCCAAATGGAAATTATTGATTTACAGTGCAGTGATATGATTAAGAACAAGTATCAAAATTCATCTTTGCTGGAATTTTATAAGAGTCTTCCACTGGAACAATTTGATAATTTGCATAAATTTGCTCGTGGGTTGTTTTCTGTTTTTGGTACTACTTACTTGTGTGAGAAAACGTTTTCCAAGATGAAGTACACAAAGAATGTTTACAGATCTCAATTAACCGATGAGAATCTTAAATCTCTTTTGATAATTAGTACAAGTAAAATTGATCCACAACTACAAACTATTGTCGGTGGAAAATCACAATTACATAAATCTCATTAGTGTTTTTGTTTTACTGTGATTAGTGGGATTCATTTCAATTATTTGTTAGTTATTAATATGCTTAAACTTAGATACTTAAGTTAAGTTTTCTGTGTCATCATTTCTGTCGTTAAGTTTTACCTTGCAAGTAAATAAAACAGTAATTATCATTCTGTGTTTTCTTCTTCAACTTATCACAGCAATAGTAACAACAATAAATCATTGGCTGTCGCGGGCCAGATTGATGACAATAAATCATTGGTTGTCGCGGGCCAGATTGATGACACTGGCGGGCCGGATTTGGCCCGCGGGCCGTAGTTTGGAGACCCCTGATCTAAAACGTAGTCGTGACCAAATGTTTTACAATTTTCCTGTGTTTTTTTGTAAATTAAAAACCAAATACAGCAAAAATCACCCATTAGTGATAGCAGGTGCAAAAGTAGTCACAAGTAAATATAACCTTCACCTTACCAAAGTAAGAATATATTATATACATTAATTATGGCATTAATGTACTGTCATTTAATTTATTAGGACATGTTATTGCTTAGATATCTTTATTAGCGGATATGGCCGAATTCCAATTCAATATGTAATGTGCAATTTATGTGTAATGAATGATCATAATTTAGACATTTTTGATGCGAATTGAGTAAGAGT
The DNA here is from genome assembly GCA_946251805.1 of Cybosia mesomella. Lineage (NCBI taxonomy): Eukaryota > Metazoa > Arthropoda > Insecta > Lepidoptera > Erebidae > Cybosia > Cybosia mesomella. The sequence goes on from OX276407.1 coordinate 24,830,389, forward strand.
CATAGTGTAGAGTGTCTAGGTGGCTCAGTTGGTCAGAGCATTCCCCCTTGTAACGTTGTGGATTTTTTTATAAATCAATTAAAATTATATCCATAAATTGTTCGAGAATTTAGTATGTTTCGATACTATTACTAATTATCTATGGTTGTGCAAGCGAGATTGGACAGCACTAGCCCAGTTATCAACTGACGGCTCTTATATCGTCCCTTTCCTTGGAACCTTCGCCAAGGAAGGTCGCTTTGACCCCGTGGCCAACTGCTGTCGGCTCCGGGTAAGTTTTGAGATCAACATTTCCTACTCCTTCTACAGGTGAAGACTTTCCAGCGGTGCAGCTTATTGCCTGCTAAAATGCATGGCTTAATATATTTTGTTATTTTACTGTGTGCTATTTCAGCCTACCTATTTAGTGCCACGAGGCCGATGACCCCTACGGTCAGAGGTCGCGGCACCAGCTTGTGCTGCCTATTTATATTCCTTTTTATTATAGCTTTTAGCTACGCTGCATTGCCGCTGGGAGATTCTCTTCACCTGCTATTTTAGCGGGTCACTTGGACGTAATTACCTAGTGACAAACTGACCCGCACTTTTTCTATTTCCAGGGTCTTCGCACCGGGCTTCGCACCATCATAGCGGTAGCGAGGCACACCAGCGGAGACCCTGGCACGCCGGCAACACCACCAGCCACGTGTCCACTAGCTAAGTGCATACTACCATCTTTGCACAACGGACCGAACAACGCCACGGCAGAATATTTATTATGAATCCATCCCCTGAGGTTCATTTACTCAATTACCTTATAAAATTTATGTAACGTTCTCTTACCGATTATAATCCTAATATATTGTAATCAAACTTTTATTTATCTCTGCTCGCCCTAGCCGGTAGTAGTCTCAATTACATTAATTACTTAATTAATTTTCACAGTGCATAAGTCACACCTTAAACTTTATTTAAACTCCATTTCAAAACCTCAATAAAAACTTTAATCGTTACACCCTGTAAGGGACTGGTCGCGGGTTCAAGTCCCGTCCTAGATGTTCTCTTTTTCCGATCTAAATCTTTAGAAAAAAGTAAGCATTCAAAATGCTTAAAAATTTAATTGAATTGAATGAGGCGGGTCATCAAAAAACAATGTTTAAAAATGACTGTAAAGTTATTCATTGTTTCCGTAGTTCGCAAGAATTACGGTAGATGGCTCCAACGTCGCCTTAAGACGTATTAATGTATCGGAGAATTTCGAATATCTGGGACGTGTCTAGGTGGCTCAGTTGGTCAGAGCATTCCCATTGTAAGGGACTGGTCGCGGGTTCAAGTCCCGTCCTAGATGTTCTCTTTTTCCGATCTAAATCTTTAGAGAAAAGAGTCTTTATTTATTTTTAAAAATGTATTAGCTTCCACCTGTTGTTAAGTGGTTAAGGGTCTTTTTAATTGCGCTAATCTATAATTATGATAGTAGGCCCTTGCCCCACTGTTATATTACATGCCAAAGTTACTTTGCTCTTTTCAGGGTTCCGTACGCAAAGGGTTAAAACGGGACCCTATTACTAAGACTTCACTGTCCGTCCGTCTGTCTGTCTGTCTGTTGTCATCACATGAACCGTGATAGCTAGAAATTTTGAAATTTTCGCAGATGATGAATTTCTTTTGCCGCTATAACAACAAATACTAAAAATATAATAAAATTCATACAATAAACGTAATTTTTTGCCGATTTTTGCTCGATATTCATAACAGCAACAGGTAGACGCTTCAAATATCCACAGAATATTTAGTTGTATATTCACTTTAAAAAGAAATAATGAAATTAAAATAAATATTTAATTTCGGGGGCTCCCTTACAACAAACGTGTTTTTTTTCCAGTTTTATGGTACGGAACCCTTTGTGCGTGAGTCCGACTCGCACTTGGCCTGTTTTATACTACTTACAAGTTTAGTGGAATTATTCAATTCACTGTTGAGGGCTGTTCGGATGGCACAGTGGAGAGCAAGTAAGGGGGCTATCTCGAAACCGGAGATGGCCCAGGGTCAGTCGGGGTGCGAGGGATATGCTCTATGGGTAACCTTACACCCCGGCGTCTTAAGACCCGAGACGGCGTGCGGTTTTGGTCGGTTCAAGCCCGACATAACAGCCCCCGCTGGCCGGCGGGAGGGTATCCGAAGGGATTTCCGCACGAAAAAAAAAAGGTACGTAAAGCACGTATTAAAAAGACTCTTTACTTTTTAAAGGGACGTCCTATGTTCGTTTGTATCTGTTTTGTATGTTTATCTGTTTGTTCGCGATGGACGCAAAAACTAAGTAATGGATTTTGATGCGGTGTTCTTTATTAAAAAGGTCTTGGTCAGACTTAAAATCTGCCGGTATGTTAATTTTATTTTTATTTATTTAGGAAACAAACAGTCATATATACTTATAAAGCTAAATAACAAGGTACTTAATGACTTAGAGTTCCATAAATTTACGATGACAATAACAATAAGATATTGCTACAACTTGCATGCTGCACAAACTAAAAACAAACAAAAAGGAAAAACAAGTTGAATTCCTGAGACGAGCTTAGCCGAATACAAGGGATTTTCGATTTTGCGATTTTTTTATCTTGCAATGGTTCACCCCAGCACGAATCTATTACCGAAAACAGCAACTCGATAGCTCATCTCCTTCATACCCTTTTTTTTTTTTTTTTTTTCGTGCGGAAATCCCTTCGGATACCCCCCCGCGTGCCAGCGGGGGCGGTTATGTCGGGCTTGAACCGACTAAAACCGCACGCCGTCTCGGGTCTACAGACGCCGGGGTGTAAGGTTGCCCATAGAGCATATCCCTCGCAAGAGCATATCCCTCGCAAGAGCATATCCCTCGCATCTCCTTCATACTCAAAACCGTGACAGAAAATTGGCAACGACGACGACGTCGACGACAACTCCTTAGCATTTTCTAAAGAAAATCCCTAAAAAAGGACTAAGTTTCTGGTGGTAGAAATTTGATGACACATATTTGTCACAAAATTCGGCCGGGTAGGTACCACCATGCACGATTGCGAAAAACCCTCCATAGTTATCCAATTTCGGTTTGATTGCGTTCAAGGGTCAGCAAGTGCATAGCCGGGCAGGGGGATTGTGGTCGCAGCACTAGTGGGACCGCTGGGTGTCACGGGGTGCTGCGACGCCAATCCTCTTCTGATGAGGCCGTCAAGCTGAGTGCCACCATTGTTAAGATGGCACGTGTATCTAATGGTGACCCTCTTTCCTGAGACTTTACCTTCAGCTTGCCATCAGGCGAGGTGAAGTCAAATTGACGTGTCCTAAATAAAAAAAATAACTAAGTATTTGACATTACGATTGACGGTAGCCTAGTGGTATGGGTAATGGACTGCTGAGACGAGGTCTCGGGTTCGATCCCAGGTTTCACCATGGCACACACCAATGACTTTTCGATGCTTTTCGAAGTTATGTGTGTATTTATCGCTGGTTTATAAGTGCCCGGTTAATGGCAATAGGCTCGCCACCTATTACATAGGGACCTAAACATAAACTGGCGAAATGTGGGTGCTAGCACCTCTGCCTACCCCTTCGGGGATACAGGCGTGAGTTTATGTATGTATGTGTATGTATTTGACATTAATGAAAACATTGCTCGTAATTCTGTCTTATAAACATTAAGACTACTGCTTAACATGTCCAAGTGATTGCATTCGCTATTATAACTATAGTTATTAACACTGCGTCTAAAAAAGTTATTACTTGTATAAATAGTTTTGTAGAAAGGAACAGAGAATAGTAGATGTAAGCGGGAGTTCGGCCTGGGTATTTTAAATGATATTCTTTCTAAAAGGTGAGGAGAATCTATGAGGCTATTTGCAATTGGTTAAGTTGAACCTGACATATGACCAAAAAACAATAATCGACCTCCGCGCGGGTGGAGCCGCGGGCATCAGCTAGCAAGTATATAAAAATTAGGTCTCGAATCGCTGCTTGCAATGTTGAGCTGAGTGAGACATCGTGAATCAGATTTTGAAAATTTTGAACAGTGACAAGTCCGATTTTCAAAATTCTTTTTGAAAGTCACAACTCTGGAAATGCTTTCTGAGCGAGTAAAGTTTGGTCACAGTGTCTCGAGCGGTTATTATGTAATTCCATCTGGATTTTTTTAGCGGTGATCATTCCTCTGTGGTAGCATTAATTTATTCAAAATATATCCATAAACCTTCCTCTGATTGACCTCTTTAATCATGCCAAATTTGGTTCTGATTGGATTAGTAGTTTAGGAGGAGACCTGTGACAAAGAAAATCCTGAAGTCTGGTATGAGGAGCTTTCGCTCGACTTCGTCTCACTCAGCTCAAAAAGTTTAGCAAATATAATAATTGATATTGTCGGAAGTTTACGCGAATGTCACACATTGAAATAAAACTATTTGTAACGGATTATTTCGCGATTTATTTGATGTTATTTCATATTTTACATTGATCCCGACATTTCGGTTGCTTTTCAGCAGCCACCATGACCCGTGACCATGGCTGTAATAATAATCAAGAAAATAATTATAGAATATACTAGGCTTCGCTCGTGGATACTTCGCCCCGTTGCACTTATTTATCCCAAACATGCCAGAAAACATTTTTTTTCCATGCAATTTTTTAAATTTATCTCTCCGTAAGAACCATTCTCGTACTTCCAGGAATATTATAAAAAAAGAATTAGCGAATTCGGTTCAGCTGCTCTCGAGATTTGCGCTTAGCAACACATTCAGCGATTCATTTTTATATTATAGATAATAAGCGGCGATAGCCCAGTGGTGTACGTAACGGACTGCCGAGACGAGGTCTCGAGTTCGAGCCTCAGTCACACACACACCTCTGACTTTTCTTAGTTATGTGTGTATTAAAATGTTGATTATCGCCCGCTTTGTAATGTGCTCGGTAGATGGCAATAGGCTCGACCCCTATTAAATTGGGATTAGGTCCCATATAACACATAACTGGCGAATCGCGGGTTTGTAATACACCTCTGCCTATCTCTTCGGGGATACAGGCGTGAAGTTATGTTATGTGATAATACGTGTCAGCTCTTACGTAACGGCAATCTGTACCGGGCATTAAGTGAGAGCGGCCGCATGCACGACCGCGGCGAATCGTCGAACTGTTGGCATGGATAGCCCCGGTGCATACATGTGGTTTCTATTTAGCTATTAGGATTTAATTTCAATCGCGGGTTTGATTCTCGCTCATTGCAAATATGTATTTGCAATGAGCGCATTCTATCATCGCACCGCTCGCCACAGACAGGGAATTCATCCTCACACGTTGCGACCGGAAACGGTGCGTACAGTTAGATATGAAAGGCACTTCATTCCGCGCACTCTCAGGCTGTGGAATGATCTCCCTGCTGTGGTTTTCCCAAGCGACTACAATATGGGGTTCATCAAGAAGGGATTTAGAAGGTTATTACAGGGTCGGCAGCGCGAGTGTGACGCCCCTGGTGTTGCACACGTCCATAGGCCGCGGTAACCGCTTCCCATCAGGTGGGCCGTGAGCTTGTCTGCCACCTGAGTGGTATAAAAAAAAAAAAACCGTTCCCGCAGGGGGAACGCACAGGTAGATTTCGTGAAGCAATTAATATTATTTTATATAGAGACTACGGACTTACACACATAAGTAAACACAGTAACATTTTTAACATGTTTAATTATTTTTTCTCGTAAAAGGTAACTTTTAGCGAAAAGCTTTTCAGACATTTATTTTAATCTTAAATATGGCCTATCGATTAAAAATGTTTCCGACGGCAAGAATGTTCACCGGTTAGAAGTTATGATTTTTTTCCCGCAAAATTTGGGTTTTTCCCCCCTCCACTTTTAGTTAAAGTTTTAATCTTATAGGTTTGTAATTAAAAGTTGTTGGTATTCATGTATACTATGGGATAAAATTAGAATGGTTCGAATATCTTTCATGGAACGTGAAATTTTGAGGAAAAACTGATTTCACAAAAAGTGAGGCCCTACCGTCCCCTTAGGCCGGATTCCACCCGTTCACGAACTTAAACTAAGTTTACACCTAAGCAATTATTGACCGCAGTTTGAAAACGATCGGGGCAAAAATGCGACCGTGAGAGTGCCGCAAATTTTGGGAAGTGGAACCATACATACATATATATATATATATATATATATATTATATACTTTTTTTTGTAAATAAATACATAGAAACACCCAGACCAATGCAAATATAATTTTTAGGTAGATTTCGATGAAATCGATCTACCTATTGGTTTCTTGATTACTGTCGAATTTAAAAAAAAATTCTTCATAGGAGGTCTAGTTATGACCCCCTGAGTCCGAAATGACCACTGGTCAAAAAGTTTATATATATATATATATATCCCCCTGAGTCCGAAATGACCACTGGTCAAAAAGTTTATATATATAAAATTTTTGACCAGTGGTCATATATATATATATAAACTTTTTGACCAGTGGTCATTTCGGACTCAGAGGGTCATAACTAGACCTCCTATGAAGAATTTTTTTTTAAATTCGACAGTAATCAAGAAACCAATAGGTAGATCGATTTCATCGAAATCTAAGTTTTTTTTTTTTTATTTTTTTTTTCGTGCGGAAATCCCTTCGGATACCCCCCCGCGTGCCAGCGGGGGCGGTTATGTCGGGCTTGAACCGACTAAAACCGCACGCCGTCTCGGGTCTACAGACGCCGGGGTGTAAGGTTGCCCATAGAGCATATCCCTCGCACCCCGACTGACCCTGGGCCATCTCCGGTTTCGAGATGGCCCCCTCGGGTTTGGGAACCACGGTGTCCCCGTCTTGCCCCGGTTTGGGGGAGGGGCGCTAAAAATTATATTTGCATTGGTCTGGGTGTTTCTATGTATTTATTTACAAAAAAAAGTATCTAATCCGCATTCTATAACCCATATGACAAGCACTGCTTAGTTTGGGTCTAGATGGCGTTGTGTAATTTGTCCAAGAGTATATATTTATTTATTATTAATAACATTTTATATATTATTAGCTGTTGCTCGCGGCTCCACCTGACTTACGTCCCAAAGTAGCCTACGACCTATTCTCAAACCTACCAAATATACCCAAAAGATGTCATAAAAATCGGTCAAGGAGTTTTATTATAAAAAATAATTAAATAATAATAAATAAATATTCTAGGATATTCTGCACAGCGATTTCTAGACCCAAAGTAAGCATAGTTTAACTAGCTGACTTAATTTTTTTAGGGATTTTCTTTAGAAAAGCCCTATTGCTATCGAGTTGTCGTCGTTGCCAATTTTCTGTCACGGTTTTGGGTAGGAAGGAGATGAGCTATCGAGTTGCTGTTTTCGGTAATAGATTCGTGCTGGGGTGAACCATTGCAAGTTAAAGAAAAAATCGCAAAAAATCGCAAAAAAAGGCGCAAAATCGAAAATCCCTTGTATTCGGCTGAGCTCGTCTCAGGAATTCAACTTGTTTTTTGTAAATACATACATATTATCTATAGAAACACCCAGACCAATAAAAAATAAACATATTCAATCGCATACAAATATTTGCACTGAACGGGAATCGAACCCGCTACCTCTGACTTAGCAGTCGAACGCACTACCGCTACACCACAGAGGTCATTCAAGACAAATTGGAATAACTTGCCACATTTGGTACCATGTCTCTACATAATTTATTGTAGTGTGTTGTCGCTGCAGTCTTGCATCGTGATTGTTCGTTCATTTTTAATCGTTATATCACCACATAATTGACACAATGTTATGCTGTTTACACAATGACTACGGAAAACGCGTTTTATTAGATAAATAGCTGTTATAATAATAATAACTGTGGCGATACAAATAACAATAGTAGCCAAATAGCTTCCGCGATTGAACAATAAATGGTAAAAATATGTTAGTTTCGTTATTAATTATTAAGATAATTCATAAGATAACTGGTTATGCTCGCGAAATACTGATTCCGTTCCCGCGACTCACTGGAATGTATGTCCTAGTCGTGTGTGTCAAATTTCAGTCAAATCCGTTCTAGCCATTTTTGCGTAATGGAGTCACAAACAAACAAATTGAGTTTCGCATTTCTATTCGCTGAATTATGACCGACGCAAGGCGATGAGCAATGATGGCGAGACCACGTGACGACGATGCAACGGTTAGTGCGATTTTTTATACAGTATAAAAAATATAGCAAGATACGGTTAGTGCGATTTTTTTATACTATCAATATAACAAACTAGCACACATTCCACATAATGATAAGCAGTTACCGTACATAAAGTTAGGTCTCGATTAATAATACAAAATGGTGGTACTTTCCTGTTCGAGGTGACTATCTATGGTGGGAAAAAATTGTAGGAAGTAGGAATCACGTGTGTTGGTAGAGAAATTCCCATGATAAACTATACTATATAATATTATAAAGAGAAAATATTTGTTTGTTTATTATCGATAAACTCTGAAACTATTGAACCGATTTAAAAAACTCTTTCACCATTACAACTCTACATTATTACTGAGTAACATAGGATACTTGTTATCCCAATATTCCCACGGGATCAGGACGTACGCAGCAGTAAATCGCAGTAATAACTTTATGCAAAATAAACCGCCATAGTATTATTGCTATTAGTGCAAATCTTACATCGTGATTACACCATTAATTGTAAACATTTTCTATTTAAGCTTTTGTGCTTCGGTAAGCCTATGGCGAAGGCAACAAAAGATTCGAAAGTTAGATAAATGATTACCGACCATTCTGCTCACTTAGAGGCTAATCCAGGGTATTGTTGAAGGCAATTTAAGAGGATTTCTATGGTGATCTCTGTGGTGAACTTTTACCAATAACGCTGTTATGCGACGGTACAATTATACAGGCGAGCAAGTTCGACAGTGATTTATAACGTTTGGACGAATGGCAGTGGCACATATTTTGATTGAGCCAAACATCGCGTGTGCATTCATCGGTATGAAAACGGAGCGTGTAATGATAACGTCATACGAGTATTTAGTGATATACTCGCCGTAAACAGAATTGTCTTAACCGCACCGCTTAGACATATTCAATACTAACATCACCGCATCAGCCTCGTAAGTAAATAAACACATATTCTACGACTTTCTACACAGCGCTTTCTAGACCCAAAGTAAGCATAGTTTAACTAGCTTGTGTTATGGTTTCCAGAATACGGATAAAAATTCTTATATACTTTTTTTTGTAAATACATACATATTATACATAGAAACACCCAGACCAATGCAAATAGACATATTCATGCATGCAAATATTTGCACTGGACGGGAATCGAACCCGCGCCCCCTGTCATAGCATTCGAATGCACTACCGCTTCACCACAGAGGCCGTCGATGATCCCGTGATTCCTGAGTGTGCTGATCCAGTGGGAATTTCGGGATAAAATGTTACCATTGTTACTAAGGGTTAATGTAGCATGTGCGCTATACCTCCCGAGCCCCCACCTTCCGCATCCAGTCTATCCTATCGACCTTTTTCAGGTTGTCAGTTCATCCTTCGTCCCACCTTCCATTTACCGACCGTTGGACGGCCATCGGCCCTTCAACTGATATGGCCAGTCCATTGCCACTTCAGCTTGCTTATTCTGCGAGCTATGTCGGTGACTATGGTTATGTGCAGCTGTTAAATTAATAACGGACGAGGCTGTGGCGCAGGATTTTCTCAAGAGGTCAGATAGCAGCCGCTCTTAAAACGTCATCTTACCAATCAAAAACTATAAGTGGACCTTTTTTTCGTATGGAAATCCCCTCGGATACCCTCCCCCCCAACTAGCGGGGGCGGTTATGTCGGTCGTGAACCTCTCAGGTCTTCAGACGCCGGGGTGTAAGGTCTACCATAAGGCATTTCCCTCGCACCCCGACTGACCCTGGGTCATCTCCGGTTTCGAGATGGCCCCCTTGGGTTTGGGAACTATACGCGGACCTCGGGCTCAAAAATTAAAACTTTAGACGCAACTTGAAATCGCTATCAGGATGTTGATGATGTGTATGAATGTACCTCTGCTTAACCCTAAGGGGATATACAAGCGTGAGTATATGTATGTGTAAGTAAATTATAAGTAAAACATTCAAATTATGTCGCAAAGCTCCAACTAACTCTCATCAAACGATTTTGCAAACCACTTACCGTCAATTAAGTCGAATTTCGCAATCAAGTAAATTTACCGCAGCACACAACATATCACACGCGTGTGGCTAGCTATTGCCTCACGTGCACACGACTAGTGGTTATAACTGTGTTAAATATAAACAGGTTAACCCTAAAACATAGATTGTTTCTTTTCCTCTTAATCTCCGTTTTCTTACAATCCACAGTCGTTTAAGCGGGGCGTGTGAAAACTCTGTCACGTGAACCACATAAAGTCTGCACATTTGCCGACCTGTATGGCGTGGCTTGGCTCTACCGAGAATGCCTATGGCTGTTCAATTCCTGTTCAGTGCAAATATTTTTATGCATAAATAAGAAAATAAGTATGTCTTGAAATAAAACTATTTTTAACGGATTCTATCGCGATTTATTTGATCTTATTTTATTATTTACATTGAACCGGACGTTTCTCCGAGTCTCCCCGTGACCATTAGTTTTGGCAAGCAACCGAAACGTCGGGTTCCATGTAAATAATAAAATACTATCAAATAAATCGCAATAGAATCTGTTAAAAATTGTTTTATTTCAATGTGTGACATTCGCGTAAACTTCCGACAGTATAAGTATGTCTATTTGCACTGCTCTGGGTGCTATGTATAATATGTATGTCGTCATCATTATAGGGTGATATTGCATAAAAACCTTATCTATTTCTTATACTACTCTTAATGTGGATATTAAGTGTGGGTGGTACTTATGGCCAATTCATGACTACACGGAGGGTACAGTGGTTTAAGTGGCATATTTTTTATTAGAGGCAAAGGTTCTTACAGAAGCTTGTGCCGCGTACACAAGCATTTGTGAGAACCGTACTGACTAGGGATTTCCGTACTAATAACTTAAGAAAATGGGCAAGTAGTTCACAATTTATGAGTCGTGTGGGGGCGAATGCAGTGATATCCTTCTGTTTTCAAATGGATATTGCTGTATTCTCTGCTACATGATTTATATTTAATGTGCTTAAAATGTATTTTGTGTACCTTTGTGGAAGAGAACAAATAAACTATATTATTATTATCTCCTTTATTTAATTTCTATACATATAATTACATTTTTAAATATATATATAAAAAAAAATACAAATATATTTAAAAATATAAAAATAGTGTTCCACCGGCATCGGGTACAGGGACCAAGCTGCAGGTGGTTGAGGCTCCAGGGTGAGGAACTTCCTCACTATGCGTGCCGTACCTAGCAGAACGGCCTTCTGCATCAGGCCTTTGAGCCAGCTGCCTAACGAGAGCCTCATAAGGTGTTGATCGAGGCTCTTGGCGATAAGTCCATGTGCTGACACGACTATCGGTACAATAATAGCTGAGTCCACATCCCACATGTCGACAATCTCATTGGCCAGGTCCAAATATTTTATTTGTTTTTCTTCTTCTGCCTTCATGAGATTCTCGTCATGGGGGACAGTGATATCAACTATCATTGCACGACGCTCTAATCGATCCATTATCACTATATCAGGCTTATTGGCAACTATAATAATTATTATTATTATAATGCGTTTGGATAGAGACGGAATGCTTGCTACCTTAGTAGTGGATAAAAAGGCATATTATTATTATTACACTTGATGTCCTCAATTAAAAATAAAAGTTAAGAAGCCTCGACCTTTGTGGTCTTAATTGAAATCAGCTATCTCTCAATTACTATGTAATCGGGACATTACTTTTTCATTGAATTTGATCTATGGATATAATCAAAAATTGTATGTATGTCAACGACGGGCGTACATACAAGGCCTGACCTACCTTCGACTGCAGCCGATTCCTTACGGCTTACCTTTGCAGAGTTGCGAAGCCCAAAGCATGAGCTTCATCAACAGGCTTTTTTAAAAGCCACCATTATCATAAAATGTAAGTCATTGTATACATCAATGCTTAAATTACGTGTAGGTATAGTGAAAGGGAGGGGGGGTCCCCCGGCCCCCGCCCCCCCTAGACGACAAACAAGCTTGGATATGAACTGTTTGCTCTCTCACTATGCTACTGAAACCAAATATTGTAATTAGATTAAGTAAACGTGTTTGTAAATAGACAGCCCGCTGAGTTTCTTGCCGGAGTCTTCTCAGGACAGGGCCGCGTTTCGAACCGGTACATTTGCCAAACATTATTTTAATTTTTTGAAGTTTTGTAAGTGCCGTATTAATGGTCTATACAGAATAAATGGTTTTTGACTTTGAATTTGACTTTGATATGACAAGCTCTGCTTAGTTTGGGTCTAGATGGAGTTGTGTAATATAATAGGTCTTTACCTATGAAATTGCCGAAATCTTACAAATTGATGAGTTCGTTATCCCTGTAATTTAATAGCTATTTCCATTATTTATATTTTGTTTGAAAGTTGATTTCAAGATTTACAACTCTGTATTAAATTTTGTTTTTATTGTCCGTTTGATAAATTAATTCGATCTTCAAAAACAGTACTTCCTAAATGCTATCCATTTTGATGATAAATTTCGTATTACCTAACAGCTGTCACTTTCCAAAAATGTAATAAAAGCTGCTGTTTGTTAGCTTAATGTTGTCTCATTCATACACAAAAAAATCATAAAATTTGGATTTGTCATTCCTAAAAAAAATGCAAAAATGACTGAAAATTGGGTTTCCTCCAATTTCTTCAAGAAAAACGGCAATTTCATATGTAACGACCTAATATCCTAGAGTATTTATTTATTTAGATGTTTGTCAATCAAAAACTCAATCACGCTCTAACGAATCTGGCTGAAATTTGATTATGGTTTGGAATAAAACATAGGCAACTTTTATTCCTGGAATAAATATTCCCATGGGTAGCGTGAACGGGAACAGAATTCTACGCAGGCAAAGCCGCGGGCAACAGCTTGTATAACATAAACAACAGAATTGAGAACTTCCTTTTTTAAAGTCGGTTAAAAGACGCCTAAGGCATTTAAGTGCGCAGTCAATATTTTGCCGACGGAATTGAACAAGAACCCAATAGATAGTTCTCACGAACCATTTGTGTATTTGTGCTTCTCCTGTCCTTAAATGTCTAAAAGGATTTAGATAACATCAAAGAGAAATGGCGAACGGCACGATCATGCGTTTGCGCACATGCTGGTGATTTGTTCGGGTGCATTCGTATTAGCAAATTATAAACTAGTTGTGTATGTACAATGGAGATATTTAAATGAAAAAATTGAGTATGTTAAAAGAACGATTCTGAACACAAAAATATGTTTTTCGGAATTCTTGTCTGTTTGTTCGTGATGAACGCATATACTACTGAACAAATTTTTGGCGACTTTCTATTAGAAAGGTCTTGGTCACACTTAAAATCTGACGTATGTTTGATTGTTGTTAATTAAGCAGAACCGGAGATATGAACAAAAAACAATAATTGACCTTCGTGCGGGCGTAGCCGCGGGCATTAGCTAGTTTGATAATATATTTAAAATTTGTTGTCATGGAAGGGACAGGCAGACCATATTTCATCAACTATGTTCAAGTTTGTGAACAGTTTATTAATAATATACATAAACAAATTCTAACTTGAAATGAAAATATTAACAACTAGCTGTGCCCGCGACTTCGTCCGCGTGGATTAAGATTTTTAAGGTTTTAGTTTTTTTGCGCGGAACCCTAATTATTTTTCCTAAAATTAAAGTAGCCTATGTTACTCCTTGTTATATTATCTTTCTGCCAGTGAAAGTCCCGTCAAAATCGGTCCAGCCATTTCAGAGATTAGCCGCAACAAACAGACAGACAGACAGACGGACAGACAGACAAAAATTGTAAAAAAATGTTATTTTGGTGTACGTACCGTATATATATTCATATACATGTAGTAAACAACGATTATTTCAATATTACAAACAGACACTCCAATTTTATTTATATGTATAGATGTATAGATAAAAACAAAATTATAGAAACTAAAATTATTACATCCTAAAAAGAGTATGTACAAAGTAAAAAGTTTAGGTGTCAAAGAATTCCTCCCCATCGATGCACGAGCTGTTGACCGAGTACGTTTTTTTGATTTCAGAATCATAACGGGAAAACTGAATAATACTTGACATAAGTAACATAAACATAACATAACATAACTTCACGCCTGTATCCCCGAAAGGTTAGGCAGAGGTGTATTACACACCCACGATTCGCCAGTTATGTTAAGGTCCCAATGTAATAGGGGGCGAGCCTATTGCCATCTACCGGGCACATTATTAAGCGAGCGATAATTAACATTTATTAATGCACACATAACTACGAAAAGTCAGAGGGGATCGAACTCGAGACCTCATCTCAGCAGTCCGTTACGTACGCCACTGGGCTATCGCCGCTAGATATACTAAACATAATACTTGACACCACCTGTAAATCGAACCGGGACCTCTTACACAGCAGTACCATACATTTCCACAGCCCGCCCGCCACGCTTCGCCCGCGTGGAATTCAGTTCCCGTTGTCCCGTTTCCCAACCCATGGGAACCTATTACAGGGATAAAAATATAATATAGCCTAAGTGTTATTCCAGCATATAAGCTATCCCTACACCATATTTCAGCCAGATCCGTTCAGCCGTTAGAGCGTGATTGAGTAATTTTTATTTTATTTTTTTCGTGTGGAAATTCCTTCAGATACCTCCCTGCCGGCCAGCGGTTATGTCGGGCTTAAACCGACTAAAACCGCACGCCGTCTCGGGTCTTAAAACGCCGGGGTGTAAGGTTGCCCATAGAGCATATCCCTCGCACCCCGACTGACCCTGAGCCATCTCCGGTTTCGAGATGGCCCACTCGGGTTTAGGAAACATGCCCCACCGTCCCGGCCTGCTTCTGCTGGGGTCCCGGCCTCACCTGCCACCCCCAGGCCTGCGCTCATGGAGGACGGAGGTCGTTAAGCGACCTCCGGCGCCTGAGCCGCCTGCGACGCGCGGCGAGCATGTTGCGGGCTCGGCGGGCCGGGAGAGTTCTAAACCTCTATCTCATTTAAACAGACAGACAATTTTTAAAAATTGGAATTAATAACGGATACAAACAGACACTACAAGTTTATGTATTTGTATAGCTTAGTAGGATACTAGGATTATGTATACACATAATATCTAACTTTAAGAGGAAATAATAACAAAATCTACAACTTTGTGCTTCCGTGTAAACATATTGACAGCAGAGGAAGCTCGTGAAGTGTGTAAGGACAGAACTTAACATGGTACGTGTATGTAATGGTGACCCTCTTTCCTGAGACTTTACCTTCAGCTTACCATCAGGCGAGGTGAAGTCAAATTGACGTGTCCTAAATATAAAAAAAAAAAAATAGTGTCGAGTTATTGTCTCTGCCTACCCGGAGGGAGAAACGTGACGTGAGTACATATATGTTAATCATATAATATAAATTATATATTTTATACATAACAGATACTACTGCCTTACTTAATAATATACGGTCTCTGTAGCGTAGCGGTAGTGCATTCGACTGCTACGACAGGGGGCGCGAGTTCGATTCCCGCTCAGTGCAAATATTTGTATGCATGAATATGTCTATTTGCATTGGTCTGGGTGTTTCTATGTATAATATGTATGTATTTACAAAAAAGTATATAAGTATCTTTATCCGCATTCTGGAACCCATAACACAAGCTAGTTAAACTATGCTTACTTTGGGTCTAGAAAGTGCTGTGTAGAATGTCGTACATATTTATTATTATTATTATTTATTATATAATGAACATTAATTTAAATGAATTGTGGTTTTAAAATAACAAATTTTGATAGCGCCATTCATTTGTCTATTATTATTAATAGATTGATAATAATGGATGCTAGACCGTGAGAATACTCAGCTCCACTGAGCTGAGGTCATGACCTGATTGTTGAAGTTCTCGTCTATATACTCATACGTCTCAGGTGACGTAGGAGATGTGTATTATTTTTATTTAAAACTCAGCTGTTCCCCATTGCTATGAAAACATATTCCAGGGATAAAAGCTTTCGCGCGCATTACCTGCTCGCAGAAAGAGGCGGCGGCGTGCCACTTGCTCCCGTCGGAGACCACGGCCCTAACCATAGTCTCCAACGGAGAGGGAGAGGGAGAGAACCCTGCCCCCGAGTTCCGCAGTCGACTCGTCTACGCTCGGGACTACCGACCTCCATGATCGGGGCTTGAGGACGGCAGTTGGCCGACTTGCCGTCCTTACAGAAGTAGGCCGTGGCGGAGGTGTGTCGTGTGTCCTACACACGCCTGCCAACTCACCGACGCGGGATAAAACCTGACCCCACCGGGCGAGGCCGCGGTGGCAGCCAAGGTCCACTGGTAACCCTGGGGTTATCCTTTCGAGGGCTTACCCGGGGTGCCTGGCAATGGACTCTTGGGGAGGACACCGTGTGGTTTTAGTCAGTCCGATTCCGACACGCCCACCTCATCGTTGGCATCGATGGGGGCAAGCCCGTGGGGGTTTCCACACGTTAATAAAAAAGGATAAAGCTTTTATATTCCAGACCATAATCTATCCCTGTATCAAATTTCATCCAGATTCGTTCAGCTGAAAGAGACATCCAAACATATGAACATCTCAAGACGGTCTCTGTGGCGTAGCGGTAGTGCATTGGACTGCTACGACAGGGGGCGCAGGTTCGATTCCCGCTCAGTGCAAACATTTGTATGCATGAATATGTTCTATTTACATTGGTCTGGGTATTTACAAAAAAATAAATACGCATTATAGAACCCATAACGCAAGCTAGTTAATCTATGCTTACTTTGGGTCTAGAAAGCGCTTTGTATGTCGTAGAATGTTTATATTTATTTATTTATCTTCACAAACTTTCACATTTACTATATTATTGGGAAGTAGAAGGATAGGATAAGATGGTAGGATCAGAATGGTACCTGAAGTTACGCAGTTGGGCAGAAGAATTTCCTAGGGAATCCGTATGCGATATTTTTATTATATTATTAACAGCCGACAATCAAGGATCATCATAGCATCAGTAAGAAAAAAGGATCGATCGATTGAGTAGTTTAGGCGTGAAAGCGTAACAAACAAACTGTAAATTATATTGTGTGGTTAATTAATAGAGACAACTGGTTTTATACGGCAGACGATTTCTCGAGTAGCCTGTATGAGAATATAATTCAGGATAGATACTTAAAAATAGATAAACTTTTAGTTCGAATTGATATACATTTTTTTTTCTTTCGTGGGGAAATCCTCTTGGGTACACCGGATACCGTGCGGTTTTAGTCGGTTCAAGCCCGACTAAAAACGCACGCCGCCGTCTCGGGTCTACAGACGCCGGGGTGTAAGGTTGCCCATAAAGCATTTCCCTCGCACTCCAACTGACCCTGGGCTATCTCCGGTTTCGAGATGGCCCCTCGGGACGAATATAAAATTTGATTATTATGAATTTAGGATTATTCTCAAATAATTTTGACGTTAGACCATATCGTGACGTAACCGTAATGCGTTTAACCACCTTGAAAAGAAGGCAGTTTTGTGTTAACACAATAGAGTTGTAAGTGTTATCTCACACCTCATGGGAATTATGTCGCGGGAATCGAATCAGCTATTATGTTTCGTTTTCCGATCAGTTCAAATCACATTTGACTATACATACAAGAGAAAATTAAAACTTATTTGTTGCACATATTAACGCCTTGTATGTCTTTAATGGGGTAGGCATAGTATTTACACTTGCATTTCACCAATTTTGCAGGTACTTGGTCTAGGTAACGTCTCACGTTCGTACTACTGCTGTCTAACAGAAAAAACTCAATAATGATGCCTGAATCGGGAATCGACTCAGACTTAAATAATGAAATGTTGAAGTAATTATACCTTTTTTCTGTAAAGTCCAATCGGAAAAAATGAACATACAAGACGGGACTTGAACCCACGACCTGCCCCTTTCTGAGGGGAATCCTCTGAACAAATGAGCTTTCTGGATATGCCCTGGACCAAGACGTATTTACAGGAGAATTTCGACTTTACAGAGCTTTCAGTACCTGTATATTTAAGAAACAGATTATTTAACGACTATGTAATTTAGAAATTAACGCTGTGCAGCGTTGGGGCGGTCATTGCCTTGCTTAAAGCAGTGGCAGCGTTAACTCGCGCCATAACTTGCTCTTCCGCTGTCTTACATTTACCTGAGTAAAGCTGCGCGCAAAAACTAGTATAAAATGATAAAAATGTATTGTACATGACATATTAGAATAATTATAAAAAATGCATCAACCAGAAAGATGGCGACACCGAGTTCTTGGCACTGTGGAGAAACGGGGTGTGATGTTCTTTCAACACAAAGGGAGGATCCTCCGACCAGGCAAAGTGATCACGCCTGCCGGCCGCGGCCCAACGGTTGCCGTTGGGATGTTGTATATATGCTATACCAGCGCGCGAACTTCACTTTCGCGATTCAGGATCGGTAGTGACGTAGTAGTATCGAAATAGTTCAATTTGATGTCACTAGATGGCGATGTGTATATGTGGTATCGCCACATCACTTTGGTGACCCCGACGTGATCACCAAACGTAGAAGTGCACTACAGTAGCAGAATCCATTCATTTCGGAGTGTCATTGCTCCTGAGTAGGGTCGCCAGGACGTTATAAGATCGATAGCCAGCAAGTGTCACAGCTGATGTTGGAGTTGTTTATAGCACCGACAACCATTAAACATCAGGTGAATCATGCATATAAGTACTCAAACTAGTGTTAAACAGTTCATTAAAGTAGACCCTGTAAAACTTTAGTTTATTTCACGTGAATTACTTCACTAATTTCGCGGAAACACTTGTTAAGTGGCAGGAGTTCCAAGGAACTCGTGGGAAACTTTTAGAAGATAATATTCATAGTTTTGAGCTACCCGTATGTTCTCAAGCAGACATCACACTGTTGATAGTATTATATAGATCGTTTTATTGAGGATGCTTCGCTGTATATAGGTATATACAAGATGTAAGAGCAAGAGTTTAAATATTATCAGTATTAAAACTCACACAACACAGTATTGATACTATAATATGTTTCGAGTAAAATTGGTTCTATTTTTTTACAATGTATTACAATTCATTGTAAACTAGGAATTCAGTGCAGGGTGCGACTGAAATAAATTGAGCTGAGCGAGCTGAACTCTTAATTGAAAATAAGACATCTTACTGCGGGCGCGCGCTCGTGAAACTGTTTTTCGGTGTTATTCCTCAATGGTACATCGGACATGAACAAACTTACTTCAAAACACTCCTGAGTGTCCACACTATCACCGTAGTAAATTTGGTCAAGATCGCGCGAGTGGTTACGGAGGAGTTCAGCCACCAACAAACGGCTATGCTGTATAAGAGTGCTAACAAAAAAGTACAATCTTGACATTGTCCAATAATTATAACAAGTTGAATTCCTGAGACGAGCTCAGCCGAATACAAGGGATTTTCGATTTTGCGTTTTTTTTTCTTTTGCCATTTTTGCGATTTTTGCGATTTTTTCTTTATCTTGCAATGGGTGAACCCAGCACGAATCTATTACCGAAAACAGCAACTCGATAGCTCATCTCCTTCATACCCCGTGACAGAAAATTGGCAACGACGACGACGTCGACGACGACGACGTCGGCGACAACTCGATAGCAATAGGGCTTTTCTAAAGAAAATCCCTAAAAAATGCATCAACCAGAAAGATGGCGACACAAGGTTCTTGGCACTGTGGAGAAACGGGGTGTAATGTTCTTTCAACACAAAGGGAGAATCCTCCGACCAGGCAAGGTGATCACACCTGGCGGGCCGCGGCCCAACGGTTGCCGTTGGGATGTATGTATACGTATATATGTTATACCAGCGCGCGAACTTCACTTTCGCGATTCAGGATCGCGAGTAGTAGCGAAGTAGTTCAACTTGATGTCGCTAGATGGCGATGTGTATATGTGGTATCGCCACATCACTTTGGTGATCCCGACGTGATCACCAAACGTAGAAAGTGCAGAAATTCTTGAATGGAAATTCGAAAGAGAAGTACAAATTAATTTACTATATCAATTGCGGATTAATAGATAGGCACCAGATAGTTTTACTGTTTATTTACCGACTTATTAAAATTAACTAACAGGAGTTTATATAGTAAGATATTACATTGATTGTGGGAGAAACTGCTGATACATCTTGTCACATATAATATGTAATGTAACATAAATAATGTAAGTAATGTAAGAGTAATGTAAGTAATATGTAATGTAAGTAATATGTAATGTAAGTAATATGTAATGTAAATAATATGTATACGTTATATTTATTCTATAATTGACATACTATTTATTTTAGTAATATGATATTATTTGTTAGGTTATCGGGGGAATATTTAAATCACGTTTTAAATATTCCCCCGGCTCTACCCGCATGGAATTCCGATCCCGTTCCCGCTTCCCGTGGGAACCTATTCCCGGGATGAAATTAGCCTGTATGTTACTCCGGAATATAGTCTATCCCTGTACCAAACTTCAGGCAGATCCGTTCAGCCGTTTTTGCGTGAATGAACAACAAACATCACAAACTTTCGCGTTTATAATATTAGTAGGATTACATTGATTGATACATACTATTACGTCACGATTCATCTGCCGCCAACACATACATAACTGCTCACTCGGACTCTTCCTACTTTGTAACAAAATCATCATCATCTTTATGGCGATGACCCTGTTGCGTCTATGGTTAAAAAAAAATAAAAAAAATATTCTACGACATTCTACACAGCGCTTTCTAGACCCAAAGTAAGCATAGTTTAACTAGCTTGTGTTATGGTTTCCAGAATGTGGATAAACATACTTCTATACTAAAGATTTAGATTGGAAAAAGGGAACATCTAGAACGTCCCGTTCTAAATCTTTAGAAAAAGTAAGCATACAAAATGCTTAATTAAATTGAAATACTTTTATACTTTTTTTTCGTAAATACATACATATTATACATAGAAACACCCAGACCAATGCAAATTATACATATTCATGCATACAAATATTTGCACTGAGCGGGAATCGAACCCGCAGGTTTGCTCTTTGGAGTCAGGGGTCCGCCTTTTTTTAAATCTTTAGTCCGTTAAATTGACTGCACCCCGCCTGATGGTAAGCTGAGGTGAAGTCCAAAAAGTAGTGGCCACCATTTCCAGATAAACAGGCCTACGTTTTTTTATTGGTTTTTCCGGAAGCAACTGCTGTCTGGCCTACTAACCCCGAGAGGAAACTCTACGCCAGGGCCTCGTCCGTTGTTTAGCAGGTGGGGCTGGGTTGGGCCAAGATGTTGGTAGGTTCCTACCTACCCCAGTTTATTACAGCATGTTATGTGCTATCAGGAGTAGGAATTTTAAACTTCGCGACTAAAACAGGTATTTTGGCTTCGAACTTCTTCCTTAACAATAATAAATAAATATTCTACGACATTCTACACAGCGCTTTCTAGACCCAAAGTAAGCATAGTTTAACTAGCTTGTGTTATGGGCAGAGATCGAAATAGGTAGTGTATATTTACCTAAAATTCCAGGAAGGAAGTAACATAGGGTTGATAATACCTCCTCCAAAATTCCGGAATCATAAACATGAAGATTAAATTGAAACAAGGCTATTTTTAACGGATTCTATCGAGATTTCTTTGATGTTATTTTATATTTTACATTGATCCCGGCGTTTCGGTTGCTTTTCAGCAGCCATGGTCACGGGGAGACTAAAAACGGTTGTTGTCATGTAGTTTGAAGTGTAAGTTATCACAAAGTACCCGATTTTAATGTGTGACATTCGCGTAAACTTCCGACAATATCATGAAGATTAATTTCTTTTTTGTAAATACATACATATTATACATAGAAACACCCAGACCAATGCAAATAGACATATTCATGCATACAGTTAATTGCACTGAGTGGTAATCGAACCCGCGCCCCCGATCGTAGCAGTCGAATACACTACCGCTACG
The DNA here is from genome assembly GCA_946251805.1 of Cybosia mesomella. Taxonomy (NCBI): domain Eukaryota; kingdom Metazoa; phylum Arthropoda; class Insecta; order Lepidoptera; family Erebidae; genus Cybosia; species Cybosia mesomella. The sequence goes on from OX276407.1 coordinate 24,852,483, forward strand.
CCACAGCGTCCAAGCGTGACTTATGCCAAATCTGCATGCTGAACTGATTTTGCCAAAATTTGGCATTAAATGTAGGATAATAGTAATTTGCCGCAATAAAAGGTTTCTACGCGGGTGGAGCCGCGGACAGCAGCTAGTAACCAACAAGTCAATATCTAATATTGATAGATAGACTTGTTAAAATAATGCATATGATCGATTTTAAAGTAGGGACTTCGGTATAGCTTGAGGCAAATCTCTTGAAAAAAACCGGCCAAGGGTAGTCGGACTCGCAGACCGAGGGTTCCGTAAAATATTTTTTATTAAATGATGTAACTAAAAATTTACGGTTTTCGCAATTTTTCCTTTATCTATATTATAAGACGTTACTTCGTACCAAATTTCAAGCATCTAAGTTCATGGGAAGTACCCTGTAGGTTTTGATTCCCGTGCGAGTTTCGAAAATTTGCGGAAATTTGCGGCATAAACGGCTGTGTCTTTTGATTGCTTTGACTTAGAAGTTTGATTTTTTCACAGCTCCAAGGGACAGTAGACCTGAATATTAGATATAAATTTCAGTTTGATATCTCCACGCGTTCCTGAGAAAAACGGTCTTGACAGACGGACGGACGGACGGACGGACGGAAAACGAAGTTATTCTTATAGGGGTTCCGTTTTTTCCTTTTGAGGTACGGAACCCGAGACGGCGTGCGGTTTTAGTCGGTTCAAGCCCGACATAAGCGCCCCCGCTGGCCGGCGGGGGGGGGGGGTATCCGAAGGGATTTCCGCACGAAAAAAAAAAGACAAGGTACCGAACCCTAAAAACGTCAAATAACTCCCGCATTTGCACAAATAGTCAATTAAAGAATACTGTAGCTCATTAAAGAACTATAACTTGCATGGGAACAAACTTCCGTGTTTTTGTTACGAATGTGCCTCACCAGGAAGTGCGTACAGTTTTTAGGATGAATGCTCATACAAGTTGGTGAGAGGAAGCTCGCGTTACGACAGAACTGATTTTATTTACAATGCGTATACCCTGAGAACGTTGCATAATGTTAAGTTTTTGAAGTGAAACTTCTTTAGAATCGTTGTGATTTCAAACTCGATGAAACGAAAAAATAAGTCCAAAGTTTTTTTTATCAGGGACTTTTCAGAAGTTTCACTTCTACCGTGTGTGACTTGCACACACACACACTATAAAAGGGTAAAAAGGGAAATTGTGTAAAGGGTAAAAAGGGGAAAGGTGGCAAGGGTAAAAACGGGAAATGTGAAAAGGGGTAAAAGGGGAAATGTGGAAAGTGTAAAAACGGGAAATATAGAATGGGTAAAAAGGGGAAAAGCGGCAAGGGTAAAAAAGGAATATGTGACAAGGGTAAAAAGGAGAAATGAGGCAGGGTTAAAAAACAGGAAATGTGAAAAAGGGGGAAGGTGGAAAGGGTAAAAAGGGTAAATGTGGCAAGGGTAAAAAGGGGAAAAGAGGCAAGGTTAATTTTTTTTTTAGCGTGACCTGTCATGATGTTTGTCATCACACACACACACACAAACACACATAACTTCACGCCTGTACCCCCGAAGGGGTAGGCAGAGGTGTATTACACACCCACGATTATCGCCAGTTATGTTAAGGTCCCAATGTAATAGGGGGCGAGTCTATTGCCGTCTATTGTTTGTCATCAAATCTTGCAAATTTAATTTGATTAACTTCCCGGTTACCGATTGAGCTGAAATTTTGCATACATGTGGATATCGTAATGATATCACAACTACAATGCAATAATAGGATGACATGGTGCTTTTTTTAAATATTTAGGACACGTCAATTTGACTTCACCTCGCCTGATGGTAAGCTGAAGGTAAAGTTTCAGGAAAGAGGGTCACCATTACATACACGTACCATGTTAGCAATGGTGGCACTCAGCTTGACGGCCTCATCAGAAGAGGATTGTCGTCGCAGCACCGCGTGACACCCACCGGTCCCACTAGTGCTGCGACCACAATCCCCCTGCCCGGCTATGCACTGGCTGACCCCTGAACGCAATCAAACCGAAATTGGATTACTAAGGAGGGTTTTTCGCAATCGTGCATGGTACCCACCCGGCCGAATTTTGTGACAAATTTGTGTCATCAAATTTCTTCCACCAGGTTGATCTGATGATGGAGCTGGAATGTCAAAGAAACAACACAATCTCATCGAGTTTGAGCTCGTTTGAATTGTCTTCACGAGTAGTTTGTCTTTCAATGGTAATTAGGCTGCTCTGATGATGGAGTTGGAAGGTGGTCATGGGAACTCTTTAATGAAACGACGCAAACCCCATTGAGTTTCGGCTCGTTTGATTTTTTTTTTATTAAAAAGAAAACTTAATTAAAACTACATTTTAAAAAGCTTTTTTTTTCAATGTTGTTTTATTTATGTTTATACGTTAAAGATGCGTATGACGATTGGTTTCATCTTTATATCTTAAAATGTATAAAGCTTCGTTTGCATGTTTTTTTTTACTTTTACGTGTAAAAATATAATGTAATTTTATTTACAAGGCTTCGGGAAAAGCCTATAACCTGATTGCAGCGCCACCTCGCGGGTACAGGCATTTTCGTGCAAATACGACGTACAAGTTGATAAAGTCTTATCGATGGAATAGCCCCTCACAGTACGGTAACGGACAAGCCGACCCATCCCAGCTTCGCGGAGGAAAACCATGCTTGGGGGTACAAACATATAAAAAAAAACTGTGAGCAATTTTGCTGCCTGTTTAAAAAAAATATAAGTGGTTGTGAGTAACGCATCGGACTCGCGGTCATAATATAGTTTACCGACTACAATACCCTGGGGTTATCCTTTCCCTGGGGTTCTACTTTCGAGGGCTTACTCAGGGTGCCCGGCAATGGACACTTGGGGAGGACACAGTATGGTTTTAGTCGGTCCGATTCCGACACGCCCATCACATCGTTGGCACCGATGGGGTGAAGCCTGTGGGGGTTTCCACACGTTATAAAAAGAAAAACCAACTATACTATGACGTGTATTGTGACGACCTCTGTGGCGTAGCGGTAGAGTATTCGACTGCTAAGTCAGAGGTCGCGGGTTCCATTCCCGCTCATTGCAAATATGTATATTTACATTGGTCTAGCTGTTTATATGTATAATATGTATTTGTATACCAAAAAAAGTTTCTAGGTATTTTTATCTGCATTCTAGAACCCATATGACAAGCTATGCTTAGTTTGAGTCTAGGTGGCGCGTGTTTTATATCCTAAAATATTTATTTACTATTTATTTATTTATTATTTTCTGACACACGAATAAAATAATAGTTCGTTTGCTCGTATCCGTTACACAAAACTTTGTAATGTGAAATGTCATTGTTTTAGACAAGTTGCAGTCAGTTTTTCTTATTTTAAATATGGTAAACTTGAACATTGAACAATCGTTGGCACTGTAGTAGGTAGCACCGCTAGTTCCTTGACATTATAGGAGATGCCTCCCTGGCGCGGCGCGGCCCGCTCACTCGAACTTGTGCGCGAAAGGGAAGGCTCGCTTCGTTCCGAAATCGCAAGGACAGAGTTGCGACGCGACGGCTACACTCATTACTTCTCGTCGCTTTTGTTTGTGATATTGTACATCTAATTTTTACACTATTATAAAATTGTACATAAGTGGCCTCTGTACATTGGAGATATTTAAAAAAGATACTTGGGTTATATGTGGTTACAAATTTTATATCTAACTAAACTAAATAAAACTAAAATAAAATAAATAATTAAAATAAACTTAAACCTAAAATGCATCGTGGAATTCCTCCGCATCACATGCCTCCTGTGCTAACGTGCCCAGAAGACTGGCAGCATTGTCACGTTGTATGGCAATACTTATTCTCTGTGCTAAAAAGAAGCCAGCCTTCTGGTCACGAGAAGCGTCGATCATACGTGTAAATTAAATGAGCGATTCTGAACAAAATAATTGTTGTTTTGGATTTCTTATCAGTTTATATATTTGTTTGTTCGCGATGAACGCAAAAACTACTGAACGGACTTCGATGCAGTTTTTTCTATTAGAAAGGTCTAGGTCAGACTTAAAATCTGCCGTATGTTTGATTGCAATTAGTTTAGTTGAACCGGAGATTTGACCAAAAAACAATAGCGGGCAGAGCTGCGGTCCTCAGCTAATTATCAATGTTATTGTATGGAGACCCAAGACCTAAGGCCAAGCTAACCTCACGTGCAAGGAGGTAAACCTTATTGACAGATGGTGCTCCAGCGCAGGTTTTCGTCTCGGGTATGTTAGGTCTAGGTATAAGCCAAATTAAAACCAAGCGGTTTGGTGACTTCTTTTTTTGTGGGACCATAAAGCACTGGAACGCTTTACCCACACACGTGTTCCCTTCTACCTACAATCCTGGGCTCTTTAAGCGGGGCGTGAAATAACATCTGTTGAGGCCGTCTAGGTAGGGGCCACCATTCTAGGGACAATCTCTGGAAATGGTGGCCACTACTTTTTGGACTTCACCTCAGCTTACCATCAGGCGGGGTGCAGTCAATTTGATGGACTAAATATATTATAAAAAAAACGTGAAGAAGGAGTAAACGGACCCTGGGCTTCCAGGTGAAAGCTCAGATGCCACCAGGAACAGTGCTAAGGTGATGATGATGATGATGATTGTATAGAACTTCGTGAGGTGGGCGAGAACAGTATACTAATATTCTGTAGAAATTATGCTGGTTTTTAGGGTTCCGTTGCCAAATGGCAAAAAACGGAACCCTTATAGATTCGTCATGTCTGTCTGTCCGTATGTCACAGTCACTTTTTTACGAACCTTTAAGAACTATGTTGTTGAAACTTGGTAAGTAGATGTATTCTGTGAAACGCATTAAGATTTTCACACGCAAATAGAAAAAAAAAACAAAAAATTTTGGGGGCTCATTTTTATTTTTCATCAAACCCATACGTTTTGGGTATCTATGGATAGGTCTTTAAAAATGATATTGAGGTATCTATCATCATTTTTCTCTAAATTGAATACTTTGCGCGAGAGACATTTCCAAAGTGGTAAAATGTCCCCCCTGTAACTTCTAAAATAAGAGAATGATAAAACTAAAACAATATATATGATGTACATTACCATGTAAACTTCCACCGAAAATTGGTTTGAATGAGATCTAGTAAGTATTTTTTTTGTAATACGTTATAAATCGTAAAACGCAATTTACCTTTCATTGAATCAACTCAAATATAAAATTTAAAAAGCATTATTATGTTACTTGCTGCTACGGAACCCTTCATGGGCGAGTTCGACTCGCACTTAGCCGCTTTTTTAGTGCCTCATAACGCCCGAGGTCTAGACGTCACGTCTCCGTGGTGGTACTGGATTTTTTTTGTCAGACGAACCATTAATACTTTTACCCAGGGATCGAATACAGGACCTCGAACGCTAACGTTAGCTTAAACCATTGTCTGCTATTTCATTATGATACTATAGTACGGCCGTTAGCATCTGAGTATAGCGTCGTCCGGCTAGAAATGTCACAACGCACATCACTGTGACGCTTCCTTAGAACAATAAAAGCGAGAGAGATAATGAACAGATACGCGACGACTGGGGTGCGACTGGTTGGATCACCTCCAAGTTTGGTGCACCCTGGGCAACGTGGGCGATGACGCATCATTGATTGCTCCTCTAGAGTAGCTGGCGTCAACGTCAACGGCCAAGAGTCTGACCAACCGGCCCTTTTCAGGGCCAGCTGACCCGATTGCACGAGGGGGTCGGGGTATGGCGGGCCTGCAAGGCCCGCGGGGGGGCGTGGTTGCTCCTCTGCTGTTATCAGAGGGGACACTGTGAATGGCAGGGTCAGTCGGAGTGCGAGGGATATGCTCTATGAGTAACCTTACACGCCGGCGTCTGTAGACCCGAGACGGTGTGCGGTTTTAGTCGGTTCAAGCCCGACATAACCGCCTCCGCTAGCCGGCGGGGGGTATCCGAAGGGATTTCCGCGCAAAAAAAAAAAAAAAAGGATACGCGACGACTTAAAAGATAACGGCAGTACTTTAATCAGTTGAATTTTTAACTTATTATAATGTTATAGACGGGTGACATCTGTGACGTAGCGGTTGTGCGTTCGACTGCTAAGCCGGAGGTCGCGGGTTCGATTCCTGCTCAGTGCGAATATGTAAATTTGCATCTGTTTCTATGTATAATATGTATTTATTTACAAAAAAAAGTATCTAAGTATCTTTATCCGCATTCTACAACCTATATGACAAACACTGCTTAGATTGGGCCTACATGGCGTGGTGTAATTTGTCCTTGATTATTTATTTATTATTATTATATTATTTATATTCATCATTGAGTCATAATGGACTCTCATAATAAACTTAGACGACATCGCGTGCTCAATCATTTACTTTTAATAATTAGTATATAAGTGTCGCGCTACAGGCGATGGCTGACCTACCCTGGTCTATCTCGTTCGTGACGAGCACGCGCCGTAATGGTATGCCTCTAGGACTTGTTGTGATGCCAATATTAGGGTGTTGAAATCCGAGCAATCGAATACGAGTCGTTAACGAGCTACAAAATGTGAATAGTGGTTCGCAAATATCAATTGCAAATACTATATGTCAAAATCCTTATCCATAATAATATTACATAGATACATATACTCACGCCTTTTTTCGGGGTAGGCAGAGACAACTGTCCGCCATCTGCTCCTGTCCTTACATACTGCACGAGCTTCCGCTACTGACATTAAACCTTTCATGTAAGCCCGCCGATTTCGGCTTTTGACCTGCCCTTTTTAGGGTTCCGTTGCCAAATGGCAAAAAACGGAACCCTTATAGATTCGTCATGTCTGCCCGTCCGTATGTCACAGCCACTTTTTTTCCGAAACTATAAGAACTATGCTGTTGAAACTTAGTAAGTAGATGTATTCTGTAAACCGCATTAAGATTTTCACACAAAAATAGAAAAAAGAACAATAAATTTTGGGGGCTACTTCGAACTAAAATTGAAAAATTTGTTTTCAACTAACCTGATACCTGTGTGGTATCTATGGATAGGTCTTAAAAATGATATTGAGTATTCTAATATCATTTTTTTCTAAACAGAATAGTTTGCGCGAGAGACACTTCCAAAATGGTAAAATGTGCCCCCCCCCCCTGTAACTTCTAAAATAAGAGAATGATAAAACTAAAAAAAATATATGATGTACATTAGGTTACCATGTAAACTTCCAAAGAAAATTGGTTTGAATGAGTTAGATCTAGTAAGTAGTTTTGTTTAATACGTCATAAATCGTAAACCGCAATTTACCTTTCATGCAATCACTTCAAATATAAAAAATAAAAAAAGAAACATTATTATGTTACTTGCTACTACGGAACCCTTAATGGGCGAGTCCGGAAACAATCCTGGAACAATACCTCATCAATTTAGTCAATCTATATTCTGCGAGACCACTCTCCTTTCAATATCTCCAACTACCAAATTATACTTACATACTCTGACACTTCTACACTTTCTTCCAACACATTCACCTTACTTGTTACCAATTTTTTCTATTATAAATGCAAAAGTTTTTTATACCACTTAGGTGGCAGACAAGTACATGGTCCGCCTGCTGGAAAGCGGTTACCGCGGCCTATGGACGTGTGCAACTCCAGGGCCGTCCCACTCGCGCTGCAAGTTACTCTTAACTAAAGTTACTCTTGTCTGAATGTTATCTTTCACACTTACACTGTTGTAGCGAGTTTGTTGACATTTTGCATAGAGACAGATCTAGGGTGTTATTAGCAACTAATATTTGTTTTTGTTTTGTCAAGCATACATAAACGACTGGATGAATATAATTGAAATATGTCCAAAACTTGCATGTGATCCTCAGATTGGATCGAAACGTAACGATATATTATGATCTACAAAATCGGATCGAGCTTAAAATTGGCATATCAAATGGGAGGGGGGGGGGGGGTTAGACGCCAAGTAACAGTATTTGAACTGTTGCGTTCCGTTTGGTGAGTGAGAGTGCCGGAGCCCAAACTCCTATCCCATCCCCTCCCAAACTCCTTTCCCATCCCCGCCCAAACTCGGCCCTGGAGTTGCACACGTCCATAGGCCGCGGTAACCGCTTCCCATCAGGTGGGCCGTGTGCTTGTCTGCCACCTTAGTGGTATAAAAAAAAATATGTACGCAAAATCTACAAAACGGATTTCTATGCGGTTTATTATATTAGAAAGGTATTAGTCAAACTTAAAATCTGCCGCATGTTTGATTGCAATTGATTAAGAAGAACCGGAGATGAGACCAAAAATTACAACCCACCACCGCGCGGGCGGAGCCGCGGGTTTCTGCTAGTTTCATATAAACCGCGGGATAAACCGTCCATCAGACAATATTCGCGCTAAATGTCACGGTTTGTATATTGCACGGTTTGTGGTTGCAACACTTAATAACTCGCCATGAATATTGTTATTGTTATGGAGGTTTTGTGGAATTATACTGTCGTTATATCTTGTAATATTAATGAATGTTGTTTTTGGATATTTCTTAACATTAATAGTGACACTATGATTATAGACGGTAGAAGGTGGCACCTCATTAACTTCAAATCAAATGACACCTCGAAGTGCCTTTTTTTTTTGAGCGGAAATACTTCGGATACCCCCCCGCCGGCCAGCGGGAGCGGTTATGTCGGGCTTGAACCGACTAAAACCGCACGCCGTCTCGGGTGTACAGACGCCGGGGTGTAAGGTTACCCATAGAGCATATCCCTCGCACTCCGACTGACCCTGGGCCATTTCTCCTCTTGATTTCCCCGTAGAATATTCTATAATAGTACCTTTTTTTTTTCGTGCGGATATCCCTTCGGATACCTCCCGCCGGCCAGCGGGGGTGGTTATGTCGGGCTTGAACCGACTAAAACCGCTCGCACTGACCCTGGGCCATTCGCAGTGTCCCCTCTGATAACAGCAGAGGGGTACCTGGAGCGACCACGCCCCCTCGCGGGCCTTGCAGGCCCGCCATACCCCGACCCCCTCGTGCAATGGGGTCAGCTGGAACTGAAAAGGGCCTGTTGGTCAGACTCTTGGCCGTTGACGTTGACGCCAGCTACTCCAGAGGAGCAATCAATAATGCGTCATCGCCCACGTTGCCCAGGGTGCACCAAACTTGGAGGTGATCCAACCAGTCGCACCCCCACCTCGAAGTGCCTATCGCACTATAGACTGTAGTGGTAGTAACTGCGTCTTCTGAGCATGAGGCCCTGAGTTCAACTCCTGGGCCGCTCGATATGGGTTTATTGAGTTCCTTCTAGGATTTTTTCAGTAACAGTACAAAAGTCAACCTATATATATACCACTATTCTCGACCCGGGTATTGAACTAAAGATCTCATGCATAATAGTTGAACTCACTACCAGGTACACACTGTCACACCTTACATCATATACACCATGCATATGAGACCCAGGACGGCGTTTAGTTTTAGTCGGTTCGAGTCTGACATAACCTCCCTCGCTGGCCGGCAAGGGGGTATTCGTGGGGATTTCGGATATCCCCCGCCGGCCAGCGGGAGTGGTTATGTCGGGCTTGAAAAGACTAAAACCGCACGCCGTCTCAGGTACTTAGACGCCGGGGCCCAGGGCTTAGGCAGGCATTTCTCTCGCACCCCGACTGACCCAGGGCCATTATGTCGGGCTTGCACCGACTAAAACCGCACGCCGTTTCGGGTCCTTAGACGCCGGGGTGTAAGGTTGCCCATAGAGCATATCCCTCGTACCCCGACTGACCTAGGACCATCTCCGGTTTCGAGATGGCCCCCTCGGGTTTGGGAACTGCGGTGCCCCCATCTGGCCCAGGAGGGGGGGGGGGAGGGGTTCTAGTCACCCCACCGCCCGCGCCTGCTTCTGCTAGGGTGACAGGCGACCTCACCTGCCACCCTCAGGCCATCAAGTTTAATACCTCAAAATTATTATGCTAAATAGAATATTAATCTCCACCATTAAACATTAACATTTTTTTTAATTTTGACAACTCACGACAGGTCGAGTATAATTTATCTTAAACGATCTAACCTAGTTCTGTAACAAGGTGTCATATCCGCTGTACGCAACGGTAATTACATCTCTACAGTATCGACAGTAAATCATCGATATCGGGGATTGCGACACACGCCATCACTCACTTTCTAGCTCGATGACAGGAGTATCGATACCATTGTGATATTTTAAGTGTAGCTCGTTATATTTTTAATCTGTGTGTTTTTTTAAATGGGAAATAAGATGTGTCTGTTCTGTGTGTATATTTAAAAAGATATTTGGGATAAGTTACATTAACGATTATTAACTCTTGATTAAGTGGTGATAGCCCAGTGGCGTACGTAACGGACTGCTGAGACGAGGTCTCGAGTTCGATCCCCAGTCGTCCCGGGCACACATCTCTGACTTTTCGTAGTTATGTGTGCGTTAATAAATATTAATTATCGCTTGCTTAATAATGTGCCCGGTAGATGGCAATAGGCTCGCCCCCTATTACATTGGGACCTTAACATAACTGGCGAATCGTGGGTGTGTAATACACCGCTGCCTACCCCTTCGGGGATACAGGCGTGAAGTTATGTTATGTTATGTTATGTAACTCATTTAAAAAAAAAGGATGTCTGTTTATTTATTGTTTTATTGTCTTTTTTATTTAAAAGAATATTAGTAACCAAAATTACCAATATTCCCCCTAACCCCTCCAGCTAAGCTTAACTGCTTGAGTTAGGAGTGAGTTCACATCAGTAGTGTAATGGCCAGGATTCGAACCCGGAACCTCTTGATCGTAGGGTCGGCTCCTTAACCACTAAACTACCAACGCTTCTATTGTTCGCGATGGACGCAAGAACTACAGAATTTTATGCAGTTTTCTTTATTATTCTAAGTATTCGACGGCCTCTGTGGCGTAGCGGTAGTGCATTCGACTGCTCCGACAGGGGACGCGGGTTCGATTCCCGCTCCGTGCAAATATTTGTATGCATGAATATGTCTATTTGCATTGGTCTGGGTGTTTCTATGTATAATATGTATGTATTTACAAAAAAAAAGTATATAAGTATGTTTATCCGCGTTCTAGAACCCATAACACAAGCTAGTTAAACTATGCTTACTTTGGGTCTAGAAAGCGCTGTGTAGAATGTCGTAGAATATTAATTAATTAATTAATTTATTAGAAAGGTCTTGGTCAGGCTTAAAATCTGCCGTATATTTGATGGCCATTGGTTAAGTAGAACCGGCGATATGATCAAAAGTTGCGATAACCGATATACCGCGGGCGGGCATTATCTAGTTGTGGTATTTAAATGCGGCTCGTTATATTTTTAAGCTGTCAGTATAACAGTTATAATAAATTCGATTATTAAGGCAGGACGGTGTTAGTGTAAGTGCGGTAGCGTTGTTTTAATTTGCAATCGCAACGTTGCGGGTTCGAATATTATCATTAAACTATTCGATGAACGCTGTGGCGTAGTCTAAGTGATTAAGTCAGAGGTTCGATTCCCGGTCAGCGCAAATATTTATATGCATGAATATGTATGTTTGCATTGGTATGGGTGTTTGTTATGGGCATTATTAGTATATATTTAGAAAAAAAAAAGAAAAAAAAAAAATATTCTACGACATTCTACACAGCGCTTTCTAGACCCAAAGTAAGCATAGTTTAACTAGCTTGTGTTATGGGTTCTAGAATGCGGAATAAACATACTTATATACTTTTTTTTTGTAAATACATACATATTATAGATAGAAACACCCAGACCAATGCAAATAGACATATTCATGCATACAAATATTTGCACTGAGCGGGAATCGAACCCGCGCCCCTTGTCGTAGCAGTCGAATGCACTACCGCCACACCACAGAGGCCGTATCATAATATGATTATTCACATTTTAAAATCCATAACACAAACTAGTTAAGCTAAGTATATAATATATTTGAGAATTTCAAATATCTGGGATGTGTCTAGGCGGCTCAGTTGGTCAGAGCATTCCCCCTGTAAGGGACTGGTCGCGGGTCGGTCGACCTAAATGTATAGTTACTCAATAAGTTAATGAAGGCTAACGTTTTTTAACGAACGTATGTAAATGACGGTGTGTCGTTACGACAAAAGAAAGGCTGGCTACAGGTCATCATCATTATCGTGAACTGCCTGCTCTTTTCACAATTACTTGCGGTCAAGGCAACATAACATTCTCATCCATAGAAATACATATTATGCCCATTTTTTTATCGTGCGGAAATCCCCTCGGATACCCCCCCGCCAGCCAGCGGGGGCGGTGATGTCAGGCTTGAACCGAGTAAAACCGCACGCCGTCTCCGGTCTACATGCCGGGTTGTAAGGTTGCCCATAGAGCATATTCCTCACACCCAGCAGGGTTCTGTCCCGCTTCCTCTCCGCCGTCTCTTTCGCGCGCATTACCTGCTCGCAGAAACAGGTGGCGGCGTGCCACTTGCTCCCGTCGGAGACCACGGCCCTCACCATGGTCTCCAACGAGAGAACGTTCACGCCCAGGACCGCAACGAGATCCCAGCGTTGACTCGCCCACGCAGGGCACTCCACCAACGTGTGGAGCGCCGAGTCTTCGCCAGGATCCTCGCAGTGCTGGCACTGCGGCGTTGTCTCCCGATGGATGCGCCACAGATACTTTCCGAAACACAGTCGCGTTGCAGATCTTGTAGATATTTGATAGTTTATTTCGAAGTGTGCGCATCACATTTCATGTTTCTGTAGAGCAAGACCCGATTTCACCACCACAACTTATATAAGACTAGCTGTTGCCCGCTTCTCCGCCCACGTGGAATTCTGATCACGTTTCCGCTACCCATTGGAACATATTCCCGGTATGAAAAGTAGCCTATGTGTTATTCCGGACTATAGTCTATCCCTCTACCAAATTTCAGCTAGATCCGTTCAGCCGTTTTTGCTTGAAAGAGCAACAAACACACAAACATACATACTTACAAACTTTCGCGTTTATAATATTAGTAGGATACACAATTCCACCATTTTTGTTTTGTTATATCTCAAAGGGTTTATTCAGCGTTTTCGTTGAAAGTTTGTTGTAGGCTTATTTTTTTCGGACACCTCCAACAAATATCATTATATTTTAGATAATATATACAAAAACTTGACAAATTATATACTAAAACCCTCCACGAGAACCACTCTTCCATTGCTGAAAACAGCATGAAAATCGGTGCCGTAGTTATTGAGTTTATCGCGAACACACAGAAAGACGTGGTGGAAGACTTTGTTTTGTAATATGTAGTGAAAATACTTATATAGAGTTTAGAGTAAAAGCCAACATCTCCGTTCTTATACTTATAAATATTATAATATCTATAATCATCAACCTATGCTAGTCCACTGCTGGACATAGGTCTCCCCTAATGAGCGCCATAGCGCCCTGTCTTCAGCTTGCCGCATCCAGCATCTGCCCGCAGTCTTTCGCAGATCGTCATCCCACCTGGCCGGAGGGCGTCCTACACTACGTTTGCCGAGTCGCGGTCTCCACTCAAGAACACGTTTACTCCAGCGGTTGTCGGTTCTTCACGCGATATGGCCGGCCCACTGCCACTTCAGCTTGCTAATAATTTCTTTAAAGTAATAATATTGCCACATTTGGCTACCAACGGCTTTTTATCGATTTTCATCAACACTAACAAGACAGAAAGATAGCAAATATCTCCATTTAAAACATATACATTTAAAAAAATTGTAACATATATTTTTTATACCACTTAGGTGGCAGTACTTAACTTAAGCTAGGATCCTGGAAGGTGACTCTTTCTTGTGTGTATACACTAAAGTGGTATACTGTAATAACATCATATAAAGCGCGTTGATGTCTTCTCTTCGAGAGTAGTAACCCCTAGTCAATCAGCAGTCCAGAATTATTAACCCATTTATATTTCCCCTCCACAAAACTAGTATATTTGTTTATAAATACCCCCACTTTTACCGGATGCGATTAGAGCTAGTATTATAATTGAAATGGAGTACACTCCATTTCAATTATAATACTAGCTTACAATATGGAACTCATACTAAGCAATAAAAATAATTTCATGAAATTTTTGAAAAATGATACCATGGAAAAAAAAGTCTCATATTAAAATAAAATTTTAAAATAATGGAACTACTTGGACTAAAGTGTCCAACTGGTTACATCAATATAACTACAATGTAACTAGGTGGAACAGGCCATTATCTTCACTAATAATTTAAAAAAAAGAGGAAAGATTTATTTATTTATATTCGATAAACTCTGAAACTAATGAATCATTTTAAAAATTCTTGCACCATTAGAATGCTACATTATCCGTGATTAACATAGGCTATCTTTTATCCAGATATTTCTACGGGATTAGGAGTTACGCGAGTGAAACCGAGAAGCGATGCTTGCAACCAATAAGATGTTAAATGATTAGTATCGTGTAGCACTAGGGTACGTACTCACAAAGAGAGAGTTGATAATCCCATCACTGGTTAATTCCCGCTGTTAAGCTAAATTACTTGACATAGGGTATATGGAGTCCCGCCAACATCTTCGGGGCTGTTGTCTGTTGATTGACGATTGAGACTTTGGCACAGGCTTACTCTCGGCGCTGATGGGTCAGACAGCAGTCGCACCCGTAAAAGCTAAATCAGTCAGTAGGAGAGCGGATCCCGGGGCTCCAAGAAACAAACATTGGGTGCGACTGGGACTAACACTGTGGTGTTAAATAACTAGGTCTGCAAGGCGAATCGCTGCTTGCAATGTTGAGCTGAGTGGGCTTACCCGGGGTGCCCGGCAACGGACACTTGGTGAGGACACCGTGCGGTTTTAGTCGAGACACGACATAACCACCCCCGCTGGCCGGTGGGGGGTGTCCGAAGGGATTTCCGAACGTTAAAAAAAAAAAAACAGTGTCTCGCGCGGTTATTATGTAATTCCATCTGGAATTTTTTTAAGGGCGGTCATTCCTCTGTGGTAGCATTAATTTTTTCAAAATATATCCATAAACCTTCCTCTGATTGACCTCTTAAATCATGCCAAATTTGGTTCTGATTGGATTAGTAGTTTAGGAGGAGACCTGTGACAAAGAAAATCCTGAAGTCTGGTATGAGAAGCTTTCGCTCGACTTCGTCTCACTCAGCTCAATGAATAGGGATTTCACATAGGTAGTGTAAGGTTCCAACTCACGACCTCTCGATTGCCACTCAGGAATATGAACAAAACGGTTCTCAATGCGCTTTCTTGTTTCCACCGTCACGTTATTATTATTATGGTTTAAAGAAAGTATCCATACAAAGGTACAGCCTACTCTTACTTGTCATCGTAAATTTTCTATGGATTTCACAGAACCGTAAATGCGATTGGGCTTGAGGCCCTATATTGAAAATATTTTGCCTTAGCCAGATAACAGAATCGATCATTTCATAAAATTGTCGGTCATTATCTGAAGTGGTTGTATTTCATGGAACTTTACCATTTCGGTTTACCATAGAATCGAAATTTACTGGTGGTAGAAATTTGATGACACAAATTTGTCACAAAATTCGGCCGGGTGGATACCACCGTACACGATTGCGGAAAACCCTCCATAGTGATCCAATTTCGGTTTGATTGTGTTCAGGGGTCAGCAAGTGCATAGCCGGGCAGGGGGATTGTGGTCGCAGCACTAGTGGGACCGGTGGGTGTCACGCGGTGCTGCGACGACAATCCTCTTCTGATGAGGCCGTCAAGCTGAGTGCCACCATTGTTAACATGGTACGTGTACGTAATGGTGACCCTCTTTCCTGAGACTTTACCTTCAGCTTACCAGCAGGCGAGGGGAAGTCAAATTGACGGGTCCTAAATATTAAAAAAGAAAAAAAAAATCGTTAACCATAAATATACTAAACGCAGCTATTTTAGAATTTCGACTTATAAAATTGTAGCTAATAATAATAGGTTACAATATAATAATCAAAAAGTTACCTAAATGTATAAACAAGTTGAATTCTTGAGACGAGCTCAGCCGAATACAAGGGATTTTCAATTTTGCGTTTTTTTTTTTTGCGGTTTTTTATCCGATTTTTTTTATCTTGCAATGGTTCACCCCAGCACGAATCTATTACCGAAAACAGCAACTCGATAGCTCATCTCCTTCATACCCAAAACCGTGACAGAAAATTGGCAACGACGACGACGTCGACGACAACTACATAGCAATAGGGCTTTTCTACAGAAAATCCCTAAAAATACGTGCACAATCTAGGTGCACGTATTTTTTATACATTTACAATAATAGGCAGATTGATGGATAACTCTTTATTGTACAGTAATTGCCATTCAGTATGAATGTATTAAGTAATGTATTAAGTATGTCAGGATTGGAGCAATTAATTTAGTATATGCTTTTAGGATCTTCGTAGGTAGAGATCCGATTCTCAGCACTCCATGGATTCACCGTGCGGTCGCCGGGTCCATAGCGTGGTACAGAGAGGAACACCATGACGGCGACTGGGACTTGCGACCCAGATGTAGGTTTAGGGTGGCCACCTTGTGATGCATCAGCGCTCACCTCCACCGTCAGTAGTGTTCCCCCCCTACCTATCCAAATTTGGTAAGTAACAATGCCGCTTTTGATATACGTTTTAATAAAGAGCTTACTGAAGCTCTTGGCAATCCGAGGTCTTTAAGTAAGTTGTACAGGGATTTAGCTGGAATTGTGATTGTAACCTACAGCAGACGTATTTTAAGAGAATTAATAACTTTCATAACCTTATTTACGTCTGACTATTTGACTGATAATTAATATTCCCTTTTTTAGACGTATCAATGTCCATAAGCATTATTAGTAATACTATTTTTCACTTTCCATACATTTGAAAGGTACATTATCGCCAATCGACAAAGGCTTTACCAATATTGTGAGTAAATTAAATTACGATGGTTTGTGTTAAAAAAAACTCATAAACCAAAGCGAAGTGAGGGCAGGTTGCTATTCCCGAGGGGGCCATCTCGAAACCGGAGATGGCTCAGGGTCAGTCGGGGTGCGAGGGATATGCTCTATGGGCAACCTTACACCCCGGCGTCTGTAGACCCGAGACGGCGTGCGGTTTTAGTCGGTTCAAGCCCGACATAACCGCCACCGCTGGCCGGCGGGGGGGTATCCGAAGGGATTTCCGCACGATAAAAATAAAAATACTAAACGCAGCTATTTTAGAATTTCGAGTTATAAAATTGCAGCTAATAATTATAGGTTACAATATAATAATCAAAAACTTACCTAAATGTATAAACTAGTTGAATTCTTGAGACGAGCTCAGCCGAATACAAGGGATTTTCGATTTTTTTATCTTGCAATGGTTCACCCTAGCACGAATCTATTACCGAAAACAGCAACTCGATAGCTCATCTCCTTCATACCCAAAACCGTGACAGAAAATTGGCAACGACGACGACGTCGACGACAACTCCATAGCAATAGGGCTTTTCTACAGAAAATCCCTAAAAATACGTGCACAATCTAGGTGCACGTATTTTTTATACATTTACAATAATAGGCAGATTGATGGATAACTCTTTATTGTACAGTAATTGCCATTCAGTATGAATGTATTAAGTAATGTATTAAGTATGTCAGGATTGGAGCAATTAATTTAGTATATGCTTTTAGGATCTTCGTAGGTAGAGATCCGATTCTCAGCACTCCATGGATTCACCGTGCGGTCGCCGGGTCCATAGCGTGGTACAGAGAGGAACACCATGACGGCGACTGGGACTTGCGACCCAGATGTAGGTTTAGGGTGGCCACCTTGTGATGCATCAGCGCTCACCTCCACCGTCAGTAGTGTTCCCCCCCTACCTGTCCAAATTTGGTAAGATCCTAACAATGCCGCTTTTGATATACGTTTTAATAAAGAGCTTACTGAAGCTCTTGGCAATCCGAGGTCTTTAAGTAAGTTGTACAGGGATTTAGCTGGAATTGTGATTGTAACCTACAGCAGACGTATTTTAAGAGAATTAATAACTTTCATAAACTTATTTACGTCTGACTATTTGACTGATAATTAATATTCCCTTTTTTAGACGTATCAATGTCCATAATCATTATTAGTAATACTATTTTTCACTTTCCATACATTTGAAAGGTACATTATCGCCAATCGACAAAGGCTGTACCAATATTATGAGTAAAGTACAATGGTTTGTGTTAAAAAAAACTCATAAACCAAAGCGAAGTGAGGGCAGGTTGCTATTATTCATACATGTAAAATTCCCAGCTCTTCGCATAAATACTTTTTTTTAATCCCTCCAACTAAGCTTAATTCTTGGTGTTAGGAGTAGGTTCACCTCGGTAGTGTAATGGCCAGGATTCGAACCCGGAACCTCTCGATCGTAGGGTCGACTCCTTAACCACTAAGCTACCGACGCTTTTATGCTAAACATTCTACTAGTGAAATCAAAAGTTTAAAAATCCCAATGCATTGCCCAAAACGAATAGTTCACGCACGCCATCTTTATCACGTACGTAAGTGAAAGTCCATCTACTCCTTATGTACTTACATCTTACTGTACTACGAATGTAGTTAGGAAATAAGGATTAGTGCTAACCGGATCACTTTTTGTCCAGCCCAGCGTGTGCGACATCGCGCTAGTCGGTCGGTTGGTTTTTGTCGTGCGAGTGAACGTGCCCTTTCGCAACAGATTAATATCGTACACTTTACTGAGAATATGTTTGGTAGCTATATTTGTACTAGACAAACATTTCGGATGAATTATTTTATGTAGACTATCTACAGTGTTGGAGTGAGGAGACCATGGAGAGTGTTGGATAGAAGTTTCACCCCCAAATCTTTTTTAGCCGCATGTTATAGGAATTGACGATTGATTTGATTACACTGATTACTCAAAAAGTCAAGATTATTGCTTCTGCATTAACATTTGTGGCCAGATACGCAAGGCAATCTATACCAATTAATAAAATTGAAATGTCTGTTTGTTATATTAAAATAACAGATTTTTACTAATTGCACATGAATGTATAACAAAAACAACACAACACTTAACTTACAAGCACTACTACAAACACTAACTTAACAAAAATACAATTTTTATAATTTTTGTCTGTCTGTCTGTCAGTTTGAAAGAGGTAATCTTGGAAAGAGCTGGGCCGATTTTGACGGGACTTTCACTGGCATCTGCCACATTACCTATTTCACCTAACCTATTAGGCTTCTTTAATTTTAGAAAAATAATTAGGGTTCCGCGCAAAAAAAAGGAAAACCGCAAAATTGTGAATAAAATCTGATTTACTCTGGAATGGCTGGGCCGATTTTAACGGGACTTTTACTGTTAGATAGGTAATGTTACAAGGCGTAGCATAGGTTACTTTAATATTCAAAATATAATTAGGGTTCCGCGCAAAAGAACTAAAACCATAAAAATTGAAATCCACGCGGACGAAGTCGCGGACACAGCTAGCAGGTAATAAAGTTTGTGAGAAAAGAATCTAGCAACAAACATAATTAGCTGAATTACCGCTACGTTTCCAGATTCCAGAAAGTTCTTTAATAGAACCGCAGAGGTAGTCACGACAATTAACTTACTTACATTTATGTTTAACGCTTTGAGAGGCAGGCGTATTAATAACCAAACTCCTTCGGGGTGAGCCGTGAGAACAATTACGACTAATAACGTGGAGGACGTATCAGTCCAACTTCGTTAATTGCTGACCTATGTGAGAGCACGTCAGTGTTTGTGACCTCCGCTGTTATGTACCCGTATGAACCCATTATATTGAAGCTTACGTGCAGGAAATAACTTAACACTTTACTTAATAATTCTAGTTTTTTATATGCTCTCATACCTGTCGGGGAAGGCAGATGCGTGTTAGTAACCAAGTTTCACTAACTGGTTTCAGTCATACGCAGTATAGCGTTAACATAATTAAGAATTGAAAAGGGTATTCTAAGGTGGTTTGGGCACTTGGAACGAATGAGTCATGAGCGAATGATACACCAAGTATATAAGGCAGATGTAAGTGGGCAGGCAAGCCGGGGTCGACCTCGCAGAACATACAAATTAATGAGGTTTCATAAAAAGGTCAGGTCAAAAGCACTCGAAACCGGCGGGCTTGCATGAAAGGTTTAATGACAGTGAAGGAAGCTGTTGGCGGGCCGATGTCTCTGCCTACTCCGGAGGGAAAAAGGTGTGAGTATATGTATGTATGTATGTTGTCGCGTTTTTCTTGCCCGTCCTTTTGTAAAGAATACTAGCTACCCCTCCATCAAAGCTAAATAAATAGTTTATTTGTTTATTGTTATTCCAGGTCTGTCTTATGTCTGTTCCCCAAACCGGGGCAGGACGGGAACACCGTGGTTCCCAAACCCTAGGGGGCCATCCCGAAACCGGAGATGGCCCAGGGTCAGTCGGGGTGCGAGGGATATGCTCTATACCTTACACCCCGGCGTTTTAAGACCCGAGACGGCGTGCGGTTTTAGTCGGCTCAAACCTGACATAACCGCCCCCACTGGCCGGCGGGGGGGAATCCGAAGGAATTTCCGCACGAAAAAGATAAAAAAGGTATTATCTGTTAAGATACAGACCTCTGTGATATACCGCCCTCTGCGGTGTACAACAATACATGACCAAAAAAATTAAATAGAGTATACTCTTCTCACACGCATTAACAATTTTACAGGTCATAATCATGCAGCTAATCTGATACACTAATAGTAGGCTTTACATTATGAAGTTATATTTCTATTGGCGCGTTAGGTAATTTTTACGATGCGCACGCACACCGTCAAGTAGAAAAACCGACACGCTAAAAACTAACCCATTTCCAGATGACCTAGAAACTTGATATTTGGCGTCAAGGTAGACTGTGAGGCATATAGAAAGGAAGAAATTTTAAAACTGAAAATGATTTTATTATTATATTATTATTATTCTTTTTTGTTTTCAGCATATATACGCCAAAGTCCCGTAGTAGAGCTATTAACGAAGGAGATAAAGTGGGCTAGAATTTGACCGATATTATTCATGAATATTTTTTTTTCCTTCTTTGGCAAATATGTAACGAATGCCAGTGTCAACTAATTTGATAAATTTGAATTTATAATGCAACATTTTCGTCATTTAGACAAAGTCAAGTAAAGTCCTTCACATAGTCTTAGTCAAGTTAAAGTCCTGCTCTAGTAAATTAGTGAAGGCTTCTTTGGAGTTTTGAAAACAACACGCAAAATCACATTTCACGGTAAATATGCCACTTTCCGCACACGCACACATCGTCATCGTCGACAACATGCCCACACTTGTGCATGTTGTCGACGACATTATGTCTAAAAACCCACCATTTTTACACATAAAAACTCGAGATTACACAAATTTGAGGAAATGAAACAGTGGCTCGAATGACTCGATGCGTCTTCTCCCGTGTTGGCGCCAAAACTCTCATTAAAAATTATACGTACGACATAAACAAACAATGACAGGAACTGACATGGATGACATTCTGTCATTGTTTCTTTAATAGAAAAGTAGGTACTATCAAAAGAGTCGAACGTATTCACAAAGGAGTATCATGTCATATATATAATTAAAAATTTAATAAATATTACTTTCAAGAAGTATACTTACGTGCATACATAAGTACACACACACTTTTTTTCTTAAATATCGCATGTCTGACACCGTAACCACTAGGCTACCATCGATTGATAGACATCGGAAGGTGTTTCTTAGTATTGCCTAATTAAGCGTAGCGAACCGAAGGCGAGCGAAGCGTCTTTCGTTTCAAAGTTGCATTTCAAACAAATGATACTCCTCCGAGACCGTTTGACCGATCTCGACCAAATTTGCCACGGTGATCAAGTAGACATTACTGAGTGTCGTAAGGGGTCGAATGTCCAGATCGGTCTTACCATCGAGGAATAATCACCGAAAAACCAAATCAATGGAAAAAGTTGACCGGTCACGTTGACCTATTGTTGGATAGGCAAATCTCGCTACGCTTAAGTTTGGGTTGATTGCGAAGCTGGTAACCGTCCCAGTATGTACAAGCTTCTATATCTTCGAAGGAAATACACAGAGTCGTGTTAGCACCCTGTCTATTTCCATCTGTATTTTACAGTTCCACGTGATAGCAGATTCAAACACCGATTCGAATCTGGTATGTCGTGCACTGCAGTCGTATTCAAACATTCAACAAAGACAGGCCATGAACTGTTTACTCATACGTGGCATTGAATCCCATTAAAAACAGCTTGTTACACAGAAAAAATAATCACCTTGTTAATTCCATTCTGCAATTTATTTGTCAAGATACTAACTCTAAATTATCCATTCATTAGTTCCCAAAATTGTGCAATCTCTGAACAAAAATGAGTCCGAGTCACTTAAATATAAAAAAAAAGTTTCACCACAGTTTTCTGAGCAAACTATTTATAAAATTAGGATTACTTAATGCAAAGGTATTTTAATTAAAGACAGGGACAATTGGTCCCACGGCTGTGGGACTCCGATTTATATATAAAGGTGTTATTGTAAAGATTACATCAGCGTTATGATTAATTGAGGCTGTAAGCTTGAACAAATTAAGAGACATTGTTAATTGAGGACCTGCCTGACGCGGTAGTTGAGGGTTCCGCTGCAATGTCAAGGGTAGCGGGATCGTTTACTACTCAGTGCAAATATCCATGTGTATCTATTTTGAGCTCTATAATATTTATATTGTGAAGTAGCGGAAGCGAAAGGACCAAAGGTGTATGTCTGTATCCTAGTAAGTGGACTAATGTTTGTGGTCTCTGCCTACCCCAATAGGAAAGAGACGTGTATGTATCTTTACAAAAACTAGGAAAAAGTCACAGTTCAAGCTAAGCTTAGTTTGAGTTTTATGAGTTGAGTAATTAGAGGTTATAATTACTCAACTCATAAGACATAGGTATTAATTAAAACATAGGTATTAATTATATTTAATTAATATATTTAATAAATTTTATATTTTAAGGGATAAGCTTCAGATTAAATAAAATATAACAAAAATTATAATTTGAAATTTATATATAGGCCGCGGTAGCCTAGTGGTATGGGTAATGGACTGCTGAGACGAGGTCTCGGGTTCGATCCCAGGTTTTACCATGGCACACACCAATGACTTTTCGATGCTTTTCGAAGTTATGTGTGTATTTATCGCAGGCTTATAAGTGCCCGGTTAATGGCAATAGGCTCGCCACCTATTACATTGGGACCTAAACATAAACTGGCGAAATGTGGGTGCTAGCACCTCTGCTTACCCCTTCGGGGATATAGGCGTGAGTTTATGTTATGTTATGTTATAATTAATATTGTTAATAAATTATAATTTATTATAAATAATTTTAAATTTAATTTTTTTTTTTTAATGACGCAATGAAACTATATGGTATACTGTGAACCGGCGCGCGCCATTAAAAAAGTTCTATAAAAATATCTCAGAACCTGTTCTGAATCCGTGAACGTCACAGACAGTTTTATTTTAATTTGGTCAAGATGAAATAATATAATCTATTAGAAATCCGTCAAATATTGTTTGTCATGCTTTCTCAGTAAGGGCCTGCACTGTGCCCGCGCGCATGTTATGTCGCGAACCAATTGTGTTTTGGACGACTCGCCTAACGCAATGTTGCTCTATATATTTACTCGAAACAGCAGTCGGGCGCACGTGCACTTCTGTACGCTCGCCCTAACATCGACTACAGGGATAGGCAGGGTACAGTAAAGTCAGATATCTCCCGTAGAATTGAGAATTTCATATTTTTCTGAAGTCGGTTAAAAATAGAAAACTACTTACTATTTTCTATTACCATTTTCTTTTTTTTATTGTACTCATAGTATCAGTATTGTTAGAAAGTAATATTCATAATATCAAGATCAATATAAGGGAAACGCACAATTAATTGGCGAACTCACTCAACTGAAGATGAGACCGACGCGTTGCTCAGACTCAACCTTCCAAAACGTTTTTTTTTTACGTTAAATCTATCTTTTTCTGCGTTTGTACATGAGGACATCTCCAAGGGTATTTATAAAAGGAATATATTCTAATTAGAACATTTTACACAGCACAATCTAGACTCAAACTAAGCGTAACTACTAATTCGAGTGCCAGAAAGCGTATAAACTTACATTATTATTATTTTTTATTTTTTTATACCACTAAGGTGGCAGACAAGCACAGGGCCCACCTGATGGGAAGCGGTTACCGCGGCCTATGGAAGTGTGCAACACCAGTGGCGTTACACTCGCGCTGCCGACCCTGTAAAAGAAAGGGGATGGGAAAGTAGTTTGGGAGGGGATGGGAAAGGAGTTTGGGAGGGGATGGGAAAGGAGTTTGGGAGGGGATGGGAAAGGAGTTTGGGCTCCGGCACTCTCACTCACCAAACGGAACGCAACAGTTCAAATACTTGGCGTCGATATTCTGTGAGAGGGTGGTGCTTCCCCGGTCGAGTCGGCCCGTTCATGCAACGGCCAAAATGACTGTTACTTGACTCTACTACTCATTTCGTAAATATATACACTATACAAATGAATAAAATTGAATTATCTGTTTTTAATATTAAATTAACGAATTTGATAATGATTGTACATGAATGTATACGCGATACTTATAACAAAAGTACAGAATCGAACCCGCGCCGCGCCCCTGTCGTAGCAGTCGAATGCACTACCGCTACGCCACAGAGGCCGTCGATTATAAAACTGTACATTAGTTTTGTCTGTACATAGGAGATGTTAAAAAAAACAATTATGTTAAATGACCGATTCTGAACGAAATATACTTTTTTTGGAATTCTTTTCTATGTTTCTGTTTGTTCACGATGGACGACAAAACCATTGAACGGTTTTTGATGCAGTTTTTAGGGTTCCGTTGCCAAATGGAAAAAAACGGAACCCTTATAGATTCGTCATGTCTATCTGTCTGTCCGTGGGTATGTCACAGCCACTTTTTTCCGACACTATAAGAACTATGCTGTTGAAACTTGGTAAGTAGATGTATTCTGTGAACCGCATTAAGATTTTCACACAAAAATAGAAAAATACATTAAATTTTGGGGGCTCCCCAAACTTAGAACTGAAACTCAAAAAAAATTTTTTTCATCAAACCCATACGTGTGTGGTATCTATGGATAGGTCTTTAAAAATGATATTGAGGTTTCTAATATCATTTTTTTCTAAACTGATTAGTTTGCAAGAGAGACACTTCCAAAGTAGTAAAATGTGCCCCCCCCCCCTGTAACTTCTTAAATAAGAGAATGATGAGACTAAAAAATATATATGATGTACATTACCATGTAAACTTCCACCGATAATTGGTTTGAACGAGATCTAGTTAGTAGTTTTTTTTTCAATCCATCATAAATCGTAAACCGCTTTACCTTTCATTCAATCAACTCAAATATAAAAAGAAAAAAACATTATTATGTAACTTGCTGCTACGGAACCCTTCATGGGCGAGTCCGACTCGCACTTAGCCGCTTTTTTATGATAAGTAATAAATATTCTACGACATTCTACACAGCGCTTTCTAGACCCAAAGTAAGCATAGTTTAACTAGCTTGTGTTATGGGTCTAGAATGCGTATAAACATAATTATATACGTTTTTTTGTGAATACATACATATTATACATAGAAACATCCAGTCCAATGCAAATAGACATATTCATGCTTACAGATATGCACACATGCATACAGATATTTGCACTGAGCGGTAATCGAACCCGCGCCCCCTGTAGTAGCAGTCGAATACACTACCGCTATGCCACAGCGTCGAAGCGTGACTTATGCCAAATCTGCATGCTGAACCGATTTAGCCAAAATTTGGCATGAAATTTAGAATAGTAGTAATTTGCCGCAATAAAAGGTTTCTACGCGGGTGAAGCCGCGGACAGCAGCTAGTAACCAACAAGTCAATATCTAATATTGATAGATATTTTTTTTTTTTTTTACGTGCGGAAATCGCTTCGGATGCCCCCCCGCTGGCCAGCGGGGGTGGTTATGTCGTGTCTCGACTAAAACCGCACGGTGTCCTCCCCAAGTGTCCGTTGCCGGGCACCCCGGGTAAGCCCTCGAAAGGATAACCCCAGGGTTGCCGGCGGACTTTGGCCGCCACCGCGGCCTCGCCTGGTGGGGTCGGGTTTTATCCCGCTTCGGTGAGTTGGCAGGCGTGTGTAGGGCACACACGACACGCCTCCGCCACGGCCTGCTTCTGTAAGAACGGCGAGTCGGCCAACTGCCGTCCTCAGGCCCCGATCATGGAGGTCGGTAGTCCCGGGCGTAGATGAGTCTGCGGCGTCCTCGCCGCAGACTGCGAAACTCGGGGGGCAGGATAGACTTGTTAAAATAATGCATATGATCGATTTTAAAGTAGGGACTTCGGTATAGCTTTTGCCAAATGTCTTGAAAAAACGTCAAATAACTCCCGCATGTTATATACTGGCCAACCATAAAAAAACAATAAAAGGATATATTAATTTAATAACAGCGATGATCCAGACTATGAACCGTCTCAGAAAGTGGAATGTCCAACAAAACGGACTATAAATTTGAGACCACGAGCTGGAAATAGGCATAAAGCAAATCTTGTAGAGCTGGAAGCGTGTTGCGCCCATAACCAGTTAAAATTATGGGTTTAGTACAATAAGAATACGTATTTTAAATTTCTTTAATATACCACAGCACATCGGGTAAGAACACGCAAGAATATACAATAACCAAAAGACAGTGTTGTCAACTAATACATATTATCTTTCCTTTATATTAATAGAGTTCAATTTATACTCTTTTCTTATAACTAGGTTCTCAATATATATCTACTAGCTGATACCTGCGGCTTCGGCCGCGTGGACGTCGGTAACCGGTTTCTGGTCATATCTCCGGTTGTACTTAACCAATTGCAATCAAACATACGGCAGATTTTAAGTCTGACCAACACCTTTCTAACAGAAAAAAACACATCAAATCTGTTCAGTATTTTTCAGTATTTTAACTCGATCTGCGCATAGATTGCATTGTCAAGATCTTTACCCATAGTTATACAACAGTGGAATACCTTTTTCTTCGTGCGGAATTCCCCTTAGATACCCCCCTGGCGGGGAAGGTTATGTCGGGCTTGAACCGACTAAAACCGCACGCCGTCTCGGGTATTCAGACGCCGCGGTGAAAGGTAGGTAAGGTAAGGCATTTTCCTCGTACCCCGACTGGCCCAGGGCCATCTCCGGTTTCGAGATGGCCCCCTCGGGCTTAGGAACCACGGTGTCCCCATCTTACCCCGGAAAAGGGGAGGGGCGCTTGCGCCCCGCCGCCCGGACCTGCTTCTGCAGGGGTGACAGACGGCCTCACCTGCCACCCCCAGGCCTGCACCATGGAGGACGCCTGAGTCGCCTGCGCCGCGCGGCTAGCATGTTGCGGGCTCGGCGGGTCGGGAGAGTTCTAAACCTCTTCCGGGCGCGCTCCGCCGCCTCCTTCTCAAGCATTTCTTGGTCGCAGAAGGAGGTGGCGGCGGCAACAGTAGAATACCTATCATTTTCTAGGTTCGCAATGTAAAAATGTACAGATACAATAGCCATTGAAATTGCGAGTTACCATTATGAGTCGATCCCGTTTCACTGGCAATTAAAAGTCATAATTTGAGTCATTGGTACATCGAGACGATTTAATAACAGTAATAGTGAAAACTAAGACGATTAGATTAACAAAATGAGCTTAAGTAACGCACCGCTCTAGTATTAGTTATGTTAAACAAACATTACATTTCTCTAAATGTACTTTTATAGCACTCATTTTAAAGTACAATTGGAGAAATGAAATTTAAGACGTCGCGTCGCTACTATTTGTGTGAAAGTGCAAGGGATTTGTTAATTGTTGTAGAGATATTTACATTTATATTCATGAATTTTTTTTTACATCATAAGTATGCTGATTTTTCTTTTATACCTCTTCGGCAGCAGACAAGCACACGGCCCACCTGATGGGAAGCGATTACCGCGACCTATGGATGTGTGCAACAACAGAGGCGTCACACTCGCGCTGCCGACACTGTAAAAACCTTCTAATGCCCTTCTTGGAGAACCCCATATTGTAGCCGCAGCAGGGAGATCATACCACAGTCTGAGGGCGCACGGAATGAAGTGCCTTGCATACCTCACTGTACGCACTGTTTACGGTAGCAACATGTGAGAATTAGATAATTCTCTGCCTGCGGCGAGCGGCGCAATGATAGAATGTCATTTTATGAATGAAAGATTAATCCGTTTGAACACTGACAAAACAAAACAAGGTCTATCAGCCGGTATGAATGGTGCGCATAACTGCGTATTTTGGGCTAGCCGATGTTAGGGATACACATTCTTAGGGACACTTGACACATTTAATTTTTTTTTTACTGGCAATGCCGCCAACATCAAAATATTAAAGATTTTTGTACTTTTTAATTGTACGAAATATGCCACTAGTAGCACTACAGAGCCGTATTTTGCGTCTTTTTACCCGACTGCGCCAGAAGGAGGGTTATGTTTTTCGAGAGTATGTATGTATGTATAATTGTTTGGCACGCTCTGCAGCCTGAACGGCTTGATGAATTTTAGCTTCAGAGGTGGCTTTTCGTATTTACTGTGAGAGTGCTACTGGGTTTATCAAAATTAATAAAAAAAAACAAAATGGCGGATTTTTGGAGCTAAAATATATGTTGATCAAAATAAATAAAAAATTTCATTCAAAATAGGGTATCAAACTCTTCAGTTTGATAAGTTTGAATGAAAATTTTTCCCCTCTTCAGCTCTGAAGAGTGGTTTCAAAAATATGTATGTAATGACTAAAAAGTATATGTACAATAAATATTATGAATTAAAAAACCAAATAACCCGACTGCCATAAAACGACCGAAACAAATTTGATAGCAGGCGGGATTCATTTGCAAACCATAAACCGAAAGAAAATTAATGGGTCCCGCCCGAAGGGATTTCCGCACGTAAAAAAAAAAAATGGGTCCCGCCTGCTATCAAACTAGTTTCGGTCTTTTCAGGGCACTCGGATTTTTTTATATTTTAACTAAATTTTTTTTCCTACACGTAATACTGTTCCCATCTCATCATTATCAACATCACGCGTAAGTCCCGGTTGCATCCAACTTTGGAGCCCGGAGTCCGCTCTCCTACTCCTTCTCTTGGTTTGGGTTATTTCGGCTTTTGTGGGAGCGACTGCTATCGGACCTTCCAACTCTGAGAGGAAAGTTTGCGTCAGAGCCTCGTCTTTTAATCAGCAGGCGTACCGGCTAGCACTGTGCACGATAAGGGTCTACATATTCTTTGGACACACAGCCATGCCAGGCCCGGACAGTCTGGAGATGGCGATTCTCACTTGCCGTGCAGAGGTTACCAGGAATAGAGGACGCGCGCCGTCAAGATGGACGGATACGATCAGAGAGGCCACCAATATGACGCAGAACGCAATACGTTTGGCTCAGGACCGAATAGCCTGGAAGAATTTGTTGGGCCCCGAAGATCTTGGATCCTGTACTAGAGAAGGGTTTTTTTTTTACGTGCAGAAATCCCTTCGGATACCCCCCCCGCCGGCCAGCGGGGTCGGTTATGTCGTGTATGTACCAACTAAAACCACACGGCGTCCTGCCCAAGTGTCCATTGCCGGGCACCCCGGGTAAGCCCTCGAAAGTATAACCCCAGGGTTAAAAGGCCCCATATACCCTTGAAAAAGTATTCATTGAGGCTATCAAACTAGAAACCACCATCCGTTAGAGTGAAGTGAATAGCCACACCGGGTCGTTTCTTAGAGGAAGTATATTTACTGTCGGATAAATAATAGCCTTTTCAGTTAGTCATCTTTTACAACACCCACAGGAATAATGGAGTAAATGCGATTGAAACAATTAAACCTAAAGTTATTGTGGTTAATTAACCACAAATAATATGTTAATTTGGTAAAATAACCTCAAATAATAAGTTATTATGGTCAAATAACCGCACATAATATGTTATTTTGGTTAAATGACCACACATAATGTGTAATTTTGGTTAAATGACCACACATAATGTGTAATTTTGGTTAAATAACCACAAATAATATGATAAATAACCTCGAAAGCTATCACAGAGCGCTGTTACACAACCATAGAGGTTACACCCGAGATTTACTCACGTTGATATCCATCAATGGGCAGCTATTGTGTACTAATAATACGCGGCGAACTGTACGCAATGAAACGCGAACAATGGGCGGATTTGATGCATCTCAGATTCGAGATACTGTTTAGGAGTTGTGATGATAATTGTTTTTTGTGAATAACGGAAAACGAGATTTAATTGACAATAGCTTTGGGGTTTTCCTTTCAAATAGTTTTTTATTGAAGGTGGCAAACAAGTATATCGTTGAAGTACACAATGTTCAATGAAATTTTTAAGCAATTAGTATGCTTACTTTTCCTATAGATTTTGATCGAAAAAAGAGAACATCTAGGAAGGGACTTGAACCCGCGACCAGTCCCTTACAAGGGGAATGCTCTGACCAACTGAGCTACCTAGACAAGTCCCAAAAAAAATGTTTAAAATGATTGTAAAGTCATTCTTGTTCGCAAGAATTACGGTAAATGGCTCCAGCGTCAACTTGAGACGTATATTATATATCGGAGAGTTTCGATTATCTGGGAGGTGTCTAGGTGGCTCAGTTGGTCAGAGCATTCCCCCTGTAAGGGACTGGTCGCGGGTTCAAGTCCCGTCCTAGATGTTCTCTTTTTTCGATCTAAATCTACACAATTTTTTTAATGCACTCCTTACTATCATACCCAGTTCTTGATTTGGCATGTCGTCTTTGTTTCGTAGAGTGTTCTCTCTATAGTACATCGAAATATCAATTTGATACCTTTATAGAGTAGTTGAAACCGATTGTTTTTAAAAGAGATTAAAACTGTTGCTTCGGTTTTAACTACCCTTGATAATATCATGCTGTGGATTATGTGACAGTTTCCATAGAGTTAATGGTTTTGACATTTAATAAAAACAAACTGATTTGACATGACAGTCAAGTACTTTTTATAAATGTGGTAAAGTATACATTTTGAATATTGTATAAGTTACTTGAGCAATTATTGTTTCATATCATAATATATTTAAGTACATGTATAATATGTAGGTATTTACAAAAAAAATGTCGTGCACCCTTCCAGCTCAGCTTAATTTCTGGGTGGGTTCACGTTGGTAGTGTAATGGCCAACTTTCGAACCCGGGACCTCTCAATCGTAAGGACGACTCCTTAACCGCTAAGCCATTCATACTAGCCAATTGTTTTACCTACTAACACTTACTACAGTGTAGATACTTATGCATTTTGTCGGGGTGCGAGGGATATGCTCTATGGGCAACCTTACATCTCAGCGTTTTAAGACCTGAGACGGCGTGCGGTTATAGTCGGTTCAAGCCCGACGTAACCGCCTCCGCTTGCCGGTATCCGAAGGGATTTCCGCACGAAAAAAAAAGGTACTTATGCATTTTATTATGACGGCGTGCAGTTTTAGTCGGTTCGAGTCCGACATAATTTGGTTTGAGGGTTTTCTTGGAAATTTTAGCACGAAAAAAATGCATTTAAAAAAAAACTGCCTTTGTGACCAGAAGGCTGGCTTCTTTTTAGCAAAGAGAATAAGTATTGCCATACAACGTGGCAATGCTGCCAGTCTTCTGGGCACGTTACCACAGGAGGCATGCGATGCGGAGGAATTCCACGATGCATTTTAGGTTTAAGTTTCTTATAATTATTAATTTTATTTTAGTTTTATTTAGTTTAGTTAGATTTACAAAATAATCTATGTTTTTTTTATGGGTTAAATAAATTTTGTTCCTTTATACTAGAATGTGGTTGTGGCGTTTACAGGCTCTTGGTACATTATGTTATTAGACACTATTGATCCGAGTGTTTTGTATGGAATAAGTAAGGCATGTTTCAACTTGTTAATAGGCAGACTGCGGTGGAACCAATCATCTTAATTGAATTAATATCATATTTCCTCACTTACTTGCGTTGAAACTAACTCGTTTAAAATATATACATATTTTTTTAAAAGCGGCGATAGCCCAGTGGTTTACGTAACGGACTGCCGAGACGAGGTGTTTAGTTCGATCCCCAGTCGCCCCGGGCACACACTTCTAAATTTTCATAGTTATGTGTGTATTTAAAATGTTTATTATCGCTCGCTTAGTAATGTGCCCGGTAGATGGCAATAGGCTCACCCGCTAATACATTGGGACGTAAACAAAACTGGCGAATCGTTGGTGTGTAATACACCTCTGCCTGCCCCTTCGGGGATACAGGCGTGAAGTTATGTTATGTTATATTTTTTTTAATATCCTGCTTGTTTGTGAAACCATAGTCGCCAATTATGTTTTAGTACTATCATCATCATGCTCGGCGTCCGGGGCCTGCTTGTTATTTTTGATTGGTATGTCAGCTTTACCGGGAGCGACTGCCGTCTGACCTCTTAACCCTCAGAGGAAAGCCTGTGCCAGAGCGTCGTCCGTCAATCAGCAGGAGGACTGGCTTCCAGGTGTGGTTGGCAGGTCTTGGCGGGGCCCATACACGTGTGCAGTGAGTAAATTGCTGTTAACTGGACTCTTTTGCGAGATAAAGTGCACGTTTTACTCATTAATCAAAATATATAAATTGGCGGCGATAGCTCAGTGGTGTACGTGGTGTATAGACTGCCGAGACGAGAAGAACGAGCCGTGAAGTTATGTAGTGTAAATAAATTAATGTTTGTAAATAAAGATGCTTTTTCACGCCTCGCTTAAAGGACCCGGAACTTTTTTTTTTATTTTTTATATTTAGGACACGTCAAATTGACTTCACCTCGCCTGATGGTAAGCTGAAGGTAAAGTCTCAGGAAAGAGGGTCACCATTGCATACACATACCATGTTAACAATGGTGGCACTCAGCTTGACGGCCTCATCAGAAGAGGATTGTCGTCGCAGCACCGCGTAACACCCACCGGTCCCACTAGTGCTGCGACCACAACCCCCCTGCCCGGCTATGCACTTGCTGAACCCTGAACGTAATTAAACCGAAATTGGATTACTATGGAGGGTTTTTCGCAATCGTACACGGTGGTACCCACCCGGCCGAATTTTGTGACAAATTTGTGTCATCAAATTTCTACCACCAAGAAGACGGAAACACGTGTGCTAGTTAAGAATTAAAATCTTGATAGTGCGGCGAAGAAAAGAGGTGAAATTGTTTGCACCGTGTTGGGGTGATGCCTTGGACGTGTTGTGCAGTATAGGAAAGGAGAGGGTGGAACTTATTGGACGAGCTCATCGGAACACTCGCCATTATAGAGGCGGTAGAATACTGCCAGAGAGGCAAGATCTCTACGCAACTGCAAGCGCTCGAATGTGTTGATGACCTTAGGACTCTTAATATTGCGGACCGCACGTCGCTCCAACCTGTCGAGAGCATCTAGTAAGTACTAAGCAGAGCCATCCCAGAGATGAGAGCAGTATTTCACGCTAGAACGGATTTGTGTCTCGTATCAAAGATACCGCTCTGCTCCGGCGTGAAAAACTGTGTCTCTTTGTTCAGGAGTCCGAGTTTATTTTATGATGCTCACAATGTAGTTTTTGTTGTTCAGTTTGCTATTATAGTTATTATTCAGTTCCTATTACCAATACCAGTAAAATATAACATAACATAACTACAAGCCTGTATCCCCGAAGGGCTAGGCAGAGGTGTATTACACATATATTATATATATTTTCATAATTATTTTTTTAATGATTTAGTGACAAAGTGAAACTGAAATAATGTGAACTTTCATAATATTGAAACTGTGCTGTGGGAAAGTGGGATGGTGCTATGTAGAGTGTATAGTTCCGACTCTCTTTCTCGCCCAGGAAAACGAACGCTTATAGCGCGTCATGGAAGGTCCACTGAACTTAAATATTTATGCAAACTGTTTGTTGTCTGTATGTGAACTCTTTATTGAGCCTTCTCGTTAATTAAGTTATCCCATAAGGCATATCTAAGTTTTATTAGGTAGTATTAGAGTTAACGGGATATTTACCATGTGGTTCTAAGAATGTCCGATATTTCGGCACTCCAGTTCCTCCGTGATCATGGCGCTTGCAACAGTGCCGAAATATCGGACATTCTTAGAACCACATGGTAAATATCCCGTTAACTCTAATACTTATGTTAGTGACCATGATAGTTTAAATACCTATATTTATTAGGTAGGGTTACCGTAGGTTGCCGATAACCACATTTATTTACAACTACTGGTCACGCGGTCCCATCCGGCTTATAACGTGAAGTTATATACATATATAGATAGCTTCCTCCATAAACAAGCTATCTAGTGCATAAGCGTTTTCCAAATGGAACCGGCAGTTTCTGAGATGATTATTCAATCAATTACACTTATCAGGTACCTAATAGAACTTAATAATAAGAATGCGAATGGTTTTCAGTTGTTATTCTTTCCTTCTTCACGCTTGATTAACTTTTAGTAGTTTAATATATTTATACTTGAACTTAATACTCGAATATCCCCGGAAATATTTCCGTAAGCATTAACCAAGGTTTATCTCGTAACAATGTGTAAATTCTGTCATTGGTGCAATTACACCCACGTTTCACTAGCTTTGTTTGTCGGCCCCATGTACGTAATAAGAAATAAGCCTATTGCCATCAATCGGGTACTACTTGATGGGGCTGTGTATTCACTAACATTATGAGGTTTTTTAATTTATAAAACGGTTTATCAGCTTTATTTATAAGCTTTATCATTTAAAATTATTTCTTTGAACAAAATTCATTTTTAATATTTTTAGCTATAAATATGCGATCTTTTCAACATTCAGTAGTACTCAAAATCTTCCCATCTTCTTACAAAAATAGGGAAAGAACTTTACTAAGAAGACCTTACCTACTTCAAAACGGTCTAAAATAGAACACTACTATGTA
Source organism: Cybosia mesomella (assembly GCA_946251805.1). NCBI lineage: Eukaryota > Metazoa > Arthropoda > Insecta > Lepidoptera > Erebidae > Cybosia > Cybosia mesomella. The sequence continues at coordinate 24,887,470 of OX276407.1, forward strand.
AAGCAATAATTAAGACTTACATTGGCAATTCTCCCGGCTCACTTCGAAACACCAGAATTGAAATAAAAATTTAAACGATATATTAACCGCGTAATATCTTCACAATGAAAAACTCGTGCGCGTGCCCGCGTGTCTCGATCGCGGCTTCCCCGTGTTGACTGCGCGTGCGACGAGATTGCGTCTCGCCGATCTCGCGTACGCATAATACAGATATACTTTTCTTATGTCAAGGCAAGAGACATGCGTCTAAGATTAATCACGATAGTGCAAGCATTAAATGCAACTAGGTTTATGTTCGGATTAAAGAGAAGAGCATCTTGTATATGAAAAATAAGGGTTCCGTTTTTTTCCTTCCGAGGCACGGAACCATAAACAACGCTAAGTCAGTGAGTTAAGTTGTTTATGCAATGAATGTCTATTACGCGGTATTATATGAAGAGGAAGCAATGTATTGACCTGCGTGGTTTATACACGGAATATGCGCATACCTTTAAACTAGTCCATGGGACCTTTTTTTTTTTTTTATCGTGCGGAAATCCCTTCGGATACCCCCCGCGTGCCAGCGGGGGCGGTTATGTCGGGCTTGAACCGACTAAAATCGCACGCCGTCTCGGGTCTACAGACGCCGGGGTGGAAGGTTGCCCATAGAGCATATCCCTCGCACCCCGAAGTCCATGGGTACTGGAAACGAGGACCATTGTGTCGTTGTATTGATGGCGCAAGGAGCCGCTGGAGCGGGACCACAGGCTGGGACCCCGTGAAATCGAGGCCAACGGTCCCAGCTCCGCCAGGAAGGTGGGTAGAAGTCACCATCGCGGTGGTGAGGCCGGTCATGGAGTTCTGATTTTTATTTTGTTTTTTTTTTTACGTGCGGAAATCCCTTCGGATACCCCCCCGCCGGCCAGCGGGGGTGGTTATATCGTGTATCGACTAAAACCACACGGTGTCCTCCCCAAGTGTCCGTTGCCGGGCACCCTGGGTAAGCCCTCGAAAGGTTAACCCCAGGGTTACCGGCGGACTTTGGCCGCCACCGCGGCCTCGCCTGGTGGGGTCGGGTTTTATCCCGCTTCGGTGAGTTGGCAGGCGTGTGTAGGGCACACACGACACGCCTCCGCCACGGCCTGCTTCTGTAAGGACGGTGAGTCGGCCAACTGCCGTCCTCAGGCCCCGATCATGGAGGTCGGTAGTCCCGGACGTAGATGAGTTGAGATGACGGCGAGGACGCCGCAGACTGCGAAACTCGAGGGGCAGGGTTCTCTCCCGCTCCTTCTCCGCCGTCTCTTTCGCGCGCATTACCTGCTCGCAGAAAGAGTCGGCGGCCTGCCACTTGCTCCCGTCGGAGACCACGGCCCTCACCATGGTCTCCAACGAGAGAACGTTGAACCGCAACGAGATCCCGGCGTTGACTCGCTCACGCAGGGCACTCCACCAACGTGTGGAGCGCCGTGTCTTCGCCAGGATCCTCGCAGTGCTGGCACTGCGGCGTTGTCTCCCGGTGGATGCGCCACAGATACTTACCGAAACACCCGTGTCCGGTAACCATCTGGCATATCCGGTAGGAGAGGCCCCCATGGTCCCTCTCCAACCACTCCTTCATGATCGGTCTCACCGCCGCAATGGTGAATTCCCCCCACCTTGGGTGCTCAAGTCGCACCCTCCATGTCTCCATGAGTTCCCGGTGGAGGTGGGACCGCTGAGCCCTGATTTCTCGGGGCTCCGGCCTATGGCCCCGCTACAGCGCCTCCTAGCGCCACTGGTACATCAGCGCAAGGGCTCTCGCTTCTAGGTCCCATAGAGGGGTTCCGGCTAGGAGACAAGCCGCCTCGACGGAGATCGTGCGATATACTCTGATGACATGGAGTTGTGATAGGAGAGGCACCACGTTTACAGCAAAAGAGCATGTTGGGAAAAATGACTAATTCAATTCCAAAATGGTGCAACGGGCTTCCACCTAGGGTCAATGTCGATTTTGGCTCACCATGATTGGTTGCTATAATAATGTTACTTCTGAATCTTATTTTTTTTTTTCTATTTACTTATTTGTTTAATCATCTTACTTAAAACTACCATTACAGGCTACCCCAATGCGATAGCTAGTACTTATAACTAATTACATATAATGATGCCTTCGTGAACTCACTCAGAGAAACCGTAAACACATCTATAATTTCTACAATCCTGTTTAGGGAGAATTCATATATACTGACGCTTGTGATCCCGAAGGGTAGGTAGATATAATTATATTAAGTACTAGCTGTTAACCGCGGCTTCACCCGTGTGGAGTTCTTACTCCGTTCCCGCTTCCCATAGGAACTTATTCCAGAAATAAAAAGTAGCCTAAGTATTATTCCTGATTATAATCTATTCCTGTGCCAAATTCGCCGGATCCGTTCAGCCGTTCGAGCGGGATTGAGTAATAAACATTCAAACATATAATATTATTAGGATAGGGTATATTATTATAATGTTTTCTTATCGCCAGCTATATTTTTGACCCCACATATCTTATCGCCATCAACTTAAACTTCCAAATCGTCAAATTTCTAAATTTCTCCACCTTTAATTGTCACAGTCCCCGTTGGGGATTTAAAGATGGATAAATTTATAGAATATTGATAGATTGAATTGAAAAAATTTTAAGCAGCCATTTATTATTTATTTATTATTCAATTTATTGTACACGAGGTAAACATAATATACATAAGTATTATAAAATTAGAGGAGGAAGCAGTACAATAGGCGACCTTATCGCTTGAAGTGATTTCCACCAGGCCATTAGGTGTAGAATAGATTCCTTGTATTCCCTATCCTCCTACACATCTGCAGATGACAAGATGCGAGAGCTCATAAATTGAAACAGCGTGTTATACGGAAAAAGTGAGCACTTAATTTTTTTATTAAATTAATGTTACGGAGTAATCTAAAAATAACTTAACATAACATTACTTCATGCCTGTATCCCCGAAGGGGTAGGCAGAGATGTATTACACCCAAGATTCGCCAGTTATTTTAGGTCCCAATGTAATAGGGGGCGAGCCTATTGACATCTACCGGGCACATTACTAATCTAAAAATAATGTTTACAAATTATTATAACGTCATTAATTGTTGCTGTAGTTCGTAAGAATTACAATAGATGGCTCCAGCGTCGCGCCAAGACGTAATGTATCGGAGAATTTCGAATACCTAGGACGTATCCAGGTAACTCAGTTGGTCACAGTATTCTCCCTGTAAGGCACTGGTCGCGGGTTCATGTCTCGTCCTGGTTTCCTATATAAATCTACAGGAAAACTTAGCATGCTTCAAAAAACTGAGCGAGACAATAGGAATCATCTTTCCGCTTGCAACCAACTTGATTTAGCTAGAGCAACATCTAGCTAAATCAAGTTGAATTGAATGATTCCTACAGAGTAATAATCATCATCATCATCAATCAGCCGTAGGAAGTCCACTGTTGAACATAGGCCTCCCCAATTGACTTCCATTTCGATCGGTCTCTAGCGGCCTGCATCCACCGAGTACCTTTTTTTTTTTTTTTTTCGTGCGGAAATCCCTTCGGATACCCCCCCGCCGGCCAGCGGGGGCGGTTATGTCGGGCTTGCACCGACCAAAACCGCACGCCGTCTCGGGTCTTAAGACGCCGGGGTGTAAGGTTACCCATAGAGCATATCCCTCGCACCCCGACTGACCCTGGGCCATCTCCGGTTTCGAGATGGCCCCCTCGGGTTTGGGAACCACGGTGTCCCCGTCTTGCCCCGGTTTGGGGGAGGGGCGCTAGTCGCCCCACCGTCCCGGCCTGCTTCTGCTGGGGTGACAGGCGGCCTCACCTGCCACCCCCAGGCCTGCGCTCATGGAGGACGGAGGTCGTTGAGCGATCTCCGTTGCCTGAGTCGCCTGTGACGCGCGGCGAGCATGTTGCGGGCTCGGCGGGCCGGGAGAGTTCTGAACCTCTCCCGGGCGCGCTCCCTCATCTCCTTCGCGAGCATCACATGCTCGCAGAAGGAGGTGGCGGCGGCCCACGCGCTCGCGCTCCGCAACATTGCCGCAATCATGCTGCCGAGCGAGAGGACTCCCACCCCGGTGGCTGCCACGAGGTCACGCCTCGGCGCCTCCCACGCCGAGCAGTTCGCCAGCGTGTGCAGCCCTGAGTCCTCGCTCGCGTCGCAGTGATGACACTCAGGCGTTGGCTCCTTCCTGATCCAATGCAGGTGGTCCCCGAAGCACCCCTTCCCGGAGATCACCTGCGTCAGTCGGTGCGAGAGGCTTCCGTGTCGCCTCTCTAGCCAATCCTCCATGATGGGCCTTACCGCCGCTATTGCGGCGTGCCCTATCCACCGAGTACCTACCTACGCTCTTTTCTAGGTCGTCTGTCCACTTGCTGCGCTTGCCGTCACGTGGTCTCCATTAATAATAATAAAACTGAAATGTGGTAAAAATAATTCTAGCGAATCGAAATCCACCTTCATTTCTTAAATCAGTTAATAATAATATAAGTTACATTTACAATAATCATTCGCAGTTCTATTTGCACTTAAAGCGCATAAAAAACGGATCTCAGATGCAGCGGAAATAAAAACAACGGTGCTACACTCGAATAGGTTGCTGACAGTACTTTTCAAGGCGAAGGTTTATAAGGGAACCTTCTCTTCAATTAAGGTGTTGCCGTTACGGTATTGATTTTAACAAAAACATTTTTCTTTTTAATATGAGTAAGTAAGCTTATCCCAGGGTTCCTTTTAGTGGGAAAAATTGGAAACTCTTATGAAATTAAAAAATAAATTACAGTATTTTTTATGTTCAGGGACTGGGACCCGTTATAGCCACCACAGGGGGATTCCCCAGCTGTCGTTTGGTGCCACAAACATTACAGCGTGGTGAAACGGTAAATCAGAGTTCATCATCATCATCATCATAGCGCAGGATAAGCGAAAGCGTAGAGTCTCCTGCAGGAGTCATCGGGCCCCCTCATGTTGGGCAGCAGCCGCGCCAGAGCTAGAGCTGTGCCCTTCAGTTTGGGGGCCAGACTTCGGATGTGCTCTCCGAAGTCCCATCGGCCGTCGATGAGACTGGATCCCTCGGGTGGCTTGCTCCGAGGCCCATGAAAGAATAGGGCCTCGGTTTTATGCAGGGCCACCTTGAGACCCAGCCGCTGGATCCGCTCCACGACTTGGGCAACCGCGGTCGTGGCCTTCAGGGCCACGACCGCGGTTGCAGCCGGTAGATGGAGTACAGTACCACGGGGGTGGTGACCCACTCGCGGGCATGCATCGTGGCTTCCATGAAGTATATTGGCTTCCTGATGTCTGCGAACTTTGTATTTGAGATCTGGTGGTTATAATAAATAATATATGAAAATAAGGAATCGCCAGGTCAGGACGACCGGTAACCTGCATATATGAAATCAATTATGAGAGTGAAAGAAGCGATCGTAGTCGTACCATTAAATATTTGATATCACGTCCTTCGGTACTTTTCCCAGCATTAACGAGAGTTACTATTTCCGGGTATTTGGCGGCGATATCCTCTAAGTACGCATCGACCTGTAGAAACACCAAAATAATATTATAATTAACTTTCCTATTTCAAAGGAAGTTTAAAAATTTTTTTTTTATCATTTTTTTTTCAAGAAAATTAGAAAAATACTATTATTCGTATTATTAAATTGCTTATGTTATGAGTGGGTTCACGTCAATAGTGTAATGGCTAGGATTCAAACCTGGGACCTCTCGATCGTAAGGCTGACTCCTTAACCAGTAAGCTATTGTGCGACGTTTAAATATTACAAATACAATATGTGCAAAAAATAGTCCTTCTGCTAGCACTGCAGTAAAAGTATTCTTACATCAACGATTACCCTCTTCTAATCATTTAACTCCTTAATTTGTTTGAATTTTAAGGTTTTTATACTACATGAGACTAAAGAAATCGTCTGTATAATATTGTCATTGATGTAAGTTATTAAAGGATTTATTCCAACAAAAATACAAATGTAACAAACTTATAAAATTGAATGTATGCATACCTCCTCATACGTTTTATAGTCTTGAAATACCATTCTGTTGTTCTTTTTCCTCTTTCACTGCAAAACGCGATCGTCTTCCTCTTGGAGAGCCCTATAAAGTTGGAGTATTATTAAAGAGTTAAGTCAGTTTATAGAATGTGTAGGATTGTGCTAAATCAACGTAACTCTCTTCTCTTCTTTGAAGAAGAGATTACTGCGTGTGCAGCTAACGTACATTCGAGACGTGAGGGTGATGTATTAGTTATTTGCAGTTCTTTGCGTGTCTCTCTGATCAACAAAGGAGAAACGCTAACAGAGCAGGCGCGTTCGTCATCTCTAAATTTATACTTTAAAAGCCGGTTAAAGTATAATTTCCGGATAAGCCGGGATCCTAACCAGTAAGGGACAGATATGGGATCTCTTGGGAGCTTGAAAATGCTTCGGTGCTTGCTTTCAGTTTTTAAATAAAAGTACGGAGTTGCCAGTATAGATAGCTAAAACTACAGGTCACTCCCTTTCCGGGGAGAGTTCTTCTCCAGATAATAGCTGCTTCAACTCCCACATAACTGTTTGGTTGTATTCTTAGCTGGGTAGTACCCAAGACGTCCTCATGAAAATAAGGTCAAAACTAGAAAAATTAAAGGAACGTAAATTGTAGGTAAATGATTTTCAGATAAAACGTTTTTTTTTATAAATTTATTTAGGAATCAAACAGTCACATACTTATAAAGCTAAATAACATAAGATTCTTAATGACTTAAAGTTCCATAAAATATAACGATAACAATAACAATAAGATATTGCTACAACTTGCATGCTGCACAAACTAAACACAAACAAAAAGGCAAATAAAAGGACTAAGTATTTGACTTTAATGAAAACATTGCTCGTAATCCTGTCTTGCTCCGAAGTGCAAACTTTGGATGCAATTGGGAAATCGCTAGGATGATGATATTTGACGGCCTCTGTGGCGTAGGGGTTGTGCATTCGACTGCTTCGACGGGCTTACCCGGGGTGCCCGGCAACGGACACTTGGGGAGGACACCGTGCGGTTTTAGTCGAGACACTACATAACCACCCCCGCTAGCCAGCGGGGGAGTATCCGAAGGGATTTCCGCACGCAAATTTGTTTGCATGAATAATGTCTATCTGTCTGGGTAATTCTATGTATAATATGTATGTATTTACAAAAAAAAGTATATAAGTATGTTTATCCGGATCCTATAACACAAGCTGGTTAAACTATGCTTACTTTGGGTCCAGATAGCGCTGTGTAGAATGTCGCAGGATATTTATTTATTATTATTTGTATTAGTATAAGGATAATCGATACATGTAATAAGAAGGTTACTCACTGATAAATAATTTGAGGGGCTCGTGGCTAAGTGGTAGCCAAGTAGGTTAACACATTGTTAAGTTGAGCAATCCTGGCCAGGTCAGCCTTAGGATGGGTGACCATTCTTAACACTTGACCCCTCAGTGCCTCGGAGAGCATGATAAGCCGTCGGTCCCAGTAGCTATACGAACTTCTATGGCAGTCGTTACGGGTAGTTGAAGTCCTAAAAAGTCCAACAACTGGTCTAACTGCAGAACTTCGATATCGCCTTGTGTTGTGGAGGTCAGATGGCAGTCGCATCACGGAAACCATCGAAGTTCGATCACTTCGAAGTTAGACTGAAAATGGTGACCCCAACTGACTTGGGAAAAAGCACAGAGGATGAGGATGTTAAATAATAATCAACCCAAATGCAGAAAACTGAAATATAGCACTGAGGATAGCATCGATATCCTATAAAGGAGTTTATTTTAATTCAATTAAATATTTAAGCATTTTGTATGCTCACTTTTTTCTAAAGATTTAGATCGGAAAAAGAGAACATCTAGGACGGGACTTGAACCCGCGACCAGTTCCTTACAGGGAGAATGCTCTGACCAACTGAGCCACCTAGACACGTCCCAGATATTCGAAATTCTCCGATACATTAATACGTCTTAAGGCGACGTTGGATGTTGGATGTCCTAGATGTTCTCTTTTTCCGATCTAAATCTTTAGAGTTTATTTTAAATTAAAATAAGTAAATGTACAAATGTGGTTACAAATTTTATATCTAACTAAACTAAACTAAATAAAACTAAAATAAAATAAATAATTAAAAGAAACTTAAACCTAAAATGCATCGTGGAATTCCTCCGCATCGCATGCCTCCTGTGGTAACGTGCCCAGGCTGACTGGCAGCATTGCCACGTTGTATGGCAATACTTATTCTCTGTGCTAAAAAGAAGCCAGCCTTCTGGTCACGAGAAGCGTCGATCATACGTGTTGCAATCACCCTGAAGAGACTGCGAGCACCCCATACCCCTAACGTTTTGACTCCAAACGGCACAAATTCATAATCTCCAATTAAATTTGAGTAATTGCGCCGTTTGAGTGTCTCCGCAGAAGCAGCAGCAGCACCGGCACAGCCAGCCGTGCTGGCTATATGGGTAGGAGCAATGGTGTCGACGCATGTTACGTCCCAAACCAGAGTCCTACCCATTTTCCATAGCATTAATGACATACCGTCCGGTCTCTTGCCATCGTCGCGTGCCATCATTGAAAAACAATCCTTTTATTTATCTCATCCGCCGACCAGCGGGGGTGGTTATTTCGGGCTTGAACCGACTAAAACCGCACGCCGTCTTGGGTCTACAGACGCCGGGGTGTAAGGTTCATAAGGCCCATAGAGCATATCCCCATATGCATAACATACCTACACCTATTATTACACTATTTAACTATTAACTTTATCATCTAACTTCTATTAACTATATGATTGACTAAATAGTCTACAATTAAAACGCAAGTGATACATTGGCATTTCAAAAAAGTGGTATTCGGTATAAATCTTTAGGCTTTCACGGCCGGCGTTGTACGTAGAATTATACTTAAGTCTCAGTCGCAGAGAAGTCGCCGCCGAGGAGAGCTCTACGCACTCGTCGCCACCCGGACTTGTACCACTGAAGATGTTGACCGCAGTGATCGACGAAACGTTTGGAATACAAGTTTCATATGGACCACGGCCAAGCATGGTATTCGTTAGTTTGATGGTTTCCATAAATGCCTTTTCGCGCCCTACTTTGACGACTGTAGTAAGACGAAACACATGTGTAGTCCTAAATGGAACAGTAATTTTCTGGTATGAAGAATGTAATCAAATTCTAGAAAGCTCCACCAATATTATTGTTTACTTAATTGACGCCTCTAATTGCACGTTAATTAAAGTGTTACCTATAATGCTACGAATGTTACTTCGTTAAGTTACTGAGTAATAAACCATCGTAATTCTGATGAGATTTTTCGTCCCGACCTTTTCTCAGCCATTGTCGTTGTTACAAACTTTTGTTTAACTTGCTCTCTTAGTTAGTACGGGTCAAATCTTGGAAGCCCAATTAGAATTACTTCCTGGCGTTAGATTTAGTTTTAGTTAGAGTTAGTTAGATTGTTTGATTGATTGATTGTTAGATTGAACTCAAATTTGGTATGTTCATGAACCTTCGTTGACAATGCGATAATTATTCAATTCGGTGTCCATAGGAACTTCTGATTTTAACTAAACAAGATGAACCAATTGAGTTTGGGCTCATTTGTTTTGTCTTGGTAAATACTCTGATGCTACATGATATTCAGGGTCTGAAGATGGAGACGGTAGGTGGTCATGGGAACTTCTGATTTTAACTAAACAAGATGAACCAATTGAGTTTGGGCTCATTTGTTTTGTCTTGGTAAATACTCTGATGCTACATGATATTCAGGATCTGAAGATGGAGACGGTAGGTGGTCATAGGAACTTCTGAACGAAACCAGATAACCCTGTTATGTTTGGGCTCATTTGATTTGTCTTGTTATGCACTTACTAGAAAGCTTATTAGGGTTCCGTAGCCAAATGGCAAAAAACGGAACCCTTATAGATTTGTCATGTCTGTCTGTCTGTCCGTCCGTATGTCACAGCCATGTTTTTTCATAACTATAAGAACTATGCTGTTGAAACTTGGTAAGTAGATGTATTCTGTGAACAGCGTTAAGATTTTCATACAAAAATAGAAAAATAACAATAAATTTTGGGGGTTCCCCATACTTAGAACTGAAACTCAAATTTTGTTACGATCAAACTCATACGTGTGTAGTGTCTATGGATAGGTCTTCAAAAATGATATTGAGGCTTCTAATATATATATTTTTTCTAAACTGAATAGTTTGCACAACAGACAAAACTATAAAAAAAAAATAAAAAAAACTGGTAAAATATGATAATATATGATGTACAATAATAAAATTTGATGTACATACCTGTACGTACCATGTAAACTTCCAACGAAAATTCGTTTGAACGAGATCTAGTAAGTAGTTTTTTTTCAACACGTCATAAATCGTATACCTCGTAATCCTCTTCTGATGAGGCCGTCAAGCTGAGTGCCACCATTGTTTACATGGTACGTGTATGTAATGGTGACCATCTTTCCTAAGACTTTACCTTCAGCTTACAATCAGGCGAGGTGAAGTCAAATTGACGTGTCCTAAATATAAATAAAAAAAGAAAATATATTTTGCAAAATAAAAATTATTAATGCAAAAACGCTTTTTAAAAAAACCGGCAATTTGACTTCACCTCGCCTGATTGTAAGCTGAAGGTAAAGTCTTAGGAAAGATGGTCACCATTACATACACGTACCATGTTAACAATGGTGGCACTCAGCTTGACGGCCTCAACAGAAGAGGATTGTCGTCGCAGCACCGCGTGACACCCACCGGTCCCACTAGTGCTGCGACCACAATCCCCCTGCCCGGCTATGAAGAAGCTGATTCATTTTGAGTATGTTAGTATTTTACGTTATTTGTATATTGGTGGATTATTATCTGGGAAAATGAAATGATATTTATGATTTTGTCATCCAAAGAAAGGAGTCTTCTACCAAATTTTTACCCGACTTGTTTGACCCGACGAATTGTATGTATATTGGCCCTTATATTCCTTCGTAGTTACTAAACGGCTTAACCAATTTTAATGAAGATATGTCACTAGATTCGTCGTTATTGCGCAAATGTTCAAGTTTCACTCGGCTTGGTGAGAGTGAGGAGATCGCAAAACCGAGGGAAAAGGGAGCTGTAAAGTTACGAGTGCGTGGCGACGCGTCCTCACGAACAGAATATTGTGAATATGTCTTTGTACCTTTTTTTTTTTTTTTATTATCGTGCGGAAATCCCTTCGGATACCCCCCCGCGTGCCAGCGGGGGCGGTTATGTCGGGCTTGAACCTACTAAAACCGCACGCCGTCTCGGGTCCACAGACGCCGGGGTGCAAGGTTGCCCATAGAGCATATCCCTCGCACCCCGACTGACCCTGGGCCATCTCCGGTTTCGAGATGGCTCCCTCGGGTTTGGGAACCACGGTGTCCCCGTCTTGCCCCGGTTTGGGGGAGGGGCGCTAGTCGCCTCACCGTCCCGGCCTGCTTCTGCTGGGGTGACAGGTGGCCTCACCCGCCACCCCCAGGCCTGCGCTCATGGAGGACGGAGGTCGTTAAGCGACCTCCGGCGCCTGAGTCGCCTGCGACGCGCGGCGAGCAAGTTGCGGGCTCGGCGGTCCGGGAGAGTTCTAAATCTCTCCCGGGCGCGCTCCGTCATCTCCTTCGCGAGCATTACATGCTTGCAGAAGGAGGTGGCGGCGGCCCACGCGCTCGCGCTCCGCACCATTGCCGCAATCATGGTGCCGAGCGAGAGGACTCCCACCCCGATGGCTGCCACGAGGTCACGCCTCCTTCCTGATCCGATGCAGGTGGTCCCCGAAGCACCCCTTCCCGGAGATCACCTGCGTCAGTCGGTACGAGAGGCTTCCGTGTCGCCTCTCTAGCCAATCCTTCAAGATGGGCCTTACCGCCGCTATTGCGGCGTGCCCTGCGCTTGGTCGCCCAAGTCGTTCCTTCCACTCCACCACGATGGCCTGGCGGAGCAATATGTCTTTGTACCTTTTTTTTTTTTTTTTTTTTTTCGTGCGGAAATCCCTTCGGATACCCCCCCCCCCCCGCCGGCCAGCGGGGGCGGTTATGTCATGTTTGCACCGACCAAAACCGCACGCCGTTTCGGGTCTTCAGATGCCGGGGTGTAAGGTTACCCATAGAGCATATCCCTCGCACCCCGGCTGACCCTGGGCCATCTCACCACTAACAGCATCGCTCATCCTGTCTCCTCTGAAAGCAGAGGAGTACGGAGAGCGATGTGTTCCCGCCACGTTGGGTATTGGCCGACGATCAATGCCAACCCTATGAAGGGGTGAAGGGGAAGCCATTGACCGCCGCCCAGGGTGTACCGGCCGCTCCGATTCCGTTCCCCCCGGACTGCAGCGGGATCGGAATCGGAGCGACACTCGAGGAGGTTACCCAACACACACCCCGATATGTCTTTGTACCTACGTAATAATTGTTTCACAGGGGACTTTCCAAGAAATGCGAAGTTGTTCCCTTGAATCTAAGTTATAGATTATTAGACAATCACAGAATCACCTGAGTACCTATCGGCTGATAAGACGCAGGTGTGGTGCGTGTAAGGTGCGGCAACTTTCCACCTTGCGTCATATGTGACCAAAGTGTCGTGTACACTCAGACGCATTTAGATCTAGTTTTAACACATTTCTGCTATTATGGTGCAGAGCTGTATATTTTGATTGCGTAAAACCCTCAGGGCGTGCCACTGTTTAGCAACCATGGGTGCAGATTCAAATTTTGATTAAATTTTCATGATTATTGACCGTGGTATGTTGTAATAGTCGAAGAGAAGGAAACGTCTACGGTCAGGGCCATCTTTAAACTATTTGTGGCCCTGGGCACATTAGGATAATAGGGCCCCTATGGCCTTGACAGAGCACTATTTTGTTGGAATAGACAAAGAAAGGAAGTATACTAGGTTCTACAATTATTTGTATTTATTTACTGACTGTAAATGTACAGGCAATCTTTACATATATTACTTGTCCCGACTGACTGACTGATTCATCAACGCAGAGCCACAGACTAAATGTATATCTTTTAGTCTAAGCGCAGAGCCTATACCGCTGCAGCTAAAACTTGAAATTTCGGCAGTAGCTGCTTATTATGATGTAGTGGATACTAAGGAAGGATATTCAGAAATTTCGCTCCAGATTTGGCAAAATTATGAACCTTATGAACGTTTGTATTGAGGTCCGTCATTTTCAAAGTCAGAAGCACGAAATTTCAGACACCTGCTTCTGGTAAGAAATAAATAAATAAATAAATAATCAGCATTTTTTCAAATTTTACCCCTGAGTGAAATATGGGTTTGGTATTGGTATTTTTGAAGATAGAAGCTCGAAATTTCAGATAGTTGCTTCTGGTTAGAATTAAATGAACAAGTGTTTTTTGTTTTTTTTTTTAATTTCACACCTAGGGGGCTAAACAAGGGATGAGCGGTTGTATGGTAGTCCGTTATATGGAAAGTGCTTAACTTTTGAAGTGAAATTGTATTCTTATACAGTCATATTAGTAGATATTCAAATTAATCTACACATACCTTTTTTTTTTTTTATCGTGCGGAAATTCCTTCGGATACCCCCCCGCCGGCCAGCGGGGGCGGTTATGTCGGGCTTGAACCGACTAAAACCGCACGCCGTCTCGGGTCTACAGACGCCGTGGTGTAAGGTTGCCCATAGAGCATATCCCTCGCACCCCGACTGACCCTGGGCCATCTTCGGATTCGAGATGGCCCTCTCGGGTTTGGGAACCACGGTGTCCCCGTCTTGCCCCGGTTTGGGGGAGGGGTGCTAGTCGCCCCACCGTCCCGGCCTGCTTCTGCTGGGGTGACAGGCGGCCTCACCTGCCACTCCCAGGCCTAACTACTAAAATATTGACTAGTCTGATTTTCGAGCGAGAGTAGAGTAACTTCACACAAGTAAAAACTAATAAGCAACTACGTATTGTAGTCAGTCAATATCATTTCATTTTTTCAAAAGCAATATGCTTTTCGGTAAATGATATCGGGTGATCTTGCTGGAACCAAGGGGCTCTTTTCGATTCCGGGGCCCTGGGCACGTGCCCAGAGTGCCCAGTGGGAAAGAGAGGCCTGTCCACGGTTAATATAATACTGGTAACATACACCAATTCCTGACGTGTGAACTTTTAATAAATCAAAATAATATATATATATATATATATATATAGTATAAAATTTGTCCAGATACCTACAATAAAGTGAACTTACTAAGCTCATTAAAAATAGCCACCCCTGACCGTGCCGGCGCAAAAGTGCCCATCACACTCGCCGCGTTTCCACCCCTTCTTAGGAAGGTTATGTCGTGCTTGAAAGGACTAAAACCGCACGTCGCCTCTGATTTTCAGACTGGTTACACCCAGTTTGAAAATCCGGTGGCCCTAAGACATTTCCCTCGCGCCCCGGCTGACCCAGGGTCATCTCCTGTTTCGATATGGGTCCTTCGAGTTTTAAACCACAGTGTCCCCGTAGCGTTTCCACCCTGGATTGCGATGGCCAGCCTCTGCACCAGGAATGATGCGGAGCAAAAGTCACCCCCTCGTTTCTATAAGCCTTTGTCCAATCTCCTTAAAAGCGTTGGTACCTTAGTGGTTTAGTTGACCTTACGGTCGAGTTGGGACAACTTTCGAATTCTGATTATAACACTACCGTGATGAACCCACCCCTAACACAAGCAATAAAATTAAGCTTGATTAGCGATTAGCGATTGAGTTAGCGGGAATACTAATAATTTCGGTTACTAGTACACCTTAAAAAAAAAACTTACACAAATTACACAATTATAAAAACTTTCTGTCTGTATCAAATTCAATTCATATAAACGGAACTGTGTATAGCTTTGATTAATACTCTTGTACTTTTTAATACAGTCGTTCACATTAGCAATGTGGACTTAATTTCTTTACAAGTAAAGTCTATATTACTGTGTACGCCGATAAAGTGCAAGTAGCTAGATGTAGACGTTAAATTTGCGACACAGTCCGGTTTGAGTAACGATGTATCAAAGAGTAAAAAATTAAGAAGATGTGTCACATTGTCGAGACTTTCAGAAGAGTCTATTACCGTCAAGCGGGCACTATTTCACGGGCTGTTAAGTAGTACCCGAAATAGTAACCGAAATTATAAATATTCCCCCTAACCCCTCCAGCTAAGCTTAATTGCTTGTGTTAGGAGTGGGTTCACCTCGGTAGTGTAATGGCCAAGATTCGAACCCGGGACCTCTCGATCGTAGGGTCAACTTCTTAACTACTAAGCTACCGACGCTTTTAAACGCTTGTAAACTAACATGGGGTGTGTTTAGAAGAATTACATGATATGATGCCCACGGCCACATTCTATCATCGCACCGCTAGCCACAGGCAGGGAATTCATCCTCACACGGTGCGTACAGTTAGGTATGAAAGGCACTTTATTCCGCGCACCCTCAGGCTGTGGAATGATCTCCCTGCTGTGATTTTCCCAAGCGACTACAATATGGGGTTTTTCAAGAAGGGCATTAGAAGGTTTATACAGGGTCGGCAGCGCGAGTGTGACGCCCCTGGTGTTGCTCACGCCCATAGGCCACGGTAACAGCTTCCCATCAGGTAGGCCGGGTGCTTATCTGCTATACCACCTAAGTGATAAAAAAAGTGGCAGCGTGGTAGATACCTCGTCGTTCACATCGGCGTACTCATAATAAGTATGACTATACCCAGTAATAGTGGCATTCGAATGGATGATTTCTCTGTCCTTTCTGCATGCCACTTAATCTACGTCATTCGATCTCGGATAGACTTCAGCTTAATAATATCCACTTTTATATTAACGTTGATGCCTTGACGGAATTGCCTCAATCTGGATCAGTGATAATGTTGAAGGACTATACCATGACATTTAGAACTTTCGCGATACAAATCAAAAAAGTGTGTGTGTGTGTGTATCTACTTATGTTACTGCTTTCAAGAAGTGATACTTCTTGAAAGCAAACATTAATGAAATTTTGACACGATACTCCTTTGTGAATACGTTTTGACTCTTTTGATAGCTATTTTCATAAGAAAAAGCAATGACAGAATGTCATCGATGTCAGTTTCTGTCATTGTTTGTTTTTTCCGTACGTATAATCTATATCTATACTAATATTAGAAAGAGGAAAGGTTTGTATGTAAAGTATGTTTGTAACGAATTGGCTTGGAAAAAGTACTTGACCGATTTTAAAAATTATTTCACCATTTGAATGCTACATTATCACTGATTAGCATAGGCTATTTTTATTGTAAGAAAAAAATAAGGATCCCTACTAAAACTACAATAATGTTACCGAAGGTGTAAAAACATGCCTATAAAATATCTTTCATCGCATGCGCTGCGAAAACTATTGATGATAGAACAAAAAAATATTCCAAAATATTAAAGAACATATCAACATCTACAAAAAATGTCGCGATAGCATGTGTCTAACTATTGTAGTTACGTCACTATAACTACTTTTTAACATTTTAAAATTTAATAGAAATTCCGACCCAAATCAGATCAAGTTATTTATACCTTTGCCTTAATCCTTACCTAATAAATAATTTCTCAAGCAAGTTTGTTTAAATGCCTGTAAATTACTTTTTTAGTTTATTAAAATCGGACATTCCATTCGATAGATATTACGAGTTTAATAAAATTGAAATGAAATTAATTCGCCGCTACGCCACCGCCGTGACGTGCCGGAGCGTCGCGTCGCGTCTGGGCCGGAGTGCAGGAGAGAGGCACATCTATGAAATAGGTAGCCGCGCGGAGGGCACGCCGCAATAGCGGCAGTAAGGCCCATCATGGAGGATTGCCTAGAGAGGCGACACGGAAGCCTCAGGTACCGACTGACGCAGGTGATCTCCGGTGAGCGGAGCTTCGGAGACCCCCTCTATCGGATCAGGAAGGAGTCAACGCCTGAGTGCCATCACTGCAACGCGAGTGAGGACTCGGCGCTGCACACGCTTTTGGACTGCCCGGCGAGGGAGGTGCCGAGGCGTGACCTCGTGGCAACCATCGGGGTGGGAGTCCTCTCGCTCGGCAGCATGATTGCGGCAAAGGTGCGGAGCGAGAGCGCGTGTGCCACCGCCACCTCCTTCTGCGAGCATGTAATGCTCGAGAAGGAGATGGCGGAGCGCGCCCGGGAGAGATTTAGAACTCTCCCGGCCCGCCGAGCAAGCAACATGCTCGCCGCGCGTCGCAGGCGACTCAGACGCCGGAGGTCGCTTAACGTCCTCCGTCCTCCATGAGCGCAGGCCTGGGGGTGGCAGGTGAGGCCGCCTGTCTCTCCAGCAGAAGCAGGCCGGGACAGCGGGGCGTCTAGCGTCCTCCTCCAAACCGCGGCAAGACCCTCGTCTTTGGGTTTGAAAACACGGTGTCCCCACACCGTGGTTCACAAACCCGAGGGGGCCATCTCGAAACCGGAGTCGAAGTCGAGGCCCGCGTAACCGCCACCGCTGCCCGGCGGGAGGGTGTATCCGAGGGGAGATAGGCAACAGCCGTTAAGAACTAGAACGCGCAATAGAATATTAGCCCATAGTAATAGATCAGCATTCCGCTACGATCCACAAATTGATTATGCTCATCAGAACAGCATCTAAATCGGAGCAATGAATAATATGATTTCCGAAATGTTTTGCTAAAAAATGGACTGATGAAAACAATGTCCTGCATTTACTGTACGTTTATGCCAAAATGTTTAAAAAATAAATGTCCACCCGTGCGAAGCCGGGACGGGCCGCTAGTTTTTAATAAATTAATATAATTAACTAGTTATTAATAATTTTCAGTTTTCAGTGTTTTTTTCTATCTTGATGCCAAATATCAAGTTTCTAGGTCATCTGAAAGTGGGTTAGGTTTCAGGGTGTCGATTTTTCTTCGTGACGATGTGTGCGCGCATCGTAAAATTTACTCTCATCATTTTCCTTAACGCGCTAAAATAAGTATAATAAATTGCAAAAACTTATTTCGTGACAGACAGGTGTTTATGTTGAGTATTAATTTTGAAGAGTTTTATAACATGTGAGTAGTCTTAGGGGCAACCTAGGCCTGTTTACGGCTAGTCTCAATAATCTACCTACAGTTAAAGGTAGAAGCTATCCCAGATAAATATGTCAACATTAATCTATCTGTAACTGCGGTTTCAATATTATCAAAGTCATTTTCTGCTTATGTTTGTTTATTGAAACAGAAAAATCCCCGATAGATACTAATGGTAGCTATTTTAACTGCTGGTAAAGGATAGATGGATTATTGAAACCGGCTGTTAGTAGATTGGTTTCAAAGGTCTAATGATGAAGCCAGATGTAATAATCAGATGTGATGAAAACAACCCAAGCTTCGAGTTTGGGCTCGTAAGATGCTCTCGATGAGTACTTTGCGATAAGAGCTTGATGAAAAAGCAGAAAGGTGAAGAAAGATAGTTTCTATTCCCATAATTCAAATTCCAATGGGCTTGTTAGCCGTTTGCTGAAAGTGATAGGTTTGATGATAAATTTATTAATGAAAATATACTTTTGTAATTTTAAATAAGTTTTCCAAGATCATAAATTATCAAATATATGCCCAAAATCTAGAAATATGAGCGGTAATTTTTTAAACTTATTTTCTAAAAAGGATTAAATAAATAACTTAATATTGATACCTACATACATACACCTTCACGGATAGGACACATGACAGTTTTAAAACGTATTGTATATGTATAAACACCTTAAAAAAATATAATCATTCTACTGAATTTTTAAATATAACAATTAAATATAATTTCAAATTGTCAATTCACGAACCTACTCGTTTAAGCAGCGGGAGATGTATTGATAATATTTTGTATAACTTTAGAGGTTGTAAGGGTGTGGTTAAGGAATTTGCTCTATCTGACCACACAGCTCAAATTCTAAAGTGCCCAGTAAAAAAATACTGCACTATTAAGGCCCTGTCTGGACGCAAGCTACCATAATTATGCTTATTTTTTGTTTCTAAGATTATTTCTCTCTCTCTGTAAGATTACTGATGCTAGACAGTTGTTTTTTTTTATATATACAGCTAGTTATCTACTGTTCACGCATATCCAAAAACGTTTTGGATAAATAGAGCAGTTTCTTGTTAAAAAATGGCAAAGAAACACTCTTTTAAATAAATTTTTCGTTTCAATTATCTCAATATTTTTAGCGATGACATATATATTTTTTGTTACAAATATAAAGAAAATTTAATCAGCTAGTGGAATATCTACAAATTAACATCCTCAAATCCGTCATATTTTTTAAATGATTTATTTATCTGTTTGATTTGTTTGATTTGTTTGGCGGCAAACGGATAAATAAATTATCAGTATCAGTAATCTTAGAGAGAGAGAGAGAAATAATCTTAGAAACAAAAAATAAGCATAATTATGGTAGCTTGCGTCCAGACAGGGCCTTAACCATTGTTTCAAGTACAGAAGAGATTATTCAAATGAAAATATTCAGAAGTTTAAAGAAAGTCTTTTACAAATTCATTTCAGCAGTGTCTATGACACTATCAATGCCAATAAAGCATTTGAGGATTTCTATGATACTTTCATCTTGTTTTATAACCTTTGCTTTCCATTCATAAAATTAAAAATAAGTACAAAGAAGCGTTAAACGTGGATTTCCAAGGGTATTAAAATATGTTGTAAAAGGAAAAGGGATCTCCTTTGGAAATACAGGAAGGCACCCAACTCTAAAAAAAAAAATGTATTAGTTTTGTTACAAAAAAATATGAAAAAATAGACCCGACTTAAGTCGGTTAAATATACTAAAACCTCCATTATGTAACAAATACGTTTCCGAAAACATCATCATAATCGGGTCAACTAAACGCAAATAAAATCACGGTCAAACATACAGATAAAACAGTGAACCTCCTTTTGAAGTCGGTTAAAAAAACGTTAATAATAATAATAATAATTAATATTTTTATTTCTTTTAGTAGAAGTTCTACAATAATAATAAACACTACAATTTTTCACATATAGTATCACCTACTGACTAATACAAATTTACAAGGTAGTGTAAGTTATTCTGACCACTGGTACCCATGGTATTCCGCACGTAAAAAAAAAAGGGTATCAGAGCTCTCGCGTATTTATTTAGTATTGAACATTAAGTTTAGTATCGTAAAGTACATGATACGTAGACTTTAAAAGCTTTGCCTACAAACAGTAGGCAGCAAGTAGGCAAATAATTTTTCTTTTATTTTTGTTGTCAGTAACCTCTAAGAATCAAACTTCGAAAAATTTCCAAAAGGCAGCCATTACATGTCAGTGCACATTATACTTAAAAGGTTTCACTAAATGGTTTAGTCGAGCAAACTTAAGAAACCGCTCTGTTGGTTACCGACTCGCATATGACCCTGTTCCCACGGCGCATCACTTTCGGTTTCTGCCAGACGGTATAATCAAGCGTATCACGACTTTAGGGAGGAGAGACTGTCGATAATTTTGATGATCATTACAAGAAACCAAAACATTTTTTCTTTTAATTTCCGGTTTTCACATCTGTATAATGTTAATGTTAAAAATCTAAATTCTCTTGATACTGTCGGTAGTTTACGCGAATATCCTACATTGAAATTAAAGTATTTTTTTTGGATTCTATAGCGATTTATTTGGTATTATATATACATGACACTACCTAGTTAAGCTATGCTTACTTTGGGTCTAGATAGCGCTGTGTAGAATTTCCCAGACAAAAAAATTAAAAATTATATTTTTGTTAGAAGTATCGTGTATACATTCACGTGCACTCATTAAAATCTGTTATTTTAATAATACAAATAGACAATTCATTTTTATTTATTTGTATAGATATACCAAGTGATAAAAATACAACTTTGTAGAATACATCAGCAATTTAAACTACTACTAGACCATCTATCGTTATACTTTACTATTCTTAAAAAAAATACTCGTTCATGTTTATGCTTTCAACCTTTCCGTAGTTTGGTTACAGTTTTTTAAATTATATCTTGTATCGATATTTTCATAACTATTATTATCGTAATTGAACTATTAGTATCGATATTGAATTGACGTATTGTTCATCGTAATAGAACAGCGTGACGAAACACGAACGAAATAAGTGTCATTTAGGTACCATGAAGTTACTTCGGATTTCGTTCTTTCGGGACCATAAAGTATGTATGGGAGTGAATCAAACATTGAGGTTTTCTTTTGTAATATATTTCTATTAAAAATGATCTATTATAAAGCAACATTGGAACAGGCAAGAACTGAAGGAAGCTAATATGAAGTGTTGTTCATATGAGCAGCATATTAAAAGTATGGAAATTGAGAGACAAATGTATAGAGAGGAAAAGGTTGGTAATAATATTAGTGCCAATCAATGTTTGGTAAGGGAATCAATGCCAAATTGTACTCCTGTCCTATCTACTTCGTCCACTACTGGCAGTGGAGATGGCTACGTGCACAAGCCAGCACCGGTGGCGCCGCAGAGGCCCTTGGATGCGACGACAAGTTATGCGGCGGTGGCCAAGAAAGCGGCGGTGAATGAAGATAACGATTGGGTAGAAGTTAAGAATAATAAACGGAGCAACCCTATAAAAAGAGGGGGTAATAATTCAATTGCCACTCTAAAGGCAGTTGAGCGTACAAAATATTTACATGTTTGGAGAATGGAAAAATGCACTACGGAAGATAGTATTAAAGAGCATATCAGACACTTATTGGGCAATGACACTGTAATGATTGTGGAAAAATTAAAACCTAAGACGGAACGGGACTACGCGTCGTTCAAGATTGGTGTTACAGTTAGTAACTATGAAAAGCTGTGTAACCCTGAAATGTGGCCAGTAAACGCAGAGTTTAGCGAATGGATTTGGTTTCGTCGCTCATCCAAACCAAACACATTGGAAACAGTGTAAACAATTGAATATTTGATATCAGAATGTCAGGGGGCTTCGGACAAAGACTACACAATTTTTATCGCTACTGGAATCGTCGGGATCGGATTTATTTGCTATCACCGAAACTGGCTTACATGAAGCTATTCCAAACGCGGAGTTTGTACTAAACGGACACAAAATATTACGATGTGACCGGGCGGATGGGCGCAAGCAGGGAGGCGTATGTTTAGTGGCCACACCGCGGTTCGAGTTGCGACCAGTGGCCGTGCCGGGCGATGTCAATATAGACTGTCGTAAGTTCGAATTAATTTGTGCTTCTGTATATATGCGGAATCATTATTTGTTTACTTGCTGTGTTGTATATATCCCGCCAGAGACTGATGACAATGAATATATGTTAATGTTTAGCATATTAGAAAAACGATGTATTAAATATAAATCCAATTTCCTTATATTAGGGGATTTCAACATGTATTCGTGCAGTAAAAATATTGGTAATTATTATGAATATTTCATGTCCTTCTGTGAGTTCATTCAGTACAATTCGATACCTAATGATAACAATAGGCAGTTGGACCTCGTATTGAGAGCTAGCGGGGGGGTATCAGTGGGCGCTGCGGACGAGGGTTTGCAGCCCGTAGACAGGCACTATCCTCCACTCACCGTGAGCATACAGACTGGCGCGCGCACGCCGCTGCCGCCGTCCCCCGTACCTCATCCATTACCGAATAAGCAACACTCTCAATCCCCGATAATTAAAAATATATGGAATTTTAATAAAGCCGATTTCTATCAAATCTATAGCTTATTAAATGAAACGGACTGGAGTGAGATATATTCACTAGACGACCCTGACTTAGGTTTAGATTTATTCTATAGAAAAATATATGCAATTTTTGACAAATGTGTTCCTCTAAAAAAAATTAACTCGAGTACAGGGAAATATAGTTATCGTGTGTGGTACACGGCTGAGATAATTAGGGACATAAAACTTAAATACAGATTACACAGGATATATAGATCTAACAAATTGCGTAGCGATTATGAGGAGTTCGCTAGAGTGAGGGCGAGAGTTAAAGCAGAGACATCACGAGCGCATGACCAGTACCGCGACCGCGTGCAGTCACACTTGGCGAGGGATCCGCAAGCGTTTTGGGGGTACATTAGATCCAGAAAAATCGGCTCGAATCGACGGGAGCTAATTAGAGAGGGACAAGTACTAACAGAGTATGAATGTGCCGATAAGTTCGCTCGATTTTTTCAAACGGTATATAGTAAGGAGCCTTCCGAGTTGAGCGTGGCGGCGGCGAGCGCGGCGCGGGATCCCGCGACGAGCGAGTGGGCGCACCTGTCATGCTTGCGCCACTCTGACATACGGCGCGCCCTTACACGCTTGCCGCCTAAGCCCTCTGCCGGACCTGATGGTATACCTGCGTTTATTTTTAGGGATTGTGGTGCGGTGTTGGTGGATCCGTTGCTACATATATTCAACGCCTGTATTAAGACTGCAAAGTTTCCGGATCGCTGGAAGCTTACACGGGTGGTACCCGTACCGAAAGGTAACGGAGGTTCAGCAGCCAGCGACTATAGACCAGTAGCAGTGTTATCAACTCCGGCTAAGGTGTTCGAGTCGACCGTTCATGGTAGCCTGTATCCACAGGTAAGTGCTTTGTTGTCTGACGCACAGCACGGCTTTCGTCCTGGGCGGGGGACAACGGGGAACTTGTTTCACCTTATGACACACTTGGTGCTAGCTGTGGATGCCGGTTGCCAGATGGATGTTGCCTACTTTGACTTCCGGAAAGCGTTCGACACCGTAGACAATGACGTCCTCCTAATGAAATTGGCGGAGGTGGGCTGTATGCCACATACGTTGACATTTTTTGCCAGCTATTTACGGGACCGCTGTCAATATGTGGACTGTAGCGGACGACTGTCTGAACCCTACTTCACAAGATCCGGAGTCAGTCAAGGTAGTAATCTAGGACCCCTTCTCTTTATATTAACCGTAAACGACCTACCGAGAGTAGTCGATAAAGCTACACCCTTGTTATTCGCAGATGACCTGAAGTTAGTTCTTGAAATAGGGCAGAACACAAATCACGACATGCTGCAGCAGGATATTAGTAGGATCATAGAGTGGAGTCGCGTTAATAAATTGTATTTTAATGTAAATAAATGTTCGGTGTTGACATTTAGCCGCGCACGCAATCCGGTTCACCACCAATACCACATGGATGGAACGCCGCTACAGCGTGTTTCTGAGGTAAAGGATTTGGGTGTGCGATTCACTGCCGATGTTAACTTCCGAAGCCATATTACGGATGTTTGTAAAAAAGCATACCGCAATTTAGGGATGGTGTTACGGCTGGCAAACCAATTCACGAATATTGGAGCTCTGAGATCATTATACGAGGCGCTTGTTAAAAGCCACCTAGAATGCAATTCGGTGTTGTGGTCACCTCATGAAGTCAAATATAAACTACTACTGGAGCGAATCCAAAACAAATTTATTAGATTTATATATTTGAAGCAGTATGGCGTGTATCCTGGTTATCCTCTGCTGTATCCCACACTGTTTTTGCTTGGCATGGTAGGATTTTATAGGCTGGAAGTAAGAAGGGAAGTGGCTCTTGCCACCTACTTATTTAAGATTATTCGTGGTAAAATACACAACCCAGGTGTACTGGAGGCAGTATGGTTGTGTGTTCCTGATGAGTACGTGGGGCGGCGGCGGCGGCCGCCGCTGCTGTATGTGCCGCCCGCGCGCACCAACCTGCTTAAACACGCGCCCCTGACGCGCGCACTGTGTGCGCTCAATGCGGTGTCAGAACGGGTAGACCTATTTAATTGTAATTTGAATGAATTCACAAAGGCAGCTTATTGTGTATTAACTGTGTAGTGGATTAGCGGAATTTATAGATAGATAGGTATTATAATTATGTATACGTATTCTGTATTGTAGTGAAATTGTGAATTTACTGGGTAGTGTGTTCTACTATACATATTCAATGTAAGTGTTATTATAGTGACTGCACTATCGTATTAGGTGTCACCTGTAAAGATAGTTGCATGTTGTAATAAAATAAATAAATAAAATAAAGAAACATATTAAAAAATATATTCCTTTGTATTGGATTATGATTACCTTTCGAAATAGGTCGTATAGTATCGTGTCTTCATCTTATTTTTTTTCCCGGCTGTCAAAATTTCGAATTTAGCGGTTTCAGGTCATGGTAGTGTTTAAACCGAATGAACTGTCGGATTCGGCCGCAGCGTGTGAGTGGATCGGCACCTGTGTCTAGAATTTTTTGGAACTTTGTGTTTTTGTGTGACTATTGTAACTCAGTAACATATTTATTGTGTATTGTGTCATCCTAACTAACCGGTTGCAGGTATTGTGATGTAGGGGTGTGTGTTGGGTAACCTCCTCGAGTGTCGCTCCGATTCCGATCCCGCTGCAGTCCGGGGGGAACGGAATCGGAGCGGCCGGTACACCCTGGGCGGCGGTCAATGGCTTCCCCTTCACCCCTTCATAGGGTTGGCATTGATCGTCGGCCAATACCCAACGTGGCGGGAACACATCGCTCTCCGTACTCCTCTGCTTTCAGAGGAGACAGGATGAGCGATGCTGTTAGTGGTGAGATGGCCCAGGGTCAGCCGGGGTGCGAGGGATATGCTCTATGGGTAACCTTACACCCCGGCGTCTGAAGACCCGAGACGGCGTGCGGTTTTAGTCGGTGCAAGCCCGACATAACCGCCCCCGCTGGCCGGCGGGGGGGTATCCGAAGGGATTTCCGCACGATAAAAAAAAAAAAGGTATTGTGATGTACTTTTATCCTATAAACTAGGTAGTAATTATGGATAAAAACAAACCACCTGACCCTCCTGATATCCATCCTCCTTTAACTCCTACATTTTCATCTCCCTCTAACTTTCCTGATGTATCTATGCACAACTCGGATGCACTGTCTCAGTTGGCTAATGTAGCCTGCAGCGTAGCAGATAACCTAATACCAATGTCGCGCAAACGCCCAGTGGAAGAACAACTTCCTTCTGCTTCTAATCGCCCACCAAAACAGGCCAAGAGCCTGATTGCACGGGATAAATACAACGCAGGAGATAAGGGTCCCTTTATAGTCCATGTGTCCCGGCTTGAGCTTCATCCCACCTCAGGAGCAACCCTTCACCCTGTCACATTTGGCCTCTTCCTATTAAAACACAATATGTCTAACATAGCCCGGGGCGGTGTGAAAAGAGTAGGCAGGAACCGTATTGCCGTGGAGTTTTCATCGCCTCAGGATGCAAATGCATTCCTGACCAATCCCACTTTAATAAAAAACTTTTCAGCGGCAATCCCATCTTTTAACGTCACTCGCATGGGTGTTGTTAGCGGTGTACCTGTAGACCTGCCTGAAGACGAGGCAAAGTCATACATTACTGTTCCCCAAGGCTGTGGTCAGGTGCTCAAGGTCAGACGAATTAACCGAAAGGTATTGAAAGAGGAACCAGTCAGACGAATTAACCGAAAGGTATTGAAGCCTACTGAAACCTGTATTTTAACCTTTGATGGTCAGACCCTACCACAGAGAGTATATTTTTTTATTTTATTTTATTTTATTCATTTAGGAAAACTTACAGCTAGAATACAGATTGAAACATATGTAGGTAATATAAAATGGCCAATTACAAGTTTTCGCATATAGCACTTATTGTAAAATAAACAAGTCGGTATATAGCTAGCAATGTACAGGTATATTGAATTGCTGTTATACATCTCTTACTGTGGAACAGTATGTATATCCTACGATCCAGTGCCGCAAGTGCTGCAGGTTTGGACATGTAGAGGCAGTCTGCAGGTACAAACCTCGCTGTCTTAAATGTGGCCATGATCACCCTGGTAATGGGTGCTTCATTCCTTAGACAGAAGCTTTCTGCGTGCTGTGTTCCGGTAACCACTTTGCGAATAACAGGGGGGCCCGGAGTATGGGAGGCAGAGAGCCATTAAAACCGCTATGGCTGAGAAAGTAATCTCATACTCTGAAGCCAGTAAAGCCATTTCACAGGTCTCTCGCAGTTATGCTAGTGCAGCTAAAGGTGAACCTTCTGTTTCTTACCGCAAAACGGTTTATCTGAAACCAAAAAGTCATCCTGCTCCCCTTTCCCCTTCTTATGATAAAGCTGTTTAAGAAAATATTACCAACACTCCTCAATCTTCACAACCAAATGGTTGTGCCTTCATCAACCCGCTTACACAGCACTCTGTCAATATTTCTTTGATCATTGAACTACTCTTGCAACTTCTAACGTCTTTAATCTCCCCTCATACTCCTAACTCACCGTCCAACGTCGCCGAAAAACTTATAACCCTCTTAAACAGCTTTTTAAAAATGGCTCAATGCCAAGGGTTCCTTCAGTGGAATGTGAGGAGCGTGTTTCATAAAAAACACGACCTCATTTTCCTCCTCAATAAACACAAACCACTAGTTTGCTGTATAGCTGAGACTTGGTTAACTCCAAGTCTAAGCTTCCGAGTACCACACTTCAACATCCTGAGATGTGATAGACCTGATCACTATGGAGGGTGCGCCCTCCTTATTAATAATAGGGTACCATTCCTGCCCTTGCCAATAGTAGGGCCTGTGCAGGAGATCAACATAATAGCTGCCAAAGTTGAGGGCCTAACCGTGATTGGCGTATAAATTGCTCACCCACACCTACATCATCTTCAGGTGCTAAGGAGAACATTAGAGAATGCTGAGAGACCCTTCCTTGTGATGGGTGATTTCAATGGTAATCACTTCAGATGGGGCTCGGACCATTGCAATGCATTTGGGGTAGGCTTAGTCGAGATTCTTGATGACCTTAATCTGTGCATCTTAAACAATGGCTTTGCTACCCGAATACCTCAGCCTGGCCAGCGCAAAAGCTGTGTCGACCTGACATTTTGCTCTCTAGATATTGCTGCATGTGCTCACTGGCAGTGCTCAGCCTTGTCCCATGGCAGTGACCATTACCCAATTGCTGTTTCCCTCACTAATATGACATATTTAGAAAAAAACTCTCCTCCTCTCTTAAAATTCAATCTATCTAACCCAGACTGGACAACCTATAGATCTTTACTAGAAGATAAAACTTTATCCCTTCCAGATCTGAACCTATCAAACTCAGATCAGTCTGGTCACTGCCATGTACAAGGCTGTGTGGACAGTTTCTCCAGCTCCATTAACTTATGTGCAGAACAATCCTTCCCCCTCAAGAACAGTGCAAGGGGTAAAATTCCATCCCCACTATGGTGGGATCAGGAATGCACAAGGATAATTAGGGAAAGGAATGAGGCTGAAAGGAGGTACAACTCTGATATGAGCATTCAAAATTTAATAAATTACAAACATGTTTATGCTAAATCCAAGAGGTTGCTCCGACGAAAGAAGCGTGCAGCTTGGGTTAAATTTTGTACCTCTCTGTCCCCTTCCACTCCATCGTCCGTAGTGTGGAAACGCATAAACAGGTTTCGTTCTGGTTGTGCTCCTTCCCAGTCTTCTACCATATCACAAGAAACTGCTGAACTGTTCTTTGATAGGTTAGCTCCCCCTTATGTTCCTTCTCAAGCAGAAAACCAACTGTCCGCTCCTTTGATTTCTTCAGAGGACCCACACGACGCGCCGTTTACTACCGAAGAATTGGATACGGTATTAAATTATGTCCATGACTCAGCACCAGGCATTGACGGACATTCTGGTAAAAATGCAAAGAAATACCTATTAAATGTCATGAATTACTGCTATAAAAACGGTTGGATTCCAGATCAATGGAAAGTACACGTTATCATCCCCATCTTAAAACCAGGTCGGCAAACAGACAATCCAAGTAGTTATAGACCAATTGCGTTATCATCTGTTATAATGAAAATTCTAGAGCATCTAATTAAAAACCGCCTAGAGTGGATAGTCAAATCCAGAGACCTCATTGCAATTTTTCTTGACGTACCCGCTCATTATTAGGAGTACGAGCGCAATAACGCCTGTACCGGACGAAGTGAGAGCGGTATGTTGGCAGTACATCGCGAGTTGAGCGCGACGTCGCTTTGTTGGGTCGAGCTCTTTAGCGCGTTGGTAGACCCTGGGTTCGCGCTTTTTTTGGTTGGCCTTGCCACGCGCTTTGAGGGAGCATTATTGAGATTTTGTTTGTTGAATGTTGATTAATTGGTGAAAATTAATTATCGAGCTAGTTATCTCTTTGTTAAATAAAGTTTATACGCTCATCGCGTTCGTTGGACTTTGAACTTTGCTGCGGTTGTGGTGGTGAAGTAAATCTCACATTTTATTTTATTGCATAATTAGTTTATTGTATATTCAATTACACGTACATTCATGTCACATATAGTTAGATACACTAAATAGGCACACTTTCCAATCTTTTGCTACTTTACCGACTGAATCCCGGTCCATTGAAGGTCAGTGACCCATTTATTAATATCTTTTGTGTATTGTTGATGGTAATTAACGGATTGGTTTAATTTTAGCTTGCCATTTGAAACTTAACACGCGGTTCAAGTCCGCTATTTCGATTGTTAATTTATCGGTACTATTTTGCCTTTTGGTGCAATTGAATTTGACTATTTTCACCTTAAAACTTAGAATTGTTAATGTAATTAAAATATTTACTGGTCGATTTCGATCGGGTGTCAATTGCGGCTTAATTTGATTCGTTATTGAAACAAGTACGTACTAAAAATCTGTTTAAATTTGATTTGTGGTTTATTCATGTGTTTGATTGGACCCACCTATGTCTATGGTCTGAATAGCTATGTTTACTTGCTATAAAATTGAAAGTAATTTATAATTTGATTTGTTTGTATCCGAGCGTTTAAAATAGCTAATTTTATAGTTTAATATTTCTCGGGATTTACTGGTAATTTTTGGTGATCGATTCTGACCAAACTAACCGTTTCACTGTAACGGGAATTCAACTTCCCGGGAATTTTTGATATTACTTTTGTTTGATTTGTTCTAAGTTCGGGGTGGTTCCTCGAATACCTTTTGACCGTTTTGAGGGTTTGTCGGTTAACCGGTTTTTATAAAATTGCGGCGGTTTTTGTTGTTTGAACCGTTTTATATTCGTACCGACTTCCTGAGTTTGATTAATGATTTTGTACCGTTTGTTGACTGCACATTGGTGTAGATCCGTTAGATATAAAGTTTTAGTTGTATTTGCGTTTCCACTGTCGCGCTTTAGATCACGCTTCGGAACGAAGTAGCGATTGCGTGAAAGTGAGTGGTGGGGCTACGGCTTGAATACTACCTGCTCGTGGTCTCACTCCTCACCCTTGTCCCCGGGTTAAAGGAGACTGGTAGCAGAGCTGTTAATTGTCTTTTTTTATTACTGCGCTCGCTCGCTTCACGCACTGAACAATACTCATTTAAGTAATGTAAGATATCTATGCTTCGTTTGCAAACATCACTAAATAGGGTGTACAATACACCTCTGCCTACCCCTTCGGGGATACAGGCGTGTAGTTATGTTATGTTATGTTATGTGTAGGACTCCTTACTAGGTCATCATAACTACAGGATTAGTCGTTAATTTGCATTTGTTGCAAGCCAATAGTTCATGTATTGTTTTGGTATTGCTCTGATTTCAGTAGCTGTAGCTATTGAAGTCTCAAATATTTTCGATCAACAGTTATATTTTGACAAGCAGTTAATATATTAAAATTTTATTACGCCAAGAAGCTTTATAGGAGGAATACAATGATGGTGTTTAAGTCTCATAGTTTCAAAACACTATATGTGAACAATATCTGTATGTAGTTAAATAATGCACTTCATACATAGATAAATCAATAGTAGGTAACACTTTTTGTCTGAATATGGCGTATTTGTAGAAATCTCACAATTCCTCATAGCATACCCAAGGTAAACAAAAAAATATTACAAAACAAACTGTTAACACAAAACAAAAAATGCTACAGAACCGTCATCCATATGTCACACGTGACGCGTAGGTGACAATTGTCAAACTTATCTTTTTTTTTGTTGGGCACCGGTAAAAAAAGTTTTGTTCGTATTCAGCCTAAAAAATATACCGAAGCATAAACGATGTTTTCTCAAAATTGCAAGAGTTTGAAATTCCATTTGATAAATCATAATATAAGTCCTTAGGAAGTCTATCCAAAAATATTTGGTTCAAAGCTACTGGAATTTTTCAAGAATAAAAAACCATTTCTGGACAACTCCTTTAACAAGTAATGTATTTCGAAATATTCGATAATTACTAAATTCGGTGGAGCTTATAATTTTGGTCACATATTTAATGTTTTATTTGTTCACATAGAATTTACTGAATTTAATTACTTACCAGTATAATGTAATCCCTTTAGATGCACAACCACCCTTCCCTAATCTGATACTACAGTTCGAAATCAGCAATTAACCATTTTTTGACAAATTCATTAATCACAGACTGAGCCGTGCGTGTGCCGTGCAGTCATAATGAAGTTGCACCTTGTGCTTCTAGCACGTATCGCACTTCTATACCTATTATTATTTCTGTGTCAGCACACACCAACAATTTTACAAACAATCTTTACATTGAAATAAATCCATAAATAATAGTGATGTATAAATTATTTTTGAGCAAATTTGTCAGTTTTCAATTTTGTTTATTAATATTTTATGTAAAGTTATAAGGTTAACTTGGAATGTGTTAAGCTTATGCCGATGGCGACTGTACAAGCAAAAATGATGTGTTTTGTTTTGTATTATGTGAGTACCTTTTTTTAACTCCCCCGTGGGCCAGCGGGGGTGGTAATGTTCGAGTCGAACCAACTAAAACCGCACCCCGCCGTCTTGGGTCTAAGGGGGCCTTATAAAACAATTCCCTAGTACCCCGGCTGACCCTGGGCCATTTACGGCTGCGAGATGGCCCCTTCGGACGTGAGTAGCTACGACGACGTGACTATGTAAATTCTATAAAATATGAAACTGTATATACCTAAGTGTACGTAGTTGTGTTTTGTATTACGTGAAGTTCTATGTATATTGTATATGTTCTGTCTTGTTTACCAGATACAACTATTTTCTCAAGATTTTGATAACCAATTAAGTCAAGAGAGAGAAGGAAGTGAAATAAAATGGAGAAATTTAAAATATAAATTTAAAATCCCGTTACTGAAAACCTAGCTTGTAGTTCCAACTGTGTCACTGGGACTTCTGCTTGGACCACGATTTTACCATAAATACGGGAATAATCACTTTCATAATCAAATATGCCAGAGCACGGCGACTGAACAGTTTGACTACACACTAATGCTGAGTTTATAACCAATATTAAAGCACAAGAACACGGTAGCTTATCTTTTAACATTTTAATTTTATAAAACTTCGCATTTGGCGCTCAAATTAATGCAAGACGTCTGTCCATGGAAGCGAAAATAGCACTGTCGCCTGTCGCATATCGGCACACGTCAAATTGTAATAAAGAATTCTGATGAAACAGGGAAAAGCGAAATTCGTCGTCACAGAAACGTCTAAAACCTTTCCATTTTCCTGGTCTAACGGAATGACTTCTGATAAAGGAGGTAAAATCCCCTCGGCCGTTTATTATACAGTGCCATTTAACCCCAAACAAAGTGGTAAAACCGATACAAGAAATCGTTGGTGAGTCTAATTTTCACTTAAGCTTGGTTATACGTGGGACACTCAGAAAGTTTTGCGAAAATAAAAAAAAAGTGTTCTATAGGTAAATTTTTTTTATTAAATCTTTTCAAAGTACTCTCCATCAGCCTCTATACAAAGTTTCATGTGTTTGAACCAGTTTTCAAAACACTTTTTCCAATCCGCCGCAGATACCTCGTTTACAGCCTGCTCAAACGTTGACAGCGCATCTTCCGGCGACGAAAATTGTATCCCTTTGAGCTGATTTTTTATTTTCGGGAATAAAAAGAAGTCGCACGGTGCAAGGTCAGGGCTGTAAGGAGGGTGACCTAGGAGTTTAACCGGAGTGCTGTCCAGGAAGTCCCTCGTTTTAAGCTCGGTGTGTGCGGGCGCGTTGTCATGGTGGAGTAGTATCCCGCGGAGCCCTGTGTTTGGTCGCTTGTAGCTCACTACAGAGAAAACTTCTGCCAAGCATTTGGTAGTGTACCATTCAGCGTTGATACTTCTTTGATTTCGTAAAGGGATTGATAACAAGTAGCCAGACAAATTGAAAAAACTCGCGATCAAAATCTTCCCTCCGCTTCTAGATCGCTTCACTTTGGTAGGTGTTGATTCGTTTTGAAACACCCAAACCGTCGACTGGCGTTTTGTTTCTGGATCATACTGATAAATTCACGACTCATCACCTGTAATGATGTCATAAACACGCCGAGACGCGCCTGCTTCAAACTTGTTTATCATATCACGACACCATTCCACCCGGGCCTGCTTCTGAGCATCGGTGAGATTGTGCGGCACCCAGCGTGAAACTATCCTTCTCACACGAAGATGCACGTGTAGAATCTCGTGAAGGCTTCCCGATCCAATCTGAAGAATGTGCTGAATCTCTTGATATGTGACTCGTCTATTATCTTGGATTAAATTTTTCACTGCTAGCACGTTTTCTTCCGTAACAGCCGTCAAAGTGCGACCACTTCTTTCTTCATCCTCCAAGGTCAGTCGACCGCGCTTGAATTCGTTATATCAACGATACACGGTCGCCTTGGAAGGGCCTTCATCCATGAATGCCATTTGAAGTCTATCGTACGATTCGTCTGGTTTCAGGCGACACTTGAAATCGTAGAAAATCATAGCGCGAAAATGTTCCCGACGCAGATCCATTATTCAATGAGACACAATAATTGAAATTATCTTGCAAAAATGCAGAGAGAAATTTTGAAATTGGAACGTACTTATTTTTACTCATAAATAATCATATTTTAGAAATAGATTATAACTGACCAGTCTCTCATATATAAAAACTTTTTATCGCAATACTTTCTGAGTGGCCTGGTAGTTAGGCAAAATAAATGCTCGTATTTTTTAAATATTAATAAGTATTGAGAAAATACTTACAGGTATATATCCCGTTACTGAAAACAAAGCTTGTAGTTCCAATTGTGTCACTGGGACTTCTGCTTGGACCACGCAATGTAGAGATCGTTAAATTAACCTTACCCTAAAATATCCCTCTTCGGCCCCAACAAGATCCTCAGGGCCCAAGCCAACCTCAGTTGCTAGCCGGTACACCTGCTGATCAACGAATGAGGCTCTGGCGTAGAATAAACTAGGGAAAAAAATGGACAGCTATCATCAGCTAAATTATCAATAAGATGATTAACAGACACGCTCTCAAAATTGTACATAAGACGAACGCTGCTCGCATCATAAAGAAGGAATCTTGTTGAAGTTATACTTCTTTTGGCGCATTAGGGAAAAATGATGACAGTAAGTTTTTACAATACGCGCTCACACCGTCACGAAAATCCGACACCGTGAAGTTAGCTAAACAACATTTTATTTTTAGTACTTTTGTAGATTGAGGTTAGTTGTATTGTATTATTTACTTATAACATAACATAAACTCACGCCTATATCCCCGAAGGGGTAGGCAGAGGTGCTAGCACCCACATTTCGCCAGTTTATGTTTAGGTCCCAATGTAATAGGTGGCGAGCCTATTGCCATTAACCGGGCACTTATAAACCTGCGATAAATACACACATAACTTCGAAAAGTATCGAAAAGTCAATGGTGTGTGCCACGGTAAAACCTCGGATCGAACCCGAGACCTCGCCTCAGCAGTCCATTACCCATACCACTAGGCTACCGCGGTTTTTTTACTTATACCATAAATTAAAAGAATTTCTTACATTATTATTTCTACAAACGTAGGATAACACGAAGGATAAAAAATTTAGAAAGATTTTTAAGATTTTATCTTGTTACGCCAAAGAAGTATAACTTCTTACTTCTTACATAAGTGCACACACACACACTTTTCTTTTAAATACACTGAGCTGCTAAGATTTGCTGACTATAAATCCTATCGATGAATCAGTCGACGGCTGGTTAAACTGGAACTACGCCTGAGCAATATGTAAGGTACAAGGGCACAAGGGTCATTAAACTGCATAAGTGCATACGTCACGTGCGCGTATTATAAGATATTGACTTTTTTTCGCATTGGGTGAAAGGTGCAAATAATAAAGTATTTTTATCCGACTGTGCGGCGCGCAAAGGGTAATGTGTTTAGCAGTCGATGTAAGTATGTTTGGTCTTTTGAGTTAGAGTTATTATTGGACTTGTTTTGGTATACTTGCGTATCTTCGGTGACAATGCAAAAATATGGTACTATGAATCTGGTCTGATAATATAGTCGGAAGGTGTCAATATGAACTCCTGAACTAAAGAAGATAAACCAATCGAGCTTAGACTCATTTGTTTTGTCGTGGCAAATACTTTGATGTTACATGATATCCAGGGTCTGAAGATGGAGATAGTAGACGGTCATAGGAACTTCTGAAATAAATAAAATAAACCCATCATGTTTCGGCTCATTTGATGACCTCTGATGGTGTAGCGGTAGTGCGTTCGACTGCTAAGCCAGAGGTCGCGGGTTCGATTCCCGCTCAGTGCAAATATATATATTTGCATTGGTCTGGGTGTTTCTATTTATAATATGTATTTATTTACAAAAAAAAAGTATCTAAGTATGTTTATTCGCATTCTAGAACCCATATGACAAGCTCTGCTTTGTTTGGGTCTAGATGGCGTTATGTACTTTGTCCTACACAGTCTGATTTGTCTTGTTATGCACTTACTAGAAAGCTTGTTTTCTAAAGTGTTTTAAATTAATAATTTATTTTACTTTTCAGTTTTATATCAGACAGTAAGAAAATCAAGATTTTGATACTATTTGTAGTGTTGTCTGATAATGAAGGCAATTGTTGGAACCTCTCACACATATTAAACAAAGTCACTTGTTCTGTTCAACAATATTTATTTACTAAATCTGACCGGTTTCGCCTCATGGCATTTTCATGGGCTAATAATGACAACTACACACACACTACACACTAAACAAGTTTTCAATTAAATATAACTTTTCTACATTTTACCTCTATATATATCATTTAAATCTATATATAAACTTACATAAACTTTATAATACAAACTGGGATGAGCGTTGAACGTCCGTGTTCCAGTCGAGAAAGAGGGATGGAGCCATGTTCACACGCTATTTTTTCGCCCGGAACACAAACGTTTTAACACGTCATGGTTAGAACTCAAGAAACCGATTTACCCTCTGGAAGCCCTCTGCTTTTATTTTTGTTTGTCTCGTACCATTCAACCTAAAATATTAATCAAAATATTCTTTTTGTAAAACTTGTCTAATCCATGGTAAGTACTGAGCTGCGTCGGTGAACACAACGTACTCCTCGAGATCGCACGAGCCGACTTGGTCCCGAATAGATAAGGAGACCACGCCGCGGAGTCTCCACTTGCCGCCGTCTTCTAGATACAGGCCACCACCGGAATCCCCTGTACATGGACCTGCACCATTCCGACTACCTGTAAAACCAAGTTCTGTTACGATTATTCGAAACGGTTTTCCATCTGCCTACATTCTCGGGTTATTTAGGCTGTACACTGCGTAGAACGGGACCCCCGTCGGGAAGAAATCGTCTAGACGTTACGTTGCTTCATGTATTTTCATCAAACAGCACCACCGCCGCGCAGCTCAACGCAGCGGACGGTGAAAAATCATCTAATGAGGCTGTCAAGCTGAGGGCCACCATTGTAGCTTACCTACTCCTTACATAAACAATCTAACTTAGCTGGAGGGGTATATACTGCCAGTGGGGACGCCGTTTGACCAGACGGGTGATCAGCCCTTCTATGTGGGGCCATTTCACCCATTTCCCCTATAACGACTGTCATACATATTCGTATGGCAACCGGGACCGACATCTTAACGTGCTCTCCGAGGCACGACCAGACCAATGCAAATACTCATATTCATGCATACAAATATTTGCACTGAGCGGGGATCGAACCCGCGCCTCCTGCGTAGCGGCCGCTTTCAATACCGCCACACCACAGAGGCTGTCTAGCTGGAGGGGTAAGGAGGAAGACTATTAATTTCGGTTACCAATAATGATTTAAAAAAAATCACCGAGGTTCATGTTTTTCATACCTCCACAAAACGTATTATCAGAGGTGAGAGTGAAGAATGCTATATTGCTGGCGCGACACGTGGTGGCGTCGACGATTGGCACATTCACTGATTGTGGCTCACCTACTCCGGCTTCGACAGTCCTCTGGTTACCCCAACCTGCAACCTGCATTACGACATAATAATTTCATATTGCAAATATTCTAAATTGCACAGGCTGCAGAAGCAGATCTTCGGAGCCCAAGCCAACCATAGTTGCAAGCCGGTACATCTACTCATTAACGGAAAAGGCTCGGGGATGGGAGGTCACACGGTTGATAGTCCGAGGATTTCACCTTGGTTTCACCCTTTGTGATTAGACTTCTACAACTTTTTTGGGCGGGACCGCCGTCTAACCTCTTAATCCCAAGAGGAAAGCCTGCACCAGAGCCTCGTCAATTAGCAGGTGTACCGGCTTGCAAGCGAGGTTGGCTTGGTACCGTAGGTCTTTGGGGCCCCATACAACCTAAGGAGTACGATTAGATAGTTAGTTATTATAAACTACCTACATAATGATAAATGCAATCTGTACCATATGTTTTATTGTATACACATTGATTTTATCGACTTCGCTTGATGTAGCATCAGTTGCATTTTTTACAAACCTCAGTGGTTTTCAAATGCACTATATAAATAATTATTATTGTAATTGGTTTTGTAAAATGGTAAATAAAAAAATAAAATAAAAAAAAAAGTAGAAAAAATGCTAACAACTCCAGAAGTCCCGACTACACGTGCGAGCCCGATATCACCGTCCCACAGACAGGCTGGTCTAATGTACGCGTTGAACTCCACTGGTTTATTAAATGTTAGCACCAAGATGTCATCTGAAATCAATAACGACTTTTAAACTCAGGAAATAACCTTCAAGTAAATACAAAGTAAATTTACTCTTGATATATGTACATATAACCTTATTATACATCTTGATTTTGGTTGTATGCGGTATCTTCAAGGCCCAAGCCAACTTCACCTGCAAGCCGACACACCTGCTGATTAACGGACGAGACTCCGGCGCAGGCTTTCCTTTCAGGGTTGGAGGATCAGACGGCGGTCGCACCCGCAAATACCAAGATAAGCCAAATATCAAAAATTCAGGTTTTAGTCCCAACGGTGTGATGATGATGAATTATTATATCTTGTCGTAAGAGGCGTCTAGGGGTCCTATTCTATAGCCGAAAGTATATACAGGGTGGGTGACCAGACGATTATTTTGTCAGTTTTCAATTAAAAATGCTGCAAAACCTTAAACTGACAACAACAAACCGTGTCATATTAAATGCATGAGAGCCGCAAAAGTATAAATGTGAACACATGATGGTAGATTTTTTTTACTATTTTATTTCTTTTAATGTCATTTTATGCATTAAGCGATGCAGATTTCATATCAGTTCAATGTTTTGCAATATCTTTAAAAATAACTTAATTATCGTCTCACATACTTAACGTTTCCTCCCTATACACAGTCTTGCCATAAATACTGTGACAATCATATAAAAATGATAGATTCGAAATTCAAATGTAATATTTTGTTTATTTTCAATTCTAACAGTATTTATGGCCAGACTAAGTATACTTACAGGCCAGATTTAGCCTCAGTGGCGTGGTTTATGAAAAACCCGTGGGACCGAATACAGAGATTGGTTAAATGTGGCTCTTATTCACCTCTGCCTAACCCTCCGGGGATAACTATAGTGACTATAATAGATCTATAATTTACTTACACAGAAATTTAACAAACCCAGTACATTTGTTTCAACTCATATTTTAATAACTCTAAACATAAGTTTAATCTTATCTTGGGTACCAGACTTCATCAAACAAAACAGTCAACTATATACATTGTACTGTGAATTTTGTTCATAAGAATGTGTCTTTTGAAATTATTATAATAATAAATAAATAAATTTATTATTATTATAATAATCATAGCTGACATTCAATAGGAGTGCTACCAAAGAGTTATCTGCGCAGAGCGCACTAAAAGTTAATTACTAATATACCCCCTAACCCCTCCAGCTAAGCTAAATTGCTTGTGTTAGGAGTGGGTTAACGTCGGTAGTGTAATGGCCAGGATTCGAACCCGGGACCTCTCGATCGTAGGGTCGACTCCTTAACCACTAAGCTAATTGAAGTGCAGGATCTCTGTGGCGTAGCGGTAGAGCATTCGACTGCTAAGCCAGAGATAGGGACCCAAACTGAAACTGTTTTAAAGGAAACCCATTTATAAATGTAACACATACGAAAGTGTACCATATTCAAAGTGGTAAATTTTATATGTGTTAATAAGTGTTAACAGAAATAACGTCCTAAAGTACTTGCGGGTGTACAAAATACCTTTATTTAAAAATTTTGATTATAAATATAATAGGATAGTAAATTTGGCATCGTAGCATTTCGGTTTTTTTTTTTTTTTTTTTTTTTTTTATATTTAGTCCGTCCAATTGACTGTACCCCGCCTGATGGTAAGCTGAGGTAAAGTCCAAAAAGTAGTGGCCACCATTTCTAGAGATTACCCCTAGAATGGTGGCCCCTACCTAGACGGCCTCAACAGATGTTTTTTCACGCCCCGCTTAAAGAGCCCAGGATTGTAGGTAGAAGGGAACACGTGAGTGGGTAAAGCGTTCCAGTGCTTTATGGTCCGACAAAAAAAGGAGTCACCAAACCGCTTGGTTCGCGATGGTATCGATTGCACTGTATGAGGATGACACCTAAGTCCTGCACGTGTTGTTCGGGACAAGAAGGGAGAAGGAGGAATCAATTGGAATAACTCATCGGAACATTCACCATGGTAAATACGATAGAATACTGCCAAGGAGGCTATATCTCTACGCAGCTGCAGAGATTCTAGAGAGCTGGTGATCTCAGGACTATCAATGATCCGGACTGCCCGTCGCTGCAATCTAACGAGAGCGTCTAGTAAGTACTGAGCGGAGCCATCCCACAGGTGAGAACAGTATTCCACGCAGGGACGGATTTGAGTCTTATATAAAAGACACCGCTGCCCCGGCGTGAAAAACCGCCTCACCCTGTTCAGCACTCCGAGTTTACGAGAAGCTATTTTAATAACGCTCTCAATGTAATTTTTATTATTAAGTTTGCAGCGAACATCCATACCGAGCATGTTGATACTGTCCTGCAGTGGTAGTGGTGTGTTCCGAAGAGTTGGGAGGGGAAGGAAAGGAGATACCTTTGCTGTAAACGCGCATGCCTGTGTTTTCTTGGCATTGAACTCGACCAGGTTCTCAGATCCCCATTGGGAAATGTGGTCAAGGTCCTGATCGAGCTCAATGACAAGTTGCCGTCTTCTCTCCTCGATGTCAGTCTGCTTGGCCGCTGAATGTCCGAGATAACGCCCATGCAAAGTACTGTCATCTGCATAGCAATGTATGCTGCCCACGGACAGCATATCATTGATATGCAGAAGAAAGAGAGTGGGCGATAAGACGGACCCCTGAGGCACACCAGCATTAACCTGCATGAACTCAGAAGCCCGGCCGTCACAAAGGACTCGGATGCCGCGCTCATGCAGAAAACTGGCAACCCAGCTGCACAGTCGAGATGGCAGACCGTAGGTCGGGAGCTTGGCAAGAAGCGAACTGTGCCAGACCCTATCGAAAGCTTTGGCGATGTCAAGGCTGATAGCCAGTGACTCGCCATGCTTGTCCATAGCCTCACCCCAGAGATGTGTGACGTACGCCAGAAGATCACCCGTTGACCGTTTTGGCCTAAAACCATATTGCCGGTCGTTAATTATGGAGTGATCTTCTAGGTAACGCATGAGCTGTGCGTTAATAATGTGTTCAAACACCTTGCTGAGAACTGAGGTGACAGCTATGGGTCGATAGTTGCCCGGATCGGACCGATCTCCTTTTTTGGGGACCGGTTGTACGTTTGCCTCTTTCCAAGACCCCGGGACCAATCCCGAGGAATAAGACAGGCGATACAGTCGCGTCAGCGTTGGAGCTAACTCCGCTGCGCATTTTTTAAGAACTACCGCTGGTATACCATCAGGGCCACTGGCTTTCCGGACGTCGAGTGACTGTAGTGCAGCGCGGACGTCGCATTGCCTGATACGAATATCAGGCATTGAGTGGTCACAAGTGACAGGTGTTGGCGGCTGCAAGCCAAAGTCGTCGATTCGGGAGTTAGCCGCAAAGAGGTTAACCAGCATATCTGCTTGCTCTTGCGGCTCGTGAGCCAGTGAACCGTCAGGGTAACGCAACGGGGGCAGCGAAGGCTGGCAGAAGTTGGATTGCACAGCTTTGGCCAGTCGCCAGTACCCACGGCTACCCGCGGGATGTGACATGTGTTGCTGACCAAGCCGTGCTATGCGCTGGGCATCCGCTCTGACGTATGCTCTCTTGCAGTCCTTAGTGGCCCTGTTATACGCCGCCTTGAGGTGCCCTGCATTCGGATCGCACTCGACTCGTGCCCTAGTCCACGCGCGGTACGCCGACCGTTTCCGTTGAACAGCATCAGCGCACTCGCGCCCAAACCAAGGCCGAGTTCTGCGGGCGCTGGTGACCTCAGTGTGTGGAATATAATATTCCATACCCAAGCTGATTTCACCAGCGACGGCAGAAGCACAATCCGATGGGTCCTTTCCATCAAAGCAGCGCTTAGACCACGGGACGGATGCGAAATAGTCTCGCATGCCGTCCCAATCCGCTGACGAGTAATGCCATAGCCGTCGCTTTATCACCATAGGTTGTGGAGGTGCAGTAACTGGCACGTTGGCGCAGACCAGACAGTGGTCGGAGGAACCCAGTGGAGCTCGTACCGACACTCTGTACTGGGCTGGGTGGGTCGTCAGTAGAAGGTCAAGCAGAGAGGGCTCATGACTTGATATGTCTGGTATCCGGGTGGTCTGTTGTACCAGTTGAGTCAAGTCATGCGTCAGTGCGAATGCGTGGGCGGCCCGTCCCGCATGGTCAGTTTTGAGAGAGCCCAGCCAGGTCTCGTGGTGGGCGTTGAAGTCTCCCAAAAATACCATTTCGGCGGTCGGAAACCGCTCCTGCGCAACATCTGCCGCCTGACTCAGGTGGTCGAAGAGTCGAGTTGTCTCGGTATCCCCGTGATGGGAGCGGTATAGGCACACGTAAACCCGGCTAGAAGAGCCATGGTCCACGTGTAGCCAGAGGACAGAAAAGGATGGGTCCTCTAGGCAGCGCAAGCGGCGACAACAAACATCCGCCCTGATATACACGCACACCCCGGCTTTTGCAAGGAAATTTTCCTCTACCACATAGCCGGGGTAGAGTAAGTAAGACATATCTTCAGGGCGGCGTATTTGCGTCTCGGTGAGAAAAAACAGTGCCGGCCGTACCGTCTCAAGGTGATGGTGGACGGCTTGGAGGTTTGTATGGAGTCCACGAATATTCGTGAACTCCACCTCAAAAAGTGATGTGTTGGTGGGAGAAGAGTATGCCGCTGTCTTATGTACTTCATATCTCATTTGCGCTGCCATATTTGTCTTAATAGGAAGTGAAGGCGTGAAAAAAAGAGGAGACAGACGCCACAGCAGAGTTTGACAAAGCGCAGGGTTTGGTATCGCCTATGGATGCATGGCATGGCGGTAGCCGACCCGCCGAACGGAAGGGCCCCCGTACCCTCTCGAGTGTGATCGCCGGACCCACCATCCGGTCACCAACCGGTACGACGAATCACATCGGGATTATGCGCGACCTGGTGGGGCAGCCTCCCGGGTTGGTTAGTCCCGGTTGGGCCCCTGTACTATGCCGCGGGCGGCCAGCGGCACCACCGTTTATACGGGTCTCCCTGTCAGGC
Source organism: Cybosia mesomella (assembly GCA_946251805.1). NCBI lineage: Eukaryota > Metazoa > Arthropoda > Insecta > Lepidoptera > Erebidae > Cybosia > Cybosia mesomella. The sequence goes on from OX276407.1 coordinate 24,930,373, forward strand.
GGGTCGACCCACGCCATCCACACTAGACTCCGCCAATACCCCACTGGTCCCACAAATACTGTGTCGGCTGGGTCCTCATCCCCGGCTGTGCCGCTGCTGAACCCTGAACACAACCCAACCAATGTAGGGCTATTTGGAGGGTTTTCCACAGCTGCATGGTGGTACCAACCCGGACCATAATTGTTCCACCAGTTTCCAGAGCCATGTTGGCCGCGCCAGTGATTGCTAGATCGCGTGTCCGCTCTCCACGTGGGTCAGGTGTTCGACCCGGACGTATGGTTGGATTATAGAGAGCTATAACACTTATTAACACTGTTAACAAATTAATATCAGTTACATATATATAATGGTTACACAATTGAAAGGGGTAACGATTAACAGATCCAATACCACATTTATAAGTGTAACACTTTCATTCTGTAATAGTATATACCCATATAATTATGTAACCTTTATGAATGTGTTTTTAAGTCCCTGGCCAGAGGTCGCGGGTTCGATTCCCGCTCATTGCGAGTATGTGTATGTGCAGTGGTCTGGGTGTTTTTATTTATGGGTGGTGTATTTATTTACAAAACAAAGAAACTAAAAGACAAGAAAAAAATCTAAGTATGTCCATACGCATTTTAGAACCCATATGCACAGCTCTGCTTAGTTTGGGTCTAGATGGCGCTGCGCGATACGTCCTACAATATTATTATTATTATCGAGCTATATTATTATAATTATAAAAACTCACTCTTAAGTGTAGAAGTGTCAAATGAATCAGGTGTTGAGGCGTCAAGCAAAGTCCTGGTGATAGGGATATCGTCATCCCAGTCGTTTAGATTGTGTACACCCACTTTAACCACAAGGTCACGGGTTGAAAGCCTATTTATGTGCATACAGTGGGCTGCTGTAAACGTAAAGAAATGCGTAATTATAAAAATCATTCTTCAGTGTGCTATTTCGTGCAATTACATAGAGCAGCGCATGTATTTGCACGAGACTAAACGCAGTGCGGGTGCCCACATACGTGCGCACGATTAAGGCAGCGGACGGCCTAAAAAACAGTCACTTTTTTTTTTTTTTTTTTAAAGAATATTAGCAACCGAAATTACTAATATTCCCCTAACCCCTCCAGCTAAGCTAAATTGCTTGTGTTAGGAGTGGTTTCACGTCGGTAGTGTAATGGCCAGGATTCGAACCCGGGACCTCTCGATCGTAGGGTCGACTCCTTAACCGCTAAGCTACCGACGCTTAATTCAATAATTGTGCAGTGGAACTTCAAAAAAATAGCCTATTGCATTTCACTGTTGAACCATATCCCGAGAAACCTATCTCTCGGAATATGCGTCATAGTACCAATGATTACTATGCATACTATTAGCACAGAGTATATATTATATTGTACTCACGTACTATTAGACTGGTTGCACAGAACAAAAAAAAATGTATTGCAAAGGCCATTAACCAACCATCAACTAATGGACCATCAATAATGCGCATTTTATTTTTTATTAAAGATGACATTACAAAAAGGCGCGCTATGCCTATGTAAATACGCGTCAAAATTCATTAAATCGATTTATTTAGTCTATGCAACCCGAACCCCTTCCCCCAATTCCCACCTCACCCCCGGTACCGTGACACAATTTTTGTTATAAACAGTTTGTTCTTCAGTACTTAAATTTATACTCACCAGTAACAACATGTCTATTTGAGACCAAAGTGCCACCACATCTAAAATTAAGGCCACCGTCTCTCTTTCTGTAGATAGCGACCAGCCAAGGCAGATCACCTCTCATGTAGCTGTTCCCATCTTTGACAAGCGGAAGCACGCTGACAGTGGACCGTATGCCGCACTCAACATCGGACTGAGATTGAGGCACTGGTCTAGTAAAGTTTTACAAATTATTATAATAATATGAATAAATAATAAAAATAAATAAATTCAATTAAATTTTTAGCCATTTTGTATGCTTACTTTTTCTAAAGATAAATAAATTTTCTACGATGTTCTACACAGTAGATTAGAATAATATTATGTAATCTGTGACAGCAGCATCTGAAATAACCACGAAGGCTAAGGCGGGGGCTCCGCTCCGCTTCGCTCCCGCCTTAATCTTCTAACCTAATAGGGTAATCTGAGTCGGGGTGTTAACTATAATGACGTTCTATTAACAATTTAATAACAATTTGATTTTATTTTATTTTACAGAAGAATTCAAGCAAGCAAATTTGCAACAAAATATGCGAAAGATAAAAAATTCTATATTGATATGAAATTATTCAGATATTAAATTACTACAAGCAATCGGAAAAAATTAAAATTGTAAATGTTATAGTTAAAACTAAATGTGATTTGGAAAATTATAAAGGTGGTTTAATATTCTTTTCAAAATAATTTTACAGTTTGATAAGTTTGTTAAACAAAAAAATGTGATAAAAAATTCATTCAATTGTGTTTCTGTGAAATATGTTTCATTGTAGTAAATTGTTTTTGAAACAATAATATTCGAAATAAAAATATAAGGACTAAATATTTTATGAAACATTTTCTGTGAAACGAAATTCTATGAAATTTCTTTCTGCGAAATAAGGGGCTCCCTATGTTATGTAAGCTAAGTTTCTTATGTTAAAAGTGTGTACACGTCGGTAGTGTAATGGTCAGGATTTGAACCCGTGACCTGTCGTACATAAGGCCGACTCCTTAATCACTTAAGCTCCAGACGCTTTCGTTTCGTTATCGAGGCTATCGAAGAAGAGACCACCATTTTAATTTTATTCATTGTTAAGACTTCAAATATAGCTTTAAAAACGGGATGAAATCATATTGACTGCTAGACTAAAAAAAACCGGCCAGGTGCGAGTCGGAGTCGCCCATGAAAGGTTCCGTAGCAGCAAGTAAAATTATGATTGAATGAAAGGTAAACTACGGTTTACGATTTATGACGTATTAAAAAAAACTACTTATGGTAATGTATACATCATATATTTTTTTTTAGTTTTATCATTCTCTTATTTTAGAGGTTACAGGGGGGGGGGGCACATTTTACCACTTTGGAAGTGTCTCTCGTGCAAACTACTCAGTTTAGAAAAAAATATATTAGAAACCTCAATATCATTTTTGAAGACCTATCCATAGATCGTGGTTCCCAAACCCGAGGGGGCCATCTCGAAACCGGAGATGGCCTATGGGCAACCTTACACCCCGGCGTCAGCAGACCCGAGACGGCGTGCGGTTTTAGTCGGTTCAAGCCCGATATAACCGCCCCCGCTGGCCGGCGGGGGGGTATCCGAGGGGATTTCCGCACGAAAAAAAAAAAAAAAAAAAAAAAAGGTACCACGTAGGTACAGCGTACACACGTATGGTTTTTATGAAAAAAAAAAACCATTTGAGTTTCAGTTCTAAGTATTTACACCCAAAATTTATTGTTTTTTTTTTCTATTTTTGTGTGAAAATCTGTTCACAAAATACATCTACTTATCAAGTTTCAATCGCATAGTTCCTATAGTTTCGGAAAAAAGTGGCTGTGACATACGGACGGACAGACAGACAACAGACATGACGAATATATATATAGGGTTCCGTAGCCAAATGGCAAAAAACGGAACCCTAAAAACCTTAAGACTGTGAACATTTGCAAATAGGACAATTTACCTTTGAGTGGTTACAGGTAGGGAATGTTGAGTCGTTTCGGTTGATTTTCCTTCACTGTGTTTTGTAGATTTCGGGGCTTTTGTAGATTGAAGCATGTAGGCTGTCGAGGGTCGTGTTTGTGATATGCTTGAAGATCGTGTTACATTTTCTTCGAACGCCGCCGCTGTAAGTGAATGTGATAATATTATAATAAATAGCAGACACTGTTATGACCATGTTATGTATGTACTATATCCACACCGCGGTAGCCTAGTGGTATGGGTAATGACACACATGAAATGGGGACTGCTGAGACGAGGTCTCGGGTTCGATCCCAGGTTTTACCATGGCACACACCAATAACTTTTCGATGCTTTTCGAAGTTATGTGTGTATTTATCGCATGCTTATAAGTGCCCGGTTAATGGCAATAGGCTCGCCACCTATTACATTGGGACCTAAACATAAACTGGCGAAATGTGGGTGCTAGCACCTCTGCCTACCCCTTCGGGGATATAGGCGTGAGTTTATGTTATGTTATGTTATATCCATAATCGTAACTAGGTTTATAATGCACGGACATCGTACAAGTACCAGTCAATAAATATTAATATGTTAATCCAAATATTTTTAGGGATTTTCTTTAGAAAAGCCCTATTGCTATCGAGTTGTCTACGACGTCGTCGTTGCAAATTTTCTGTCACGGTTTTGGGTATGAAGGAGATGAGCTATCGAGTTGCTGTTTTCGGTAATAGATTCGTGCTGGGGTGAACCATTGCAAGATAAAGAAAAAACAAAATCCCTTGTATTCGGCTGTGCTCGCCTCAGGAATTCAACTTGTTTCATCTTCAGTGCAATCACACATCGATCATACCATTGGGTTAACTTAAGATAGAACTTTTTTTTCGTGCGGAAATCCCCTCGGATACCCCCCCCCCGCCGGCCAGCGGGGGCGTTTATGTCGGGCTTGAACCGACTATAACCGCACGTCGTCTCGGGTCTTCAGACGCCGGGGTGAAAGGTTGCCCATAAAGCATATCCCTCACACCCCGAACTTAAGATAGTACTTATGACTTAAAATATTGTAAGTCATCCCTCCAAGTCTTTTCTCAACCCAAGTATTGAAAGTAGCTACTGGGCTTCTTTTAATACAATTAAAATACTTACCTATTGTTTAATTCCTTAATTAACTTTTGTACTATTTACCATTATTTAACATCACACTTTTTCGATTAAATATAACTATTGAAATAACATCAAATAAATCCCGATAGAATCCGTTAAAAATAGTTTTATTTCAATGTGTGACATTCGTGTAAACTTCCGACAATATCACTACATAGTATAAAAAAAGTCACTTTCTCTGTCCCTATGTCCCTATAATAATAATAATAATAACCGCCATGTGGGATGTCGATTCAACGATCATTGTCCCGATAGTCATTTCGGCGAACGGGCTGATAGCGAAGAGCCTCGACCAACACCTCAAGAGACTCTCGCTAGATGGTTGGGTCAAGGGTCAGATGCAGAAGGCGGTCATCCTCGACACGGCACGCATTGTCCGGAGGTTTCTCTCTCTGTGACCCCGACCGCCGGTAGCTTGGGCCCTGCCACGCTGCCGGTGGAGCACTATTTTTTTATATTTTTAAATAGATGTTTTCTTTTTTTTAATATGTATTTAAAAATGTAATTTATAAGTAATTTTAAAGTAAATAAAGAGATAATAATAAATATTCTACGACATTCTACACAGCGCTTTCTAGACCCAAAGTAAGCATAGTTTAACTAGCTTGTGTTATGGCTTCCAGAATGCGGATAAACATACTTATATACTTTTTTTTGTAAATACATACATATTATACATAGAAACACCCAGACCAATGCAAATAGACATATTCATGCATACAAATATTTGCACTGAGCGGGAATCGAACCCGCGCCCCCTGTCGTAGCATTCGAATGCACTACCGCTACGCCACGGAGGCCGTCAAATGGTTATATATGTATGCTTAAATCTTTAAAACTACGCAACGGATTTAGATGCGTTTTTCTTAATAGATAGAGTGATTAAAGAGGAAGGTTTATATGTATAATAACATCCATTGCACCCGTGCGAAGCCGGGGCGGGTCGCTAGTCATAAATAAAATTATTTTTTACGAATCGTGATTTATTTGTTGGTATTATATTATTTACAGTTCTACGTTTCAGTTCTACTTAAGAAATTGCAATAAAAAATCTGAGCAAGACCTTTCTAATAGCAAAAACCGTATCAAAATCCATTCAGTAGTTTTTGCGTCCATCGCGAACAAACAGATGAACAGACAAACGGACAAGAATTTCCAAAAAAAAAATTTTTGTGTCCTGAATCCCATTTTTTAAATATCTCCAATGTACAGACACAACTAATTTACAATTTTATCTTAGTACTAGCTGATGCCAGAGACTCTGCCGGCGCAGAGGTCGGGTTATCTTTTTTAATCATATCGCCGGTACTATTTAACCAATTGCAATCACATATACGGTAGATTAAATATGACCAAGACCTTTCTAATAGAAAAAAAACGCATCAAATTCCGTTCAGCAGTTTTTGCGTCCATCGCAAATAAACAGAAAAACCGACAAGAACTCCAAAAATTTTTTTTCTTTTCAATAATCTGCCATGTATCAGACAACCAGATTACAATTATATAATAGTATAGATGGACAGATTTATTTCACATATTATTATTTTTATAGATTTACGTTTATTCAAAGTGTTGTTTGTTTGCTGTGAAGAGCTTGTTTTGTTGTTGGTTGTGAAGTATCGACGTCTTTTCAGCGAATAGTTCGTGACCTCCAGGCCTGGTTGTGGTTGAACTAAAACAAAAAAAAATACCTTAAGGGGAATATACGAAAAAAATAATGTATTTTACCCTGAAATCTTGCCACGCCTTAGAGATGAGCTTTTTGTCATCTACCGAGCACGTTTACAGATCCCAAATCCTATAACTCTGAGTGACTCGGGAATTGAATCCAAAACTTCGCCATAACACACGAAGTAAGCCACGAAACCAACGCGGCAGTGAATTGAAAGATGTCAACAGAAAAGTGTTGGTGGTTGGACTACGTTCACTGGTGGTAGAAATTTGATGACACTAATTTGTCACAAAATTCGGCCGGGGAACCACCGTGCACGATTGCGAAAAACCCTCAATAGTAATCCAATTTCGGTTTGATTGCGTTCAGGGGTCAGCCAGTGCATAGCCGGGCAGGGGGATTGTGGTCGCAGCACTAGTGGGACCGGTGGGTGTCACGCGATGCTGCGACGACAATCCTCTTCTGATGAGGCCGTCAAGCTGAGTGCCACCATTGTTAACATGGTACGTGTATGTAATGGTGACCCTCTTTTCTGAGACTTTACCTTCAGCTTACCATCAGGCGAGGTGAAATCAAATTGACGTGTCCTAAATATTAAAAAAAAAACCCTGAACCATTACAGTTTCCATTGATAGGATCCAGACACAGCAATTACTCCTTCACCTCCTTTTGGTTTGACTTATACGGCTTTTATGGGATCGACTTCTGTCTGGCCTCCTCCTCCGGATGTAGATCTCAGTGGAGCCCCATATACCTGCTTGATAGCTACCTTAATAGCATTAAAAGGCAGTATCTTAGTCTGCCTGTCTTCTAAACTAAGCTTAAAGACTTTAGCACAAACTGTAAAACTGTAAAGATTGTGTAATGACAAAATATATTTACTTTTCGGGCCGCTGCATATTGTATTTCCGTTGACTATAATTGCAGTAACCCTAGGGAGCGCTGACATCTCGGGGAAGTTGACGCGAAATTGAACCGGTTTCCCTCGGTTATAGGTTCGTAGGGGAAAGCTATTGTTGAATACATCTAGATCCCCTTTGTCCTGTAAAAAAAAGCAATATAAAATAAAACAATTACTTTGTGGCTGGCGACACAATAGTTATGTTTTTAGACTGAAAGCCACCAACTGAGTTAGGAAAAGACTCAGAGGGTAATGAGTCAGTATTCTAGGAATTCAGACTCATTAGGAATTCAGTGCATGGTGCGACTGAAATAAATTGAGCTGAGCGAGCAGGACTCTTACTTGAAAAATAAGGCATCTTAGTACGGTCGCGCGCATTGCTAAGGCCGCGCGCTCGTGAAACTGTTTTTCGATGATTATTCCTCAATGGTACATTGAGGCTGCTCGCCCTACTCCATTTGCTGGCGGTGTCGAACTTCTCCGACACCGCCGTGGTCTTTGGCGTGACGTCCACGCTTCGTTGCTGCGCGACCTCCGCGCAGACTTTTCCGCTTGGTTGGGGGTTTGGGGTTTTTGTTTTATTTGAACTCTGCATTTAGTTCCCACGAGTAAAGACGATCAGATATACTTCCCGGGTGACGCTCATTCCGGGAAGCGGGGTACATACTGTGGAGGTCCCCCGGTATCCACAGGTTTTAACGACTTCGCTGTCGGGTTTTAAAGACTTTTCCTTGTCGCAGTATGTGAATACCTATCTCAAAAGCTTGCCAAATAGGACCTGGTTCAGCATAATGCCAGACTGATGATTTTCAATCAGAACCTTTTCGACTCACGAATGTCAATCAGCTTACAATAATATTAACAGAACAGGAAGGATTAACTACAAAGCAAAAAAGTATTAATAGTAATAGTTGAGGTATTACAACGAAATACATGACTGTACCTACGTCTTCGCATGCAATTATCGTCCTGAGACGATGACTAAGTCGTCAAATCAAAGAAGGAAAAGGACGGACGGTACGCCTACTTCGCCACCCACACATGGTTAGCAATAATATACAACACAATAACATACAGTAATAAACAGTAGTACCCATTCGTATCGCATCACATCCCGGAGAAATCATCAGATAAAAAACAGATTCACATCTATCATACCGAATTCCCGTTGTGCCTCAATCAAGTACCGCCGCAGTTTAAACCTAAAGGTATTTATTGATTTTAAAATTCTAATAGGCGGAGGTATGTTGTTCCATATTTTGCACCCAGCGTATCGGAAGCTGCCTCTGAACGCGGCCGTTCTATGAGATGGTATGGACAATTGTGGTGAGCACTTCCTTTTACCAGAATCACGTCTGCTTGACATATGCTTGAACTTGTTATACAAATAAATAGGTGCCTGACGTTTAATGACGCCAAACATTATACATGCGAGATGTAATTTACGTCTCGTTTTCATCTTACTTAAATAGTGTTGATAGAGGTAGGGGGTGACGTGGCTTCTAGGTGGTATCGCGTAACAAAAACGGGCACAAGCGTTTTGTACTCTCTGAATAAGACGTTCTGTCTGTGATGATATGCGTGGGCCATACACTGTATCCGCGTAGTTAAGCCTAGACAGAATCAGAGACTCTACTAGACGTATCCGCAAATCCTCTGATAAGTAGGGTCTCATTCTATACAGCACCTTTAACCGGTAGAAACAGTTACGAACCGATTGAGCAATGTGCTTCTCATATCTGAGGCTAGGATCTATAATAATTTCGAGCTTCATTTTCTCTTTCAATGGCCTCACCCATGAGCGATAAATTGAGCACAGGCACACAGCATATTTGGGTTTTTGTACCCAGTATCATATATTATGCACTTATATATAAAAATGCACTCTTCGATAGAGAGACCGCTTTACAAAACCGAAGCAAGTCGATCTTGGCCGAACATTCATTCTTCTTCCCGACGCGTTTCCTAGTTCATAATCATTGTTCATAATCATTTCATTTTTTAGGGATTTTCTTTAGAAAAGCCCTATTGCTATGGAGTTGTCGTCGACGTCGTCGTCGTTGCCAATTTTCTGTCACGATTTTGGGTATGAAGGAGATGAGCTATCGAGTTGCTGTTTTCGGTAATAGATTCGTGCTGGGGTGAACCATTGCAAGATAAAAAAAATATCGCAAAAAATCGAAAAAAAAAATCGCAAAATTGAAAATCCCTTGTATTCGGCTGAGCTCGTCTCAGGAATTCAATTTGTTTATACTAACTAGTATAAAAAAATGAAATGATTACTACTAAGACTAGACTTCCTAGACTAGACTAACCTAACTAGGTGGCAGACAAGCCCGGGGTACAAGGGTTATGCCTTATTTGCCACCTTACACCCCAGCGTCCGAAGACCCGAGACAGCGTGCAGTTTTAGTCGGTTCGAATCCGACATAACCACCCTCGCTGGCCGGCGGAGAATAGCCGGGAGGAATTCCGCACGAAAAAAAAGTTGGCAGACAGGCGCCCAGCCTTCTTGCATAAAAGACCCGAGGCGGCGTGAGGTTTAGGTCGGTTTGAGTGTGACATAACCACACCCGCTGGCCGTCGGGGGGTAACCGTAGCGGTTTCCAAAATAAAACCACAAAAAGGCACAGTATACGTAGACAAAAATCTAAAAATCAAAGATCATGAAAACTGTTCTTGAGTTTATGTCGACCATCAGTCTTTGTTTTAGACTTAGATATATAGATTTAGAGGTAGATATTTTTCCTTCATAAACCTGTTTCGTTGGACGATTAACACTTTACATATTCTGTGCGATTAATGAACAGCGAAGTAGATTTTTTTAGGTATATCTAATCTAACATTGTTTGGTTGCTATTTTACATCTACGTCACTACAACAAAAATCTTTTTTTTTCGCGCGGAAATCTCCTCGGATACCCCCCTGCCGGCCAGCGGCGGAGGTTATGTCGTGCTTGAACCGACTAAAACCACACACCATCTCGGGTCTTCAGGCGCCGGGTATGAGGTGGCCCCATAAAGCATTTCCCTCGCACCCCGACTGACCCTGGGCCATCTCCGGTTTCGAAATGGCCCCCTCGGATTTGGGAACTACGGTGTCCCCGTCTTGCCCCGGTTTGGGGGAGAGGCGCTAGTCGCCCCACCGTCCCGGCCTGCTTCTGCTGGGGTGACAGGCAGCCTCACCTGCCACCCCCAGGCCTGCGCTCATGGAGGACGGAGGTCGTTGAGCGACCTCCGGCGCCTGAGTCGCCTGCGACGCGCGGTGAGCGTGTTGCGAGCTCGGCGGGACTGCAATAGATACCTACATTTACAAATAATAGCACCGATGTGAACTGACCTTGTAATGTCCTTGCAAAATTCAAAGTCACGACAGGTTGAAAAAAATACAGTACAACAATTAACACTTAAAGCTTCCTACGACATACAATATGCAGTTTTCGTTAATCATTGCCTTATTCTGATTCACCAACCCTAACGGGAACACATGCGTTCGTATTAACCGACATATTTAAATTGGTTTAGGCGGTTGTATGGGGACCCACCAAGAGCTTCCAGGCTAGGGCCTGGAGTTCAATCTCTGGAGTAGCCTTTCTTCACGGTGTTAGGAAATCAGACGGCAGTCATGCCCGTAAAAAGCCAAAATGAACCAAATTAAAAGTAGGACTAAGTGAGCAGGCTTCAAACTGCAAGCTTCGGATGCAACCGAGTTTGGTGCTTGGATAATGATGATGATGACTGGTAAAGAACACTTTGATTGAAAAGTTAACTAATTAATAATTAATTTGATTAATTAATCATATAATTTATTAAAGTGAAGCTTTTTGAGATTTTTTAACCCTTGACGCAAAAACGACGGGGTGTTATAAGTTTGATGTCTCTGTGTGTGTCTGTCGGTGGTTTGATTTTTTTTGTTTTTTTTTTTGAAAGTTGAAATTCATCAGTAGTTTTAGATATGTCGGGGATTTTCAAAAATGTTAATTAAATCAAACAGGTACTTACAGGTATCTGTCCTGCAACTGTGAAGTTAGCTCGTACTTCTAACTCCATCACTTGGGTTCTTCCTTGCAGTATGATTTTTCCATAAGTACGGGCACCATCACTTTCATAATCAAATATGCCAGGGCACGGAGACTGAACAGCCTGACTACACACTATAGATAGGTTCATAACTAAAATTAAAGAACTAGTACAAAAACACGCTAGCTTATTTTCCATTTTTGAACATTTGCATTTGGCACTCAAACAAACGCAAGACGTCTTTCCATAGCAGCTTACACTGCTATGTAAAACAAGAGGTTTATCTTATTTTGGTAAACTTATGGATAAACCGGTTGCCAATTAATTGCCAATAGGTAAACTTTAGTAGGAGTGATGCCGCGTGGAGTTAGTTTTTTGCGTGAAGCACTAATAAGTGCTTCACGCATCGCATCTAACATTACATCACATCAGCTATCTGCCAGCTAAAGTCCCGTGAAATCGGGCCAGTCGTTACATAGATTAACGAAGTCAAACAGACAAAAATTCGTTTCTTTGTGCATGTAGATACCTTTTTTTTTTTCGTGCGGAAATCCCTTCGGATACCCCCCCGCCGGCCAGCGGGGGCGGTTATGTCGGGCTTGAACCGACTAAAACCGCACGCCGTCTCTGGGTCTACAGACGCCGGGGTGTAAGGTTGCCCATAGAGCATATCCCTCGCACCCCGATACCTTATACCTAGAAATACTAACATTCATAATAATAAATGTTACTAAAAATCTTGTTTTTTAGGGTAACTTGCCACATGGCAGAAAACGGAACCCTTAGGTATAGATTCGTCATGTCTGTCTGTCTGAAAAAGTGGCTGTGACATACAGACGGACGTCTGTATGTCACAGCCACTTTTTCCGAAACTATGAGAACTATGCTGTTGAAATTTGGTAAGTAGATGTATTCTGTGGACGAGTCCGACTCGCACTTGGCTGGTTTTTTAATATTACGAATAGAAACTACGCATATATTGCAATTAATGCATAGTATACGGGTTAGCCTACCACGACCTCCCATCTTGGCGGCAGCAAACAATAAGTTTCAAATTAACTGATGAAACATGATCGAAAACACTCCGCGACAAAACAGCGCCAACGTGGGTATCTGTCTAGAGATGCCAATGTGGCCATAGTGAAAAAAAAAATTTGCAATGGATGCTACTGTGTATGTTTTTTATTTAAATTGCTTATACATTCATTATAGAAAGCCTGTGAGGTTGAAAAACATGCATTTAAAAATATATCACTAACTAACATACTTCATTGATTCAGTTCTTGCAATAATTTATAAAACTAAAAATAATTACAAAAGTAGGTACACTTTACTGCACAGTATTTTACGACCTGTTAGAATAGCTGCAAAATGGTAACATTGAATTGATAAGGAAATTAATTAATCAATTAAGCTCATAATAATTTGTCTTTCTCTTCCTCGGCCCTTATTAGCTTAGACGATAATTTCATAAAACGTAGATATTTACTAGGATGAATTTTCTATTAATGACATTTTAAGACATTGAAATAAAACTATTTTTAACGGATTCTATCGCGGTTTATTTGATGTTATTTTATATTTTACATTGAACCCGACGTTTCGGTTGCTTTTCAGCAGCCATGGTCACGGGGAGACTAAAGATGGTTGTTGTCTTGAAGTTTGAAGTGAAAGTTATCTCAAAGTACTATGTTGAATTGTTGGTGTTACTATTTACGCAGAATGAGCTCACAGTGTCATGAAGTCTTATTGTAGGTATTTTGTTTTTTCTTGGAATTAATTAAGTGAATGACTGGGTCCCAAGCTGGTGGTACATTCCAACCATCTTCTCTATTAAAATTAGGATGTTTTTTAATTTCAATAGCTTCGCGGAGCATCCTAGGTAGGCATCGATTTTCTTTGGCGAGTATCTGTGGTTTATCAAATCTTAAGTAATGTTTGGTCCCCTGTTGCACGTGTTCACATACAGCGGACTTTTTTGAGCGTTGGTGTTTTATGTCAGCTATGTGTTCTTTGACGCGAGTGCCAATCGAAGCATTGGCACTCGCGTCAAAGAATCCGTTAAAAATAGTTTTATTTCAATGTGTATCATTCGCGTAAACTTCCGACAATTACATTTTAAGACGCTCAAATTTTAGTCAAATATGATTGCGCCATTGTTCTTTACTTTCGAAAATCAAGAGCCGGATACGGTAGGTGTTCGCGACGCGCCTGCATCATTCGTCACGGCAAAATTAGGATGAAACAATTTGCATGTTGTTAATTTTAAGTTATGCTGTACCTATTTAACTTTTGTCAAGTACCGCACTTGCTCACCCAGAGATGGTGAGCAAGAGCAGATTACAATTTTGTATCAGACCAGCTGAAGCTTTTTTCCCTCAAATCTTCCTAAAGTATCTCCCAATCATTGGTCCTGGATCGAACCGGATTTACTTGAAGAACCTCAATCAAGTATTTAAATCATTTGGAGAGATTTACTGGTGGAGAATAAAGATTGGTCTACGAGTATCGAGAAAAGGTACAAAGGTCAAGTGGTCTCGATATTCAATCATATGTGTTCATTACCGTAATTTCCACCCATCACTCTATTTAAGGTAACTTTAGGAAAAAAGTTAGGCAATTATTAAGGTCAGTACTCATTTTAATTATTAACTTTTATTTTGTGAACAGTTTGAACTTTGAACCTCTGATGTTCGTTAAACACATTCACTGTTTAATTTTACGAGATTAGTGTTTCATTTAGTTATGTATATTTATGTTTATTTCTGTTGTTGGCTGTATAAATAACTAAGTTAACTCGTAAAATTAGTTAATTATTTCAGTAGTGTTAAAAAGTGTTCAAGTTCCATAAAGTAGTTGAGTACTAAAGTTATTGCTTATTATTTGTAATCATCATAAAAGAATAAAAACCATCAATATTAATATAATACTGTTTAATTAAAAGCTTTTTACAAATAGTTCAGTTTTTGTTACAAATATAGGTATTGTGAGGTACTTAGATAAATATAAATTCTAAAAAAGCTTAATTAACTTTCAAGTGTTAACAAATTTAGATATTCACTTGCATTATTGTATAATTATAGAAAGGCGTAACATTTGTCTCCCAGAATGTCCGAAGAAGATATAAAATTGATGAAATACTTAATTAGGAAAAGAGGTAGTTACAAAGGCCGTTTAACGGCCTTTTCCTCATATTTCTTCGTTAAGCCCTACTGACATCACTGAGTTAAAATTACGTATAGGTAAGATAAAATCTATGTACGAACAGTATGACGACGTACAATTATAACTCGAATGCTTAGGTGACAACTTAGATGTTCAGATTAGTGAGAGGAATGAATTTGAGTCGTCTTATTGTAAAATACTAGCTAAAGCACAAGAATTATTGATTAAATACTCTGCAGATACCCATAGTGTGAAAGTTGCGAGCAAATCTTCGAGGCAAAACCTAGTCAAGCTACCCACAATTAGTTTACCAAAATTTAGTGGCTCCTATGAGCACTGGTTGGAGTTTCATGATAAGTTTTCTAGCCTAATAGACTCCAGTAGTGATATTGATGATATAAATAAGTTTCACTACTTGAGAGCTTCACTTGAGGGGGCAGCTGCGGTAATCATACAATCAATTAGATTTTCTGCCAATAACTGTGAAGTTGCATGGAAACTTCTTTGTGATAGATTCGACAATAAACAATTATTAAAACAAAAACATATTTCAGCTTTATTAAATATTGAACCTATCACAAAAGAGTCATCCACTAATATTAGAAATCTAATTGATACGATAAATAAAAATTTACAAGCATTGGAATCACTCGGAGAACCAGTTACGTACTGGGATTCTCTTCTTATAAGCATAATCACTCCTAAGTTAGACTCGAAAACATTCTATGAGTGGGAAGAGTTCATAAGTCGCATGAATAAAAATGATCTTATTACATTAGAGTGTTTTAACAAGTTTCTACGTAGCCGGGCTGATTTATTTGAAAAAATTGAATCGGCACGTATCTCTAATCAAAGACTCAATTATTCAACAAATAAACCTCAGATAAAACACAAAACCATGGTTTCTGTGGAGGATAGTAAGACCACAAGTTCCACTCAATCCCCAAAACAATGTCCTATGTGTAAAAGTCACGAGCATAACCTAAACACTTGTTCACAATTCGTAGCATTAGATAACAAATCACGGTTGAAGTTATTAACGACGTTGAAGATTGTTTTAATGGTTTTAACGGTGGACACTTCGCAAACCGTTGTAAACTAAAAGGCTGTAAGATTTGCAAGCGTAAACATCACACGATGATCCATATAGCTGATTATTCAACCACAAAAATTCCAATGGTAAATAGTACATTATTACAACAAACCGATAAAATGGTTAGTGCCCCGACAGCCGCTCAGATGCCCTATGCGGTCTCACCACCATCTAACCTGACGTTAGCTGCGAACGTTGATCACACTAGTCACGGCGGCGCACGGGAGTTATTGTTATCTACTGCATTAGTTAAGATAATTGACTCGAACAATTACGAACATATTGTGCGTGCAGTGTTAGACAGCGGTAGTACATCATGTTTACTATCACATAAGATGTCTACTAAATTAAATTTGCCTGCTAAACATATTAATAAATCAGTGCGAGGGATTAATAATGTGACCTCACACATTCAAAAGATGTGTGACTTACGTATTAAGTCATTAGATAATAAGTATTCAGATAATATTAGATGTTTTGTTCTATCGTCAATCACCGATAATATTCCATGCGGTATTATAAATTTATCGGAGCTGAATATACCGTCTGACATTATGTTAGCGGATCCTAACTTTTACTCCCCTGCTGACGTAGATTTGATTTTTGGTGCAGATATTTTTTGGGACATTTTAGGTTCTCAAAAAATACATTTAGGCAGAGGAAAACCTATTTTATACGAAAGCAAATTAGGGTGGTTATTATCCGGTCCGGTAAACAGTAGTTTTATTACGTATTCCTTTAATACTATTAAATGTAATTTTGCACAAAGTGATTATAGTGATTCTTCTGTTAGCGATGTACAAACCGAATTAACGCGGTTTTGGCAGTTAAAAGAAATCTGTCCTAAGCATCATTACTCTAAAGAGGAAAGCTTGTGTAAAGACCATTTTATTGGAAACACTGTTCGGTTAGCAGACGATCAATTTGGCGTGAAATTACCGATGAAGGACGATACTAAGCTGTTACGAAAGTCATATTTTAGAGCGAAGTATTGTTTCCTTTCCTTAGAGCGTAGAAATAAAGCCAAACCTACTTTAGGTAAATGGTATACTGACTTTATGCTGGAATATGAGTCATGGATTCATATATCAGCGTTATTAAATGTTGGGCTTGACTCACAATATATACCTCATCATGGTGTCTTGCGTGAGACCAGCACAACTACTAAATTGAGGTCAGTGTCTAATGCCAGTGGTCCAACCATATCAAGAGTATCACTCAACGATATTCTGATGGTAGGACCACAGGTGCAAGACGACCTACTGTATATTCTTATTCGGTTTAGACAGCATAAGTATGTTATCGCAGTCGATGCAGAAAAGATGTACCGGCAGGTGGTGGTACATCCAGATGATCGTCATTTGGTACAAATACTGTGGCGTTTTAATTCAAATGAACCAATGATGACGTATCAGTTGAATACCGTCACCTGCTCATCTCATTGGCCTTCAAACCTTTATAAGAAGGAAGTCTTATCCGAATGCGACAATTTGTTTTACAAGCTACGGTTTATAACCCATCATATACAGGGTTCATTGATTTTAACCGCTTTTCTATTTTTTTAAGATTAAACCGTACTGTAACTTACGTTTTGTGATTCATTAATAGGTATAAGGGTAACCGTATGGTTGAACCATATTAAACGCATAGCTAACTTCAACAGTCGTTAAATGTAATTATAAAATTATCACAATCAGAATCTTTTCCTGAATATAATACATTAGTTAGAAAACAATTATTGAATAAGAAAAACCCATTACTTAAATTTAGTGTATTTTTAGACACAAATAATATTATGAGGGTAGGCGAACGATTAGAAAATTTCGATTATTGTTATGATAAAAACATCCTATTGCTTTACAGTCCACACATCGTTTTACACAATTATGATTTATTTATAAGCATAAAACTTTAATGCATGCGGGTCCTCAGCTATTACTATCATCAATTAAAGAGATGTATTGGCCTATTGGAAGTCACAATTTTGTCAAAAAATTTTATCGGCAATGCAGACGCTGTAGCCGGTTGAAGGCTCAAAATAGTTTCGCCGTTAATGGGAAATCTACCTCAAACCGAGTCTCCCCCGGAGGTCATCCCTTCGACTGCATAGGAGTCGATTATGCTGCACCGTTGGCAGCTATTAGTAGACAAGGGCGTGGTTCCCGCAATGTCAAGGTTTTTGTAGCCGTATTTAGTTGTTTACCGAAGCTGTCCATTTTAGGGTTGGTGGGAGATTTGTCTAGTCAGAATTATGTGCTAGCATTGCGACGGTTTCTGTCACGCCGTTGGTAAGCCGCAGGATATTTACTCCCATAACGGAACTTCCTTTGTAGGCGCATATAACGAGATATCTAAGTTTTAAAAGGTAATTGTAACTCGTTAGGTGAAAGTATGGCCAACGAAGGAATAAATTTCCACTTATCCCTGCGTATTCACCGCAATTCGGAGGACTCTGGAAGACTGGTGTTAAGCCATCAAAATATAATTTAATGAGAGTGTTGGGAAATTGTCACCTTGCGTATGAGGAGTTGAATACGACCTTGACACAAATTTAGTCCACTTTAAATCGCAACCACTCACGCCGATATCGACAGACCCTGATGATTTGACCCCACTCACTCATCGTCCTGCCAGAGCCACGTTCTGAAGACTGCTCCTCCAACTTATTGACACGATTTTGACGAATCGGACAACTTCGTCAGCACTTCTGGTATTGATGGAGTAAATACCATTTAACGGAATTGCAGCAGCAACCAAGTGGAGCTCGCATACTGATTCCCTTGTTGTCGTCAAAGACGAACCCACCTTCCTCCCATGGTCCCTCCAGCCGTCTTGGCTATATGGACCGAATCACGGGAGATGCGCGCCGTACTTGCGTGGCTCTTTCCGGCGCGCACTTTTTTGACTCCCTATAAATATTCTAACTCTGTCCCGAGCCCTCTCCCCTTTCTGGGGCGGCTCTGCCATCTAGCGAGGCGCCGCTATTGCGGCTGACGGCACTCGTGACGCCTTCGTCGCCAGCCAGGGTCCTGTCCTCTTGTTCAAGCCTGCTCCTGATTTTATTCCAGGAATGCGCGAAGTCTCTCAATCGCCGGAAGTTCACCTCTGAGCTCACGAGTTCGCAGTAATATACAGGCCCTTCCGCCTCGCGGGTGATCCCATCCATCATCTTATCCCTCAGTTCCTTATACATCCTCCTCGCCGCAGTAGCACAAGCTATCCTCACAAAGCTTCATATCTGACAGTCTTTTCCTGAAACTTCCGTGGCCAGTCAGTATTTGGGAGAGCTGGTAGTCCGGCTCGACCCAAGTTGCCTTGAGTCGGGCCGACACGTCCGGGAAAAATCGGAAGAGCTCCCTACCCTTTTCCTCACCTTCCCATATCAGTTGCCAGGAGGCAACAGTCTCCTCCGTAATTTGTCTACTCCCGTTCCTGAATTCATCCCGTCCCAGGTGTCGGATATCGTCTATCTTGCCAGCACGCATAACCTCGAGGTCGGCTGGTAATACTCCCGCCAGTACCGGCAGGGCCGCGGTGCTGACTGAGCGGTATGCTTTAGTCAGCAGTGCAAGTGCCGGCCGTTGCGTTCTAAGCAATGCGCTTCTCACCACGTAGGCGGTCGCGCGCCTCCACCAGCAGCCGGCCGCGTAGGTGATGATAGCGGTGTAAGTGCCACGGTACAGGAGCTTTAGTGCCCTGTATCGGACACCCCAGGATGCGGCGGAGATGCGCGACATTTTCCCGTATGCTGCTGCAGCCCGTTCCCCGATGGACAAGGCGTGCTCACGAAAGCTTTGCCCTGCATCGATTACCACCCCCAATACCTTGGTCGACTGCACTCCCTTGACTGCGACGCCATCGAGTCTTATTGTCGGTGGCCGACCGGGCAGCCTCCCCTTTAGAGTCATAGAGTATGACTTGTGGGGGGAGAATCCCAGCCGGTTCCGTTTACCCCATTCGGAAATTAACCCCATGGCGCATGAGGCCGAGGCCTCAATGCCGGCTCTAGAATTAGACTCGATGACGATCGTTACGTCATCTGCATATGCGACGAGTTGAACTCCGTTTGGGTATGGTAACCGAAACAGGTCGTAAATGAGGAGGTTCCACAGAGAGGGTCCCAGTACCGAGCCCTGCGGGCATCCCATGGTTGATTGCTTCCACACGATCTCACTGCCGGCGAAGAGACCGACTCGGCGATTGACAAAATATGCCGCCAACATCCTATAGATGTTGGGCGGGCAGCCACCGTTCTTCGCCTTCAGCAAGATCATGGGCCACCACGCATTGTCGAACGCTCCCGCGATGTCCAGGAACACAGCCTGGACGTACTTTGCCGGGCTTGAGGCGACTGCTTCCTGAAGGGCGCGCAGCGCCGTAAGTGTCGAACGACCTCGAGAGAACCCGTGCTGACTTGGCGATATGTTGCGCGAGATGTTTGGTGCGCTTTTGATCATGACCCGTTCGAGGATTTTACCCAGGACTGAGAGGAGCGTGACGGGTCGATACGCTTTGGGATCGGTCAGCGGTCTGCCGTTCCCTTTCGGTAGGACAATTAGCCTCCCGTCCTTCCACGTATCGGGAAAGGTACCCTGTTCGACGCATATGCCAAATAACCGCGTTAGCTCGGAGCCAGCTGCGAGCCACACATGTTTGATTATGCGGGCCGTAATCCCGTCCGACCCCGGAGCTGTGTTGGGAAGTTCCCGGACTATTCTCTCCACTTCCTCATACGATGGAGGGGGCGCATCCCGACCCGTAGGCGCGCAGGCCGCCAGAACCCGAACCTGCCTGTGGTAGGTGGTATCGAGTGCCAGATCGTCATCTGGGCACAAGGCTGTAATGAGCGATTTCATGGCGGCGTGCGCGTCCCCGGTGTATCCTTCCGCGAACCTTGTGCCATTGAGCACGTTGGGCGGTGGTCTAGCGCGCCCACTGGCCGCTCGGTATGCCAGGCCCCAAGGGTCCTGGTTACCAGATTCCGCAAGCTCCCGGAAGAAGTCGGACTGCGCTCTCTCCATCATAGCCTTGTACTTACTGCGGCAGACATAATATTCTCCTTTCGCGCCTTTCTCACTCTCCTCACAGTACCCCCGACCTCTCCTTTTACTCCTCTGCCATACTTTCCTTGCTTTATTCGTTCTTTTACGCATGGCGTCCAGTGTTGGAGACCACCATTCATATCCCAGTACTCTCTTCCTAGCGCTGCCTGTACCTAGACATTCCCTTGCCGTTCGTACTATCAAATTAGTGAAAATCTTACTTACCTCGCACGCTGGTTTACGCCAATTTATACTTCCCACTCGTTCATGGATCAGGGCCTGGAACCGTTTCCAGTCCACACCGCGTTCCCTGAACCTCAGAGGCACCTCCGACGGTTCCGCAATCGGAGCAGGCTCCCGCGTGCCGCACACCCGGTAAGTGATGAGACGGTGGTCGCTCTCACTCTCACTAGCATGCACTCGCCAGTCCTCGATCTTTGTCCCACCGCAGGTCAGAGTCAGGTCGATGTTACTCTCCCCATCATCCCTCCAGAAGGTGGAGGGTTGCCCGGGCTTGTTATGGATGATGAGGCCACGGCTGTTAATAAAGTCCTCCATTTGCTGCCTGCGGTAGTTTACTTCGTGGCCTCTTCCCACGAAGTTTCTGGGCTCGCAGTGCCACATTGGCGAGTGCGCATTAGTGTCAGCGCCCACCAGCACTCGGTGACCCCGGAGGGCGTCCAGTACCGTGTTGAGGTGTTCAAGGTGATGCGAGATGTCATCCGAGTACTGGAAATAGGCGCTGATCACGTAAATGTCCGGGTGTACGTGACACACGGTACAGTGGCGGGTACATAAGTGGTGCAGCACGGTGAGCGGCAGGTCCCGTCGTAGTAGTAACACGCCGCATTTGGGGTCATGATGTCCGGCCGTTATAAGGTGGGGCCCTCCGGCAGCGCTCGCTAGGGGGTGGGTCGTGGAGTATGGTTCTTGTACAAGAACCACATCCAGGCCCATCTCCCCTGCCGTAGCTGGTAGCTCCAATGTAGCTTTCTTCGAGCCTTGTAAATTGAGTTGCCCCACCCTAAGCCCCCCTATGGCATTCGCAGCGCCCCTAAGGGCCATAGTTAACGGAGTTAATGCTGCGCTCTACGGCATGCTTGCGCGCTGGGCAGTCTCTGTTGTTGGTCTTATGGTCAATAGCTTGGCCTTTCCTGCCCAGATTCTTACACGTAGCGCAACATGTCTGGGCCGATTGGCACTCGTCGTTCTTGTGCCCGTCCTCACCGCACTTCCCACAAGTCATTCCCTTGGCCCTGCAGTATTTCTCCGGATGACCAAACATTTGGCACCTCCTGCAGCAGGTGACGTCAACAAAATCGTTCACCTCGACAACATCCCACCCTATGTACACTTTCTCCCGCTGCACTAGGATGCTTCGCAGCCGGGCGGAGCATTCGCAGACCCAGAGTTTCTTATTATTGAATCTCGAGCGATTGAAGAGCGGTTTGAGCTCCGCCCTTATGCCTTCCAGGGTTTCCGCCTCAGGGAAATTTTGTTCGTGGAGGTGGGCTACCACCTCTTCAATTTTGAGGTCTGCGTCGACTCCCACAAGTGATATTAGTGGGAGGCGCACCCGAGGCTCGGAGGTTTTAAACGTGGGTGGGATTGCTGCTTTCAGCTTGTCTGCGTCCTTTTGAGTAGTCGTCTCGACAAGCAGGCCTGCACCCCCGATCCTCCTGACACCATGCACCTTAATACCTAAGCCCGCGGGGTTCACAGCACTCTGCAGGGCCTTTTTGGTCTCTGCTGCCGATTTCAGCACCTCCCTCTGGTCGTCGGCTGGGTACACCGCCACCACAGGACCCCGTTTGGTTATTTGTGCTGGGACTGCATCCTTGCCCAGCTTAATGGCGTTCGCATAACTCGGCGCTTGGATCGCTGCTGGTCCTTGTGCACCTGAAGGTACACCCCTACTTACGCCCCGTGCCCGCTCCTCTGCTACGGCAGCACGCTGCTCCGCCGCCGCCAGCCGTGCAATGAGGGTGGTGATCAATGACCCCGCGATGGCCACATGCTGTCCAATGACAGCAATCTCCTCCTTGTTTAGTTTTGAGGTCTTCGACCTCACGGCGTCCATGATACCCATGGTAGCCCCGCCCGCGTAGTCTGCCAATTCGGCGTAGCCGGCCGCCGAGAACTCCAGCCCAGGAGTCATCGGCGTCACCGGAGTAGATGGAGGGGCCGAAGTAGACAGGGCTTGGGTCACGGTGGGGGGATCCGTACCTGTGAGCTGCTCCAAGGGGGCGAGTGGTCGTCTTGATGGCTTTCGCCTTATCTGCTCCTGCTTCTCGTCGGGCGAGGACAGCGTCCTCTTCGACGTAGTCGGGGCCGGGGGGGGAAGGGAGGGGGGCGACGCGTAGGGCGACACATAGCGCAAGGGCGGAGACCGGAGCAGCGAATGGCGCGGGGCGAAACTGCCACCGAGCTCCGCCGCGCCGTCGTCGCCAGGCCCGCCACCGCGCTCTGCATCCTCTTCATCCATATCCGGGTGAGGGGGAGGGGGTATACACTGAAGCCTCCGGCACACACAGCAATAAAAGAGTAATGGGAGCAATTTTTTTTTTTTCCTTCTTTTGGGGGGGGGGGGGGGAGCAGTTGGGAGCTCGCACAGGGTCAGCAGTTATACACAGCACAAACAGAAAAGAAAAAGTTCAAAAAAAAAAAAAAAACAATAAATAAAAAAAGCAAAAAAAAAGTCAGTCACAGGTTCCCGATCACATAAATCTCTGCTCACGCATATACAGTATGCAATGCACGAACAGAGGTCTGCCAAAGTTTTGGAGCAGTTCTAGACGTACTTCGTGAACTATGTCACGACACCAGCTCCGTGAACAGCCCCGCTGCTGTCACCTGTCACCGGATCCCGTCGACTGTCACTGTCACTGACAGCTGTCAGATGTCAGATGTCAGCCTTCCGCTGTCAGCCGTCAGCCGACGCGAAAAACACGAACACAAAACGTCACAAAGTGTCACTGTCACTGGGCCCTCGAGATGACAGCTGTCAGCTGTCAACTGTCGGGTAAGCGTCAAACTCGCACAAGTGTCACTGGCACTGATTTCCGTCCTCCTCCTCGCGGTACAAATCCAAAGATGGCCGCCGCCCCTTATGGACGACCGCGCAAGAGGAAGCAGGAGGGACCGACTATTGCACTACACTGCACCACGAGTCACTGTCTCACTATCCTGCACCAACACAAGATGGCCGCTGCCTCTTATGGGCCGACACCCAAGAGAGAGCAGGAGGAACCGAACTTTTGAAAAACCCGAACAAATGAAGTAGGTAAAACTGGAAAGTACGAGGGTCAAACTGAAAGTTCTTAGAACTGGCCACTTATAAACAATATAATAAAAAAATAATTCTAAAATTTGAAAATAGAACTCTTTGCTAATATTACTGAGTATATATTTCATTCATTTATCATTTGTTTTACGATTTGGCGGCAAATTGAAAATTGTCTGTGTCACGTTAACATGAATTTAACACGAGAAAATTTTCGTGCAATGATTTTTTATGACTTTCGATGTCATTTAAGTCAACAAGAAAGTTATGATAGACTACGATTGGCCTTTCACGATGAAGCCCCATCTCGTGCGACTGTTTACAACTGGTTTAATGAGTTTAAACGTGGTCGCACTAATCTCACTGATGATTTACGTGAGGGACGGCCTTCTACGGCGACGACTGAAAATAACATCTGTGTTGTGCGGCGTATGATAGAGACTGACAAAAGAGTGACCTATCAGCAGATTCGGACAAGCTTAGGCATCGGTATGAGTCAAGTGCACAAAATCCTCCACGAACATTTAGCGGTCAGGAAGCTTTGCGCCCGGTGGATACCTCATAATTTGACTGAGGCTCAAAAACTCCATCGTGTGGATTGGTGCCGTAAAATGATTGAAAGATTTAACGGAGGTGATAGAGTCACCTCCGTTAAATCTTTCAATCATTTTACACATGCTGTGTTCGACATACTAACAGGTGACGAAAGCTGGATTTACTGTTATGATCCTGAAACCAAAAGACAATCTGCTCAGTGGGTGTTTCCTTTCGAGGAGTTGCCAACAAAAGTGAAGAGAGATCGAAGTGCGGGAAAAAAAATGGTGGCCTCGTTCTTTGGAAGGATAGGTCATTTCGTAACAATTGTGTTAGAGGATCAATAAACAGTTTCTGCAGAATGGTACACTACCAATTGTTTGCCACTTGTCTTGGAAAAAGTTCGAGAGAAACGACCTCGCAGTAGGATCCTCCTTCACCACGACAACGCCTCGTCGCACACCGCCAAGCGAACGATCGACTATTTGGCGACATCAAACGTTGAATTACTGGGTCACCCGCCGTATAGCCCCGACCTCGCGCCTTGTGATTTTTATTTATTTCCAAAAATTAAAGAAAAACTTAAAGGAAAGCGGTTTATGAATGCTGAAGAAGCGGTGGCTGCGTATCGCGATGCCATTGAAGAGACCCCTAAGGACGAGTGGGCAAAGTGCTTTTCCCAGTGGTTCCATCGCATGCAGCGGTGTATTGACGTGAATGGACAATATTTTGAAAAGATATAATAAGACTAATAACTGGCTAATGTAATCAGTTTTTGATTTTCTAAGAACTTTCAGTTTGACCCTCGTAAATGGCAAAGAGCTCCGCACGCACGTCCGTCCTCGACAGATGCCGACGACGAAGTACCGTACACAAATTTAGTCCACTTTAAATCGCAACCACTCACGCCGATATCGACAGACCCTGATGATTTGACCCCACTCACTCATCGTCCTGCCAGAGCCACGTTCTGAAGACTGCTCCTCCAACTTATTGACACGATTTTGACGAATCGGACAACTTCGTCAGCACTTCTGGTATTGATGGAGTAAATACCATTTAACGGAATTGCAGCAGCAACCAAGTGGAGCTCGCATACTGATTCCCTTGTTGTCGTCAAAGACGAACCATCGAAGTGGCGTCTTGGATGAATCATCGCCGATCATCCATCAATCGATCATCGATCAATCGTATTGCTGACATCAGGACGAGCAGCGGAGTAACCCGAAGAGCATTTAGCAAGATCTGCCCACTGCCTGAAATTCCGCCGTGAAGTTTTTTTTTTTGATTGTGTGTGTATGTTCGCGACGCGCCTGCATCATTCGTCACGGCAAAATTAGGATGAAATAATTTGCATGTTGTTAATTTCAAGTTATGCTGTACCGGTACTGTATGGTTTCAACATACATGCTTAATATGTTTTACCCAATCGGCAACCTATTTGAGCTGCGCGCAGCAATTGTTATTAATAAGTCATATAAATAATTCCTATACAATAATTAAAGTAGTACGTAACGAACAGTGACTCAGTACACTATACAAGGAAAGATTTGCCAATAGAACTCTGTGTCTAAACTTAATTTAATACAAATAAACATTACAATAGTGAATCTTCTTTTACGTGCTCCACCACTTTAACTACTCAACATCTACTTCCACCACAGTTCATGTAAAGACCAACTGGACTTTAAATTTTGGTCCTTCGAATCTACTTAGGTATTTTTGCGACTCATTCTCTTCAACGATAGCGAATCGGTTTTGCCTGGCCTCCCAGAAGCGGGTCTCACCAGCGAAATTGAGAAATATCGCAAATATCGTTTTGAGTGTGAGAAGCTAAATATCTAGAAGCGACAGCTGTCAACGGCGAGTTTTGTAACCACAACTCAACATCCGGTTGCGGAAATCGTGAATTGGCACTGAAAGAAGACTGCGGGAACTCCGTCGTCTTCGGATCGCGAACCAACGCTGCTCTACACTTCGGTCACCGTCAACTACGTGCCAGAGTTAGAGGGAAATTTTACTATTTAACTACTTGAACATTTCTACTATTTTTACAACAACATAACTGCAATGGACTTACTAATCGAGCAAGAAGAGTGCTTTAAGAACATCAAGGCTCTGTGTACTAACTATGGAAAAGATAGTAAGTCCAAAAAACTGAAGACTATCTAACTTCACGGCTCCAGTCACTCGAACGTCAATGGAAAGACTTTGAGCTAAGACATGCAACGCTCGTCAAAACTGTCGACGATAAGAGTCTGAAGTATTTTACGGATGATGTTTTCGGAAAAACTAACCAGCTATATCTGCACACTAAGCAAGATATGGACTACCTACTGCTTCAAATACGCGGCCGGAAATCAGCACACTTTGATTTAAGCGGCATAATGGAGCAGAGTACTGATGAACGCGTAACAACCCTCCTTACCAAACAAGAGTGCAACTTTACAGCGATCAATCGAAACTTAGCTAAGATCAACCTGGAAGTCTTGGTCAACAAATTCCAAATCGAAGACCATCTGTCGATTTTAAAGGCAAGGTGGGCAGCCATAGATGGTACTCACTGGGAGTTGCAAGCTTTGTTGAAAGGATTGAATGAAAGTTACAACGACATGTTTAGCGGCATAGAAGCTAAATATGACAACATGAAAACACAGCTAAACGAAAAAAATTATTCGTCCTGTCATCAAGAACATTCTACGCCTAAAGTTGTAATCCCAGAATTCTCAGGACAGTACACACAATGGATATCTTTCAAGGATATTTTCATAGAAACTATCCATACCAATCCGCATCTCAATAACGCTCAGAAAATGCAGCATTTGAAGGGCAAACTCAGAGGCGAAGCAGAAAAGTTAGTTCAACATTTACGCATAAGCGCAAATAACTACAATTCTTGTTGGGAAATATTAACGAAAAGGTATGACAACCACCAGCGACTATTTCTCTCGTTTATGGACACCATGAACCAGTTGCCCGTAATCCAAAAACCCGATGCTAAAGAGATTGCATGACGTCACAAATGAATGTCTCAACGGATTGGAAAACATCGGATTCGATGTTACTACCTGGGGTCCCATTATTGTATACCTAATGGTGCAAAAACTGGATGGCGACAACTACGACGAATTCATGATGGATTCAAATGATAACAGGGAAGTACCAGAACTGAAGGAATTTTTTGGATTTCTTGAGAACAAGTTTATGGCTTTGGAAACGAAGACACAAGCAAACCCACAAAGACAAACATCATCAAAATTTCAGAACAAACCTGGCACTGCAAAAAAACATGGCTTTGAACCCAGGAACACTTATACAAAAACATATCATACAACATTTGGTCAGTTTGGCAAATGTCCGCACTGCGGAGGAAATCACGTGTTGATGAAATGTGCAAAGTTCATCGATATGAACCCAATACAGCGTAATAAAACAATTACAAAATTGCAACTGTGTAAAAACTGTCTAACAGTCACGGTAATGCTGAATGCACTTCAACAAAAACATGCAAAGAATGTAATAGGAGCCATCATACGTTGTTGCACAATTTCGCAAGAACATCTACACCTATAACTAATAATACCATTGACAAAAATAACTCTCTCCGAGCGACTTCATCTACTTCACAGATTTCGAAGCACTTGGCGATTAACGAGATGGAAGTATTATTGCCCACGGTGCAACTTCTAATAAAATCTGCAAGCGGCACCTATATCACACTTCGAGCATTACTTGACCAAGGCTCGCAAGTTAATTTGGTAACGGAGCAGGCCGCTCAACTACTTCGAATACCCAGGAAACGGCTAAATGCAACCGTATCTGGAGTGGGAACGCTATCAGGAGACTGCAAGGGACGCATACAACTAGCCTGCAGGCTAGTTGTATGCAAGTCAATCCACTCTGACTACGAGTTCGAAACTAAAGCGCTTATCATGAAAAAATTGACGAACAGCTTACCCAACTCCTCCTTTGAAAAGGCTAACTGGCCACACTTAGAAAATTTAAAGCTCGCTGATCCTGAGTTTAGTAAGTCACGCCCTGAAGATTTACTACTCGGAGCCGAAGTTTATTCGGAAGTAATCCTTGACGGAGTCCTGAGAGGAAGCCAACAATCCCCTATTGCACAACAAACGCATTTAGGCTGGATACTGTGTGGAAAAATGAAAACTTTTAATTGTCACGCGGTTCTAGTCGATGTGAATAACCTAACTAAGTTCTGGGAAAACGAGGATATCACTCAAGACAATAAGGACATGCCTAAGGACGATTACTGCCAAGAACACTATTTAAAAACGGTACAACGAGCTCCGTGTGGAAAATACATCGTGAAAGTGCCATTTGTTCCAAACTATGAAGAAAAGATGGGAAATTCACGATCAATCGCTATTTCACAGTTTTTAAATCTGGAAAAGCGGCTCAAAAAAAACGCAAAACTTGCGGATATGTATCGCAACTTTATAAAGGAGTACACAGATTTGAAACACATGACACCGTCGGAAACGATGACGAACAATGTCCCTGAGTGCTACTTACCCCATCACGGCGTACTGCGTGAACAGTCATCAACAACAAAACTGAGAGTTGTATTTAATGCCTCCCAGAAAACTACTAGCGGTTTCAGTCTCAATCATTTACAAGAAAAGGGCCCCAACCTACAAAAGGACATACAGGCTCTAATCTTAAAGTGGCGGTCTTACAAATATGCCTACACAGCAGACATCGAAAAAATGTACCGTTGCATATGGATCGCAAAGGAACAACAAAATCTGCAAAAAATCATTTGGCGTAATTCGACTTCTGAAAAATTAACAGAGTTTCAACTTTGCACCGTGACATACGGGATGAAATGTGCGCCATGGCTCGCTATGAGCACTCTTCAACAGCTAGCCTTAGATGACGGGCACAAATATCCAAATGTCGCGCGAGCCTTGCAAAACGAATTTTATGTTGATGACCTAATTAGCGGCCATAGCGAAATATACGCAGGTCAGCAACTTCTAACATCACTTATCAAGTTATTACAAGGCGGCGGCATGAACTTACGAAAATGGTCGGCAAACCACCCGGCTTTACTTGAAAATTTAAGCGAAAATCAAATTTCTACTCAACAAGTATTTGATTTCAAGCACGAAGAAACTAAAAAGACACTGGGTCTCGGATGGAACACAAAAGACGACACGTTTACCTTCTACTGGGACTTAGAAGAAAAACCAACGCAACGGCCTACTAAACGCCACCTTTTGTCTGAGATTTCAAAACTTTATGACCCACTAGGATGGCTAGCGCCTATAACTATAACAGCCAAACTATTATTCCAGAGAGTCTGGTTAAGCAAACTTGAATGGGACGAAACCCTACCAACTAACATACAAAAAGAATGACTAAAACTGAGAAATGACCTTCCACAAGTCAAGACAATCACTCTCAACAGATGGATTGGGGGGCCGCAACAAAACATTGAACTGCTAGGCTTTTGCGACGCCAGCGAAAAGGCTTACTCTTGCGTCATATACAGTCGTGTAACGAACGAACAGGGCATACCTACAATAACATTACTCGCCTCAAAGACTAGGGTTGCCCCCTTAGCGCAAAAAATTACTTTGCCAAAACTGGAACTATGCGGCGCATTATTACTGTCGCAAATTGCTGAAAAAGTAGTAGAAGTCTTTAAAGGATATACTATCACTATACAAGCTTGGTGTGACTCTCAAGTGGTACTCGCCTGGCTACAAGGAGACGTATCTAGATGGGAGCGATACGTTGCTAACAGGGTCGTTAAGATCAAACAAATCATCCCACCTGGAAGCTGGCACTATGTGAATTCCGAACTGAATCCCGCAGACTGCGCATCGCGAGGGTTGTACCCTGGGAAACTTGTGAACTTTAACCTGTGGTGGAAAGGGCCTCATTTTATACAAAACTTGGAGATTGGAAAGGTCCCAAAAAATATATGCCTCCACATGACTGACGTGGGACTCAAACCCAGGAAGACAGCCCTACCGGAAAATAAAGACACACATTTTATCAATGAACTTGTAAACAAATACAGTTCATTAACACGCATAACACGAGTCACCGCTTGGGTCATGCGCTTTAGTGCAAATGTCCGCCATAAGCAGAAAAGTGACACCAATTTCCTTACTACAAGCGAACTAAAGGCTTCAAATAAACAAATAAAAAAATGGGGGCAACGCAAAGAATTTGAACAGGAATACAAACTTCTTTTGAAGAAAGAAATTGTGCCCAACAAGAGTCCTATTTACAAACTGAATCCGTACTTGGATGACAAGGGAATCATCCGAGTCGGTGGTCGCCTCCTAAACTCTAACTTATCATACAATATGAAAAATCCGATGATTTTATCGAGAAATGGTCGATTAACACAATTGATTATTGAGCAAGCTCATCACTCAACACTGCATGGAGGTGCTAGATTGACACTAGCCTACATAAGGCAGCGTTCCTGGATCGTCGGGGGCAATAGAGCAGTAAAGACGAGACTACGTCACTGTGTTACATGTCATCGTCACAAGCCGACTGAAGCTTATCAACTAATGGCTGATTTACCACAACAAAGGATCACTCCATCTCGACCGTTCACGCATACCGGGGTCGACTTTACCGGTCATGTAGATGTCAAACTCAACAAAGGAAGGGGTGACAAAACTTCTAAGGGGTACATCGCAATCTTCGTGTATATGGCAACCAAAGCAGTACATATCGAGCTCGTGTCTGACTTGAGTACTGACACTTTTCTAGCAGCCTTTCAACGTTTATGTGCGCGGCGTGGCACACCAAAGCACGTTTATTCAGACTGCGGTACTAATTTTATTGGTGCGGCCAAGATGTTACGCAAAGAATTTAAACTATTTAGAGATATTCTGTCCCCGGAATTCTTTGCTGAAGTCGGAAAGCTGGAAGTTGAGTGGCACTTCAACGCTCCTGCGTGGCCAAGTGCAGGTGGCCTTTGGGAAGCAGCAGTGAAATCACTAAAACACCATTTACGACGTGTACTGGGTGAGCAGAGACTCACATATGAAGAATTCGCCACTCTACTTACGAAGATTGAAGCCTGCTTGAACTCGCGACCTTTATACCCACTTACCGAGGATCCAGAAGAATTTTATAACTATTTAACTCCTGGACACTTTCTCACGGGCGGTCCTGTGTTATCACTACCCCTCTCAGACTATCGTGATTTGAGAAATGTTGACTTACGGCGACGATGGCACTTAATTGAGAACATGCTGCAACAATTTTGGAAGAGCTGGTCCAACGAGTATTTGACCCAGCTACAGAGCCGTAGCAAATGGAACAAGCCGACCCAAAACATCAAAGAGGGCGACATCGTGTTGGTAAAGGATAACAATTTACCTCCCGGAAAGTGGGCCATGGGCCGCGTTACAGAGCTTCATCCTGGTTCTGATGGACTCGTACGAGTTACTACTATCAAGACGCAAACTGGCATAATCAAGCGCCCCATCGTTAAACTGTCACCGCTTCCTATACAAACTGAAACTGTAAAAGACATGCATATGACGTCGACCGCCAAACTGAAGTCCGAACATTTAAGCACTGTACCACTCACCACAAAAACAAAGAAAGCTACAAAGAAAATATTTACAACATTGTTTATAACTTTAATTACAATGTTTACATTATCAACGGGAGTACATTGCACCGACACAGGTGTGTTGTCAAGCGCTCATATTACAAGTCTTGAGCCGGACCGACCGATCTATTAAGATGCGCTCGGCAAAATGCAAATGACTCATGACGAATGGACGCTACTTATGTATTATAATTTAACTGACTACTGGATTGGGATACATCGTATCGGAAACTATCTTCATCACTTGAATGATCTCTGTCACAAAACAGACACAAGATACTGCGTAACGACACTAGAACAATTATCTCATGAGATGCAAGTACTTCATCATTATAACAACATCTTACTGGCTCCTCATACGCACCTCTCCAATCGGAAAAGAAGAGGATTAGTTAACGGCATTGGTTATGTTGCAAATAGGTTGTTCGGTATACTTGACCAACAGTTTGCAGAAAAATACCAAAATGATATACAAGCGATACAAAAGAATGAGAATTACTTACTAGGATTAATGAAAAATCAAACTTCTATAGTAGAACTGGAAAATAAGATGCTGAAGAAAACTGAGAATAACATTAAACGACAACTGCACTTGATTGATCGTTTTATGAATGAAACTAATTCTAACTTAGTTAAAGTCGAGTCAGCTATGGAGATCATCTTGGTGACGAGTTATTTTAACTCAGCATCACTTGCGACGTATCTATTGATTAAGAATTTGAGGGAAATGCAGGAAATGCTGTTTGACACACTGACTAATGTGTACAAAGGGCATATGGATGTACATTTATTGACACCTGTGGACTTGGTAGAACAGCTGAGTGCTATATCTGGAAGACTTCCAAATACATTAACCCTGCCAGTGGAAAATATCAGAGAAAATGTCAAAGATATCTACAAACTACTATACATGAAGGCGCGAGTAACTTCCAGCTACTTTTTATTCGAGATTCATGTGCCACTTACCTCAGATGAAGATTTTCTTTTATACAAAGCTATCCCACTGCCTGTGAAAACCGCATCAAACATTAGCATTCTGCAATTACAGTCGCATTACATTGCGATGAACTTCCACAAAAATACTTACATCTCTCCGTCTGCAAGGGACATGGAGCTATGCACTATGCTGAAACAATATCGTTTCGTATGCAACAAAAACATACCTGTATTCAACTTGCTAAGTGGAAAGACACCATGTGAGGCAAAATTACTCAGTCACACTTCAAGTACACCCTGTGACGTCAGAAAAACGTCATGCGGTGATGCCTGGATCGAGTTACATGTGCCAAATACATGGCTGACGGTCTGTTGCGGAATGTGCACTTTGCGCACCGTATGCGGCAATGACGTAACATCATAATACCATAACGACTTCTAGCATTGTAACTTTGATGCAAGGATGCCTGTTACAATCTAGCGACTTCACCATTTACGCACGCAACCAATATAACACCAAGTTGAAGATGGAGTACAACTTTAACATCCCCTTGGTAAACTCTACAGTAAACAGAATTGTCAACTTAACCCATCACAAGGTCACATGGGAAGTTCCACCAGACACGGCAGCGGAGGAAACACAAGAGATTGACAACAGACTAAGTTTTCAAAAGGAACGGGAATTCCTTCCTACAACAGCGATATCTTCTAATGACATGATACATCTGTATTCGATTACTTACACACTGCTCGGAATTGCCATCGTCATTACTATTATCTGGGCCGTCAGAAAGTATCGGCCATTTAACTGCACAAGAAATAATAATGACCAACGCAAACAGCCACGCTATGAAGATATTGAACTGCGACGCCTAGATCAAACAATCCAAAAACACAGCCCCTGCGCCATCGCAGCGATGCACCGAGCGCCGCCAACAAAATCGCAACAAGACTGAAGATAACTTTGCGTTTAATTTCGATGATTAATTTATTGCTTTGTACTGGCATCTCTTTCTCTTGATAGCCTCTTAGTTTTTAACTTTACTATATTTGATCTTTTCTTTGGGGTTGCCAATATGTATGGTTTCAACATACATGCTTAATATGTTTTACCCAATCGGCAACCTATTTGAGCTGCGCGCAGCAATTGTTATTAATAAGTCATATAAATAATTCCTATACAATAATATTAAAGTAGTACGTAACGAACAGTGACTCAGTACACTATACACGGAAAGATTTGCCAATAGAACTCTGTGTCTAAACTTAACTTAATACTTAATAAACATTACAATAGTGAATCTTCTTTTACGTGCTCCACCACTTCAACTACTCAACATCTACTTCCACCACAGTTCATGTAAAGACCAACTGGACTTTACAGGTACTTTTTAAGTTTTGTCAAGTACCGCACTTGCTCACCATCTCTGTACGAGAGCAGATTACAATTTTATATCAGAGCAGCTGAAGTTTTTTTTTTTTTTACTTCAAAAGTTCCTGGAGTATCTCCCAATCAGTAGGTAAGTGCTTACCCCCCGGCGTCTGTAGACCCGAGACGGCGTGCGGTTTTAGTCGGTTCAAGCTGGCCGCTGGCGGGGAGGTATCCGAAGGGATTTCCGCACGAAAAAAAAAAAAAGGTACGTGCTTATTCCGTAGGAGGCGTCGCCGCCCCGCAGAGCCGGAGGCCCGAGAGGCGGAGTTGTATGAGGGATACAGGGAGGCCAGAGGTGCCCTCCGAGCAGAGATAAGGCGGGCCAAAAAGGCGGCCCGCTGCGAACTGCTGGAGACGCTGGAGCGGGACCCTTGGGGGCGGCCCTACCTAATGGTAAGGGGAAAACTGCGCCCCAAGGCTCCGCCGTTGAGCGCGGGCGGTGGAACATGTTCCACCGCAGATGACTCCGCCTCGGTTGCCAATGGTGCCCGACGTGGATGACGACGACGTGCCCGAGGTCACTTGGGTGGAACTAGAGCTGTCGGTGAGAAGGCTAAGAGCCAAACGCACCGCCCCGGGACCCGACGACATTCCAGGCCGAGCGTGGGTCCTAGCTCTAGTCGACGACGCTCTCGAGCCCCGACTGAGAGGGCTTCTCAGCACATGTTTGGAGCGGGGCCAGTTTCCGAAATTGTGGAAGACGGGGAAACTGGTCCTCATCCGAAAGGAGGGGCGCCCGGCGGACTCACCGTCCGCCTACCGGCCCATAGTGTTGCTCGACGAGGTGTGCAAGCTCTTTAAAAGAGTAATTGCGAAGCGCCTCGTCGAGCACCTCTCAAGAGTGGGGCCGGACCTGGCGGATGGCCAATATGGCTTCCGCCAGAGGCGCTCCACCGTGGATGCCATCATGGGCGTGAGGGCTCTGGCGGAGGATGCAGTAGCCCGGGTTGAGGTGATGTTGGCGGTGTCCCTGGACATCGCCAACGCGTTCAACACCTTGCCCTGGAGTTGCATTAGGGAGGCGCTCGTGTATCACGAAGTGCCTCTCTACCTCCGCCGCATAGTCGGGGCGTATTTGACGCAGAGAGCCGTCTTCTACCCAACCGTGACCGGTCTCGGCCGGCGTGAGATGTCGTGCGGTGTTCCGCAGGGATCGGTCTTGGGGCCGCTCCTGTGGAACATCGGATACGACTGGGTGCTTCACGGTGAGCTCGCAGACGGTGCCGCCGTCACGTGTTACGCGGACGACACGCTCGTGACGGCGTGCGGAGCGACGTACCGCGAAGCGACCCTGAAGGCCACGACCGCGGTTGCCCAAGTCGTGGAGCAGATCCGGCGGCTGGGTCTCGAGGCCCTGT
Source organism: Cybosia mesomella (assembly GCA_946251805.1). Lineage (NCBI taxonomy): Eukaryota > Metazoa > Arthropoda > Insecta > Lepidoptera > Erebidae > Cybosia > Cybosia mesomella. The sequence goes on from OX276407.1 coordinate 24,966,223, forward strand.
TCTTTCATGGGCAGAAACGCAAAATGACTTCTAAGGTTAACAATGGACGCGGGCGTGGCACAAGAAGAAAAAAATAGGTACGATTCCTTGAAAAAAAGTATTGAAATCCCACCAAAAACATACCTGTTAAAAAGGGGGTCAAGTTCCTATCGGCTAATTGTTCGCCTAAAAAAGGGTTGAAATCCAATCCAATGCCAAGTTTAGATGCACTTTTAAATCGATCATAATCATCTTCATCAACAGCCTGATTCACTGGTAAACATTTCCCATTCCCAAGACTCGCGACCACACCCAGTACTCCGACTTCCGCATCCAGCCACTACCCGCCACCGTATTCAACAGAATACATCTACTTTCCAAGTTTCAACAGCATAGTTCTTATAGTTTCGGAAAAAAGTGACTGTGACATACGGACGGACAGACAGACAGACATGACGAATCTATAAGGGTTCCGTTTTTCGCCATTTGGCAACGGAACCCTAAAAATGAAATAATTCGAAAGTATCTACAGCATTTTTTTTAATAATAAGTTTCCAACTGAAGCTTAAAATTATTCACATAGTAACATTTAAGCGATTATTCGCATGACGTCAATAATTTAGTCTAATTTTCAAGGAAATTCTCATTGTAAATGGTTTTGAACATTATGTTTATGCATTATGTGATATTTGTGAAACAGTGGACTATTGTTATAGTCTATATCGTCGCATAAAATATAAAATCAATCAGTTGTGAAATAATGTAGGTAACCGACAAAAGGCGACTTCACGAGAGGCAAAAAAACTAAATTACGCTGTTTAGCCCCGCCCAGGGGCCACGTGTAGACACACAGGGGCCACGTATAGACACCCAGGGGCCACGTGTCGACAAGGACACTTTTGAGTGAAGCACTGAGAGAGTTACTCGAGACGTGGTCAGTTAATTCTATCTTCTCAAGGTCTACTATCATTATAGTTAATGTTTAATATATTTATTATGTATTGCCACCCTGAGTAATAGAATACCCAGAGTACATGTGTATTGATTAGTGTTTAATTCAAGAATTGTTTGAGCCGACACTCCGTTAAGTCGGTAACCGGTACCTTTTTTTTTTTTTTTTTTTTATCGTGCGGTAATCCCTTCGGATACCCCCCCGCCGGCCAGCGGGGGCGGTTATGACGGGCTTGCACCGACTAAAACCGCACGCCGTCTCGGGTCTTCAGACGCCGGGGTGTAAGGTTACCCATAGAGCATATCCCTCGCACCCCGGCTGACCCTGGGCCATCTCACCACTAACAGGATCGCTCATCCTGTCTCCTCTGAAAGCAGAGGAGTACGGAGAGCGATGAGTTCCCGCCACGTTGGGTATTGGCCGACGATCAATGCCAACCCTATGAAGGGGTGAAGGGGATTTCTTGCTTTAGCCATGTGGTACGGGGAATCTGGTGTGCCCTACGAAGGATATCCCAGAGACCCCGACCGGCTCCGGTTGCCAGCACTGGCGACCCCAACGCGTTATGGGGGATCTAATAGCGCGTGCGGAAACATGACGCTCCACCACCTTGGGCCTGCTTCTGCTAGGGTGACGGCTAACCGCGACCGTCATCCCCAGGCACGCGCTCGTGTAGGGCGGAGATTGTTCTGCGATCTCCCCAGCCCGGTGCGACTTCTACGGCACGGGAGAGTGCTAGACCTTTGCCGTACCTTTTCTGCCGCCTCTTTTGCGTGCGTCACTGCCTCGCAAAAGAAGGCAGCGGCATTACACGCACTCTCGCTGCTGACCATGGCCAGCACCAGAGTCTGCAGCGTGAGGCTTCCCGCTCCAAAGGCTTCTTCAAGGATCCACTCTGGGCACTCTGCCAATGTGTGAAGCAGTGCGTCCATGGAGCAGCCCCGGCAATGGTGGCAATCGGGCGTCGGCAGGCCTCAAATCTCGTTCCAGCACTTCCTTGCGCCACAGGTACAGTGCCACAAGGGCCCTTGCTTCCAGGTCCCATGGAGGCGTCCCGCCAAGGTGACGCGCCGCCTCAAAGGAGACCGTGTGGTATCCACTTATGAGCCTGACGGCCAGCAACCGCAGGGGGGATCGCAGATTTGCCACGTTGCTAGCCGTCAGGTTGAGCCCCATAAAGAGCCATGGACTGCACGATTCCAGTGTAGAGCCTCCTGCAGGAGGCGTCGGGCCCCTTCAGATTGTACAGCAGCTGCGACAGCGCAACTGCCACCCCCCCTTAAGCTTAGGGGCCAGACTTCGGAAATGATAACCAAAGTCCCAACGCCCATCGAGTACGAGCCCTAGATACGTCATCGAGGACTCGAAGGCGATGCGTACACCTCCTACGACAAGCCTGGATCCCTCTGGTGGCCGATTCCGACTCCGGGGCCCATAGAAAAAAAGAGCCTCGAACTTGTGGAGGGCTGCCTCGAGACCCAGCCGCCGAATACGTCCAACGACTTGGGCAACCCCGGCCGTGGTCTTCATGGTTACCTCGCGGTGCGTCAGGCCTCGTACCGTGACGAGGGTGTCGTCGGCGTAACACGTCAAGACAACACGCTTCAAAAGACCACCGAGAAGCACCCAGTAGCAACCGATGTTCCACAGGAGCGGCCCCAGTACCGAGCCCTGCGGAACACCGCACGATATATCTCGCCTACCGAGTCCTGCCCTACTTGGGTCGATAACGGTTCTCTCCGAAAGATAAGCCCCGACAATGCGGCGGAGTTAGCGAGGCACTCTATGATAAACGAGCGCCTGCCTCATGCAGCTCCAGGGTAAGATGTTGAAGGCATTGGCAATGTCAAGAGACACTGCTAACACCACCTCACTATGTGCCACTGCATCCTCCATCAGGGCCCTCACGCGTATGATCGCATCTCCATTGGAGCGCCCCCTGCGAAAACCAAACCGGTTGTCCGCCAAATCCGGCCTTACTGTCATAAGGTGCTCGACGAGGCGCTCGGCTGTGATCCGCTCAAAAAGATAGCAGACCTCGTCGAGCAGCGAGCAGCGAGCGCCGGCCGGTAGGGGAACGGTGAGTCCGCAGGACTCACCTCCTTGCGGATCAGGACCAGTTTCTCCGTCTTCCATATTTTTGGACCCCGGACCTGATCGAGGCATGCGCTAAAGAGCCTTCCCAGTCGGGGTCCGGGAGCCTCTAGAGCCAGGACCCACGCTCGGCCTGGAATACCAGTAGGTCCTGGAGCGGTGTTTTTGGCTTTGAGCCGTAACACCGCAACCTCTAGCTCTGCCCAAGTGACTTCGGGCACGACGTCGTCTTGCACATTGAGCGTTTGAGGCGGAGCCATTAATGATGGAGTGTGCTCCTTTACCCTCGCAGGGAACAAGTCGCCTACCACCTCTTGAAGTAGCTCCAGCTGGAGACTCCTGGTTTGTGGAAGAGCCCATGGGCGTAACTTCCCTGTCACCATAGGATAAGGGCATCCCCACGGATCACGCTCAAGAGTCTCCAGCATCTCCTAGCGGGCCTCTTTTTTAGCCCGCTTTATGGCTACGCCAGGAGTCCGCTTCTCGGGCACTTGGCGCCTTGCCGGTAAACCGGGCACTTGTTAAAGTGGAGGCCCTGGTTACCCTGCGAGGACAGCCATAAATCGTTGACTGCAACAGCCCTGTAATCTATAAGCGAAGTGGCGATCTTGACTAGCCGATATTGAATATCGTATGAATGAGTGTAGAGCAAGCCAACGTCCCAAGACTGTTATCTACATCTCGTATAAGTTATGACAACCGTTTCGTCATATCTTTGGAAGGTTCGAGGTTCGATTCCCGAGTAGTACAGGACTTGCTAAGCTATTATAAGATATTATAAGGCGTTACATAGGCAGTCTAAGTCCACGCGGGTGAAATCGCGGGCACAGCTAGTTGATAACAAAAAGCAGATAAACAGACAAAAATTCTATCAATCACACATTTGGCATAGGTATTACTCCTAGAATACATTTCAATATTTTTTATGAAAAAATATTCAAATGGACCTTTGACTATAATTTTATATAATAATTTAATTTATTGGTTTCAAATGAACATATACATAACGGTGTTAGATGCATACAGAAAACATAGCAAAATAATAATAATTTAAGTACAAGCCAATGATTCTCTGAACCCCACACTAGGATACCCTGTGTCGTGGAGTTCAGTCTCGGTTCAAGCCCGACATAACCGCCCCCGCTGGCACGCGGGGGGGTATCCGAAGGGATTTCCGCACGAAAAAAAAAAAAAAAAAAAAAAAGGTAAGTTATATTTAAAAAAAAAAATACAGAATAAAGTAGCTAACTATAAATGAAATTGTTCCAACGAAACATATGTGCACCAATGTCATGCATATTATATAGGAGTGTGTTTGTGTGTGAGTGCATGTGTGCAGTGTGAGGGTGTGTATGCGTGTTTTTGTGTGCATGAGTGTGTGATTGTGTGTATATTTGTGTGTGTGTGAGTGTATATATGTGTGTATGTGCGTGAGGGTGTGTATGTGTGTGTCTTTCTACTCTAATACCTCTACGAGCGCCTCCGTTTGAGCATAGTTATTTGGCTCCAACCACTTTATTATAGTGCGTTTAGCGTTTAAGTACGTCATATCAATTATAGTATTATTTGTGTTATAAAGTTTGGTGTATAAATAGGGCCCGAGGAACGCAAACGATCTACGTGCAAAGGAGGTGCGTACCCGGGGCCGATCCCACTTCAAGGTTCTGTATGATGAACGCGCTAATTCCTTTGCGTACCTGTGGAATCGGAGTAAGGTTGACGAAATAAATAATTGTCTCACGCGTAGAACGTTACATTCGGCATAGAGTAAATCAGTCGGATAGCGCCACGGCTTTTTATTACCTATTTTTAGGATAGCCCGCTGTGCTCTCTCTAACTTAAGCAGGTGTGTCGTAAGAGCTACTCCCCAAGCCGATACACAATAACTCAGTATTGACTGGCACAGAGTGAAATACACTGTTCGCATAAGTTCAGGTTTCGCTACATACTTGAGTTTTTTAAATATATGTGATAGCTTCTTTACTCGTTTGACGAGTGTCTCAATCTGTGCTCGCCATGTCAATCGCTCATCTATCAAAATTTTTTTTTTTCGTGCGGAAATCTCTTCGGATAACCCCCGCCGGCCAGCGGGGGCGACTATACAAGTACCTATTATATTTATATTATACACACTGAGTTTATAGTCGTTTTGGAACGAAATATTTTGGGCACAGTTTCGATAACAGAACCACATGGAAGTATAAATTAGACAATCAAAAAATATATTTTTATAAAAATTTCAAAATTCATGTCGTATGGCCAAAACAAATGAGAACTCGAGGTAATTCCTTTAAAATTCACGTAAAACACTTACTACGGTTTAGTAAACTAGGTTTAAAATACGCAGATGACGTTGCTCAGATATCGGACTCGGTGGAAGGCCTGCAAAGCGACTTCAATAGTTGGTTAAGAACGCTGGAAAACAATGGTCTTAAAATCAGTCGCAAAAAAACGGAGCACATGTAACGTTGTGGATTTTTTATAAATCAATTAAAATTATATCCATAAATTAATCGATATTTTAGTATGTTTCTATAACTTATTACTAGTTATCTATGGTTGTGCAAGCGAGATTGGACGGCACTAGCCCAGTCATCAACTGACGGCTCTTATATCGTTCCTTTCCTTGGCAACCTTCGCCGAGGAAGGTCACTTTGACCCCGTGGCCAACTGCTGACGGCTCCGGGTAAGTTTTGAGATCAACATTTCCTACTTCTTTCTACAGGTGAAGACCTTCCAGTGGTGCAGCTTATTGCCTGCTAAAATGCATGGCTTTATATATTTTGTTTTATTCTATGTGACTATTTCAGCCTACCTATTAGTGCCACGAGGCCGATGATCCCTGCGGTCAGAGGTCGCGGCACCAGCTTGTGCTGCCTATATTCTTTTTGTTATAGCTTCTAGCTACGCTGCATTGCCGCTGGGAGATTCTCTTCACCTGCTATTTTAGCGGGTCACTTGGACGTAATTACCTAGTGACAAACTGACCCGCACTTTTTCTATTTCCAGGGTCTTCGCACCGGGCTTCGCACCATCATAGCGGTAGCGAGGCACACCAGCGGAGACCCTGGCACGCCGGCAACACCACTAGCCACGTGTCCACTAGCTAAGTGCATACTACCATCTTTGCACAACGGACCGAACAACGCCACGGCAGAATCTTTATTACGAATCCATTCCCTGAGATTCATTATTTCCAATACCTAATATAAATGTATGTAACGATCTCTTACACCGATTATAATCTAATATATTGTAATCGACCCTTTTATTTATCTCTGCTCGCCCTAGCCGGTAGTTAGCATCAATTACTTTATTCAATCTTACAGTGCATAAGTCACCCCTTAACTTTATTGCAACTCCATTTAAAAACCTTATATAAAAACTTTAACCGTTACACACATGCAGTATATATATGATGACCACAACAACATCAATGACTCGCCCATTACGACAGTAGACCATTTCAAATATTTAGGCTCAATTATTAGCAGCGATGGTAAAATCGACCAAGAGGTAGCCCACAGAACACAGCCCGGCATGGATGAAGTGGAGACAACTCACAGGCGTAATGTGTGACAAGAAGATGCACATCAAACTCAAGGGAAAACTATATAAAACAGTAATTAGACCAGCCTCAGTTCTTCAAGCGGGGCGTGCAAAAGCATCTTTTGAGGCCGTCAAGGCTAAAATGGTACCCCTTACCATTTTAGGATCGTCAGCATCTGGGATGGTGGCCCATATCTTTTGGACTTCAAAAGTCGCCTACAATGGTATGGACATGTACTCCGCCGCCCTGAAGATCATATGGTACAAGTTGCCTTGTGGGTACAAGACTGCGAGGCGTGGGAAGACGGCCCGCTACTTGGTTGACGACGGTCCCGAAGGACCTGAAAGAGATAGGAGTAGACAACACCGTAGTCCAAAACCGGGAACAGTAGAAACGGCAGACAAGGAGAGCCGACCCCAGATAATGGGATAAGGCTTAGGACAAGAAGCTTACTACGGTTTACGCGACGATTTTGATTCACGATTTACCGCCCAGCTACAGCAGTGCTACAGGTTTCGACTTGACGCTGGTGCTTACTACCTAGCAACCGCCCTCCCGGCCCTTCGTGCCCGCGGTGCACGCGCCGCCTGCCAGTACGTCATTGACTCGTGCGGGATTACTTGCAATTTCGTTCATTACGAGATCCAAAAATGAGTCGTCATTACGAATTTACCTTATTGAATATTTGGCAATGGTGCAGCTGTATGCCATTGCTAATTGAGCTGAATGAGACGAAGTCCTCATACCAGACTTCAGGATTTTCTTTGTCACGGGTCTCCTCCTAAACTACTAATCCAATCAGAACCAAATTTGGCATGATTAAAGAGGTCAATCAGAGGAAGGTTTATGGATATATTTTGAAAAATTTAATGCTACCACAGAGGAATGATCACCGTTAAAAAAATTCCAGATGGAATTACATAATAACCGCTCGAGACACTGTGACCAAACTTTACACGCTCAGAAAGCATGTCCAGAGTTGTGACTTTCAAAAAGAATTTTCAAAATCGGACTTGCCACAGAGGAATGATCACTGTTCAAAATTTTCAAAATCTAAACATTGCAAGCAGCGATTCGCCTTGCAGACCTAGTTACAATCTGGAAGAGGCTAGGCGATTGTACTCTTGGCCGGAGCACTTGTATGGGTTACGGCTACGAGAAATAGTCCCCAAGTTCCGTCCGCCCGACCATCTTGGCTGCGACTCAGCGCTTACTCGGCCACGGACAGTTTCGAACGCCGTCACATGCACAAGGCCGAGGACGTCTAGATGACTCTCCAGATATTGAAGATATCATCGAGTTCTTCGAGCGGTATCCTCGGTGATGTACAAGAATGGCAGCATGAATATTCAATGTAAGCTAACACTTCGTATGGAATACTTTAAACTCTCATGGATTGCATCCTTACCATTTTCGTCGGGATCACGCAATTCATGAAAATGATGGACCAGCAAGGATCACAATGTATCAGTGGTTGTTACAAAATAACAACAGTAACATACTTTACACAGACTAGTCATTGTGTACGCGAGTGGGTCTTTACATCGTACATAATGAACATTACTGGGCTCTAATTAACCCCCATTTAATAGGGGAGGACTACCATCAGATTCGGTTCAGTGTGAATGTTTGGATCGGTATTATTAACGACCAATTATTAGGTCCCTTTTTTATTGAAGGTCATCTCACTGGCAGTTCGTATCTAGTGATGCTAGGCACAGTAATATCGGAATTATTAGAGAATGTGCCGTGCCTTCGAAATAGTGAAAAGTGATAGACACACGTAAATAAGCTTTAAAACAATAGCATAAAACGTGCCCGTTTGTGTATCGAACGTGCTGGACTTCATTTCGAGCAGTTGCTTCGGTACAGGGAAGTTTAAATAAACTGTAATTTACCCATGTGAGTTGATTCTATTGTAAATATCTCCAATTTTTTAAATACGCCTTACTCGCAGTCTATTGTCATTGTGTTTATTTTTTTTATTACTACATAGACCAAAAAGTCATTTATGTTTGAATAATATTCTAATAAAGTATTTCCGACGGTCCTAAGCCCGTATGAGGGAGAAATTGGAGTAGTTGATTTTACAATTTTGTCGCAAGATATTATTATAAAAATAAGTTAAAAGAAGGTATCTGCTGTTAATTAATATAAGTGATTTATTCTACCTGGACCGTGCAATGCTCTGGAGAGAAGCACTTCACTTTTTGGCGGCAGATGCGCGTTTAGGTCTAGGGCCGGCCGTTCCCGAACTGGAGGCCGTGGATTTAGATGACGTTGGAATGTTACAGATCTTATTGAGATCCGCAAGAGTGACCACCCGGTGCCGCAAGTTATCGGGACCTAAGATATAAATAATGCCATCCTTGGTCCAAGTTTTTGTGACACCAAACTTCTCACGGGCTGCCATGAACACATCATGCCTAGGCTTGGTTAGGAACTCCTACATAGTAGCCCCGGTGCCCTTCAGCTTGGTTTTGGCAAACCAGAGTTTGTCCCGTGTAGTTGGATGTTGGAGCTTGAACAGTAGGGGCCTGGGTTTTTTTGTGGATGTTGCCTGTCCCAATCGTTGACAGCGCTTTATATGACTGGAGCAGAAGTCTGGAAAGCTGAGATGACGTTTTATTATACTGACCACAGTGTTTGTTGGGTTCTCCTCCTGTGCTTCATCCACACCATGCAACAGTAAAATCTTCCTGCGTCTCTGCATCTCCATCCCATCCACAGTATATGAGAGTGCCTCCATCTGCTGCTCTAGCATTTTAAGTGCTTGTGTAACAAAATTCTCTGAAGGTGGTGAACTCCGTAGCCAAGCAGGAAACACTTACTGCAGCTGGTGATTTTTGTAGTTGTGCTTCACACGCCTCCATTCTTTTGTTGATAGAATCACTCATTTGATTCAAAGTGTCTTGCCATATGTTAATAAGTTAAAAGCGAAGTGAGAAAGAGAATGAAATTGGAAATTATTGTATCCGGCAGATAGGATGTTTAGCAATACTTTTGTGTCATGTAAGTATTTAAATTAATATTTTATCCAATAAAAATAATTATTTTGTGGGACAAAAAATTTTCAGACTATTTCGTACGACTACCCTCCAAAAGCTATATAGCTAGACATAGTTACTGATTCTATGACTTTACTAGCTGAACCCCTTAAATACTGCTTTAAATAATGAAATTTGTTTATGTTATCGATGCTGTCATTATTGTGAATTAATGAGAGATATGTATCTCTAAAGGAAAGCTAGTTATTATGATGACCTTCAAAAGGTGGAATCTGAATTGCCGGTAACTTTAATTTGACCATAGAGGAATGATAGAACCTTTATGATGTTGACTCATCAGCTGTTTTTTTATCAAAATAATTGAGTAGCGCTTGTCCGCTAGCTATCAACTCATAAAATCGATTTTCAGTATGTTAGGTATTATGAGGGCAGTAAGGCAATAAAAAGGGGTGTTTCCTCGTGGCCAAACTAGATTGCCAAACTGATTTGGCCACGAGGAATAATATTTCCTTGTAGCCAGACTGGTGCGTCACAGTAGGATAAAATAAAATTAGCACATCCTTTATCTAAGATTAGGGAAGTATATACGAACCTACTTATTATAGTTTATATAAGTAGGCTCTTGACTCAATCTAAAGAATTTTTCAGAGATGGGAACGTTTTATAGCTGTCCAAGTCCATTTGAACAATTATGTACCATCCATGGAGACCTTTCAGAGTCTACGTTCTCGACAAATGTTAAGCCCATGGTTTATGCTCTCATGACTGATAAATCAGAAGAGTCCTATAAAGCGTTATTATTTATTGCTACTAGACATAACCTATACCTACTCAAGTAGGTATTAAGTTATCGTTTCTAAAAAGCCACTACACTTTTAGGTAGATTTCGATGAGGGGTGTGTGTTGGGTAACCTCCTCGAGTGTCGCTCCGATTCCGATCCCGCTGCAGTCCGGGGGGAACGGAATCGGAGCGGCCGGTACACGGTACGCGTGTGCAGCCCTGAGTTCTCGCTCGCGTCACAGTGATGACACTCAGGCGTTGGCTCCTTCCTGATCCAATGCAGGTGGTCCCCGAAGCACCCCTTCCCGGAGATCACCTGCGTCAGTCGGTACGAGAGGCTTCCGTGTCGCCTCTCTAGCCAATCCTCCATGATGGGCCTTACCGCCGCTATTGCGGCGTGCCCTGCGCTTGGTCGCCCAAGTCGTTCCTTCCACAATTTGCGGCACTCTCACGGTCGCATTTTTGCCGCGATCGCTTTCAAACTGCGGTCAAAAATTGCTTGGGTGTAAACTTAGGGTCTAACTTTTTATTAGCTGCAGTAAAATGACGTTTTGTGGGTTGCCGGTTTTTGAAGAAAAATAAATAGGGATGTAGCTAAATGAGTGAATCATAAATGAATGAACAGTTTGGTTTTGTGTTTGAGATTTAATATTAAGTTGTAATGTATTTTTTTATTCTATTATTGTTACTATACTAGAGGATTGATCTTTTTTATTGGAAGTATAGGGAGGTACATTTAAAATGAAACAAAAATGCCATAATAATGTACTTTAATCAATCTTTTTCGGAATTACTGTCACTGTCGCTTTCGGTAACACAAATAATAAATCTATCTGTCACTTCATCTATAATATGATCGAGGTGGCACATTTTGTCTTCCACTTTTATAGTGTGAGACACACAGTCACTCCACTTAGCCGGTGTCACTTTGTTTATACCTTCTTGAAATAAATTTTTTACTTCTTGCATTTTATACGTCTTATTATTATTTGCAACGTGACCCTTTACCTGCGCCCATACCAACTCAATGGGGTTCAGCTCACAGTGATAAGGGGGCAATCTTAAAACTGTGATGCCTTTATGTGCAGCCATCTCGTCTACGGCATATTTCTCAGTAAGATTTTGCTGTATCACAATATCTATTAGAGTGGCCTTTACCATATTTGGTTCAAATACAATATTTTTATTAGTCAGCCGCTCTTGAATTCGTGGTTTTGTCAACGACATCTTCGGGATTGTTTGGATCTTCCTAGAGTGATAGGGCGCATTGTCCATTACGACTACTGCATTTGGTTTGAGTTTGGGTAGAATACCGCGGAACCAATCCTCGAAACACTCTGCATTCATCTCGTCATGGTAGTCTTCTGTACCTTTCTTTGCTTCAAACATAAGAAGTCCGTCGTCCAGGAAGCCTTCTTCTCCGCCTATGTGACTAATTATTAGTCGTTTTCCCTTTCCTGTGGGATTTTTTAATCCCGTAGTCAGGCCGTCTAAAAATGCCTGTCGAGAAGAGGTAATGCTTCCATCAATTCAGGGTTTTTTTGTAGTATGACCTGAAAAGAACAAGAAAAATCATAAGTTTCGATAGCAAAACAAAAATGGTACAAATATAAGAAACTAAGAGTTGACACTTAAACTTTTTAGTTTGGCGAGATATTATTTGTAATATTATTATGTAACCATTATTTGTAAATAAATAAATAAAAAAAATAAAAAATCACGTACCAGCATTGACCCAGGTCTCGTCTTGATAATATATATATTTTCCCTCCCTGCGATATTGTTTAATTAAACGCAGGTAGCGCTGGCGCCATGATATGATATCTTGTCTATCAATAAGCACACTCTTGCGTGATCGAGTAACGAATTCGAAATTGAGATGTTTCATAATTTTTCTCAGTGTCTCTTTCGAGAAGTTGGGCAATCCTGGTTCATCATTTACAACTTGCAGCACCTAAAATATAATATAGTTATTACCTAATTAGTTAATGTTACACATGGGATAGGAGAAAACATACATAACGTATAATAAAAAGATGAGTGACGACATGTAAACTAACCTTTGCGATAGTGGGTATTTCATTTCTATGAAAGAACTGATGTACAATTCGTCTAATTGCAGTGAATGTGAAATTATCAAGTTTATCTTTAAAGGTAAGTTTTGGGCCAGTTTTTTCGGGAGGTTTTGGTGATTCGCTGTCGTTCTCCTTGTGCTCCTTTAAAACAGAATAAACAGTGCGAACGGATATTCCCAAGACTTCAGCCACCTTGTCAACGCATGCACTTGTTTTTGGTAATTCAATGTTTGGTTCTGAACATTTCACTTCAAACACATATTTGTAAACGTTTCTGACCCAAAGTTTTTCTGTTGCACTTAGAAAACGTGTCTCCATCTTGCGATGTGCCCGGCAGAGCATCCATGTCTTTGATGTATCAAACAAAAAAAACTAAAACTATTAACGAAAACAGGCAATGAAAAACAAACACAACGTAACATAAACTTAACAATAATGATAACAAAAACAACGCGCAGTGGGCAAATCAACATTATTCGTGTACTCAAAACAGAAGTTAGAAGCCGAATGAGCGAATGACAACCGAAACAAAATGGCGGCCAAGGGTCATCGTAGCACCATAACCAAAAATCAGTACTACCAACTTGAGAGAGCGGTTGCTTGAGTGTTATCTTGCTTAATGCGTAAAAGAATCAACGTTTATACAGCCTTTTATTTACATTAATATTAAATAGAATTTAGCATGATCATTATGAGGCAAATTATGGAACGATTAGATATTCCGTAAACTTTTGTGAACTGAATCACATCACTAATGAGATTAAGCTGTCAACATTATTTTACGGAATGACATTTAGAAACGTCATTTTACTGCAGCTAATAAAAAGTTAGACTTTAGTTTAAGTTCGTGAATTGGTGGAATCTGGCCTAAGGGGACGGTAGGGCCTCACTTTTTGTGAAATCAGTTTTTCCTGAAAATTTCACGTTCCATGAAAGATATTCGAACCGTTCTAATTTTATCCCATAGTATACATGAATACCAACAACTTTTAATTATAAACCTATAAGATTAAAACTTTAACTAAAAGTGGAGGGGGGGAAAAACCAAAATTTTTCGGGGAAAAAAAAAATCATAACTTCTAACCGGTGAACATTCTTGCCGTCTGAAATATTTTTAATCGATAGGCCATTTTTAAGTCTTAAATAAACGTCTGAAAAGTTTTTCGCTTAAAGTTACCGTTTTCGAGAAAAAAAAATTAAACTGTTTAAAGTCCGTAGTTCTCTATATAAAACAATACCTGTGCGTTCCCCCTGCGGGAACGGATTTTTTATTTGTTCACGACTGTACATACTTAGTCCACGGTAGTACAAACTTACTGTATACAGGTTGACTCAAAAGTTTAATGACAAGTAGTTTGGCTACAAGGAAATATTATTCCTCGTGGCCAAATCAGTTTGGCAATCTAGTTTGGCTACGAGGAAACACCCATAAAAAGTAGCACTTAGACATAAAACAATATATTAAATAAAATCTTACTTAATCAGAGCAACCTGCATAGGACGACATGACAGAGAGAAGAGAAAAGGGTTACCACAGATAACATAGACTTAATAACTATTGGGTAATATAATATCCCTAACACCACCTCTCAATATTTAGTTTAAATATTGTTTACAATTAAATCTTAAGTTTACTTACAAAGTAATTATGTTTTACTGATAACAATGGCTTAGTGAAAATATCTGCAACATTTTCATTGGATGACACATAAGAAATAGTAAACATATGTTTATTTATACAATCTTTAATAAAATGGAATTTTATGTCTATGTGTTTTGTTCTTTTACCGTTTTCATTACATTGGATCATTTGTATGGCACTTTGATTATCTAGCAAAAGGTATGTATCTGTGTGACAGTTAAAATTTGTAAGTATACCTTTTAGATAAAGCAGTTCAGAAGATACCATTGCGGCTGCTACATACTCTGCCTCTGCTGAAGATAGAGACACTGTTTGCTGCTTCTTGGAAAACCAGGACACTAAATTATTATTATGATAAATAGCACAACCACTTACACTCTTTCTGTCTTCCTTGTCACTCGCCCAATCGGCGTCGGCGTAGGCAACTAGGGATCTTTGTTTATCTTCTGATTTTGTGTATGTTAGATACTTACCTGAAGTTTGCTTTAAATATCTAAGGACCCTTTTTGCTGCTGTCCACAAAGTTTTGGTGGGTTTATCTAAATACTTACTCAGATAAGATGTGGTGAAGGTAATATCGGGTCTTGATGTAGTTGAGATATATGTTAGACAACCAATTAATTCACGATATGGTACGTTGGTTATGATTTCCTCATCTGTTCTTGATGTTCCATGTTCCATTGGTGTCTGTGCACCTTTGCAGTCTTGCATTGAAAATTTATGTAATATTTTTTCTATTAGCTTTCGTTGACTTATTTGGAGTTTTCCTTTTTCTCTGGCAATTTCCATTCCAAGATACTCTTTTATTTCTCCTAAATCTCTTATATTAAATTCTTCTTTAAGTTTAACTATTATTTCCAAAGTATCTTTATCTTTTCCTATTATCAAAATATCATCGACCCATATTAGAAGCAAAGTTTTATCTTTCATGTATAAACAAAAATCATATTTGGATTGTTCATATCCTTGCTTGGTGATATATTGATGAAATCGGTCATTCCAACATTTAGGTGCTTCTCTAAGACCATATAAAGCTTTATTGAGCTTTAACACTTTTCCATTTTCGACTGTTACTCCCTCTGGTGGTTTTATATAAATATCGTCATTCAGTTGACCATTTAAAAAGGCTGTTGGAACATCCAACTGTTTCATTGGTAGATTTTCTTGTACTGCGTAGCTAAACATTAATCGAATAGTAGACATTCTAGCTACTGGTGAATACACATTGTATGCATTATTTATTTGAAAGCCTTTGGCCACTAATCTAGCCTTTTTCTTCCCATCTTGTTTCGTTCGGAATACCCATCTTGTATCAATAGCTTTTTCGCTTTTCGGTAGATCTGCTTCTGTCCAGGTATCCAATTTTTCCAGTGATTTGAGTTCTACTTCTATTGCTTTCTTCCATTCTTCTCCTTTGTTTATAGCTTGTTCGTATGTTAATGGATCTGAGTCCATTAGTAAACAGTATGCTATGTTTGATATATCTTCTTGATCTTCTAGATTGTAATCTTGTAGATACTGAGGTAAGTTTTTGTTTCTTTCTGATCTTCTTAAATTTTCTTGTTCATGTGTATTTGTTTGAACTTCTGTGTTTACATGTTCCTCTCTATTTATTTCAGATTCTTGTTCTTGTCTTTTAATTTGCACATTTCTCTCCTGTTCTTCTTCATCTTCTTCTTCTTCATACTCATAATATTTCACTTCTTCTTTATTTTCTTTGTAGCTTATATCATCTTCGTTCATTCTTACATCACGTGATACTACTATTTCATTTGTTTCCGGATTCCACATATGATATCCATTAGGGGAATAACCTACCATATACATTTCTTTAGCTCTTTGATGAAGTTTATTTCCTTTTGGCATTGTTACTACCCATGACTTACTTCCGAATACTCTTAATTTTGATAAATCCTTTTTACCATACATTAATTCTGTTGGTGTTCTGTAATTTATAGCAGAAGATGGACAACGATTAAGCTAATAGGTAGAACACGCTATAGCTTCACACCATAAATGCTTTGGAAGTCCAGTTTCCAGTAGTAGTGTGCGAGTTCTGTTATACAGGGTACGGTTCATTCTCTCTGAAACTCCGTTTTGTTGAGGTGAATAAGGTTGGGTATATTGAATTATAATACCTTTTTGTTTACAAATATTCTCTAATATATGATTTTTAAATTCACGACCATTATCACCCCTAATGTTTTTAATTTTAGTGTTTGTTTGTGTTTCAAATTGTTTTATATGATTTATGACATTTTCAGTAGCTTCACTTTTATTTTTCAGCACAAATGTTACACAAAAATGTGAATAATCATCTATAATTACTTGATAATATAACTCACCATTAATTTCAGGTATTTGACATGGTCCAGCAATATCAGTATGTATTAACTCACCTATACATGTTGATCTCGGTCTGTTTACAGGAACAAAGGGTAATCTTGTTGACTTACCTAACATGCATGGTGTACACGGTGTGTCACTGACTGGTAATCCCATACTGTGTAGACTTCTTCTATTTAAATGACCTTTTATGCCACAGATCTTTTGAAGATAAGGCGCTATTACATGAAACACTGAAACATACCTCTAATTTCAATTTGAACAATTTACCTTCAAGCATTCCTTTTACATAGTTTTTAGCATTTTGCTTTTGAATAATCACATTTTGTTTATTAAATTTCACATAATAATTTTTCTTTACCAATTGTTTTACTGAAAGTAAATTAAAACTTAACTTTTGTACAATTAATGCTTCCAAATTAATTTCAGAATTTCTATAAAACATTTTAATAGACCCTTTCTTTTCAGTTAAAATATAATCACCATTTGCAACATATATTTTTAATGGAGTTTGAAGTTTTTGAATATTAAACATGTATTTCTCATATTTTTCATTAATTAAGTGCTCTGTACAACCTGAGTCTATAATCCAATCAATCTCTGTTTGGTTAGCATTTGTTTTGACATAATGACAATCATTTTTCTCAATAACATTATTATTGCAGTTAATTTCTGAGGCTCTGTTTTTCCACGGGCCTCGGAGACCTCTACCTGTAGGCGCAAAAATTGTGGTAGGGGGCACCTCTATCGCAGTCGGGTCGAGGATGAAGTATTTAGGACTCGTTCTCGACAGTCGGTGGGGGTTTGTGGAGCACTTTCGGCAACTGGCTCCGAAACTCTTAGCCTACGCCGGAATGCTCGCAAGGCTCCTCCCCAACAAAGGGGGACCGGGTAGTGCGTGCCGTCGCGACGGGGTGTTGCGGTCGAAAGCACTGTACGGTGCACCGATATGGGCAGATGCACTGAGTGTTCAGAATACGAGGAATTTTAGGAGGAGGTAGGACACGACGGTATCTCCCGTCCTAATTGTAGTAGACCCCCGACTGGGGTAGTACCTCCGACCTACAGAAGACCGCGGCCATAATAACCCTTGTGTTGCGTTCCCGGTGGTAAGTAGGGTAGCCAGAGCTCACTGGAGGGGTTTTGTGCTGTCAGCGGGGAGACCAGAGGTTTTAGTAATCGTCACCGACTTGTATGGGCGTGAAATGCTGGTGTGGCGGTCAGGGAGACCCGGTGAAACGGCTATCCGCTGGCCGCCCACAGGCTTGAACGAAGTAGTTGACGTGGTAAAGCATTTAGGCATTTGGTTGGATCGCTGTCTTCGGTGAACCATATTAGCGAAATAGCTCAAAAAACTATGACATTTCTTAATAAATTTAAAGTTACTTCTAGGCCATCCTGGGGTGTTCACCAAAAGCCAGGTGCTTTGGATGAACACCCCAGGGAGGTGGTTGTTTATAACCATTATAAGAAGCAGATTTGACTATGCCAGATTCCTATACGATAGTAGTGTCCTTACTCAGCTAAAGAAAATAAGTAAAATCCAATATCAAGCAATGAGGATTATTGTAGGCTTCATTAGGCGCACTCCTATTCACGTAATGGAAAGTGAGTTGTGCCTATGCCCTTTATTTGTACGTCGATAATATTTAGCGCAAAAACATTGGTTCAAGGTCAAAACTATTGATAAAAATCTTATACCAGCTCTTAATGAATTGGAGGGTTTATGTCGGAACCATTACTAACAATACTACCATCAAGAAGAGCAAACCTTTGTTAATCACTACGCATAGAAAACTACGAGAGATGCCAATTTATACTAGTAGCTGTGTGTATATGTTTCGATTGGAGACGTGGGTTACGAATATTGATGTTGCGGATATATATTGCCTAGCATAATAACAAAACCCAAAAAACGTTACAATGTTTATGTGTTAAAAGCCTTATGCGACGGTTTTATAAAGGACACTTTTGCTGGGTACCATAAAATATTTACAGACGGCTCAAAAACTAACCAGTATATTGGGGCAGCCTATTTAGATACATGCACCTGTAATGTACTTGAAGACCTGTTACTATATTTTGATGGTATATGTGCGGAATGAGACGCACAGGGATCCTCTTTTGAAGGGTAGCCAAATGTTTGGTAGTTGTAACCTTAGACTAATAACGCATAGACGGATAGTCCCTTACGATCGGAACGACGCGAGTGTAGCCAAAATAATATCTATGTAGGCGTAACCTATACGTTCTTACACTCTGTGACACTCACACAAGCGCACCGATAATAATGCTACATAATAACATTTAGGCCTGGGGGTGGCGGGTGAGGCCACCTGTCACCCCAGCAGAAGCAGGCCGGGACGGTGGGGCGACTAGCGCCCCTCCCCCAAACCGGGGCAAGACGGGGACACCGTGGTTCCCAAACCCGAGGGGGCCATCTCGAAACCGGAGATGGCCCAGGGTCAGTCGGGGTGCGAGGGATATGCTCTATGGGCAACCTTACACCCCGGCGTCTGTAAACCCGAGACGGCGTGCGGTTTTAGTCGGTTCAAGCCCGACATAACCGCCCCCGCTGGCACGCGGGGGGGTATCCGAAGGGATTTCCGCACGATAAAAAAAAAAAAAAAAAAAAAAAAAAAAAAAAAAAAAAAAAAGGTACCGTATAAATGGGGGTGTGTGTTGGGTAAGGGGTGTGTGTTGGGTAACCTCCTCGAGTGTCGCTCCGATTCCGATCCCGCTGCAGTCCGGGGGAACGGAATCGGAGCGGCCGGTACACCCTGGGCGGCGGTCAATGGCTTCCCCTTCACCCCATCATAGGGTTGGCATTGATCGTCGGCCAATACCCAACGTGGCGGGAACACATCGCTCTCCGTACTCTTCTGCTTTCAGAGGAGACAGGATGAGCGATGCTGTTAGTGGTGAGATGGCCCAGGGTCAGCCGGGGTGCGAGGGATATGCTCTATGGGTAACCTTACACCCCGGCGTCTGAAGACCCGAGACGGCGTGCGGTTTTAGTCGGTGCAAGCCCGACATAACCGCCCCCGCTGGCCGGCGGGGGGTATCCGAAGGGATTTCCGCACGATAAAAAAAAAAAAAAAAAAAGGTACCGTATAAATGGGGAAAATAAATAAATCGTGTCTATGTAGAATTTGTTATCGACGCATTATGTATGTAAACATTTAATTTATTTTATTTATTTATTAGTCTATTTTAGTACGTAATATTTTCTATTGTTAAATCTCATTTAGTATTATTAATGTATGTATTTTAAATAAAAATGTGCGAGCTCTTGACCTTGACACTTGATCGCTGGCACTGGCGGGGCGGGTAAATGTTCTAATTTATAAGGCTTGGTTGAAATGGCTTCACTTCGCTCGCGCGTATTGCGTTTCTATGCGTTATTATTCTAAGGTTGTAACAATGTTCTGGCTGATCCAGGATCGGATACAGCCCGGGCACTTCATAACATAACATAACTTCACGCCTGTATCCCCGAAGGGGTAGGCAGAGGTGTATTATACACCCACGATTCGCCAGTGTTATGTTTAGGTCCCAATATAATAGGGGGCGAGCCTATTGCCATTCTACCGGGCACATTAAGTTTAGAGGCTAAGTATTTTGTTAAACTTGTTTTTCAATATCTGTATTTTTAATATGGGCTACATAATCGCTTCAGCGACAAAGCCCTTTAAATAAAGAGAGAAAAAAAACCTGTGGTCTACGAGTCCCACTACGGATAAGTAGGTGTGTATGATTTTATGTGTATGTATGCGAAGTGTGAAAGGGGATAACTATGCGAACTAAACTATGAATAAGAAATGGAATAGCTTGTGAAGACCCCAAAACTATTCCACGGATCCTAGTATAGGAATTTGTGTTCAAGAAAAAAAGTTACGAAATCAGACTCAATCACGGTAATTAAGGCATATGACACCTAGCAAGTTCTTGCTTGCCGCGATTGTAGGAAGTTTGGGTCGTATTGAGATAGGTTATAAGATATAAATATAGGAATCTTTAAATATTGAATTCAAAGACGCGTTACTCCTGTCACTGATTCTACATATAACTAATTAAAATAATCACCAAATATATTACCATGACACAGCTAACGATAATTACTAGTCGCATCAACAGAACGTGTGACTCTATGCAGTGACAAATGGCAACTTCCTTCCTCCCCATCCGAAATTAGTTTTTATACCTGGCACATATCTGATACCATGCACCCCTACATACTGCCCGTAAGATGCATTCTTGTGACATCACATGCTCCTCGGCTATATGCTAGATAGCGCCGAATATATTTCTTTTCAAGAAATGAACCCACTCATTTCTAAACAAAGAGAACACCTGAATTCTTAACCTGACGTCCGACTCTCACTGAACTTTATACCTTTTTGTAATCAAAAATAGTATGCCAATATTACTCTAAACAAACATCTTACCTAGTTCAAATTCATCGTATTTTAATTATATACACACTATACTTAATTGTAAGTTACTAACAATCCATGCACCATGCAACTTTTAATCTTTAGTTCCCAAAATACGTATCACACAATCTATCTTGATAGCCAAAGCTTAGCGATTTCAATCCAGCATAATTTGGTAATCGCATCCTTGTTGCCTTGCATCTTGCCTTGCCTATGTTACGTCTTGTAATATTAGCTATCTACCTGTGGAAGTCCTGTAGAAAGACTACTCGGGAATCGAACCTCGAACCTTCCAAAGATATATGATGAAACGATTGTTATAACTTATACGACATGTAGATAACAGTCTTGGCACGTTAGCTTGCTCTACAATCATTCATACGATTTTCAATATCCGCTAGTCATGATCGCCACTTCGCTTATAAATTACAGAGCTGTAGCCGTCAACGACTCATGGCTATCCCCGCAGTAACAAGTAACACGTAGTAACGTAACAAGTAGGTCCTTAAACATAAACTCATTGAAATGTATAAAAAACAAAAGAAAATAAATAAGTAACCTTAAAAATAAATTTACACAAAAAATGGTAAAGTAAATAAAATCAAAGTATGGAATAACTTCGTAAGATTTTTGTGAATAATATATTCCTTATTATGTTTCATAACTTATACATTTGGTGGCATGTCCACAATAACCTCGTATGGACCATTATAAACATTATCAAGTTTTGTACCAGTTTGATTTCTTACCAAAATTAAGTCACCTTGTTTGTAATTAGTTGTAAACATTTTTGATCATATATACACATCCGTAAAAGATTGCTATTTAATAGATTTTCCTTAGCCTCAGCGTGAGCTTTTTGTAACCTAAATTTTAATTCTAAAGGATAATTCTCAAAATTATACAAAGGATCAATATGTGTTTGTAAATTGCTTGGAAGATTACATAATTTGCCACCAAGATTACATAATTTACTAATTCGTATGGAGTGTATTTTGTTTCGGTGTGTACCGTAGTATTATAGAACAAGTTGAATTCCTGAGACGAGCTCAGCCGAACACAAGGGATTTTCGATTTTGCGATGTTTTTTTTTTTTTGCGATTTTTTCTTTATCTTGCAATGGTTCACCCCAGCACGAATCTATTACCGAAAACAGCGACTCGATAGCTCATCTCCTTCATACCCAAAACCGTGACAGAAAATTGGCAACGACGACGTCGACGACAACTCGATAGCAATAGGGCTTTTCTAAAGAAAATCCCTAAAAAACACCAAAAGGGAATCCAATCACTCCAATCGTTTTTATGTTTATTACACTGTATGCTTAGATAAGCTCCCAAATGTTTGTGTGAATTTTCAATAGAACCTAAAGTTTGATGATGATAAGGTGTGGAATTTAATTTTCTTATACCTTTTTTTTTTTTTTTTTTTTCGTGAAATCCCTTTGGATACCCCCCCGCGTGCCAACGGGGGTGGTTATGTCGGGCTTGAACCGACTAAAACCGCACGCCGTCTCGGGTCTACAGACGCCGGGGTGTAAGGTTGCCCATAGAGCATATCCCTCGCACCCCGACTGACCCTGGGCCATCTCCGGTTTCGAGATGGCCCCCTCGGGTTTGGGAACCACGGTGTCCCCGTCTTGCCCCGGTTTGGGGGAGGGGCGCTAGTCGCCCCACCGTCCCGGCCTGCTTCTGCTGGGGTGACAGGTGGCCTCACCCGCCACCCCCAGGCCTGCGCTCATGGAGGACGGAGGTCGTTAAGCGACCTCCGGCGCCTGAGTTGCCTGCGACGCGCGGCGAGCAAGTTGCGGGCTCGGCGGACCGGGAGAGTTCTAAGTCTCTCCCGGGCGCGCTCCGCCACCTCCTTCGCGAGCATTACATGCTCGCAGAAGGAGGCGGCGGCGGCCCACGCGCTCGCGCTCCGCACCATTGCCGCAATCATGCTGCCGAGCGAGAGGACTCCCACCCCGATGGCTGCCACGAGGTCACGCCTCGGCGCCTCCCACGCCGGGCAGTCCGCCAGCGTGTGCAGCCCTGAGTCCTCACTCGCGTCGCAGTGATGACACTCAGGCGTTGGCTCCTTCCTGATCCGATGCAGGTGGTCCCCGAAGCACCCCTTCCCTGAGATCACCTGCGTCAGTCGGTAGGAGAGGCTTCCGTGTCGCCTCTCCAGCCAATCTTCCATGATGGGCCTTACCGCCGCTATTGCGGCGTGCCCTGCGCTTGGTTGCCCAAGTCGTTCCTTCCACTCCACCACGATGGCCTGGCGGAGCTGGGACTGCACGGCCTCGATTTCTCGAGGCTCGGGGTTCCATCCCTGCTCCCGCGCCTCCTTTCGCCACTGGTACAGTTGCGAAAGGGCTCTCGCTTCCAGGTCCCATGGCGGAGTTCCGGCAAGGAGACTCGCCGCCTCGAAGGAGATCGTGCGGTACCCTCGGATGACCCTGATGGCCAGAACCCGCTGCGGAGCGCGCAGCATCCGCACAGTTCTGGTCCTCAGGGCCTCCGCCCATATTGGGCACCCATACAGGGCCATGGACCGCACGATCCCCGCGTAGAGTCTCCTGCAGGAGTCATCGGGCCCCCTCATGTTGGGCAACAGCCGAGCCAGAGCAAGAGCTGTGCCCTTCAATTTGGGGGCCAGACTTCGGATGTGCTCTCCGAAGTCCCATCGGCCGTCGAGCACGAGCCCCAAATATTTCATTTGGGGCTTGATGCCGATGCGATTTCCTCCCACGATGAGACTGGATCCCTCGGGTGGCTTGCTCCGAGGCCCATGGAAGAACAGGGCCTCGGTTTTATGCAGGGCCACCTCGAGACCCAGCTGCCGGATCCGCCTAACGACTTGGGCAACCGCGGTCGTGGCCTTTCGGGTCGCTTCGCGGTACGTCGCCCCGCACGCCGTCACGAGCGTGTCGTCCGCGTAGCACGTGACGGCGGCACCGCCTACGAGCTCACCGCGAAGCACCCAGTCGTATCCGATGTTCCACAGGAGCGGCCCCAGGACCGATCCCTGTGGAACACCGCACGACATTTCACGCCGACCGAGACCGGTCACGGTTGGGTAGATGACGGCTCTCTCCGTCAAATACGCCCCGACTATGCGGCGGAGGTAGAAAGGCACTTCGTGATACACGAGCGCCTCCCTAATGCAACTCCAGGGCAAGGTGTTGAACGCGTTGGCGATGTCCAGGGACACCGCCAACATCACCTCACCCCGGGCTACTGCATCCTCCACCAGAGCCCTCACGCGCATGATGGCATCCACGGTGGAGCGCCTCTGGCGGAAGCCATATTGGCCATCCGCCAGGTCCGGTCCCACTCTTGAGAGGTGCTCGACGAGGCGCTTCGCAATTACTCTTTCAAAGAGCTTGCACACCTCGTCGAGCAACACTATGGGCCGGTAGGCGGACGGCGAGTCCGCCGGGCGCCCCTCCTTTCGGATGAGGACCAGTTTCCCCGTCTTCCACAATTTCGGAAACTGGTCCCGCTCCAAACATGCGCTGAGAAGCCCTCTCAGTCGGGGCTCGAGAGCGTCGTCGACTAGAGCTAGGACCCACGCTTGGCCTGGAATGCCGTCGGGTCCCGGGGCGGTGTGTTTGGCTCTTAGCCTTCTCACCGCCAGCTCTAGTTCTACCCAAGTGACCTCGGGCACGTCATCGTCTTCCACGTCGGGCGCCATGCGCAACCGAGGCGGAGTCATCTGCGGTGGAACATGTTCCACCGCCCGCGCTGGGAACAGGGAGCCAACAACTCCTATGAGCAGATCCGGCTGGAGACACCGGGTTAACGGCGGGGCCTTGGGGCGCAGCTTGCCCCTCACCATCCGGTAGGGCCGCCCCCAAGGGTCCCGCTCCAGCGTCTCCAGCAGCTCGCGGAAGGCGTCCCGTTTGGAACGCCTTATCTCCGCTCGGAGGGCTCGTCTGGCCTCCCTGTATCCCTCGTACAACTCCGCCTCTCGGGCCTCCGCATCTGCGGGGCGGCGACGCCTCCTACGGAATCGGGCCCACCGGCGGTGCGTGATCACGCAGCCCCGTCTGAGCTGCGCGATCTCCGACGACCACCAGTAGACCTGACCCCTCGGATTATAGGGCGGAGCCCTAGGCATCGCCGCGTCACAGACACGGGTCATGGCCTCCCGGAACCACTCGGCCTCATCGTCTATGCAGACAGGCCTGTCCGGCGCAGGGGCCCAGGCCTGTACGATGGCGGCTTCCAGGAGGAGCTCCCGATCAAGTCGCTTAAGCGCCCAGCGTGGCTCGGGTGGAGCCGGTGCAGCCGGCGCGTCGCTCGCAGGGGGACACACGTCAAACCGAATGTATCGGTGATCCGAACTTGTGTCCTCCCCCAAAACGACGCGCCAGCCCTGAACACGTCGCGCCAACGAGGGGCTCGCGAACGATAGGTCCACGATGGAGCTACCCCTCGAGGTCACGAACGTGTCCACGGCTCCCCGATTTAGGAGGACTAGGCTGAGTCGTGCGGCGTGCGGCCCAGTCCACCAGTGCCCTGCCTCTATGCCCCGTCGCGCCCCTTTCGTGTCGGGAACCCCAGGCATACGACCAGGCGTTGAAGTCCCCGAGCACAAGGACCGGACGGGGCCGGCAGGCATTGACGACGACGGGCCAGCTGACGGAGCCACTGCTCATATGCAGCTTGGTCTCGGTTCGGCGTGATATAAGCGGCCACGACCGCTATATCCCCAACCGCCGCCGCCACGCAGCCGGGTCCCCTTGCAACGACGGCAAGAGGGGGGCTGCCGGCGGCAGGGTTGTGCACCAGTGCCGCCGACCCATCCAGCGCGGTTTCCCAGGTAGGCCCGAGGAACCGGTGGGTGTATGGGTCGGCGACAGCGGCGACATTTATGGCCCACTGTGCCATGCTCTGGCGCAGAAGATCCTGAGCATGGGCACCGTGGCCAACGTTCACCTGCAGGATGCGGAGTTGAGGATCCATTATGGAACCCCCATCTCCGCATCCCGCTGTGAACTGGAGGCGGAAGGCCGGCCTCCCGGCTTCGGCTCCCCTCCGGCGCAGGCCTTGCTGCCAACCCTGTGGTCGGCCGGCTTGCCTCCCGCTGCACACCTAAAGCAGTGCAGCGGGGCATCGCACGTGCCGGCCTTGTGACCGGGTTGGCCACAGCGGAAGCAACGGTCACCCGCCGTCACTTCCGCCGTGCAGTGCACCCCCACATGGCCCACCGACAGGCACCTGAAGCACCTGGCCGGTCGGGCCTGCAGGAGCCGTGCCTGCGCCCTCGGGAAGCCTCCCACCAGGAGGCTCCGCCCGTCTGCGACCTTTTGGGCCGCCGCGATAGGGCAGCTGACAACTGCTGCCCCCTATCCACCGCGGCCGAAGCGTATAGCTCCGGCCTTTACTGTGTCCGGGGAGCAGTCCCCGGCCTCCGCCACGGCGAGCCTGAGCTCTTCTGCCGTGACGGAGTCGTCCAGGCCCGTAATGCGCACTTCTGCGCATTTAATGGGCTTGGACACCCGGACGTCGGCTGCGTCCAGCGACTCCCTCAGCCGAGCTGCTAGGGCGTCGGCCTTGGGGCCACTGGCGGCGCCAGGGACCTCGAGAAGCCGGGCTCCCGTCCGTGTGCTCTTGCACCGGACACCCGGGATCTCGAGGGCCTTGAGGTCGACGTTGGCCTTAACTTTGGCCAACACCTCGGCATACCCCATGCCCCTACCCGCTGCCTCCGCCGTCAGGGTGACGACGACGGCCGTGGTACGAGGGGCACGGAGCTTCCCCGGCGCTGTCTTCGCGGCGGCCGCGGCCTTCCTGGCCTTCTTGGCGGCCTTCTTGGCGGCCTTCTTGGCGGCCTTCCGCCTCTTCTTGTTGGCTCCAGCCACCTCCCAGCCCCCAACCCCCAATGGGGTGGAGGTAGCCGGAACCACGGCTGTTGCTGGGGCTGGGGCCAGGGCTGGGGACGTCTTCCCCTTGCCCTTCCCCTTGCCTTTGCCCTTCCCCTTACCCTGAGCGGGAGGGGGCTGAGGAGCCGGCTCCGGCAGGGTCACAACCGCACCCGCAGCCGGGCGGGTGGGGCCCCTCTTGGCTACAGCCGAGTAGACGGCCGCTGGTGGCGCCAGAGGCGGACGGCGGATGGAGTCCATTAGGGCCTCCATCCGACACATCATCCTCTCCTCCAGCGCCTCCATGTAGGGGAGCCAGGACTCCGCCGGCGGTGCCCTCGGCTGCGCCGGCCGCACCGACTGTGCCGGCTGCTGGACCGGTTGCACCGGCCGCTCCGGCCGCGCCGACAGCGCAGGCTGCGCTGACCGACTCGCGGACGAGCGAGTCGCGCGCGCCGGCTCCGCCGGTTGCGCCCGCTGCGCCATTTGAGCCGAGCTCGTCATCCCCCTCTTGAGCTCTTCGACGGCTGCAGCTAGTCGAGCCGTCTCCCGACGGGACTCGGCCAGCTGCGCCGCCAGGCCCTCATTCTCGGAGGCGATGTCGAGCACAATGCTCAACATCGCCTCTTGCTCAGGGTTTGGGGACCCCTGGAAGGACGCGGTCACCTTCTGGAGTCTCTCCATGAGTGACCGCGCAGGACCCTATGGTGGCCTCAGCCACAAACACCATCGCTCATCCTGTCTCCTCTGAAAGCAGAGGAGTACGGAGAGCGATGTGTTCCCGCCACGTTGGGTATTCGCCGACGATCAATGCCAACCCCATGAAGGGGAAGCCATTGACCGCCGCCCAGGGTGTACCGGCCGCTCCAATTCCGCTCCCCCCGGACTGCAGCGGGATCGGAATCGGAACGGCACTCGAGGAGGTTACCCAACACACACCCCAATTTTCTTATACCTAACAAATTACATGTTTCTTTTAAAACTGATGACATAAATTCTGTATCGTTATCAGTTAATATTTCGCGAGGTATACCATAGCGCAGAACAAAATTATTGACAAATGTCCTTGAAACTGTAAATGTATCCTTTAGTTGTATTGGGTACGCTTCAATAAACTTTGATAAGTCACATTGTACAGTTATCATATATTTATTATCTAACTCTAAGGGACCCATTAAATCTAAACTAGTTCTATCAAAAGCCGAGTCAGCTGTAGACGTAATAACCATTGGTTCATGAATATTTTACGTATTTTGCCACGTCCGTAGACATACCTGGCCGAAAGTAGTATTTTTTAATATTATCAATCATACAAATCACCCCTGCATGGCCACTGCTACATTATAAGTGAAAATCGTTAAGAATAACTCTTATTTGTCATCGTCATTGTAAATTCTCGTTATGTCTTTTACTACTAAAAAACGAGGTAAATTCAGTTGCGACTGCTTACATTCGCTTAAGGTAAGGTATTTATAACGCTAGCATTAGTATTTTTATTTTGTATTTAGCAACACTTTTATCGCTAATCCTTTACAAGATGCATCTAAATGCCTCGCTAACACTTTTATAGTCGTTAACGATCGGGAGTTTAGATATATCGCAGAATGCGACTGAACAAATATACAGAGCTTTGCATCTGAAATAATATGATTATTTGTTCGTATTGTTACGTGCGCGGGGTACAAATTAAATGCCGTTTACACAACAAAGAGGTTTATTCGCTCACCACAAACTAGACAACTAAATAACTAGCACACACAGTACTCTTCAACAGTTCCAGTCGCTCAGCAGTTCACAGTAGTCCACAGTAGTTCCTTAAGTCGCAGGTATAACTCTCTTGATTCACTTCGGTAAGATGTGTTCGCTTTCACTTTCGAAAATAAACTGACTCATGTCGATAGCCGGGCGTCCTTTTATAGCTTTTAATAAGCGGGGTAGAATATTCCGGAATCATCTAGAGATAAGGCACTGGAGCGTTCGAGAATAGTAGGTCTTTACTGGGGCGTTCGAGTAAACAAGTACCTACACAGTCGTGCCGACGATGGAGGTGAATGCCCTTGTTATCGCGATTTGTAGGTAAAGTACAAAGGGCTTGTGATTTTGTATTGACTTTTCTGGATTTTTCTAAACGGATCGATAGAGTACTTCGACATTAATATAATACATATACATTAAGATAATCAAGTGTGGGTAGTCACGCAATACACACACTAAAAATAACTGCTGCTATATATTTTAATTTAAAATTATAAATACCACTATATTAACTTTGCTTAAAACCAACCTGCACTCGCTGTCCAGTGTTATATACAACTTCCTATTCAGTTTTGGCCTGTGCTCACTTCACTATGGATCTGAAACTCACTAGTGGACTAGAAGATCTGGAGAAGTTATTCAGCTCCCGGATGAAGGAATGTGATGAGAAGCTGCAAAAGATCTCGCCCAAAGCAGCACCTGCTCCGCCTGACCTCGCATCACTATCACGTGAGTACACAGAGTTTAAGCATTTTGTTTGGCAAGCCCTGACTAAGTTGAAAGCACAAATTGAACTTCTCACGCTTGGGCTAGACAGGCATGAAACTGCTATGAGGAGGAAGGTGTTGCTGTTCCACGGTATTCCTGAGAAGCCAAATGAGCACCTGCATGAGTCTATTCATAAAATAATGACCACCGATATGAAGCTCTCTGAAGTTGGTTTACAGCATTTAGCTGTGTGCCATAGGCTGGGCGGTGTGCGTGGGAAACCGCGTCCAATCCTTGTGAGGTTTCGAGGCATGGAACAACGTAACACTATCTGGGATAATAAAACGTCCCTCAAAGGTACAGCCATCACGCTATCCGAGTTCCTGACTAAAACGCGGCATCGCGTATTTACTGCAGCCAGGCAACACTTCAGTTTCAAGAATTGTTGGTCAGTGGAAGGCAAAATTGTAATCATAACTCCCGATAAGATCCGACATAAAATCGAGTGTAAATCTGAGCTTGATGCCCTCATTGTGCAATTTCCTCGAGCCGCCGCCGAGATCGACAAGTCTCCGATGCCAGATGCCGCCTCAACATCGAGGAGTACAGCTGCGAAAAACACTACAAAAGTGGCCAAGACAAACCGTCGTCGTGAATAGGTACTCGTTCCGGTTCGTGTCGTGCAATCGTCAACAGTCGATCATCCCTGAGCAGAATGAGTCACTACTTATCACAAAATGTCTAAGTACCTGCTTCACATCGCACATTTATATAAATTCTCATTCTTTAATACCTGCTATGTTATAAAACTTCACTTTAATTGGAATTTGAAATAAACATTCACCTGTTGTCATCAATGACAGCATGACAGCTAATGTTTTGAATGTTGCGTTTCGTTACTCGTACTTATACTTTACGTTCATGAAGAATGTTATGACCTCAGCATTTGTTTCCATTATTTATTTATTTATTTTTTTTGCTTTGAGTATATTATAGATTTTTGTTAGCTCATTTTGTTTTGTAATCATAGTATTTTACTGCAGCACTCGTAAATGAATGTATAAACTTTTATATTAATGTAAATTAGTGACGTCATTCGTGTTCGGGAGTTTGTTTTCACTAATTTATTTGTTTTTTTTTTTTTTTTCTACTGTTTATTGTGCTACTTGTTATTATGCTACTTTTGCCTGAGTTTTTTTTTTGTGCCGTCTCAGCACGAACTACTCAGTTAAGCCTAATGTATTTTTTTTTTCTACTACACTAGCGAGTTGGTGGGATCGCAGGGTTAATTTGTATATTATTTTTTATTTTGTATTCATACTTATATAATTATTTAATTTTATATTTTTACGCATTTTAATATATAGTATTATGCATAACTTGAATGACTTCGATAACATAGATAGTAGCTTTTTTTCTCGCTCCTCTGACTCAGACAGTTTTGTTAGCGCAGATGAAGATTCCCCAGCCCTAACTTTGCACGATCAAATCTCTTCCATATTTTCTTACTATCCTAAGAACTTTAACCTAGTTCACATTAATGCTCAGAGTGTTCCTGGTCACCATCCTGACCTTCTGGCATCTTTTAGCAACTCCTCTCTTGATGCTATTCTTATCTCAGAAACCTTTCTGAAACCCTCTTTACCTTCTGCTCACGTTGCGCTCCCCGGCTACGTTTTGATACGTAATGATAGAACAGGAAAGGGATGCGGCGGTGTAGGCATATATCTGCGTGCCAACATTTCCTACAAAATTGTTAATACATCGCCCTCTACCTACACTGAGTCTGCCGAACACCTGTTCTTAGAAATTCGGCTACTTCACACTACTGTTCTACTCGGAGTCTTCTATAGTCCTCATCTTAGCATCGACTACTTCGACAATTTCGATAATCTCCTACATAATCTCACTCCTTCCTATAATCACGTAGTCATAATGGGTGACTTTAATACATGTTTATTAAAAGACGATTGTAGGTCTCGCAAACTATTGAGACTTCTGTCTTCCTATAACCTTCAAGCCTTACCTCTTTCTGCCACTCACCACGTCCCTAATCGTACTCCGTCGTTGCTTGATCTCGTTATAGTTTCTTGCTCCGACGACGTTAGTACACATGGCCAATTATCTGCTCCTTTCT
Source organism: Cybosia mesomella (assembly GCA_946251805.1). Lineage (NCBI taxonomy): Eukaryota > Metazoa > Arthropoda > Insecta > Lepidoptera > Erebidae > Cybosia > Cybosia mesomella. The sequence goes on from OX276407.1 coordinate 24,997,540, forward strand.
CCCATCACGATCTATTATACCTGTCCTATCGTATTCGACCTCCTAAACGTAAGGCACAGTACCGTTGCCGTCGCAATTTTAGAGGTATTGATCTGGAGGCATTGCATAGTGACATCAGTAGCACCGACTGGTCGTTTATCTTAAATTCTGCTGATGTTAAGGAAATGGTCAATATTTTTAGTTCAAGGATTATCCAGTTATATGACCAACACGCCCCTTTGAGACGTGTCAAGATTAGGCACAACCCGGCGCCGTGGCTAGATGCTACTATCAAAAACCTCATGGCTCGTAGGGACAAAGCTAAAAGGCGCTACAGGGGCAGTCCATCAGAGCACAACCTGCTCTTATTCAAGACACTGCGCACTGCAGTCGTATGTGTAGAGATGCGAAAAGACGCCATTTCTATAACTCTCTCAACAATCGAAACACTTCGGACACTTGGAGATTTCTCAAGTCTGTTGGCATAGGGAAATCGCCGAATTCTGACGTCAAGGATATAGACATGTGTGATTTAATTAACCACTTCTCGCTGCCACCGACATCCTTGGACGCAGTTACCAAGCAGAGTACTCTGCATGCTCTTTCGGGTGTGCCTAAACCGCATACTTCGCCTTTTAACTTTAACCCAGTATCCGAAATGGAAGTTCATAAATCTCTCCTGTCTATTACTTCTTCTGCTGCTGGATCTGACAATATCTGCTCAAGAATGATTATTCCAATTCTTCCTATTATACTCCCCGTTATAACTCACATATTCAACTACTCTCTTTACTCTGGCACCTTTCCTGACTCCTGGAAACCAGCATATATAATTCCATTGCCCAAATCCTCCAATCCTTCCACAGTGTCCGATTTCCGGCCAATTTCCATTCTTCCGTTTCTATCAAAAGTTCTTGAGCATATTGTAAATCGACAGTTGACCTTCTTTCTGTCTTCCTCTAGCCTGCTCAGCTCTTTCCAATCTGGATTTCGCGCTGGACATAGCACAGTGACGGCTCTCATTAAAGTAACTGACGATATTCGCTGGGCTATGGAAAGTAAAGAACTAACTATATTAATATTGTTAGATTTTAGCAGCGCTTTTAACTCTGTCGATTTTGACGTACTGCTTGGTATACTGAAATCTAACAATGTTTCCTCAAATGCTATCTCTTGGTTTGATTCCTATCTTCGGAGGCGCTCGCAGCGTGTTCATCTAGACCAGGCGTCCTCTGACTGGTGTGGACTTGTTGCGGGCGTACCTCAGGGTGGCGTTCTTTCCCCTCTCTTATTTTCCATCTTCATCAACTCTGTTACGACCCTTATGTCCTGCAAATTCCATCTCTACGCCGATGACCTGCAGCTGTACCATCATTTTGCTGTAGCTGATGCCTCATCCACAATATCTGCCATGAATTGCGACCTGGATCGGATAAGGGTCTGGGCCAAATCATTTGGATTATGCATCAACCCAGCCAAGTCACAGGCAATGATCATTGGCAGCAATTACATGCGCAACAAACTGGATCTGACTACGCTGTCCCCTGTCCTTCTGAACGGCACTCCAATACCCTACTCGGATACCGCCAAGAATTTGGGAGTACTCATTGATGCCAATCTGTCCTGGAGCGCCCACATTAACCAAGTCAGCAAAAAGGTTCACTATACCTTTCACTCCCTGAAATGCCTCCAGACCTTTTTACCCTTAAAAACCAAAATTAGCCTTGCTCAAACCCTTATCCAACCCATTATTGACTACGCTGACGCCTGCTATTTAGATGCCACTGAGGAGCTCCTAAATAAACTTGAGAGGTTGCAAAATTTGTGCATTCGCTTCATCTTTAATCTCAGAAAGTACGATCACGTTTCACATTTTCGCAATGAACTCAAGTGGCTCCCAATCCGCCTTCGCAGGAATACTCGAATACTCTGTCTTCTCTTTAATATCCTGTATAATCCTTCAGCGCCGTCTTACCTGAGGGAGCGATTCTCATTTGTCCGCACTCCTGATGCTCCGTGCAGGTCAAGCCTTCGCTATATACTTAAATTCCCTTCACACAAAACTAATTTCTACTCTTACTCCTTCTCTGTGCAAGCGGTTAGACTGTGGAACTCCCTTCCATCTGACATCAGAGCCAGCAATACGTTATCTGCCTTCAAAAATAAAGTCTATAAACACTATCTTTCTTCTATATGATACCGAAACTACTTTGCCTGTATGCATATTTGCTTATTTATTGTTTATTTATGTATAATATTTTATGTACCTCTATTTATATTGAATATTATACTGATTTATATATTTGTGTATTTATGTTTATTTTTTGTAATTTTATGTATGTGTGTGTTAACACTGTTCTTTCTCTTTTTCATACACACGTCAGTGCACCTTTTCTTTTTCTTCACGATCTCCTCTCGCCGGTCTGCTGGAAGAAATTTCTTAAAGAAATAAGCAGTACCATTGTACTATACTTTCCACCATCCATATATTGTATTAATATTATTGTGTGTGCATAAATTTTAAATAAATAAATAAATAAATAAAAAATTAACAATGCGTTTTAATTTCTAGAAGATTCGATCAGTAGTTTCCGAGATATCGACGATCGTTGTAACAGTATAACTTTTTGAAATTCCTCACAAAAAATAAGTTCTACTAAATCATCAGGTTTTTTGAGTATCTCTACAGCTACTGATTGATCAGACCTGTCAGCTGATGGAAATCTATTACTTAACGTGTCGCTTTGTCGTGACAACGCTAGATTTTTGCATTGTTTTCTTGTTAAAACATTGACAACATTTTCATGCATGTCTTTCAAATGTTTACACGTTACAGAAATTCGACTCAATGCATCTGCAGGTACATTGGTTCGACCTGGAACATATTCTATGTCAAAGTCATATTCCTCTAAGTATAATCGAAATTTCGTTAACCTGCTCAAAGGGTCTTTCAAATTTAATAAAATTAACAAACTAATCGTCTGTGGTCAGTATAAATTTTGAACTTTCCACCGTATAAATAAGGTCTAAAATGCTTTATTGCCCATACGATAGCAAGTAATTCTAACTCTATTACAGGATATATCACTTCAGCCGGTTTTAAGCTACGACTAGCGTACGCTATAACTTTTCCATTGTTGTTTGATAATATTGCACCTAAACCTATTTTTGATGCGTCTGTTTGTAATTTAAAAATATTATTTTCAGAAAAATCTGGATATTCTAGAACTGGGGGATTCATTAAAACTAATTTTAACTTATCAAATGCTGACTGACATTCCGAAGACCAAATAAATTTCATTCCTTTCTTACATAAACTATTGAGTGGATAAACAATAGCGGCAAAATTGTGTATGAACCTTTTATAATAATTTGCAAATGCGACAAAACGCTTGACATCGTTGGCGCAAGATGGCCTTGGGTAACTTTTTAACGTTTCAATTTTGTTTGGGTCAGGATAAATACCATTTGAAGTTATTTTATGACCTAGGTAAACAATCTCGTGTCTTAAAAATTCGCATTCTATTGGGTTTAATTTCAGATTTACTTTTCTTAAACGATTTAATACACTAATGAGATTTTTATTATGATTTTCCAGAGAATATCCCATAACTGTAATATCATTTAAGTAACAGAAACATTTTTTATAATTAAGACCTGACATTGCAATAGTCATCAGCCTTGAAAATACACTAGGACTTGTTTTAAGACCCATTGGACAGCGTTTCATTTGATACTATCTATCGGCTGTAAAAGCAATACACTTACGTGATTCCTGATCTAAAGAGAGTTGATACATTTTATTTACACTAAAAGATGTATATTTTCGGGAATTTTCACTTAGAGAAAGTTGGTAATAACTTTGTGCAAGGTCTAATTCAGAAAAATAAATATTACCAGATAGCGAATCCAATATTTCGGTAATATTAGGCAATGGGAATTTATCGTCTTTTATTTTCGTATTTAAATGTCGATAATCTATTACAAGTCGCCACTTTTTGTCATTCGATTTATTAGCTTTTTTAGGCACTAATAATACCGGACTGGACCACTCGGACGACGTTTCCTCAATAATATCGTTATTCAACATATCTTAGATTTGTTTTTGGACCTCTTTTTTAAGGCTATGCGGGATCCTATACGGTTTTACGAAAACCGGAGTTATATTATCTTTTAAAGCTATAGAATGCTCTAACAAATTCGTAACGGACAATTTATCTCCTGGCAAATGAAAAACGTCAGCGTATTTTGCGCATATATGTTCAATGCTTATTTTTTCTTCTAAATTCATATAGTTTAATTCAAGTAAATCAAACAGAGTTTTAATCCGATTTGCTGAACTGTATTTCTCGTTAAAGTTACATACTTCATACGTATTCAATGAAGTAACACATAGATTAGACAAGTCGACAGATACGTCTTCATCTCTTGTATTTAGAATTCTCACAGGTATATAATTCTGTACTGTCAGTGAAAAGTGATACAAGTCAAAAATCACAGTTTTGAGTAATTTGAAGTTAAAGATTCAAAAAATTCTCATTATGTTTCTGACGTTTTAAAATGAAAAACGGTATGTGTTACGAGTACATAATACCAATAAGATTATTTAGACCTAGGTTTGAATTCATTATTTTGCACGAGATTTAAGTTATTACTGAAAATAGCCAGTTGTATCACTGTACACTATAATTTTCTTTGCTAATTTTTGTGTAGATAGGTCTAAAACAAATTGCATTATTTTACACATTTAGTTATCGTTTGGTGTGAAATGTTATAAGGTTTGCGTTTTGCCCTGTTTTGCTAGCAAACAGTTATTGTAAGCAAAAGTCGTAAAACTAATATGATCAATTTAATTGTCAGCAATCTTATTTCCTTGTTTTATTAAAGAATAGTATGAAAATATTCATTTGTATCCCTTTACACCAAAGATTTTTTTTAAACTAGTTAGTGATTATTGCTACAAGCTAGAATATATCGTAATACATTTTTATACTTCAAAGTGTTTAGTGATACAAGTCACTGATACTTTCAAACGTATTGGTCATAGAAAGGTTAAAATTACGTAAATATCAAAATAAAATAAAACCAACATTAAAAAAGGGTTCCTTTAATAAAGAATTCAAGAAATTAACACAGATATATTATATTGTAGCGCTCTAACTACACGATATAAAACAATATCCTTATAAAGAAAAACATAACTTTTAAACCTATAGCCTTAATCTTGATTATCAGAGTATCGAATCAGTCTTAACTAGTATTAAATCAGTCTTTAAAAACAAAACAACAGATATAATTATAGCACTTTATCTATTCATTACACAATACAATATTATGTATTTGAATAGAACGTAACTTTAAACCTTAGCGATAATCTTGATTAATTTTAACTCTTCGAATCAGTCTTTACTCTTAAAAATCAGTCTCAAAAAACTAAACAATAGATACATTTAAACACTTCAACTAACCCTTTCACAAAACAATATATTTTAAAGTACTTAACATCTATATAAAAAAAACATAACTTTTAAACTTATAGCATTACCCTCTTACTAATAAACACGGCGTTAAGTTACAACTAGGATGATCTCCGGAATAACATACATTTTTAACCGATTAGAGTTGGTGTAACTTTATTTCGCGTTTATTAGTAAGGAGGGTAAATCTTGATTATCACAGCATCAAATCAGTTGTCTCAAAAATCAAATAACAAATGTGTTGAAACATCTATCAACTATTCATTATCAGAATCAATATCAGGATCTACGTCACGCATATTTGAGTTGGTTATCAGATCATGATAAAAATTGTGAACACTTGGGTCAATGTATTCTAACAGTGATATTAAATCTCTTTTCTTCAAAACGCTTATAGGGACCGGTCCATTGTAACATTGTACTGCATTGATACTAACTAAACTGTAGTTTTTATTCTTTTTGTTGTAAGACATCATTGAATAGTCATCACCTTCGTAACTTTCTTTATATTCAAAAACAGGAAATTTTTCTTTACTAAATTTAATAACTCGTACATTCGACCATACAAACTTTTCCCCAGTAGAATTAGTCTTTTTTACAGTAAAATTATTTTTTGAAAATAGTGCAAAATCATAAAAATCTGTTACCGCCATTTCAATTACCGAAAATTTATTAGTTCTAGTCGATGCAGTCCTTACCAATTGACACCAATCACGTGGGTGATGAATATTCATTGAAGTTCGTTTTTTTGCTCTTTCAATCAGCGCATGGTCACTATCAACTTCCATGTGCGTATGGCCGGGCACGAGAAATTTCTGTTCAATGTTCAAAAGTTGAGGCGAGTCTTTTATTGCAAATAATAAGGCTGTGCAAACAATAGAATTTTTGTTTTGTCCCGAACATGAATCTGAATACATGATTAAGGTTTTAGCATTTGGGTGAAGCAACGGAAGTCTCACAGTGATAAAGTCGTATAAGCATGAAGCTATTTGATTGGCGCCTCTACCACCACTACATTCTGGCCACATGTAGCAATATGCGTTATCAGACATAAAATCGTGGATTGTTAGGTTGTAGACCCATAACTGTCTTTTATAAAATGCTGACTGAGTATTCAGCATTGGAGTAGGCAAACATTGTTGTAAATCAAATGCAATTACACAAAAATCAGAATTAGTTTTAGCCAAAGCCTTATCTTTGCGTTTTTCATTGTAAGCACTTTCGTAGCTTTCCTGATGTAGTCTCAGTTGCTCCTGTACTTGTCCTATTTCTTCAGCATCTTGTAAATATTGCAGCTTATTTTGTAACAAGTTACATTTATTGCATGTATCTACACTAGGTTTCTTAAATGATAGGTTCATATCTTTAAAAACTTTGGCATATACAGTTTTACAGACAGGGTTACTATTTTCTTTACAATAAAGCTGATACATAGTATTGAGGGATAGGTCAGAGCTAAGGTACTTTTTAGAAGTCTTGGATCGAGAGTAATGGCTTTCGTATGCCGGGAATTTATTGATATGCTGTTTCACGAGTTCTAGTCGCTCGTTAGAGATTTTTCTGTAACTGGCAGCACGCCCCCTTTCACTTTTCGTCACACGACCAAATTTTTTTATTTTTTCACTCACGGTCTGAAGAAAGCGATTACTCTCACCAAGAGTTTTTAAAAGACAACCTTTACAAATCTTATAATCCTCATTAAAATAAACAATTTTATATGTACTGGGTGCTTCAAAAAAATGTATACACACTTTGAACTTCCATAGAAAATTTATTTACCGTTCTACAAAGTTAAATTTCAGGAAAATAGAAAGCTGAAAGTCCAATGTAAATGAAACATAAATAACAAATGTTAATACTGTTCAAATTGGTGACCTGCAGCATCAATACAATTCTGAGTACGAGTCACCACAGATTCTGTACATCGTATCAAAACGTCCAATGAGATTTCTCTACACACTGCTTGAATCTCATTCCAAAGAATGTCTAGGTTACGTGGTTTACGTTTGTACACCTCATCTTTTACTGTGCCCCACAAGAAGAAATCCAGTGGTGTAAGGTCTGGAGAGCGTGCTGGAAACTCGATTGGCCCCCTGCGTCCTATCCACTGGCCCGACAAATTTTGATCCAGGTAAGCTCGTACGTCCCTGTGATAGTGCGGCGGAGCACCATCTTGTTGAAAATAAAAATCATCATTACCGTATAATGCACGAATGGCAGGAAATATGGAATCAGCAAGCATTGTTAGGTAATTAATACCAGTTACAGTGCCTTCAAATCGAAAAGGTCCAATGAGTCCCCTTGAAGACAAACCGCACCACACATTTACACCAGGCAAATTTACAGCTTTTTCAATTGTAATGTGAGGATTTTCTTCACACCAGTAAACACAATTGTGCCTATTGACAGTTCCATTAAGTTTGAATTGGGCTTCATCCGACCAAATGATGCTACCCATAAATCCCGGTTCACGTATCACCATCTCCTGAATCCATTCACAAAATTGCAACCTTCGATCTGGATCGTCGTCATTTAGCTGTTGCACCAGCCTTGGAATGTAAACACGATACTTGCCTCTCTTCAGAATGCGTAGCACGCTGCTAGCACTTACATCACTTTCACGTGCCCCTTGCCTTGAAGATTTGTTAGGAGAGCGTTGAAACAGTTCCAAGACTGCCGTTGATGACTCATCACTTGTAGCTGTTCGAGGCCGACCTGAATGACCTTTATGCACATCACACACTGTTCCATGAACTTCGAATTTGTCTCGTATGCGTGTAATTGTTAATCTTGAAGGTGGTTCTGTATCATACTCCCTTCTCCACTGTCTTTGAACTTCATTTACATTCTCAAACTTCCAGTACCACTTAATAACCTGCTTACGTTCTTCAAAACTCAAACGTACGTCCCCCATGTTGATATTACAAATTCCAACTGATAATATAACATAGAGGGACGATTATGCTTGCACCTGGCGAAGAAATATAACATTAGCCTTGTAGAGCGGGAAAACTACAATAGTTTAAAGTGTGTATACATTTTTTTGAAGCACCCAGTATTAGTGTATTCTCGTTTTAGTTTGCTTCCGATTGTATGAGTTTTTTTATTATTAATTTTAATAAAGCGTTCAGTATACTTAGCTCTTTCATCGTACGAACCCAAAACCCAGTACTCCTTAAAAATAAATTCTCTTATGTCCTCAGATATACGACTTCTGCATTTCATGCGACACTCCGTTAGTGGAGCCAAGTTTCTTCCAGGCTTCATTTTACCCAGTTTTGTAACATAACTCTTGCCTGCATTGCGTAAAATTAATCGGGACTCTCTCTCTGCTCTTCTTTCCTTTAACGATTTTCGTTGCTTTTTATTTGAATTTGAGCATCCAGGCTCTGGCTCTGTGATGGAGATATCTGTGTCATCAGAGCTTTCAGCAATTATAAGATTATTTGATCTTTTACACCTTTTCTTTGGTCTACTAGTCGACGTGCTAGTTTCAGTTGAGTCGCTTTCACTGTTTGGTATATAATCATCACTACTCCCGGAGCTGAAATCAAGAAATCCAGGCGATAGTACAGTTTCCTTGCCCTGTGATTCATTGCTAATATTTTCTTTATATTGATCGTCTTTTTTTAGTGCGTTTTCTTCTTCATATTGATCCACTATTTCTAGAGTATTTTTTTCACCGATTTCTATTTCTATGTTCTCTCTGGGCTGATTAGATTCTTCGTCATTTATTATTTGTTCATTTCTCGTATTTATTACATCCCTCCTTAGGTGAAGGCCTTCCATAATCTTATCTATTCGTTTTTTCATTATGGACTCTAAAAAAATAACAGTGCAAAATTAATATTATAAAATTACTACCATTAAAAGAAAGACGAGCAGATAAAAAGTTAACATTACTGTTATGCAGTTCAGACAAAATGTATGTTTCAAAATAAAGAAACTGCGTTAAAGTAACCGACTTCAAAAACTAAAAATAAAATCGGTGCCTCGAGTTCCAAACAAAATTAGGTATAAACTGCATTAAATAAATTTGTCCGATTTGTATAACTTGATGCGTAGCCGTGTGTACAATAAATGATTACCTATAGGTGCAATAAAATGTGATTCACACCAAGAAGCTACGCAAATGCTCACAATGGAAAAAAAAACAATAATTTGCTCTATCCCTACACTAAAATACCTACCCAGTCTACATTAATTTATAAAAACGATTTAAAACTCATTGATAGACTGCCTATTTATTATTATTATAAAGACTGTTTGACAATAGGTACTATGATAAAATACTCTACATTTTATGACAAAATTGCGTTATTAAAATCAATATAAAATACATGTTCCTTGTAAACATTTCAATAACAAAAATGTTACGTAATTCGTGTAAAATGATACAAGTCTTACCTTACGCGTCGTTGTCCTGTGGTGTAACGCACGACGCACCTCTCTAATCGCACGTACGAGACTGACAATCACGCGTCTCCTGCGCCCTTTCCATACCCCCCGCTAAGAGGTGCGGGACGGGGTGCGTAAGAGCTGCGCGAACTTAAATCACTTTTTACGTATTTTTCCGCTAATTCAGTTCTAAAATTTGGCGATAGTTTTGATTCTACTATAAAAGTATCATTTTTCACATAAATCTATGTTCTATGTTCCGTAAGTTTATATTAATATAATATGTATTCAATTTATAATCACATCAAAGTTAGCTAGGTAAATTACGTGTAAATTGATTGATTTGCAGTTGTATCATTAGTCACTTCTTTTTATGAAAATAATTTTGTATTTTTATGGTTTATGTACAAATGTACCACTTTGCACTAAACTGCATTGTGTCTATTTTTTAATGTATTATGATAGGATTCGATTTATATCACTTTGTACTAATTGAAGTAAAAACTTTTGAGTCGCGTAAGATGTGGTATCTTGAGTCGTATTAAAATACATTTTAGAAATATTAGTATGGGTTCAGTACACTTTGATACGAATGAAAAAGTATTTTTTTACACAAAAAAATCCAGAAATAAATGCTTACTTATATCACTACTCACAAAAACAACTCGCTCAATTTCAATCTTATAATAACGGGGATAAGACTGAAATTTAGCTAATTTTTTTTTAAGAAGTTTAATCAGTGAATATGAGAACCGATCTAGGCCGAGATGTATCACTTTTCACTGAAGGTACAGAATTATTAATTGGCCTGACTATTAAAGCGGCTACCAAAACGCCTGAAATAATTTCAGTAGCTAACATTACAATATCTTCACTAAAACTACAAGGCATATGCCTAATTACTTCACACCGTGGTTGAATAACGTGCTTGAACCTGTTATCTTGTTCTAAACTAACACACATTGTACTGTTAGTATTAGATAATATTAACGTCATCTTATTATAGTCAATAACGGCGCCATACCGTTTCAAAAAATTATGGCCTATTATTCCGTTGTGTCCAGATAACAGTAGTCAGTAGTTATTAAGTTTTCATTAGTTTGTAATTTGCTACTAGATGGCGTTGTAAATCGCGCTATGGTTTCGTTACACGTCCGTGTATAAATAGTAAGATAAACATTTTTTTTGGTGTGAATCGTTTACCGGAATAAATACGCATTATACATTATTTGTGGAGTGTATTATTTCCTCGTCTGCGGATCTCGACTTTCGTTCATGGTCCTTCGAAGCCGGAAGACCGGGTCTGTTAAGTAGTCATCGGTGGTGGTAGTGGCTACTACCTCTTCGTCTCAACTGGGCAGTGGATCGCTGTCCAGAGCAAACCCCTACAGCAGCAAGGCGCTGGGAGAAGCGTTGCGGTTGCAGTGTTGGCGGTACCGGGTGGCCAGTGTGGCCATAACAGGAGGTGAGGCGGAAGGAACTACGAGGCAGAGTTGCGGCACGACGCCGCTAGGGAGCGTCCGCGTCATTGGGAGTTGACGTCCGTCCAAGTTAAGTGACATTGAGTGCCGAAGATAAACTGTGAGTACAATTTGACATCATAATTAGAAAAAAAAAGTAAATTTGAATATACAGTAAACTGCATAGAAGTTTGAAACCTAAAATCAAGATAGCTGGAACTTAGAAAATTAGTGAAGCAAATAGTGTAAATATTTAGACTTAGGAAAAATTGAGTAGTTTTAGACTTGTGTTTGTTTTAGGTAAAAAGTAGTTTGGTCGGGGAATCCATGCCCGATTTTACCTAGAAAGTTCAAAACACTTGTACAATTTTATAGATTTGGAGATCTTAAAATATTTTATTTGGTATTTATTGCTTATAGCCGCTTTTATATTTGGGTTTATGTTCCAAGTAGTCGACTATATCGTTGTTTGAAGTAAATAAGTAGTTAATCTGTATCTAAATTTAGCTTTTGTATCTTTTCATATTTATTATATACCTACCTACATATATATACCTACCTACAATTCATTTTATATTTAAACTTGTACTTTAACCTTTGCTAAGTTATAAGAAAACATATTTTATTGTTTGTGTATTGTTGAAAGTACTTAGTAAGTTAGTTGCTAGTAGATTAGAGCTTTTAGTTAATATTCTAGTTTAGTTAGTATTTTGAATTATTAAAAAATGGAAGCGTTTAACAATCTTCAAGAGGACACTAAAACTAAAATGTTTAAGGCTAAAGCAAATTTTAAGAAGTGCCCTAAAGATCGATTAACGTTTGCATATATTGAAACTAGAATAGAAAATCTAGATCAACAATGGGCATTATTTACAAATACCCATACCCAAATACTTAGTACCGTAAAAAAGACTGAACTTAGTACTTCTGATTATATTAAAAAAGATTTGTATGATGAGGTCGAAGAGTTTTATGTGGAGTTTAAAAGCGAGTTGAAGGAAATGTTGAGTAAATGTAAGAGAATAAGTTCTACGAATGCATCTGCGGACACAGAGTCGTATTGTCACAGTGACAAAGTAGTCAGCAGAGCCAAGTTACCCGAGATTAAAATCCCTACATTCTCTGGTAAATACACGGAGTGGCAAACATTTAGAGACTTGTTTTTAGCATTGGTTCATGATAACAAATCACTTGATAACGCACAAAGACTTTTTTACCTAAAAGGGCATGTCACTGGGGAAGCAGAGCAGTTATTACGGAATATTAAGGTTATTTCGGACAATTACGCAAGCGCATGGAATAAACTAAATAAAATGTATAATAATAAAAGGTATTTGGCAAAAGGCATTTTAAAACGATTGTTAAGCCAGAGGGTTTTAACATCAGAATCCGCGTCAGATATTAAAGGTTTAATTAATACGACATCTGAATGTTTAGATTCGATACAAACTTTAGGTGTAGATATATCCTCTTGGGATATTTTAGTTATTTACATTATTAGTGCAAAACTTGATCCAGAGACTAGAAAGTCTTGGGAACTGAAGGTGTCATCGGATCAGACCGACGAATTACCAACGTTTATAGAATTTTCGGAGTTTTTAATAAGTCGCTTCAGGGGTCTGGAGAATTTAGAACCCAAACCCCGTATAGAGAAAAAGGTTAACACGAAATCCTTTCATGTTGTTAAAGCTAAAGGTACTGGTTCCTGTGCGTATTGTGCTGCCGACCATAAAATAACTTCTTGCAAAACGTTTAGTAAGGAATCCAATGAAAGTCGACGCGAATTTGCAATGGACAAAAATTTGTGCTTTGTTTGTTTAAATAGCAACCATTCTGCCAAGTATTGTAAGAACATTACCCGGTGTCAGGTGTGCAAACGCCGCCACCACTCTTTATTACACCCTAGTGGTGTTTCTGGGTCAGTAGACGAGGATACGGTTCACGAAAAAGCCTCATCGGCTAGGTCGATGAAGGAGGAAACTGCTTCAGGTAGTCAACAACATGCCGCGCAAGCGGAGGGGTCTAATGAGCCACTAGTCTCTTGTCTTTCAACAGGGAACTGTAACAAAACAGTTCTATTAACGACTGCTGTCGTACAAGCTGAAGCGAAGGACGGGACTTTTAGTATGGTTAGGGCTTTATTAGACCAAGGGTCGCAAGGATCTTTTGTTACTGAATCTACAGTTCAGTACCTGGGGTTAAAGAAAATTGCGGCTAAACACACTATAACAGGTGTAGGTGGGGACAAAAGTGTGATCTCAAGGTCCACTGTCAACATTAATATAAGGTCTAGAGTCGATCCCCGGTTCCAAATTATGGTGAATGCCTACGTCTTGAAGTCTATTACTTCCCTTCTACCAGTTACGAAAGTGACTAGAATAGAACGACTGGAATTGACTGTGGGTGATTTGGCTGATCCTGAGTATCACAGGCCTAATAAAATGGATATTTTGTTAGGTGCTGAGGTATACAGTCACATCATAAAGGCAGGTATTAAGTGGAATTCGAGTGGATCAATCTTAGCGCAAGATACTGCTTTCGGGTGGATATTATCTGGCGTCTGTGAAGTGGATAATAGGACTAATATCTCGTCTCATATTACCGTGATGCATTCTAGTCTAAGCGCTGACGAGTTTTTGAAAAGATTCTGGGAACTGGAAGCCGAACCACCTGGAATTAAAAAGATGCTCACGGAAGAAGAGATTAGATGTGAGGAGCTTTTTACAGCTACCACAAAACGGGATAGTCATGGTCGATATATCGTACGGTTACCATTTCGTGACGCGGACCCGGACTGCAAGTATGGTGAGTCCAGGAAAATAGCTGAAAAAAGGTTTAAAGGATTAGAATTTAAATTAGGAAAAAATATAAAACAAAAAATTGATTACACTAAAGTTATTAACGAATATTTAGAGCTTAATCATATGAGAAAGGTTACTGATTTAGAAAAAAATAATAATGAAGCTGTTTACTTACCTCACCACGCAGTAGTCCGGGAGGATAAAGACACAACTAAGGTCAGGGTTGTGTTTGATGCATCCTGTAAGGGGATGAACGGTATATCTCTTAATGATAACTTGATGATAGGCCCATCTTTGCAAGCCGAACTCCGTCATACCATTATGTGCTGGAGAAAATACAAAATATGTCTAGTCGGAGACATAATCAAAATGTATCGACAAGTTCTAGTACATGAGGAAGACACTTCATTTCAGCGTATACTTTGGAGAGAGTGTCCTGAAAAAGATATAGAAGAATTCGAATTGGTCACAGTAACTTTCGGAACGGCCGCTGCACCGTATCTTGCCGTGCGGGCCCTGCATCAAGTTGCTTATGATGAGTGTCAGGATAGTCCTGAAATAGCGAAAATCATTCTGAACGACTTCTATATGGATGATCTAATGACTGGTGCTGAAAATGTAGAAAACTGTTTTAATATTTATAAAGAAATGACTAGAGTGTTGGCTAAAGGCGGCTTTCAAATGCAAAAATGGATTAGTAATAGCAGAGAGTTATTAGATAAGATAAAAAATGAGAATGATAGTTCTGAAGAGGGGTTGAGAATAAAGCTGGATGAAATAACAAAGATTCTAGGACTTACCTGGCATCCACGCGAAGATGTCTTCCGATACACCGTTGATCTTGCTCCGCTAAGTGAACCTGCTACAAAAAGAAAAGTTATTTCTGACATTTCACGGTTATTCGATCCTCTGGGGTGGTTGGCACCATGTATAATTGTGGCAAAAATCTTCATTCAAAGATTATGGCTGGCGGGCATTGAATGGGATCAAGAAGTCCCCAGCAATTTATTACAAGAGTGGATGACTTACCGCCAAGACTTACCGTCGTTAGTAAATGCAAAAATCCCACGCTGGTTGCATACTTACAAGACAGCAAAACTGGAATTACATGGCTTCGCGGATGCATCCAAAGTGGCATATGCTGCCGTTGTATACCTCAGAGTGATAGACGAAATGGGAAATATTCATGTGTCGTTAGTGACTTCTAAAACGAAAGTAGCTCCCATTAAACAAGTGTCGATTCCGAGGCTTGAACTTTGTGGGGCAGTCTTATTGTCGAAACTCATTGTGGAAGTGGCTGAAGTCTTAGGAATACCCAAGGCCGACCTCTATACTTACACTGATAGTGAGGTAGTGCTGGCATGGTTGAATCATCATCCAAGCCATTGGAAAACATTCGTGGCAAATAGGGTCGCAGAGATTTTAACCACTATAGATACTCAACATTGGTCCCATATTCCGTCTAAGCAAAATCCAGCCGACTGTGCGTCTCGAGGTATTTCTCCAACAGAACTGTTGACGACATCAATCTGGTTTGATGGCCCAGATTTTATGAAGCAGAAAGTGATTGACTTCAAGAGACCAAAGCACCTAAACACAAGCCAGGAACAAACAAAGACACACTCTACTGTCTTTGATACAACTCTTTGGCAAAGGTTCTCCACTTTATCCAAACTCCTCCGAGTAATTTCTTATTGTCGCAGATTCTTGAATCTCAGACAAACTTCGGTAAGAAAACACTGTACTAAGCATTTGACAAGTCAAGAAATTGATGAGGCTTTAGAATTGTGTGTAAAGAGATGTCAAGAGGAAGAGTTAACCGAAGAATTAGAAGAACTGAAGGATAAGGGATGTTTAAGAACAAAAGGAAAAAGGTTGAAGTCATTAAATTTGTTTATTGATGCAAGGGGTGTGATAAGAGTCGGTGGGAGACTAGAAATGTCTCAATTGAAGTATAATGAGAAACATCCGATTCTTATTCCAAGAGATTCGTGGTTGACTAGCCTCTTGATTGCGGACGCACATAAAAAGACTATGCACGGTGGTCCACAACTCATGATCACATACTTGCGGTCACTATATTGGATTGTGGGTGTCAAGGGGTTGGTCAAAAAATATTTCAGAGGTTGTGTGACGTGTATTCGCTACTCAACTAAGGTAACAACCCAACTTATGGGGCAAATGCCATTAGCGCGAGTGACTCCAAATAAACCTTTTTTTATAAGTGGTGTCGATTACGCAGGCCCGATAAGTATCAGGGTTTCAAAGGGTAGAGGTAACAAATCCTATAAGGGGTACATAGCATTGTTTGTGTGTATGTCAACACGAGCAGTGCATCTCGAAGCAGTCAGTGATCTGACTACTCAAGGGTTTTTATCGGCTTTTAGGAGGTTTGTGGCCAGACGTGGACGATGTGCGGAGCTATATAGCGATAACGGTACGAATTTTGTAGGAGCTGCTCGCGAGCTACTTGACTTATTTCAAGAGGAAAAATCAGCTTTCCGACAGGAATTGGCCGAGCAGCTCGCAAACAATGGTACCAAATGGAACTTTATTCCTCCTCGTGCTCCAAATTTTGGGGGATTATGGGAGGCTGGAATAAAGTCGACCAAATACCATTTGAAACGCGTCATTGGGAATTCCACGCTGACCTACGAAGAGCTAGGCACCGTATTAGCTCAAATTGAGGCCTGTCTCAACTCGAGACCTCTATCTTACATAGAGGATCAAAATGATATCGTCGTCTTAACCCCGGGTCATTTTCTGGTGGGCGAACCACTCGTCGTAGTACCAGATATTAATTATGAAACTTCAACCATATCCACTCTACGGCGATGGCAACTCCACCAGAGGATGATGCAAGACTTCTGGCGACGTTGGTCGCAGGATTACCTTCACCAATTCCTCCAGAGGCACAAGTGGGAATACAATTTCGCGAAGTTATGTTTTGCTCAGCGACGTCACTGTTACGCGATGCGCGCGGTAACATGAAACCTCGGCGGCGTGAGCTTCCACGGGTTCCGCGAATGTACCTGTTGTGCGAATTGTGCACCTGCACATTTTGCTTACGACTGTTATAATTCTGTGGGAAAGTATTATTTCTTCTATCCGATTGAGAATTATGATTACCACGATGAAAATAAAATCGATTTAGCGGTTTCCTAAAACTCATGACCTCATGATTCTCGTTTGGAGACAAGGTATGCTCGTCAACTGCTGCTCTGATAGCTTCTGGTAACGAGTCAAATGGTCAGGATGCAACAATCGTACTGAGTCGAGTATTGCGTAATTCATCAGAAAAACGTTTTATCGCCCATTTTTCGTTTATTAGACGTAACGTAGAGAACTTCGAATCATCTCCGTCTGCTTGTGCAATAGCCAAATTTACGAAAAGTTTTTCCAAATCACTACCAAAGTGTTCGATAGATCTATGCCCTTGTTTGCTACCTACAAGTTGAGAATGAGGGGCAATAGCAGATTTTTTCTGAACTAAAAACTTACGCATATCTATTATCAAGCTGTTGATAGATTCATATGTAGATTTCAAACGTAATTTAGCACTTTCAGATAAACGCGTTTTCAAAACAAACTCTATTAATTGCTTTTTGGTGTCATCGGTGATCATAGAACAATATAATTGTATACAATCTATTAACCGCAAGGTGTCTGGTTCTTTAGCGGTCATAATGGGTAAAAGAGCTAAAGCTATTTTTAATTCAAACGCTGCCATTTTTGGTGACGAATCTAAAGAATCAAATTGACTTTAAGTTAAAAATTTATTATAAAATGTATGTATGTTATTAATTACTGAATTAATTATATGTAAACTTTTGGAATCTATCTCAGAATTTTCAATTTATCCTTGTACTTCAAAAAAAATATACTCGGATTTACAATATGTAGTTTGGGCTAATAATATCTGTTTAGTTTTAATCGTTAAGTATTTATGTTTTTGATGTTTCACCGCGGAGTACGGGCGGCGCGACGCCTGTACTGGACGAAGTGGGCGTGACATGCCAGTGCATCGCGTGTAGTGCGCCGGGTGATAGTCTTTGAAAAGTTATCGAGGTTAGCACGTTGGAAAGTGCCCGCGCGATTTTGGTTGGCTTTGCCACGCGCTTTGAAAGAACATTGTTCTGATTTTGTTTGTTGAATGTTGATTAATTGGTGAAAATTAATTATCGAGATAGTTATCTCTTTGTAAAATAAAGTGAATACGCCCATCGCGTTCGTTGGACTTGGAACCATTGCTGCGGTGGAACACACATCCTAAGGGAAGTGAAATCTTTTATAATTTTTGTAATCTGTTGTATAATACATTCTCAACATACACTAGACTAGGATTAGATTAGGTACATTATCACTGGGTGATTTGTTCCTAATACGGGGGGCGTCATTAATAAGGTTAGTTAACAACCTACTTATATATATATTTCATTTTCTTGATTATTTGTTTGCTTGTATAATCGTGGTATTTTGTTTGAAATCGATCGATCTTTTATCTCGATTGAAATACCACGCAGATTTCGGTTGTAATAATTGTACACGTGGGGAAGTAGCGGGTCGTCCATTTTGATTACCCAATTTGTAAAATAAATTACTATTTCATATTAAATACTCGATTAATCTTGCCTAAAAGTCGAATGTTGCCTAATCGCTTGCGATCGGAATTTATCCTTTGAATTTGCATGATTGTTTTGATTTGAGTGACCATTTTAATTAATTGTTTTTGGGACTTTAAGGGATTTAATTTTGAAAATATTTCCGTCCAAATATTGTTGCTTGAGATCTATATAATTGACCTAACATTTTCCCATATTGTGATTTTTTTGGTCAAGAGCGAGTCCCTTTGGGGGCTCAAATTAATTAATAAAATAATATTTGGAAATTTATGTTAATACCTTGGGGAGCTCTCAACAACGTTTAGAAGCCTATCCTGAACATTTTTATTGATTTTTGCAAGTGGGGTCTGGTAGACCCCCAACCTAAAATTAGTCCAAATTTTGCATTCGTGTTTCTGATTTGTGTCCGGTCGGCTCCTGGAACTTATTTGAACTGATATTTATATTTTCCCCTATTTATTCATTACGGGAAATTCAGGTTTTTCAATAAGTTGGTCGGATCCCTTTTACCCAACCTAGTAATAATAGTTTGTGCCGATTTTGCAGGCCTAGTTTGGCATCGGATTTTACTAGACCCGGTTGATAACTTAATGATTAAGTTTTACGGACGTTTCCACTACGCGATTTTTTAGACTTAGTGACTAGTGGGGCTACGGTTTGAAAACTACCTACTCGTAGTCGCATTTTTCGCATTTGCTTCCTCCTTAGTGAGGGGGCTGGCTGCTGCCAGCCCCCTCACTGCTTCACTGCTTCGGAATTATTGCTCCGGCTACGTTCGCGTACAATATCTTTTCATGCGCTGTACGAGATTTTTGTCTCCGTTCGGGCCGATTTTAATCAGATAATCTTTAATTTCTTTCAAGGTGTTTGAAATACTTAGTAAATTTTTTAATGGCATTACAATGCAACAAATATGCTTAGAATATAAACTTTTAACTTCATAACGTTTCAATTACGTGTCATATCTATAGGTACACACATAGAGAGAGAACAAACAAAATAATATTGAAGGATGAGATATAATATAGCAATAAACCTGATACAGACTGCGATGTGCTGCTATGCTACAGGTGACGCGACGGCTGGAGCCATGGACGGCACTTCTTTATTAGGTAGTACAGAATAGTAATTGAAAAAATGATGATGATGGCGGTGATCAACGTCTATAGTATCTCTAGCTTATCCTGGTATTGATTAGTCGTGGCCGAAGCAGCTCCATTGGCGTTCTGCGCGATGACTACTTGATCCTTTGAGTTCCTGCCTTTTTTTTTACGTGCGGTTTTTCCTGCCGGACATGATACTTCTGTTTCTTTTTCCTTTTTTATTCTTCGGCAATAAAATTTTCTTTTTTCTATAATAAAAGCTTCCTTTTTTATAATAAAATCTTTTTTTTTTGTAACAAAATGTTATTTTTTTTCTATAATAAAGTCTTCATAACTGTATCTTGCTCTTCTTTGGTGGTTCTTCAAGGGCAGGGTCGCATAATATAACAGTGGGTTCTAATGATTCTTACATAGTAGGTCACATTGTCGTATCAATAAGACGTCAGTTCCAGTTGAAATGTACGTTTATTCTCTTTCATTTTACATAAAGTAATACTTAAGACTACGCTAACAATAATGCTTACTTAGCCATTACTCGACACGTTATATTAACGTGGATCGTCTAAGGTACGTCCTAGGAGTTGTTGTATGGGCACAGATATAAAACGGAACTTGTCGACGCTTGTGGATGACCATCGTTGTTATCATTCTTGTTTTTTATTAATTCTACTAAACTTGTCGACGCTTGTGGATAACTATTGTTGTTACCATTCTTATCTTTTATTAATTCTATCATTTGAAAATTTCTTCCAGTTTGCTTCATGGCTCTAAAAATAATAAATAAAGTAATTAATTATTTGCATTTAAAATAGTAACTCATCTTTACCTATCAATTTTAATAATTTCTAATCGAATAAATAAAACATAACTATAACCAATAACCTCGAGATTCATATGAGCTTTACAACGTAGCTATAATTATTCACAAGAAGAAAAAATCACGAAAACAATGTTCACTCACACACTGATCAGTCGATTGAGAAACTTTGCATGGTTAAAAGATTTTTTTTCGCGAATTGTCCAGTTGTTCATTACGACCAACTGAACAGCTGGTTAAAATTTTATGTACATATTTAGCTATAAGGGCCCTGTAACCTGCCTGCCCTGCCCTGTTAACTTCTCAATAAGTCAGAAACAAACACTAACTGACCCATGCAAAACTCACCCTTATAAGTTTCAACTTAAGGTCATAATCGCTTCGCTTGAAACTGATCGAGAGCTACTTGTCGTTTTTTTTGGATTTGCTATTAATAAAACTAATCTAACAAATGACATTGTAAATATTGTAATGATGATAGTATATTGTAATATAGATAGTAGTAAATCGCCGTTCATCTACAAAGTCAATAAAAATAATAAACCACGTAAGATAACTCACACTGATCTACGTAATTTATAATTATTTATAATTAAACTACTAATTTTCGCATTATAATGTAACGTAAACAAACATTACTTACCAAGATATCAATATTATTTCATAAATAAAAAACGGCTGCCGCGGCGTCCCGTCACTGCACTTTACACACTGCACCAACCTCGCGTGGCCTCTAACTCGAGCCTAGCAATTTTATTAATATGCGACGTGGATTCAAAATACTCTCCCCGCGCTCTTCCCTTCAGTAAATTTATAAGAGAAGGCCTTATTGCAAAGTTAGGGCTTTTCATCTTACTATTTTTAAAGATTTTGCTTACTTGAAAAGGCCTAATTGGTAATTGTGACTTTCCAGAGTAGCATTTCGGAAATGCTATTTTAAAAAGCCCTTATTGTGTAATTATGGCCTTTTAAAGTCAAAATCCTGAATTTTTGTCGTAGTTAAGGCTAAAATCCTTATGATATCTCTGCCTCTCATACAAGTTACAGCTTTGGGAGTAAGAGCGTAAGGTAGCATTTTATTTGCTGATTCCGAATATGTAAATAACTCATTTTTGACAAAATTGTTAGTTACGGACTTCTTTCTTATGACGGCAGAAATAGTAGACATTGACAAGATAAAATTAACTGACCACGTCTCGAGTAACTCTCTCAGTGCTTCACTCAAACCTGTCCTTGTCGACGCGTGGCCCCTGGGTGTCTATACGTGGTGTAGTGTGTAGCGTGTAGTATGTACCTATAGCTATACTGAATATGTATTGTGTGTACGGCCTCTGTGGCGTAGCGGTAGTGCATTCGACTGCTACGACAGGGGGCGCGGGTTCGATTCCCGCTCAGTGCAAATATTTGTATGCATGAATATGTCTATTTGCATTGGTCTGGGTGTTTCTATGTATAATATGTATGCATTTACAACAAAAAAAAGTATATAAGTATGTTTATCCGCATTCTGGAACCCATAACACAAGCTAGTTAAACTATGCTTACTTTGGGTCTAGAAAGCGCTGTGTAGAATGTCATAGAATATTTATTTATTTATTTATTTATAAGTTAACACCATTGTCAATCATGATGCATTAAACAGTCAACTTCCATACAAGTGTTTACTTTAATCTCACCGACGACGTCCCGACCTCACATAGCGACCCTGCCATTTGAGCCGGTGCACCGGCAAGCGGTCATATTATTACGAGTGTGAGAAACGTATAGTGTCAACATGTGTCGCTCAAACATCGAGAAGGACGAGGTGTTTATAACCCGAAACACTTCTGGGGGTAGCAATGCGGCCCAGGCTACCCAGGATTATCACCTCTCCAATATCAGCATAGTGTTGATGGTAATCTGCACCGCTTGTGCCTGGTGGGACTGTACGCCCTGTGTATACGCTGTACCGAAGGTGTCATCATCACTGGATTACGAACGAATTCCTAACCCAGGGCTTAAGGAATTCCTTCCGACGTGTCCGAAATTCCCAGCCAGAAGGCCATGCCTGCTTTAAGTGTGAGCGACAAGGATCGGCTTAGAGTCAAGAGCCTTAAAAGGAGAAGATAACAAAATTTAACAATATAGTGTAGTGCGGAAATATATATAGTGCGAAAAAAAATGATTTTGTTATGTTTTCCAAACAAATTCCAGTACCTAATTTGTTTGTATGGCAAGGTTATATGATTTAAGTACTATATTAAGTATGTACCGCGGTAGCCTAGTGGTATTGTCAGATTGAACTTTTGTTGTAAGTCACGGGCTACAGCACTGCGGGTCATCATTATGTTGTGCTTCCTTTGTAGTAGATCAGTGAGGAATTAGTGGCACTGAAATGAAAGGGGTGGTGATAAGCAACTGTGTACAGAATTGATTAAGTTAAGGGAGTAAAGAAGCAATGATAAAAGAGATAAAATTATTATATGAAAGGAGGGTTAATTGAAAAAAAACAAAAAGTTATAATTTATAAGGAAGTAAATGTTAAATTTATAAATTTATAGGAAGTAATCTATATTACAAGGAAAGTAAGTATAGCTATTATTTTAGAGAATAAAAGGGCACAAAAAAGAAACACATTGGAACAAGTGTTAAGCGAGGTAGGTAAGCAAATGACAGACAGGATGTGCAAGAACTACTAAATTAGATAACAGATTTATGTGAGTAACTGTTAAGTGAGTGTGTTACAATTTGTCTGAGGCTATATTGTTGGTGTCATCGAGTTGGCTTCCAACTTGTCAAGGCAACTGAGACTGTAACAGAGCCTGCTGTGTGGAATGACGTTACTCACAGCGGTGTGAGCGTTTGTATAGTACTGTACTGTACGAAAAGTGTAAAAGAATAAATAAATCACAGAAATACTCCCCTGACAACAGAAGTCTTAGAGAAATTTCAAACTAGTCCGCTAACGAACTTTCCACTCCTTGTGTGTACCGCAATTTTTGAAGCACACAATATTTACAGAACACTTACTGTACTAAATATACTAATTACTTAACTTTACGGAGTCTAATTATAAGAAAAATACTTTATTTTATTTAAAAATCTTACGAGCTAAACACTTTACGACCGTTCAAGCCTGTGTTCATGGGTAAAGGACTGCTGAGACGAGGTCTCGGGTTCGATCCCAGGTATTACCATGGCACACACCAATGACTTTTCGATGCTTTTCGAAGTTATGTGTGTATTTATCGCAGGTTTATAAGTGCCCGGTTAATGGCAATAGGCTCGCCACCTATTACATTGGGACCTAAAACATAAACTGGCGAAACGTGGGTGCTAGCACCTCTGCCTACCCCTTCGGGGATATAGGCGTGAGTTTATGTTATGATGTTATGTTATGTTAAGTATGTAATGGGTAGTGAACTAAAAGAATTACACGAAAAACTTAAAGGTATTAAAGAATATTTGGTTAAATTAAGCTA
Organism: Cybosia mesomella; assembly: GCA_946251805.1. Classification (NCBI taxonomy): domain Eukaryota; kingdom Metazoa; phylum Arthropoda; class Insecta; order Lepidoptera; family Erebidae; genus Cybosia; species Cybosia mesomella. Next base: position 25,021,658 of record OX276407.1, read on the forward strand.
TGCGACGAGAAGTAATACTATATTATTAAACAAATTAAATGAAGCCAATCAATTACGCCGTCAATTCGAGGAATGTATGACAATTTTGTCTGAACAAATTGACAAAAAAGAAATCAAATCTTCAGTTTTAGAAGAGATAAACTCATATTGTGACCCAATAACTAGCTTGAGCAAATAGAATTTTTTTGCAGTAAAGATTATAGCAATATAGAAAAGTCTTATTCTAAATCTATTTGTGTTCAAAGTGAAACCACCACAACGGCAAATTTTGATTTCAAGACAGCAGTTTCACTGCTTCCGATAATGACTGGTAGTGAGGAAGTTACAAATAACCTCATTGATGGCTATAGAGCTTTATAGTTCCTCGTTGAATGATTTGGGTAATAGTATGTTGATTAAATTCGTGCTGAAAACGCGATTAAATCAGAACGCAAAGTTACGCTTATGTGACTCATATGGTTCATGCGATGCGCTTGTTAAGGATATGCGAACTCATCTGCTTACCAAAAAATTAAGTACAGCTCTACAGACCGAATTAATTAAAATTCGACAAAATGGTACGACTTTGGACGATTTTGGAAATAACATTGAAAATTTGTTTGTTGACTTGACGATTTCGCAAGCAGATGGTGGCCAAACTGCCTACAAGGTTCTGCGGCCTATGAATGAAAAAAACGCAATTAAAAGTTTCACTGCCGTGTTACGTAATCGCCAACTAAGTACTATTTTATCTGCACGTAACTATGATACTCTTAAGGACACCATTCGAGCCGCTAAAGACGAGGAGCCGTCCTGTAGTCGCCAAGATACGGAAACCTCTGTATACTTCGGCCACCGAGGATACCCAGGTAGGTCGAGATCTTACAGTTCCCACCGAGGTCGTGGTAGTGGAGGCCTCGCCCGCACCCAGGAGCCTCGAGTCGATTCCGAGTATCGGAACCACGAGGTCGAGGTCTTTTCCCAGCGCAAAATTATCGTGGTTCTAGATCTGTAGGACCTTACCATGGCAGACAGAACTATCATGGAAGGCGCAACGGCAACGTACAGTTTATACAGAATGAGGTAACCAACCAACAAGGTAATCGAAATTCGGAAATATCTACTGAAAATAATGTAGTTTTTTTTTTCGAGAATAATTTTATATTACAACAACTCGGTGGAATTCTCAGTAAAGGGCGTCGGACATTCTTTGTTAGTTGATACCGGCGCATCACTTTCCGTCTTGAAATATGAGACAATCTCACGCTTGAAGATTCCAGTAAATGCATGTGACGTTAAAATAACTGGAATTGGCGGAATAATAAATAGCACTGGGTATACTTATGTTACATTACATAGAAATGGTGTGGAATTCAGTCACAAATTTCACATTGTAGACTCGTTGCCATGCACCCAACATGGAATTATTGGGATAGATTTTTTCCAAAAATACAACGCATTTTTTAATTTTGAGAAAAATACACTAACTTTAAAAAATTATGACATCAATATTACTTTGCCAATGATTAATAGTTCTTTAGGCATAGGAAATTACTTGTGTATCCCAGCGAGATGCGAAAAAATATTCACAATAAATATCAGTGCAGTAGACGAGTGTGTTGTTATTCCAGGAGAATTATGTCAAGGTGTTTACATAGCGGGAAGTATTTGTAAACCTAAGAACGGCGTTATAAATATACAAATTTTAAATACACGTGAAATAGATGTTTTTCTTAGTTATTTTAGACCTGAGTTACATTGCTTATCGGACTATAATATTTGTAGTTTCGAAAACAGCGAAAGTCACAACGCAACCAGAGTACGTACAATGTTTTCACACCTCGAATTAAGTCACCTTAATTTAGAGCAGAGGTTCCCAAACTTATTTTGTCTACTGCCCACTTTGAGACTAAATTAATTTTTATCACCCCCATTTTTTCACCTACTTAAAAACCACTATAACTTCAAATTAAAGTAATTAATTGTTGTGAGCTATATTAGCGGAGATTAAACATTCATTCTAAAATAGACTTTTACTATAATCCGCAAGAGTTAACTTGAGACCTGAGCACAGTAGGTAGTACATAACGACGCTCAGGTCTCAAGTTAACTCTTACGGGCTACACCTGCCAATGAGAATGATCATTGAAACGCAACTTTATAGTATTCAGACAGAGTATCTTTTATTCAAAATAAAACAAACATAATCGATTCTTATATAAAAACTAATGTGAAGGATGAATCTGATGCTGTTTAATAAGTTTGTTGATATCAGGTTCCAATTTACTCAAGAACAGTCGCAAGTCGCCACGTTCGGTAACATGCAAACGATTTCTCTTTTTAGTAAGCAGCGTTGCCACAGCACTAAATCCACGTTCACACAAATATGACGATGGGAATGCTATCAAGAATCGTTGAACGATTGACCACAATCCAGGGTACAATTGCGGGATCGGTTTCTGTGGCCAAAATTCTTGATAGCCATTTTTTTACTTGATTTTTATTTCCTCGTTTGTTGTCAATTCTATAAGTTCTTCTTCCAGCTGAGGTGAGATTGCTGTGTTGACATTTGAAAACGGATCTAACACCCAGCCTGGTATATCCAAGTTCAAAATGTCCTGGTATCGTTCGGTGAAGTCAATGTGGAGGTTTTCCAAATGTTGGCAGTAGGCAAACAAGTCGTCGATACTGCAGGATACTGATGAATTCGGAAAATTGTGAAACTCACGTCTGCCCATATTCTTTTTGTGTAAAAGCAGTTTGGCTGCGAAAGCAGCAACATTTTTTGTTTTAACTAAATTTAGTTCATCGCCTTGCAGTTGGAGATTCATGTCGTTGAACAATTTATACAGGTCTGTCATGTAAGCTATATCATTTTTTGATGTAATGAGCTTGTTGCGCAATTCTGTATCTTTAGTTTCCAAGAACTCTATCACAGAGTCAAACAGGTTGTAAAATCGAGTCAGACAATTGCCTCTTGATAGCCAACGAACTTCAGTATGAAACAACAAACGATTGGAATCTTCATCATTAGTAACACAAAGCTGTTGAAATAATCTATCATTTAAAGAGCTGGTACGGATTTTATTGACTGCTTTGATGACATATTGCAGTGATTGAAATAGTCGTTCACTTAAGTTTCTAGCAACCAAATGTTGTCTATGAATAACGCAATGTACAGCAAGTACATCTGGAATTTTATTTTTTAAGTACGCTATGAAGCCTTTATGGCACCCTGTCATAGCCGGAGCGCCATCCGTAGCAACTGATATAATATTTTTCAAGGGAATCTCTTTCTCATCACAAAACTTTTCCAATGTATTGAATATGGTTTCGCCTTTTGTATCGGTCTCTAAATTTCTAGCAAACAATAGTTCTTCACATATTTTCTCATGTTTAATAAACCTCACGTAAGACACCAACAATGCTTCATTAGTAGGTAAAGTGGACTCATCGTGTTGAATTGAGAATTGACTAGTCTTCATATGATTGCACAATGATCCTTCAATGTTTTCAGCCATTTCATCAATTCGTCTTTGCACAGAATTATTACCCAAAGGAATTTTTCTTATAATTTCTGCGGCCGGTTTTTAAAGCACATTATTGCTGACAAAATTAACTCTTCTCCGATGTTGTGTGGTTTGCCTTTTTGAGCAATTAACAAAGAGACATTGTACGAAGCTCGAAGTCCGTCGTCATCTTGCTTAGCAGCTGCCGAAAATAGTTTTGCTAAACTTGGCTGAGTATTATGCTTCATCTCTAGGTCTTGAAAATATGCTACATTCTTGTCTTTCTTATCTGGATGCATTTTATTGCTATTGATCTTGCACTCTTGAAGGCTTCATTGCTTCATTCGAAAATGTTTTTAGACAAAGAAGGCACTGAGGCGACGATGGGTTTGTGGAATTTTCAATGAATCCGAATTTAATATATTCCACAGAGTATTGCCGTCACTTCTTTTTTACTTCCGATATTGTTTTGTTTTAAGAAATACGTAAGTAAGTGTTGAACTTAAGTACTGCTTATCTATTACGCGCGAAACCACAAAAGAAAATAAAATAAATATTCCGTTGTTTTTGTTCCGTTGGATTGCATAAGCAGGACGCACCGACAGGAATAAGACAAACATGCATTAACTCGTTTATCTCATTCGACACTCAATTGTACTCAACAAGTAAGAACAAGTATTCTATGAATCAGCCGATTGATACAGGAATGCACAAATCGGGTTATTTAACAAAAACTTGTTAAAACATGATTGCCCGCGGTCTATTATCTACGAAAATTACCTATCTAGGAATACTAATAACTATTAAAATGCGAAAGTGTGTCGATTGCCTTTTTATTTGTTTGTTTGTGTCTACTTTCATTTCGAAACGGAGCGACCGATTGACATGATTTTTCTTCCCATTTATTGAATAAAACAGGACAGATACATGAACTACGCGGAGAGAAATATCGAACCGAGTTTGAGCAACCTCTTAATTAATATTGATGTTCACAAGTTGTAGCCGAGAGTCGAGAGCTCTGTCGGTGTCTAAGAGTCCTCCTAGCTAGATGAAATTACAAATCGCCCCCCGAAGCCTACACAACGCCCCCATTTTTTTTCTGGATCTCTTACCGCCCCCCTTTAGGCCTGCAGCGCCCACAAGGGGCCGTTATCGTTGATTTAGAGGAACGTACATCAATAGAAAATAGGTGCCAAATTCTCTGATGTATTCCATTTACCAAATGATAAATTAACCACAACCAACCTCTATGACCAAACCATTCAATTAAAGCCACATTCTAGCCCAATTTACATTAAACAATATCGATTACCATTTTCTTAGAGAAAAGAAGTAGAAAATAATGTTAAAAATATGCTTTCAGAAAACATTATAGAGCCTACAAATAGTGAGTGGTCCAGTCCAATATTACTAGTGCCGAAAAAATCTAGATCAAGATGGCGATTGGTTATCGATTTTCGAAAATTAAATAATCAGATTATGCTCAACAAATTCCCACTGCCTAATATCACAGACATCTTAGATTCTCTTTCTGGTGCGATGTATTTCACCCAATTAGACTTATCACAAGCTTATTATCAAGCATCTTTAAGCCCAGAGTGTGGAAAGTATACAGTCTTCACTACACCTTCTGGTCAGTATCAGATGACTCGGCTTCCTATGGGATTAAAAATAAGCCCGAGTGCATTTTCTCGACTAACCAGTGACTCGGGCTTTTACATCAGTCGCACCGAGTTCGCCGCCGAGGAAGGTTCTCCGCAATCTACGGCGTCCCGACGTGTACCACTCAAGATGTCGACCGCAGTGATCGACGAAACGTCTGGAATACAAGTTTAGGATGGACCACGGCCAAACTGCCCGGAAGCAGTATATTCTTCATTAACCCTATTAGTTACAAAACAGGTGATAAGATATTAAACTCGTGTAAACAAATTTGATCCATTGTACTTAGGTCCTTTTAATGTATTAGAGGATTGTACACCTTTTTTTTTTGTTTACGTGCGGAAATCCCTTCGGATACCCCCCCCCCCGCCGGCCAGCGGGGGTGGTTATGTCGTGTTTCGACTAAAACCACACGGTGTCCTCCCCAAGTGTCCGTGGCCGGGCACCCCGGGTAAGCCCTCGAAAGGATAACCCCAGGGTTGCCGGCGGACTTTGGCCGCCACCGCGGCCTCGCCTGGTGGGGTCGGGTTTTATCCCGCTTCGGTGAGTTGGCAGGCGTGTGTAGGGCACACACGACACGCCTCCGCCACGGCCTACTTCTGTAAGGACGGCGAGTCGGCCAACTGCCATCCTCAGGCCCCGATCATGGAGGTCGGTAGTCCCGGGCGTAGATGAGTCTGCGGCATCCTCGCCGCAGACTGCGAAACTCGGGGGGCAGGGTTCTCTCCCGCTCCCTCTCTGCCGTCTCTTTCGCGCGCATTACCTGCTCGCAGAAAGAGGCGGCGGCGTGCCACCGGAGACCACGCTCCCTCACCATGGTCTCCAACGAGAGAACGTCCACGCCCAGGACCGCAACGAGATCCTGGCGTTGACTCGCCCCCGCAGGGCACTCCACCAACGTGTGAAGTGCCATGTCTTCGCCAGGATCCTCGCAGTGCTGGCACTGCGGCGTTGTCTCCCGGTGGATGCGCCACAGATACTTACCGAAACACCCGTGTCCGGTAACCATCTGGCACATCCGGTAGGAGAGGTCCCCATGGTCCCTCTCCAACCACTCCTTCATGATCGGTCTCACCGCCGCAATGGTGGATTCCCCCCACCTTGGGTGCTCAAGTCGCACCCTCCATGTCTCCATGAGTTCCCGGTGGAGCTGGGACCGCTGAGCCCTGATTTCTCGGGGCTCCGGCCTATGGCTTCAGCGCCTCCTTGCGCCACTGGTACAGCAGCGCAAGGGCTCTCACTTCCAGGTCCCATGGAGGGGTCCCGGCTAGGAGACATGCCGCCTAGACGGAGATCGTGCGATACCCCCTGATGACTCTGACGGCCATCGCTTTTAACGGGCTGTTTAATACAGCCACGTTGCGGGCCGCCAGAGTCTCCGCCCATACTGGGGCCTCGTACAGGGCCATGCTTCACACGATCCCCAGGTACAGTCTCCTGGGGTGTGTGTTGGGTAACCTCCTCGAGTGTCGCTCCGATTCCGATCCCGCTGCAGTCCGGGGGGAACGGAATCGGAGCGGCCGGTACACCCTGGGCGGCGGTCAATGGCTTCCCCTTCACCCCTTCATAGGGTTGGCATTGATCGTCGGCCAATACCCAACGTGGCGGGAACACATCGCTCTCCGTACTCCTCTGCTTTCAGAGGAGACAGGATGAGCGATGCTGTTAGTGGTGAGATGGCCCAGGGTCAGCCGGGGTGCGAGGGATATGCTCTATGGGTAACCTTACACCCCGGCGTCTGAAGACCCGAGACGGCGTGCGGTTTTAGTCGGTGCAAGCCCGACATAACCGCCCCCGCTGGCCGGCGGGGGGTATCCGAAGGGATTTCCGCACGATAAAAAAAAAAAAAAAAAAAAAAGGTACAGTCTCCTAGTGGGGGCGTTGGGTCCCTTAACGTTGGGCATCAGCCGCGATAGCGCGGCCGCAGCCCCCCTCAGTTTCGGGACCAGACTTTGGAGATGAGGTCCGAAGTCCCATCGGCTATCGAGTACGAGCCCAAGGATTATACACCTAATCTAAAAATAGATTATAAAGGTCTTTACCTTAAACGCTAGTACATAAAAATAGAACAAGGCCGTATAATTAATATTTTTGATAGTCCTTGTATTTTTATATTTGTGTTATTATTATGTCCTTGCATTGTATTCCTTATGTATTATTATTGCGTCTTTTTATTTTTATTGCTGACTTGTATACTGATATAACATTAATATTTACAACATTGTTAAAAAACTAAATCAATAAAAAGTAATGTACTGTTGAATTACTGAGCACTATTGTGTAAAAAAAATAAAAATATATATATTTGTATATTTTTTTCTCTTTTGCCCGTTGGCGTGTAGTGTGTAGCGTGTAGTGTGTACCTATAGCTATACTGAATATGTATTGTGTGTACTATATAAGTTAACACCATTGTCAATCATGATGCATTAAACAGTCAACTTCCATACAAGTGTTTACTTTAATCTCACCGACGACGTCCCGACCTCACATGGCGACCCTGCCATTTGAGTGTAGTGTGTAGCGTGTAGTGTGTAGCGTGTAGTGTGTGTACTATATAACTAATGCGACAATGCTCTTATAACTATTATACATAATATAATAATACATATCAAACTAATTTATGTCAGTTACGACAAACACTGTAGCGTCACTCTCATAAGTTAACACCATTGTCAATCATGATGCATTAAACAGTCAACTTCCATACAAGTGTTTACTTTAATCTCACCGACGACGTCCCGACCCCACAGTGGCCCCTGGGTGTCAACACGTGGCCCCTGGGTGTCTACACGTGGCCCCTGGGCGGTGCTAAACAGCTTAATTTAGTTTTTTTGCCCGTCATGGAGTCCCCTTTTGGCGGTTACCTACATTATTAAATTCACAACTAACGTTATTGACTTTATATTTTATGCGACGATATAAACTGTAATAATAGTTCACTGTTTCACAAATATCACATAATGTATAAACATAGTGTTCAAAAACATTTACAATGCGAATTTCCTTGAAAATCAGAATACATTATTGAGGTTATGAAAATAATCACATGTCATGTAAATAATTTTAAGGTTCCGTTAGATAGATAGATATAAACTTTATTGTACACCAATCAGAATAAGCATATATCGTAAACATAATTAACATATGTACAAATGGTGGCCTTATCGCTAAAAGCAATATCTTACAGGCAACCTTTGGATTAATAAGCTAAATCGTACATTGGGTAGTTATTGGTGTAACAGGAAATAAAAAAAAATAACTAACGTAGTCATATAATAAATAGATTGGATTACAAACACGTATTACAATTTACTAGGTATACAAATACAAATAAGCATATAATGATACATAATTACGACACCTACAATCATAGATAATATAAATCATTCATATATACATACCAAAGGAGATGTCCACTTTTTGTATGGGCGTTGGTTTTTATTCCGAATAAATTCCAATGGCTCATATTACACTGATATATAGTAGCCAAAATTAGGAACCGGGAATTAGTGAGATAATAATTTTTAAATCCTGCATTAAGCTAAAAACTAAAAGTTATTTTATGGTAGTAGATATTTTTATATTTTTTTTAATAGCAATTATCCCTTTCACTTCACTGTCACTACAATCACTACTGTCACTGTCGTCTACTCGCTTTGTTGATAGTAGTACGGTATTCGCAGTTTTTTCGTATATTTCGCTTAAGCTAAGTGCAGACATTCAACTTGACTCATTATTTCTCAGCCTTTATATTCAACTTTTGATTGACTTATATTATCAACACAATGTCTTGGAGTAGCACGTGTCTGGCTCATTCGATATGAAATATATTTAGGGTCCATCACATGAACCATGCGCATTTAAGTAATGTAAGATATCTATGCTTTGTTTGCTGTGCAAGATATCCTCCTCCTCAAGTCGGTCCCTCACTGATGAGGATCGTGGCACCGACGGAAGCGCTGCAGCAGGCTTCTCCATTTGCTGCGATCTTGTGCTTGATGGAGTGCCTGAGACACCGGCATTTGAAGTTCTTCGGACACCTGGTCAGACCATCTTCTCGGGCTTCGTCCTCTCTGTCGCTTGCCTAGCCTTGCTGCAAGATATACTTATCACTAAATAGGACTAGGTCATCATAAGTACAGGATTAGTCGTTAATTTGCATTTGTTGCAAGCCAATAGTTCATGTATTGTTTTGGTGATCTGATTTCAGTAGCTTGTAGCTATTTAAGTCTCAAATATTTTCGATCAACAGTTATTCTTTGACAAGCAGTCAACATATTACAACTTTATTACGCCAAGAAGCTTTATAGGAGGAATAGGTACAATGATGGTATTTAAGTCTCATAGTTTCTAAACACTATATATGAACGATATCTGTATGTAGTTCAATCAATAGTCGGTAACGCTTTTCGTCTGAATATGGCGAAACCTATCATTTTCTCTTTATATTTCTGTAATCACACAATTCCTCATAGCATTCCCAAAGTAAACAAAAAATTATTACAAAACAAACTGTTGACGCAATCACATCTGTCACACGTGACGCGTAAACTTATCTCTTTTTTTGTTGGACACCGGTAACAACAGTTTTGTTCGTATTCAGCCTAAAAAATATACCGAAGCAAAAATGATGTTTTCTCAAAATTGCAGGAGTTTAAAATTCCATTTGATAAATCATACTATAAGTCCTTAGGAAGTCTATCCAAAAATATTTGGTTCATAGCTACTGGAATTTTTCAAGAATAAAAACCATTTCTGGACAACTCCTTTACATACATACATACATACATACTAAGCCTACATATCATATTTTATTACCTCGCACGAAAGTTAAGACAGCACATACTACAAACAAGGAATGGGGGAGACTATAGGCCCAGGTAGTGCTCTTTTACCATCCTTTTGAAGATGGTCAATGATTGTGCCCGTCTAATCGATAATGGCCGTGCATTCCATCACCGTACCACCTGTACAGTAAACGATTTATCATAAGAAATCGTAGAATGCCTAGGTAGGAATGCCAATTCCAATGATTCTGACGACCTCAAGGATCTTAAATGTGTGTTAGAAAGTTATTATTAAAAAAAATACTGTAGATACTTTTGAATTATTTTACTTTTTGTATTATTTTAAAGTGATTAGTCAGCAACGTTCTTGAGCATATAATATTATAACTTCATCATCGGCCCTAACTCAAGCCATCATAATTTACACATGTACCTTTTAAATATTAAAAAAAAATTATATAATAGATGCAACGTTTTCATTAATTTAACTGATAATTATGTTTTAATAGCTTAATTCGAATACATATTAAAAAATAGTAATGATTTTAAGTTTTTTCCTGGACCGCGACATTCTTTTTAAAAAGTATCGGGACTCCACTTGAGACTTCTTGCCGACCCCTGTCCTAGAGTCTTCTCAAGTTCCAAGTTTATTGAGTGAGTAAAAATATTTTTCCTCTAACAGTTCAAACAAGTTATTTTAAATTGTGAGGCAATTTTGTGTGGCAATTTGTTATAATTTTTTATTACAATATGCTTTCCTTGAATAAAGTTGTAATTTTTGTTCTGGAACTAATAGCTCATTTGAATTCCTACTTTCTTATATTTGTAATGCTATGTCATGTAAACTAAACAAAGAAGGATACCTTCGACCATTCATACACAGTTATGAAGGCATGGCAGTTTTTTCAGTTTTTGAAATAAAGAGTTATAATAATGTTTGTTATTCTGAGGTGCGGAACTCTGAAATTATTTACGTCCATTTAACTACACGTATATATATAGAAGTACATAACCATTTCAACCGTTTCAGTTTCAGTTCATTTTGTAGCGACATTTGTAAGGTAAGATCATGATTATATCATAAATTTAATAATACTTATTGTCAAATAATATATATTTTCATAGCGTTTGTTATTCCAAAAGGTCATAAAGCGTGCATTAATTCTTGTTTGTTGTATTCTTCTCGATTCTTTTAACATTACTCTCTTATCTTCTCAATCGTTCTTTATATTTTTGATTATGAATTGTGTAGTGTTTCCGTTAAGAATAATATACCGATTACTTAATAAACCTTTTTTAAATACCTAGTCCTAGTGCAGCCATAAGTTTTGTTACAAATGAAAATGCATTTTTTTTTAAATGAAGTAATGTATTAAAATTTATAACTACATATTTATTAAAGTCTTAGCAAAAAATAAAAATATATTTAGGCCTTTAATCTGTTTGGCCAAGAATCTATGGATTTACGCACTGTTTCCAAGGGCAATTCTGCCACTGCTTGCTCCAAATATTTTTTTAAAGACTCAATGTCACCGTGTCGTTTAGAGCAGTCCATATCCTCTAAAACTGGCCATTATTTGTAGTCTAAAGGGTTGAGGTCTGGGCTAGATGAGGGCCAGTCTTCAGCTCTTATAAAGTCCGGAATGTTCGTTTCTAGCCAGGCTTGGGTAGGAGTCCTCGCTCGCGTAGCAGTGATGGTACTCAGGCGTTGGCTCCTTCCTGATCCGATGCAGGTGGTCCCCGAAGCTCTCCTTCCCGGAGATCACCTGCGTCAGTCGGTACGAGAGGCTTCCGTGTCGCCTCTCTAGCCAATCCTCCATGATGGGCCTTACCGCCGCTATTGCGGCGTGCCCTGCGCTTGGTTGCCCAAGTCATTCCTTCCACTCCACCACGATGGCCTGGCGGAGCTGGGACTGCACGGCCTCGATTTCTCGAGGCTCCGGGTTCCGACCCTGCTCCCGCGCCTCCTTTCACCACTGGTATAGTTGCGAAAGGGCTCTCGCCTCCAGGTTCCATGGCGGAGTTCCGGCAAGGAGACTCGCCACCTCGATGGAGATCGTGCGGTACCCTCGGATGACCCTGATAGCCATCACCCGCTGTGGAGCGCGCAGTATCCGCACATTTCTGACATTCAGGGCCTCCGCCCATATTGGGCACCCATACAGGGCCATGGACCGCACGATCCCCACGTAGAGTCTCCTGCAGGAGTCATCGGGCCCCTTCATGTTGTGCAGCAGCCGCGCCAAAGCGAGAGCTGTGCCCTTCAACTTGGGGACCAGACTTCGAATGTGCTCTCCGAAATCCCATCGGCCGTCGAGCACGAGCCCCAACTTGGTGGTACCTGTGACGACTGGCATGCGAGTATATTGCCATCACAAGAAAAAAGCGACTGTGTGTTAACGAGCTGCACACGCCATCTTAGAGGATCAGTCTTGGTAAAACTTCGTATCGCTTACAAGGCTTAGTAGTATGCTAAGTTTTTCATAGACAAATCGAAAAAGTCAAACATCCCAGGACGGGACTTGGGGCCCCAAGGCGTAATGTATCGGAGAAATTCGAATATCTAAGACGTGACCGGGTAGCTCAGTTTGTCAGGTTCCCCCTGTAAGGGACTGATTCAAATCCCGCACTGGATATTTACTTTTCCCGATTTTAATCCATTTCTAGGTATGTTTATCCGCAGTACCTACATTTCTTTACAGAACATCTGTAAACCTGTGACAATGGCTCCAACACCACAAAACCATGTGCCGTACGTCTCGATACCACAACAGGAAGATGAAAACAGAATCGTGATATCCGGCATGTCTGGTCTGTATCCACAGTCATGTAACGTCAAGGAGTTGTCAGAAATATTATACAATAAGGTAATTGTATATATCATTTTTTTATATTTGTTTTGAAAAACATTTTCGTACACATTCACCATTCGCACTCTTGCGGCTATTTTAGTTCCCTATGTTTTATTCGTTACTGAGATTATATGTATACATATGTGTCTGATTTAATTTGTATAAATAATTTTAAAATAATAATATAATATTTTTATCAGAATATATAATCTTGGCTAGACCTTCAACGAGCCGTCCTAAAAAGTCTGACAAATGGTCTAACTACAGAATTTCGATATCGCCAAGGGGGGTGGTCAGATGGCAGTCGCTTCACTGAAAATATCAACATTCAGCCGTTTCGTAGTCAGACTGAAAAGCCGACCCCAACTGAGTTGGGAGAAGGCTCGTAGGATGAATGATGATTATCTTACTTGACTTAATCTCAGTACCTACCTAGTGAATGAACCGGTAGAAAAATAAACTCATCAGACTTTTACATTTTTTAAAGATAAATGTATTATTACTTATAGGTGAATCCAATAACGCATGAAGATCTTCGTTTTGAGTCTGATCACCCAGAAGTTGTGCAACAAACAGGAACCATTCCTGGGATCAGTCACTTTGACGCCCAGTTTTTTAAAGTGAATTATCGCCTTGGTAATTTAATGGATCCTATGTTGAGAAAGATTTTGGAACAGGCTTATCAGGCGGTCTACGATGCCGGTAAGCTTTTTTAAAAGTGAAAACTTCTTAATTGGGCATTTTTGAGATGGGACAAAAATAATTAAATTTGCGACACTGTTACTGTAACGTTACCGACATCTTATATAAATATAAATTAATCGCCGAAATTTATGTACGCGTATTACTTTCGAAAGACTGCAACAAATTGGACAATATTCTTTCTTTTTATGTTATTGTCAGTACAAGGTTAGTATGAAAAAAAAAATAGGAAAGTCCACGGGTTAGGTGCTATTATTGCAGCGGGGCGAAGCCCAGCTACTTTTTTATAAATTATCTTTAAACCCTAAACCCGTCGCGATGAGGCTTTAAAAGCCTAGCTGTTATATATTACATTATTTATATTGCGTCAATTACAAAGATACGTAAAAATCTTTGTAATAGCTTCCCACCAGGGGCTCGATTCAGTAACGCTACGTTTTCAAAACGCGTGACTACAATTTGGTTAAGTGGAAAGAAAACCGTATTATTTGTCAAAATAAAAACTATTACGTTTTCGTGAGGTTTGATTCTTTTTCAATTAGATTTTGTAATTTCTCATTTTATAAGTTTTCGTAAGCTTTGAAATCACACGTTTTAAAAACGTGATTTTAATTGAACATTTACATTAATTAACATTAATACACACATAACTACGAAAAGTCAGAGGTTTGTGCCCGGGGCGACTGGGGATCGAATTCGAGACCTCGTCCCGGCAGTCCGTTACGTACACCACTAGGCTATCGCCGCTTTATATACAATGAAATTATATGGTATAACAAAAGCGCCTATGTATTTCGTTAGAGCAAAACACAAGGATGACTTATTAATGACTGTTGAAACCAGCATTAGGATTAACACCCCGACTCAGAGTAGACCGACTTGGATAGATTAGGTTAGAAGGTAACCTTGACCTTCGTGCCTTTTATAACTACACAGAAATCGGAGCCCCGCCTAGCGACAAAGCGACGCTTAATTATCAGAGTACTAAATCAGAGTCAAAAAATCAATACTACTTGGAGCTCAAACATCAAGCAGTTGTGGCATTGCACAATGAGAAGACTGTCTATTTTGCAAAAAATATTAATGAACAAATTAATAACCCCAAAATCATGTGGAAGAGAGAAAACTCAGATACTCCACACACAAGGATTCTTGTTTGCCAGGTCACTTCAACAACCCATATCACATTAATATAGCCTTGTTAAAAATGACGGCCTCTGTGGCGTAGCGGTAGTGCATTCGACTGCTACGACAGGGGGCGCGGGTTCGATTCCCGCTCAGTGCAAATATTTGTATGCATGAATATGTCTATTTGCATTGGTCTGGGTGTTTCTATGTATAATATGTATGTATTTACAAAAAAAAAAGTATATAAGTATGTTTATCCGCAATCTGGAACCCATAACACAAGCTAGTTAAACTATGCTTACTTTGGGTCTAGAAAGCGCTGTGTAGAATGTCGTAGAATATTTATTATTATTATTATAAATATTGCCAAAATTATTTATTTTTTATTGTTGGAATGTTGTAAAATAACTTACTTTTTTAGCGTGCGGTATTCTTCTTGATACTTAGGTTTACTTGTAGGGAATTATGTTTGTTTTTGAATTATATACAGAGCGATATTGCCTGACGACGTCAGGCGGCACACATGGGGTGACGCTGAAAATCAGTACTTGGGTGGGGAGATACTCCAGGAACATTTAAGGGATAAACAACTTCAGCTACTCTGATATAAAATTATAATCTGCTCTCGTACAGAGATGGTTAGCAAGTGCGGTACTTAACAAAACTTAAATAAGTACCAGTACATCAAAACTTAAAATTAACAACATGCAAATTATTTCATCCTAATTTTGCCGTGACGAATTATGCAGGCGCGTCGCGAACATACTCCCGGGCTTTGGAAGCTTGCCTTTCAAAACAAATAAAATAAAAAATATCTTCACGTTGAAACTTCAGGCAGTGGGCAGATCTTGCTGGATGCCCTTCGGGTTACTCCGCTGCTTGTCCTAATGTCAGCAACACTATTGATTCCATCAGAGCCAGGATGAACGGCAATGATTCATCCAAGACGCCACTTCAATGGTGGAAGATTGATGACAACAAGGGAAATTAATTTAAGCGAATCAGTACGCGATCTCCACTTTTTGTTTTGGTTTGCTGTTGCAATTCCGTTACATGGTCTTTACTCCATCAATACCAGAAGTGCTGACGAAGTTGTCCGATTTGTCGAAATCGTGTCAATAAGTTGGAGGAGCAGTCTTCAGAACGTGGCTCTGGCAGGGCGGTGAGTGAGCGTCACATGAGGAAATGCCCGGAAGTGAGAGGGGTCAAATCATCAGGGTCTGTCGTTATCGGCGTGAGCGGTCGCGAATTTAAATGGCCTCAATTTGAGTCAAGGTTGTATTCAACTCCTCATACGTAAGGTAACAATTTCCCAACTCTAATTAAATAATGTTCTTATGACTTAATACCAACCTCCCAGAGTCCTCCGAAATGCGGTGAATATGCAGGGATAAAGTGGAAATGTATTCCTTCGTTGGCCAAACCTTCACCTTACGAGTTACAATTACATACCTTTAAAAAAAACTTAGATACTTATATGCGCCTACAAAGGAAGTCCCGTTATCGGAACAAATATCCTTAGGCTTACCACAGCGTAATATAAACCATCGTAACGCTAACATATAATTTTGACTAGACATATCACCTACCAACTCTAAATGGAAAGCTTTGGTAACGAAATAAATAAATACGGCTACATAAACTTTTACAATACAAGAACCGCGTCCCTGGTTACTAACAGCTGCCAGAGGTCCAGCATAATCGATTCCTACGCAGTCGAAGGGATGACCTCCGGGGGAGACTCTGTTTTGAGGTAGATTTCCCATTAACGGCGAAATTATTTGAGCCTTCAACCGGCTACAGCGTATGCATTGGCGATAACATTTTTTTTTTACTAAGTTGCGACCTCCAATACGCCACTACATCTCTTTAATTAATGCTACTAGTCGCTGAGGACCCGCATGTATTAAAGTTTCATGCTTATAAATAAATAATAATTGTGTAAAACAATGTGAGGACTGTAAAACAATAGGGTGTTTTTATCATAACAATAATCGGCATATTTTTTCATTAAATCTTCTATAACAAATATTCACCGTTACATTGGCACCCAACGTGGGGCGCCAATGTAACGATTGAAGTTTTTATAGAAGTTTTTAATTGGAGTTGCATTATAGTTAAGGTGTGACTTATTCACTGTAAAAATTAATAAAGTAATTGATGTAATTGAGACTACTACCGGCTAGGGCGAGCAGAGATAAATAAAAGGATTGATTACAATATAATAAGAGATTATAATCGGTAACGTTACATAAATTTATTTTAGGTATATGAGTGAATGAACCTCAGGGAATGGATTCTTAATAAATATTCTGCCGTGGCGTTGTTCGGTCCGTTGTGCAAAGATGGTAGTATGCACTTAGCTAGTGGACACGTGGCTGGTGGTGATGCCGGCGTGCCAGGGTCTCCGCTGGTGTGCCTCGCTACCACTATGATGGTGCGAAGGTGCAGGTCAGTTTGTCACTAGGTAATTACATCCAAGTGACCTGTTAAAATAGCAGGTGAAGAGAATCTCCCAACGGCAATGCAGCGTAGCTAGAAGCTATAATAAAAAAGAATATAAGTAGGCAGCACAAGCTGGTGCCGCGACCTCTGACCGTAGGGGTCATCGGCCTCGTGGCACTAATTAGGTAGGCTGGAATAGCACACAGAATAAAACAAAATATATCAAGCCATGCATTTTAGCAGGCAATAAGCTGCACCGCTGGAACGTCTTCACCTGTAGAAAGAAGTAGGAAATGTTGATCTCAAAACTTACCCGGAGCCGACAGCAGTTGGCCACGGGGTCAAAGTGACTTTCCTCGGCGAAGGTTGCCAAGGAAAGGAACGATATAAGAGCCGTCAGTTGACAACTGGGCTAGTGCTGTCCAATCTCGCTTGCACAACCATAGATATTTAGTAATAAGTTATAGAACATACTAAAATATCGATTAATTTTATTGCTATAATTTTAATTGATTAATAAAAATTCCACAACGTTACATGGTATAGTGGAATCTGATGGGGTGATAATTTCGGATGACATTAAACTTAAATCTCTATCTATAACCAAAACCTACAAATATCTAGGTATGTCACAGGTATTAGGAATCTCCGAGTCTGGCATGAAGCAGGCATTGCAGGAGCGCTTCTTTGGCCGCCTGAAAAAAGTTCTGAAAAGCTTTCTATCGGGTGGCAACAAGGTGCGTGGCTGCAATGGTTGGGTCATGCCAGTCCTAATGGAGTCCTAATAGTCCGAACTGCATGCCCTAGATAGAAGAGTTCGTTCGCTGATGACCACATTTCGGATGCACCACCCACGATCATCTGTAATGAGGTTGTATATCCCACGGAAACTGGGGGGTCGTGGCTTTCTAAATGCCCCTTCATAACCGCGAGATATACAACCTTAGAGAATATTTCCTTCAAACAAATACAGATATGCACCGTGATGTGATCGCAGTGGATAATGGCTTAACCCCTCTTGCATTTTCTAGAGAGAACTGGCGCAAACCTGTGGTACTAAGTATTAATGATCGTATGGATGTATGGAAGAGCAAAGAGTTGCATGGACGTTTCTATCGGGCTCTCCATGGGCCTGATATAGATTTACCAGCATCTGTGTCTTGGCTACGCTTCGGTGACCTATTTGGGGAAACCGAAGGTTTTGTCTTTGCAATTATGGACGAAGTTGTGATGGCGAATAACTATCGGAAGTATTTTCTAAACGATAGTACGGTTGACATAATATGTCGGGCGTGCCACCGTCCCGGAGAATCCCTTAGACATATAATTTCTGGTTGTCCACGTCTTGCCAACGGCGAGTATTTGCATAGGCATAACCAAGAGGCTGAGGTACTTTCGGTTAGAAAGATGTATATCTTTGAAATTTTAAAAAGATACCACAAATATTCCGTGCCAACCGTACTCGATACATCAAAAAGAGTCCTGCGTTGTCCAGTACCTCGTGTGCGCACTTGCTTTGCCCAAAAACATTTCGACGTTTTGGCCCCACGAATCTACAATGCATTGTTGAAAACCCACGAAACCAATACCCAATCTAATAATGAATTTAAAAACACTTTGGGTACGTGGCTAAGGGCTTGGACTACGAAGGTACTGAAAATCTGTTAAAAAATAGTCTATAGTAAACTGCCAAACTACTGATGCGCCAAACACGTACACGCACGTAAGGGCAACGAACAAGTAATCACACGCACATACACATACACTCTTATACCTACTAACATGGACACCAACATACACACCACACGCACTCACACACAAACACACGCACACTCTCTCACACACAAATACACACTCAAACACACACAGACGCTTATGTACCAATACCTTCCAACACAATTATTTTGCATGCTTTAGAATGATTATTTAAGTTTAAATTAAAATAAAATTTAAATTATTTTAATTTGTATTACTTCTCCTAATTAGTTTAGTTTTCTGTTTTATTAATTTTTTGATTTGACTACTTGTAATTTTATTTATTTTGTTGACATTATCTCTGTCCCTATATAATAAGGGGATAACACTGGCTCCTGTAATACAGTTTTTCGAAACTAGCTCGGGAGCCAGGGATTCTCACACATGTTAAATGTATCTTTTTTTCAATAAAGATTATTATTATTATCTCCTTTATTTAATTTCTATACTTACATATAATTACATTTTTAAATATATATATAAAAAAAATACAAATATATTTAAAAATATAAAAATAGTGCTCCACGCGCAACGGGTACAGGGACCAAGCTGCCGGTGGTTACAGCTCCAGGGTGAGGAACTTCCTCACTATGCGTGCCGTGCCTAGCAGAACGGCCTTCTGCATCAGGCCTTTGAGCCAGCCTCATAAGGTGTTGATCGAGGCTCTTGGCGATAAGTCCATGTGCTGACACGACTATCGGTACAATAATAGCTGAGTCCACATCCCACATGTCGACAATCTCATTGGCCAGGTCCAAATATTTTATTTGTTTTTCTTTTTCTGCCTTCACGAGATTCTCGTCATGGGGGACAGTGATATCAACTATCATTGCACGAAGCTCTAATCGATCCATTATCACTATATCAGGCTTATTGGCAACAATAGTCCTGTCAGTGATAATAGATCGATCCCAGTACAATGTGACACGACCGTTTTTTATTATTATTATTATTATTTGTTATTAAGTAGTCAGGATTGTCCATCAACAGCTTGCTCTAAAGTATAACCTTTTAGAATCAGAGGTACCGTACTATATGTATGTGCCCGACGCAGATCTCGAAAATGGGCACATTACGTTGTACTGGGATCGATCTATCATCACTGACAGGACTATTGTAGCTAATAAACCTGATATAGTGTTGATAGATCAATCAGAGCGCCGCGCAATAATTATCGATATCACCATTCCACATGACGACAATCTTGTAAAAGCCGAAAAAGAAAAACAAATGAAATATTTGGATTTGGCTCACGAGGTTGTCGACATGTGGAGTGTGGGTTCGGCAATTATTGTCCCGATAGTTGTTTCAGTTCACGGACTGATTGCCAAGAGCCTCGATCAACATCTCAAGAGGCTCGCGTTAGGCAGTTGGGTCAAGGGCTTGATGCAGAAGGCAGTGCTCCTCGACACGGTACGTATCGTCAGGAGATTCCTCTCTCTGGAGCCCTAACCACCGGTAGCTTGGTCCCTGTACCCGATGCCGGTGGGCCACTATTTTTTATATTTTTAAATATATTTGTTTTTTTTTGGTATAGAATGTATTTAAAAATATAATTTAATATGTATTTAAGTTTAATAAAGGGAATATATTTTTTAATATATTTTTTTTATTTTTAAATATATTACCTTTTTTGTATAGAATGTATTTAAAAATATAATTTAATATGTATTAAATTTAATAAAGGGAATAATAATATTGTTGCGTAGGGATGTGGTGAACCCATCGCCTACGGGCGGAACATCTAAGATGAGATAGTTGTTCCACCCGCGCAAGTAACCCGCACTAGCTGAAAGTGTAAGGCACCGTGCTGAGCAGTGCATCATGGCCCAGGGTGCTTAAAGAACTGGGTCACTAATGGTCCCCTCGGAGGTCCGGGCTTCTCTCAGGGGTAAACTAGCCTTCTGTAGGTACCGGGCACTGCCTACAGTAACCTTTACACCCCACTTTCCAAAGCCCAAGATGAATTAGTCACCTCGCCGGGTCAAACCCCCACGATCATCGCCACTGGCTTGGTGTCTGCAGAACCGGCAAGGGCTCCGCAACAGGCACCCGCGCCCGGTGGAGGGCGTCGCATGAGATGGTCAAAACTTTGGGGTGATGTTCCCAGGTCATCAGGCGAGTAAGATTGCTTCTTAACTTTCAAGCATTGGAGCCGTCATTGACCCACATCAGGGACCAAAACCTGACTGATCGAGTTCGATTTCTGCTGCGTTCTAACATCTTTAGTGCAGACGAACTCGAACAACTAAGACTTGAGGCTGTTCCAGCCCCTTCACTTGCACCAGCTCAGGGACGGGTGTCTATCGCATCTATTCAGAACGATGTTGATACTGGGATGGACACCGCAATTCAACCTTTGGCTGCTGACGGAGGAGGGGAGGGAACAGTTTCCCAGGATTTAGACCAGATTGGGAGGATTCTTGAGGAGGCGATTCTGGAAGTGCGTGAGATGCCTCTTGAAGGGAGACCTCGGATTCCCAGAATAGCTCTGAGCCACCAAAATCGGGATGTCGTTGAGGCTGTTAACTCGATGCTGCTTCCATATCTAGAGAACAGCAGCAGTCTCGGCGATACGAATTCAATGCTGTTTGGTGCCGTAATGGCGCTTTATCGGCGATTTATATGCCGGTTTATCGCCGCTAAGCTACAGCCAAATCGGCAGGTGGCAGCTGCTGATGCTCGGCATGTGAGAGACGCTAAGCCTGCCTGGAAGCGCAGAATTGAGGAATCGTATCGCTGAGACTAGGGTCCTCATCGACAAACTGATTAGTTTCAGGGCGGGTCATATAAGGCCGAGAGTCCTGCGGTTTGTCAGGAAAGCATTTGCGGGTTGTGACTTAGGTCCCGCAATACCTAATGCTCATCAACTGATGGACCGCATTGACACCCCGAAACAGAAGATGGCAGCTTGGAGCAAGCGAATACGACGGTACTCAAAACGAGTAAAAAGGTATCACCAGAATCGCCTCTTCATGAGTAATCAGAGGAAGTTCTATAGGTCGTTACAGCAGCCTAGGGTCAACGCCGCTACTGAGCGTCCTGACGGACAGGAGTTGGTGGCATTTTGGCGTAACCTATGGTCACGACCAGAGGAGCAAGTGCAGGGATCCTGCATGCAGGTCATCGAGGAGTCGTGTGCAGGTATACTGCCAATGAGCGCGATAACTATGAGCCAGGACGATGTTCGCGTAGCAGCTGCCAAAGCTCCGCACTGGAAATCTGGCTGGCTGAAGAGTTTTCGGGCTTCCCATGACACCCTCGCAAGACAGTTCCAGGAGGCCCTAGCCATGAAAGAGCTCCCTAACTTCCTCACTACTGGGGTCACTCATTTGGTTCCTAAGTCGGAGCGTACCACGGACCCATCGCAATACCTACCGATAACGTGCCTTCCTACCACCTACAAGGTACTGACATCTGTTCTGGAGGCAATAAGCACATTGCTGGATGAGTCAGGGACGGGCTTTCAGCTTCGGAGAGGGGGCCCGAAGGTGTCTCACCTGTTCTACATGGACGACCTCAAGTTGTTTGCCCCAAACGCTGCAGATCTTATGCGGTTTCTCCGCTTGAGCGCACACGCCTAAAAACACCAAACTGCACGATGACTTTGAAACATGACACCACCCGCTGAGTGGCGGCCGAGTTTGTTTATACAATAAATTGTTAACTTTGTAAGTGGCATAAGACGCTCGGGTGATTTTTTTTTGAAGGCAATGAATCATTCTTTCAAGTGGAACTAGACGTTTGTATATACTTATCGTCTGATTTATTATAAACTGCGGTGAACATTGACGATAGTCGAAAACGTTTAGGCATAATTATTTTAAAAAGTTAATCGATAACCTATTTATTTTATAATTTAAATAGTCTAGACGTTCTAACTACATAAATGATTAAATTAATAAATTAAAATGTGATAGAACAAAAATATTATTACAAAAATATTATACCTAGGACGAAACATTTGCCGACGGCGAACAATTTTTCGGCCAATTTAAATATTTTTTTACAGCAATAACTACATGTGTAACTTTAAAATATGATTAGTAACTGAAAGTTAATACCATATACTAACGTATAGTGTAAAAATCATTATATGGATAGCTTTTTCTTATAAGAAAAAATATGGGATTTCTTATAGGTATTACCACTTTCGTAAACACGCACGATACATTTCATATTTTTATTTGTTCAGTAAAGTTTGAGTAAAAGAGATACATTGTAAGTATCTATTTTCTACAAGAAATGGTCATTTCAATGATATATCACACTTGTTGTATAATAACAATTGTAAAAATATACAAACAAATAATGAATAACGCAAATCGAATGTGTTGATTAGATAACCAACGACTTTTTTTTTTAAATCGAAGTGCTGTTTTTAAGGCGCGATGTGTGCACTATCGATTAGAAAGAGAAAAGTATTCAAAACTTGCGGGTTAAAAAGAAATAAATATATTTATACCAGTGCGTCGCAAGAGCAAGTAGGTCACTATTCTGCCCTATGAGCGCTTTACGGAAAAGTAGGTAGGACACTATAGTGATCAAAGAGCGCTCGACCGGTACTAGATATCAATCGGCATGGAACTTGGAGTGGACAAGTGTGCGGTTCTTCATGTGGAGCGGGGAAGAATTGTCTCATCGGATCGTATACCAGTGTCCGGTGGGGTGATCCTTCGTTCACTCTCCAAGGGTGAAACATACCGGTACCTGGGCATGTCGCAGAATGTGGGCGTCGACGCGACGGACATCAAACAGGCCGCAAGCGACGTGTTTTGGGAACGTCTGGTAAAAGTGTGTAACAGTCTTTTATCGGACGTGAACAAGACGTTTAAAGGGTGGGTGATGCCCGTCCAGTTGTACACCTTCGGCGTGGTCAGGTGGTCGCAGCCCAAACTGGACGCCCTGGATAGAAGAGTCCGCGCAACTATGACCCTCCATAGAATGCTCCACCCGAAGTCTTCGGTTATGAGATTGTACATCCCGCGAAAGTGCGGAGGCCGAGGCCTTCTCAGTGCCAAGGCTATACACAATTGCGAGGTATGCAGTCTTAGGGAATATTTCCTATTGAAAACGAACAGTGAGATGCATAGAGAGGTCATTGAATGCGATAAAGGACTGACCCCGCTAGCCCTGGCTAGCACAGAGTGGCGTGCACCAGCAGTACTTAGTACCTCTGAGCGTGAGGTCGTGTGGAAGGGTTAAAAGTTGCACGGACGCTTCTTTAAGGCTTTACATGAGCCTCACGTGGACCGAGAGGCCTCCGTGCACTAACTGCGCTTTGGTGACCTCTTTGGGGAAACCGAGGGTTTTGCCTGTGCGATACAAGATCAGGTTATCAAGACGAACAACTACAGGAGGCACATACTGAGGGATGGAACCACGGACGTGTGTCGTTTATGCCACCGTCCTGGCGAGTCACTCAGACATGTGACCTCCGGTTGTTCCATGCTTGCTAACTTTGAGTATCTGCACAGGCCCAACCAAGCAGCCAGAATTCTACATCAAGAACTTGCCCTTAAATACGGTCTCATTGCGCAGAGGCTGTCATACTACAAGTACGTGCCGGAAGCCATACTCGAAAATGACCGCGCCGAGCTCTGCTGGGACCGGTTCATCATCACGGATAGGACAATTCTAGCGAATAAGCCTGATATCGTGCTGATGGACCGGGTAGAGTCACGGGTATTTTTTGTGGACATCACTATTCCCTATGACG
This sequence comes from Cybosia mesomella, assembly GCA_946251805.1. Classification (NCBI taxonomy): domain Eukaryota; kingdom Metazoa; phylum Arthropoda; class Insecta; order Lepidoptera; family Erebidae; genus Cybosia; species Cybosia mesomella. The sequence goes on from OX276407.1 coordinate 25,046,199, forward strand.
AAAACCTCGTCCGCGCCGAAGCAGATAAGAAAACCAAATATCTGGACCTGGCTCACGAGGTCACATGTGGGGGGTGCGGTCCACAGAAATAGTCCCAGTTGTTACTTCAGAAAATGGTTTGATCCCAAGGAGCCTCTCAGTGCATCTAGGGAGGCTCGGGATTAGTGGGAAGTCAGTGGCGGCCACGATGCAGAGAGCGGTCTTGCTAGACAATGCCCGAATAGTCCGGTGGTACCTCTGCCAATCCCTGGCCTGGTATAATGCCCTGTCCGACTGCTGCTTGCCTCGCCGGGGTTATCTCGCCGCCTCTCCCTTACTCTAGGGTAGCTAGGGGTCTAGCTTGATCTATAATAATAGCATAATATTTCATACCGGTGAGCATCTAGGTTTTTGAATGCATTTTCTGGTGATTATTTTTCTAAAGACAAAGTTTCACTTTATGCAATAGGCAACATAAATAATTTCACGCCTGTATCCCCGAAGGGGTAAGCAGAGGAGGTAAATTACAATTGGTAAATGTTGGAAATTACAACTACTGTAAATTTTCAGTATCAGGTAAGTAAATTAAAAAGCAAATGGGTAATAACTAGTAATTTCATTTCAGTAGTTAATTCCTTCATTTCGGCGAACGCTTGTTTCATTTCGATGAAATCAAAGCTGTAAACTGTTATACCTCATTTGTTGATTAACATGTTTAAATGTCACGAAATATGGGCATTATCTAAACCAGGACGTGAAACAAACCTTGTAGTCTATATCTAGGAACAGTTAAAAATGAGAAAGTCTACCGAAATACAAGACGGCTTTCTAGAAATTCTATTGAGTAGGGTATCAAATTAAAGGAAATTAGAAGGAGGTGACCAAAATATAGGCCACGGTAACCGCTTCCCATCAGGTGGGCCGTGAGCTTGTCTGCCATAAGTATACCATACCAACCATAAAATATTTAAAAAAAAACGACTACCGAAATAAGTTCGATAGCAGACGGGACCCATCATTTTTTTTTTCGGTTACGATTTGCAATTGGTACCGCCTATATTTGTAATCTCCTTCTCCTATTTGTTATCTCCTTCTAATTTCCTTAATTTTGATACCCTACTCAAAAGGTTTGAAAATATTTTTTTACAACATTTATTTTAGGACCAAAAAACCTATATAGATTTTCTTCCAATTGTATGTACCCTATAATACTCAGTACATCATACTCAATACCTTTCATTTGAGACCTCATTCATCAAAATCCGGCCAGCTGTTAGGCCCTTAGAGGGGAACAAAGAAAACTGCATACATACATGCACAGTCGGGTAAAAACGGCTTTGTCAATAATTAACGAAAAATGTTATGTAATATTCTTGTTGTAGGAATCAATCCGGAACAACTGTCGGGAAAGAAAGTAGGTGTTTATATTGGCTCATGTGTCTCTGAAGCGGAAAAAGTTAATGTTTACCAAAAAATTTCAAAATCCGGTTTGGGTATAGTTGGGTAAGTAATAATAAACGCTTATTTTCAGGAAATTATCCCATTGTAATAAGTCATAATATATGCAATAAATCATAATATATATAATAAGTCATTTTGACGACCTCGTGGCGTGGCGGTAGACCTTTCGACTGCCACGTCGGAGGACGACCTCGTGGCGTGGCGGTAGAACTTTCGACTGGCCACGTCGGAGGTTGCGGGTTCAATTTCCGTTCAGTGCAAATATTTGTATGCATGAATATGTCTATTTGCATTGGTCTGGATGTTTCTATGTATAATATGTATGTATTTACAAAAACAAAATGTATACAAGTACATTTATTTAGTTTATATTATTCTGGAACCCACAACACAAACTAGTTAAGCTATGCTTACTTTGGGTCTAGATAGCGTTCTGTAGAATGTCCTAGAATATTTCCATTAATTATATCTATACAGAATAGAATAAAAATATAAAAATAATACCGAATTAACTTAAAAGTTTATTGTATTATTCATAACAAAACTATTAATTGTTGAAATTACTTCAATTATGTAAGATATTCTTACATTTTATTCTATCATTATTATACATATTGAACAGTTGTTACGCAATATAGTACTTAGTTGTCAAATAAGTAATTATGTCTGAACACCGTGCGAACTATCTCGTTCTTTGAGCAGTATCAGAGTCTGTGGAATGAGTTCCTCAGCCCTTTTAACAGCTCCGTCATATTTTTGATCCTGTTCTCCACGAATTTGCCAGACAGACACCGCCGTGGCAGACTGAACATAAGTCGAAGAGCGTTGTTATATTGTAATTATTACGGCACCCTCCGTGTGGTTGCTCCACAATTGTCTGGTGTAGACCGCCTAATAAATATTGAATGAATCATTATGACTTAGAAGTTCACTTGATCAAAGATTACCGGTTATTTACTTCATTATGCTATCTTCTTGACCGTTTTGTATATACAGTCTATAAATGCCACATGGAGGGAATGTGGATAGACAATTTTACTGAAAACAGACTTATTTCATTTTAATTTTAAAAACAATTAAAAAAAACTGAAACTAAACAATTTCAATCGTTTTTAAAATGAAAGTGAAGTCTCCTTCCAGCAAAATTGTCTATCTACATTATTTAAGATACATATATATACGAGGGGGGGGGGGGGGATAGATGTGATAATATTAATTTTCATCTCAGTCTACTCATGCGACCGCCTCTACCTTCAATTTTTCCTTCCAATCCAACTTACTAGTAAAAGAACTGAAAAGACTTGCAGTACTTAACCTGTGTGCATCGTATGCAAATGAACTATATTTTCTTGTTATGTCTCTTAGGTATTATATACTGGCGGTATATAGGTATTGTTGGTAAAAACGCGGCCGCAATTTAACCATTTCTTATTAGAATATTTATAAAACGTCTCTTCACAAAGAAATTATTTATTTTTGTATTTCTTTGATTTATAAATTCAGGTCCAGTAAAGCAATGTTTGCTAACCGTATCTCGTACTGGCTGAACGCCAAGGGTCCTTCAATGGCCATTGATGAGGCATGCTGCAGTTCCACCGCTGCTTTGGAACAGGCATATTGGGGTCTATATCGTGGGGAGTGTGAAGCTGCCATTGTTGGTGGTTGTTATTTATCTCTGCATCCTCAAACATCAGTGCATTATGGAAGGTACATCTTTTTTAAATTCCTTTGTTCTGATCTAATGTAACTATTTTTCGGTACGCCTGATGTTTTATTTTACAGGGTTATAAAATTCTGCAGTGATGGTAATACAAAATCATTTGATGAGGGTGCTGATGGTTGTGCTAAGTCGGAAGCTATAAATGTAATATTTTTACAAAAAGCAAAGGATGCTTTGAGGTAAATTATTACATATTTATACACATCTTATGCTATAAAACTTAAAAGCCCTAACTAACTGCCTTATAGACAACGCACAGCCTAGCTGGTCGTAGAGACTTGAAATTTGGAGGGTGTGTTTTTTTTAATGAGTGGAGGTGTACGAAATATTTTTTTTTTAAATTCAACCCTTAAGGCAGTAAAAAGGAGTAAAACGTACTTTGTTATAACTCAAGAACGGCCGAACCGATTCTAATGACTTTTGAGTTTTTGTATTTGTCTCCGCCTCAAACAGCACATAGCATAATTAAAAAATATATGAAATAAAAAAAATTATACCAAGTTTGATTTTTCAGCTATTTTTAACGCCATCTTTTTTGTTGTTGTCATGACAACAGGAACTAAAATTGAGTTTAGCTAAAGTTGCATAGAGTATATTTTATTTTATTTTACAGTTTTAGGAAAACTTAGAGCTAACAAATAACAATAAAATAATAAATAACATAGTGAAGGCCAATTATGAGTGTTCACAAATAACAGTTTGTTTTTAAAAAAGAACGATGCCGAAGTCTCAATCTATACTAATATAATAAAGCTGAAGAGTTTGTTCCTTTGTTTAGTTGAACATGCTAATCGAAACGCTTAGGAGGTTTGAATTGAAAAAAAAAATGTTTAATAGCCTATTTATCGAGAAAGGTTATAGGCTATCATCACGCTACTACCCAGGGAAGCGAAGCAGTAATCATATATGTCAACAAATCGGGCAAATTTCCATACAATATTGCAAAACTAGTGCATGTACGGGTTTTTTTTTTTTTTACGTGCGGAAATCCCTTCGGATACCCCTCCGCTGGCCCAGCGGGGGTGGTTATGTCGTGTCTCGACTAAAACCGCACGGTGTCCTCCCCAAGTGTCCGTTGCCGGGCACCCCGGGTAAGCCCTCGAAAGGATAACCCCAGGGTTGCCGGCGGACCTTGGCCGCCACCGCGGCCTCGCCTGGTGGGGTCGGGTTTTATCCCGCTTCGGTGAGTTGGCAGGCGTGTGTAGGGCACACACGACACGCCACCGCCACGGCCTGCTTCTGTAGGGACGGCGAGTCGGCCAACTGCCGTCCTCAGGCCCCGATCATGGAGGTCGGTAGTCCCGGGCGTAGATGAGTCTGCGGCGTCCTCGCCGCAGACTGCGGAACTCGGGGGGCAGGGTTCTCTCCCGCTCCCTCTCCGCCGTCTCTTTCGCGCGCATTACCTGCTCGCAGAAAGAGGCGGCGGCGTGCCACTTGATCCCGTCGGAGACCACGGCCCTCACCATGGTCTCCAACGAGAGAACATCCACGCCCAGGACCGCAACGAGATCCCGGCGTTGACTCGCCCACGCAGGGCACTCCACCAAGGTGTGGAGCGCCGTGTCTTCGCCAGGATCCTCGCAGTGCTGGCACTGCGGCGTTTTCTCCCGGTGGATGCGCCACAGATACTTACCGAAACACCCGTGTCCCAACCATCTGGCACATCCGGTAGGAGAGGTCCCCATGGTCCCTCTCCAACCACTCCTTCATGATCGGTCTCACCGCCGCAATGGTGGATTCCCCCCACCTTGGGTGCTCCAGTCGCACCCTCCATGTCTCCATGAGGTCCTGGCGGAGCAGGGACCGCTGAGCCCTGATTTCTCGGGACTCCGGCCTATGACCCCGCTCCAGCGCCTCCTTGCGCCACTGGTACAGCAGCGCAAGGGCTCTCGCTTCCAGGTCCCATGGAGGGGTCCCGGCTAGGAGACATGCCGCCTCGACGGAGATCGTGCGATACCCCCTGATGACTCTGACGGCCATCGCCTTTAACGGGCTGTTTAGAACAGCCACGTTGCGGGCCGCCAGAGTTTCCGCCCATACGGGGGCCCCGTATAGGGCCATGCTTCGCACGATCCCCAGGTACAGTCTCCTAGTGGGGGCGTTGGGTCCATTAACGTTGGGCATCAGCCGCGATAGCGCGGCCGCAGCCCCCCTCAGTTTCGGGACCAGACTTCGGAGATGAGGTCCGAAGTCCCATCGGCTATCGAGTACGAGCCCAAGGTACTTCATCGTAGGCTCGATGCCGATGCTTACGCCCCCTACGGTTTTGCTGGTTCCCGCAGGTGGCCCCCTCCGAGGCCCGTAAAAACACATAGCCTCGGATTTGTGGAGTGCCACCTCGAGTCCCAGCCACCGTATTCAACCCACGACTTGAGCAACCCCTGCCGTGGCCTTCAGTGTCGCGCTTCGGTAGGTTGCTCCCCGTGCTATAACGAGGGTGTCGTCAGCATAGCACACTATGCTGACACCCTCGAGCAACGTACCGCGCAGCACCCAGTCGTATCCGATGTTCCACAGGAGTGGCCCTAGGACCGACCCCTGCGGAACACCGCACGACACTTCTCGCCGCCCTGGCCCTAGCCAGCTCGGGTAAACTATGGCCCTCTCGGAAAGGTATGCCTCGACAATGCGGTGGAGGTAAGGAGGCACTCCGTGATACGCGAGCGCCTCCCTACCGCAGCTCCAGGGTAGGGTGTTGAAGGCGTTGGCGATGTCGAGAGACACCGCCACCACCACCCCACCCCGCGAGACTACTTCCTCCGCCAGGCACCTAACGCGCATGATCGCTTCCACGGTAGAGCGCCCCCGGCGGAAACCGAACTGGTTGTCCGCCAGATCTGGCCCCACGTTCGTGAGATGCTCGACGAGGCGCTCTGCAATAATCCGCTCAAAGAGCTTGCACACCTCGTCGAGCAACACGATCGGCCGGTAACCGGATGGCTGATCCGCCGGCCGCCCCGCCTTCCGGATAAGGACCAGTTTCCCCGTCTTCCACGCCTTTGGAAACTGGCCCCTTTCGAGGCATGCGCTAAAGAGTGCTACCAGTCGAGGCCCTAGTTTCTCAAGGGCCAGGACCCATGCTCGGCCTGGAATGCCGTCGGGTCCGGGGGCAGTGCATTTCCGGGCTTTAAGCCGGAGCACTGCTACCCCCAGTTCACTCTCCCTGACTTCGGGCACATCGCTCTCGCTATTATCAGCGTCAGGCGCCTGAGGCGGAGCCATACGCGGAGGAACATGCTCCTCCGCTCTCGCTGGGAACAAGGAGCCCAGTATCCCCTCCAGCCGCTCCGGCTGGAGGCTCTGGGTCAGTAGGGGCGCCCTTGGGCGGATTTTGCCCCTGACCGCAAGGTAAGGGCGCCCCCATGGGTTCTGCTCCAGAGACTCCAGCAGCTCTTCGCGGGCCCGCTGTTTGGCCTGCTTAATGGCTACCTGGAGGGTCCTCTTGGCCCCCTTGTACGCCTCATATAGCTCCGCCTCTCGGGCTGCCGCATCGTCTGGGCGGCGACGCCTCCGGCGAAACCTAGTGTACTGGCGGCGAGCGGTCACGCATGCTGCTCGCAGCTGTGCGATCTCCGCTGACCACCAGTACACCTGTTTCTTTGCCGGGCTGGGCTTAACCTTAGGCATCGCCGCATCGCAGATGTGCGACATGGCTCTCCTGAACCATTCGGCCTCTGCGTCGACATCGGCAGGCCTGGCCGGTGACGGAATCCAGGCCTGCACAATAGATGCCTCCAGGAGAGCCTCCCGATCCAGGCGTCTGAGCGCCCAACGTGGATCCGGGGGGTTCGCTATAGTCGGCGGTAGGTTAGGTGGAGGGGAGACGTTGGGAACGAATGTACCTGTGGTCCGATGACGTCTCCTCCTCCTCCACCACGCGCCAACCCTGGACGCGGCGGGCGAGAGCATCCACGACCGAACTGAGCCCCCGCCGCTCCCAGGTGGCGACACTCCCCCGGTTGAGGACCTCTAGGCCACGGGTGTTGGCCCAGTCCTCCAGAACTCGCCCCTTGGCATTGGTTTCCCGGGAGCCCCATGCCAGAGACCAGGCGTTGAAGTCTCCCAGGACCAAGACAGGGCGAGGACGGCACGCAGCGAGAACGATGTCCAGTCCTGCGAGCCATAGCTCAAGCTCATACTGGTCAAGGCTTGGCGAGAAGTAGACGGCCACGACAGCCAAACCCTCATAGTCCGCCGCGACACAGCCTCGGCCCCTTGCAATGACTGCAAGGCGCGAGGTGTCCGCGGCGGAACCCCCGAAGACGGTCGCTACGCCGTCCAGGTCCACCGGGCTTCCGGGGTGGACCCAGTACGGCTCAGCGACCACGACCACATTGATAGACCACTCCACGATGCTCTGGTACAGAAGATCCTGAGCACCGGAGTGCATGTACGGGTTAAATAAGTGTCACGGGAGATCAAAGTATGTCACGGGTGAAGGCGAAGAAATTGGTCGCTTCTCAGCTTAATTTACGTAGTAACTAAACTATTTAATAATCTGTGGCTTAATGCTGTGATGCATTGTTCCATGAGAGACGCATTGGTGATTGCGCCGTATCCAGCGGATAGAACATCGGCGCATATTGAATCTAATTTCAATAATTATTTAACTTATGCTACAATACTAATAAATTAAGCAGAGTGCATCGGTACACCGATAGAAAATGCGTACTTTGTATTAGGTATATTACACATTAAGCCTCCGATGTATGAATGGAATGTTACGACTATTAAGAGAAACGAAAAATCAGGAGTATCAGTTCGTAATTTGCGGTGACGCTTACAAAGGCTATTTTTAAAGCTAAAGAGCTTGGTTTCGAATTCGTCTGCGTTCGAAATAGACGTGGGTATGTGCGTAGGGTTGAGGGAACTGAACAAGTATTTATTAAGAACATTGAAGCTTTATCTAAGTTGCATTAGGGTACGTTTAACTGATTGTACAAAAAAAACATTCACTACCTTAAACACGAATCTTTCACCGAAATCTATGTTGTTGTAATTATGATGTCATTACCTTAACGGAATCATGGTTACGGGACCATATATTATACTGAATACTGAACTTTTTGATGCAAGATAGCCTTTGGGAGGAATAGGGATCTTGGGTTGTGGGACAAAAAGGATGGTGGAGGAATATTGGTGGCTGTATTAAAAGTACACAACCCCCGGCGTAGAAAACAGTGGGAAACTAAATGTGGAGGAGGAATTGTTACCCATAGGTGGTACCTTTTTTTTTTTTTTTTTTTTATCGTGCGGAAATCCCTTCGGATACCCCCCCGCCGGCCAGCGGGGGCTGTTATGTCGGGCTTGCACCGACTAAAACCGCACGCCGTCTCTGGTCTTCAGACGCCGGGGTGTAAGGTTACCCATAGAGCATACCCCTCGCACCCCGGCTGACCCTGGGCCATCTCACCACTAACAGCATCGCTCATCCTGTCTCCTCTGAAAGCAGAGGAGTACGGAGAGCGATGTGTTCCCGCCACGTTGGGTATTGGCCGACGATCAATGCCAACCCTATGAAGGGGTGAAGGGGAAGCCATTGACCGCCGCCCAGGGTGTACCGGCCGCTCCGATTCCGTTCCCCCCGGACTGCAGCGGGATCGGAATCGGAGCGACACTCGAGGAGGTTACCCAACACACACCCCCCCATAGGTGGTACCTATGGGTAACAATTAAAAACACTGATGGAAGTAAGTCCATCATTCTGGCTTTGGCGCGGCGGGTAGTTGACCGATACTAGCCAACGCGACCACATATACGTTTGCGACCCCGAAAGCAACAAAAATCTTCTTCTAGTTTTTCTTTTACGGATTTCCTGGATCCAGCGCCACCCATCGCCTACAAACTGGTCCTTCGGCCGGATCACCCAGTAGATCACCGTAGAGGAATAAAGGAATGTTCAGCACATCCCCACGCACAATGGTGAAGACGCGTGGAACTCTCGCAAGAGAAGCGCTGGTACAAACCACTAAAGAAAAAAGTGATGTGCTTTCACGTAAAGTGCAATCGGAAATAGTGGTTCCGAAAAATGAGTTGAAAAACATCGTCAACCAGATACCTAAAAAGAGGGTAGCTTGAAAGTGGAACTTGCTGGTGCTGCATCGTTACGTTCGAAGAGAAGTTCCACTAGATCCTCTGTATCAGCACGTAGGAAAAAACTTGCCTACATGAAACTACATTCCCTCGCCATCGATCATTTGCAACTGGTAAGCCATGTGTTATGACACTGGCGGGCGAGCCATCGTCGGCCGCCGCCACCCGTACCGTCGCACCCCTCTCCGCCGCCATGCCCGTGAGTAGTCTACTCACACAGCGGGAGAGGCACACATGCGTCTACCACATTGCAGCAACAAAGGAATTGTAAAGGTAATGCACACATTAACATAATTGATAACGCAGAATGTTTACAATTACACGAGTTAGTACGACGATTATTAGCATTTGAGGCAATTGGGGTTAATTGTAAGCCACGAGTTAATAAGAATGACCTTTACGCGATCGACTGTATAGAAAAATCTGCTTAGTTAGTAAATGGATACTTGGAGGTTTGTTTACCTTGGAAGAGTGAACTTGTAATGCCGAATAGTTTTCACAATGCATACAAAAGATGTTTAGGCGTCGAGCGAAAAATGCATTTAGATGAGAGTTATGCCTCAAGATATAAAGAACGAATTAATCATTTGTTTGAAAATAATTATGCTCGAAAACTGACCGAAAATGAAATTTCTACACATAGAAAGCACATTTGGTATTTACCGCATTTCGTAGTAGATAATCCTAATAAGAAGAAATTGAGATTAGTTTTTGATGCCGCGGCTGCCACCGAAGGTCTTTCACTAAATGATTTCCTATTGCAGGGTCCAGATTTATTACAGTCTTTATTAGGTATATTGCTGAGATTCCGAGAAAAGCCTGTCGCGTTTATAGGTGACATTAAAGATATGTTTCTTCGAGTAAAAATAAAAGAAGAAGACCAGCATGCCTTTCGTTTCTTATGACAAGAAAATAATAAATGCAATGTTGATACTTACGTCATGACTTCTCTAATATTTGGTGCAAACTGCTCGCCGTTTATAGCGCAATATATTAAAAATAAAAATGCCCTGAGATTCCAAAATGAGATGCCTGAAGCCACTGCAGCTATCCTGAAATCTCATTACATGGACGATTATATAGAATCTGTGGACGATGAACAAACGGCCGTGAAATTAATAAAAGAAGTTTCGAAGATTCATAGTGAAGGTGGATTTGAAATTAGAAACTGGACATCTAATAAACCAGAAGTATTGAAGTGCACGTCAAATGAAACAATAAGCGATAAGGCCATAAGAATGAAAACCGGCTGTGACGATTTACCCGAACGTACTCTCGGGCTGCTGTGGTTCCCATTGTGTGACACGTTTGGTTTCGATCTATCGTTCAAGCGTATTCCGGAAGAAATCCTAAACTCACGGAAAATACCTACCAAGTGGAGTGTACCACTACTAAGTTTTAGCTAGTGTAGGAATCGCTACGAGTACGTATGCCGAACATTTGACAGCCAGTATAAAAGTGCCTATTCGCATAATCATAAAAGCGTTCAATCCTGTTCATGGTAGTTATTTATCTAGGCGCTGCGAGTATCGCGCCGAGGGTTTGTCGTGTTCTGGTGAGGTTTCATACTATTTCGGAGTATTAAATGTAATATAATACAATTTAAGTTATAATTTTAATGTATCTGATATTGTTCGTTCTGGAACCCAGTCCCCCAAATGGCTGGTATCTAAGTTCGCAAATATGTGAATAAAAAAAAAAGAACGTTTCTGAAGGATGGCAAGGACGGAGGTGATTGGAGACTGATCGTCGGTGGAGCTCGCCAACATGATTTTGGGTTGAGTGAGAATTCTGATGGCGGATTAGCTGAGGAAGCATCCACTTTCATCATGGCGTGTGTTTGACGCGTCTGGCGTCGCCACCCACCCTACGCGTCGCATCTGCGTCGCGCATCGAGCGATGGGGCCATTTTGGATCCGTCGCATGCGGCGTGATTGTCCCATCGGCTGAGGGGTTACAGGATGGCCGCGGACGCGACGGCCACGTTCGGGTTCCCCATGGGGGATCGAACGATGCCGAGACCTCCAGCTAGAGCGCTTGAGCGTCCTTAACAGCGTCGAGTTGTTCATCACTTCTTCACGGGACGACTGCGTGAGTTAATATTTTAGTTTACTATTGGATCCAATAGGACGTTATGTGTGGGCTCCACTAATATTAGGAGTGCGTGACCGTTCCAACGAACTATTGCGTATATTAATCGCGCGGCATTAAGTGCGACATGTACTTTTAGTGAACTTTTCTTACAATATGTTCTTGTGTAAATAAAATAAGCATGGTATAGAGATTCCCTATGTTTAATTTCGTTCAACCCTCATAGACAATCCATGTGCTATGCTCCAAGAGGTCCTTGAACTAATAGTTCAATGCAGACTGCCGAGAGTACCTATCCGGCCAATTTCCGTATTAAATAGTAAGTATTTTGTAGCATAATCTTAATCATTTAATCTTCTACCATTCCAATACTCCACCCTTTTTATACGCTACACAAAAGAGAACTGCTTCGCATAGTTATGTCTATCTTTGACGTTTTTGGGTTCCTCGCACCATTTACGGTTAGAGCCAAAATAGTGCTGCAAAATGTATGTAAAATGAATATTAAATGGGATGAGGCGATACCTGAAACAGAAAATAAGGTTATACAGGACTGGTTTATCGGACTACGGCATCTTCAACGCTTGCGTTATATCTAGGTATGCCCTAGATATAACTTTTATACAAAGAAAGAAATAGATAACATAAGAGTGAAAGAGACTACTATCGATTTACATGTGTTCTGCGACGCTTCCCCTACCGCCTACGTTGCCGTCGCCTATTACAGGGAAACAACGAACACAGGTGATATACGCATCTCATTCATCGCTTGCAAGTATCGAGTCTCGCCGATTCATAAATATATCACTGTGCCTAAACTTGAGCTACAAGCAGCAGTCTGAAACGCTGAAACAATAACGCGCGAGAACCGGTTAGTTATCAACAAAAGGTACTTCTGGATGGATTCGTTAATAGTATTGCATCAAATCAAGAACGACACTCGCAATTATAAAGTGTTCGTGGCTAATAGATTAGGAGAAATTGACGAGTTATCTCAGTCGCATGAATGGAACTATGTACCTACCGATATGAATATAGCCGAAAAAGCTACTAAATTAAATACGTACGAATTAACCGACGACTGCGAATGGTTCCGGGGTCCACGATTCCTATACACGATGCCCGATTATTGGCCGAAATATGAACCTGAAAAACAAAAAATTAATACACAATTATTACAAGTCAATATATTACATAATATTGAAAGTACTGACTTAACTGTTCCTGATGCAACGAAATTTTCTTCTTGGCTTCGATTAGTGAGAAGTACGGCAAATGTATTGTTGTTTATAAAGAAGTGAAGACAGCCCCGGAAAGCTGAAATCAACCCCGAAATAATGCATCACGCTGAAAGTCTGATTTTACGTCAAGCCCAGCTGCAATCATTCGCAGAAGAACTTCACATGCTGAAAAATAAAAAGTCTATTGACTCAAACAGTAGGCTGCGTACCTTAACGCCGTATATTGATGAACGGGGACTGCTGCGCGTCGGTGGGCGACTTGAGGTGTTGTTCGACGTTGAACGTAACATGAAAAATCCCGTAATATTGGACGGCCGCCATCCAACTGCAAAATTAATCGTGAAATATTATCATGAGATGGCTGCACACGGGAGCAATGAAATGGTAGTCAATGAGATACGTCAAAAGTACTGGTTACTTCACTTACGCCCTACTGTGCGCACAGTGGCCTCGCACTGCTTGGTCTGCCGAATCAGGAAGGCCAAACCTTCGAACCCTAGACTGGGAGATCTTCCGGTAGCAAGACTCGCACATCATCAACGAGCTTTCACATTTTGTGGAGTCGATCTATTCGGCCCGATGGAGGTTGTCGTCGGTCGCCGCCGAGAAAAAAGGTACGGTGTGTTGTTCACCTGTTTGACCTTAAGGGCGGTTCACATTGAGGTAGTTGTACCGGGGGTGCTTGGTTGGGGACCTCCACGCGGTGCACCCTGGGCAACGGAGACGGCAGCGCCTCTCTCCTAGGGTGGGAGAGACGCTGCCGCCTACGGCCAACTCCGACCGAGGCGAGGACGGCCCTGTTGAGGGCTGTTCGGAAGCTTTCCACGTGTCCCTCTGATTAGCAGAGGGCACAGTGGAGAGCAAGTAAGGGGGCCATCTCGAAACCGGAGATGGCCCAGGGTCAGTCGGGGTGCGAGGGATATGCTCTATGGGTAACCTTACACCCCGGCGTCTTAAGACCCGAGACGGCGTGCGGTTTTAGTCGGTGCAAGCCCGACATAACCGCCCCCGCTGGAGACCCTCCGCTCTCCAACGGGGGCGGTATCCGAAGGGATTTCCGCACGAAAAAAAAAAAAAAAAAAAAGGTAGTTGTACCGAGTACCGAGCTGAAAAGGGCCTTACAGGAAATAAATCAGTCTGAGATGAAAAACGAACTGATCAATAAAGGTATTGTTTGGCAATTTATCACACCTGGAAGTCCTCACATGGGAGGTACTTGGGAACGGCTGATTCGGAGTGTAAAAACGGGACTTAGGGCTATCCTGAAAGAACGAGCGCCCAGAGAGGAGGTTTTGAGTACCCTTCTGGTTGAAATTGAAAATATGGTGAACAGTCGCCCGCTAAGTCACGTGTCCGTCGACCATAAGTACCCAGAGGCTCTCACTCCCAACCATTTCCTCATTGGGTCATCATCTAACCTACCTGTGCCTGGGGAATTCACAGATTGTGACCTGTACAGAAAGAAGCAGTGGAGAATAGCCCAGCGTCTTACGGATATGTTTTGGAAGCGCTGGGTTCGTGAGGTCCCGCCTACCCTCTTACCGCGTCAGAAGTGGCACCAAGAGGGACATAACCTGAAAAAAAGGAGACGTCGTAGTTATTGTGGATCCCACCTTGCCCCGTAATATCTGGCCAAGGGGCCTAGTTGGGAGGTCCATCCTGGAGCTGATGGTCGTGTGCGCATTTCCGAGATTAAAACCCAGACCGGTGTACTTACCAGACCCGCTACTCGTTTAGCCGTGCTGCCTACTGCTAGTGGTGATCGTCCTTGACGGACAATGGGGCGGAGAGTGTTGACGACGCGTATAGGATCTTGTGTCTGTGGCGATAGGCTACGGCGATCACTTAGTCGAGTTTTAGTCGAGACACGACAAAACCACCCCCGCTGGCCGGCGGGGGGCTATCTTTCCGCACGTAAAAAAAAAAAAACAAAAAAAAAAAGGCGATCACTTACCATCAGGTGAAACTGTCTGTTATTTTTTGCTTCATAACTTCCTTTTACAATGTACATATATAAAATACACCTTACATATACACCCTTTATTAAACCCTTTGTACATGTTTGCATAATTAATGTACCTGTGTGCGTGAATAAATGCGCTGTAGGGGCAGCGCGTATGTGTGCTCGCACTTTGCGGCGGGTAGTTGACCGATACTAGCCAACGCGACCACATATACGTTTGCAACCCCGAAAGCAATAAAAGTCTTCTTTTAGTTTTCTTTTACGGATTTCCTGGATCCAGCGCCACCCATCGCCTACACACATATTAAACAAATAATGATTAATGTTATTAATAATTGCAATATTATGTATTAATATATTTGTCTATTTCTTAGAATATATGCTGAGCTTTTATACGTTCAGACTGAGTTTACAAATGTGCCGAAAACAGAAGTTGGTCCAAAATATGGATTCTACAGAGACGTCAGTAGTACAACTAATTTCCTTAAAAACTTCTACCAAAAGGTAGGGGTTTCACCGCAAGCTATTGAATTTGTTGAAGGTTTTGGTTCTGGTTAGTATTCTGGTTAACAATTAAAGGGGTTTAAAGCGTACTTTGGAAATATAGCAACTACTTATTTGTTTGTTACAGCTTCACCAGAAGCAGACCAGGTTGAGTTACAAGCTATCGAAGAAGTATTTTGTAAGTGTAGAGATGAGCCACTTTTGATCGGCAGTGTCATGTCTAACATCGGATATGGTGAAGCTGCTTCCGGTATATCTGCCATAACAAAGGTATTTTTTTTTTTCTTTTAACGTGCGGAAATCCCTTCGGATACCACCCCGCCGGCCAGCGGGGGTGGTTATGTCGTGTCTCGACTAAAACCGCACGGTGTCCTCCCAAGTGTCCGTTGCCGGGCACCCCGGGTAAGCCCTCGAAAGGATAACCCCAGGGTTGCCGGCGGACTTTAACAAAGGTATATTATAACAATCCGTCCCGGGACCAGTCCCGTCCTGGATGTTCACTGTTTCCGAGTTAAATCTGTAGGAAAAGATAACATACTAATTGCTTTCATTAAACTAATGTGACGGAGTAATCTTAAAATAATATTTAAAAATAATTGTAACATTATTCATTGTTTCCGTAGTTCGTAAGAATTACGGTAGATGGCTCCAGAGGCGCCCCAAGGCGTAATGTATCGGAGAATTTCGAATATCTAGGACAGGTCCAGGTAGCTCAGTGGATCAGAGTATTCCCCCTGTAAGGGACTAGTCGCGGGTTTATGTCCCGTCCGGGATATTCACTTTATCCGTGTTTAATTTATAGATCACGTTCTATCCAAAATCTGAATTAGTGAAACTTCTGTAGGTGCTGCTAGGTTACCACAACGGTCAATTGGCTGCTAACTTGCATTGTAAACAACCCCGAAAAGACATAGCGGCGCTGTGCGATGGGCGTATGCAGGTCATAAAAGAACATCAGCATTTTGACCGTACTTATGTCGCAGTAAATGGCATGTCAGTTACCGGTGTGAACTCCCACGTGTTACTGCATGGATGCTATAAGCCTAAGGTAAGAATAAATAAGCTTGTCAAAAGTACTAGTCGGACTCGCGCGCCGAGAATTCCGTTCACAACTGTATTGAGGGACAATTTAATATTGCTGTTGGAAAACTGCCGTGCCCCTATATGAACAAAGGTGGAGTGAGCTATACTTGGAGTGGCTTCTTTGAAGGATAAAATTCAAAATTATGTCGTCTAACAAATAACTAAAGTAGCCTTTATAGGTAGCAGAATATATAAACTAAAATGACAATGGGGTGGCCGTGAATCGGTAAACGAAAGGTGGGGATGCCCCCAGTCAGTTGAACTGGCGACATGAAAGTTGCTGAATTAGACTGAAGGCGGTAAAATTGAAATTAAAACAAAAAAAAAAATTACGGACAAGCTGATGGACAACGAAGTGATACTATAATTGTTCTTTTTTTAATTTTGAGGTACAGGACGCTGAAACAGAGCTTACAAGTTTCGGATTTTAAGAGAATACTGCACAAAGAGGCTATTACTAATCTTAATAACCTTACAGAATCTTAACCGCTACACTACCAGTATACCATACTTAGTTACTATATCGGGTAGACATGAAGAAGCTGTAAACTACGTGTTTGAAGTTTTGAAATCAAACCCAATAGATCCTGAGCAGTTAGCATTGTTACACAACATTCATAGCATGAGCATATCAGGACATCTGGGCAGAGGATTTACGATTCTCCGTAAGTTATACATAATTGTATCATGCTACTAATAAAATAAGAGAGAACCCACTAGACCCCTGAAATTCACACCCTATACCCGCACTCGTCCCCTCAAATGCTTGAGGTTCCCATTCGTCCCCTGGTCTGTTATTTATATTTAAAATCATTTAAGTATATCTGGGTGCATGGCAGTGCCCCCGCCTAGACGAGACTGAAAGCGCAAGGCATTTTTTTTTGTACGTGCGGAAATCCCTTCGAATACCCCCCGCCGGCCAGCGGGGATGGTTATGTCGTGTATCAACTAAAACCGCACGGTGTCCTCCCCAAGTGTCCGTTGCCGGGCACCCCGGGTAAGCCCTCGAAAGGATAACCCCAGGGTTGCCGGCGGACTTTGGCCGCCACCGCGGCCTCACCTGGTGGGGTCGGGTTTTATCCCGCTTCGGTGAGTTGGCAGGCATGTGTAGGGCACACACGACACGTCTCCGCCACGGCCTGCTTCTGTAAGGTCGGCGAGTCGGCCAACTGCCGTCCTCAGGCCCCGATCATGGAGGTCGGTAGTCCCGGGCGTACATCTCATCATCATCACCATCATCATCGGCAGGCCGGTGACGGAATCCAGGCCTGCACAATGGATGCCTCCAGGAGAGCCTCCCGATCCAGGCGTCTGAGCGCCCAACGTGGATCCGGGGGGTTCGCTATAGTCGGCGGTAGTTTAGGTGGAGGGAAGATGTTGAACCGAATGTACTTATGATCCGACGACGTCTCCTCCTCCTCCACCATGCGCCAACCCTGGACACGGTGGGCGAGAGCAGGGGTCGCGAATGCAACATCCACGACCGAACTGAGCCCCCGTCGCTCTCAGGTGGTGACACTCCCCCGGTTGAGGACCTCTAGGCCACGGGTGTTGGCCCAGTCCTCCAGAACTCGCCCCTTGGTATTGGTTTCCCGGGAGCCCCAAGCCAGAGACCAGGCGTTGAAGTCTCCCAGGACCAAGACAGGGCGAGGACGGCACGCAGCGAGAACGATGTCCAGTCCTGCGAGCCATAGCTCAAGCTCATACTGGTCAAGGCTTGAAGAGAAGTAGACGGCCACGACAGCCAAACCTCATAGTCCGCCGCGACACAGCCTTGGCCCCTTGCAATGACTGCAAAGCGCGAGGTGTCCGCTGCGGAACCCCCGAAGACGGTCGCTACGCCGTCCAGGTCCACCGGGCTTCCGGGGTGGACCCAGTACGGCTCAGCGACCACGACCACATTGATTGACCACTCCACGATGCTCTGGTACAGAAGATCCTGAGCACCGGTGCAGTGGTTTATGTTCACCTGCAGGATGCGAATTGGTGTGTCCATTAATGGACGTCCATCTCCGCATCCCGCCGCGAATGTGGCCGCTCCTGAGCGGCACCCCCGCTACCCGATGCGGATGAACGGGGCTTTGGCCTCGAGGCGGCGCAGGTTCTGCTGTCCGCCCGGTGCTCCGCCGCTTTGCCCTCCGCTACGCATTTGTAGCACCGCGGCGGAGCATCACAAGCACTTGCCTTGTACCCGGGCTGACTACAGCGGAAGCACCGATCCCCCACGGTGTCTCCCGCTGTGCACTGCACTCCCAGAAGCGCAAGGCATTACCTACCTTTTCTCAAAGCGTTTTATCGTATTTTTTACCATTATTAAGACTTACTTGAGACCATATTCTATCTGGACAATGCTAGAAAGTTCAAATTCGCAGGAAATGATATCAATAAAGTACTTATTAAACATACCAAATTTCAAATGTATAACTGTTGATAATGATGACTGATCGACCCCAACTGAGCTGGGAAAAGGCTCTGAGGATGAGATAACAGCCTCACACACAGTATCACTGACTGCTTGATACAAAATCTCAACAAATTAGGTCAAACAAAACAAAGAACTGAACAAAATCATTGTTCTGTATGTGCTTCAAGTAAGTAAGCTATTCAGAAACCTATAGTTACGCAATCATCCAAAGTCGCATCCTTGCCGGATCGCCAGTTCCCTCTCAGACCACATGATTTTCAACTCAATCCGACGCCCGAGCCGAGTACAATATCGCGTGCTCATGGACTACTGTTTCCACTATATACCAATTTCCACTCAGCTACGGCTAAAATTAACCACTATGAATGTGCGGACAATCTGGTGCCAACTTAGTCAAACTGTGTAGCTAACTTTTGAACTCTTACTGTAGGTTCTCCTCAGTTTTGTCAGGGCAGGGATACTCTGATCATGCCATTCACCTATCAAGAGCGTACTTCTAAGTTAGGCGAACTTTTTTCAGGGTATAATCATCTTCTATAATCTCTCTAACCTGAAATGTCGTTTCAGGTCACCTATTTTCTGCTTATGTTAATTAAAGTGGTACTGTACTGTTTCCAAATCGACTCTTTATTATGTAAAAATATGGCTGGTTTTCTATCAGAGAACCAAAAGGCACCTGAGTAGGTTCCGTTTTTTTTTTAAATATTTACATCAATTTGACTTCACCTCGCCTGATGGTAAGCTGAAGGTAATTTATTCTAGGTTCAAGTAGGTCCATAAAAATAACATAAATATTACCTGGTCTCCTACTGGGGGACCAATGGAAATTGATGAAGGGGATCGAATCTACAACTTTTATTCCGGGGTAAGAATATTAGGTGACTAGTGGGTTCTGACCCCAAAAATGACTAACGATATAATGAATATCCTACTATCCAATCCTACTAGTCCTATTCTACTAATTCTACTAGTATTATAAATGTGAAAGGTTGTGATGATGTTTGGAGGTTTGTTTGTTACTTAATTACGGTCAAACGGCTGAAAGAATATGGCTGAAATTTGCTACAGGGATGGATCATAGTCCGGAATAACACAGACTACTTTTTATCCCCACCCCTAGGTTGCTGGAACGGGTTCAGAATTCCATGCGGGCGGAGCTGAATGACTAGTTATGAATATTTTTCCAATTCTACAGTTATTTGTTGTCTGGTCACGCACTACAAGCCGAGAAGTTGTGAAAAAACATATAAAACTCTAGCTCAGAGGTTCCCAAACTTATTTTGTCTACTGCCCACTTTGAGACTAAATTAATTTTTAGCGCCTCCATTTTTTCACCTACTTAAAAACCACTATAACTTCAAATTGAATTAATTAATTGTTGTGAGCTATATTAGCGGAAATAAAACATTCATTCTAAAATAGACTTTTACTAGAATCCGCAAGAGTTAACTTGAGACCTGAGCACAGTAGGTAGTACATAACGACGCTCAGGTCTCAAGTTAACTCTTACGGGCTACACCTGCCAATGAGAATGATTATTGAAACGCAACTTTATAGTATTCAGACAGAGTATCTTTTATTCAAAATAAAACAAACATAATCGATTCTTATATAAAAACTAATGTGAAGGATGAATCTGATGCTGTTTAATAAGTTTGTTGCTATCAGGTTCCAATTTACTCAAGTACAGCCGCTAGTCGCCACGTTCGGTAACATGCAAACGATTTCTCTTTTTAGTAAGCAGCGTTGCCACAGCACTAAATCCACGTTCACACAAATATGACGGTGGGAATGCTATCAAGAATCGTTGAACGATTGACCATAATACAATTGCGGGATCGGTTTTTGTAGCCAAAATTCTTGATAGCCATTTTTGAACTTGATTTTTATTTCCTCGTTTCTTGTCAATTATATAAGTTCTTCTTCCAGCTGATGTGAGATTGCTGTGTTGACATTTGAAAACGGATCTAACACCCAGCCTGGTATTTCCAAGTTCAAAATATCCTGGTATCGTTCGGTGAAGTCAATGTGGAGGTTTTCCAAATGTTGGCAGTAGGCAAACAAGTCGTCGTTACTGCAGGATACTGATGAATTCGGAAAATTGTGAAACTCACGTCTGCCTATATTCTTTTTGTGTAGAAGCAGTTTGGCTGCGAAAGCAGCAACGACATTGTTTGTTTTAACTAAATTTAGTTCATCGCCTTGCAGTTGGAGATTCATGTCGTTGAACAATTTATACAGGTCTGTCATGTAAGCTATATCATTATTTGATGTAATGAGCTTGTTACGCAATTCTGTGTCTTTAGTTTCCAAGAACTCTATCACAGAGTCAAACAGGTTGTAAAATCGAGTCAGACAATTGCCTCTTGATAGCCAATGAACCTCAGTATGAAGCAACAAACGGTTGGAATCTTCGTCATTAGTAACACAAAGCTGATGAAATATCTATCATTTAAAGAGCTGGTACGGATTTTATTGACTGCTTTGATGACATGTTGCAGTGATTGAAATAGTCGTTCACTTAAGTTTCTAGCAACCAAATGTTGTCTATGAATAACGCAATGTACAGTAAGTACATCGGGAATTTTATTTTTTAAGTACGCTATGAAGCCTTTATGGCACCCTGTCATAGCCGGAGCGCCATCCGTAGCAACTGATATAATATTTTTCAAGGGAATCTCTTTCTCATCACAAAACTTTTCCAATGTATTGAATATGGTTTCGCCTTTTGTATCGGTCTCTAAATTTCTAGCAAACAATAGTTCATCACATATTTTCTCATGTTTAATAAACCTCACGTAAGACACCAACAATGCTGTAATACTAATGAATATTAGGTAAAGTGGACTCATCGAGCTGAATTGAGAATTGACTAGTCTTCAGATGATTGCACAATGATCCTTCAATGTTTTCAGCCATTTCATCAATTCGTCTTTGCACAGAATTATTACTCAAAGGAATTTTTCGGATAATATCTGCGGCCGGTATATGAAGCACAGTAGTTATTATTTCCTTTATTGCTGGCAAAATTAACTCTTCTCCGATGTTGTGTGGTTTGCCTTTTTGAGCAATTAACAAAGAGATATTGTACGAAGCTCGAAGTCCGTCGTCATCTTGCTTAGCAGCTGCCGAAAATAGTTTTGCTACACTTGGCTGAGTATTATGCTTCATCTCTAGGTCTTGAAAATATGCTACATTCTTGTCTTTCTTATCTGGATGCATTTTATTCAAATGACCTTGCAGTCCTGAAGGCTTCATTGCTTCATTCGATAATGTTTTTAGACATAGAAGGCACTGAGGCGACGATGGGTTTGTGGGATTTTCAATGAATCCGAATTTAATATATTCCACAGAGTATTGCCGTCTCTTCTTTTATACTTCCGACATTGTTTTGTTTTAAGAAATACGTAAGTAAGTGTTGAACTTAAGTACTGCTTATCTATTACGCGCGAAACCGCAAATGAAAATAAAATATATATTCCGTTGTTTATATAGGATTGCATAAGCAGCACGCACCGACAGGAATAAGACAAACATGCATTAACTCGTTTATCTCATTCGACGCTCAATTGTACTCAACAAGTAAGAACAAGTATTCTATGAATCAGCCGATTGATACAGGAATGCACAAATCGGGTTATTTAACAAAAACTTGTTAAAACATGATTGCCCGTGGTCTATTATCTACGAAAATTACCTTTCTAGAAACACTAATAACTATTAAAATGCGAAAGTGTGTCTATTGCCTTTTTATTTGTTTGTTTGTGTCTACTTTCATTTCGAAACGGAGCGACCGATTGACATGATTTTTCTTCTATTTATTGAATAAAACAGGACAGATACATGAACTACGCGGAGATAAATATCGAACCGAGTTTCAGCAATCTCTTAATTAATATTAGTTGATGTTCACAAGTTGTAGCCGAGAGTCGAGAGCTCTGTCGGTGTCTAAGAGTCCTCCTAGCTGGATGCAATTACAAATCGCCCCCCGAAGCCTACACAACGCCCCCATTTTTTTCTGGGTCTCTTACCGCCCCTTAGGCCTGCAGCGCCCACAAGGGGGCGTTATCGCCCACTTTGGGAAACGTTGCAGTCTAGCTGATGCTCGCGACTCCAGCCGAAGAGGTCGTGTATTGTTTTTAGTCATATCTCCGGTTCTACTTAACCGATTGCAATCAATCATGCGATAGAATTGCGAAATTTATTCACAAAAATTATTTTTGTGTTCAGAATCATTCATTTAACAGAACCCAAGTATATTTCTACAAATATCTCCAATGTACAGACACAACGAATTTACAATTTTATAATAGTATTGAAGTTGAATAAAGGGAGGACTGGGACATACAACGTGCATCGAGAGGAGATATTTCCAGTAGTGTAGTACGATAACGGATTAATGGATGGATTGGAATTAAACTATTTAAATACTTCTGTGAATTATTTGTCGACATGAAGATAGTTTATTCTTCTCTGTAATTTACTTTCATGCTTTGCGTTTTCACCTAACTTTAACAAAAATTGAAAAATTAAACACAGTAAAGTTGGTAAAAAAAAAAACAAAATTGTAAAAACACTTTGAGATAAATGAATATTTATTTAATTATTATTTATCTTATTTTTTATACAGTACAAAATTTATAATAGGGCTTGATACAGAGAGGATTGAATTAGCTCCAAGAAAGATATCCTTATATCCATTCACGGTATTTTTATTTTTACAGAAAGAAAGAAAGATAAAATGCTTATTCTGCAATCACTAAACATTTAATAGAAAAACCGGTCCAGTGCGAGTCGGTGCGATTCTAGCTCAACGAGAAGTACCTACACTATAGATTTTACGTCCCTTGCAAGTGTCTTACGGCCAGTCTCAATAATCTACCTACAGTTAAAGGTAGACGCTATCTCAGATAAACATGTCAACATTAATCTGTCTGTAACTGCGGTTTCAATATTATCAAAGTCATTTTCTGCTTAAATTTGTTTATTGAAACAGAATAAATTCCCGATAGATACTAATGGGAGCTATTTTAACTGCTGGTAAAGGATAGATGGATTATTGAAACCGGCCGTTAATATGCTACATAGATGTATTTTTTGATTGCGTTGACTGAGAAGTTTTCACGGCTTCAGGACGTTGCAGACTTGAGTATTGAACATAAAATTTCAACTTGATATGGGCATAGTTTTCGTCAAGAGGAACGGTCTCGAAAATAAGGTCTTGATATAAAGACGGACACAGAAATGTAGTTAAAAATAAGAGTTCCTTTTTTTCTTTGAAATACAACCCTTAAAGTAACTTCGCAAGACAAAAAAAATGGTTTTTGCCTTATAATATTACCAGCTGTCCCCTGCGACTTCGCCCGTGACATAATTCGCTCTCCCGTGGCATATATTAAATCCATACATGCATTAGTTTTCCAATAATGTATGGAAATTTTCCCGATTTGTTGACTTATATGATTACAGCTCCGCTCGGTAGTATCGTGATGATATATAGCCAATAACCTTCCTAAATAAATAGGCTATCCAACACAAAAATATTTTTTCAAATTGAACCAGTAGTTCCTGAAATTAGCGCGTTCAACCAAACAAACAAATAAACTCTTCAGCTTTATAATATATTAGTATTTATATAGATGTAATACTAGTTTGTCTTACGAAGGAGCACTAGAAGTAAGTAAGGTAACAAGCAAATTTAATTTAATTTTAGGGACGAACGAAGAACAAAAAACGGTTAGTGTATGTGAGAAGGTTGACTACTTTAATGACACGAGGCGGCCATTGTGGTTCGTTTACAGCGGTATGGGCTCACAGTGGGCTGGTATGGGCACGCAGCTCATGCGCATACCCATATTTGCAGCTGCTATAGAAAGGTACGTTAAAAATACATACTTCACTCTTTTCAAATCTTATCTATAAAATACGGGAAAATGAAATTTTAACAAAAGAATTATACCGACTTCAAGAAATAGAAAACGATACTGAAAAGTGAAAAATAACTGAGGTTCCAGATTTAATGCAATAAACAAAAGTGTGTGTAAGACTTTTTATTCTTTTATATTTTGTTTATTACTAGCTGCCTTCTTTTCACCCGTTAGACGCCGCTGCCAAGTCCGAAATACGATAATTTAAACAGCTACAATAAAATCAACTAAGGTGTGATGTAGCAGGGACCACCCCTGCTACTGTTCATAATCATATACCCACCTATTACCGGTTTCATTTGGCACCATAGAACTATTATTAAGAGTTCTATGTTTGACACCATCGATGCTAGGGGTTTGTCTCAGTCCAACGCAGAGAAAGAAAGGCGTGATTATATATTGCGTGTGGCGTAAGCGATATACCAAAAGGTGTGAACAAAGGGTTATTCTCTAACAGAAATACTAAAATTTATTATATTGCCTTGAGGTTTTAAGTTTTCACTTTTAGTTATAGTTGGAATTATTTGCTGATATAATGGTGATTGATTGAAAAGAGCGTCTCGCAATAATTGTTGATGTCGTCCCGTGTCCAAAAAGACAATCTCGGGAAAGCTCAAAAAGACAAACAAATAAAATATTTGGACACGAGGTTGTCGACATATGGGATGTGGATTCAGTAATTATTGTTCCGATAGGCGTATTGGTTCACAATAATTGCCACATCTCGATGTACACCCACGTCAACATGTAGGAAATATATCTTAAGGCTCTCACGGTTGTGAAGAGTCTTGGCGTTTAAAAAACCGCGACCTCCACATTTCCGTGGGATATACAGCCTCATTACTGATGAACGTAGGTAGTGCTTTCAATATACAGTCAACAACGTACGGCCTTTTCTATCCAGGCCATCTAATTCGGTCTGAGTCCATCTTAGTATGCCAAAGGAGTCTACTAAGACTCACATGAACCTGATAAGAGACTCTTCAGTACTTTTTTCAGGCGGTCAAAGAAACTATCCCTCAACGTCTGTTTCATGGCAGCCTCAGTAATACCTAACGCTTGTGGCATATATTATTGGTTTCAGTTGCCGAGTGAGATTTCAGTTGTATTGAATCTGAAAGTTCAATTCTTTCAGATTCCACAATGCCACCCTTCATAACATGCGTGACTGCACATTTGTTTACACCAAACTCCATTCTGATCTTAAGTAATTCTACCAGGCGGGAGTCAGTGGCGGCAAACAATTTCAAGTCATCTATGTAAAGAAGATGGGATATAACTTCAACTTCTCTCAGCAACTGATATATTTTGTTGAAAACTTTGAAAATTTTGTTACGAGAATTCCTTTTTTGAAAGGAAAAGGTGTTCTCGTAACAAAATTTTGTTGAAAATACTGAGATTTTGGTTACGAGAACACCTTCTTTGACATTTGGGACATCAACATGAGATCGAGACTAGATTGAGACTGAATTTTGAACATTTTTTATTACGAGAATTGGCCCTCTGCTATACTATTCGAATCGACAGCATTTTGAATGACTTGTGGTGGGCGTCAGTTTTTGGATTTCGCCATAGCTTCTTCTTCTTCTGTCGTATCGATGGCATATCAACTCAATTTTTTTTTCTGACTATACAGTGGGATACATTCAAGTTGATGGTCCCATATAGAAAAAACTTATTTTACTACTGAGTACTTTGTCCCTTATTGCAGATGCCAAATAGTTTTGGATCCCAAAGGAATTAATATTATAAATATTATCACATCAAATGACGAAAGCATCTTTAACAAGATTCTGCACTCGTTTGTTGGAATAGCCGCGATTCAAATTGGGCTTACTGATATTCTCCATGAACTAGGACTCAAGCCAGATGGAATCATTGGTGAGAAAATTACTTATATTTAGACCGAAGCTCAATCCGATATACGGAGAAATTGAGCTCCTGAAGAATCTCTGCTCTAATAAATAAAGTAACATTTGAATTTTCACAGGGCATAGCGTGGGTGAACTAGGGTGCGCTTACGCTGATGGTTGTTTGACTGCGGAGGAAATGATTCTATCTGCCTACTACCGCGGGTTGGTGTCGGTGGAAACTAAGTTCATACACGGGTCTATGGCTGCTATTGGCATGGGCTACGAAGAAGTAAGGCTTAATTAATGCAGTTCTCCTAATACACATTCATAGCTAACATTTAAAGATAACTTTTAGGTTGAAGTTAATAAAGTCATTTGTTCATTGCATTACATACATGATTGTTCTCTTAACCAAAATATTGACACATGAACCCTATACCAATTTTTTAATTTATACATTTAGATATCAAAATTATGTCCTCCGGAGATTGTGGTAGCGTGTCACAATGGGCGCCAGTCCAGCACCGTATCTGGACCTTCGGACGTAATGCGTGAGTTTGTCGCCACGCTGACGGCCAAAGGAATCTTTGCTAAGGAAGTCCCGTGTTCCAACATAGCCTACCACTCGCGTTATATAGCTGATGCTGGTAAGATGCGTATTAAAACTACTAACATATAATTTCACTCTACAAATTTAATTTAAAATGCAAAAAAAAAAAAAACAATGTATCAGTTACAGTTCTACGATAGGTTATAACTGCTGCGGTTTCACGAATAGTCTAGAGTAACAGTTAATTGTGTAAGAAAGGAATAGTAAATTGTTAACCAAGGGCTGTATGACATCAATTGCATACGAGGTTTTTGGCGCCCGAGCGCAGCGAGGGCGCTAATTAGCCCGAGTATGCAATTGATGCTTACACCCGAGGTAAACACTCTGCTTTACATATCGATTGTGAGGTAAGTAAAAAAACAAGAAAGCAGGTTTCTATGAACATTTATTAAAGAGAAACATGATGTGTATTTAATTAAAATTAATAGTAAAATTAGAACAATTTGTAAAAGATATGGTCAAGTTCTTTTTAGGTATATTTACAGTTTGAGTATGAGTTTGTGATGATAAGACTTGAGTTTGAGTGACTTGAGGTTCTTACATCGTAAATGGCGGCAGTTGACTGGTACTATTTTCTTCAGCAAAAAATGGCTCAGATGATGTGCTTTGACGTGGCGATTTCAAGTTTATATTTTTTGTTATTTTAGAAGTAATTTTGCTTTTGTTTTCCACCGAATCTTCGATATAACCTTCGGCCACTTTGCTGGACTTCCAGCCGCCGTGCCTTTTTAACAGAGTGAGGTTGGCGCCAGAACCAGCTAATAGAGTCGCTGATGTTCTGCGAAATCAATGCCCGGTGTATAACTCTACGTTACTCAGTTTTAAATATGTGGCTATTTGCTTTGGCATGCCTGTAAATTTGTTTTTTCCTATTACTTGTCTGTGGCATTTTCCTTTACTGTAATTAAAAAAAAACAAGTTGAATTCCTGAGACGAGCTCAGCCGAATACAAGGGATTTTCGATTTTGCGATTTTCTTTTTTTTGTAATGGTTCACCCCAGCACGAATCTATTACCGAAAACAGCAACTCGATAGCTCATCTTCTTCATACCCAAAACCGTGACAGAAAATTGGCAACGACGACGTCGACGACGACGACTCGATAGCAATAGGGCTTTTCTAAAGAAAATCCCTAAAAAACGATTGGTATCCATGTTTTCAGGCTGAAGAGCTTGATATTTTTCAACATAATTTGCAAACTCTTCATGCACAACAAATGACCGGCAATGCAGTTAGTTATTCAATGGTAATGTTTGCTGATGACACTACGGTTGTATTTGATAAGCCTAATCTCAATTTAATTGAATCTGATATAAATAGCAGTATTTATTCTCTTGCTACTTGGCTTAAAGCGCAAAACTTAAAATTGAATACTGAAAAAACAACAGTAATGAATTTTGGAAGAAATATGAATGAACATTCACACTTAAATATTAAACATAACAATATTACAATACACGAAGCAACAGTTACGAAATTTCTTGGGCTACAGATAGAAAGCACGTTAGAGTGGAAGGAACAAATCGCAAAAATATGCGGAAAATTAAATCAGCATGCATATGCTTTATATATGCTAAATAAAACCGCAAACCAAGATACCGTTCTTACAGCATACCATGGGCTAGTTGCATCCACCTTAAGATACGGGATTATATTCTGGGGGAATGCAGTCGGCAAAGAGTTAGTATTTAAGGCACAGTAACGATGCATCATAGCGATTTGTAACTTACACACTACCGATACTTGTAAGCCACATTTCTTAAGACTGAAATTGTTGACAATGCCATCTATGTATATTTTTGAAATGTGCATGTTTGTAAAACGTAATTGGTCGAAATTCTCACAAGTGACTAGTAGCCGCAGATTAGGAACATTACATGTGGTAGCTTGTAAAACAACTATGTATCAGAAAAGTGTGTTCTGCATGGCACCTACAATTTACAATAAGTTGCCTAAGTCTATTAGCTTGACTTTAGATATACAAGAATTTAAAAACAAATTACTCACATTACTGTTAGAAAAAGCATACTATTCTATTAATGAGTACGTGAATGAGAAATTTTAATATTACTATTATGATTGAGCTTTATTTATTTTTAGATTGACATTATTTTACATTGACATTCGAACTCCTATTATTTAATTATTTTTATTGATGACATTATGGAAATATTAATATTTTACTGTTATTATTGAAATGCATTATTTTTTAATCTAAAATTATTTTACGTTGACATTCAAATCTCCTATTATATTGATGACATTATTATTATTGATGACATTATGGAAATATTAATATTTTTACTGTTTTTGTTGAGGTGCATTATTTTAAATTTGACATTTTATTACTTTGATATTCAAACCTTCTATTATTATCATTTCTCATGACTTTAAATTAGACAAGTTAAAATATGAATAAAGTCACAGATAAAGGTTGTTAATAATTATGAATTGTGATAGAAATAAATCAATAATTGAATGAATGATATGTAGCTACTAACCATATTCTTTAAGTCCAATACTAACCATCCTTTAAATTTAATTTGTACACCATGTTTAATGGTAGGACATAGTGCACTGATATTTGATATTAAGATCTTTTGTAATACCTATGTTTCACAAAATAATACATAAATAAATAAATAAAAAATAAAAAAAATTAGGTTTCGTGTTAGGCAGTTTTATGACTAGTAATTTGTTATGTTTTTCTACATTTACTATTGTCAAGTTTTTCAATTCCACGGTTTTGCAGGCACCCGAGATCCCAAAAATTAGAACAGCTTGTAAAAAAAGACATAAGTTGTATTATATGCACCAAATCCGCATATTATTTTTATGAAATATTTTGGTAACTTATTAAAAAGGTCAAGTAAATACGTACCTTTATTGCTAATAAATCCGGAACTTCATTTAAGACCTTCGATTTCTAGCTTTTAAAGCCGTCAGACTGCCTTTTCAAGAAAGCAGTAAGTTTAGAAAAATCTTTCAAATCCACGTCATGTTTTGTCATCATTGTAGCTTTTAGCATGGAATAAAAGCACCATAAACTGGAAGGTTGTAGCTTCTTAGATAATTCATTAAAATATGATATAAAAACACTTTCAGAAAGAGATTAAACTTTTTTTCTGACCGCCACTTCATAAATTCGTCGTATGCCTTTACATATCTTTCTTTCGAGTTCGGCGGTAATAGATTTTCTAAAACTGTTTTTGCTTCTTCTTTTATAAAATCGGGGGTTAGATCCATCTTCGTCACTTGACATTTTTCAATACTTTTGAGAAAGAACTCAATAACACGAAAAAAATTTACTTTCGCGCCTAGCTAGTCGACTGCCTTTTTAACTCTTCACGATTTTATGGCACGCAAGTGCGTCAAATCGTGCTGGCCAGTTTGATTTTTAAATCGATTTCAACTAACATACGATGTGACTGCGAAACAAATAGTTCGATATTTAAAATAAAATCTTCATAAATTCTAATATAAATTGTCTCGATTCCGATTCAAGTAAATAATCGATACCGAGAAAAAAAAAACTTTAAAAAAATATTCTTCTTGAAGTATGAGTATGACAGTTCTTTTTTCAAATTCCAAAATCTATGCTGTAATGTTAACATTACATGGTAGGTTTTGAAACCTATGCTGTAATGATATCCATACACCCCGGCATTCAGGGAAGTAAGTGACTACTTACAGAGCAAGAGATATGTAAAAGTATATAATGCCTTGTATTTTAAAAATTCCTAGGTTTTCTAGTTCTTATTCTTTTTATAACTTACTCTTGATATTTACTTATATTGTATAGAATGAATAAAATATCAAAGGAATATTGAATATAGGTCCTGGATTGTTAAAATATTTGCAAACTACTATTAGTACTCCTAAAGCACGGAGTGAGCGTTGGCTGTCAACATCAGTTCCGAAAGACAAGTGGAATGAGCCAGAAGCAAAACTGTGTTCAGCAGAGTATCTAACTAACAATTTACTGGTAAGAATACCATATCTTTTTGTAGAAGCCATATACTTTCTTATATTTCTTACCATAGTAAGTAATTGTGTCAATGTATTACTTTTGTAGAATGAGGTGCTTTTCGAGGAGACTTCCCAACTGGTGCCTAATAATGCTGTGTTAGTAGAAATCGCACCACACGGGCTACTCCAAGCGATTCTTAAACGTTCAATGCCAGCCAGCTGTACAAATATTGCGCTCACTAGAAGAAAGCATCCTGATAATTCAATTGTGTTACTTGAAGCTATTGGCAAGTGAGTCTAATACCCTTGTTTTGTAGGTTATAATAATGATAGTAAAATTATGTTCCCATTTACTCATAATAAAATTTCATGTTCCTATAAATACTTATGGGCTTGCACAAAAGGTTTCATCACAATAGAGGAAGCTCGTGAAGTGTATAAAGATAGAAGCCGTGGCGAGCTGTTGTATCTGCCTACCCCGGAGGAAGAGAGGCGCCAGTATATGTATGTATCTAGTCCAGCCATAAGTTTTATTACAAATGAAAATGCATTTTTTTTTAAATGAAGTAATATAATATTATTAAGATTTATACCTACATATTTATTAAAGTCTTTTTGAAGACGGGCAGAGATTGCGCGCGTCTTATCGTTACGGGTAAGGCATTCCACAACCGGACAGCTTGGACAGCAAAAGACTTATCCATGAATCTCGTGGAATGCCCAGGTATTTTCAGCCTCAGATTCTCTGACGATCTCAGGACCCTAGAATGCGAGTCATGAAAGTATTGAAAGCGTTCTTTTAAGTATACTGGAGTTAGAGGATTAAATGAAATGTTATATAATAAACAAGCGTAGTCCAAATATGAATCGTATGCAAAGATTTTGGAGTCTCTCAAGTTTATTAAGTTGGTCTTCAGTGAGATCTGGATAACTGGCATCGGCATAATCAAGGATGGGAAAGAAAAGAGATTGTGCAAGCGCAGTTTTCGTGGCAATGGGTAGAAAATTTTGAAGCCTACGCAAGGACCCCGCTGTGGCAAACATTCTGCGGCTAATCTCTTGGAGCTGAGGGCCCCAAGTCAAACTTCTGTCGATATGTATCCCCAGATTTGTGACTTTTTCACTATATGGTATAATTGTCCCATCACAGGAGATCAAGTCTCCTGTCAAGTAGTGACCAGTCAATTTTAGAAATAACATATGAGCTACCAATAATAATGACCTGGGTCTTAGATGGGTTGACTTTCAGACCATCCGATTTACTCCAGTTGCATATTTGGACCATGTCCCTATTGATGCTAATGGCACCCGTCAGTTTATCTGGAGTAACTCTCGAGTATATCTGAAGAACATCTGCGTATAGGTGGTAGGAAGAAGTGAGATGATCTGAGATGGAGTTTATGAAAATAGCGAAGAGTAAGAATAAAAATATATTTTATTCGAAATGGCCACCTTTGGCTTTTATACAGAGCTTTAATCTGTTTGACCACGAATCTATGGATTTACGCACTGTTTCCAAGGGAAATTTTACCACTGCTTGCTCCAAAGATTTTTTAAGAGACTCAATGTCGCCATGTCGTTTAAAGCAGGCCATGTCCTCTAAAACTGACCATAATTTGTAGTCTAAAGGGTTGAGATCTCGGCTAGATGAGGGCCAGTCTTCAGCTCTTATAAAGTCCGGAACGTTGGTTTCTAGCCAGGCTTGGGTAGTTCGTGCCTTTTGACCAGGAGCAGAGTCCTGCTGGAAAGTCCACGGTATATTTTTAAAAAGTGTATTGTTGAGAGGTTTCAGAACATGATCCAAGACAGTATCTTGATACACTTTGGCTGAAGTTTTTACTCCTTTTTTCACAAAAATGTAGGTTTGTGACTCCCTGATAAGACACGCCCCACCAAACCATCACTGACGCAGGATGATGAACATCTCAACAAATATGATTGACTTCTAAACAACTGCATTAGATTCGTTTTCCAATACAATATGTACTCCTTTGGAATGAGTTACCTCTTGAAATCAGGAAGGCCACCAGCAGTCATGTGTTCAAGGCTAAAGTTCGCCAATTACTTCTCGACAAACTGGCAGAACCATCATGGCAAATGAAATGGCAAATTTGTTATGTATTGTGTATTATTATGTATATGGTATATTTATTTATCTATATGAATAGATACTGATACATACTACTGTAGTGTAGGTATGATATTACTATACAGTATTATATTTGTAGTTGTATTTAATCAATAATTGTTGCTCTCAATAATGCACCTACTAAGTTTCTCTCTGCACCACCTTTGGTTGACTGGTAGAGAATGCCTGTGGCATTAAGTCCGCCTATGTACTTGTGCATAAAGTTCAATAAATAATTAAATAAATAAAGGATGACCACGTTGTACCTTTCCGATCACTTGAGCAGCTTCCTTAGAACTGTGAGCGTACACTTTATCATTTTGCTTATTGTAGTTTTCTTCAATCGTGCAAATTTTTTCATCGATAAAGAGGATATTTTTGTGCCTTTCACCTGCGTATCGCGACAGAAGTCGCTTTGATCGATCCACTCTCTTTAATCGTAAAGATTAATTTAGGGCATGTCCTGTATATCGACGATAAGCACCGAGCTTCAGGTCTAGTTTTATAAAACGTGACAGAGACCTAGCGGAAATCTTCATTTCTCGCGATAAGATTTTTGCTTCCTTATGGGGTTTCGACGAATTCTGGCTTTAACAGCATTAATAGATTTTGTAGTTCTAACTACACGCGGCCGCCACAATTTTTTCTGGTCTTCGACAGACGAAGTGTTGTTGTATCTATTGATAGTACGATATACGAACATTCGGCTGACACCAAGTTTTTGAAGTGTCTGGAATATAACCGACGGCACCATACCCACTTTGTGCAAGGCGATCACTGCGATCCTATTTTCTTTAACACCCCATTCCATATTGTAATTCGATAATGAACACGAAAATATATGAGAAATGGCACGAAATCGAAAGAAGTTTTTAAAATAATATACGTGTTCCAAATTCAAAATAATTTAAATGTTCAAAAAGAAAGAAAAGTTTTGATGTAACAGTATTTATGGCCAGACTAGTTATATACATAATGTATGCATGTAAATTCTTGATTATAATCATACCGTCAATCTTTTTTTTACCTTGGTAAGCAGCCTAAAATAAGCACTCAGTCCTTTTCATATTTGATTATGGTTTCAGGTTGCATTTGAAGGGCTACAATCCTAATGTTCAGGTTTTGTACCCAAAAGTCAGCATGCCAGTTTCCTCTGGTACGCCGTTCCTATCTCACTTAGTCAAATGGGCTCATGGTGAAAAATGGTACGAGTATCATGATTTTTAAAATTCATTTTTGTAGCTATAGCTTATAGTCTTTGTGATAATTCATTTTCATTCTTGTTGATGAAGATAATACGTTATTTTTAGGCAATTGCCGTTGTATTGTACTGCAAATAGAACAATCGCTGCCTATTGCAACTTTGTTTTATCTTTGCATGATGAAGAACATACTTATCTACGAGGACATTCCATAAGGGGTAAATATGTATATATATATATTTATTTATGTTTATTTTAAGGAGGTTTCGTTCACAAAGTGAATATATCACCCTCATAGGGGCTATGCTTACATCCAACTGACAATCTACGCTTAATATCTAAATTAACTAATCTGTAAAGTATTCTTGCCAGCCGACTGGCCGGGAAGGCAAGAATACTATTACATGAACCTGAAATATAGACATCTATATAATATTGATATTTAATATAAATATATTTTATATAACTCTCCGCTTCATTCCATAAACATTCCACTAATATATGGTATACGACCTCCAGAACATTGCACTCGCCATAATTTTGCGATGACACTATACCACGAGGTAGGACAGGTTACCACGAGTTTCAAACTAATATATTGGAGTGCGCTTTTGGAGTTGGTATAAGCCCAAAATTGTTAAAATCAACAGAATTCGTATACGAAATAGCTTCAGTAATGGCAATAAGTTCAATATACATAATAGAAAGTATAGCATTTATCTTCAACTTTGCAGCACTATGGATTTGTGGATAAAATAATGGAAAGCCTGCCTTATCTTGGTCCTTTGACGCATCCGTACATAATCTATAAAAACCTGTTTGTTAATTACTAAATTTACATATCGCGCAGTACAGAAATAGTATACGACTTTTTTGGTGCCAATATGCTGGGAATTTGACTTTTGATTGCACTCGAAAGGTTCACATTGCTTATCCAGGTATCGAATGAAAATCTTCCTAGCTGATCGCTGAACTGCCTATGGATGTTATTAAACTGTTCATAAATTAAAACTAGAAGCGGCTTCCTTTTTCGCCTCCAATATGGGGTCTGACACAGACTACTGAGGTTGATCACAATGCCACTAGTGAATGATTTAAGCTTCATCCAGAATTTACCAGCTAAGTAATATCTGCGAGCATGTAATGGCGGCAGATGCAGTTCACACTCCATCACGTGAATAGGTGTACTTTTAATGAATTCACATATCACTCTCATATTTTGATTTTGGATACTTTTTAGTTTGTCTAGCTTTGATTGGCAGCGGTTGTCGTAAAGAAAACTAGCGTAGTCTATTCTACTGCGTATTATGGTCATGTATAGACGTCGCAATGATCAGGGGTGCATGCCCCATTCAGATCCAGCTAAAATTTTAAAAACATTCAAGAATCTCAAGCATTTTTCTTTGATTTCAGTAGTATGTTTGAAACCCCTCAGTGTCTGTCCGAATATTTGGGTGTTTGTCCAGCCAAAGACCCAAATATTTTACATTGTTAACTATTTGTAATGAATTGTTAATCATTTTTAGATCTATAAAAATGGTACTTCTATTAAATCCGGCTCTGAAAATACATACTTTACTTTTATCTGGAGAAATAAACAGACCAACTTTACTGATTAGGTTGTTGAATAAATCTAAACTCATGTTAAGCTTCTTTCACACTATCGCATGTAACATATAGCACAAAATCCCCCGCAAACTGTTGGATGATTCGAACATTATGAATGAATTTACAAATGTATATTGTAGCAATATTAAACAATTTAACTGATGAGGGTTCCCCTTGTGCAAGCCCACAGTGAGTTGTCCTAGATATACACCAATCATTAATGCAAATTTTCGAGTTTCTCTCCTTTAGAAAACACTATAAATACGAACACATTTTTACACCCACATCTATACGATCCATTGTAAACAATAAATCATGTGAATCAACATTATTGCATGCATTGTCCAAATCAGGTCTTCCAGTCTGATTTCTTAAAGTTCTCTTCTTCTTAGAAAATAAGTATTAATGGTAAAGTCAGTGCTTATTTTGATCATACGGTCATCACGGCCCAACATCTTTGATAATACACGCTAATTTATGCCTAAGATTATGTCTGAAGAGGCTAAAGAGATATCAGGCGACTAACCATAACCAGGCCAACCCATCTAATATGCGTATAATCGCCGTTATTTAATGACATAAAATGATTATCTATTAGTGCATCAAAGATTTGATTACCGCTCCTGTCTAATTTATGGGACCAATTGGTATGGTGTCCATTAAAATCTCCCAGAAATAATGTTTTTTTCTTAAAACCAAAAAGTAATTGTGCCCAATCAGACTGGCTGGTCACTACCGATGGTGCACAGTAAATAGATAGGATATTTTCAATCTGATCACAGTTGAATAATCTAACATGTAAAACCTCTATGCTTCGTAGTGAAATTATAAACTACTGACCTAACTGATAAATGTATGAGGATTGCCACCCAACTATGCGCGTCATCTCTGTCCTTACGATGAATGTTGTAATTGCTTATCCTAAATTGACTACCTGGTGCTAGCCAGGTCTCACTCAACACTGCAATGTGAATCTTTTCTTGTGCTAAAATGTTTTCAAACAGCACTCCCTTTGGCCATTAGAGCTCTGCGCATTTCATAGCATTATATTGAATTTAATTATTTTTGTGTATTATCCATTATCTGAAAATTAACTAAGAATCAAATTAAGTAGAGGCCAATCCGAAATATCATGAATCATAACTGAAAAGAACTATTCTGCGCAACAGCATCTTTCACTTTATAATGTATCGTACTATCTCTTAAAAATATTATTTCCTGTAGCCTGATTAGTAGTTCAGTAAATTTCATGTCTCTTTTTTTCCTCGATTTGGGTTCTGTTAACTGCTGAGAACCTAGGTATTAGCGATCATACTTTCAGTCTCCTTTTGCGACTTAACATCTTCTAACTAGTTTTTCTGTTGGGATCGCCGTCTGTGAAACGTTTTTAGGAAATCTCCTGTAGATTTCATCGTGGTGATAGTAGCATACGTCGTATTCCTGCTTGACTGTTCTTTAGGTTTTTCTGTACCTTGGAGCGGTGAGTCAAAGATCTCATTGAAGGAATTATCGACTGCATCGTGGTTATCTTTGTTTGTAGGGACGTACACACATTAATAAAAGTTAATATATATATTTTAAATTGAACTTTATGAAGAAAAATTCTTTGCTGTATGTTTTCTTTAAATAGCAAAACCCTGTTTGAAATTAAAAATTTTTTTTTTTCTTATAAAAAAAAATAGGATGTAAGTAATTGTAACAGAAATTTAATAGAAAGAGAAAGACAGTTACCAAACTTAAACAACAGTTTATTATTAAAGGTTTTATATTCAATATAAAATAACTCCTCCCCTGGCTCGAACACATGCGGAGACACTCCTGGGCATACTGAGAATCTAGTTATCTAGCATCTCTTGGGGTAACCCGTCCCATTCTTGAATAGCAGCTTCCCTGAGCTCTAGCACTGTCCGGGGACGTGACAGTTCCAAACAGCTCCTTAAGAGCATCCCACGCGTGCTCTATTGGGTTTAAGTCAGGCAAGCCGGCAGGCCAGTCTAACCTTGTGATGTCGTATTATCGGGGAGCAGCATTGACGTGACATCAATTAAGCGGTGCCACAATGAAGTATGTAACATCGCTTCAGAGGGTAAGCTGAACTCTGAGCAGAAGTTGCTTATTAGCACATTATGCCGTAGAGTGGGAAGTGGTACCTCTCAAATGGCAGTGCAATACCAGTCCCTAAAAATGAAAGCCATCCAAGCTAGCACAGCTGTGCAGGTGCTGCAGGAGCAGCTTGACCTATCTCGGAATCTACATGACCTAAAACAAACCATTGAAGAATCTTCCAAGCATGCATCTGTAACATCATTCGCCGATATGGTAAACAGGTTGAATTCCTGAGACGAGCTCAGCCGAATACAAGGGATTTTCGATTTACCGTTTTTTTTTTTTGCGATTTTTTTTTATCTTGCAATGGTTCACCCCAGCACGAATTTATTACCGAAAACAGCTACTCGATAGCTCATCTCCTTCATACCCAAAACCGTAACAGAAAATTGGCAACGAAAACGTCGACGACGTCGACGACACCGACGACGTCGACGACAACTCGATAGCAATAGGGCTTTTCTAAAGAAAATCCCTAAAAAGGGTACCATCAACTACATACCGAAAGCGAGCTACACTGGGGTGGTTATTTATCCCAATGATAAGCTGAAAACAAGTGACGATACCAAGTCGCTGGTACAAAAAATAATCTGTCCTGAGCACATTAAGTAAGAAGGCTGCGCAAAACCAAAAATGGCGGAATTATCATCAGCACAGATACAAAGGGAGATATCGAAAAATGTAAGAGATCAACCCAGCTAACAAATTCAGGCCTAACCATTGATGAGCAGCATAAAAAAAGCCGAGAGTAATAGTTACCGGGTTATCGGGGTTATCGGGGCGCCAACTTTTATGCAAGAAAAGGAAGTTTTTGCCTGCCAGGAGATAAACTAAAGGATTTTACCCTTGAAGCTTTCCTGTCTTCAATCAGGCTAAGCCATAGGTCGGGAAGACCGTGAAGAGAGTGAAGTGCCTGCAAACATCCGGAAAGTCCTGATCACACAAGAAAGGGTATTTGTGAACTGGTCATCTTGCCGCGTTAGAGATTTTACGCTCGTACAGCTAGCACTTATAGCATCGTGTATGCTATAAGTGCCAGCTGTACGGACATGCTGCGAAAATATGTAGGGAGACGTCACGCACCTGTGGACAGTGAGGAGAGCTGGGACACACGGTGAAAGACTGCACAAAAAGGACGGAGAAATCAAATTACACTACTTGCCCACGCTTTAAAAAGCCGAGCAATCATGCCACGGGAGCGACTGACTGCCCAGCAAAATTTCAAATCGCAAACCAAAATTAAACCAATCCGTTATTTATCATCAACAGGCGTAAACAATACACAAAATATATTAAGAAATGGGTTACTGACCTTCTATGGACCAGGATTCAGCCGGGAAAGTAGCAAAGATTGGATAGTGTGCCTATTTAGTGTATCTAACTATATGTGACATGAATGTACGTAGAATTGAATATCATCATCATCAACCTATGCTAGTCCACTGCTGGACATAGGTCTCCCCTAATGAGCGCCATAGCGCCCTGTCTTCAGATTGCCGCACCCAGTATCTGCCCGCAGTCTATCGCAGATCACCATCCCACCTGGCCGGAGGGCGTCCTACACCACGTTTGCTGAGCCGCGGTCTCCACTCAGGAACACGTTTACCCCAGCGGTTGTCGGTTCTTCGCGAGATATGGCCGGCCCACTACCACTTCAGCTTGCTAATTCTTTGAGCTATGTCGATAACCTTGGTTCTCTGTCGGATGTATTCGTTACGAATCCTATCCTTCAGAGAAACTCCGAGCATAGCTCTTTCCATAGCTCGCTGAGCGACTTTGACCAGCCCTACCGTGAGTGTCCACGTCTCAGCTCCGTAGGTCATTACGGGTAGGACGCACTGATTGAAAACTTTCGTTTTCAAACACTGCGGTATGGATCACGAGAAGACTTGACTTAGTTTTCCAAACGCTGCCCAGCCTAGCTGGATCCTCCTCTTGGCGTCCTTCTCAAAATAGTTAGTACTCAGAAACAATTTCAAGAAGGTGGCCATCCACGACGACCGGTCCCGGATCAATGTGGCTATGGATCATGACTTTGGTTTTATCCAAATTCATGCCAAGACCGATGCGTTGCGAGGCTGAAGCTAGGCCGCCCAGCATCTAGGTTAGCTCCTCTAGCGACTCCGCCATTAAGGCTATGTCATCAGCGCATCGCAGGTGTGAGATGTAGTTTGTTTTATTCCCTTACCTTTCCAGTCCAGCGTCTTAAACATATCTTCCAATATGCTCTTGAACAGTTTCGGGGATATGACATCCCCCTGTCTCACTCCTCTGCGCAATTGGATGGGTTTAGACTGCTAGCGCTGTACTTGGACACTCATAGTGGCGGCTTCGTAAAGGCATGGCATCGCTGTAAGGATTTCAGAACAGCCCAAGTTTCGACGGAGTCAAAGGCCTTTTCATAGTCTACAAGCGAGACACAGGGGCTGATTATACTCTTCGGATTTCTGTATAATCTACTTCACTGTGTGAATGTGGTCTATGGTGCCATATCCTCCGCGGAACCCAGCCTGTTCCGGTAGCTGGAACTCGTCGAGTCTCCTGGCGAGACGATTCGTGACCACTCGTGAAAACAGCTTATAGACGTGGCTCAGGAGTGTGATGGGTCTGTAGTTTTTAAGGAGGGTCTTATCACCCTTCTTAAAAAAGATAACAACTAACCGCTCCCGCTCCACACCTTAGGAGTTCTCCCACTGTGAAGGACGGCATTGAATAGTTTCTGTAGCTCCTGTATGACAGGAGCTCCTCCTGCCTTCAGAAGCTCTGAAGTAATTCCATCCTCACCGAGGGTTTTTCCACTTTTAAGCTGCCCAAAAACGTGGAGAATGCGTGGAAAAATAGAGAATGCGTTATGTCATGCGATCCGGCTAACCCCCGGCGCTCTCCGGTACCCGGGCTGGAGAGTGTGAAATCTGCTACCGAAGACTGTCCAGGAGCGAGTAACCAGGCTTCTGAAACAGTTAATGCTACTGGAAAGAAAAAACTTATACAGCAATCATTTCACCCTGCTTTGTTTAATACAAGACCCAGAAGTACTTCATTGGGAAACAAAGGGAAAGACTCTACCACTACTGCGCCATCCCAAACTAGCCACCTAATGCTTACTGGCGAAAACAACATTAGTGCACAACCTCCAGATTGGCAAACAGTACCTTCGGCAAGAGGGGCAAAAAGAAAGAAATTATCTGATAGCCCACCTACAGTACCCACCTCAAATAGGTTCGGATATCTTCCTATTGACTTAACCGGTAATGATGATGCTGTCAAACAAAAAAAGCCAGCTAAGCCTCCCCCAATAGTCCTATATGGAGTTAAAGATGTCAACAAACTTACGGAACTACTGAGAACTGTTGCTGAACAAAATGACTTCACTTACAAAGTTGTAAATAAATAAAAACCAGATAAGAGTTAGCAGTGCTACAACTGAAACATATAAAAAGTTAATTCAATTGGTACGGGAACATCATCTTATTGGCCACACATTTAACAGAAAAGAGAACAGGTGCTATAGAATTGTCATTAGAAATTTACATCACTCAACACCACTTAGTGTAATAAAAGAGGAAGTCGAACTAACTGGCAATATTATTGTGGGTGAAATTATAAACTCAAAATATGGCCCTGATAAAAAGCCAACCTCGACCTTCTTTGTCAACCTTATGCCAGGTCCAAATAATAAGGCCTCTAAAGAAATAAAATATATATACCACGCCGTTGTCATAGAAGATCCTAGAAGAAAAAAGTCCATAGTACAGTGCCAAAGATGCCAACAGTATGGGCATACAAAGAATTAGTGTATGAGGCCCTATCGGTGCGTAAAATGCGCCCAGTCTCACAAGACATCCGAGTGCCCCAAAGTCGATCGAAACACTCCCGCGATATGTGCATTGTGTCTGGGACCTCATCCAGCCAATTATAAAGGCTGTGAAGTCTATCAGGAAATTTTATCCCGTAAAACTTCCAGGGCCACTTATAGACCGCAAATAGACAAACAGGCTACAAAAGAGACAACTCCAGATACCAAAACTAGCCAATCTGGCGAAGAAAATGCCAGTAAGAAATTATACTCTGAGAAACTGAAAGCCGCAATAATTCAAAGAGATCCCTCTGACAATCAACAGTTTCACTTATCGAGTAATTCTGTAGAAAAAATACTCCTAAAACAGTCAGAAAAATTTGACTTACTCTTTCAACAAATGAGCACCATGATAGGTCTCTTGGCAACACTAATCAGCAAGATGACAAAATGAATGCCTTAAGGTTGGCAACCTAGAACATAGATGGTCTTGCGCCACGCAAAGATGAAATGCAAATATTAATAAATGAACATAAGTTGGACATAGTTCTTGTTTCGGAAGCACACTGTACCAGCTCCAGCAATATCAAATTTGACGGTTATCACACCTATCTTAAAAATCACCCAGATGGAACAGGTCATGCGGGGACAGCTATAATTGTTCGAAAGACCATCAAACATCACATTATGCCCGAATTTAAAGCGGATTACCTACAAGCTACAACAATCGCTGTTACGGACAAGTGTCGTATCTTCTATTTACTGTCCACCCAGACACAAAGTAGACTGGCTTATGTTTAATTATTTTTTTTCAACTCTTGGAACCCGATTTGTTGCTGGTGGCGATTGGAACGCTAAGCACAGCCATTGGGGATCTAGGTTAACTACAACCAGAGGTCGACAATTAAAGAGCAGCATTGATACTAACCACCTTATCACAATATCAACTTCCGAACCGACTCATTGGCCTACAGATCCAAACAAAGTGCCTGACCTACTGGACTTCTTTGTCGTGGGTGGGCTCTCAAGACATTATTTTAAGGCCGAGTCCTGCCTTGACAGTTCCTCCAGCCACACGCCAGTCATTCTGATAGCCAGCACAACGCTGATAGAATATGAGACACAACCCACACTCAGCAATAAGCGAACAGATTGGCAGGCGTTCCGCG
Source organism: Cybosia mesomella (assembly GCA_946251805.1). Taxonomy (NCBI): domain Eukaryota; kingdom Metazoa; phylum Arthropoda; class Insecta; order Lepidoptera; family Erebidae; genus Cybosia; species Cybosia mesomella. The sequence goes on from OX276407.1 coordinate 25,089,127, forward strand.
AGTACATTGAGGCAAATATCCAGTTATACGTGGCACTCAAATCGCCAGATGATATCGAAGAAGCTGCTAAAAATATAACATCTCTTATACAGGAAGCTTGCTGGAAATATACTCCTGAACTGAAAAATAATAATGTCTTCACAAATCAGCCCTTGCAAAGTTAAACAACAAATCCTCGAGAAGCGCCGCCTCAGAAGAGTATGGCATCTGACTAGGCATCCGATGGACAAGACTGCCCTAAATAAAGCAACTGCAACTCTTAAGGCCGAACTATCACGTCTTCATAAAGAAACCTTGCAGTCAAAGCTAGAGTCACTGACACCTACTGCAAACACAAATTATACGCTCTGGAAATTTACTAAAACCTTGTACCGACCTCAAGTACCAAAACCGCCCATAAGAACAACTCAAAATAAATGGGCTAGAACGCACGAAGACAAAGCAAACGTATTCGTAGAGCATCTAGCCAAAGTATTTACCGCCAATGACAATGGCGATGCTGCTTTTGAAAGAAGCGTTGAGGTCACTCTCTGCCAGCCGTTGCAACTGGACTTACCACCAAACCCAGTAAAAACTCGTGAGGTATGGGGAGTGACAAAGACTCTTAAGGACAAAAAAGCGCCAGGTTTCGATTTAATAACAAAAGAAGTACTAAGAGAACTACCGAAAAAAGCAGTAACCTTTCTAACACCACTCTTTAATGGCATCTTGCGCGTGCAATATTTTCCACGCTTGTGGAAAGTATCTCAAATAATAATGATCCACAAGTTAGGAAAACTTGCTGATGAGGTTACCTCTTATCGGCCAATAAGCTTGTTGCCAATCCTTTCGAAATTGTTCTCAAAACTCTCCGTATCCCAATGATCTAGCAGTGCAGTTAATACATACCAGGCAAGAAACCCGCTTGAAACGGCGCGTGATCCTGGGTCTGGACCAGGTTTAGCCATTGACACTGAGGAGCTGCTTCCGCTGGGAGGCACACTCTGCATGACACAACGCACTCACCAGATTTGCTTATAGTCCATCGACTGATCGCAAATAAACACAAAAAAAAAGAAAAAAAAAAAACCGCCTCAGAGCTAACACGATCTCGTCTTGACTGATATCAGGCAGTTCGTCGGTATAGTGGCGTGACAGCTGGCTCTGGAGTCATGGTCGTCTCGTCGAGGACGGGGAGCATGTGCAGTGTACAGACGGCCATAGAAATCCTCTATCTCGGTGTAGATCTCCGGCTTCGACAATAAGGTCCTCCCGTCGTGCGTTTTGAGCTTCGTCAGATGACTCCTGCCAAGCTGCTGAGCGAATACTTTGGACCCTCGGTTTCGCTCTATCGCCTCTTCAATGAGACGTGTGTTGGAGCTCCAAAGGTCGCGCCGTACCATCCTCGCAATTTCCTTGTTAAGGTCTGACCTGTCTGACGAAGTCGCTTGGGTGGTTTCCCGTCTTCTTGTCATCAGCCCCAGAGTCTCATCCGAGAGTTTGGACTTCCTGCCAGTACTCTGTTTTTTACAGAACTTGATGCCCTCGTCCCTCAGCGTTTTGACCAAATTGTGTAGGGTCTCGTCAGCGTTATCAGTGGGTTCCAAGGCAACAAATCTTTCCCCGAGACGCTGCTGGAACTTCTCGGTGCCCGCTATGATTTGGGTTGAGCTAGGTCGGAGCGTGGACATCATGAGACGGTTTCTTTCATGCTTCAGGTTGATATTCAGAGAGCCTCGGAGCAGTCGGTGATCAGATCCGGTATTAAACTTGTTGATCACTGAGACATCTCTGAATATGTGCTTGCTATCCGTCATGATGAAGTCGATCTCATTTTAGTCACAGCGTTGGGGCTTCGCCATGTCCACTTCCTTTGAGGTTGTTTCTTAAAGAAGGAATTCATTAAGAACAGTCCCTCTTGCTCAAGGAAGTTGACTAGCATTTGCCCCCTGTGATTCCTAACTCCATAACCATGCGGGCCTATTCGGGAGTCATTGCCAGACTGGGTTCCCACCTTGCCGTTAAAGTCCCCCATAAAAACGTTGAAGTGAGCCTTAGTGGTGTTGTGCAAGGCTTTGGATATGGCTTCATACATATCCTCCACTTCATCATCAGAGTGTGCCGAGGTCGGTGCGTAGACCTGAATTATCTTCATGCTATACCGCTAGGATAGCCGAAGGATTAGGTACGCTACCCTGTTCGACACGCTGGAGATTTCTTGAACGTTACTAGAGAGGGCCCTATTGACGAGGAAACCTACGCCTCCCTGGGATGTTTTTTCACCCTCGCGAAAGTAGACAAGATGACCCGAGTCAAGGGTTATGGTGTCCTTTCCCTCTCTCCGGACTTCGCATAACCCGAGAACATGCCATTTAATATTCTCTAACTCCACTTCAACTGCGCTAGATGATGGTTAAGCCTCAGAGTGCGTCCGTTAAACGTAGCCAGGGTCAGTTTATGAAGCGTGTGGTAGCCTAATGTAGCACGGGGATTCTTAGCACCCCCTGCCCCGCCGTTACCATGGCCGCTAATATGACCAGGAATAGCGAGGCGGCCGATAACTGGGGGCCATCTTTTGGCTGTTTTCTTCATTGGGGGGTAATGCCCATAATCCCCACGCTGGGCAGGCGGGTTGGGGATCGCAGTTTGGTGGAGAGGTTGTTCTACGGGGGCGCTGCTGCCCGCCCACGGATATGTCCCTTAGTCGCCTCTTACGACACCCACGGGAAGAGTTGGGGTGATGCAATTCTAGGCCGGCACCACACAGCAATATACAATAAACTAACTTTGCAGTAAAATAAAATTTGAGGTTAACTTCCCGCAGAATGTGAGAATCCCGTAGAAGGTTCCCCAAATCCAACGAACGCGATGGGCGTATGCACTTTATTTAACAAAGAGCTAATTAGCTCGATAGTAAATTTTCAGCAATAAATCAACACGATTTTGCTCCCCCAAGGCGCGTGGCGAGACTAACCAAAAACGCGCGAGCACGTGATCTACCAACCAGCTAACGAGCTCGATCATTAATTTTCACCAATAAATCAACACGATTTTGCTTTTTCAAAGCGCGTGGCGAGACCAACCAAAAACGCGCGAGCACGGGATCTACCAACCAGCTAACGAGCTCGATCCTTAACAAAGTAATCTAGCGCATCACTTAGTGATGTACCGCTAGACTACCACGCCCACTTCGTGAGGTACAGGCGTCATTGATCTCGTACAATAATGAGCGGGTACGTAAAGAAAAAGAAAGACATTTTAATACGCGGTAAAAATATCAAAATATAAATATTTAACGATTAAAACTAAACAAACTCAATTATGAAGGCGCCTAAGAGTGTCGTTTACGAAGTTATTTTAGTTTATTAATTGTAGTTCTATAATCTCAAAACAATAATACAGAATATATTAAATGACCTAGATAACTTCTCTGTATTAGAGTCTAGGACGTATGAGGCACAAGAGTGCAAACAATATCTAACGTCGTACAGTAACCCATCTATACATATTATATAATTACTTGTCCCGACTGACAGACTGATTGAATTATTCATCAACGCAAAGCCTTAACCGCAGGACGTAGTAACTTGAAGTTTTGGCAGTAGATGCCTTTTATGTTGTAGGCATCCACTAAGAGTTCCCCACAAGCCATCCTTTCCCTAGTAGGACTACGTTAACATCTTTTGTGTTATTAGCCACCGACGAAGAGGAGGTTGAAAGGATAAGCATGAATTTAAAAGATGATTGTTCTATTGGTTGGGACCGCATATCAAATAACAACAATAAAAATTCAGGCATATACTAGTGCAACCATTAACTAATATCTTCCAGCAATGTCCATCGAAAGGTCTTTTCCCTAAGTGTCTTAAAAAAGCTATGATAATCCCTGTGTATAAATCTGGAGGAAGAGATCAATTAACAAATTACAGGCCTATTTTCTTAATAACAATATCAAAAATACTAGAGAAAATTATGAATAATATGTTGATAAAAAATTTGGAGGATAACTCGCTTTTATCAAATACACATGTTGGTTTTAGAGCTAATAGGTCAACAGCTGACGCTGTACATCATCTGACCGATTATATAGCACAGGAGCTTGATAAAGTTAATCACACAATAGGAATCTTACTGGACCTTGCCAAAGCTTATGATACGGTCTTTATTCCTAAGCTGTTGAGCAAGCTTGACAATAAGAGAGGAAGAGGAATAAGAGAGGTGCAGCTGGATCTACTTAAAAGCTATTTAGAGGAGCGTAAACAATGTGTGAAAAGCGGTAGCGTTATCAGTGAAGACCTCGAAAACACTTCATTTTTCATTTCCCAAGGAAGCATATTAATAAGCACAATGTTCTTAATTTATATAAACGAACTTTTTTGTAATATAAGTTTTTAACACGGTTTGATCATTTCATATGCCCTCTTTTTTCTGCTGGATCAAAAATAGAGGCGTACGGGCGTGTCAGTGTGGATTAAACATCGTAACTAAATGGCTTCAGTACAATTTACTAACACTAAATGCCGATAAATCTAAATATATTACGTTCTCGATGCGCAAAAGACCGACTATAACCCGAAATTGCTAGCTCACTATTGTAAAGACCCTAATTACAGAGAAAACAACTGTAATTGGCCAGATATTAAAATAACAGACAAAATAAAATACCTGGGTATTATAATAGATGAGAATATTTTGTTGAAATTGCATAGTAAAGCACTAATTAAGCGACTCCGCAAGTTGATATTTGTGTTAAAAAAAATAAGATATGTTACTTGTTTACATGGGATTGTCGGAAGTTTACGCGAATGTCACACATTGAAATAAAACTATTTTTAATGGATTCTATCGCGATTTATTTGATGTTATTTATATTTTCAATTGATCCCGACGTTTCGGTAGCTTTTCAGCAGCCATGGTCACGGGCCGCCGCTTTTATCTCAATATATTACTGATTCAAAATTAATTAAACAGGTCTACTATGCCCTTTGTCATTCAATACTAACATACTGCATAACAGATGGTCACTAAACTTATGATCAAGATTCTAGTTTCATTTTTGTGGTCTTGAAATTGTTGTAGTTTGTTCGTAAAACTAATAACTTACTAACTTTAAGGTTACGTCTTGTACCCATTTGCTGCCAGTCTGACGCTAGTATGGAATATACTTGCTATGACTCTGAATGTTCCACAAAAGCAGCTATCCGTGGTGTTTGATAACTTACGACTGTATTCGCAACCAATACTGCACGATCAACGACAACTCAAACTTTGTGTAGCTATACAGAAAGGAACAGGATACTTTGAGGTAAATATGAAAATAAGTAATTTTAGTATGATTATAAAGAGCAATTTTTCGATATTTAGGGTAAAGGAATAACATATTACTAGCATCGCTCCGCGGTTTCACCCGCGTAAATGCTAATCCCGTTCAAAAATCGGAATAGAAAGTAGCCTGTATTATTCAGGGATAGTGTAGCATTCTAAAAAGGTCCATTTACATGGTGAGAGTTTCTCGCACGTTTTAGGGCGAGAAGTCGTAGGCAATAATCTTCAGAAGATAAATTAAACTTTCCCATGTATTACAATCTTTTTCAGTTTTAAGTATTTGGAATCTTGATTAGAAATGTACTATCTTCGTGCCGTCAACCATTTGGTATTAAAAGTTTATTCTGATATATTTTTAATTATGTACATCTAAAAATGTTACATATTCCTAGACAGTTTTGAGGTCTGTATTTAATACAAGCCGACCCAGCAAACTTCGTTCCGCCTTAGAATAAAGTTCTGTTGGCTACCTTATCAGCTGAATTTATTTTGTGAATGTCTCATTTTAAATTATCCTAATTGCTAGGATATGCACAGTATCCTGAGGCGGGCATCTCAAAGCCGTAGATGGCCCAGGGTCCGCCGGGATTAGAGATATAAAGTATGTGGTCAACGATTTCAACCAGTCGGTTGACAACCATTGACGGTGTTTTATCCATTGGCAACCATTTTCTACGGCCAGAGATGGATGAAGACCGTAATAAAATTAATTTTGACCGCCGTAGGGTCCTGAGGGATCCAGGGGCGGGTTGGCCCACTGTTAACGCAGGGGCCGACGGGCACTTGTGCCACCGCTGGTGAGAGAAGACTAGCCATCTTCTCGCGTTCCCTAATCGGTAGGTGATCAGCAACGACCTGACTGGTGGCTCCAGAATGGTACGCTGTGAACTTGCTGACCGGAGGGCTTGCCTTTATTGGCCGGCCCACAACAAGGAAAAGTCTATAACACCCGAAAGCGAAGTCGTGAAAACCTATGGATACCAGCCGACCTCCATAGTATATAGGCTTATCCAGGAGGAAGGGGCTCTGTCTGGATGGACCATCTTTTCCCCACGCTCCCGCTGCACCCGAACATTCCTCTAGAAGAGAGAGATGGGTGGTAGCGGGAGCCGCAAAGAAGGCGAATAAAGCCGCCAAATAAGCGGCTAAGAACACCCCAAAGCCGCTGCGGCGAAGGCACCGAAGAGGCTCCACGCCGCGCGCTCCACTGCCGTAGTCCTGAGGGTGTGGAGGGGCGTGGGTTACGCCCAGGTCCTGAGGCAAGTGTAGGCCTCCGTGGACCTCAAGGCCTTAAGGCGCGGGTGCAAATCCTGCAGCCCCGCGGGACCAGATGCTTTAGGTGCCTGCCGTAGGGCATGTGGGAGTACAGGACACAGTAGGAGACACCGCTGGGGATCGGTGCTTCCGCCGCAGTCAGCCCGGTCACAAGGCCAGCGCCTGCGATGCTCCGCCGCGCTGTTATAAATGCGTAGCGGAGGGCAAAACGACGGAACACTGGGCGGACAGCCGTACCTGCACCGCCTCGAGGTCGAAGCCTCGTTCGTCGGCACAGGGTTGCGGGGGTACCGAGCGAATGCCCTTGCGTCATTGTCCGAATGGATAGGCGCTGGAGCGGGGCCATAGGCCGGAGCCCCGAGAAATCAGGGCTCAGCGGTCCCAGATCCGCCAGGAAATCATGGAGACATGGAAGATGCGACTTGAGCAACCAAGGTGAGGGGAATTCACCATTGCGGTGGTGAGGTCGATCTTGAAGAAGTGGTTGGAGAGGGACCTTGGATGTGCCAGATAATTACCGGACACGAGTGCTTCGGTAAGTATCTGTGGCGCATCCACCGGGAGACAACGCCGCAGTGTCAGCACTGCGAGGATCCCGGCGAAGACATGGCGCTCCACACGTTGGTGGAGTGCCAAGCGTGGGCGAGTCAACGCCGGGATCTCGTTGCGATCCTGGCCGTGGAAGTTCTCTCGCTGGAGACCATGGTGAGAGCCGTGGTCTCCGACGGGAGTAAGTGGCACGCCACCCTCTCAGGACGGCAGTCGGCCGACTCGTCGTTCTTACGGAAGCAGGGCAAGACGGAAGCGTATCGTGTGTGTCCTACACATGCCTGCCAACTCACCGACGCGAGATAAAACCCGACCACACCAGGTGATGCCGCGGTGGTGGCCAAAGTCCGCCGGTAACCCTGCGGTTATCCTTTCGAGGGTTTACCCGGGGTGCCCGGCAATGGACACTTGGGGAGGACACCGTGTGGTTTTAGTTGATCCGATTTCGACACGTTAGTGCCGGTGCCACCGATGTGGTGAAGCCCGTGGGGTTTCCATAAGTTAAAAAAAAAAGCTGTTCCCGCGACTTCGTCCGCGTTAGGTTCGTAATAGATCATTACCTTGATCTATGATGTATGTGACTTCCGTCACCAGTTCATCGTCGTCTAGGCATGGTTCCCAGTTGCATCCGTGGCTTACACTTCGGAGCCCGTCGTTCACTTACGCCTCCTCCTCTTGGTTTGACTTTTATGGGAGCAAATGCCGTCTAACTTACCAACCCCGAGAGGAAAGCCTCCGCCAGGGCCTCGTCCGCCAATCAGCAGGTGTACCGGCTTGCAAGTAAGTTTGGCTTGGGCCCCGCAGACCTTGGTGGGCTCCAAAAACACCCAAACAGTACCAGTTAAAGGTTCGCACGCAATTCTTTTGATCAGAATCCCGTGTGAAGTCGGAGTGGAGCAGATCCACTAAGCCACAGTTCCGTTGAGAACTCACTCGAAATAAGAAGTTTTTTTTCATAAGTAATATCAAAATAAATTCTGCTCTGTTCTTTTAAATGATGGCGTGATGATATTAATAAGGAAAGGTATGGTTATGGGTCTCTAATCAACTATCTTTCATACGTAGGTAACGTTGTAAAGTTTCGAGATTTTGATTTTGACTGTTCCTTCCTATCTTTCAGCTATAGCGTGATAATTTATAGTCCGAATATTGACCATATCCGTGTTCTACCGAACTGCAAACATTCGTCAAAATCTGCATTAAAATAATAAAGTACTGATCAATAATAGTTTTGATCGATTTTTCTGCACTGCTCTTATCATATCTCTAATATCGTGATGATATATAACGAACCTTATGAACGTACCGTAGAAGAATGTTCAAGTAAAATTTCAGCCGATAACACATGTTAAGATTTTACCCCTCCGCTTCTCAGGTATAAATCGAAAAATATCGATCCTACCAAAAAAATTATAAGAACCAAAATAAAATTGTACGAAAGTTAATTTTAAACAACTTTGTTTAAAACGGTTTGATGTAAAATTGAAAATAAACGATTTGATATTTTCCTATTTATACCCCATAAAAGGGGGTGAATTTTTGTTTTGTAGTGTAGAAGATTGTAGGTACTCACAATATTTAAACACTCACGAAGAGAGGAAAGTTTATTAAGCACAGACACAGAAGATAGTTACAGTTCTGTTCACAGTAGTTAGGCAATAGAAAGCACAGCAGATAGATTGAGTGATAGGCGAAGATAAAAAGTAGACTATATATTGAATATATATTTATGCTATACGCGTACATAAGCACATAAGCTACGGGATCTAGTATATAATCGAAACCGGTGAGTAAGATAGCGGAAGGAAGTAACAAGCGCTTCGCGTCGTAGATTGTTAGCGACTAACTGTGACCTCTGCGCGTACGCATCGATCGAGCAGGTATATGCACCTTATACATCTACATGGCATCGAGCTGGGACACTGTCGATAACTTAGTGTCGATATTTATGATATCGACAAGCAACATCGACCAACCGATACCATTATATGAATATAGGTTTAGATAATATTGAAGTGATTCAGTGTAAGCAAAATGTACGGTCTGCAAATAAAATAGGTATACATGTAATAAATAAATTTTATGTAAATATTGTAAATATTGATAAGTGTGTTTTGTACGTAAATATAATAAGGTATATTAAGTACCCTACAGTTTAATAAAACAAAAATTGTATAAAGTAAAAACAGTAAAGTAGTAAAAACAAAAATACACCCCCTTTTATTAAAATATATTCTTAATAAAATTACGATCCAAGGCAAAATTTTAAAAGACCAAAATTGTAGGAAATTCTATTCTAAATAACATTTTTCGTGTGAAATTGAAAATAAACGAGTTGTTCAATAAATAATTGAAGAAAAACGACCGGTGCCCCCTCTTTTTTTAAACAGCGGGAATCTCCACGGGCTTCATGCCTCCGGAGCTAACGGTGAGATTGGTATGATGGACTGAAACTGACTAAAACCGCATGGTGTCTCTTGCGACAGCCATGTGGTACGGATAATCTGTTGTACCCCAGAAAGGATATCCCAAGCCCCGACTGGCTCCGGTCGCCAGCACTGGCGACTCCGATGCGTTGTTGGGGATCTGATTCCCCCTCCCCTGAAGAGAGGCACGTGTGGAAACACGACGCGCCGCCATTATATTAGTCTTACTAATTAGTAAAATGATTATTTGAAGATTTTGGATGACGGCTCAATGGTTATTACTGGATTTATAAGTCCCTTACAAAAAGACGTTGAAAACATACTCCTGGCTGAGAAGAAAAACATGCACTTCAATGCTAAAGATATTTATCAAATTTTACGTGACAAAGATTATTTTTATAGGTACGTTGAATATATAATATTGTGACATTACATTATTGTTTATTAAATAAATATTTCAGCTAGAATATGATTCAACTCAAAACTATTTTTGTTCTTAACGTAGTGACAAGTTTCGAAGCATTGCATGCGTTGATGAGACCCTAAGCGATGCTCAACTCGTGTGGCGTAATAACTGGACTACATTCATCGACGGTATGCTGCAGCTAAATGTGCTACGACAATCTCACTACGCGGTCTCACAACCCACTAGAATCCATAAAATAACGATTGATGTCAAAGCACATATTAATGAAATCCATAATTTGAAGAAATCAGATGGTACAATTTTAATGAGAGCCATGGTTTCCGACTTGTACGATAATACTAGGTAAAAATTGTTTATTTTCACTGTTATTGTTTATTATGTGCTTATAATTGTTAGCATTTATTACAGCGTTAAATATTATTAGTTGATTTATTGACTAATTTTAAATATTAGCGGGCAACACTCGAATTTTATGTCAACTCGTTCACTCACTCATTCTTCGCTCGTGCAAAACGTACAGACGGCCGGCATTCTGGTTCGAGGCGCCGAAGCGGGAGGACACAAGCGATAGCTCTGCTAAAGTGATAGTCGATTACTGTGCCTAGTGCTAGAGTGCCTAGTAACGTTGAGTTATTGGGCAGTGTTCTAAGTTGGATTACCCGAACTGTATATTAGACGTAAGTATTGATTTTTATACTGATAAAATGTGTATCTAGACGGGTATAAGTGATTCAAGCGTGAATAAATTATTTTGAAATGTTAATGAATGGTTTTCTTTTATGAATACCCTCATTCTGAATTGGTGGCTAATAGTTCAGAAGTGGGATCGTAAGAGAATGCTCATTGTTTTCTTTTCACGTCCACAACATTTTGTACAGTTTTTAACCACTCGATCGTCAGTTTTTCGTATTGATCCACGAAAAATCTACTGACTATATTCATAGCACTTTGGAGCTACGATAGTTAATTACCCACATATTATTATATTTTTCTTTTGTTTTGCTGAGTTTTAGTTACAAAATGCTACAGCAATAATTGATTTAATAGTACAAATACGCTTATAAATTTAAATACGAAATTGTAACTGGAAATCGATTAGATTTTTGCTACTTTCTTAAGTTTTTCCACTATGGGGAACGAAGAAATAATACAATTCTTTTATAGACATAACAAGAAGGTGGTAAACTGCAATTAAACAATGAGAAGATGTTTTTTTTAATGTACTTATAGTACTAAGGCAAATCGATGTAGTTACTTGTTAGTATGACATTTCATATTTAGAGACACATACTTTTACCCAATATTAATATCAACATTTATGACTCATCTAGCGCAGTAGTTTTAGAGAATTGAGGTGCAAGAGTTGCGGGTCCAATTCCCGCACCAACTTAAATGTTTATTAGTGAAACAGATTTTCGTTTTGGGTCTGAGTGTTCATGGTACCATTAATGTTCCCCGTTTCCAAAGCAAACAATAAAGAAAAGGGACCCCAGCTTGGGACCAGGATAATGTAATATGGTGTTGTCTCAATTAATATTATATAGGTCAGCCGTCCACTCTTCTGTCCCTATTTATTATTATGATATATACATATACATACAATACTTAGTTTTGTTGACGATTTTAAATATAGTTAATTGATGTTTATGTACCTACCGGAATATAATGTTGTATTAATACATAATAAAGTTACGTCGTACAACATCATGTGTTGTACGAAAGCTGTGATTCGGCATAGAAAGGATTTTTGGGCAACGTTTGTTTGTAAGGATCAATTTGATTGTTTAAACCATATACTAAGCTTTTGAAGTTTTTCAGATACACTGAACATGGACAATGACGATCACAGTCGAGGGGAAGGACTGTTGTCTGTTGGTGTAGTGGAGAGGCCCAGGTCAGAGGGCATACGTGAGCCCAGGTTAGAGGGCGTAGGTGAGCCCAGGTTAGAGGGCGCAGGTGAGCCCGGGTTAGAGGGTGCAGGTGAGCCCAGGTTAGAGGGCACAGGTGAGCTCAGATTAGAGGGCCAAGGTTTGCTCAGGTTAGAGAGCATGGAGGTGCCCAGGCCAGAGGGCAGGCGAAGTAGTCTCATACTCCAAACTATGAGGTCAATGGAGGAAGGAAGGGATTCTGCTGGATTGACCAACAAGAATATGGAGCGAACGTTCCGTTCTTCTAGAACCAGGAGGCGACGTGTATCAAGTGACATAGACAGCTCGGAGGAGGGGCGATATCGACGACGTAGGTGTAAGGAAAGATCTCGAGATAATGGTCGTGGATCCAAGAGGAGGAGACACCAAAGCCGGAGCTCGAGTGATGGTGAGTCAACGCGATTTTCAAAGGGAAGACGCATGGAGGAAATTAATGTTAATACTAACGATATGTTAGATAAGTTTTTATCTATCTTGCAAAACGTCAGGAGCTCAGATAGGCCTAAACTGTCATTTAATACGAACGTAATACCGGAGTTTGATCCCATGAGTAAAGAACAAACTGTTCTAACCTGGCTTACTAAAATTGAAGAATGTGCGGAAATTTACGGGTGGGAGGAAAAAGAAATAATATATTATGCTTTGCCTAAATTAACTGGAGTTGCGAAGATGTGGTATCAGGGGTTACCTTCTCTTTTGCACACGTGGACGGAATGGAAAAGGAAACTCATCGAGTCGTTTCCATGCCGTGAAGACTATGCTGAGCTCTTGATGGAAATGTTAGCCAAACGGGTTAAATACGGAGAGTCATTGGAGCACTATTATTACTCGAAATTAAATTTATTGAATAGGTGCAAAATCCACGGTAAACAAGCTGTAGACTGTATTTTATATGGGGTTGACGACCGGGCCATAAAAGTAGGTGCTCAAGCAGCTCAGTTTAGTGAACCCGAGCATGTTTTAAAATATTTTAAAACAGTTAAGGTGGGGCAGAGTAGGGATGTTCACAATAACGTTAATAGAAACAGACATGACCTTAAAAATTCTAATAACGTGTCACATCGCTTTACAAATTCAAAGCCAGGAACATCGAATTCTAATATCCGATGCTTCAACTGTAACGAAATCGGGCATCCTAGTTTTAAGTGCGAAAAACCTCTTGTTAAATGTTCCGTTTGTGATCGATTTGAATACCAAGCTTCTAGCTGCTATAGGAACAAAGCGAACGTTGAAGTAAATAAAAATGACAGTCAATCTAAACCAAAGGATAGGATAGAGAAACAAGTATCTAAATTAGCCGCAAACGATAACGCTATAGACAAGTACGTGTTTGATATTAAGATTAATGGTGGAACGGTGTCATGTCATATTGATTTAGGTAGTCAATGCTCATTAATCAGAGTCAGCAAGGCTAGAGAACTTGGATTAGATGTCAAATTATCTGCTAATCTACCTGTACTAAGGGGCATAGGCGCTAACCTGGTCAGTCCATTAGGAATAGTTAACACGACGGTTGAGGTTCAGGGGATCAAAAAGTGTATTGATATTTATGTAGTTGATGATTACGTTCTAAGTCATCCCGCTCTTTTGGGTCATTCATTCACGGAAATACCTGATATTGTAATAACTAAAACGCCGTCTCGAGTAATTTTCGAAAGAGTAAACACCGCCAAAATCCTCTTACTGACTAGCAGTGACACGATTATTGCCAAAAATTCATTGAGCGTTTTACCTGTCAAAACCGATAAAATATTTAGTGGGAACGTTTATGTACGTGGATCACTTAGAGGAGGGGATGGCAAAGAATATTACCTTCTTGCCGGCGAGTATGAGATAAATGATGGCTTGGGGTCGTTGCTCATATATAATGTATCCCAAGGTGACATAGCTTTTTCTGAAAATTTCTTGTTGACTCGATCCATCGATGTCAAACATTTAGATAGGTCACAAGTACTGAATTGCTGTAAGTTGTCTGCTGATAATCCTACTTTTGATATAAATAGTTCCATAAATTGCGGCGGTAGTTTAAATAATGACGAAAAATTGCGTCTGCAGAGCTTGCTTCATAAATATCAGAACTGTTTCTCACACGGCCTAAAAGATCTCGGATTCACTAACGTAACAGAAATGGTTATCGAGTTAGAGGATAGTAATCCTGTTGTATACAGACCATATCGCTTATCCTATGCTGAGAGATCATTGGTTAACGACATGGTCCAAGAGATGTTGGATAGTGGAATAGTTAGGGAATCCTCTTCGCCCTTTGCCAGTCCTATTGTCTTGGTTCAAAAAAAGACCGGTGAAAAACGCCTATGCGTTGACTATCGGGCTCTAAACCGGAAAACTAAAAAGATCCATTACCCACTTCCACGTGTTGAAGATCAACTAGACCAATTGTCTGGAAATAAGTTATTTACATCCCTTGATCTGGCGTCTGGCTATTACCAGATCCCTTTAGCTGAAGAGTCTCGGGAAAAGACCGCGTTTGTAACGCCAGACGGACAGTTTGAGTACAATCGCATGCCATTCGGGCTAGTTAATGCACCGTCAGTTTTCCAAAAGACCATGAACAAGATCCTCCATGGTGCTAAAATTAAGTACGCTATTGTCTATATGGATGATATCCTAATTCCATGTCAAGACGTTGAAGAAGGTCTCAAGAGGTTAGAAGAAGTGTTACAACTTCTTAAAGAGGGTGGGCTAACATTGAAACTCAGTAAATGTAATTTCTTTATGGACAATATTGACTTCTTGGGATTCGAAGTGAGTTCCACAGGTATACGACCGGGTGCTAGAAAAACTGATGCAGTTTCTAAATTTCAAACTCCCGGTAATCAGCGTGAACTCAGGCAATTCTTAGGACTATCTGGATTTTTTAGGCGGTTTATTAAAAACTACGCGATTATAACGTCTCCTCTAACTGACCTTTTAAAAAAGGACGCGACTTGGACCTGGGGTAGCGCACAAGAGGATGCTTTGCAAAAGGTAAAGACCATGTTGACACAACGTCCGTTATTGGCGTTGTACGACTCGAACTCAGTAACCCATCTACACACGGACGCGTGTCAAGATGGACTGGCCGGTATTCTATTACAATGCGATTCTAATGGAGCATTCCATCCAGTCTCCTACTTTAGCCGTAAGACTTCTGCTGATGAACGGAAGCTACACTCCTACGAACTCGAAACCCTAGCGGTCGTAGCATCTTTGAGTAGGTTCCGAGTGTATTTACTGGGAATACCGTTCACTATTTACAGCGATTGTAACGCTTTGAGATCGACATTTGCGAAACGCGATCTAATACCGCGAGTTGCACGTTGGTGGGTCCAGTTACAGGAGTACGATTGTACGATAGAGTATAGACCTGGCGCGCGAATGTCACATATTGATGCATTAAGCCGTAGTCCAGTCGAGGCCCCTTTAACAGAAACTCATATATTAGATGTCTTACCGGTCGTACATTCGGAGCAGGACTGGATAGCCACGGTGCAAGACGCTGATGAAGAGGTGCAACGAGTCAAGCAAATACTTAGCGATGATAACGTAGTTAAGGCATTGGATGTACACAACAATTACAAACTGAAGAATGGGCGCGTGTACCGTATAGTTGGGGACGACCTTAAGTGGTTGGTTCCAAAAGGAGTCCAATGGCAAATTCTAAAAAAAAATCATGAAGACATTGGTCATTACGGATTTGACAAAACATTGCAACGTATTCGGCAGCATTATTGGTTTCCTAAGATGCGCCGTTTTGTAAAAAAATACGTGCAGTCATGTTTGGAATGTGCTCATCACAAGGCACCCGGGGGCAAACGAGAAGGCGAGTTACACCCTATCGACAAGGCTAACGTCCCCTTTCATACGGTGCATGCGGACCACCTAGGACCATTTGTAAAAAGCAAGCGTGGCAACTGCTATTTATTAGTCCTTGTTGATAGTTTTTCTAAATACATTAACATGACGGCAGTCAAAAATACAAAATCTATGACTAGTGTACGTGTGCTAAAGGAGCATATTAGTTATTTTGGTGTACCAATTCGCTTGATTACGGACAAAGGAACAAGCTTTACGAGTAAAACGTTTAAAGAATTTACTTCACAATATGGGATAAAATACATCGTTAACGCCGTAGCAACACCGCGAGCGAACGGACAAGTAGAACGATTCAATCGGACCATTTTAGATGCTCTTTCCACTAGCTCTCATAATACGGATGATAGGTCTTGGGATGATTATATATATGACATTCAGGTAGGTCTTAACACTACAGTTCATAAAACAACTCAGAAAAGCCCATCAGAATTATTATTCGGTTTTAATATTACAAGTAGAACAGAAGGTATTTTAAATCCAGTTATAGCTGACACGACAAAAGTTATTAATACAGAAGAATTAGAGAATGCAAGGGTTAGGGCATGTGAAAACATCAAAAAACAGCAGACAAAAGACATAGAAAGATTTAGACGGAGGTTACCAGGGAAAAAATACAATGAAGGTGACTTAGTACGCGTTGAGAGGCAAATGCCCCACGATGGCAAATCACAAAAATTAGTAGTCAAATTCCAAGGGCCCTATCGAGTAATGAAAGTGCTCCCAAATGACAGATATTTAATCGAGGATACGCCGTTGACACGTAAACATGGTCACCGATATGAAGCAATTGTTGCTACTGATAAAATACAACCTTGGCTTACGTTTTCGAGAAATTTAGAGAGTTGTGATGAAAATAGTTCTATTAGCGAGAGTGAAGGTGAGGTAGAGCAGTAATACGTAAGTTCTAGCGGTTTGTGTAGCTACTAGTGATTTATTATTTATGCAATTGCTCGGATGATTCGCCATTCACTGAAACTAATTAATTAATGAATTAATAACTTGAAATAATGAATTATTTATACAAAAAATATTGTCAAAAATCTTATTAGAAAAAAAACTTATTACACATAATTTGATTCTTTTGTCTTCTCGTTTAATGAAGTAGATAATGTATTGATTTATAATATTTATTATATACCTAGTTAAGTTTATTTTAAATAATCAATATATTTACGAGTTGTTTTGATTATTATTAAAAAAAAAAAATCTACTGAATAAATAGTTAAAATTATATAGTTAAATAGTTATTGTGTATAAATTACTCTGATTATAACTGTAATACTCATAAGTTCAATGTACTACATTTAATAAGCGCGTGGACGCGCTTGGAACAGGATGGCCGAGCTGTTAGCATTTATTACAGCGTTAAATATTATTAGTTGATTTATTGACTAATTTTAAATATTAGCGGGCAACACTCGAATTTTATGTCAACTCGTTCACTCACTCATTCTTCGCTCGTGCAAAACGTACAGACGGCCGGCATTCTGGTTCGAGGCGCCGAAGCGGGAGGACACAAGCGATAGCTCTGCTAAAGTGATAGTCGATTACTGTGCCTAGTGCTAGAGTGCCTAGTAACGTTGAGTTATTGGGCAGTGTTCTAAGTTGGATTACCCGAACTGTATATTAGACGTAAGTATTGATTTTTATACTGATAAAATGTGTATCTAGACGGGTATAAGTGATTCAAGCGTGAATAAATTATTTTGAAATGTTAATGAATGGTTTTCTTTTATGAATACCCTCATTCTGAATTGGTGGCTAATATAATATACCACTTCTAAGGGAGGTTTCCTTAAGATGAGGTAGTATATCAATTTATATTTGTTTATTTCATCCAGATCTGGAGGAGTTTTAGTACAAAGTATACAATTTCAGCAGTTACCTCCGTACAAGGAGAATATTAAGTCGTTAAAATCTTCGAACTTTATTTCCCGTTTGAATTCTGGAATTGACGTAAGTACCACTTTCAATAAGTAAGTCCTAGTTAATCAAAGTTTAAATATAACTTAGCTCTGCTACATGAAATACAACGTGTATTTAATTATCAGTTCAGGTTTGCCTCCGTCCCCCATCCTCCGAGAATCCCAGGGCGCTCCCCTGTGGATGCAATTATGTGCGTTAGGGCCGTATTGGAGGAAACATTGGTCCAGCGTAAGGTGGTGCTGGTACTGTCTCTCGACATTGCCAGCCTCCTGGAGCTGACTGAAAGGCGCTTGTCTATGACGGAGCGCCGCTACTGCATTATTGGGGTTGGGGTTGGAGCCGGTTCTATGGAACAGTGGCTACTGGGTACTTCGCGATGGTGTTTTGGAGGGTAATTTCGTGACGTGTTACGCCAACAATATCCTAGTGATGGCACGTGTCAAACGCATCGCAACAAATTCCAGCCGCTCTGGTCGCTGCCAGGCGCGGTTCTGGCCTTAACTTAAATCTTCATTATGGAATGAAATTTTACCTGCTTGTAACTAGATTGTCAGACTGGGAAATTTCAAAATCCTCGTTGTTATTATTTCCTACTATACATCATAGCAAAAACAAGGATTATTTATTAAGAAACCCGCATTAAATTTGTCTGGCGTTTAATAACATAACCTACCTTTTTTTTTATCGTGCGGAAATCCCTTCGGATACCCCCCCGCCTGCCGGCGGGGGCGGTTATGTCGGGCTTGCACCGACTAAAACCGCACGCCGTCTCGGGTCTTCAGACGCCGGGGTGTAAGGTTACCCATAGAGCATATCCCTCGCACCCCGGCTGACCCTGGGCCATCTCACCACTAACAGCATCGCTCATCCAGTCTCCTCTGAAAGCAGAGATGTATAAAAAAGCATTTTTACTTTTAAAGTGTACTAAATTTCATCTAAAAAACTAAAGATTTTTTTAGATTAAATGGGAAGGCGAATACTGCTCATCGGTAGATCAACGCACATCAGTGAGTCAGAACGTAACATTACAAGGAGCTGAATTTGGTGATTACGATTTGTTGAAATGGGTGAACGTTCCGGCATTGACTGGATCTGGGATAAATGTGAATGTATGTTTTCAGTACATCTACCAAAATCTTCATATCGAGATAAGGTCATTACCATCAACATAACGATAGTCCCGGTCGCATCCGAGGTTGTTATATTCAGATATCGTAGACGCCAGAGTCTCGGCCGTCAATCAGTAGGCGTACTGGCTTGCAAGATGCTTCAGGATCTTGACAAATTCCCTACTAAACCCTTCCTCGAGAACTACTCTATCCATTGGTAAAAACAGCATGAAAATCGGTGCAGTACTTTTTGAGTTTATCGCGAAGAGACAAACAGATAGACAGACGTGGCGGAGGACTTTGTTTTATAATATATAGTGATAATTCCGGTTTTTTTTTTCTTTCCTACCTAACTTTTAGTCATTTCATTCTCCTAACTACCTATGTTTTTAGGTCTCCTATGCTGGAATCAATGTTAATGATGTGAAACAAGCTAATAGTTCCTTGTTATTCAAGCATAATATGTATAATACATACGGAATGGATTTTAGTGGGATCACAGAAAGGTAATAAAATAATAAGAATCACAATTACATAATATGTGTCTATGTAGAACCCTGCGGCAAGTTTACTAATATTGTTTAACACCACAGTGGTAAGCCTGTTATGGGTATAGTGCGTAGTGGTGCAGCGAGTACCCAGGTGAGAGTGCAGCCGGAACTACTCTGGCCCGTGCCGGCACATTGGAGTCTTGAAGACGCCGCAACCGTGCCGCTAGCGTACGCGCGAGCGTTCTATTGCCTTGTGAGTGTTACGCAACTATCTTTTAGTATGTTACATGTATGCAGTAAACAGGACACCGTTCATTCTTTTTCTATTCTTTCGACAGGGAATTAAGGTTCAACTTTCTCGAGGCATGTCGGTATTCGTGCACGGAGGAGCAGGCGCTTTAGGACAAGCAATAATATCCATCGCTTTGGCTCTAGAATGTGAAGTATTTACGACCGTCAGTGATAAACATAAGAAGCACTTCTTGCAAAAATTGTTTCCGGCATTAAAAGGTATACTTGATGAGTTGGAACTTCTTTTCCACCCTTTTGAAACTCCTAATAATAATTTAATAGTTAATATTACTTAATGGAGGTCAGATGACTGTCGCTTCACGGAAATTATCTCAGTTCGACCGTTTTAAAGTTGGACAGAAAAACTAACCCCACCGAGATGGGAAAAACTTGGAGGATGATGAGTTAATTCTACTTAGTTTGATTCCATAACTTTCACGCGTTCATCATTTCGCGATATTTATTTGTCTTCTCTGATTTTGCTCGTCGTCGTCGTTGGAGTATTATTTAATTTTCATATCTGTATAATTTCAGCTGATCACATTGGATGTTCGCGCGATCACACGTTTGGTGACATGGTGCAAATAGTCTCAGAAGGGAAAAAATGCGATATTGCCATAAGCTGTGTAAAGGGAAAGCTCAAAGATGTAAGTAAGATATCATTTTAAAAATAGTAAAAATTTGGCTCGCTTCTAGGGATACCCAAGACCGTACGTAATGGAGGCAGAAAAGCTGGAATGCGGACCTCAGAGCTCTAATACCACGAGAAACAGTGTCACTTTAAGAACCACACGGAATTGAGTGCCTTTACCTTACCTAGATGGTTCTCATCATACGTAGAGGACAATAGCCAAGTTGTCGTATTGAAAGGTTATTTATTGCGCTTATATACCCTCAGGAGGTCCACAGGGCTCACTGTTAGGGCCCTTCTTATTCTACATATTCATCAATGACATCACCTCGTGTTTCCATACGTCCAAAATAATATTATACACTGATGACATGATGATACTAGACAAGATCGCAGTTTTCACAGTCGTAACGTGATAAGTCTGTGGATTTCAATTGTTTAATATAGAATGAGGAACCGGCGTAAAACTAAACCAACTTAAATGCATCGGCTAGTACGATACGGTTTGGTAAGCGCCAAACATGTCAGTTATAATAAGGAGCCAGGTTAGGCGCACAACGCAGAACCAGTCGCATGCGGCCAGTCATCTATATTTGTATGATGCGACGGCGGATAAAAATGGACATGCGGCGAACCAGATGCGGCTAGCCGCATGTGCGCTGTTCCTGTTAAACAGGTAACGCTGAGCAAAATTTTTAAACTTTTTGCAGATCACTATCAATTGCTTGCGTATTGGGAGTATATTTTTAGACATTTCACATATACAAAACGAAAATGACTACGATTTTGGAATGTACCACTTAAAAGTAGTGAGAAATTTTATTTCTGTGGACTTTTCTTCCATGTTTGAAGCCGAAAATATAAAAGAACTCAAAGTAAGTATTCACAAAATTTTATTCAATATATTGTGTTCAGTGCGTGAACCGAGCAAGCGCAGTAATAAAAAAAAACAATTAACAGTTCTGCTACCAGTCTCCTTTAACCCGGGGACAAGGGTGAGGAGTGAGGCCACGAGCAGGTAGCATTCAAGCCGTAGCCCCACCACTCACTTTCACGCATTCACTACTTTGTTCCGAAGCGTGTTCTAAAGCCGACAGTGGAAACACAAATAAAATAGTGTCTAATGCTCCGGATCTACACCAATGTGCAGTCAACAAACGGTACAAAATCATTAATCAAACACAAGAAGTCGGTACGAATATAAAACGGTTCAAACAACAAAATACCGCAATTTTATAAAAACCGGTTAACCGACCCTACTAAAAACGCACGAGGTATTCGAGGAACCGCCCCGAACTCAGAACAAATCAAACAAAAGTAATATCAAAACTTCCCGGGCAGTTGAATTCCCTTTACATTGAACCGGTTAGTTCGGTCAGAATCGACCACCAAAAAATTACCCTGAAATCCCGAGAAATATTGAACTATAAAATTAGCTATTTTAAACGCTGTGATACAAACAAATCAAATCATACGTTACTTTCAATTTTATAGCAAGTCAATACAAATAAATATCTATTCAGACCTCCCGGCGGGTCCAATGAAACACATGAATAAACATTAAATCAAATTTAGACAGATTTTTAGCACGTACTTGTTTCAATAATCAAATTAAGCCGCAATTGACACCCAATCGAAATCGACCAGGAAATATTTTAATTACAATAACAATTCCAAGCTTTAAGGTCAAAATAGTCAAATTCAATCGCACCAAAAGGCAAAATAATACCGATAAATTAACACTCAAAATGGCGGACTCTAACCGCGTGTTAAGTTTCAAATTGCAAACCAAAATTAAACCAATCCGTTATTTATTATCAACAATACATAAAATATATTAAGAAATGGGTCACTGACCTTCAATGGACCGGGATTCAGCCGGGAAAGTGGCAAAGATTGGAAAGTGTGCCTATTTAGTGTATCTAACTATATGTGACATGAATGTACATGTAATTGAATATACAATAATCTAATTATGCAATAAAATAAAATGTGAGATTTACTTCTCATAGAAGGTGGGTTCCACCGCAGCAATGTTCCAAGTCCAACGAACGCGATGGGCGTATTCACTTTATTTAACAAAGAGATAACTAGCTCGATAATTAATTTTCACCAATTAATCAACATTCAACAAACAAGGTCACAACAATGTCCCCTCAAAGCGCGTAGCACGGCCACCCAAAAAAGGCGCGGGCACAGGGTCCACCAACGAGCCAATGAGCTCGTACCCTCACAAAGCGACGTCGCGCTCAACTCGCGATGTACTGGCGTCATAGTTTACGTACAATAATGCGCGGGTGCGTAAAGAAAAAATATGATTGATGTTGGTCCTATCAATACGCGTTATCAACATCAAAACAAAAATACTTAAAGATTAAAACTAAAAAAAAATTTTTATTCAACATTTTTATTCATATAATGTATTCTATTCTATTATATACTGTAACGGGAATATAGCCCTATGGATATCTTCGTCACAAGTTTGGCTATAATCATCTAAACCTAACCTAACATAAAATTAAACCGTGAAATTAATGTACTAATCGATTTTTACTAATGTACGCCGAGATTATTTTCCTCAATAAATTAATTTAACCTACGGTTTATGTTATACATTATCTAATGTTTTAACCGTTGAATTTTGAAATAAAATGAACTCTATCTGGACAAAATCTAGATTTTCAATATAAAAAAATAACTTTGTAACCGGTAAACCTCCCTTGGTTACTTCACCGGCTGACCCAGTCGATAAGGAAGCAAAAACTCATAAATCCCAGGGCGCCCTTGTTAGAGTAATAAAATAAAATAAAATAAAAAGCCTTTTTATTTGCTCCTATGAACTAAGTAACATTTTTGTTTAGTGGATTAGTAATTATAATGAATAAAGTAATTTTTGTTAGTATTTATTAGTTAAGGTAATATTTATTTGATGTCTTCCATGGGAACCCCCGTGCGGGTGAAGGCCTCCTCCAGGTTGTGCCATTTATCCCTATCTTGTGCCAATCCTAGCCAGTGTTTGCCTGCGGTCTCGCGTATGTCATCGGACCAGCGTTTGAGTGGATGACCTTGTTTGCGCTTTCCACTTCCTGGTCCTTTCCACTCTGTGACCACTTTCGTCCAACGCCCATCCTCGAGTCTCGCTACATGACCGGTCCACTTCCATTTGAGTCTTCTGATATGTTGTATAGCATCTCTAACTTTGGTTCGTTTCCGAATTTCTTCATTTCTGACCCTGTCTTTAAGTTTTATCCCTAGGAGACTTCTCTCCATCGCTCTTTGGCATACCGACAGTCTATTTGCGTTAGCTTCATTTAAAGACCAGGTCTGGCTGCCATAGGTTACTGTTGGTAGAATGATAGAGTCCATGAGTCTCCGTTTGTGAACAATAGGTAGCTTAGATTTAAGAAAAATTTTCAGGGACCAGTATCGTTTCCATGCCAGCGCCATTCGTCTGTCTTGTTTTGTAAGTGCCGTATTAATGGTCTATACAGAATAAATGGTTTTTGACTTTTGACTTTTGACTTTCTATTTCCTCCGAGTCAATCTCTCTGAACGAAACTAGTTTGCCTAAATATATGTACTCTTCAACGTACTCTATTACTTCGCCTTCGACGCTGAGAGTAGGTTTAGTATGGTTTATAATGATTTTGGTCTTGTCAAAATTTATTTCGAGACCGACCTTCTCGCTGTGCTGATGTAGTGCTGTCAGCATGTCTTGTAGGTCTTTAGCGGTATTACTTAGAAGAACCAGGTCGTCTGCGAATCTTAAATGGGTTAGCCTTTTATTTCTGATATTGATGCCTCCCCTATTCCAGTTTATATCGTGTAGTATAAGCTCAAGTACTGCAATGAATATTTTTGGCGACAGTGGGTCTCCTTGTCTGGTTCCTCTTTGAATTGCGAACAGTGGGCCCTTTCTGTCTAACCTTATTCTACTTCTGCACTTACTATAAATATTCATTATTATATTGATGTATGTGTCGTCGATTGCATGATACTTAAGTGCCTTTACTATAGCGCTGTGGGAGATAGAGTCGAAAGTTTTTTTTTATAATCAATGAAGGCCAGGTATAGAGGCATATTGAATTCTTTGTATTTCTCTACTACCTGGCTTAGCACATGGATGTGATCAATGGTGGAGAATGCTGGTCTGAAGTAGAGAGAGTAGTCTGTGAGAGTAATAAGTACATTAAATTATAACTAAGTTTTAATTATTAATTAAATTGGGTAGTGCATTCTAAGGGGACCCCTTTAATAAAAAGAAAGAAGTGGTTTCATACATATAATAACCAAGTAGTTTCATACATATACAAGCAAAACAGAACTCCAGTGCTGATTCTAATCTCACAATACAATAGCTCAATTCCTCAAATTGCTTGATTCACAATTCCTTAGTTAGGTTATCTTCTTGAGGAATCTGACAATATTAACAAAATCTTGAGTTCCCTTCCAGATCAGCCAAGATGCTGGTCTGAAGTTTATTGCAAATTTTATTAGAAGGTTATTTACAATCTTCTTGCTTATGTCACCTTCCTACGACTTCTACTACCTTTATTATTTTCTTAGGGATTTCCGCACGTTAAAAAAAAAAAAAAAGGGGGTTATCCTTTCGAGGGCTTACCCGGGGTGCCCGGCAACGGACACTTGGGGAGGACACCGTGCGGTTTTAGTCGAGACACGACATAACCACCCCCGCTGGCCGGCGGGGGGGTATCCGAAGGGATTTCCGCACGTTAAAAAAAAAAAAAAAAGCTCCCTTTAGGAGTAGCTAAGATGCTGGGCTGATAATATTTGTTTTACCACTCTTTTGTTTTATTCTTTTTTAATTTCAAAAATGGAATTGAGTTTGAATCCTATGCAATAACAGCATCTTCCTGCGGGAGTGCATCTCCATGGAGTTTACAGTCCGTGGCATATCAATTTGCCGTAGGAGGTTGCCCATAGCTTCCATGATAAATGTCTTAAATAAATAAATAAAAAAGCTCAAGGCACTGGGTTTCTGGTGAGTCTGTCTGCTGAATATGCACTATTCAGCAGACAGACTCACCAGAAACTCAGTGCCTTGAGCTTTTTTATTTAGCCTCAAAATCAGCCATCCGTTTTAAGAAGATTTCCTTTATATTGCTCATTGTTTCTTGGAGTGATTCGTTCGACATGTTCTTCGCACAGTTAATAAAATAATGCAGATTGTGTTGAAAGATGTTTGGTGTATTGGAACTGGTGAATAACACTGGCAGGTATGCGTTTTCAATAATAATTTATTACCATTTAAATATGAAAAACATTAGAAGTTAAATGAAATTTTTTATATACTGTGAAAATTTGTGTACACACCAACAACCCACAGTTCGAAAATTGAACGTATAATATTATAATTTAATATTAAAATTGAAAGAAATTGAACATCGGAATCGGACCGACTAAAACCACACGGTATCCTCCCCAAGTGTCCATTGTCGGGCACCCTGGGTAAGCCCTCGAAAGGATAACCCCAGGGTTATCGGCGGACTTTGGCCGCCATCGCGGCCTCGCCTGGTGGGGTCGGGTTTTATACCGCGTCGGTGAGTTGCCAGGCGTGTGTAGGACACACACGACACGCCTCCGCCACGGCCTGCTTCTGTAAGGACGACAAGTCGGCCCACTGCCGTCCTCAGGCGCCGATCATGGAGGTCGGTAGTCCGCGGGCGTAGATAAGTCTGCAGCGTCCTCGCCGCAGACTGCGGAACTCGGGGGGCAGGGTTCTCTCCCGCTCCCTCTCCGCCGCCTCTTTCACGCGCATTACCTGCTCGCAGAAAGAGGCGGCGGCATGCCACTTGCTCCCGTCGGAGACCACGGCCCTCACCATGGTCTCCAACGAGAGAACGTCTACGCCCAGGACCGCAACGAGATCCCGGCGTTATATACAAATCATTCTTAATCTTAAATTACTAACATTCCATGCAACATGTTACGTTTAATACTTAACTCCCAATCTACGTACTATACACAATCCTATTTCATAGCCAAATCTTGGTGAATTCAATCCAGCACAGTTTGGTAAAACGTTTACAATAATCAAAAATGATTATTAACCAACAGTCTCGTATCAATGCTTGACAAATAAATCAAATTACATCTTATTTATTTCTTAAAACCATTTATAAATTATTTTATATCACATTAACCAATGCGATAATGCAGACGTCCATATAGTTCATTTTGCTATAATTAACACAATGTTAATATTTCTTCATTTTAAATACTTCGTGAAGGCGAATAAATTTTTTATGTTGTTTCGATGGTATTTTAAGTATTGTTAACAGATGTGAGTTAAAATTCTCTGCGTCGTTTCTCAAATCGTGTCGATACAAATAATACAATTTCAATACTTTTTCGAGGGACAAAAAGATGTTACTCCAGACTATATTTATCCTTGTACCAAATTTCAGCCAGATCCATTTAGCCGTCAGAGCTTGATTGAGTTAAAAGCATCCAATCATACGCACAATATAATATTAGTAGGAAGTAGGCAGTATAGGATAGGAAGGATAGAATTACCCGACATGGCTGTTGGTGGAACTGCGGCATATAAAGTGAGAATCCTCCAATTGGCTGCTCTGAATAATTTAAATGAGTCATTTATGCTGCGTATCGCCACGGTAATAATATCTATACAGTAGTGGAACTCAGCCCTATGCTTGAAATAAATACCTACGGCCGCGCGCGCTTAATTTCATCTACCTACTTTAATTTCTTGCTAGTATAGTGATTGTAAATATTGACAAATAGCGACTGGTCGTGTACCGAGCGTTAACCAAATTCGAGACGCTTAGGTATAACTTGCGTCGGCGTGGGAGGCGTCGACCTCGTGGCAGCCATCGGGGTGGGAGTCCTCTCGCTCGGCAGCATGATTGCGGCAATGGTGCGGAGCGCGAGCGCGTGGGCCGCCGCCATCTCCTCCTGCGAGCATGTAAATCTCGCGAAGGAGATGGCGGAGCTCGCCTGGGAGAGATTTAGAACTCTCCCGGCCCGCCGAGCCCGCAACTTGCTCGCCGCGCGTCGCAGGCGACTCAGGCGCCGGAGGTCGCTTAACGACCTCCGTCCTCCGTGAGCGCAGGCCTGGGGGTGGCGGGTGAGACCACCTGTCACCCCAGCAGAAGCAGGCCGGGACGATGGGGCGACTAGCGCCCCTCCCCCAAACCGGGGCAAGACGGGGACACCGTGGTTCCCAAACCTGAGGGGGTCATCTCGAAACCGGAGATGGCCCAGGGTCAGTCGGGGTGCGAGGGATATGCTCTATGGGCAACATTACACTCCGTAAACCCGATACCCGGCGTCTGTAGACCCGAGACGGCGTGCGGTTTTAGTCGGTTCAAGCCCGACATAACCACCCCCGCAGCCCGGCTGGGTGTATCCGAAGGGATTTCCGCACGAAAAAAAAAGGTATAACTTGCGTTCGGACCATTTCTATGAAGATACAATACAGTATATACAGTGGTATCGCTAAGCAGTTATGTTATCTGCCTTCATAGTCCAATTCTAGACATTCCAGCAATGTCGTGAAGTATTTTTAAACAAGTATACTATATAAATGACATTATATGCATATATAATTATCCAATAATATTTATGATACGTACAGACTATACACAAAATGATAAGCGACGGCATTGTACGTGGCTACGTTCGTCCGTTGTCGCGTATAATGTATGAACCACATGAAGCAGCGCGCGCTTTTCGGCTACTGAATACGAGCCTGCACCGCGGCCGCGTGCTGTTGCGTATGAAAGAAAATATTGCTCAAACAGCTTTCAGGTAATTACAGTAATAATAAAATAAGCATTCAAGGATAGTTTTTGAACTATAATATTAAAATTACTTCCAGAATAAGATGTAATGCAGATTGTTCTAACCTCATACTTTGTGGCAAGACAATGTTTGGTCTACAGTTTGCTGATAGGCTGGTAGCCAGAGGTGCGACAAAGCTGTATCTCCATGTCCGCACGAAATCAAGTTACTTACAACACAGAATACGGTATGTATTTATTCTCAAAATCATTAAAATCATTTGAAACCATCAGCTTACTATACTACCTGCATGACACAGCTGCGGTATCATAACAATGTTGCTTAAGCTGTAGTCTCAAATAATAGATTTTCTTGTAATTATTAATTTATTCGGAGGACCAACAGCCATAACAAAAGTATAAAAAAAAAATATTTAGTGGCATACAGCCAATTATAGGTCCTCACTATACACTTCAGACTGAGTATATAATGTGGACTAAAATATAACACTAGTTTTTAGTACTTAAATGATAGGTGAAAATAAAGTGTATGAAACTATTCCTTTTTATCACAATAAATGCAAGTCATAGTACACTAATCATCTTTCTTCTTTCTTTCGAATTGTTGAAAGAATTCCAGACTAAGCAAACTCCTGACCGATGCTACACTAGAGTTGAATATGTAGAGGTGAATATGTCGTAAGCTTGCCGCGTTAACTGAACGACACGCTCTCCATAGAAAAAGGTATTTTGGCGGTAATTGAATGCCACGATTGGTACATACAAGGGCATATAGTGACGTAGGACTTTTGCAGGTGCATTAATGTTAATCTTACTGTCTAAGATTAACATTAATGCACCTGCAAAAGTCCAGGGCTATCGACACGGTTACATAGAATTTTCAATACGTACCTAACGTCAGCGATTTTTCGTCGATTTGTTAATGGAAGGAGGTGGAATCTGGCGCACAGTTTTAGGTAGTCATCAGGCTTGTACACCACTTTAGTGCGATAGCATAAATATCTGATGAACTTCCTCTGAATACCCTCCAGACTTTCGATGTAAGTACTGTAGCGTCCGGGGGCTGACGCCACAATACCTCTTGTTGACGAAAAGATAAAACGCAAGGATTAATTTTTATATGGGCATTTATTTGCACAAATAAAGCTTCCTATATCGAGTTTAGGGAGGTTTTACACTAATATATTTATGTTTAAACGAACTGTTGGGAATCGTGGATTCTGCTCAAGGATTGAGCCTACAATCAGTATACTTGTAACTTCTCTTCGGACGGCGGGCGAGACCGGAGCCCCAGATCGCCCGCTGTCAGCCGCTTGTCCGCCAAGCGATTTTTTTTTCTTCCCTAAGCTTATTTCAAATTAAAAACATTTATTTTTAAACTCTGACACATGATGGCCAGGTCAACGAACTGTAGTGCTTGAACGAGGTCGGAACACTACAGTACTGTACCTGGGATTCCAGACCTCTGATCCATATTCCAGTATACTGCGCAAATACGTACAATACAAAATTGTAATGGTCTTAACATCCTTAAAACTATTCGAAGCGCGCATAATGAAATCTTAAGCTCGAGATGTCTTTCTAGCTACACTATCAATATGTTCGTCGAAGATCAGTTTCGAGTCATATACCACTCCGAGATCCCGTACCTTGTCACATTTGATCAACTTCTGACCGTTAAAAGCCTGACCGTTCTTGGCTATGTATTGCTTTTGTGCATTGTTATAATAAATGCTGGGTTTACGTTGGTGGGATTTTCCCCAGAGAATAAGACCATTGTACCTACTAATAAAAAAGATATATCTCAAAACGGAGATGACACATATTCGCCGTAATATTTCAACGCTCATCACGTTGAGAGGCAGGGGTCCTCGATTATTGATTTTGCGGGAAGTGCTATTCACAAATTTGCCCGGACCTATGGGTTCTCGCAAGTGGTTCATTCTGTCACTATAGAATACGAGATATTGAGACCTATAGAATATATAAACCTTCTGCTGACTACGCAACCGGATGAATACTATAACTGTGGAAGCATCACTTGGTAATTCGGACCACAGCCTCGTCCGGGCACAAGTACTTCTTGCACGGCCAGAACCAACTCGGCCATGTAAATGGCGACATGTTTGGCATTATAAGTCGGCAGACTGGGACGGATTTCGAGAATTCTTCACCTCGTACCTGTGAAGGCGGCTCCACGGGTAATAATGGATTTTTACCCGTGGAGCCACCTTCACGGGTGTTGCACAAGAGTTTGGAAGCTCCTGTGAAACAGCAGTCACTAAGGCGATTTTAGCGACCATGGAATGCTACATTCTCAACTACTGGATCATAACAGAAGCAAGTAAGCACCCGTCTTTAATAAAGCTTCTCTGTAAGGCCACAAGCTTCACAAGTAATCTGCTTATAAAGCTTGGACCACGACTCTTGCTAACGAGGGTCCGAATATCGCTGAAGTGAAGCAGAAATTAAATGCCCCCTCGATATCCAGTAAAAGAGGAACGACCAGGGTTAATTCGGATTTCTTCGGCAGAATTGGTAAACGGCTGGTGCGGTACCCATCTGGTAGACGTGCATTCTGGTCACTCGCCAAAGCTGCCGAGGGAAATTTTTTTATTTATTTATTTATAGTATGGAGGACTAACAGCTAATATTTTCAAAATAGTATTAATGAAGGTACATCACAGAGAGCCAATTATAAGTCCTCACTTCTAGTGACACAATAAAAATTTTTTTGCGTCTTGAGCTTAGAAAAAAAATACAAATAATAAACTGTCGGCTATCGGCCTTGTTGCAAAAACCCGACGGCCTGTGGTGTTTCTATGCCAGAAATTAAAATGTGCCTAAGAAAGGCGATAAAACAGACACGTTCCATTACAAGCCTATCGCTATCCGCATGTTACACGGGCCGGGCTAACATCTCTCGGTCCGCAGTGGAAGAAAGTCGCGAACAACTTGTGCCTGAAATCGAAACTACTCTCACAAGAGTGTCCGATCGGAGTATACTAAACTTGGTCCAATTCTACCACACTGAGACTCAAGTATGTACATTCACCGCATTTATTGTAGACCACATATCTTCTCCAAAAGCAACGGGATCCTTGGTGTCGATAGCGATGTCCAGTACTGCAGTCACCTGGTAGACAAGGTCAAGTTGGCACCTAAAAAACTCGAGTGCTCAACAGGGCGAAGCAATACTTCACTGCGGAGCAAAGACTTCTTCTTTTTATGTCGAGAGTCCAGGCTCACATGGAGTACTGCTGTTACCTTTTTACCGGGGCACCTGCATATCAATTTGAACCATTCAATTCGGTCTAAACACGGGCGCTGAGGGTCGTCGACAAAGTTAATGTATAACCTCTCTGCCTTAAGAGAGATTTTGCAACTTTGTGCGTGTTCTAACGCTTATAAAATGGAATGTGTTCAGAAGAACATGATGCCTACGGCAACATTCTATCATCATACTGCTCGCCACAGACAGGGAATTAATCTTCACATGGTGCAACCGGCAAGCAACGGTGCGCACAGTGAGTTATGAGAGAAATTCATTCCGCGCACGCTGTGGAAAGATCTCCTCCCTGCTGTGGTTTCCCAAGACTACAATATGGGGTTTTACAAGAAGATTTTTACAATGTCGGTAGCTCGAGTGTGACGCCCCTTATGTTGCACATGTCCATAGGCCACGGTAACCGCTCCCCATTAGATGGGCCTTGTGCTTGTCTGCCACCTGAATGGTATAAAAGAAAATGCAGTCATAGCTGCCCTCCGCTCTGAGACACGTCTAAGTTTCTTAAGTATAAAATCAAATCGATTTTAGCATTTGACAAGTTCTATTGTCATGAATGTGTAGTTACAATGGTTATCAATTTTAATACCAAAAAAAAAATCGGCCAAGCGCGAGTAGGTATACTATATCACCTGCCGTAGGTGATTTTGGGATCCACTATTCGCAACGTGGGTTTCTTTGGGCGGGAACAGAAGTCGAAAAGCATCAAAATTGACCCTGAAAACGAGATCGCAGGTTGTCGTCTGCCGTTTTAGTATCTTAAAATATATCAAAAAAACATATGGAAACATTTAAGGGCTGACACTTATTCCGGTTTTTTCTATAACTACTATACAAATTTACCTTATTTCAGCAAAGCTGCAATTTACACATGATATATTTTATATTATCATTATATTTATATACAGGGCGCTATGGCGCTCATTAGGGGAGACCTATATCCAGCAGTGGACTAGAATAGGTTGATAATGATGATGATGATGATGACATATTAAGAAAAGCAAGTGATTGTGGATATAATCATTCCTCAGACGAGAATTTCGTGAAAGCCGAAGAAGAGGTACAGATTGAATACTTGCGACTTGGTCCACGAGGTTATCGACAAGTGGAATTATGACTCAGCAATCATTGTACCCATAGTCGTATCAGTCAATGGGCTAATAGCCAAGAGCCTCGATCAACACCTGAAGAGGCTGGCGTTAGACGGTTGGGTCAAGGGCCTGATGCTGCTGAATGATGAATGCTGCTGGAGGTGCTCCTCGATACGGCACGCATAGCGGGAAATTCCTTTCTCTGGAGGCCTAACCACCGTTAGCTTGGTCCATGTACTCGATGCCGGTGGCACTCGTTTTTTATTTTTTCAAATATATATTTTTATAGTTTTATTTAAATTTAATTAATAAGAAAATATTTCAATAAAAGAATAATATTATAATGACATATCATTGTACAACATCGTTATACAATGATATATTTTATAGTTGCCTGTTAAAGGTTGCTAGGAGGGAATCGAGACCCACCTGCCACCACTGCTACTGCAGCAAGGTACTCTGCGTAACACACGCTTGCGGTATGCCCAGCTTGGGGGACGCAACGTGAAGCTCTCGATGTAATCATAGGTAGTAACCTATCGCTGGCGGCCATCATCCGAACTATGGCCACCAGCGACAGGAATTTCACCGCGTTAACGTCCTGCGAGGACATCATTTCGTAGAAGAAAGGTGGGGAACGGATCGGGGAGGGAGATCCCTTTGATGATCCAATCTCCACTCGCCCCTCATGTCGCCCTGAATGTGACTGCGGATGTGAGGGACGGGGTTAGCCCTCCTCCCACCGAACTAGCCACCCGCGAAGTGGCGACGTCCATGTGTGCCTGGACGACACCTGAGAGTTTTATGGAGCAGGTGCTAGTGATACACTGCGGGCATGTGCAGTATGCCGTGGGACATAATTTCCCCTGACGAAACAAAAGGGCTAGGTAGACGAGTTTTAGTATCTCAAATGGGGCTGAATCCCACAATGTTTTTAGGATGTGTATTGATCTCCTCAATCTGGAGGTGACTGTTTCTATCTGCCTGCCCATCTCAATCGACGCACGTCAAATATTTGGCACATGCAGTACGCATTATAAACATGCATGTTGGCATAAATATACTTCCAGTGACGAGCAGTTATTTGCATTGATGGTGAAATTAGGTGGTGAAGCTTTACTTTGCCTAATCAAAATTGCAACATACCTGTTTTAGCCACATTTAGTGTCAGTAAATTAACTTGCAACCAATTCATAATCTTGCACAGCGCATATTCAGCTCTTTCCATCACCGTATTCCAGTCTGGACCAGAAACCAAGAAGGCAGCGTCATCTACATATGTGAATATATCCGTGTAGGGCAGGGAAATTTGGCAAAGATCGTGGATCGTGGTATAGAGCTGGCAGAGAGTAGAACCCAATATACTACCCTGTGGGACGCCATACGGACTGAATCTTCATGATCGAGATGATTATTATTATTCATTTAGTAAATATGTTTCAGATCCTGGCAAAGAATGGGTATTAATGTCGTCGTGTCCTCGCAATCCCTAAATAGTAAGGAAACTGTAATATCTTTGCTAACTAGCTGTTTACGGTTGGGTACTCTGGAAGGTATTTATATAGTTACAGAAAAAATGGCTACTGATGATTATTTGATTAGTAATTTGGATGCTGAAATAAGGAAGTTGTCGCTTGATTTAAGGTATGTTCCAATATTTATGTATTATTCATTCTTTTTTTTTAAATTGACCAGTTGACCAATGATGTCAACAAAAGGAAAACGTTTTAGTAACTTTAATTTTTAGTACGATTTTTTTTTGTACTCTAAGTCAAATTATGCATCAAATAAGATACAAGTTTTGTTTTATTAAGTGGGATGAAATTTATTTTTAACTAAAGGTTAATTGTAGGTTAAATAATTGTAACCAAAAATAATGCGTGTAATTTTATTTTTGGAAAATCGTTTGTTTTTCAAAAAAATACTATTGAGTAACCGGAATAAATTAGTAATCGTCCCGTTAAGCTCTCTAGCTAAGCTAAAGTGCTTGTTGCGGGTTCAAGTCCTATCCTAGATGTTCTCTTTTTCCGATATAAATCTATAAATAGCCTGTGTTAGGAATGGGTTCAGGTCAGTTTAGAACAGGTTTCAAACCTGGAAGCTCTTGATCGTGAGACCTCTCACCACTAAACCACTATTCATAAATCTATAAAAAAAACAGCTCAAAATGGTCTATTGCCACAAAATCAGGATGATGATTAGATATGAGGGTATTATAAAATCAGTACAGTTTTTGTGTAGTACACTACACTTCGTTATCACACTAACTTTATTTGACACAATCACTATGTTTACGTTACGAAGCCGCAATGCGCCGTGTGGCGATATTATTAAGTCTATTTTTACCAGACCGATAGGTAGCCAGTGCAAAAACAACGTTTCGGAGCGAATGTCGTTTATCTATTACCTTTGTATTGCTACTGGAGAGCCATATATACATACATATATGTGGTTTACGCGGTCCATGTCTTCTACGCGGCATTTAGAGGAGGTTATCTGTGTTCCAAATTAACACAATTTTCGACTGAATATAACAATATTATAAAAGTGTATGTTTCTCATTTATTAAACTCACGAGTCAATTATAGAAACAATTGTTTTTTTTTTTGCTTTTAAACATTGACTTAGAATAGCTCTTTGATAAATTATTTACTTCTTCTCTTGACATAGATTACCACGGTTAATTTTCTTTTTATGTTTTAGTCATTTCGCTGTGATCAATTTTGGTGAAAATTCAAGTGGCGAGAATGTGTGCCTAAATCGATTCCGTGATCAGTTACCAGCCTCACTACTCCAGCTGCCTGAAATTAATGAAGTAAGTAACCTTTGATCTCATAATATACACTTCTCATCAGAAAAATCGGAACACTTTAGTTTTTATATCTGTCATAATTTAACACAAAAGGGTTTTGATTCCATGAAAAAAATCACATGATTAGCTGGTAGTTTGGCCATTACAGTTGTAAGCGAAAATTCTAAATTCTAAATCAGAATTTCATTGGTTTATCTTAAAAAGAAATGAATCATTGTATTGAGACAAATGTGTTTTTAGAGTTGGGATACATCTCACCTTTAAAACTTAAAATTAACGTTTATCTTGACACTTTTTCTTCTTTATTTGTTTACTGTGAGTTTGAGACGTCGGAAAAAAGTATTTTTTTCTAAAACAAATGGATACTTCGCCCGCAGAAGCCGCCCATGTGGTGGCATTGCTGGATACTGGACTTAGTCAGCGTGTTGTGGCTGAAAGATTGCATCTAAGTCTGTCCTCTGTTCATAGAGTCTACAAACGCTATCGGGAGACAGGTTTGTTTACCCGCCGTTCAGGATCTGGCAGAAATCGGGTCACTTCTGAGCGAGATGATAGATTTATTGTGACAACTTCCTTACGAAATCCACGCCTAATGTTGAAGGAATGTGGACTAGTACCGCACAAGCCAGCGAATGGGCCGAAATTATCTGCATACAATCGAAGAGCGCGCCTTAACTTTGCACGTAAGCACCTAATTTGGTCATACCTCCAGTGGAGCAAAGTTCTCAATAAAATAAATAAATAATAATGATCAACAATTAATTTATTAATTAATTGATAATGATGGAAATAATAACAATAATGATCCTTAGAAAACATAAACTTGCAAGGTGTTTCGATTTTTCTAATGAGAAGTGTATATTTAGTTTCGTTTTTTACTTGCCATCAATACTGTACTGTCTAATGGTACCATGGTAAACAACTGGAACTATGTTGAATTATATTATTAGTGTAACTGTTTCTGCAGAATGAGGTTAGAATATAGACTATAGATCTGAGAGAATAAGGCAATGCTAAGTAAATTTAATTGTTTGGTGCAGGAGTCATCGAATTGGCGAGGTGCAGTTGATGCTGCGGAACAAGCTTTGCTAAGTACTCACGGTGTGGCCCTAGCGCATGAGGTCAAATGTAAACCCTCCCTTCTGCAACAGATTGCTGAATTAGCCGGTAAGTTTTCTTAGACAACGAACAAACAAGTTCCCAATTGATTAATAAATATTTTATTCAAAATGATCATATTGTTACGAGGGAGGGATTATAAAACCATTTCAATATTATAAAAATATTTTATTTATTTATTTATTGAACTTTATGCACAAGTACATAGGCGGATTTAATGCCCCAGGCATTTTCTACCAGTCAACCAAAGGTGGTGCAGAGAAAAAATATGTGAACGGGAATTAACGCGTTCATCATCATCATCATCATCATGTCAGCCAAACGACGCCCACTGCTGGGCATAGGCCTCCCCCAAGGATCTCCACAACGATCGGTCCTGCGCTGCCCGCATCCAGCGGCTTCCCGCGACCTTGACTAGATCGTCGGTAGGGATATGCTCTATGGGCAACCTTACACCCCGGCGTCTGTAGACCCGAGATGGCGTGCGGTTTTAGTCGGTCCAAGCCCGACATAACCGCCCCCGCTGGCCGGCGGGGGGGGTATCCGAGGGTCCGAGGGGGATCACAAAAAACTTTATATACATACCTTTGGATTGCCTGACGTTTCGACCAGGTTATACTGGCCGTGGTTACTGGCTGACTGGCGCAGTGGTGCACGTCCTCCATCTTCGAGTCCGTGAGGTACTAAGTTCTTCATCCACCGGCAAATTCTCGATATTTTTCATATTTTCGTTTCGCCATTTACCGTCACATACTATACTTACAGTGTCCCTATTATCTAAGCAAACTGACCGGTATCTATCCGACTGCACAGAAAAGCGAGGTAGCAAGTTTTTTATTACTGTGTACGAGCTGGCACTCGCACTGGGATGACTTTGCGTTGATTTCTTGTGGTTTTATAAATTAAAACAAAGTCTTGGTCATCACAATGGTTTACTTGAATGGAATAGAATGCAATGAAACTTATTTGATACAAATTTTCAACTTAGGTCAACGAACAAAATTTGGCACTCGCGGATTGGTTGGACGCAATGTATCACGTCATGAAGGCCATTCGTGATTGGCTGCCGGCAGCGATAAATGTAAGGATGGTGGTGGTTGATGGTA
Organism: Cybosia mesomella; assembly: GCA_946251805.1. Classification (NCBI taxonomy): domain Eukaryota; kingdom Metazoa; phylum Arthropoda; class Insecta; order Lepidoptera; family Erebidae; genus Cybosia; species Cybosia mesomella. The sequence goes on from OX276407.1 coordinate 25,126,558, forward strand.
GCTTTCGCAGGTGCTTCCTAGATGGCGTTACAAGTTTCTGAACATGCCCCCGGCCTTGGAAGCATCAGCTTACGAAACAGTTGAAGTATCCTCTGCTGTATCCGATGGCTGGTCCCAGAACACTGGACACACCTTGGCAACGGCACGCCTGACGACTCCAGAGACTGTGGGAATGTCTGCTACTCTCACTATACCCTCTTGGCCCGGTATTGTTTTCTCAACACGTCCCATTTGCCATTTGAGAGGAGGCAAGTTATCTTCTTTGATCACAACAAGGGTATTTGGTTTTAAGTTGGCTATGTTTTGCTTCAATTTGTTTCTTGTTTGCATCTCCGAAATATACTCCTTGGCCCAACGCGTCCAGAAGTGCTGGCGGAGCTTCTCCACTCGTTGATATCGGGTAAGTCGATAGACTGGTTGGTCCTGTACGTCATCGATTACGGGTGTCGTGAGTGGACGGCCATCCAGGAAGTGAGCAGGAGTGAGAGGATAAAGGTCGTGTGGATCAGAGGACAAAGGACTCAGACGCGAGTTTAGGACTGCTTCCACTTGTGCCAATAGCGTGGTTAATTCTTCGAAAGTTAAGTGCGAGTTTTCTAATATACGAAGCAAATGATATTTGCAAACTTTAATCCTGGATTCCCACAGACCACCGAAATGACTAGTTTAAATTTAAATTGTTGACTACAGGCGTATTCAACAATGTCAGATGAGCAATTTTTGAAAAATTTCTTAAACTCGTTCATTTAACCTATGAAATTTCTAACATTGTCTGAGAAAATTACTTCCGGCTTGCCACGCCGCGAAATAAAACGTTTGAAGGCAAGATGGTATGCGTCTGATGAAAGATTGCTAACAAGTTCCAAGTGTATCCCTTGTAACGAAACAGACAAAAAACAGATGTAAACCTTAACAGTCTTTGCGCCCCATCCTCTACGGTTCAATGCGAGCTCCGGTCCCGCATAGTCTACACCACAACGCATAAATGGATAAGTTGGCGTGATCCGCTCCATAGGTAAATTTCCCATGATGGGGTTTGCGACTTTACCTTTTTTGCGAGATCACGCCCCCTTACCGGCCGAACGCTCGCGTAGCGTAAACAGCAATGCCTGCGGAACGGCGTGCAGCAACTCCGCGTGCTCGTAGCGGAAGAGCAGTACTGAAAAGTGATGTTTACTCGATATCAGCATTGGATGTTTTTTATCATAATAATTGAAGTTTGGTGAATATTCGATGCGACCGCCTACTCGAATTATTTTGTCATCACCAATGAATAAATTCAATTTAGATAAGTTGTGGTTAGTTTTTAGACTTCGTTTCTCTGTCAATGATTTGAACTCTGCTGGAAATGATTCCAGTTGCGAAAATCTAGTTAAAATTTTCTCAGATTCTCTCAACTCATCAACGCTGAGCGGGCCGCTTCTATGTTTATTTTTATTGCGCAAATTGTATATGAAGCGTAGCATGTATGCGGCTGCACGATTCATGCGATTGAATTGAGAAAATCTGTAAAATGGGAATAATGACGTACCGGTTTGTTGTTCTGATACAAGAGAATGTACAGCACTAGGTTTGACTTCTGATAGTTCTTGCGTATTCATCTCAGTCCGACACGATTCCGGAGCCGAATCAGGTTTGAACTCGGGTGTGCGTAGAAATAAAGGCCCGTCCCACCAAAGAGACGATTTCGAAAGATCAGACAAGCTGACACTACGCGAGACAAGATCGGCAGGGTTATCTTTACTACTTACATGTTGCCATGGGAGTTCCTTAGTAAGTTCGTGAATTTCTGTAGGTCTGTTTTGAACAAAAGTTTTTAATAGGCTAAGAGAACCATCCTAACACTATCGTTGAGTCTGTCCAAAACACAACGTGGTCAAATTGACGATGAAGCGATTCGCGAACCTTATCATAAAGTCGAGTACCTAGCAATGCCCCACATAATTCAAGTCTAGGTATACTGACTGGCTTCAATGGTGCGACCTTGCCCTTAACACAATAACCGTATGGTCACTCGATTAGCGCTGACTGTGCGAATATATATGCATGCACCGTATGCCGTTTGTGACGCGTCAGTGAACATATGCAACTCGATCCCAGTAGGTATCTCCCCAATTACGTTCCGCGGTACACGAATGGCGTTAAGAATGGACAGATCGGTAACAAACCGGTTCTAAGCTCGTGCGACGTTGCTAGGCACCTCGTGGTCCCATCCTAATTTTAACAACCACAAAGGGCTAAGAATACCTAGTGGGTCAAAAATTTGTGACACAGTTGACAAAATTGTACGTTTTGTCACAGAAATAGGTTTGTTTTCAAATTCAGTAGTGAAATGAAACTCATCAGATGAATTGTAGTGTCCGAGACCCAATGTTTTACTTTGTTGACTGTGCTCGCCTAGTGTTCCTTCGAACATTGGATTGTGAATGATTCCAACTGGTCATCAATCGAGTTAAAGTTGAATGACCACTGGCGCAATGGAAAACATCCCTCTTTTAGTACATTTGCGGTACTTTTACACATTTCTATTAAGTTGCTTTTGTCATTATGTCCTGTGATCATATCATCAACATAGAAATCCGCAATTACTATTCTTTTGACGTCACAGTCTGTACAATCAGCGGCTAATTGTTTCAAACACTGACAGCTGAGAAATGGCGCGGGGGCTTTCCCATACGTAACTGTATTTAAGCGATACACGTTAATAGGCTGTGATGAATCATCGCGCCAGAGTATCAGCTGAAGGTCTCTTTGTTCCGGCAAAACAACTTGCCTGTACATTTTTTCTACGTCGGCGCAAGCGATGTACCTATGCTGCCGAAAACGTAGTAAAATGGCAAAAAAATCACCCTGTAATGGAGGTCCTACTAACTGGATGTCGTTAAGCGCCTTACCAGTAGTGGATGGGCCACTAGCGTTAAATACTACCCGTAATTTAGTTGTAGTACTGTGCGCTCGGGACACACCATGGTGCGGCATGATGAAATGAGGTTGACCATAGAACTGTACAAGCGACATATGATCCAAATTGATGTATTCATGGATGAATTCCGAGTACAACTTTTTGGAACTAGGTACCCGGTCTAGCCTTTTTTCTAGAGCTAGAAATTGCCGTTCAGCTTGAGAATACGTCTTACCCAAGGAATCAGCTGATTCTTTGAGCGGAATTTGAACGCAAAATCTTCCGTCAACTTCGCGTTTAGTATTGTTTACAAAATATTTTTCGCACTCCAGCTCATTATCAGTAAGCGTATCCTAATTCCTGGGTAGTTCTTCAAGCTCCCAGAACTTGCGTAATTGCGTATCAATTGATTGACTTGCATCATTCAATTGTGTCAAGTTGCAATGTACAAACTTGTTATTTTGCGTATTCGAATGTAAAGAACCCGATACAACCCACCCTAGTTGTGTGTTTTGTAAGTATGGGCCGTTAGGTAAACGTATGTTTCCCTCGATAAGTAAGTCCCAGAATCGATCTGCGCCTATTAAGACATCAATATATTGAGACTAAATATTGTGTATTTGCGAGTTGAACATTGTCTGGAATCCTAAACTGCGCGCTTTGTTGAAGGCAGGCAATGTTGAAGTTATTTGCGGTTAAACGAAACATTTAATGCGCATGGAATAGGTATTAACGCGTGATCTTATATCTATGTCACATATTTGAGTTGACTGCGACAAAGAATTACCCACTCCACGTATTTCGTGAGTGGACTGTATTACTGCGTTCATCAGCTAACATACACTCTGCTCGAGCCAGTACACTGTAGTAGCAATCCTCAAAACAATTCGCGTTGAGACATTTGACTTTCTAACTCGTTTTCTTTCAGATACAATTTCTTCGATTTTAGTTTGAAAATCGCTAAATTCAGCATACAGTGTCGTGGCGCCTTGTACACGAAGTTTTAAACCGACACGTAATTCATCAGACACCACTTTATTACTGGATTTAATGCATTGACAAATCTAGTCAGTCTGCCTTTTATTATGCCTCGTTTTCTAATGAAATTACTGAAGCTAGACTGATCTATAGTTATCATAGGACAAGTTACATTTTCGACCGTTATTTTGCAAGGTGATTTTGAACGTGACTCAGAATCTGAGGCCATGGCAATCAGTGGGAATCAAGGAGTACTTACAATTTGCAGTGATCCACGACTGCAGCAGGTGTTAGCGATTGTACACTGCCGATGATCACTCACAGAAATGACTCGATGCGCGTATCTATAGGCACTGGAATTTGCAAAAGGCACACGTATTAGCACAAGTGGTACCTGGCAACATTTGCCATGTAAACAAGTCTAAGCGAGTCTCTTTGCATAAAATTCACAAAAATAAGTTGAAACGTGTTAAATCTGAAATAATAGTGATTAAAAGTTCAGTACATAACCTATAAATACAGAGTGAGGAAGATGAACACTGTGGCACTGTGAGTAAAATCACTTTTAATTGTCGAGAAGAGGCGTTGTACTATTTTGAAAATCACACACACAGATACATCAAATGATCAACGGTGTTTTTCAAAAAAAATTTTGAACGCAGATTAAGAAAAGTAAACAACTTTGACGGACCCACGTATGACAATCGTGCATCAGTGTTGCCAAGTTACTGCGTTTTGTTATTGCACCAGTACCACAGAAGTTCAGCTGGTCGATCGATTGTCAGCAGTCATAAAAGTGTGAATCATTGTATCGACGCCAAGGATCACCAAATATAGTCACGAATCTGCACCCTTTCTTATTGAATGACCTGACTTGCTAATTCATACCATTTAAACGAATTTAATCCTGTTTACCTGTTACTCAAGGATGTATCACTCATCACCGCTCATCTGCTCAGGCTGCCGAAGTAATATAACGGATGATGGAATGGTTTGCTCTAAATGCGAAAGCCCCTATGATTTAGCGTGTGCTAATATCACCAAGGAGACAATTACAAAGGATACGCCCGAGTTTATTTCAAGCTGGCTGTGTATGATATGCCGCTCTAAAATGTCTAGAGGTGACAACTCAAACACTCTGGTGCGTCCTCCCACGCATAAGGGCTCTCCTAAGGACAAGTTTTCAGACGCCGCATCTACCACTATGTCACCCACTGGATCGGAAAATGTTACCAACTTTCGAGGTGGTGCTCGTCGTGGCAGGCAGCTAGTTAAAGATCTTCCTTCTGACGTTTCAACTGTTGATGTCATCCGAACTGTCTTTCGCGATTAGTTAGAAAAAATTGTTGATGACCGTTTATCCAGCATTATGAAGCAAACTGCAGAATCTAAAGCTGCTGAACGATAGAGTTGCCACCATTGAAGCTAGGCTTGAGAACATAACGGCGGAAGTTTAAAGGTCTTTGAAATTCAAACAACCATTAATGGAAAAAGCTTGGAGCGAGTTGGAAGGGATAACTGCACCCCCTCGTCACAGCGTGCCCTACCGCTCGATTCTCATGACTCTAAGTCATGACAGACTAACAGAAATCATTGCCCCCTCGCTGTCCGCTACCACATAGGTGGAAACCGCAAAGCAAAGTGCTGCTGCACTTCCTAGGCTGCCAACTACTTCTACAAATCTGCAACATCAAAGGTCCAAGTCCATTCTGCTGACAAAAGTAGCGTCCACCCGTGTATCCTGGCCAGAATATAACTCCGATCAAACTAGGAGCGAATTGACAGCAAAGGGCTCACCAAAATCTGCGGGCTGGACCACTGTTCAACCTAAGCGCCGCCGAGTCTCATCAGGACCTGTTCTACGTGGCACCGCGGCTCCAGGTACTAGCAACCTGGAGGCATCGGAAAGATGGCGATACCTACATCTCTTCTACGTTAAGCAGGGCACGTCAGAAAATCAAGTTCGTGATCACCTGATAGATATGTGGAAATTATGTCTGTACTGTGGAAGCCCTTAAAGCCCGTGGCAATTACGCATCCTGTAAGGTAGGTGTTCCATGAACACTCACCGAACAGGTCATGGCGACTCAAAATTGGGCCGAAGACATTTGTGTGAAGCCGTGGCGTCAAAATTTTCGTACCAAAAGCAACGAAACCAAATAAACAACCTAACTTATGTGCCACTTCGATCAATTCAAATCGCATAAGTTACCTACGCATATTGTACCAGAATGTTAATTGACTTAAGACTAAGTTGGCAAAATGGAGATTAGGCTTATTGCTTACTGAGCATGACCTCGTAGCCGAAACGAAGACTAACCTAGATGAATCTATCGAGGACTCTGAGGTATCTGCGGCTGAATGGAGTATCGTATGCAAATACAGAGTCACTGTGGGCGGTGGCCTTTTGCTGGCAGCGCGGTCTGGTTTTACCATGAATAAACAACCAGAATATGAGACGGATCGTGGCGATATGTGGTGTACAGTCACAAACCACAGCCTAAAAATATTAATATGCGTTGTGTACATCAAGCTTTCTGCTGCGGACGAGGAGTATATGACATGGTTTTGTAAGGTTGAGAGCTTCATTACCAACCTCAAAGGAACGGTTGTGATTGTGGGTGATCTTAACTTAAATAGCGCATCTGTAAATATTAAGAACTACTATTGTTATTTCTTAAGTTTTCGTAATTTAGTTGTGAAGAATGAGGTGATGAATATGCGCCACAGTAAACTAGATCTAGTATTGGTTAGGGATGATACTGATGTTACTTTTGAACATATTGACGGCACAGAGTTAGTTAACATAGATTCATATCATCCCCCGTTGGATATTGTAGTAGGTTTCACACCTCGAAAAAATGATGGTAGGAAACTCGACCTTAGCAATATAAATAACAAAAAGGATTGGAACTTCGTTAAGGGGAATATACCTTATTATATGAGCAAATTTGTTCCGCGCTATGGCACGACCTTCTTCAATGCAATAATGCATCCCTAGCTACTGATGCTTTTTACACGGCACTGTACTCCATATTTGATCTTTCTATTCCAAAGAAGAGTAGATCGCCTTCTAGAGCGGTGCGGTACCCTGTCTGGTTTACCAATGACATAATTCATGACGTAGTTTGTAAAAACAAACTTCATAAAAAGTGGAAAAGATCACGACGCGAATCAGATTATGTTGAATTCAGAGCTATTAGGTCTGATTTAAACGATCGAACTAAGAAAGCCTATATTGCATACTGTAGAACAGCCGAAAATAACATTAAATCAAACCCACGGCAATTTTGGCAACATATTTCTAGCCTGAGGTCTAGGTGGTTTCACTCCAAACATTATGCCCAATGGAGATGTTTACTCGGGCGTCGAGGCAGCTGAAGCATTTGCAGCATATTTCGCCAGTATATTCTTACCAGATACACCTAAACTAAACCCGAATACCTGCCATCCTGAAAGTGAAGGAGGAAACATTCCCCTTCCATTTTTGGTAGCCCAGGATGTAGTGAATGGGATCACCAGGCTTAGTCCCCGTTGCGCAATTGGTCCGGACGATGTGCTTGCATACATCATTAAGGATTGCAAAGACGTCTTGGTGACCCCTCTTTGCCATATTTTCAACCTGGCTCTCCAGTCTGGTGTTTATCCTGGCCAGAAGAAAACTATCACGTGTTGCTCCAATTCCCAAAACAAACAACAGATCATCCGTAGAGCATTATAGACCTATTGCCATTCTCTCAACCATTGCAATGGTTTTTGAGCATGTACTCCATACCATCCTTTACAAAGAGGTTAACAAATATTTATCCGATGCCCAACACGATTTTCGGCCTGGTCACTCGGTCAATTCTAACTTAATGGTCCATGTCGACCACGTCTCGAGATGCTTGGACAACCGAGGGCAAGTAGATGTGATTTACTTGAATTTCCAAAAGGCAGTCGACAAGGTCGATAATGATATCCTCCTGATTAAAATGGGAAAAATCGGTTTTTCCCCTGAACTGCTCACCTTTTTCGCCGACTATTTACGTGATCGTAGACATTTTGTCAGGCATGGAAGTTTTGAGTCCAAACCTTAATGGTCCTTGTCGACCACGTCTCGAGATGCTTGGACAACCGAGGGCAAGTAGATGTGATTTACTTGGATTTCCAAAAGGCAGTCGACAAGGTCGATAATGATATCCTCCTGATTAAACTGGGAAATATCGGTTTTTCCCCTGAACTGCTCACCTTTTTCGCCGACTATTTACGTGATCGTAGACAATTTGTCAGGCATGGAAGTTTTGAGTCTAAACCTTATTTCACGCGCTCCGGAGTCAGTCGGGGATCGGTTCTAGGTCCGCTCCTATTTCTCATAATGATCACTGATATAGTGTATTCGGTAAAATCAGCGAAATGCCTCTTGTACGCTAATGATCTCAAATTGATCATGGAAGTAGAAGCGGAGGAAGATTGTAGACTCCTTCAAAGAGATATTGACGCCCTCAGTCAATGGAGCATTATAAATAAATTGCATTTTAACACCAGCAAATGTCACCTAATGACCTTCAGTCGTCGTTTGCTATTAATTGTCCATGAGTACCATCTTTATGATGATGTAGTCACTCGAGTTTTTAGTGTAAAGGATCTGGGTGTAACTTTTCACCACAGCCTAACATTTAGTGACCATATATCCGCCCATGCTAAGGACGCGACGAAGGTCCTATAGATGCTTGGGATTTGTGTTGCGGAATGCCCACGACTTCCAGAACCCTCACGTTATTGTGCTTTTATACACCTCCCTGGTCAGGTGTAAGATGGAGGCCAGCTCCTGTATATGGAGTCCCTATGCAGCAAATCAAATATTGATGCTTGAAAAAGTGCAGAAGACATTCCTACGATTTCTTTTCAAAACAAATGTACCGGTTATATCCCTTTATGTACCCCACCAACTATCTGCTGGGCGTATTGGGTTTTAACTCACTGGAGGTGAGAAGAGGCCTAGATCAGCTCACAGTTGCATGTAGGTCTCTTCGTGGATTCATCAACTGTCCCGATTTGCATAACCTGTTCTGCCGTTTATATGTTCCCAACAAATATTTAGCACACCGCGAGAACCGTCGCCATAGACTTTTTGCTCGGCCTCCCTGCCGAACAGTCGCCAGAGCTGAGTCCCCAGTGTGTCGAACGCTGGATGTGCTTAGCGAGTTCCTGTCAGCTTACCCTGATTGCGATATGATTGCGGATGAATGGAAGCATGTAATGCGTGTATGTCTTATATTATCCGATTTTTTTTTTGTTCGGTTCGAAGGTCCAGATGTGCGAGCTGGTACTCGCACTGGGGTGACTTTGCGTTGAATTCTTACGGTTTTATACATTAAAACAAAGTCTTGGTCTTCACAATGGTTTACTTGAACGGAATAGAATGCAATGAAAGTTTTTTAATATAAAATTTTCAACTTAGGTCAACGAACAAAATTTGGCACTCGCGGATTGGTCGGACGCAATGTATCACGTCATGAAGGCCATCCGTGATTGGCTGCCGATCGCGCAATAAATGTAAGGGTGGTTGATGGTAGCTTTCGCAGGAGCTTCCTAGATGGCGTTACACGTTTCTGAATACACTGGATTCCATGTTGCAGATAATTTAAACCCATGTTAACCCATATGTTTTGTAACAGGGGTAGTTAGTTTGAAGTTATAGGAAGTTGATTTATAGGTAGATAGTAAGTTACAAGTTAATTAAAGTTATTTAAAGGTTTAATATAAGGTTATATAGTAAATTAAACTTGAAAATAGTTTTACCTTTCATAAATTAAAAATGTATATTACAATGAATTAAAGTGGTCTCAGGGATGAGTACGCACAGCAAAATTTAAATAGTTCAAGGTCTGAAGAAGAAGGTTATAGAAGGAGGTGAGAGGATGACCCGTGGCAGCCAGAAGTTGCACTTAGCTCGTCAGCGTGTATCCGCCCGGCGTGTCGCACTGGCACCAACCGCTGCGTGACTCGCTCGGCAAATCTTTCAGTATGTGAAGACATACTGCTAGTGCAGGCCTGGCATACCGAAGGCGTAAGAAAGGTGACAAGCTTCCCCAGGCACGTGATGCTTATGGTCATTATTGCAAAAGCAGGCAGGTCACAGCCTTTGCAAGCAGCAGGAACAGATGCACAGAAACATAGATAAAAAAGGAAGGATTGTTCACCATGCGGTCACTGACTGCGTGGCCCGCACAGGTTATTGTCCTTTTGACAAGCGTGAAGAGGGAAAGCATGCCTTGCGTATAAGCTATACAATTAAAACAAATAGATACTGCTCACGTAAAAAGCAGCATCCCAATTAGAAAACTTTGCCACGACTACAGAGGTGTAGTGTGGCATGATAACATTCCATATAATTCCAATACATGGATGAATGGTGGCAAGCTTCGTTCACGTAAAAAACGAGGCTATGCCTGTAGTAGCTTAGTATAGCAGTGGGAACCTGACGTGGCACCATTGGTGAAGATGACGAGGCCACGTGGAATAACCCTGCCGCGCCATTGGTACCACGTCACCGTCCAACACTAATGAGCACTCTGTAATAAAAACGATTAGCACACATAATGTATAAATTATTAAATTCTCACCAACGGCTCAGTACCAGAGCTAGAGTGTGCTTGTGGAAGCGACGCAGAAAATAAGGGGTTCGCAAAACCGCTGCACTCATTTATCACGTTGGCTGACATCAGCTACTTGGTGGGAGTTCATAGATAATATGCCACAGCCGATAGAGTTGACCAGAGCTAACCATAGACAGAGTCGATGAAAGAATACAGATTATATTAGTAGATTATGAATCGATATCAAACTAAAGAATCGACTACATATTCCACCAATATCCTTAAAAGAACAATGTGCATTGTTACAGTTTCTTAATTTCAATGGCTTCACGTACAACTCTTGAATGATGAAGAACCGTCTTCCATTTCCCCATACATGCCTTCAAGAAGATGCATAGAGTTGTATCAATTTTATACAACTCCAGCACCCCCAACAGCCATGTATGTGGCACGGAGTCGTAGGCTTTCTTGTAGTCGATTCAGCATGTCATCAGATTCCTTCGGTTACGGCGGACCTTACGGTTACGGTTGGCTAGTGGCCATGTCAAAAATAAGGAGCTCCCTTGTACCACGTACCCCACTTCTACATCCATTTTGAGAGATAGACATTATAGAGTTATTCTGAATGTGAGATGACATTTCATTATTATTATCGAGCTATATCATGCCTCACCCTAGAGTAAGGGAGTGGCGGCAAGATAACCCTGGCGAGGCAAGCAGCAGTCGGCCAGGGCATTACGACGATTGGCAGAGGAACCGATTATAGTTAAATTATTATTAATATCGGGACAAGGTAAGTTTGCTACGTATTCCATTGTGCAACTTTTAGTTTGCTGATTCATAAGAGTAAAAGAGATGAAATTATGGCTGAAATTATATCATCCAAACGAATAGTTGCCTGAAACTCACGAGTTCCACTGTTTGTCTATTCCTAATGTTTCTAAGAATTTCCAGATATTAGCAGGGGGAGAAGAAGTAATATTATTAAGGATATAACGGCGTTTGGTATTATGTATCATTTGATTGCACCGATTTCTGGCAGCCTTGAAACTATTGAATTAATTGTACAATTTTTTTTTTATCTGCAGGGTTAAGTCTTCCAGATAACACTACAGAAAGTCTCACTTTAGGAGAATTAAGTATTGCCAACCATAAACTGAAGTCACTTTGTACTTTCCTGCGAGTTCAGTATAACCTGGCATTTGATGCGGAACAAGTTCTATCATTAACAGTAAAAACGTAAGTTGAGCTCTCAGCGCAAGCCGCTTTTCACCCATTCTGCTTTAATAAATTATACTTTCCTTCATCATAGTAATCACGATTGCTCTGGATTTCTAGTTCTATATATTTATATTCCTAACGCAATACCTACGATAACACTCATTTTAATTTGATTTGCAGGATATTGGAAACAGAAAGAAAACTTACAAATTATCCCTATGAAGATGTTAAGGGCTTGTCTACTTTTTTCAATTATATTGGTAGAGATGAACTCCTTGCTACTACTGATTTAGTCTTGTTGCCAACACTCACTAACAGTACATCTATGGTATGTACAGGATTTCATAAAATTACTTTTCAATATCCTTTTTTAACCCACTTTCAAAATGGCGGAAGGTTCTCAATTCGTCGGAACCTTTTTTTTATGTATGTTCTCCGCTTACTTGTAGATGCTTGACCGAATCGAAAGATTCTTGTTTGTTATATAGGATATACTTTCCAGGTGCTCCCGTTTATAATTCGTAAAGATATGATAAGTTTCGGAGACAGACAATGGAACTCTTCAATAAATGCCAGCAAATCAACCGTGATTGCTGCTATCGCAAATCTAGGCATTGTTTTTGCTATTTTGCTATATTGAATGGGAACACCTGAGAAGTATACCCTTTAAAAGAAAAAATATATTTCCAAATCGGTTCAGGGAGCTACTTCTCTATCATCTCATTCTATAATAATAATAATAATAATCTTTATTTGTCTGAATATGGTGGTACAATACAGGTCTAGCTAATTCTCACTCACTTATGGGCTGCTACAGTGGTGTTTCTCCACGTGTGCCTCTGATTAGCACAGGGCATAGTGGAGAATTGGAAAGGAGGGTGGATGGGTTTACCAGTGCAGAGGTGGCGAACACCTGTCTGATACAGACCACCGTCCGGCCGGACTGTAGCCGAAGTGAATATCTATAAAAATCCAATCCCACATTCTGACGTCCGGCAATACGATGAATGGCTGGGGAGAACTCAGTCCCAAGGTCAGCACATCGAAGAACGTTAAATTTAAAAATGACAAAGGGGAAAAATAAAGAAGAGAGTATCCAGGAGGGTACCAGCCAGTACCCTAGAGTACTGGCCTGCAACCAGCTTGGCAACCAATGCCAAGCCAGCTCTAAATTCGACCCAAAAAATCGGGACCTGCAGGAGCTCGGCGCAATGTGGATTACGGGTGTTCGGTTTAAGCCCACTTTGACTGGAACCCGCCTTCTCTTGAACTTAAACCTAAATATATTTCTAAATCATATGCTAAAACATATTATTTCAATGATTACAGAGATATTATGAATTAAAGTCTAACCAAATCAGCTTATGCATAGTACCGGGGATGGAGGGGCATCATGATCGGTTTCGCGTTCTTTGCGAGCGTCTTAAGCTGCCAGCAATCGTATTGCAGCCTGGTCTCGACCATCCGCATGAGACATTGGTAGAAACAGCAGAAAGGCTTGCCGAGGTATGTTTGAGTTTTGATTGTAAGGACGCACTTATATTTGCATCGACACAAACCATAATATGTTTCGGTAGGAAAAATTGGAATTTGTAACAGAAAAATCAACATTTTTTTAATTTATTTTTTTAACGTGTGGAAACCCTCACGGGCTACACCCCATCGGTACCAAGGAACAATTTATGTACATGTTTTATTGAGTCTATAAATAATATTTTTATTATTTATTAATACCAGAGTCTGGAGTTCATTGATCAATTGCTACTCTACAGATTTCAAATTAGTTTTGAAATTCTGAGGTTATTTATTTCCTATTTTCATTCCTTAACAAAATGCATGTGTCCTCTCTACGCTGCGTTTGTCAACAGTAAATAGATGCCAAATGCATAATATTATGTATATCACGCAATTGCTCCTCGCCCCCCAATATAAAGTGACACTTAAACATAAAGCGATGACACTATTATTCGCCTCAAGTCTAGTTGTACATACAATTGCTGTTTTAATTTATGTTGCTACTAGCTGTCGCCCGCGACTCCGCCCGCGCGGAGGTCAGTTACCGTTTTTTTGTCATATTTTCGGTTCTGCTTAACCAATTGCAACCAAACATACATCAGATTTTAAGTCTGACCAAGACCTTTCTAATAGAAAAACGGCATCAAAATTCGTTCAGTAGTTTTTGCGTCCATCGCGAACAAACAGATGAAATACAAATATACAAAAATGAAAAAAAGAATGTTTTATGTTCAGAATCGTTCATTTAACATAAGCCACGATTTTGTTTTTATATCTCCAATGTGCAGAGATAGCTAATTTACAATTTTATAATAGTATACACACATCAAAAAAAGTTTGTGATTACTAGCATAAGCTGATATAACATTTTAAATTGAACTTTATGAAGACAAATTCTTAGTGTGTTTTCTTTAAATAGGAATACCCAGTTTGAAATTAAAAATAACGAACTTCTTCTTTAATTTTAGTAGCGTTGATTGTTAGGTCATGCGCTGCCGGCAATCTAATATAGCGCTTTTGGACAGCAGTTAAAACAGTTGGGCGATCACTGTGGGGTCGGTCAGCTGAATTACCTATCTCGTGGTACATCTGCACAACGACACAGGATTTGGATATCGCAACGCGTTTGCTATTTCTCTCGTGGTGTAGCCTTCTTCCCTCAAAGTGACTATTTATGCTCGTAAAACTTTTTATAATCCTCTTGACATTTTTTCAATCATAAATTTCTGCGAAAAAGTATTTTAAATTGGTTAAATTTGACTAAAACAGATTTCAGAATGAGCGTAAGCTAGAACTGAAAGCGTTTTTATATGGAAAAACAATTGAACTGTTTTATTATTTTACATTCTAATTCTATATTTTTAAATAAATAAGAAATCATAATTTAATCTACCGTAACAAAAAAGATTTTGATTTTTCAAAATAATCGCAAACTTATTTTATGTGTGTAGACAGATGACTTGAACATTATCTTCCGAAAATTGTTCTTATTTTCTTTTTTTTTGACATCAGGACCCTTTTTGACAGGTTTTGATGAAAAAAATTGGAATCAAAGATACATTTTATCTGTTGGGCTATGAGAGTGGCATTACGGTTGCTCTAGAAATTGCGAATATTCTTGAAGATCAAGGTAATTATTAAGAATATTTTTATTGTTTGTTATACTAATGGGGCAATGAATAACGATCCTTTGCTATCCAAATTGTCGATAAATCTGCAACAGAGAGTCGGTAAAGATTGAGCATATTTAAGGGCGATAACTTAATCCGTTATGATTTTGCCTTTATCTGAACCCTCTCAGTACTATGCTGGGGACTTCAGAGCGAGGCTTTTAAGTTATATCCCACCTCCTTTACTTGTTCACACAGACTCAGGCTATTCGCTCCCAACAATCTCCAACGTACAACTTAATTATAAATAACAGAAACCTTTAGCAATGTTATCAAAATGGATATTGGAGTGGGAACAAGTGCAGTCATGCGTGTGAAAAGTGGTAGGATTGTAAAATCTTAAGGGGTAGAGCTCTTCGATTCCATAAAAAATCTGCAATCGACACTTGTGCAACGCAATGCTTGAGAATATTATCAATGGGAGTGTATTGTAAAGCATGGTACGGTTGACATTTGCCGTGTATGATGCCGTCCCATAGAATCGCTTAGACATATAGTTTCTGGTCATTCTCGTCTTGCCCACTGCAAGTATTTGCCTGTATATACCCAACTCGCTGAGATTTTTTATCAACAACATGCTTTATAGTACAATTTTTTGGAAACACAGGTACCACAGGTATGTGACCGATGTAATGTTCGAAAATGGACATATGATGTGTACTGGGGTCTATCTAAAATAGCTAAAAATTATTATACTTTTAGGTATTGTTACGTGCGCGGGGTACAAATTAAATGCCGTTTACACAACAAAGAGGTTTATTCGCTCACCACAAACTAGACAACTAAATAACTAGCACACACAGTACTCTTCAACAGTTCAGGTCGCTCAGCAGTTCACAGTAGTCCACAATCGTTGCTTAAGTCGCAGGTATAACTCTCTTGGTTCACTTCGGTAAGATGTGTTCGCTTTCACTTTCGAAAATTAACTGCCTCGTGTCGATAGCCGGGCGTCCTTTTATAGCTCTTAATAAGCGGGGTAGAATATTCCGGAAGGTACTAGGGCGTTCGAGAATAGTAGGTATTTACTGGGGCGTTCGAGAAAATAAGTACCTACACAGTCGTGCCGACGATAGAGGTGAATGCCCTTTTTATCGCGATTTGTAGGTAAAGTTGGTATAGGTAGACAAAAGGGCGTGTGATTTTGTATTGACTTTTCTGGATTTTTCTAAACGGATCGATAGAGTACTTCGACATTAACAATGCGTTTTAATTTCTAGAAGATTCGATCAGTAGTTTCCGAGATATCGACGATCGTTGTAACATTACCCCCCTCTTAATCATGCTCGTCCCGAGCATCATTTGTTCCATGATATCGCGTCAACCTATCCACATGGACTACCTTTGGTTTTCCCCTAAGACCCTTCTTAATGCGGTAGGTGATGTTATTGATTCTTGTGACAACCGTATAGGGTCCTTCCCAGCGAGCTTGAAGTTTTGGAGATTTCCCTTTTCTGCGTAGCGGGTTGTGAAACCATACCAGTGTTCCTTCTTCAAAACCGTTGGTGTTTGCATTTCTATCGTACCGGGTTTTCATCCTTATACCTGTCTTCAAATTGTTTTCCCGTACCATTCTGTGCACCTCGTCCAGCCGGTTTTGAAGTTCACTCACGTAGTCCGTTACGGGCTTAGGACTTTCGGGTGGCGTGCCGGTTATTGCCTCCACTGGTAGCCTTATCTCTCGACCAAAATTTACTTTAGCTGGAGTGTGTTCCGTACTGTCATGCACCGCAGATCGATAGGACATCAGGAACAGTGGGATGTACTGGTCCCAATCTTTTTGGTATTCGTCGACAACTTTAGCCAAGTGATTTTCCAACGTCTGGTTAAACCTCTCGACCATTCCGTCTGACTGTGGGTACGCTGGAGTCGTACGGGTCTTGTTTATACCGAGGAGTTTTCACATTTCTTGAAACAGAGCAGACTCGAAGTTCCGTCCTTGGTCGGAGTGGATCTCCATAGGTGCGCCATATCGACTGACCACTTCCTGAACTAGTTTCTTGGCTACAGTGACTGCTTCCTGGTTGGGTGTCGCAAATACTTCCGGCCAGTTAGTGAAGTAGTCTTGCACTACTATGATGTATTTGTTACCCTCATCAGTCGTTGGAAAAGGTCCAGCAACATCAATGGCGATACGTTCCCACGGTGCCCCAACGTTGTACAGCTTCAATTTTCCTTTGCTTTTTGTCTGCGGTCCTTTAACCGAAGCACATGCAGTGCATTTACGGCACCAATCCTCGACATCTTCCCGACAACGAAGCCAGTAAAACCGCTGTCGCACTTTAACCAGGGTTTTCTTGACTCCGAGATGCCCGCCAGAAACACCATCGTGGATCTGCCGTAAGAGTGGGGCCACCTTGCTTCGTGGTACCACTACTTGCATGGTTACTTCCTTACCATCGTTAGACTCCCATTTCCTATACAGGACATCTTCTACCAGAGCTAAGCTGTCCCACTGGGCCGAATAGCTTTTGGTAGTTGAACTGTAAGCAGATACATCACTCCATCGGGGTTTGCTTCCAAGTTGTTTCCAGTGCAGTATAGGTTGTAGATCATCATCATCTTCTTGCGCCTTCTTCATACTGCTTCCACTCCATTCGTCGTCAAGTCCATTCACCTTTATGACTTTAATCTCTTCTCGGGCTTCGTTCCTCTGACAATGCTTGCAATCTTCGACACACGGCCTTCGTGACAAAGCATCAGCATTGCCGTGCCCTTTTCCACTTCGGTGTTCTATCACAAAGGGAAATTCCTGTAGTTGCTCGATCCATCTTGCTACTTGGCCTTCCGGATTCTTGAATTGCAGCAACCATTGTAGCGCAGCATGATCTGTCCTTAGTGTAAACTCTCGTCCTATAAGGTACTTATTAAAATGCTGTAAAGACTTCACCACAGCGAGAAGTTCACGACGAGTTACACAGTAATTCCTTTCCGGTTTAGATAGCGATTTACTGAAGTACGCTATTACAACATGGCGATCTCCCTGCACTTGTGACAACACTCCACCTATTCCGGTGTAACTGGCGTCCGTGTCCACAATGAATCTACCTTCCCTAGTAGGATAACCCAATATAGGGGATTCGCACAATCGTTGTTTAAGCGTACTAAAAGCTTGCTCGCAATCCAGGTCCCAAACGAAGTCTCGTTTATCTTCCGTCAGTCGGTGTAGTGGTTTAGCAATATCCGAGAAATGCTTAATGAAGCGTCTGTAATATGCGCATAGTCCCAGAAACGAGCGAACCTCCGTTTTGTTCTTTGGAACAGGCCATTCTTGAACGGCTTTTATCTTCTCGGGGTCGGTTTTGACTCCTTCCGTTGAGATGACATGTCCAAGATAGCTGACCTCCCTTTTAAATAGAGCGCACTTCTTTGGACTCAGTTTAAGGTTAGCCTCACGAATCCGAGTAAAAACTTTTTCCAGGTTCTTCAGGTTATCTCCCAGTGCATGGATGCCTGCATCGATTTTACCCATGACAGCTTCCTGGTTGGCCTGTATCATCTGTCGGCTAGCCTCTTGGTTGGCCTGTATCATCTCTTGCATGGAGGCCTGCATCGTCTGTCGACTAGCATCTTGATTGGCCTGCATTTCTTGCAAGGAGGCTTGCATCGTCTGTCGACTAGCATCTTGGTTGGCCTGCATTTCTTGCAAGGAGGCTTGCATCGTCTGTCGACTAGCATCTTGGTTGGCCTGCATTTCTTGCAAGGAGGCTTGCATCGTCTGTCGACTAGCCTCTTGGTTGGCCTGCATCATCTGCTGTATAGAAGCCAATAGCGTCATCATGTTGATATCGGACGAGGTTCCATCTGGTGCTGCCGTAGTTACCGCTGAGATAGCAGGATCGGCCTGACGCCCTTCCTCTTCAAGGCTCCGTTGACGTGCAGCATCCATTTCCACTTGACGTCTGGTCCGTGGAGTACGCCCTTCGTCTTCACGTGGTAATAACGGCATCGCACTTCTGACACCAGTTGTTACGTGCGCGGGGTACAAATTAAATGCCGTTTACACAACAAAGAGGTTTATTCGCTCACCACAAACTAGACAACTAAATAACTAGCACACACAGTACTCTTCAACAGTTCAGGTCGCTCAGCAGTTCACAGTAGTCCACAATCGTTGCTTAAGTCGCAGGTATAACTCTCTTGGTTCACTTCGGTAAGATGTGTTCGCTTTCACTTTCGAAAATTAACTGCCTCGTGTCGATAGCCGGGCGTCCTTTTATAGCTCTTAATAAGCGGGGTAGAATATTCCGGAAGGTACTAGGGCGTTCGAGAATAGTAGGTATTTACTGGGGCGTTCGAGAAAATAAGTACCTACACAGTCGTGCCGACGATAGAGGTGAATGCCCTTTTTATCGCGATTTGTAGGTAAAGTTATAGGTAGACAAAAGGGCGTGTGATTTTGTATTGACTTTTCTGGATTTTTCTAAACGGATCGATAGAGTACTTCGACATTAACAATGCGGTTTAATTTCTAGAAGATTCGATCAGTAGTTTCCGAGATATCGACGATCGTTGTAACAGTATTATAGTCAACTAACCTGATACTAGATCGATTAGAGCGCCGTGCAATAATATTTGTTATCGATATATCCCATGTAGTAAATATCGTGAATGCAAAAGACAAGACAAATAAGTCAAATATTTAGATTTGGCATACAAGATTATCGACATAGTGGATGTGGATCGGCTGTTTGCCGATAGTCATTTCATTAGTTATCAATTCGTTTATAGAGTTTTTGTTTTATATCTTTTAGATTTCTTATTATTATATATACCTACCTATATACCTGAGTAAACGGAATAATAATAATAATCCTTTTTATAGAATGTATTTCAAAATATAATGTCTTGCCTACACTATGGTTACCTATTAGGGAAAACCGGAGGTTTTATTTTTGGAGCTTTTTCGAAGTTCTGATGAGGAACAACTATCAGAAGTATATTCTAAAGGATAGTTGCTTATCTTGGCAACGATGAGAGATAGATAGATAACCAAGTAGCTAGGATAGTTCAGTACCAACTAGCTCTAAAGTACAACCGTGTGGAATCAGAGGTAGCGTAATCAGAAAAATGATGACTTCTTTATTAGTATTCCTCATTTCTGGATTATCAAACCCAACACTGGGTTTCTCCTTAGTGGTTCTATAGTAAGTTTATAAAGTTATGGATAGTTGATTCAGTATTAATGACATCTATTTATATTTCTAGGATTATCTGGCAAAGTATTTTGTGTTGGGTGCACACCAGAGGAGTTAAAAAAAGAGCTTCACGAACAACTGTCACCATTTAAAGATGAGAAGCAGCTACAAGAAGGCATATTGTGGCATATGTATTCGTTAATGACTGGAGGTGATTCTACAGTACTGGAGCATGAGTTACAAAACTTGAGCACATGGTCGCAAAAAATAGAATCATGTGTACGTAATCTTCTCGGTCTAGTTTCGCACTCGGCGCAGTACACACGCTCGCTTATAGAATGCGCACTGGCACGCATCAACCACTTGCGCCACTATAACTTTGCACCGCGACCGCTTCGCTCTCAGGTGATTCTACTGCGCGCTGCGATGGGTCATGCGCCGCTGCAACATACAGCTCTGCAGCGTGTCTCACAACAACCGCTCGTCGTCCACCAGCTTGATTCACCACTTGCTCATATCACCACGGACTTACGCTGTACAGCAATCATCAACGAACACTTGGATCCCGCAATACTTGAAACCTTTGCGATCAGAAATATTTGCGATACGTATCTTATGAGCCAAGGTGGATTTTTGGATTTGTAAGTAGTTGATTAAATAAATTATCACCTTGCAGTCAATCTTTCACACATGATGAAAACAATATTTAGATAGAAAGAGGGACTCGTGGCTAAGTGGTCATGGAAACCGAGAAGGTTAAACTGGGTGTTAGGGAAACGCTCCCGAAAACGAAGAATGGTGATGGTACTAAATAAATAAAAAAAATAAACATAATTGAATAAATGTTTTTTTTTATACGTTTAATTTTTAGAATTCACGCAGAGAACAATATTCATGCTTCATCTTGTTAGTACAGCTAAAAGAAACGATAATTTCATAAAAAAATGCCTCACTTTACCTAAGCGACTTTTCTTACTGTATCAAGAATCTTAGATTTATTTCATGGCACTGTATATTCGAAATTACGGGTACTGGCATAAGGCAATTGAGCCTTCTGGTGAAAAGCAGCCCGCTAATATCCAAATCTTATTTAAATGATAAATGAACCTGTTGCACTAAATACTGAAGGTTAAATAAATCTTCTCTTGTATATAAAAATGAATTGCTGTTCGTTAGTCTCGCTAAAACTCGAGAACGGCTGGACCGATTTGGCTAATTTTGGTCTTGAATTATTTGTGGAGGTCCAGAGAAGGTTTAAAAGGTTTGTCATCGATTGAGGCAGTACGAAGTCTGCCGGGTCAGCTAGTGTATAATAAGCGGCCAAGTGCGAGTCGGACTCACCTATGAAGGGTTCCGAAGCAGCAAGTAACATAATAATGTTTTTTTATTTTATTTTTATATTTGAGTTGATTGAATGAAAGGTAAATTGAGGTTTACGATTTATGACGTATTAAAAAAAACTAACTAGATCTAGAACTAGAAGTTTAAATGGTAATGTATATCATATATTTTTTGAGTTTTATCATTCTCTTATTTTAGAAGTTACAGGGGGAGGGGGGACACACACATTTTTTTTATGGATGATAGGCTCACGTTTGACCTCTATCTCACCTGATCGTAAGTGACGATGTGGTCTACGATGTATCACGTTTGCCTAGAAGGAACCTATTCACTCGAGACTTGAAGATTCCGAGGTTATAGCTTTTCATATCCACCATGTAGCACCATGTGGCGCGTCGCTGTGCGTCTGGTCGTTCGTTGGTGGAAAGGGCTTGGAGGTATCAAGTTGTGCAATTCCTGCGCACATTTTACCACTTTGGAAGGGTCTCCCGCGCAAACTATTCAGTTTAGAATAAAATGATATTAGAAACGTCAATATCATTTTTGAAGACCTACGCACACATATTGGTTTGATGAAAAAAAAAATTGAGTTAAGTTCTAAGTATGGGGATCCCCCAAAATTTATTGTTTTTTTTTCTATTTTTGTGTGAATATCTTAATGCGGTTCACAGAATACATCTACTTACCAAGTTTCAACAGCATAGTTTTTATGGTTTCGGAAAAAAGTGGATGTGACATACGGACAGACAGACAGGCAAGACGAATCTATAAGGGTTCCGTTTTTTGCCATTCGGCAACGGAACCCTAAAAGTTAGAATTTTATTGGAGTTACACATGAATGATATTCCTATTTTTTGGGTAACTGAACATTGGATTAAAGATCATCAGGGCCCTTAGTCGGATCGACCACGATTACGCTAATCTATAAAAAAATACGTTTACACGTCGAAACGGTGCAAAATAGTGTTCAGGCTGCCACTGTACGACACCGCGGAACGAAATGTTGCAAAGAACCTCCGTTTGCAAACATCAAATCAAAGCGCGTTCGACTGACGCAAGCGTGTGACTGGCTCGCATATTTGAAAACTGCTTGGAAAACTTGACGTCTTTCGTCGCCGCCATTAATAATTTTAAAAACATTGTTATATAAACCGGGTTTTTTCACAGATAGTTGAGTATGCAAAACCAGAGGATCGACAACCGACAAAAAAACAGTTTTTTACACCTGAGACTCCTAATAATTACAAAACACATCTTTGCGTAGTTGATTTCCGGTAAAATGCAAAAAAACGTGTTTTTCGCGTGAATTTTTAAAAGTCTATTACTTCCGTTTTAATCGATTTGAAGGGTTGAAACTTGGACATATTCTTTAAAAAATTTCATATTTGTGAAGATATTATCTAAAACTTGGCATATCCCTGTCGTAGACCAATCGCAAATATTGAAAAAGATGAAATAAAAAAAGTGGACACGGACCATCACACCTGGCGGCAAGATGTGTTTGGTTTATTATAAGGGGTCTCAGGAATAAGAAACTGGTTATAGTTACCGGTCCTCGCATTTTTCACACTGAACTACTTTTAAAAACGCCTATATAGTAAAAGTTTTCCAAGAAGTTTTCAAATATTTAAACCAGTCACACGCTTAGGTCAGTCAAAATGTGCGCATTGATTAGATGTTTAGAAACGTAGGCTCTTCACAGACTAACCGAATGAACTGGTGGATAGGTTAATGTTATTTATTGCATCTCGTGATGTTGGTAACACCGGACTGGACATTCAAATAATATCCATAGTTAAAGAGTTACGTGAAAGTAAAATTATTAATAAATAATATGTTATGACTGTCCGCGTTTCATTATGCTTAAGAACTCTCAGTACATACACTGTGGACTAATACGGGTATCATATTCATAAGAAAATGCGTTTATCGGAATTACAGCTTGGCAAAAAAGTCGTGAAACGGTACTAAAATTGTTACAACGATCATCGATATCTCGAAAACTACTGATCGAATCTTCTAGAAATTAAAACGCATTTTTAATGTGGAAGTACTCTATCGATCCGTGAAGAAAAATCCAGAAAAGTCAAATCGCGATAACAAGGGCATTCACCTCTATCGGCGGCATGACGGTACCTATTTGTTTTCTCGAACGCTCCAGTAAATACCTACGTCTCTAAATCTCTAGATTATTCCGAAATATTCTACCCTGCTTATTAAGAGCTATAAAAGGACGCCCGGCTATCGACATGTGTCAGTTTATTTTCGAAAGTGAAAGCGAACACATCTTACCGAAGTGAACCAAGAGAGTTATACCTGCGACTTAAGCAAGTACTGTGGACTTCTGTGATCTGCTGAGCGACTGGAACTGTTGAAGAGTACTGTGTGTGCTAGTTATTTAGTTGTCTAGTTTATGGTGAGCGAATAAACTTCTTCGTTGTATAAACGGCATTTAATTTTTACCCGCGCACGTAACAATATTTCATCAATGGCAACACTCTTTCTGTCAGTTGTCAATCATATCAAGTTAGTACGTGTTGTATCATTTCACAAATTCCGTGATCGTTTCAAGTGTTATGTGATACTTATTTGTGTTATTGTGGAGATATGTGTGTTCAGAATGAACAGGGCCTGTAGACAAAGTCACATTCTACTAGTGGAATCGCTTCGAAGCGAACCTTCAAATGTTCAATATGTATGGGAGTGACATTATTTGTTACACGTGACATGTCGACATATGTTGTATCTCCCATACATTTCGGTTTTTTGAAGGTTCGCTTCGTTGCGATTCCACTAGTAGAATGTGACTTTGTCTACAGGCCCAGGACTGTAATCCGCAGCTCCGCCAGAGAGATTATTTAAGTGTATATGAGATGTTTATCAGAATGCGAAGCCGGACAGTGTTTATCCGGTCTCAATGATGTTTATAAAAATACTGCTGAAATGACAGGTAAAACATGGTTTTATTTAATTTATTAGATATAATTTGTGTTATTCAACTTGCTAAATATAGATTAAGGTTCATAAACAATGATTGTTTGCTTTTTGATAAATGTCCATGAATGTGAGGTTATGTTTATTTACAATGCATTTGCAGAGTTGTGTGTTCGAAAAATATTGATACTTTTTTGTGATGATATCACTAAAAAATATATTATGCAGATTCTAAGGGGTTACTTACACCTTTTTATGTTATTTGTATATAAAATTCGTTTTTTTAGGTAAATCCGTCAGTACCATAAGACGAATTGCATTGGAAGGACAAAGGAATAAAGGTGTTTTCTCCACACCAGGAAAGCATAGAGCAGGACAGCCTAGAAAAGAGTTGGTTGATTTTGACTTATGTGCGATTAGACAAAAAATTCAATTCTTTTACACAGTAAAAAAGATTGTAAGTAGTTTTTATCTGAAGGAAATGTTTTTTTAGTTTATAGCAAGTTTACTGAATACACTTTTTATCATTTTTAGGCAGACCTACGAGACCGGTTACCTGTTACCGGTGGTTAGCGAAGAACTCGAATTTAGTGGAAGCCGTGAACACTTACGAAAGATTTTATTAAAACTGAGCCTTAAGTACAAAGAATGCCAATCCGACAGACAAGCTTTGATGGAAACACCAAATATTGCAGCAAAACGTGAGATTTACCTGGACAAGATTGTGAAAAACTGGAATTTACCGGATGAACTAAGAAAAGACATAATTTACCTAGACGAGAGCTATGTCCATACATCCTATAAATGAAAGAAATGCTGGCAATCCATTGACGTTAGTGGAATAAAAGAAAATGTGTGCAAAGGTTTTACAACTAGTATTCTGTACAATGTCTTTTGTTTATATTCAATGCTTTTTTAGGTATATAATACATTCCGGGAGTGAAAACAGATTCGTGCCAAATGCCTTATTAACGTTTAGTGGGAAAAATAAAAATGAAGACTACCACTCTGAAATAAATAATAGTAATTTCACTGAGAAATTAATACCAAATTTATCTAAGCCGGCCATTATAGTAATGGATAACGCTCCCTCCCATTCAGTGGTCTGCAATAAGGCACTCACTTCCGCATCAAAGGTCATTGAAATTTAGCTGTGGTTGTCACAGAACAATATACCATTTTCTGATACAAAAAGGAAGCCAAACCTTCTGATGCTTGTTAAACGACCCAAACCGGAGCCCATCTATGGAATAGATGAAATTCGAAGTGAACATGGTCACACAGTGGTAAGGCTTCCACTTTACCATTGTGACCTAAACCCAATCGAACTGATCTGGAGCATTGCAAAACATAAAATTGCATCATATAATGTCGGATCAGTTGACATCAAGGTAATTTTATATACCTAGTAATGAAAAATAAAATAGTTTAAAACCTTATGAATAATTTGATGTGAATTGTTTGTTTAAATATAGGCAGTGGCCGAACAAGCGTTTCAAAGCATCTCTGCTGATGACTGGAAAAATTCATGCCAACACGTCATGAAAATAGAGAAAGAATACTACGAAAGGGGACAAACGCTGTATGGCGATATTGAAAAAATCGTCATAAACCTCCAAGATGATAGTAGCAGTAGTGACACAAGTGAAGATAGCCAGCACACTGTTGGAGAAGACTCACCTCAAAGCGCAGATGAAGACTTTTCTGGCGTGGAATATTTAGATGAAAGTATTTAAGATTCTGATTAGAACAAATGCAATTGTATTGATTAAGATGTTTTACATTACACTCAGTTCAATTGATTTATGTTTTTTCTTTAAAAAAAACCTAAGTTTTTATTCATTCACACTTGTCCACTTTAATATTTTCTGCTGTACCGTAGATGCAGTTCCAGACATATGATATCACAGCACATACACCCAGGCCGAAACAACCGCTGTGGCATAGCGGTAGTGATCGCGGCCGCTAAGCAAAAGGCGCGGGTTCGATCCCCACTCAGTGCAAATATTTGTATGCATAAACATGGGTATTTGCATTGGTCTGGTCGTGCCTCGGAGACCACGTTGCCAGTCGGTCCGGTTGCCATACGAACGTCTATGGTAGTCGTTATGGGTAGATGGAGCCCTAAAAAGTTCAACAACTGGTCTAACTGCAATGCTTCGATATCGCCTTTGGGTTGTGGAGGTCAGGTGGCAGTCGCTTCACTGAAAATTTGGCCACAGTTAGGCTGGTGCAGCGGACCCCCTCCCAGAAGTGTAAAGCTTTAGATGCGACTGGGATTAACGCTAGGATGAATAAGACACTCAGGCCGAAACAAATGTTTGTGGATCACAAAAATATTATATACCCACTACTTAATATTTATACTGAACTTTAACAAATATTCTGACGAAACAGAAATAGTACGTGTTCAGTGCGTGAACCGAGCGAACGCAGTAATAAATAAAAACAACAGCTCTGCTAACCGTCTTCTTTAACCCGGAGACAAGGGTGAGGAGTGAGACCACGAGCAGGGAGTATTCAAGCCGTAGCCCCACCCCTCACTTTCACGCAATCACTACTTCGTTCCGAAGCGTGATCTAAAGCGCGACAGTGGAAACGCAAATAAAACTAAAACTTAATATCTAACGAAAATAAAGTGTCTAATGATTCGAATTTACCCAAATGTGCAGGCAACCAACGGTACAAAATCATTAATCAAACACAGAAAGTCGGCACGAATACAAAACGTTTCAAACAACAAAAAAACTGGTAAACCGACAAACCCTCAAAACTGTCAAAAAGCATTCGAGGAACCGCCCCGAACTTACAACAAATCAAACAAAAGTAATATCAAAAATTCGCGGGAAGTTGAATTCCCGTTACAGTGAAACGGTTAGTTCGGTCAGAAAATCGACCACCTAAAATTACCCGGAAATCCCGAAAAATATTATACTATAAAATTAGCTATGTTAAACGCTCGGATACAAACATCAAATTATAAATTACTTTCAATTTTATAGCAACTAAACACAGATAAATATCTATTCAGACCTCACGGCGGGTGCGATCAAACACATGAAAAAACAACAAATCAAATTTAAACATATTTTTAGCACGTACTTCATTCAATAATCAAATTAAGCCGCAATTGACACCCGATCGAAATCGACCAGGAAATATTTTAGTTTTAATAACAATTCCAAGTTTTAATGGTGAAAATAGTCAAATTCAATTGCACCAAAAGGCAAAATATGGTAACGATAAATAAACAATCGAAATGGCGAACTTGAACCGCGTGTTAATTTTCAAATGGCAAACCAAAATTAAACCAATCCGTTATTTATCATCAACAATACACAAAATATATTAAGAAATGGGTCACTAACCTTCACCGGGACCGGGACCGGGATCTAGCCGGAAAAGTAGCAAAGATTGGAAAGTGTGCCTATTTATAGTTTATCTAACTATATGGGACATGAATGTATGTGTAACTGAATATACAATAAACTAATTATGCAGTAAAATAAAATTTGAGATGTATTTCGCGTAGTATGGGTTTTCCACCGTAGTAAATGTTCCAAATCCAACGAACGCGATGGGCGTATTCACTTTATTTATCAAAGAGATAACTAGCTCGATAATTAATTTTCACGAATAAATCAACATTCAACAAACAACCAACAAATCACAACTGTTTTGCTCCTTCAAAACGCGTGGCGAGGCCAACCAAAAACGCGCGAGCACGTGATCTACCAACGAGCTAACCTTAGCCCAACCAACTCGCGCTCAACTCTGTTGAACAGGCGTCATAGTTCCCGTACAATAATGAGCGGGTACGTAAAGAAAAAATAATATACAAACACCGACATTTTAATACGCGGTACAAAAATTTCAAAATATAAATATTTAACGATTAAAACTAAACAGTACGTAAACTTCATAAATAATGTACAAATATATTTAAATCGAAGTATCAAAACCTTTATTGTCGTTGTATATAGTGTGGCTACATGCACGATACTGGCGCCGCTATTATTAACACGACTTTTTGGCCAAGCTGTACTTAAGTTCAATAATAACGTCCTGCTTCAATCGGAAAGCGGTAATTTTGATTTGAAAACAGTAAGTCTTAGAAGAATCAGCAACAGCAGCAGCAGCATCTTAGAAGCAGACAATGTAGTAAATAAGAAATATATTAATCAAATAATAAGTAAAATGAAACAGGATAATAACTTATAACATAACTTTTAAAATATTCATGAAGAAGTATAATAGCAACCAGTAGATACTCATCCTTCTCAACAAAGAAAGCTTCAACTGTAGAGCGATTAATATAAACTATCAAAAGTTGTATAAATAATTCAGTCTAAATAGTAACTACATGTGGTTTAATTCGTTATTATAGATATAGAAAGATACACGGAAGAAATATGACAACACAAAACATCACACTATTAATATAAATCTATAGTCAATGAGGAGTTAATAATAAAAGCCAATATTCAAAATCCACATAAACACTTATCGTAAGTTAAAATTTGGTGATAAAGTTCGAATTATTAAATACAAACTATTTAAAAAAAGGCGTATGCCCCAATTGGTCAACTAAATTATTTATGATTAAAAAGATTAGTGATTCAATTAAATTTTTAAGCATTTTGTATGCTTACTTTTCCTATAGATTTAGATCGGAAAAAGAGAACATCTAGGACGGGTCTTGCACCCGCGACCAGTCCTTTACAGGGGGAACACTTTGACCAACTGAGCCACCTAGACACGTCCCAGATATTCAAAATTCTCCGATATATTATATACGTCTTCGAAATTCTCCAATATATTATATACGTCTTAATGCGACGCTGGAGCCATCTACTGTAATGGTTGCGAACTACGGAAACAATGAATGGCTTCACAGTCATTTTTAAATTCAAAGTTTTTATGACTCTGCTTAATTAATTCAATTAAATTTTTAAGCATTTTTTGCTTACTTTTACTATAGATTTAGATCGGAAAAACCCTAATCGTGTGATTCTACGTAGCACGACCACGAATGGTTTTCTTAATTTTCATGTAGTACAAATTCTTGAAAAAAAGTATACTTTATTGTAGTATAGAATAAAATATTATGTACTCTGATATAACATATATGCCCTGTAGTACCTTTCTGGCACGACCACTACATATTTTAGGTATTTAATCAAATTTCTGTAAATATAATTGTACTTAATTGTACTCAATTTTACAGATAATTTTGAGCGGTGGTTTACCTGTTTCAAACGTTTTACTTTTTAAGTCCGCCATTACTATTAATTCTAAGTAGTCAAAAGTAAATGAAATTACGTTTGGTATTTATATTACGTTTTATATTAAAATAATATTCATTGGACGTAGAATAGTACATAAGAAAGTAGGTAAAGTCTTTTTAACCGACGAAAAAACGGAGGAGGTTCTCAAGTCAACGCTTATATTTTTTTTTATGTATGACCACACATAACTTCTACAGAATAGTCCGATTTTGATATTTTTTTTCTTATTGGAAAGAGTATACCCCGAAGTTGGTCCCATATAAATTTGAAAAAAAAAACCAATCCTAAGGGTAGGAAAACCGGGGATGATTGATTGTTCACTCACATATTTTATTGCTGAGTTGAGTAGTACAATAAAAGTAATCAAAAATTAAGCATGTAGTAATTAGAGGATTATAGCCACAAAAAAATATGAAATAAAATCTTTTTAACAAAAAATTATAGAGCCGAAAAAACTGAAAATCATTTTTTAAAGGTTTGGGTGTATTATGTCAGAAACGCAAAATGACAGATTCGCAGGATGCCAAATGTTGGCACTTAGTCGCAAATGGTCAAAAACGCAAAAAAACAGATTTGCAAATGGTCAGAAACGCAAAAAGACAGATTTGCAAATGGTCAGAAACGCAAAAAGACAAATTCGCAAAATGCCAGATTTTAGTTTTACTAGTGATTTAACCATAATTTTTTTTAACGGTGTTTTTTATTCACTTTGGTTTAGCTCTTATACACAATAACTCATCCTAATTAAGGATAATGTTACTGGTGGCGTCATCTATTCACAAGTAATGTAATCAAATAGTTGATTAGGTTGTGGCGATACCACATGAAAAACAAAAAGCTAAACTACAACCGTCGACTATGTCACTACCTATACCACGTGATTCCTACGTCACAATCCTGCTTCGCGAAAATGTAGTTCGCGTGCTGAGTAACATAATATATACAACATCCCAACGACAACCGTTGGGTCGCAGCCCGCCAGGCGTGATCACCTTGTCTGGTCGGAGGATCCTCCCTTTGTGTTCGAGGAACATCACACCCTGTTACTCCACAAGTTGATGGCTAATGTAATGACATAATATGTATTACTACTATCATATATTAATAAACACAATAACGTATGTATAAAAAACAATTGCATAAACAAAACTAAACATAATTGAATAAAAAATCGAGACTACTCTCACAAGAGTGTCCGATTGGGGTGGACTAATTCTGGTCCAATTCAACCCCACTAAGACACAAGGATGTGCATTCACCGCTAAAAAAACCCCATTTATTGTAGCGCCACATTTCCTGGACACACCCCTTAAAATCTCCAAAAGTATTGGGATCCTCGGTGTCGACATCTCCAGCGAGGTCCAGTACCGTAGTCACCTGGAAGACAAGGTTAAGTTGGCATCTAAGAAACTCGGTGTGCTCAATAGGGCGAAGCAGTACTTCACTGCGGAGCAAAGACTTCTTCTTTATAAGTCGCAAGTCCGGCCCCAGATGGAGTACTGCTGTCACCTTTTTGCCGAAGTACCCAGATACCTACTTGATCCGTTCGACTCGGTGCAAAGACGGGCGTTGAGGATCGTCGACAATCCCAAACTTACAGGCAGTGTAGAACCTCTTAACCTTAGAAGAGATTTCGCCTCCCTGTGCGTTTTCTACCGTCTTTATAATGGGGTGTGTTCAGAAGAATTACATGATATGATGCCCACAGCCACATTCTATCATCGCACCGCTCGCCACAGACAGGGAATTCATCCTCACACGTTGCGACCGGAAACGGTGCGTACAGTTAGGTATGAAAGGCACTTTATTCCGCGCACCCTCAGGCTGTGGAATGACCTCCCTGCTGTGGTTTTCCCAAGCGACTACAAGAAGAGAGGCTACAGAAGAGGGTTCTTCAGGAAGGGCATTAGAAGGTTTTTACAGAATCGGTAGCGCGAGTGTGACGCCCCTGGTGTTGCGCTCGTCCATAGGCCACGGTAACTGCTTCCCATCAGGTGGGCCGTGAGTTTGTCTGTCACCTGAGTGGTATAAAGAAAACGTACATAATGGTTAAAGTGGGTAGAACAAAAAATCTCAAATCTTTTAACTACCGTCCAATTCATATTATTGACAATCGTAATCGAAATGAATAAGTGTCCTGTGAATTGACTACAAAATACGGAAGTATAATATAAATAGTGCATTAAAGGAACGTCAAAAACTGATCATGAGAGGTGGACGTGTTAGTGAAGTGTCCCGCAAAAAAATTTAAAAAAGTGTACAAATAGTGAGTCGTATAGTAAAAAAACCCTTTTTTTCACTATTCGTTATTTCCGGTTCCGTACATTTTACAGACCTGAGTATTTGATATGAATTTCAATTTAATACCTCTCTACGCGTTCATGAGAAAAGAAGTAGTAATTTTAAATTTTTCCAAAATATTTTTCATTATATGATGTAACTAAAAATTTACGGTTTTCGCAATTTTTCCTTTATCTGTATTATAAGACGTTATTTCGTACCAAATTTTTTTTTTTTTCCCGGTTTTGATTCCCGTGCGAGTTTCGAAAATTTGCGGAAATTTGCGGCATAAACGGCTGTATCTT
Organism: Cybosia mesomella; assembly: GCA_946251805.1. NCBI lineage: Eukaryota > Metazoa > Arthropoda > Insecta > Lepidoptera > Erebidae > Cybosia > Cybosia mesomella. The sequence continues at coordinate 25,158,708 of OX276407.1, forward strand.
TTGATTGTGTTGGCTTAGAAGTTTGATTTGTCCCCATGGTCCCTCTCCAACCACTCCTTCATGATTGGTCTCTCCGCCGCAATGGTGGATTCCCCCACCTTGGGTGCTCAAGTCGCACCCTCCATGTCTCCATGAGTTCCAGGTGGAGCTGGGACCACTGAGCCCTAATTTCTCAGGGCTCCGGCCTATGGCCCCGCTCCAGCGCCTCCTTGCGCCACTGGTACAGCAGCGCAAGGGCTCTCGCTTTCAGGACCCATGGAGGGGTCCCGGCTAGGAGACATGCCGCCTCGACGGAGATCGTGCGATACCCCCTGATGACTCTGACGGCCATCGCTTTTAACGGGCTGTTTAATACAGCCACGTTGCGGGCCGCCAGAGTCTCCGCCCATACGGGGGCCCCGTATAGGGCCATGCTTTTTTATTATGAAACCAACTCCATATTCTCCCTTTGTCTGTCCGTTGTAGCATAATATGAATTCATCGTATTCATCTTTGCCGTAGCCCAATCTTCTCACCTCTGAGAGACCGATAATGTCATATTTCACATTTTTAAGCGCATTCATTAGTTCTGTGAGTTTGGCTGGGCTTGCCAGCGTTTTCACGTTGTATGTACCTATAAAGAGGTTGTATTTATTTTTCTTATTATTGGTAGTAGTTTGGTAGTAGTTGGTAGTAGTTTCCTGTGTTTTTGGAGGGTTTTGGTCAAGAGAAAAACGAATGTCGTTTTTCTCCCCCACGGTGACCAGCCGTGTTGGGTTTTGAGTTGATAGAGGGGCCGTTGATTGCTAGATACTGGATGTAGGAATTTCATTTGTGTACTGTTGGGGGTCTTTTCTTTTCATGAAGGCTGTGATTTTGTTCTTTTTTAACGCTAGAATTTCGTGTATTTTTTCCATCTTTGTTTGGAGAAATATGTAGATTTCGTTTTCACTAATATTCTTGTTTATGCTGTTCATAATATTTGTTTCCATTTCTTTCATTTCTTTTTTTTTGTTCAGATAGCGCAGTTTGTATTGATTTTAAAATATTTGTAATGTCTTCCATAACGCTTGCTAGTAGCCGGTAGATGGCGTTAGTATAAAGATCAGCTAGTGCTATTTATTTTTGATGGTTCGTATCTTGGTTGCAAGTTTTTATGCAACTCGTTCCTAGATGGCGCTATTCAACAGTTTGTTGTTTAAGTCTGGTTAGATGACTAATTAATTTTGAAAGTTAGGTTATGTCGGCACAAATTTATTCTTTGCTTACTGTTTTACGTATACTTTTGGGTTCTTCTTACTTGTTTTTTATTCATTCCGTGTAGTTTCCATAAGTTTCTAGGTTTTCACAGATCTTTTGCACTGTTAAATTGTACGATTTGGTGTTCAGTGATATTGCTGTTTATTAGAATTCTTCGGTTGATTTACACTAGTTCACTCGTAATTATGATAGTTTCCGACACACTTCTTCTGACTTATAATGAATTTAGATCGAATTAGCACTTTCAACTATGAGTGAGTGAGAGTGAGTGAGTGAGTGAATCTATAAAGGGTTACCATACGAGTAGTGTTACCACATTAAAGAGACTTGAATTTTTGTTATATTTCAACAGTCCTCCTCAAAAATGCAAGTATAGAACCCATTTTAAATAAATTCAAACACACAAAATACAATTTAAAGCTTATTTGTTCATATTATTGTATATAATAATTATATATGTAGTCTTAAATCACATATTTCTGCCTATCTATGCTTAACTATTACATAATTTAAAGAAAAATGAAATAAAAACAAAATTCTAATATATTAAATTAGGTTTAAATGTTGCCCTAAATCAGTAAACTTTTTAGAGGGTTATCACCTTAGTAAATATGTCAGCTAGTTGGATTCCTGTGGGAATAAATTCTAGTCTTTTTTTTTATAAGTGATTTGTTCCCTAATGAAGTGATATTTTATGTCTATATGTTTAGACTTTTTGTGATTTGTAGGGTTATTTGCAATACAAATACAACTGTTATTATCTTCGTATATAGTTATAGGCTCTTTTATTTGAATTGCAATGGCATTAAGTAAAGACTTAATCCAAATGCTTCCCTTACAGCTTCAAAAAGAGCTATGTACTCAGCTTCCGTTGAAGAGATGGCGACAGTATTTTGCTTATGTGTGTTCCACGAAATAGTTCAATCATCAAAAGCTTTAAATATATAGCCTGTTGTACTTTTTCTGTCGTTTTCATCGCCTTCCCAATCGGAATCCGCTTACTCAGTTATTAATTGCTTATAGGTACAACTATGATAAGTCAACTTCAAATTAATTGTACCCTTAATATAACGTTATAGATGCTTAAGACATTTCCATAATTCTTCATTGTTTTTGGACTGGTATCTGCTCAATATACTAATAGAAGCACAAATATCCGGTCTTGTATTTGTACAAGACCGGATATGCAGCTTTTAATATATTTCTCAATTTCTTTTTCAGCTTTGGGAAAGAACAACCTATTGCGGAACTTCGACAATGTCTTTGCGATTCCGAAGTGACCTCCAGACCATGGATGATCATGCAGTTCTTCGAGAGTTGTCTTCAGTAGTTCTCTCGGCAGCACAACAACATTTTTCCTTAGACCATTAAGGAATGGCACTTCCTTTATGATATTTCTTAATAAAAATCCTTTGTAGTTTGTTATATTATTATTTGTTAAGACATTCCTTAGTGGTCTACAGAAAAGATCTGCGCACTGTTTCACTACCATTGTATCGGTGCTGATGCTATACATCTCTATGTCATCCGATACTGGTGTATTCATCTCCTCGTCCTCTGTCTTTAAAGGATTACGACTTAGGTAATCAGCAACGATATTACTCTTACCGGAACAATGCACAATGTCGAAATCCATATCTTGTATCGCCAATGCCCATTTGGCTAATTTGCTGTTTGTATCTTTAGTTTGTTTTAACCACACCAGCGCTTTGTGATCTGTGACAACATGAAACTTACTTCCCCATAAATAATGTCTGAAAAATTTGAGCGCCCATATCAGAGCTAAACATTCCTTTTCAGATGTAGAATATTTTGCTTCTCCGTCTGAGAATTTTCTTGAAGCGTATGCTATGGGGTGTAAAACGTCTTTCCCTTGCATGAGGCATGCTCCTAATGCATAACCTGATGCATCTACAAATAACCTTGTTACAATACCTTCATCGCTGGAATAATATTTCAGTACCGGTGGGTTAGTCAAAATTTCGACTATGTTTTCGAATGCTTCTTGTTCAACATTCGACCATCTGAAGATTGCGCTCTTCTTGAGTAGTCTCGTTAGAGGTAATGCTATCTGAGCTAAATTCTCAACGAATTTCCGATAGTAACTAAACAGTCCCAAAATGGATTTCACCTGCTTGGCATTCTTAAGTGGTTTTAAATTTTTTACCGCTTCTAATTTCTTAGGATCTGGTTTTATTCCTTCCGAATTGAAAACATATCCTAGAACAGTGATTTCTTGAAACCCAAATTTGCACTTCGAAGGTTTTACCGTAAGATTAGCAGCTCTCAGTCTCGCCAAAACATCCCGCAATGCTTCCAGGAATTCTTCATACGTTTTCCCATAGACAATGATGTTATCTATGTACACTATCGCATTCTTGTATTTGATTCCAGCTAAAACCTGATCCATTGTACGCTGGAACGCAGCCCCACTTTTGACCAAACCGAAAGGTAGCACGTTCCATTCATACTGACCATTTAGACAAACGAATGCCGTCTTGTGTTTGTCCTCCTCTGCCAAAGGTAACTGCCAGTATCCTGATATGAGATCTATATCTGCAAAATACTTGGCTCCAGAGAAATAATTTATTATATCATCAATCCTTGGTAGTGGATAAGAGTCTATTATGACTTTCTTGTTTAGTTTTCTATAGTCAACACAGAAACGGAAAGTATTGTCCGGTTTCTTGACTAACACGATCAGCGACGCGTAGGCACTTTGTGAATGCCTAATTACACCATTCTGAAGCATCTCCTGTATTTGATCGTTCACAATGTCTAATTTTTTCGCCGCCAACCTGTACCGCGCTATGTGTACAGGTGTTTCATCCGTCGTGGGTATCCTTACCTCTGTAATCTTGCATCTACCTATGCTTCCATTGTCGAATGCAAATCTATCCTCGAAGTCCTGTATTGCTTCCAACAACCGATTCCTCTTGGACGCTGGGAGGTTTTCATTAATCAATTTCTTGAATTCCTCTGACTTACTTACTATTACTTTATTAAAATTAAGCATAAGGTAATAATCGTTGGTATCATTTATAACTTTATAATTAAACGACATATCATTTGTATTTATAATATTTAATTTTGTGCAATTTGAAGACTTACTCACGGTTTTACTTTGCGTCCAATTTACTTTGAAGCCTTTTATCCATAAACATCTTTTTCTCTGAAATCAATTGATATAGCATTAGCAAACATGAACGATTGACCTAAGATTGAATCTAATTCAATGTCATTTATTACTATAAAATTCACTCTAACTAAAATGTTCGCTAAAATCACGTTCACGTCGACTTCACCGCAGACAGTTGCCGTAGAACCAGTTATGCTTTTGATGTGCGTCAACGACGTTGACGGTTTTATTTGCAGGTTCAATCTACTAGCTAAAGCTTTGCTCATAGCATTTACCGTCGCTCCCGTATGAAGTAACGCTTCGATGACAGAATTATTAATTGTAACCTTAATAAAGGGAGTAAACTGACCAGAAAATTTGTTTTCGTCGTGAAGCTGAACTGCATTCTTAGACTCGGAATGCTCCACGCTCATTACATCCTCCTTCCAAGTCCTCTCCGGAAAAACTGCCGACTCGAAGTTGGAGTATCTTGTCTGTGCGATCCCGAAGAATTCGGGTTACTGGGGAAAACATTAGTGTTAGCAACATTCCGAGGTCTTAGGTTGTATCTCGGATTGTGGAAATTGTCCCAATTGCAACAGCGCGTCGCGAAGTTCTTTTTTATCACTGTACACCCTAGCCGCTAAAATATTTTGAAATCTTGGCGACATTGACTTCAGGAATCTATTTTTGTTTTTTTTGTCATCTGTAACCTTAGCTTTACTAGCCAAGTTGCACAATCTGTACCAATAGTTGACCGAATTCTCCTCTTTGGCCTGATACGCTGAATAGAACAACTCTAAATCAAATTCTTCTCGGAAGGAAATTCTTCTTCTAATAGTGAGCACACTTGTTCGAAAGTTAACTCTTCGTTAAAAATCGACTTGTAGAAGTGTAACGCTGCGCCCTCGAGGTACGCAGCTAATATTGTGGCTTTGTCAGCCACCATAAATTTGTTTATGGCGAATACGACCAAAAAAGAAGTCTCTCAAAAAACTTTGGAATGAGACACCGTCAGTGCCACTAAATTTCCTTGTCTCAGCCATTTTAATGGTAGCAATACAATATATATAATAAATGAAAATTTGTTATCTGAATGGCGCGTCGATCCAATATTACACGACGTCTTCCTTCTCGAGGTACAGGGTCGATCAATCCACTGCCAACTGTAGAATGTTGGCGTTTCCAAATCCTGTGGAAACCGGCGTTCCTCCACCAAAGTTGTGGTACCCGGGGTTTGGGTACCACGTGTGTTTTAAGGCGATGAAATCACAAGACTTTTTTGAAGGAAAAGATATTATTTATTTTCACCACGCGCACTCCTACTTATATTATCACGGGATTTACTCGGGGTTGTTTAACTTTAAATAGCGGACTGGGAGGTATAACGCGGACTCTGCCCAAGGATATGGCTTAAAGCGAGATTCTTCTCCGGATACTTTGCGAAGCTTCAGTCGGAACGGTTCCTCCAGACCCGTTCAGACTCCAACTGTCCAGGCCACCTTTGTTTTATCACGTTCCTAATTCAAACATTTAAACTAATACAATAGTTTTATTTAATCTCTGACACACGATGGCCAGGAAAACTAACTGTAGTGCTCGAACGAGGTCCGAACGCTACACTATCATATTAGTTTTTACATATTCGCGTATTTAATCCATTTCGTTTTGAGGTTACCTACTTATTTATTTGTGTAGATACTGTATTGATAGGGCAGCTTTTTGGTATTTAATTCCTTATAATTTTATAATATCGAAATGCCAGTCACACGTAGCATGTCTTCTACTCGCCGTGGTGAGACTAAACATGATATCTTGAGGAAACTTATGTTGGTTGAACAATTGCACAGGGAAAGAGATAACAATTGTTAAAAACTGTGAATTTTATATTAATTTTATGTCGAGTCTATTGTGTGTGTTACGTTAACTGCAATAATCTTGTAATAATTTTTATTTATAATAATAATCGTTACACGATAAAACATTTTATGAGTCTAATATGATTTATTCATGTGAAAATAATTGGCCTGTTTGCATAAGTATAGTTTGTCTGCCGTTATTACACGTCAGTGTAATAACGGCAGACGTGTATTACGCTGTCATTACACTTTCTTTTTAATCTGTGGTGAGCTGTCAAACAAAAAAAAAGTAATACGCCCTGGGCTGTGACTCTTGCGTTGGAGCAGCGGGAGATGTAACCGTTGATTGTATTGGCAAAAAGTTAATATTGTGAATGTATTCGTTTTGTAATACCACCTCATGTCGAAGTAAATCAATACATAACTGAGATTTTATTGTTTTAACCCATTTGAAGCCAAATGAAAACTGCTAAAGATATTTTCTAAATTCTTTTATTATTGGACAATCAATAGGTAAACTTATGAATGAAACTTGAAAATACTGAAATATGAAAAATTTTCAGGAAGTTACAGGGGTGTTCCCAAACTGGTACAATGGCTTCTTATGAGTGAAAATTTGCAAAGCACAACTATTCAATACAAAGTGACTTTTTGCATTTTTTACAGCCTCAGCGACCTCTAACGTGACATATAAAACACCTCACTCGTTTTGGGAGCTTCTCGGGTGCATGTTCAACGCCATCTAATCGCAATCCGTCTATGTTGGATAATGATGGACGAGCTACATTTCGTTGCGGTGCTTGGCTGAGATAATATCTGGCGACACTTCTTCGAAATAGCAGTTGATCCATTGGTTCTTCTCTGGCAATTACTTGTAATCTCCATGCGTTTGCCATGTCCATCATATAAGTGAACAGTACCCACCACTACTTCTTACCGTGAATACCAATCCTGTACAAAAATATAGATTGATCTAATTCATCCACCCGCCCATATTTTTATTATAATTTTGGAATGCGTGCGGAATATGTACATCAACCTTTCCTTTTCTTTCTGAAAACCATCTTTTCACTAATTCCTAAAGGTTCATGGGAGTCATAATTGGTTGCTATTGTGCAACGTACTGCTTTTGACACAACATCAACTCCAACTTCCTCATCTAAGGACCAGTACAAATGTTCACGTGGCAGTTTGTGATATCCTGTGAGGATAAGTATTCCGAAAAAAATTCTCAGCTCTGCAGTAGTAATAAAAAAGTTATGCCGATTATTTTGGCTAGCATACAAATTGGTAAAGTCGACAATCATAGTGTACTTCATCATCAAACAGATTTTCAAATATTTGAACTGGCGTCAAATCTATCGACTCATGTTTTACAAGAGATTCAGTCTCTAATAAGCTATCAGTTTCTACAACGTTTGTAGAATATATCGATGCCCATTTTCGCCATATTGGTACATCTGATGAACGTTGGCGAACAGCGAAGCCAGTAGACAGCACTGATCGAGTGATACTGATTCGCGTTCTTTTAGTAGCTAAAGGTTCATCATCGCTACTATCTTCGGATGATGAGACTGTACCAACTTCGCGAAGAAATACCTCAAAACTGCCAGAGACGTCATTAGGTAAAGAACGAGGCGACATATCATCTCCACTCTCTTCTTCATCCGTAACAACGCTTGGATCAGGTGGAAGTATGCCCAAATCGTATTCTACATCGTCATCACTATTTTCAGTCAAGGTATTTATAGGTTCTTCTAAGCCCTTGAAGCTATTGGTCCCACTAAATACTGCTTGCGACTCATTTTGATTCTGTAATAAGGAAAATATGTTTAGTACACTTATAGCCATTGTGCCAATATTGGTACACCTATGTTTAGGTACCTATATTTTCTCATATAAGTAAACTTATTGCATCAAAATACTTCCATGTTCTAGGAGAATTAGTTATCTTAGGATTACGTGAGTAATAATAAAATATGTTTTTAATAATTTTGTCAAATAGAAAAAAGAGTACACTTACCTCCTCTGTCATAACAATAAGAAACTTTAACACTTATGAAAAGTAATATTTATAAAAAAATATTCATTCAGTGGTCGTTATCCGAAACCAACGCAATCTTAACTACACAACGAAGTAATAAGTGGATGGCTATAAATTATAATATGGGGGTACATTTGAAAAAACTAACTGTTCCCAAATTGGTACAGTGGTCAGCAATGGGTTAATATATCGGAAGTGGAAAGTACCTCAAGCCTGCCTGACTATCATTGTAAAAGAAAGTTTGTTGGGATTTTTAGAGGTAAAACTATTCAGTTAAATTCAAGCGAAAAAAAAGCTATAAGTTCACTGTCCCATCCTAGATCCCATTTTATCCAATATGAATCCTAACAATACTTCACATACTGATAATACCTCTAAAAATTCGACACCTAGTGACACGCCACCGTCAGTTCGCCATAGAGGTAGACCACTAACCCGAAGGGCTTCTCTTGAACGCTCCTTGAGTAGTAAATCACCAGATAGTAGTCTTTCCGAACGCCATCAGCGACGGCGTAGGAGAATTAAATCTTCTAAATCTAAGGACAGTAGGCAACATCGACACTATTGGAGCCGCAGCCGGTCTTCACGGCGCCGACCTACGCATAGTGGTAATAGTTTTTACTCGAATAAATGTAGTGATTCAAGCAGGTCACTGTACGAGCGTACTAAGAGAAGGAGATTTATTTCATCATCACGTCACAGTCCAAATTCCGACTCTCCACCTCCCAAAGCAGACTACCATTCGCGTCAGAAATACCGTCACTCTCGTGATTTGGAACCAGCCACAGAGAAAACTCTTTTGGATAAATTAGTTAATGCATTGAATGATCGTAATAGCGCTGAGAATTCTGGAACTGGGTTACAAGGTGCGCATAATGTTATACCCGATTTTGACCCCCAAGCGAAATCACAAACAATGAAAGACTGGTTAAAAAAAATTAAAAAAAATAAAAATCTTTATTTCTTTAACTTGTACAATTTTAAACATATCCATGACGAGAGTATCCTTTTAAGTATACACTATACTTGTGTTAGGATACCCCCTCTTCCATAACAGTTGTTATATAAACTTGTACATAATACCTTACTGTACCAGGCTATATAGTAAGACTAACAAAACATGTATATCTAGGTTTATATATAAAACTACATCACATGCTTGTGTAAATAGGATTATGAAATAGTGTTCATAAGGACCTCCGTTTCATCATAGCTATTACTTTGTAACCATACCAGTAGCGTCTTTTTGCATTTGTGGTAATTCATGTGATATATATCAAGATGTTTATTTATTGTGTTGTATAAGTGTGCCGATTGTCTAGCAAATTGTCTCCTAGCATAACTACTTTTTACCGCGACAACAGGAGCAGCAGAGTATTTGCGCCTTCTATTCACAATGTCACGATTATAACTTAATGAATTATGTAATTTTAGGACAGCGTGTAGGATATATAGTTTTCTAATAGAAAGGAGATTACTAATTGCATAAAGTTCACTTGTAGGGAATCTATATGGCTTACGGTACATAACTCTTAATAACAATCTTTGTGTTCGTTCCAGTTCTAAGGTTTTAATTTTGGTAGCCCCACCCCATATGGCTATACAATAGGTTAATACGGATTGCGCTAGTGAGATGTAAATTTTATTTAAGAGGTTCTTTGAGGCGACATGTCTCAAGTTCTTAAAGGTCCATACTAGTTTTCTGGTTCTGGACATCATCATTTCCATGTGACTATGCCAGGTTAAACGCTGATCCACCATGACGCCTAAGTATTTGGTTTGAATAACTTTAGTAATTGCGTTGCATAGACAATTACCACTATCCTTACACGTGTGAATTTTTAATACCAGGTCGTTTTTAGGTTGAGTTGAGTTATATTTAGTGAATGTTATGTAATTTGTTTTTTCGATATTTAAGGTGAGAAGATTAGCATTCAACCAGTCAGCAATTTGGGAAAGTCCTTTTTCGGTAGTTTGCTTCACAGCAGCCCAGGTGTCACCAGTGAAAACTATTGCTGTGTCGTCAGCGTAAGAAAAAATTTGTCTTCCAATGTCCTTTCTATCGCAGAGACTGTTGATATATATTAAGAACAGAGTAGGACCAAGAACACTGCCCTGCGGCACGCCACAGGTGACAGAGACCTCCTCACTTGTATATTTGCCAATTTTTACGCACTGCTTACGATCCTTAAGGTAGTCTGTGAGCAATTCTAGGGGTAAACCTCTCACACCGACGTCCGTAAGTCGCTTCACAAGGATGGTGGTAGAAACCGTATCGAAAGCCTTTTTTATGTCTAAAAACACTGCCAGACATTTTTTGTTGGCATCAACTTGTTTGATAATTTGAGAGGTGAGTGCTATTACCGCGTCTTCAGTTGAAATTTTGCGTCTAAAGCCGAACTATGAATTTGAGAGTATACCAAAGTTATCAAGATATTTCAGTAGACGATTATTTATTAATTTTTCTAGAACCTTAGTTATTGCTGGTAAAACAGATATAGGCCTATAATTACAGGGATTGTGTCTATCACCACCCTTGTAAACAGGTGTGACGACAGCTTGCTTAAGAGGTATAGGGAACTTACCCTTTTTAAAACACAAGTTAGCCAAGTGCGTTAGTACTGGCACAATTATTCCACTAGCGTGTTTTAGAAACTTTGTGGGGATATGATCCCAGCCAGGTGCACTATCTGTTTTAAGCTGAGTTAATATGGAGAACACTTCATCATTATCTGCATCAAGAAGCGCAAAAGAAGACAATTGACTTTTTTCATTTCCAGTAGTTTTTGTTTGTTGTGTATTAGTATTTAAGATAATTTCTTCGGCTAGAGTTTTGCCAACGTTAGCAAAGTATTGATTAACGGAATTAATGGACTTTTCAGGAGAATTTTCTATGTTTAGTAGTTCCGTATTTTGGATTTTATTTGTGTTTTTATGTGTTAAGCTATTCATCGTGCGCCATAGTTTCTTAGGGTTTTTATATGTGTTGTTTAATTGTTCGCTGTCATATTTACGTTTTAGGTTTTTAATTAAGTTATTACAATGGTTTCGGTATCTTCTGTATGTGATTTTTAATATTTCATTTTGAGGATCAGTTCGCACCTTCATTTGCATATGGTTCCTGTTTCTGATACACCGTAGAATACCTGGAGTAATCCAGGGCTTTATTATGCGTTGGTTACTTGAAACTAGTGATGTTACGGTATTTCGTAGTATACAGTCGGTTAAGTGTTTTAGTAAAATTTCAGATAGAACGCAAGGATCATTATACGATAGCAATTTTAATAGTAATTCTTTGTCAATGCATTCCAAGGCTCTATCAAAGTGAATAATTGTTTTCGTTTTGAAGGATTGCATATTATTTTTCACTTTCGATATCTTAAGGAAAGTCGTAAAGTGGTCTGTGATAGTGGTAGATATAACTGCTATAACCGCATCCGTTCTGTTACCATTTAATTTTAATATGAAATGGTCTAAGCAATTTAGTTCACGAGTAGGTAATGTATAACCGGGCAACAAGCCGTGCAATGCTAACATATTCAAATAGCTAAGTCTATTTATGCGTTCATAACTCTGTTCAGTTGAATTCTGTTTGATATTGATGTTAATATCACCGGTTATTATAATGTTAGAGCATGCCTTTAAAGTTTCTAAATGAGAGTTGAGTGAATTTATGAAATTAACAGCATTACTGTTTGAAGGAGAACGGTATATACCCAAAATTATAACATTATACATAGAAATTTGTAGACATGACGCTTGGATTAATTTTATTTCTTTGACTTTTACATTGTGACAATCTTTAACATAAAGGACCACTCCATCGCAGTGATTCACGTGGTTAGAAGTAAAGTAAGACGTATAGTTTTGAATGTGTGGAATAGGTTTATCTGAGTTTAGTCTACACTCACTTAGGACCATCAAATCGAACTCGGAGTAAAGGCTAGTTAACATAATTTGAAAGTCATGCATGTTGCGATATATACTTCGAATATTATGCGATATTATGGTTAGGTCAGTACTTTGTATGTTAGTTACTTTGTTAAAATCCTCTGTAGAACATTCCAAAGATTTTGCAATTTCTATATTATCTATTTCCTGCAGAGCACAAAGAGTATTATCCATAATATATTATTTTGATATTATCTTTTGTTATAAAATAAAAACGATATGTTTCATAGCTTTCTGCTAACTGACCTGTGATGTAAATGCAATTTATTGTCGTTGTTTTTATAAATAGTAAACCGAAAGTATATTTGTCATAAAAATGTGACTGGGGATCATGATACCAGTGAATGAGAGAGTAATCTCTTGCCCATAAGAGATATATGCGATAGTAAAGAATATATGTATATTTCATTATGTATATGTATGTGAGTAAATGTTTATGTATGCAGGTATATATTATATGTGTGTTTGTATATTTGCCTAGATATGTATATATGTAGATGAGTGAATTTTTAATAATTGTAGGTTTGTTTGCAGATGTATGTATATAAATTGTTGTTAAGTATGTGTAGTATATTTTAGTTGTAAGTGTTGTATGTTTTGATAATGGACGCTGTATTGAGCTGTGTGCAAAAGGCTTGTAATTCTCGGAGTATCCTATAAGCTGTACAATAATTTCTAACATATAATTATGAACAGTATGATCAGTGTTGTATTTTGGGTTTGTTAATTGTATTTGAATATAAGAAAGTGTAAGTGGTTCGATTATGTATACACAAGCGAATATAGTTTTATAACACAGAGATTTAGAATATAAAGCGATGAGAAACAAAAAGACCATAGTTAACCAAGAAATTGAAAATAATGTTGTCTCGTCCCCATCTAGTCAGTCACCCTGCATCAGAGTGTGCACTTGAGATTCACTTCTGATAATGATAATTGGCGAGTCGTCGGCCCTCCTCACGTAGACCTTTCCGTAGGCAGTCCAACAGTATTTATAAAGTTTTGCCTTGGCGAGATCACGAGCAACAAAATGTAAGCGGGCGCCCTTTGCTGTTAATATTTCAGAAACAAAGATAGGAGTATCTTCGTTTGTAGTAAAGCCAAGGTGCTTCGCACATAGCTTATCTTTGTGTTTGATGTTATAAGCTCTTACACATCTTTAAGAAATTCGTTTTTTGTATGGTGGATGAAGTCTCAACCACTATTGGCGTATTTGTAGAACTCGTCTTCTTTTTTCCTTGTACTCGGTAGATATCTCTGATATCGGATTCCTGTAATTTGCAGTCTATAGTTTTTGATAAACGCAACACCATGCCGATAAGGTCGTCTTTGGTTTCTTTGCTCCATTTCGGCACATTTTTAATTTCCAAATTTGTCTTTCGACTTGTGCGTTGCATGTCCTCGACTTTCTCTTCCAGGAGAGTGATGTACTCTTTGTCATTTTTATTTTGAGCCTCCAGCTGTTGCAATCTATTATTCAGCTCCGTATTTTGTGCCATTAAAAAAGATACGGAGTTTTCAATATTGCAATTTGTTTGTTTAATAGTAGCAGTGATTTTCTTAATTTCATTTTCCTGTATTGACAACATCGACTGTAACATGACCTTCATTTCCTCCTTAAAACAATGTAAAATCGTATCAAGGTCGCCATCATCCCGCCTTTTTTTCATACGCTGGGTGGTGAAGTTCGGCGGCGTAAGGTTGGTATTCTGGCAAGCCATGTTGATATTCGAGCCTGAGACTGATAGATTCGACGTATTTGCCATGTTTATATTAATGCGCTTGAGCAAACGTAGTAGACAAAAGATATCAATAATCCAATAAGGTCTAAGGGGTTAATAAAGAGGCGGGGCCTTGGCTCCAATAGTCTCGATGGGCGTTCCCGAGGTGGTCTCAAAGGATGTGTCAACGCCTGCGCGTGCACCGGATTTGTGCGTTCAGTACAAAAGAAACTTTATAGTACCTGATAAGTGGCCAGATGATTGTAGTAAGTACCAGGAGGACAGAAGTTCCGCGGATATGTTGTTGCAGTGACAACTATTATGATGACACTGAGTATTTCTCTCTTCGCGTTTTGTGCACTCCTAGTATACGGCGGTCTTATTATGATTTAATATTTTAATTTATTTTAAAGAAATTAGATTAAAATACAGATTACTAAACGTCTGCACTGTAAGGCGGTCCGAGGGGAAGAGGAACAATGAAAGACTGGTTAGCCAAAACAAATGAAACTGCAGAGGTGTATGGTTGGTTAGATAGACAAATTATATTGTATTCTCTACCGAAACTAAAAGGTCTAGCAAAACGATGGTATGATGGTCTCACAAGTGTAAAGTTTACGTGGATGGAATGGTAGAACAAGTTAATGAACGCATTTTCCTGGAACAAAATTATGGAGATCTACTTTCAGAAATGTTAGCCAGAAAGACGAGACGTAACGAGTCCTTAGATGAATACTATTACGATAAAATATTACTCATAAATCGTTGTCAGCTTAATGGTAAACAAGCAGTGGACTGTTTAACTCACGGCATATTTGATTCTAATATAAAGATGAATGTTCAGGGAGCAGATATTCAAAGACCTGAGGATGTTCTAAAGTATTTCAGAAACATATCTAATAAAGTAGTTGAGTTTCCTAAAAATACTTTTCTAACAGTGGAGATCGAAGTCTCCGATCAGATCAAAGAAAGAAAGAAAGAAAAGAAAATACATTTATTAAACACACAACACACAACTAAGTAGGCATAATAACAACAACAATAAGCCCACCGAAACATCGGAACACAGAGTACATAATAACAACAAATAAATGTTAAATGTTACATGTTACATGTTACATGTTAAATAAAATATAATAAAAAATACTCAACAAAACAAACCTCTCAATATGTATCAGTGTGGGGTGTGTGTTTAAATGGTCACAGTTCAGCTAATGCTACAGATAGGTATAATTACTATCTGCAGCGCTGTTTTTCAACTGCAGCCGTTTGCGCTAGGTAGCTGTCTGTATATACGCGGATTCCATAAATTGTAATTGTTATGCCTTATTGATCATGAATTGGTAGTCCCAGTTTACATAAATTACATACATGTCTACAGACAATACGTGTGAACAATAATTGTAATAATAATAGGTAGTGTAATAATTAATAGGTAGCATAAACACGCAAACGAGGTGTTTTGAGGCCAGCTTCATAGTGACAACTTAAAAAATAAAAAACAAGTTTTTTTTGCTTATTAGGTACATCTCCCACATCCGTATATGTAAGGGCATCGTCAGCAGTGCGACGCACGACGCCCCTAAAACGCCTTATGTTCGCGGCTCAAGCGCCGTTATGCACTAAATTTCTGTTTATTGATTAGTATGTTTTTGAGCTTAACCCGGAAGTTATGGATGCTTGTGAGTGTCCTAAGAGGCGGAGGAATATTATTCCATATCTTGCTAGCCAAATACTTAAAACTGCCTTGAAATGCCGCGTTCTTGTGTTGTGGCACATGTAAGTTCAGACGCGACGCTCTTGTAGGGTATCTACTGCCTTCATTGAGCCATTTAAGTTTGGAGTACAGGTAGAATGGTTTTCCTGTCTTAACAACCTTATACTTCATTTTAAGTATGTTCCATCTATTTAGATATGGGGTCACATGGCTTCTAGGTTGTATATTATAACAGAAACGCGCGCACGCAATTTGCACTCTGTTGAGGCCAGGATCCTTTCGTAATGGTGCTCTTCAATGACATACGTTTTTTATAGATTTTCAATATAAATCCTTGCCAATCCTTGGCATTAGAAACGGCACACACTATATTCTTTTTTAATTCTGGAAACTCCATATTGTCGTACGTTTTATGATTTACTTCAAAATTAATATGTTTATCTAATAAAAAGGAAGGACCGTCCCACCACAGTGTACAGTCAACAAGTGCATCAAGATAAATACCCCTAGATACTAGATCGGCTGGGTTATCCTTGCCGCTAACATGTAACCATACTGAGTCACTTGTTAGTTCGTTGATTTCTGTAACACGATGTTGTACAAACGTTTTTAAAGAGTGGGGAGACATGCGTATCCAACCCATAACTATAGTGGAGTCCGTCCAGAAGTAAATCTTATTAAACGATAATCGAAGGGAATTTACAATTTTCTTATATAGTCTCGCGCCTAAGAGGGCACCGCATAACTCCAGTTTTGGGATGGTAACTGCTTTAAGGGGTGAAACTTTACCTTTTGCGCATAACAACTTAACTGTTACAACAGAATCATCACAATTATTATACGTACGCATATACGCACATGTGCCGTATGCATTTAGAGATGCATCCGAAAAGATATGTAATTCTTTTATTTTGTTTTGTTCACTCATTACATATCGCGGGATTCGATGATTGTGTAAACATTGTAACGTATTTACGAATTTAATCCAATCGCATTTAATAGTATCTGAAACTTCATCATCCCAACCTATTTTGCAAAGCCATAATTTTTGCAATAATATTTTTGCAATAATCGTGGCCGGGGCCAACAAACCGAGTGGATCATAGATTTGTGAGATAACAGATAACATTGTACGTTTAGTTATAACTTGCGTATTTGTCACCGCGGTGGTGAAATGAAACTCATCACTAGTGTTGTACCAACCGATTCCTAGGGTTTTAATTTGACAATGTTCGCCCACGCATAATTCTTTTGAACTGTTCGCCATAATGTCGTAATTAAAGGTCCATTTACGCAATGGGAAACATCCCGCGGATAACACTAAAGAAACCTTTTCACAAATCTCTAATAATATCTGTTTATCATCGTGACCCGTGATAAAATCGTCAACGTAAAAATCTTCGTTTATTATTTCAGCAATTACTTCGTCATCACAGTCAAGCGCTAACTGTCTCAAGCAGCGCATGCTTAAGTACGGCGCAGATGCAGTTCCGTACGTAACCGTATTTAATTTGTAAATAGATAACGAATCCGACGGGCATTCTCGCTACAAAATTAGTTGTAGATTTCGTTGATCATTCTGAATCAGAATCTGCCGAAACATCTTCTCAACGTCGGCACAGGCTACATACTTATATTGCCTAAAACGTAATAATATTGAGAAGATGTCGTTCTGAAGAGGCGGACCTATCATTTGAATATCATTAAGCAATTTATTCGATGTGGTCACAGCACTAGCGTCGAACACAACGCGCAGTTTTGTAGTAATACTGTTTTCCCTATAAACACCGTGGTGCGAGAGAAAGTAATTAGGTGTTTCTATTACGTTTATCTTTGACATGTGACCCATATCAATATATTCACGAATAAAATCCGAGTACAATTTCTTATACCGCAGCAGTCGGTTTAATTTACGTTCTAACGATAAGAAACGTGATTTAGCTAGCGCGTATGAGTCGCCCAGGCAATCAGCTGATTCCCGTAACGGTATGCGCACGGAGAACCTACCACTCTCGGGTTCGCGCTTAGAGGATTCAATGAATAACCATTCGCACTCACGTTCGTCTTCCGTAAGCAGTTTACTAGAGGTACTACCGGTTATTTCTTCTAATTCCCAGAAAAGTTTTAATTGTTTATTTACTGTTTGCGTAAAGTTACATTGCAACTGCTGAGAGTTACGCGATTGAGAAACAATAGTACCCGAAATTAACCATCCTAACTTTGAACCCTGTAGGTATGGTCCACTCGGTAATCGAATTCTATTGTCATCCAGCAACTCCCAGAAAACATCAGCGCCTATCAACAAATCGATCGCGGAACACTCATTGAAGAAGGGATCGGCGAGCTGAATGCCCTCAGGAATTTGTAAAGATTTAAAATTAATAGCTGTCGAAGGCAAGGCTGAGGTAATACACGGTAAAACCATACACTTGACTGTCGTATTATAATTCGAATTTCTAGAACGTATATTTAATTCGCATAATTTACTCGACTGGGTGAGTGATTGTCCTACACCCGATATTTGAGTAGTGGACTGTATAGAAGAAACGTTTAGTTTTTTAAATAATTTATCTGTAATAAAGCAATGTTGACTACCGTTATCCAACAGAGCGCGTATTGTAAATATATTACTATCATCGTCTACAACTTCGACCAGCGCAGTGCATAATAACACCTGTTGCGAAGGCAATAAAGTTGTTATTCCCATATCCGTATAACTCGAAACTACTCAATCATGACTCAATAGGGAGTATAAGTGTATAATTGAGGATTTAGTTGTGAAATTTGTGTGACTTGAGTTTTTGAGCCTAGGATTAAAAATTTCGTCTTGTTGCCATTTAATACTAATGTATTTTGGCGAGCCCATTGATAAATGCTAGTCAGATCCTCATTGATTTTCGTGATGGCTTCCTGGAATTCATTAGCCTCAAAGGAGAAATAAATCTGAACATCATCCGCGCACATATGGAATTGGCAGTGTTTTATAACTTGAGCAATGTCCGCACTATATAGAATGAACAGTAAGGGCCCCAGAACAGATGCCTGTGGTACACCTCTATTTACGGCTGATAGAGAGGAACGCAGTGTAGATCCGTCATTTTCTTGGGTTTCCACAAACTGTGCCCGGCCACTTAAGTAAGAGTGGAACCATTGTATTGTGTTACTGTCAAATCCATAATACGCCAGTTTAGGAAGCAAAAGAGAAATATTCAAACCATCGAAAGCCCTAGAAAAGTCCAGTAGGACTAAAACCGTGGCCTTGCCGTGGTCCTGTGCTGCTATTACATTATCCGTAACATCCAAAATAGCTGTTGCGGTACCCCGGTTCTTTCTAAAGCCCGACTGGACATCAGGTAAGATATTTCGCGTTTCTAAATAGTGTCTCAGTTGTGATGCGACCACCTTCTCTAATATTTTAGAAAGGCTTGGCAAAATACTTATCGGACGTAGGTCCTTAGTGTCAATAACATTGTTACTTTTAAGAATGGGCTTTATTATGGCAGTCTTCCAACTAGTAGGGAATTTAGATGTTACAATAGACCTATTTATAATGGCGGTAATTACATTCAGAGTTTTAGGAATCATCATAACTATAATTTTCAACGATATACCATCGATTCTAAAAGAGTAGATTTTAATACCAGAAAAGGAACATCTATAACTTGTTGTAATTGTGGAGAGCAAGGCCATATAGTAACCAAGTGTCCAAAAAAATACAAAAATGCAAGAAATGTAGATTATTTGGGCATATCGATAAGGATTGTAAGAAATATGTGGATGAAGGTACAAAACGTCCACGGGGAGTCTCATCTGCTTTTAAGGACAGGGTAATGCAAAATATTATAAGCCTGTAACGGTGTGTGGTAAACAAATGACATCGTTTGTAGATTTAGGTAGTCAATGCACTTTGCTTAGGGAAGACTATGCGTCACAACTAAAGCTACCAGTAGACACGCCCGAGTTACCAACTTTACATGGGTTTGCTAGTGGTTCAATAGTTCCACTTGGTAAAGTTACAGTGGTCGTAGCATTAGACTGCATAAAGGAAAAAGTAGATGCCTATTTAGTAAAAGCAAATACGTTACCTGCTGATGTGCTAATCGGCCAGTCATTGACTGAATTACCGCTTGTCCATGCTTATAAGACAGACGATGCTTTAATATTTTATAAAGACCTGCCTGCGTACAAAGACAAGTTAGCAGTAAAAAAAATTATAGTTACAGACGTTATAGTTACAGGGGTGAAAGAACTAAATGTGGCGGTGGCATCTACTTTTACAGGGTCTATATATATATCCACCGATGCTTGTATGAAAGAAAACCAAGAATATATACTCCTACCGGGTGTCTACTCGGTTGACAACGAAAAGGGGACGGTTATAATCCTCGGACTTAATAGAAACCCATTTAAATTATCTAAAGATACCTTATTAGCTCGAGCAATACTGATATCAGACGCGAGATTACCTATAGTGCCCCTTACTAGCACTAACTACTTGAATGTGTCTATTAATTCTATAGGAACAGGAACTACTCCTGTACATACTATAACTAATGCTCAAATAAATATGGACTGTGACTTAGACTTGAAAACACAAAATCGTTTATGCGAATTACTGAACTCTCATCATGACTGTTTTGCATTTTCATTGGAAGATCTAGGGAAGACCTCCGATAGCAAAATGGACATAAGGGTCAAAGATAATGAACCGGTAACCTATAGGCCATACAGACTTCCTTTGTCTGAAAGAGAAAACGTAAATGGTATTATAAGTAATATGCTTTCAATTGGCATTATTCGTGAATCTCGATCTGAGTACGCCAGCCCTATACTACTTGTTGCAAAGAAAAATGGTGACACTAGATTATGCGTCGACTATAGGGCCTGAAATAGAAAGACTGTCAAGGAAAAGTATCCTATGCCTATGATCGATGACCAAATTGACAGTCTTTCTGGTCAAGTTTTCTTCACCTCTCTTGAGTAAGATCTTACCATCAGATTCCGGTCTCAAAAGAATCAAAACACCTGACCGCATTCGTTACACCCGATGGGCACTACGAATATAATCGGATGCCCTTCGGGTTGACAAATGCGCCAGCTGTCTTCCAGAGACTCATTTTAAGCTTACTTAAAAAGCGTAATATTCCAAGAGTATTGGCATACATGGATGACATTATTATAGCGTCAAAGACTATAGATGAGGGAATGAATAAACTTACTTTAAACCTAGCTAAATGTCATTTCTTCAGAAAAAAAATAGATTATCTGGGGTTTGAAATATCTAACGATGGTGTTAAACCCGGCTAGAAAAAGATAGACGCCGTAACTGGCTTTAAAACACCACAAAACGTACACGAAGTACGACAGTTTGTTGGGCTCTGTAGTTTCTTTAGGAGATTTGTTCCCAGCTTCGCTACGTTGGCTAGACCCTTAACTGTTCTAACTAAAGCTAACGTAAAGTGGGTACGGGGTGAGGAGCAAGCCAATGCTTTTACCAGACTTAAAGAGATTCTGACAACTCGCCCGATCCTAGCAATTTACAACCCAAACCATGAGACAGAGTTGCACACAGACGTAAGCTCAATTGGATTAGCTGGCATTTTGTTGCAACGCTCAGACGAAAAATCCCCTTTGCGTCCTGTGGCATATTTCAGCAGGCAGACGACAGCAGACTAACAGCACTTTCACTCATACGAGCTCGAAACCCTTGCTGTTGTTGCCTCGCTTATTAGGTTCAGGATATATTTAATCCGTATCGTATTCAAAGTTGTCACGGACTGCAACGCACTCCGTACTACACTGACTAAGAGAGACCTAATCCCTCGAATAGCTTGGTGGTGGCTTTTGGTCCAAGAATTTACATTTACTATTGAATATAAGCCGGGCTCTCAGTTAGCTCATGCAGACGCGTTGAGTCGTAACTCTATTCCAGAAGATAAAACAGCAGAAATTTTCAATAGCAATATGATAATGCAAGTAGAAGAGGTTCATTGGCTCCAAGCCGTCCAAATGAACGACCCTAGACTCTGTCAAATAAAAGCAGTTCTTGATACTTAAAGTCAGGAAGCAAAAGACATTGAAGAAAATTATGAATTGAAAAATGGGAAGATATATAGAAAAGTTGATAATGCTTTAAGATGGGCAGTCCCCAAAGAGTCAATGTGGAAAATATGTCAACAATGCCACGACGATGCTGGACATTTTTCTCAGGCGAAAACTCTCGAAAAGATAAGACGTGATTATTGGTTTCCCCGAATGACACAATTCGTAAAAAAATACGTGAGAGCCTGCATACCATGTACACATGCAAAACAACTAGGAAGCAAGGGTCAAGGTTACTTACATCCGATACCTAAACCCAGTACCCCTTTCCAGTGCTTACATGTAGATCATTTAGGGTCTTTTATAAGAAGGAAACGTGGAAATACTTACATATTTGGGATTATTGACAGTTTTTCGAAATGTATTATTCTGCGAGGAGCTAAGATACTAGGAGCAAAACTTCAATTAACGTTCTTCAAGAAATCTTTGGATTATTCGGTATACCACAACATTTGATATCCGACAGGGGAACTAGTTTCACATCAAGGGAATTTAAGGAATACATAGATTCTGTAGGTACAAGGCATACATTAAACGCAGTCGCAACACCACGTGCTAATGGACAGATCGAGCAGTATAATCGCTCCATCTTAGCGTCGCTTGTAGCACTTTGCCACGGCGATGATGATAAGGACTGGGATCTACAGATTACCAAAGTCCAGTGGAGCCTTAATAATACGGTGAATCAGAGCACTGGCGAAATAATTTTTGGTAAAAACACTGTTGAAAGTCATCTTTACGATATTGAGCAAACGAAGGCTCAAGGTGCAAGCGGCGCCCAGGCTAGTGTGTTTATATCTGGAGTGAGGTCGTAGCACCCAAGGTGCAAGCGGCGCCTAGACCAACATATTTCTACCGAAGTGATTTTGAGGGGTACGGCGTGCTAGTGACGAGATAGTTAAAGTTTTTGAAATGAGAACTTATCAAGTATCTGAGGAAGAGTATCAATTTTAATTATTTTTTTAAAATGATTATATATAAGAGATTATATTTTATTTTGAGTGAAAACGGTGGATCTATTTTGTTATTCTACTTTGAGTGAATACTGTTGATTAATACTTTGTTAAAAGTATATTGTTGTTGTACACTGTTGAATTCATATTTTTTTAATTTGTAACTAGTGTTGGTAAACATAATTTTATATCATTATTTGATTTGATTGGTAGCATTTTTTTGTTTAAGTGGATATGCCTTTAAAATGTTATTAATTGTTGTTATAATAAATATAATCAAGTTTATCACATCCGGGACGAATATGGGCTCAGGATGGCCGACTGTTAAAAACTGTGAATTTTATATTAATTTTATGTCGAGTCTATTGTGTGTGTTACGTTAATTTGCAATAATCTTGTAATAATTTTTATATATAATAATAATCGTTACACGATAAAACATTTTATGAGTCTAATATGATTTATTCATGTGAAAATAATTGGCATGTTTGCATAAGTATAGTTTGTCTGCTCAGGCATTACACTTTGTTTTTAATCTGTGGTGAGCTGTCAAACAAATAAATTGTGATGAGCAACGGGAGATGTAACCGTTGATTGTATTAGCAAAAAGTTAATATTGTGAATGTATTCGTTTTGTAATACCACCTCATGTCGAAGTAAATCAATACATGACTGAGATTTTATTGTTTTAATACAATGAAATGGAACTACTGGATAGCTTAAATAAATACGAGTTGTTAAAAAAGCAGATGGCTGGGCTGCACACAGAGCATAGTTTAGTGATAGAGGAGCGAGACAGATTACTCAACGTTGTGACTGGGTTTAGAGAGCAGCGATGAATACGAGCAGGGCCTCGAGCGTATGTCGGTCTTAGAGCAGGAAATACATGAAGCACACCACCATATCAACCACCTCGAAGCCGAGAAACGGGACACCTTAGTAACTCATATCCATAACTTATTTGAGGAGTTAGTCGGCATGCTCAGCCTTGTTTCTACTGAACCGAACGTGGAACCCACAGTTACAATTGATTTAACAAAAGACGATACTGTAATAGGTCATAATTTCAATCCCAAGATGGGGGTAGTTCGATGCAGTAGGAATAAACTTAAGAAATATGTGAAAATTAATAAACACATTAAAAAAACACAAAAACTTATTAAAAGACAAAAGTGTTTGCATAAAAAAGTCAAGTACATTAATGAGAGAAGGCAATTAGGCGATGAACTTGACATGTACTCATTATTAATTGGAAATATTATCGTGGAATATGATAATAATATTTTAAAGTTAGAAACAGAAATGAGCAATTTAAGAAAATCACTAGATTTAATGACGGAAAAATATTATAATGTTAAAAGTGAGTATCAGGAATACATTCTGGCCATGAAGGATCTGATGAGTCCAAGCTCCACATTAACCCCTAAAGACAATTCACTTGGTCCTCAGCCAGTCTGTAAGTCCTCTCACTCACATGTAAGCCCTTCACTTGAGTGTAAGGAGAAAACCAGTAGTTCCCGCACCAATCAAAATAGTGTAAATTCAGAAATAGTGATGTTTTGTGATGAATTGGGAAAATCAATGGGCCAGTTATTAAGTTCATATCTAGAACAAAACGTTACTAACTATTGTTTAAAGGGACTAACTTATTGTAACATAATAAAAACTTAAGAATTATAGTTTAAACAGTAACAATACACTTATAATTTTAGTGCGAGACAGGGGAAATACCGACAGGAATGCATTCATGCATTGTTTTGAATTGTTGAGCTCACTAGATGCTCTGCTATTTTAAATATTGTCACTTATATATATAAATAAGTTGGTACCTGTTTATGTGTGTATCGATTAGTATGTAGTGTCTGTATGTTCAATGTAAGTTTAACTATATTGTACAATATCGGTACAAAGTGCCCCCGATTCCAGTGATACTCCAATAAAACGGCAGTACCTCAGAGCGAGACATTTATTAAATAAACTGCTTGAGTTTAAATACAACGGTTGGTAACAAAACCATAGTGCGAGTTACTTCGATATCAACGCCATCTAGGGCCGAACATTGTAATTAATTTTACTTAACACATGAAAATATTTTATTTTACAAATGTTGCCTATTTTATTTTATACACTTTTTATTTATTTATATTTGTTTTTATATTATTTTATTGGATGTTGAACATTCCGCCCACCAAAAGGATCATCTCCTTTTAACTCCGCCCACCATGAACAAACTCAGGTAACGAGAACAATGGACTGTATACAATTTTAGCTATAAGTAACAGGTGACGGTATCATAGGACGTATAACTAACAATCTGATCCAATTAAAATTTCCTTAACAAGTATAGTACATGTTTGAGCTATATGTAGCACCTAACATCACAGTTTCACAAAAAAATTATTTAAAAAAAAACTTTTAAAATAAATTAGCTACAAACGACTTTTAATTTTTTGGATTGTTTGTGACTAACTTGTAGTGGGAAGTAAACATAGCTTCGAAGTTGGACGTTTGATGATAGTTCCCTTGCATCGTACAGTGACAACGCGAGTGATATTGTCCTTTCCTGGATGGACTTCAACGACCCTTCCATACAACCATTTTGCAGGAGGTAAGTTGTCTTCCTTTATTAAAACTACGTCATCGAGTTAAAAATCAGTAGATCGTACCGCCCATTTATGCCGTTGAAAGAAATGCGTTAGGTATTCATTCTTCCATCGGTGACAGAATCCTTGTACCATACGCTGTGTTAACTGCCACCTGCGTAAAGTACTTACCGTGGCATCCTCATAATTATAGTCGGGTGTTACTACCAATGGTTGACCCACTAAGAAATCTAAGAAACCCACCCATGTGTTAAGGGTGTAGGATCCTCCGAATCATTGCTGCCTGCATTGCATTGGGACAACGGTCGCGAGTTGAGACAGGCTTCAATTTGCGAGAGAACCGTGGACATTTCCTCAAAAGTAAGGGTTGAGTCTCCAATCGTGCGTTTCAGATGATGTTTAACACTTTTAATCCCTGCTTCCCACAGTCCACCATGGTGTGGAGCGTGGGGAGGGATGAAATGCCACTCAGTCTGAGAATCTGCGAGAGCTGATGCTATGTTTTGAAATATCAAGCTTTCATGAGAAAACAGTACTCGCAATTCTTTGGCAGCGCCGACGAAATTGGTACCATTGTCGCTCCAAATATGGCGACAATGACCGCGCCTAGCAACAAAGCGCCTGAACGCCGCCAAAAATCCTTCAGTGGTCAGGTCTGAAACGGCTTCAATGTGCACAGCGCGGGTAGACATACACACAAACAAGCAGATGTATCCTTTATACGATCGCTGCCCACGTCCTTTAGCATACCTCATGTTGATGGGTCCCGCGTAGTCGACACCCGTATTAAAAAACGGCTTACTTGGAGTCACCCTGCAAGCGGGGAGCTCTCCCATCAACTGGTGTTTTGTAGTAGCAGCATAGCGTATGCAGGGAATACAACCGTGTATATGTGCTCGTACCATATTTTTCACCCGGCTGATCCAGTATTTGGTTCGTATAAAGTTGAGCACCAATATTGTTGACCTCCATGAAAAGTTCTTTCATGAGCGTTGGCTACAATCAACTTAGCCAAACTTGAGTCATGAGGTATAACAATTGGATGCTTTGTATCCTGAGGTAGTTCAGAGCAACGGAGCCTACCCCCAACGCGTAATAGCTTACTGTTATTGTCTATGAAAATGTTTAATTTATACAATGGACTTCTCCTATCTAATGTTGTGTTATTTTCTAGGGCTACAATTTCTGCCTGAAACCATTGATGCTGACTGTTCGCGCCAAAAGTATCCTTGCGAACGATAAGGACACCACCGAAGACACCCGAAGGCAGCCGAAGGCTACCGAAGGCCGCGCAGGAACACGAAGGGAATGGTGATCTAACCGCCGGCGCGTGCGCACATATTCTAATCGAACAATTCTGATTTTGTACCTATTTCTCGAGATTCAATTACAGTAACCAGTGAAAAATACAGTCCGCTTTTCATTTACAACAAGAAGGACCCCGAACATGGTCCTTACTACCGTCTAATGTAAAGGATTTTGAGGAATTTGTCAACGACGATCGGATTGCTACGTGGAATCTTCTAGTGCCACTTCATACAAACCGGTCTTGGTGTACAGTGCGAAGTCACAAAAGGATAAGGACAAACAGGACATACACTGAGTGAGTTCGTTCCTTTTCCTTCCATTTCATCTCTTGTTTCGTACCCATAACTTCCAACACACACATCTTTTTCCTTCAATCGCATCATCCTTCGCCTACTTATTGGCTATCAGCACTACTAGCCATATATATTGTGTTCATTCAATGTTGTTCGTGAGTTGCAATAACCGGAGTTAAGTGTAAATTAATTGCTATTTGGTGCATTCACATATCTTACGGCCAGGTATACCGGGCGCGCGTTATCAGTGCATTCAAGGACAACCGCTTTTGCTAGGCTATTGTATCGCTGTGGGTTTGCCGACCATTCATTATTGCATAAGCAACCCGTCATTTATTGCGTCTTCATTTATAGCAAATTAAATTGATCTTCAATATCAATTTACTCTCCCTGCTTGCACCAGTAAATGCTTTGATTTATTACAACTTATATATTTTCGTTGCACTAAAGTAAGCTTGCAAATATAATAAGTATATATCATAATAAGTATTTACTATAGGTAATTTTTTTGTTTCTACGTAATAAAAATCATTTACTTGAGTAAGTTTACTTCCCTTTCTTTGCTTGACAAGCAGAGACTTATACTTTTTTTTTTGTTGTCTTCCTTTCTCAAAGCACGTAGGTACCTAAATTAAATACACAAAGGCTTTTGTTACGTATTAAACTATTTTGATATAGACATTTACATTTTAAATTTTCATCATGCCTGATGATGATCCTAAAACATCTAGCCCTAATCCCGACTATGTAAAAATTCAAAAGAAAATAAGCGCAATGAGAGGGAAAATAACAATCTTTAAAACTTATCTTGCAAAGTTTGAAGATTCTTCTTCGCTAACTGAGATTTTTAGAATCGATCTTGAAGGCCGACTTTCAAAGTTTGATGTCCTATACGCCCAATACGACAAATTACAGACCGAGTTGGAGATGATAACCGATAAACCGGATGACGCATTCGCTTCGCGGATGCAGTTCGAGGACGATTACCATACCTTGGTGGCGAGAGCGCGCTGCCTTCTGGCGCCGCCGCGACGCCGGGCGTCGGCCGACCAATTCGAGGATTGTGACGGGGCGGTTGCGGGCTCCGCGGCTTTAACGCAAGGTGGTAACAGACTTAATAATTTTGTACGTCTGCCCAAAATTGATCTTCCTCGGTTTGATGGTGACTATCAGAGCTGGCTTGAGTTTAGAGACACTTTTCAATCATTAATTCATAATAGTAGTATCGATGACATAAATAAGTTTCATTATTTAAGGGCATCATTAAAAGGTAATGCCTCAGAAATAATAAAAAACCTTGATTTTAATAGTGACAACTATCAATCCGCTTGGAATTTGTTATGTGATCGATATGATAACAGCCGTCTTCTTATCAATAATCATCTGAAATCCTTATTTAATGCCGACCCTATTTTAACGGAGTCAAGTAAATCTTTACGTCGCCTTATTGACGCAACAAATAAAAATATTCGAGCTTTAAAAATTTTAAAAGAACCCGTCGATCATTGGGACACCCTTATTATATATTTAATAGCAAATAAGCTCGACTCTAATACCAATAGGCTTTGGGAAGAACACCGAAATTCTTTAACCCAGTCACCTACACTATCTCAGTTCTGTGCATTCCTTAGTAATCGTGCTGACTTACTCGAAACAATAGAAGAGAATAATTCACAAAAAATTAAATCACAAACAGGTAATCAAAAATCAAAATCATTCATTATTGCAACTAATCAATTAAATACTAATTCTAACACTAACAAATCACAATCTAACAATAAAATTATATGTCCCATATGTACACAACATCATTTTTTATATACATGTGAAACATTCAGAAGTTTGTCTATTGAAGAACGCATTAAAAAAGCGAAAGAATGTAAGGTATGTTTAAATTGTCTACGGCCGGGTCACAACGAAAAGCGATGCAAATTATCACATTGCAAGTATTGTAAATATAAACATAATACGTTGTTACATCTTGAAACATCAGAACCTTCTACGTCCTTTCAAGACCCCATGCCACCTTTTCAAAACAATGTAGCTTTAACTTCAAATATAGAAGCGCATGCTATTTTGCTTTCCACAGCTTTGGTGGGAGTCGTCGCTCCCGACGGCCGACAACATCACGCTCGGCTCTTATTGGATAGCGGTAGTACTGCCAATTTCACTACTGATGCGTTCTGTGATCGCCTTGGGTTGCCGCGACGTGACGCGTACTCCACGATTACAGGCATTAATAATCAAGCATGTTTTGGTGCACAATCTTGTCAGCTTACAATTGAGTCGTTGCATAGTAATTTTAAAGTAGGTATAGAGTGTCTTATTTTACCGCAAATTACCACCGCCTTACCTTCACATACAGTCAGCATAAGCAGCATTCCTCTTCCTATGGGACTGCAATTGGCTGATCCCACTTTCAATGTATCCTCGGGCATTGATATTCTTGCCGGTGCCGAGGTCTTTTGGAGCATTGTTCTTACTAATTCTTGTATTGACTTAGGCAAAAGGCAACCAAAATTATGTAATACAAGATTAGGATGGATAATATCGGGCCCAGTAGCGGGTCTTCCGAAAATATCCTCTCAACATTCTTCTTATTTTTCAAATTCTTCTTCTTTTTCCGATGTACCTTCAAACACAAAGGAGCATCCTGACCTCACACGTTTTTGGGAGCTAGACACTGTATCCCCACAACATGCGCTATCCATAGAAGAGCGCGCTTGTGAAAATAGTTTCATTGAGACTACAAAACGTGACGTCGATGGTCGGTTTATAGTGAACATTCCTCTTAAAGAGTCGCCTGACGTACTCGGCGACTCATACTTCATGGCCAAAAGAAGGTTTCTCTCTTTAGAAGGTAAGCTCCAACGTGAGCCTCATTTCAAACAACTTTATTGTGACTTCATGTCCGAATATATCTCTCTTCAACATATGTCTGATAAAGTTGAAAAATCTGAATTTGAATATTTCTTACCCCATCATGGGGTGCTGCGGGAATCTAGCACAACCACAAAACTGCGTACGGTCTTCGATGCATCCGCAGTCACAACCAATGGCAAGTCCTTCAACGACATCCAGTTGATCGGCCCTACTGTACAGCAGGATCTTCTTTCCATTCTTTTGCGCTTCCGCCAGCATAAATATGTTGTGACTGCGGACATTGAAAAAATGTATCGTCAGATCTTAGTTAATCCCAGTCAACGGCCATTTCAGCGCATATTATGGCGCTTTAACGAAGCAGACCCACTAAAGGTTTACACTTTGAATACAGTGACGTACGGCACTGCGTCAGCCCCTTTCTTAGCAACTAGGTGTCTAGTCCAGTTAGCTTATGAGTGTAAAGACAATTCTATTCAAAGGGTTATAGCCCACGATTTTTATGTGGATGACCTATTGTCTGGATCTAATTCTATACAGGAAACCATTAATTTATGTCAAGGTGTCATTAATACATTAAGTTCAGCAAAGTTTAACCTACGTAAATTTCATTCAAATAACTTAGAAATATTAAAATCTCTGTATCAAAAAAACAGTGTTAATGATCAAGTCGATTTAAGTATTAACGAAACGTCAAAAACCTTAGGACTTCATTGGCAGTGCTCTTCTGATAGCTTCTCATTTTCCATAAATATTCCGGCTAGTGCAAAAATTAATAAACGACATATACTATCAGTAATTTCACAAATATTTGACCCCTTAGGTCTAGTATGTCCGTGTATCGTTGAAGCGAAATTACTTATGCAACGACTATGGATAGATAAATGTTCATGGGATGATACGGTGTCTTTCGAAACCCAAAAATCATGGATCGATTTTGTTCAAAAATTACCTTATTTGAATGATATTCAGATTCCTAGATGGGTCACGTGTGATTCACGCACAGAAGTACAACTCCACATCTTCTCCGATGCATCAGAACGGGCATACGGCGCAGTAGCATATGTGCGTTCTTCAGATGGAGAAAATGTCAAGGTACAGTTGTTGTGCTCAAAAAACCGGATTGCACCTATTAAACCGACTACAGTTCCTCGCTTGGAATTATGTGGGGCTCTTTTGGGTACAAGGTTGTGCACTAAAATACTTGATTCGTTTACACTACGTTTTGACAAAATTTATTTTTGGTGTGACTCAACCATAGTTTTAAGTTGGCTCTCTATGTCTACAAGTCAATTAAAACCTTTTGTACGTAATCGTGTCAATGAAATTCAAGACAGTACGTCAAATTGTACGTGGAGCTACGTACCATCGTCGGACAACCCGGCTGATATAGTGTCACGGGGCCTTAAGCCCGACGTTCTCAAGGAATGCTCATTATGGTGGACAGGACCTTCCTTTCTGCAATTTAATAATAGCAAATGGCCTAAACAACCTCTTAATAATAAAAATAATTTACCAGAAGTAGTATGTCATTTAAGTCAAAACAACACAAACACAATTCAAAATAATTCTACATCTAGTATCATTATAAATTTAACACACAAAAAATCCAATCTCAGTCATTTACAAAGAATAGTTTCTTACATTTACAGATTTATAGACAACTTAAAAAATAAAAGAAACAAAACAAAGGGTCCTCTTACGTCTAATGAGCTTGAAAAATCTTTATCATGCATATTGCTTAATTCTCAACAGAAAATGTTTCCTATTGAGTACTCAATTTTAAAGTCAGACAAGCCATTGCCTCATAAAAATAGGTTGCTTTCTTTAAGTCCCTTTTTAGACTCTGTCGGCCTCATCCGCGTGGGCGGAAGGCTTGATCATTCGCCTTATGACTTCAATATCAAGCATCCCATCTTATTATGCAGTAAGCATCATTTAACAAAACTATTGTTTCAATTTCAGCACGAGAAGACTCTTCATGCAGGGCCACTACTCCTCTTAGCCACTATTAAACAAAAATACTGGCCTCTTGGCGGCCGTAACCTATCAAGGAGCATAGTCAGGCGATGCATGAAGTGTTTTCGCAACAAAGCCAGGAATGCACAGCCTGAAATGGCGCAGCTTCCAACATCCAGGACCTCTTTAGAGTTTCCTTTTCTAAACTGTAGCGTTGACTACGCGGGGCCAGTTCTGATAGCGGACCGCAAGGGCAGGGGGTGCAGACTTGTTAAGTCTTACCTATGCATTTTTGTCTGTCTTTCAGTAAAGGCCGTTCATCTAGAGCTCGTCACCGACCTTACAAAAGACGGTTATATGGCAGCCGTAACTCGCTTCATTTCGCGTCGCGGTAAGCCGCGTAGTATCTTGTCCGACAATGGCACTAACTTTGTAGGCGCTAACAATGACTTACGTTCCTTTCTTGAAAGTCAAAGTAGTGATCTCTCGGCTTCAATGGCGAACGAAGGCATTAAATTCATGTTCGTCCCCCCTTTTTCCCCTCACTTCAACGGCCTAGCTGAAGCGGCGGTCCGGAGCACCAAACAGCTTTTGCGAAAGTTATTGCAACTTACCCATTTCGTCTACGAGGAAATGGCTACGTGCTTGGCTAGGATAGAGGCAGTTCTAAACTCACGCCCTCTAACTCCTCTTTCGTCCAGTCCTTCCGACTTCACTGCTCTCACACCTTCTCACTTCCTCATAGGGCGACCACTCACGTCTGTTCCACAAGAGCAAGTAACAGAAGCAAACCTAAGCAGACTTGACCGATATAAACGCATTCTGTACATCCAGCAGCATTTCTGGCACCGATTTAATATCGAATATGTCCACCTGCTGCAGCAGAAAACTAAGTGGTACCGATCAAGGGGAGATTTGGAAGAAGGCACACTGGTCTTGATCAAAGAGAAGACGCAACCTCCTCTTGTATGGTTACTCGGCCGCATCATCCGGACCTATCCAGGAGCGGATGGCGTAGCAAGAGTCGCCGAAATAGCAACTCGACGAGGGACCATTCGGCGGGCGTACAATAATATCTGTCCTCTGCCAATCTATTGAAGAAGCTCTTCAACCCCGGGAGTCTGTTCGCGCCAAAAGTATCCTTGCGAACGATAAGGACACCACCGAAGACACCCGAAGGCAGCCGAAGGCTACCGAAGGCCGCGCAGGAACACGAAGGGAATGGTGATCTAACCGCCGGCGCGTGCGCACATATTCTAATCGAACAATTCTGATTTTGTACCTATTTCTCGAGATTCAATTACAGTAACCAGTGAAAAATACAGTCCGCTTTTCATTTACAACAAGAAGGACCCCGAACACTGACTTTGCCTAATGCAAAGGTGCAAAGATTCCCGCAGTTCAATTATTGACAAGTAAGGTGTCATTTTGATATTTTTTTTACGATGTATTGTTAACTGTAAAAACCTTTTACAGAGAGCCACAACCTTTATTAGCCTTCTTAGCGATGAAAATCTAGACCCCGAGACTTCATCAAAATTCGGTACCATGGTGACAGTATGAACCTTCACAGCTTTCTTCTCCTCATTGGTACTTATTGCACTAGGCCTCGGATATTCTATTGGATCGCTGCTTAACCAACGTGGTCCATGTTTCCAAAGATCAATACTGAGTAGACCAGAAGACGATGCTCCGCGAGAAGCGAGATCCGCCGGGTTGTCTTTGGACTTGACATGAGCCCATTGTGTATTGTCTAACAAACTGAGTATCTCCGAAGTCCGATTAGCTACGTAGGTTTTCCAACGACTCGGATGATCGCTTAACCACGCTAAGACAACAGAGGAAGCGGTCCAAGCATGAATATTTGTCTTTGGTATGTTCAGTACTTTAGCCACTTCAGTTAGCAATTTTGCCACTAAAACAGAGCCACATAGTTCCAATCGAGGAATGGATACTTGTCTAATCGGAGCTACCTTCGTTTAGGCTGTTAGAAAATGGGTATGTATCCCCCCATTGACATCGATGATTCTACTGTACACTACAGCGGCATAAGCTATAGGATGCATCGCCAAATCCATGCAGCTCCATCACAACACTTCCTTCCTCTTTGCCAATCCACCTAGGAATGTGAAAGTCTACTAATTGCTCCAGTTCTGTTCGGTATTTTTTCCATTCTTGTAGGAGTCCTGTTGGCAGCTCATCATCCCAGTCGATACCAGCAATCCATAACTTCTGAATAAACACCTTCGACGTTATAATACAGGGCGCTATCCATCCCAATGGATACAGCCGTGATATTTCAGAAATTACTGTTCTTTTTGTTTCAGGTGCAGCCGGAGATGACATTCTCACGGAGTAATCGAATTCATCGGTATGTCTATTCCAGGTAAGTCCTTCAACTTTTGTTACTTTATCTATTTTAATTTCTAAATCCTTACCCGAATCTTCCTTTAACATTTCAAGTAAGTGCATCTGATTACTTGTCCATTTTTGTAGCTGGAATCCTCCTTTCTCTAATAACTCATTCATTTCGTTGTATATTGTGATTACTTCTGTTTCAGATTAGCAGCCTGTCATAAGGTCATCCATATAAAAGTCCGTGATTACCCGGTCAGCCGCCAATAGATAGTTTTCGGCTTCATCGCCAGCAACTTGATGCAATGACTTAACTGCTAAGTAAGGAGCGCAAGACGTCCCGGAAGTGACCGTTTGAAGTTGGAAGTCCTCAATCTCTTTGCTAGGATCCTCTCTCCAAACAATCCTTTGATAATCTGTATCTGGCCGTGCCACTTTAATTTGACGATACATTTTTATTATATCTGCCGCCAGACAGATTGGGTGTTGTCGCCATCTCATAATGATATGGCGTAAATCAGCTTGGAGAGTGGGTCCTACCATTAAGGTATCATTCAAAGAGACTCCGTTGATCCCTTTGCATGATGCATCATACACCACTTTCACTTTAGTGGTCAGCTTATCTTGTCTCACCACTGCGTGGTGAGGCAAATAAACTGCTTCACCCTTGCACTTGTCTGATTCATCAGTGATTTTTTCTAAATGACCAAGCAATATATATTCCTTTATGATATCAACATATTGTTGTTTCAATTCACGATCCCTAGCCAACTTCCTTTCCAAACCTAGCAATCTTTTTACAGCTATATTTTTCGAATTAAGCGGCCGATCGTCTGAGCGAAAAGGTAATTGTACAATATATCGCCCATCTTCATCTCTTTTGGTCGTAGCCTTATAAAATTCCTCACAACCCTGTTCTTCAGGAGTGAACGACCTTTTTGTTAAAGATGGCTCTGCATCCAGTTCCCACAACCTTTTTAACATATCATTCTCTTCAATTTGAGCATGCATCGCAATAATTGTATTATAGGACTTGAGACAACCGTCTGCTTTACTAACACGGCCCGACACAATCCAACCTAAATGTGTGTCTTGTGCGACCGGAGAGCCCATGGGACTCTTGATTAGTCCTACCTTCAAAATACGGCAGTAGGTTTCCGGCCCCAACAAAATATCGATTTTGTTAGGTACATTGAATTTTGGATCAGCTAGGCTAATACTGTGAATTTCGGGCCAGTCTCGAATATTAAAACTCGTATCTGGCATAACTGATGTCAGTGTACTTAATACATGCGCAGTTACTTCCAAAGTAAAGGATGGGTCATGCAATGATTGTATTTTAATATTACCGACATGTCTAGAGACGATCTTGCCATGACCGCTTCCTATACCTGCAATAGTGGTTTTTGATATCACTTTCTTGAGACGAAGCAATTGAGCTGCGGCTTCTGTTATGAAGGACGCTTGTGACCCCTGATCCAACAATGCTCTCAAAACTTGAGAGGACCCATTTAATGACTCGGCCTTTATTAAGGCCGTGGCTAACAGGCACAGTTACTAGTGCTGTTCCCCTGGTATGGAAACAGCACTAGTAACACTGGTATTTTTGGAGGAATGCAATAACGTATGATGCTTTCGCTGGCATATACGACATTTGGACGGAACGCGGCAAATTTTAGATGTGTGATGACTACCCAAACAATTAAAACACACACCCAATGATCGGGCAATATCTCGGCGCTTGTCACTGTCTTCTTTGTAGAAATTCTTACAGTTTTCTAATTTGTGACTATCGGAACAATGTGGACAGGCAAAACTGGTAACACCATGCATTACTTTGCATTTATTACATTCTATATATATATATAAAAAAAAACAATATATTTAAAAATATTAAAAATAGTGGCCCACCGGCATCAGGTACAGGGACCAAGCTACCAGTGGTTAGGGCTCCAGACAGAGGAATCTCCTCACAATACGTGCCGTGTCGAGGAGCACTGCCTTCTGCATCAAGCCCTTGACCCAACTGCCTAATGCGAACCTCTGGAGATGTTGTTCAAGGCTCTTGGCAATCAGTCCGCGAACCCATACAACTATCGGAACAATAATCGCCGAACCCACACTCCACATGTCGACAACCTCGTGAGCCAAATCCAAATATTTAATTTGTTTTTCTTTTTCGGCTTTCACAAGATTCTCGTCATGTGGAATTGTGATATCGATCATTATTGCGCGGCGCTCTGACCGAACTATCAACACTATGTCAGGTTTATTAGCTACAATAGTCCTATCAGTGATGGATCGATCCCAGTACAACGTGATGTGCCCATTTTCGAGAACTGCATCGGGCACATACCTATAGTACGGTACTTCTGATTCCACAAAGTTGTACTTTAGAGCAAGCTGTTCATGAACAATCCTGACTACTTGGTTATGTCTATGCAAATACTCGCCGTTGGCAAGATGAGAACAACCAGAAATTATATGCCTTAGGGATTCTCCGGGACGGTGGCACGCCCGACATATGTCAACCGTACCATCCTTTAGAATATACTTCTGATAGTTATTCGTCATCACAACTTCGTCCATAATTGCAATTCGGTTTCCCCAAATAGGTCACCGAAGTGTAGCCAAGACACAGATGCTGGTAAGTCTATATCAGGTACACGGAGAGTCCGATAGAAATGTCCATGCAATTCCTTGCTCTTCCATACATCCATACGGTCATTAATACTTAATATCACAGGTTTGCACCAGTTCCCTTTAGCCAAAGCTAGCGGGGTAAGTCCGTTATCCACCCTTACTACATCACGATGCATTTCAGCTCCATTGTGTAGGAAGTATTCCCTGAGGTTGCACACCTCACCGCACTCTCAGACAAGTGCATTTACATATTTTCATCCAAATTTAGATATAGTCCATTTCAAACTTTAATACATTTGAGGTTTTATAACCAACATAATTTTTGGTCACTATCGAACCGAACTTCTGGAACTAATATTTATATTTTATATATTCTTAAGTTCTAATAGATATTGCACAAGAATACGTATAGAATTAATTAAATAACATACGTACTAATGCTAACTTTTATTTAAATTAGTTGTCTATGGATCAGTTGTCAATTTTTAAATTTTAATTCTCAAACTACGCGTTACACATAATCCACCTTCATAGCCAAATCTTAGAGATTTCAATCCAGCATAATTTGGAAGTGAAAGAAATCAAATTACATCTTATTTAGTTCTTAAAACCATTTATAAATTATTTTATATCACATTAAACTACTTGACCGTCACCGGAAGCTTTACTATTGAGAGTGCGTATCCATTTCCGTCGATTTCGTACCAGTTTTAGTACTTTTATTGACTAGCGCAGTGGCGACATATGGCGGGACGGCCGACATTTTGGTTTCCCTAAAAGTGTCGGGTGATTTTATTTCATTGGCGTTTCGTATTCCGTCGAAACAACATCGTCTTAGTTGGAGCTACGCTCAACTAACCGATATTTAATAATTTCAAATGAAAAATTAATACTTATATTTGAATCCAGAATAAATTACCCTCAAGTAAGTAAATATTAACTTTAAAAATTGTTTCAAATTCCAAACAGATTTGTGAGGAGGAAACCGTAAGTATTATCAACTTACCCTCCTTATTTATATTTACAATAAATTTGTATGTGATTAGAAATTTAACGGATTTTACCGTTCGAATCACTACAATATATAAATTACCAGTTAAAATAGTACTTAGTGTGGTTTTCAGCTAACGCTAATAGCGTTTCATTGGAAATAATTACTGTTAGATTTTAATAAGATTTATTTTACAGATATGAATGATGAAATTATTTCAAATAATGAACCCCAGGCTGTGGCTGGGCCTAGTAGGAAAAGGACTAGAAGCAGCTCTAGCAGCAGTACTACAAGTAGCAGTTCTTCGAGTTCGAGTTCATCTTGTTCAAAGAAAAGAGGCAAGAAATCGCGTCATTCTCGCCGCAAGAAAGGTGTACAAGCTACGCTGTACATTGACCTCGCGTTACGTATGACCTACTTTTGTACAATAAATACATCATATTTTAGTAGCAATTAAACATTCGTACATAACATACGTCTACTCATTTCAAACAAGCAATAACAAACATTTTAACAATTTTAACTTAACAACAATTCACTGTAGGGAAGCTAACCCTACATATGGTCCTTCGAGTTTACTAGTGTGTGTAGTGCGTATTCTTTTGCGATATTCGAAGTTAACCTGGCCTCCCACAAGCGGGTCTCACCAGAATTCAGCTAAGAAAGTCGTAGAAGAGTCACGTTACATACGAAGTACCAGCAGCGTGGAGAACAACCCGCGTTGGATCCCGATATATCTACCTAAGTGTATTGAAGGATAATAACAAAACAACAAAAGATGTCAACTACGGTTATTTTCGAAAATCAACAAGAACTCTACGAGAATATAAAGAAGATAGGCATCAATATCAAGAAAGATGGCTGGGATAGAAAAAACCCAGATTATTTTAAGAGACGGATGCAGATGTTAGAACAGTGCTGGGGCGATTTCCAGTACAACCACGACCGTCTCTCTACAGAAGAAGCTAGGAGTCATCCTTATTTTACAAGTGACTTATTCAATATAACGTACGAGCTATATAAAGAAGTCAAGCAGCTCATTCTTCATCAACATCAACAACTTTCGTCGCAAGAACCATCGTTAAGTGAACGGAAGTCAACAAAAACACAAGATGGAGCTCCAAGTTCGTCAGGACTAGGAAAAGCTAGCCAGGCGAGTGACGGAGAAGATGAACCGCAGCAGATTCAAGGTTCTAACAACGGGGATCAACCTCCCTGCCAACAACAACAACAACTGAACATCCCGAAAAAAGATGCAGCATGTAACAGCAAACTAGACGAGATGTTACGCAAGCAATCGGCAAACTTTAAAGCCTTTATAAGAGCAGTAGCTAACACGCAAGTTGAATTTATCTCTGAAAAGTGGGAATTTCAAGACGCATTACAAACATTACAGGCGCGTTGGTCAGCAATTGATAACTTGCACTGGGAGATAGAAAGTGAACTCAACGGAGAGCTGATTGCGACATATGAAGATAGATATGCGAGATTTGAGGTTCAATACATAGATTTAAAAAAGGCCTTAAATACAAAAATGTGGTCGGGTGCATATCGTGAAAAAACAGCACCAAAATTGGATATACCAGTGTTTAACGGCAGTTATAATCAATGGATTTCATTTAGAGACCTTTTCCTAGAAGCGATACACAACAATCCATCTTTATCGCACGCACAAAAGATGCAATTTTTGAAAAGTAAAGTGCATGGAGAAGCTGAAAAATTAATACAACATTTACGCATTAGTTCAGAAAACTATGAAATTTGTTGGGAAATACTTAATCACCGCTACAACAATAAACGACGCATAGCAACCGCACTCCTCGACACTCTATTTGGCCTTCCAAACATACAACAACAGTCAGCGGCACAAATCAAAAGACTCCACGATGTCTCCTGGGAGTGTTTACATGCAATTGACAACATAGGAGTGGATCGTGATACAATTCTTGTATACTTATTGTCACAAAAATTAGACTCTGAAACTAATTCTGATTACATTGAGTCACTGCAAAATTCTCGTGAGCTTCCGGTCTTAAAAGAATTTCTACAATATCTGGAAGGGAAATTCACAGCACTAGAGGCGTCCCACCGACGACAAGATAACCCGCTGAAAAACAAATCTCCAAATCAAAACTTTTCACACATGAAAAAACAATTTAACAATAATTATTCGGATAGCAACAAGAAGTTCGCAAAAGCATTTCATGTGTCAGCATTTCAATGTTCACTTTGCAACAATGAACTTTTTTTTTTTTTTTTTTTTTTTTTTTTTTTTTTTTTTTTTTTTTTTTTTTTTTTAAAGAATATTAGTAACCGAAATTACTAATATTCCCCCTAACCCCTCCAGCTAAGCTAAATGCTTGTGTTAGGAGTGGGTTCACGTCAGTAGTGTAATGGCCAGGATTCGAACCCGGGACCTCTCGATCGTAGGGTTGACTCCTTAACCACTAAGCTACCGACGCTTTTAACGATGGCTTAAAACATGGCCTCTATCATTGCGCAAGATTTCTAGAAATGACTAACGACAAGAAGTTAAATACGGTCAAGAAACTGCAACTGTGCACTAACTGCCTATTTAGTCATAATGGAAGTAAATGCACGTCAATGAAACGATGTCGTAATTGTCAAGAAAAACATAATACTTTATTACACGAGGCATATCTAAAAAACGAGAACCAACAAACAACAAACTCTTCCCATGTATCGCAGGAGGATAGCTCCTCAGAAATACTGTTAGCGACCGCCATAATCAACGTGGAGGCGGCAGATGGGGTACAATACAAGATGCGCGCTTTAATAGATCAGGGATCTCAAGTATCTTTGATAACCGAGCGATCAGCGCAACTTTTAGGCCTCAAACGTCAAAAATGTCAAGGAGTTGTTTTTGGAGTGGGGCAGAAAGAAAGTAACTGTAAGGGTATAATAACAATTTCATGCAGCTCTATTTACAATGACTTCAAATTCGAAACATCAACAATAATTATGAACAATCTTATCAAGAATCTGCCGAACAAAACTTTTTCGAAACCATCATGGTCTCATATACAAAACATTTATGTAGCGGACCCCGAATTTTATAATAGTCGCCCAGTAGATATATTACTCGGGGCAGATATTTACTCACGAATTGTGCTACAAGGAATAATAAAAGGAATTAACATCGATCAACCTATCGCCCAACAAAGCCACTTAGGCTGGTTACTATGCGGGCACGTGAAAACGTTTCAATGGAACGTTATATTGAACAACATAGATGTAATGAAACAATTCTGGGAGACCGAGGATATTAGTGATGAGCCCAAATTATCATCGGAAGATCAAACCTGCATTGATTTATACAATAAAACCACACGGCGCTTACAAAACGGGCAGTATGAGGTCAGACTACCTATGAAAAAGGACGTGGGCTCAAAACTGGGATTCTCAAAACCGATGGCAATCGCACAATTTAAAACCTTAGAGAGAAAATTCGAAAAACATTTTTTTTTATCAGAATCGTATAAAGAATTTATGAACGAGTACATTGACCTCCAACACATGTTTCAAAGTATAAATATAACAACACCGGAATGCTATTTACCGCACCACGGTATACAACGCGCTGAATCAGCAACAACAAAATATAGAGTGGTGTTTAATGCATCAGCTAAAACATCTACAGGGTATAGTTTAAACGATCTTATGCATAAGGGCCCGAGTCTACAACAAGATTTGCAAACTTTACTTATCAAATGGAGACAGTACAAATATGCATATACAGCGGACATCGAAAAAATTTACCGTCAAATTTTAGTGGCCCTCTGTGATCAACATTTACAAAAAATTGTGTG
The DNA here is from genome assembly GCA_946251805.1 of Cybosia mesomella. Lineage (NCBI taxonomy): Eukaryota > Metazoa > Arthropoda > Insecta > Lepidoptera > Erebidae > Cybosia > Cybosia mesomella. Next base: position 25,200,274 of record OX276407.1, read on the forward strand.
GCGAGATACACTTGAACAGCCGATAAATACATACCAACTAGCAACAGTAACATATGGTACGAAGGCGGCGCCTTTCCTCGCTATGATGACTCTAAGGAGGTTGGCTGTGGACGAGCGCACACAATACCCAGGCGCTGCAAAGGTGTTAGAACAATCCTTTTATATGGATGACCTCTGCCATGGATCATTAGGAGCTCTAGAAGGCAAGCAATTAATTTCGGACCTCAAACAACTACAAAAAAAACGCGGGTTTAACCTTAGAAAATGGTTATGTAACGATCGGAGCCTCTTAAACATGGAAGACGGACAACAAACACAAGAAGGAATAGTTTTTAATTTCAAACATGAACAAACACAAACAAGTATCGCCGACATGAAAATACAGTGGCACTTTAACGCTCCCGCTTGGCCATCTGCGGGGGGGTTGTGGGAACGCGCTGTGAGAAGCCTGAAACACCACTTAAAACGAGTAGTAGGGGAACAAAAATTAACCTTTGAAGAATTCACTACTCTACTAACAAAATTGGAGGCCTGTTTGAACTCAAGACCTTTGTGGCCTTTGAGTGAAAATATAGAAGACTTGGACTGTTTGACACCGGCCCATTTTCTTACTGGAAGGTCTGGATTAACAGTCATAGAAACTAAAGAGGCCGCCAGAACAAGATGGGATCTAACTAGAAAGATTTTTCAAGAAATCTGGAAGAAATGGAAAGTAGAATACTTGTGTCAATTACAAGTCAGGTCTAAGTGGCAAGAGACTAGGCAAAACGTAAACATTGGCGACATGGTGGTGATTCATGATGAACATTTACCCCCAGGGAAATGTTTGCTAGGCAGAATAATAGCCCTTCATCCCGGAGAAGACGGATATGTTCGCGTGGTCAGCCTTAAAACAAAAAATGGCTATATAAAAAGACCCGTGATTAAACTGTCTATTTTGCCTATAAACAGTGAACAACTTCTCGAACAACAAAAACCAATAAATGAGACAAGGACTGAGTTATCGACAATTGACAACACAAACAAACAAACAAGGCAGCGTAGATCTACAACAAAAAACAGAAAAGTCAATTTTATTGGTCTAGTTATGACATTATTCTACTATATAAATTACACCTCCTCGACTAACATAACAAACACAGTGAATATAGAACAAAGTTAGTACTTTGATAGAGTGACTAATATGCAGTTAATACGCGACGACTGGAAGATCATTGTATATTACGACGTTAAGCCCTACTGGAATGGCATTACAGCGTTTGGAAAATTTAACAATCATCTGGAAAACATATGTTCTAAAATAAAATAACAATCACAGTGTGATGTAATTTCATTACAATTACATCACGCTTACGCCGAACTCCTGCACTACAATCGTATACTACTTAATCAGCACGGAAATATGAGAACTAAGCGCGGCCTCATCAATGGGGTCGGTAACATCGCTCATTCATTGTTCGGAATACTAGATGACCAATTCGCCGAAAAATATGAACGGGACATTTCCCTAATAAAACAAAATGAGAAACATTTGGCTCTACTTGCAAGAAACCAGACGTCTATGATAGAAGCTGAGTACAATTTTTTGAAAAGATCAGAAGAAACAGTCTCGAAACAATACAAGCTTTTCAATCAGCATCTACTTAACCTGGAGATGACTACCAATAGACTACAGAAGGAAATTAATGCTCAAGAGATATCTATTGAGTTTGCATTGTCGGCTATTTCTGCAAATAGTCTGATGGAACATCTATGGAACATACAAGAAACACTGTTGGACACCATAACAAATATCTATAACGGGAAGATGAACTTACACCTCATCACCCCTGAACAGATGCGGGAGGAGTTGAATAAGATTTCCGGGCAACTTTCACAAGATTTGATGTTACCTATTAACAACGTTCAGCAAGATTATTATCACCTATATCATCTTCTACAGATAAAGGCGAAAATGACGGAAAATTATCTCATAAGTGAGATAAAAATTCCACTTATTAGCAGAGATACCTATGAAATATATAAAGTATTACCTGTCCCGAAAAAGTACGATATGGACATGGTCACCCTACTACCTATTTCGGAATTTATAGCGATTAATATTGCAAAGGACTCATACCTCTCTATAACTACACTCGAACTGCAAAAATGTCTACCACACGAGAGTACTAGCTTATTGTGTCCCTCAAAAACACCAATCTACCGTATGACGTCAGATGATAATCTCTGTGTGAAGAATAAGGAACAAACCAAGTGCGAAACAAAACGTGAGCCCTGTCAAGATACTTGGTCGGAGTTAAGTAATACGAACAGTTATTTGTACTTTTGCTGTAAGCAATGCAAAGTACATATTATTTGTGGACATCAAGTATCGACGTTATTACTACGAAAGGCGGGAGTTATGACACTGTACGATGATTGCGTCATTAAGGGTGAGACATTTACACTCTTTACACATAAACAACGAACCACAGTTTTGCAAGCTCAAATCGACGCAGTCCCCGTAGATATTCCGCCAATTAACACCATGATCAATCTCTCTATGCCAATTTTAACGACTGAGCCCGATACCGAAAGTGAGAGTTTTGAGGTAGAGCAGGAAACTTTACTAAAGAAGCTCGGAAAACAAGTTGAACAGATGAAAGCCTCTACAGCAGAAGACTTCCTCTCGGAACGAGTCACGTATCACGACATACATCAATACGTGGTACTCTATCTGTTGGTAACGCGCCCGAAATTCCAACCGGATGATGGATAAACTTTTTAAGGAGGTAGGTGAACTGCGTAATCTTTTTATGAATCAGAATGTGAATGGCCATGATGCAGTATCAATTTGTTCGGGCGTCAGTGGGGAATTATATGCAAACCCTGACGAAATTTGCGAACAGCCTTTTGACGAGCATTCTCAAATCTTTAGTCCAGAATTTACTTTTAATATTGAAACTAAATTAAAGGAACCCGCGGTTCCAAAAACTTCTGAACCTTATATAAAGATGTTACTCGATGTACAACGGTTGGGTACTTCAACTTGGTCTGAGGTAAGATACGCCTATACATAAAAAATATATAATCATTCACCGGGATTCGTAGCATTAGAAACTAATGACGAAATTAAAACGTATGATACATTACGTCATCTTGTATATGCCGATAAAGCATTTGCAGCATTAACATATTGCATTCTAAAACAAAAAGAATCATTACAGGATAGTATCCGTAATCTTCTTTGTTGGGCCAAAGATACAAATGTAACTTTAGACAATTTAAGTGATAAGGTGGTGGAGCTGTTTCAAAAGGGCGATTATAACAAAATATCTTCTGATTTATTGCAAATGGTTTGCGGCCATAGAGCCGAAAGTATAGAAATGCGCCGTGAGGCTATCACAAGCAAAATAAAAGAGCCTTTAGTAAAAACTGCGCTCAACAAAATACCACCTTCTCTGGTTACATTTTTGAGCCTGTCGCCTTCACAAATACGTTGGAAAAGGCAGGCGGAGTACGCAAGACCTTTTGGCGCATGAAAGCCGAAAATGTTACTGAAATAAAACTCGGAACATCTAACCACCGCTTCTCGCGGGAGCAAGGCGTGCAACGAACATCGGTTCCATCGCGTGTAACTCGCTACAATTATCATGAACCAGGTGTACCTGTGCACCTACACACCAAAAATAACCCACCCTCGCGGGGTGGATATTACTTGAATACTAGTAATGATCACAATTATAGACGATCATTCCACAACCGAGGCTCGTGGCCCGACCGTGGATGCAACCGAGGGCGCTCAAACTCTCAAAGAGGCTATAAAGGTTACCAAACAGATAAGAGGCACAAACAATGACTCGTATCATTTCCAGGCAGGTCAGTTAACGTACTTTCAGTCCCAATGGAAGGAAATGGGAGCTCCCAATATAATAATGAAATTGATTCAAGGATATTACATACCGTTCATCAGAAAACCTCCTCTTGCTTTGCCAGATTAAATCAAAAGTCCATTTCAAACCCCAGTGTGTCAAACGAAATGTCTCTCATTATAGACAAAATGCAAAAACAGGGCATTCAAACAGTGGTACAACATTCACCAAGTTTCATTTCCCCTCTATTTCTAGTACCAAAGCCCGACGGATCTGCGCGTCCGATATTCAATCTCAAAGCTCTGAACAGTTATGTAAAAACCGAACCATTTCATTTAATAAACATGCACCGCATACCAAGCTTCCTACAACCTCGGGACTGGCTATGCAAAGTGGACCTTTCACAAGCATATTTTCAATTAAAAATAGCAAAGGCGCACAGATGCTTCCTGCGTCTAATATACCAACAGGAACTGCTAGAAATGACCTGCCTGCCATTCGGACAGAGCACAGCACCCAACACTTTCTCTATACTGACAAATTGGGTAGCTCAAATGCTACGAGAACGGTGTAATTTAAGAATCATAGTGTATTTAGACGATTATTTAATAGTTCACCAAAATCCACTCGAACTTCGAGACCAGGCCAAACTCACAGTAGAAATACTACAGAAAATAGGGTGGCAAATAAATTTCGACAAGTCGGTTCTCGTGCCCCAGAAAAACATACATTATTTAGGAATAGTGTGGAATCAGTGTGACAATACGAAATCCCTGCCGAAAGAAAAAGTCTCCCTAATAATCAAAAAGACAATGGATGTTCTCGAACGAAAGAAAATAACTCTAAAAGGGTTACAAAAAATAATAGCGCTATTAAATTTTGCAAGCTTTGTTATTCCACGAGGTCGATTAAATCATCGGCAACTAATGAGGTTCATGGGCTCGCTGCCGATTCTATCAACGAAATTATTCCAGTTACCTCAAAACGTGTGCAACGAATTAAATTGGTGGGTGCAAAATTGTCGGACATCGACACCGCTACACTACCCCCCACCGGTGCACTTTCTGACAACAGATGCATCGGATCAGGCTTGGGGAGCACAACTCGACAATGTAGCCTTATCAGGCGCATGGTCCCTAGAGGAACAAACACTACATTGCAATCAAAAGGAGTTGTTAGCGATATTACATGCCCTCCAAAGCCAGGCAGATATGCTTCGCAAAAGCTCGATCCTTATACAATGCGACAACAAAACAGCTGTCACTTATCTTCGGAAGGAAGGAGGTACGAAATCTCTTCCCTTAGTACAAATCACGTACCAAATACTACATTTACTGGATCAACATCAAATGCATTTCAGCATACACCATATCCCTGGCAAATACAAGAATCATGCCGATCATTTATCACGTTTTCGCAAAACCCCAGAGTGGCACTTGCGACCAGCCAGTGTGAAAATGGTGTTTGCAAAATGGGGCACACCCATGATAGACCTGTTTGCTTCCGACACAGCACATATCGTTTGCAACTATGTATCTCGAGACCTAAAAGACCAACAAGCACTATTTCACGACGCCTTCAGTGTCCCATGGAACTATCCTCTCGCGTGGGTATTCCCACCGCCTTTCCTCATAGTGAACTATTAGACAGCCTGTTGTAGAATGTAAGAGTTTTAACTATTCACGTTACTGTTTAACAAAAATCCACCATTTTATTTTATAACCTAAACATATTCTGATTGATTTTTCAACCTTTACGATGTTTTGTGCAAGAAATGAAATGTATTGCATTAGTTTTTACTTCCTAATATCATAATAATAACTGTTTATATTATAATTCTTTTCAAAGCACTACAAATTATTTAGTCATAGTTTACATCACAGCTTATTTAAATCACAAAACTAATTAAAAACAAAATATTTTCATGGCGCACTAAAATTTTCTTAGATAATATATATGTATAATTTCAGTAAAATTAAATTCCCAATCATTTTTCCTTTAATAATATGTAAAACAATGTAACCAGGGAATATGAATATTATCCACCATGTATCGTTTCCAATTCACTTCACGTAACACAAATGCATATGTCCATCAAGGCAGCTAAGAGGATTGCTTATTAAACCCAGTTTGCTGTTCACTTAATTTTACACAGGCCGCAAGGAGCGTTTCGCGGTTTACAATATGTATTAGAGCATACATAATGACATATTTTCTGAGTAAAGAGTAACTTGTGATCTCATAATCAGTCGGATTTCAGCGCAAAGTACTGTCGATACCCTTTATAACACTGTTACATTTCTGCTACACAGCTCTTAAGCAGCTATTTGAACTTGAGGCTGAATAATTTGTGCTGTTACCCTTTATAACACTGTTAAGTTGCTGCTACACAGCTCTTAAGCAGCTATGTGAACCCAAGGCTGAATAATTTGTGCCCATTTAAGAGTTATAAGAGCTGTATAAGGTCGTATACAGACTTAATGCAGCTTCCTTATTCGGCTTTAAGCGTTTTGGAAATCTGTTATTCGGCTATTAAGCAGCCTCGTGTGCTGCTTGGGAAACTATCAAATTGGGACAATTTCACTAATTGTTTAAAGTAAGTTGTGAGGTACCTCTCTATGCGGGGTGCGACTGGTTGGATCACCTCCAAGTTTGGTGCACCCTGGGCAACGTGGGCGATGACGCATCATTGATTGATCCTCTTGAGTAGCTGGCGTCAACGTCAACGGCCAAGAGTCTGACCAACCGGCCCTTTTCAGGGCCAGCTGACCCCATTGCACGAGGGGGTCGGGGTATGGTGGGCCTGCAAGGCCCGCGGGGGGCGTGGTACCCCTCTGCATATATAGTTTTAATTCTAGGTGTTGAAAATTAAAATAGTTTTCTTTATTTCCAGATAGTAGCATCTGATCGTGTGTGCCACCCATGCTGGTTACGCACTCAAAGAAAGGTACGCCGTATGACCCATATTGATGATACTAGGCCATTGCCTAGTAGCAGTAATATTTCAAAAGAGGAATCAACAGCACTACTACAAGAGAATCCTCAACCTGTGTCAACTCATACAATAGTATTACCTAAGTACAGAAGAGCGGCCAACTCAAATAATCATCGTGTTTTCCCTAACTGCAATAGTACCACATTGCACAGTGTATCAGATAAATTGCGTGCAATTATTCTTCACAATCACCATTATTATGTACCAAACCTAGCTCGTGTTTGTGCTGAACATTTAAGGAGTAATACATGGCAGACACTATTTGAGTCAGAAAATAGTAATGACTCATTTACCGCAGACCAAATACAACATGTGTTTTCATTTGTTAATTCATTTAGTCCAGCAATTGACTTTGAAAATCTAGAAGAAATGGACGACAGAGTATTTGAATATTGGGTGGGGTACACTAAAGTACAGTTCAATCTCCTACTTGAAGAAGTACCAAGAATAACACAAATAAAAAGAGGTAGTCTAGGTCTGGCAGCGCTGCTATTGAAGATGAGGACTGGTGATTCTGATGAGAGGATTTCAACATTGGTGGAAGTACCACGTCGCACATTAGAATATCTAATGGATAAAGTGAGGGAGGTTTTAGTACAAGATTGTGTTCCTGAGCACCTGGGAATTAATCAAATGACATGAGAGGAATTATTACAACATAATATGTTGATCCCAAATGGACTATACGGTAATGGCAGCAATGCCATTGTAATATGTGATGGCACCTACATTTAGATACATAAGATCTCAAATTATATGTTCCAGAAACAGAGTTATTCTCTGCACAAATACAGGAATTTATTAAAGCCATTTATGATTGTCGCATGTGATGGATATATTGTTGATTGTTTTGGTCCATATAAAGCAACTACATCAGACGCTGAAATAATGGCCAACCTATTTTCTGCAACGGGTTCTCTAAGGCCATATTTCAGAGAAGGTGATGTGTTCATCTTAGACCGGGGTTTTAGGGACAGTATTAGTTTATTAGAGGGATGTGGCTATAGAGCATGTATGCCAGAATCTCTTTTAGAAGGTGAACACCAATTAACTACAGCTCAAGCTAACCGTAACCGCTGCGTTACTATTTGTCGATGGGTCGTAGAGGCTGTAAATGGACTCTTCAGACAAGAATACTTCTAATAGGTCTCTGCCACATACGATGCAGACATTCCAAATAGCAGCGGCTCTCCTTAACAAGTTTGGTGTTCGCTTTCATGACAATATTTATGCAAATGAAATCTTGGAAATTATAAGAGAACGCATGGCTTTAAATAATTTAAATTTGGGATGGGCCAGACGTTAACAAAATATTTCAGCACCTGCAGAATTTCTAGATGCAATTATTGTCAGAGAAGACGATGAATAAACTTACTTTAAAATAAAATGATTTAATTTTTAACCCTAAAAATATATTATGTTTAAACTACTAGAATGATGAAGATTGCCTCTCTCTTCTCTCGCTGAAGACTAAACACCTGACTTGACGGCGAGTAGCGCGTGGGATAGCCGTTGCCGGTTTTTTTAATACTACTGAGGTGGCAGACAGTCACACGAACCACCTGATGGAAAGTGGTTACCGTGGCCTATGGACGTGTGCAACACCAGGGGAGTCACACTCGTGCTGCTGACCTTGTAAACAGAGTTTCTGTGCCGTCAGTATAGAAGACAAAGCGGGAATAGCCTTTGGTCTTCCCTCTGACAGCAAAAAAACTCTCCAGTGAGCTCCCCTAGGCTACCCTACTCACCGCCGGGAACACAACACGAGGTTATTATGGCCGCGGTATTCTGTAGGGCAGAGGTACTTCCCCAGTCGGACTACTCAGTTGGACGGGAATACCGTCGTGTCCTACCTCTCCTAAATGGCGGTTGTGTTATGTTACCTAGTTTAGGAGTTACAATTCATAACATGTTGAAATAGACAAGTAAGAAAAAAGGATTTACTGACAGGCATTCGCACATAAATGGGACTGAAAATCATGTTGGCGAAATGTGATTCATGTACATACATACATATAAAAAGATTGAGTACCTAGGTATACCATTAATCAAAAACATTGACACATTAAAAAAGATCTAAAAATATAACCTACAAAATGTTCAAGCCCGAATATCTATTATACTCGGCCTTATCAAGAGTGAAAATCTAGTACGTAGTGAACAGGTAATCACGCTGTATTAAATAGTTATTTTTTAATTTAAAGACGCTTCATTTTATTCTCAAATAAAAGTATGTATGGGAGGCTGCCATTGTTCTTTATGAAATATAGAACTTAAATTTTTTTTTTTTTTTTTATATTTAGGACACGTCAATTTGACTTCACCTCGCCTGATGGTAAGCTGAAGGTAAAGTCTTAGGAAAGAGGGTCACCATTACATACACGTATCATGTTAACAATAGTGGCACTCAGCTTGACGGCCTCATCAGAAGAGGATTGTCGTCGCAGCACCGCGTGACACCCACCGGTCCCACCAGTGCTGCGACCACAATCCCCCTGCCCGGCTATGCACTTGCTGACCCCTGAACGCAATCAAACCGAAATTTGATTACTATGGAGAGTTTTTCGCAATCGTGCACGGTGGTACCTACCCGGCCGAATTTTGTGACAAATTTGTGTCATCAAATTTCTACCACTACTACAAATGATACTTTAATTATATTATTCAAAAATAAGCGGTATTAATTAAAACTTGTGCACAAACGAATGCATGTTAAGCGTCGTAGTAAGCTGAGATATTAATTGTAAGTGTAGGTATCAAGCGCTAACTTATTTTTCGTTAGTAAAGAAATAGGCAAAGCTTTAATAATTAATTGAAGGTAAGATTTGCACGTATTAGAATTGTTAAAAACAGAAGTGAAAACGCAGTCTTAGCTTGCTAAATCAATTTTATTTCAAAAAACTTAGCGATCGAACCAATGCCACGAAGTCATCTCAGCGGGAACCGTTCCCTTCACAACTTTTTTTCTTTATTTCTAAATTTGCCATATTAAAAAATCAATAAGTTAACAGTCGGCCATCCTGAAAGTGTGTCTGACCCAGACACACAAATCTCGGGCTAAGTAGGACATGAATTAACATTGTACCGTGCTCGTGTCAAACACAGGTAATCTCCCTTTCAAGATGGCAGAATATAAACATAAGTTGTGAATTACTGCTTTAGTAATGATAGTTCTGCAATACACAAGTCTACTCATTATTAGCTTTGTAATTTATAGATAAAAATGTTAACAAATCGATTACGTTTTAATCTAGTAGTCAATAGTTCCGGCCATCCTTATAAGCAAGAATGTCCTCATTCTATAAAGTATAACAAAAGGGCACAGTATTTTTTTTTTTAAACAATTAAGAACACACAAAGATTTGTAAGTAGTAATAAAAGACAGTACAAAGGAAAAAAAAAACGAAATGAACATTACGTTTCATAGGCATACAACAATTTTCAATGATGAAGTTGCAAAACAGCAATGTTTCGACAATTTAGTTCCTACTAGTAATAAAGAATTACTATACAAAATCTAGATAGAAAAGTAATTCAATCATCTACGTAAAATCTACATTAATACTACACAAAATTGTTGAACTGACTCTTCTGTAATACAGCAAATACGAGGTATGAGTATACTTGTCACCACAATTCACTTTCACCATGCTGATATGATGCTGTTTTCGCGATTTCAGAATTTTGGTAGCACAGCACACTAATGCAGCATTAAGTTACGATAGGTATCAATCGCACTCCGTGTATTGATATATCTCCTCTATTCTCCACATCAACGAGTACAGGCATTGTTAACGCACACAAAGCGTCCCAGCATACCTCCAAAGTCCATGCGGTCAAAATGTTATGTGGGCACCGCTTACGCACACAAGGCGTTTCGGCATATCTCCAGATGGTCAAAATGTTATGTGGGCACCGCTTACGCGCACAGGGCGTTTCGGCATATATCCAGACGGTCAGAACGTTATGTGGGCACCGCTTACGCGCACAAGGCGTTTCGGCATATATCCAGAAGGTCAGAACGTTATGTGGGCACCGCTTACGCACACAAGGCGTTTCGGCATCTCTCCACTCCATTACGCTATCAATGAATCGTGGGCACCGCTTCGCACACAAGACACATCGGCATATCTCCACCACCAGCTCCAAGCGCCACGAGCGCTCACCAGGCGCTGCGGCATCCTCCGGACCCGGTGCAGTTCATGAAGTAGGGTAGGTAAGGGAATTGGGGATAGTCAAAGCGAAACATATAGTATACAATAGAGCCATTGCTCTTCCAAAAATATTTTGGATACAATATAAATCGGAATTATAATAAAATATCAAAGCAGTTATTGTACTGGTTCGTCAACTCGGTGTTAGATCGTTAATCACTATCTTCGTAACCATCTGATTTCTATACTAACAGATAGCTAAGGTTTACTGTATTATATTAGCATGATACTTTAGTGGATAATACAAACAAAACATTTTGTTTTACAGAATTGATACCATTAATACAAACTCGATCAATTGTGTCATTTAGAATTAAATAGATTGAAATGGAATTAGGATATATGTATACATTGCATGCTACAGCGGACTGATACAATTTTAATAACATACTATTATATTAACATGTAAGGTTCAATCAACTCTGATTGTATGAGGGACAATAAATTCAGACTATAATTATTATAATTATATCTGACGAAAAAGCCTTCCAGTCCTTTCGTAATGAGTGGGATTAACTGTGGGGCATTGCATTGAACGCACCAATTTGAATAGCAGCAGGGCAAGTCGTACCAAAACTTTTTGGTGCGATTAAAATTTAGTGCGCTAAATGGCATGCTGGTAAGCTGTGAAGGAGAATCAGAAATACTATGCGCAAGTCACGCTTCCATCACATAATTGACTCTATATTAGGTACTGCACCAGACAATTAGGCTTTAGACAGAAAATTTGGTTATTTTTAATAAAAATTTGGTTATAAATCTTAAGGCTTTCACGGCCGGCGTTGCATGAAATTTGGTTTATCATTATGGGATTGGTTGTCATATAGACTCAGAAATACAATCTGCAAGTCACTATTAAATGCATGCAACAATTGAATCTATAGTTCTAACAAAAAAAAACACGTTATTTCTATTCAAAATATTAGATTAGTTATCATGCAGATTCAAAAACGTTATCAGCAAGTCACTATTAAATTCAATTATATTTATATTATTTTTTAATTGGAAGGAGATACTAAAGTAAAACTTTTTATTAGCTGCAGTAAAATGACGTTTCAAAATGTCATTCCGCAAAATAATGTTGACCGCCTAGTTTCAATAGGGATGTGATTAGGTTCACAGAAAATCGAATCGTTCCATAACTAACTCATAATGATCATACTTAATTCTTATTATTCATACTTTATTATTCATATAAATAAAAGGCTGTATAAAATCTCAACTTGGTACTGGTTTTTAGTTACGGTGCTACGATGACGCTTATCCGCCATTTTATTTCATTTGTCATTCGCTCTTTCGGCTTCTAACTTGTGTTTTGAGTGCACGAATAACTTTGCTTTGCCCACTGCGAGTTGTTTTAGTTATCATTATTGTTAAATTTTTGTTACGTTGTGTTTGTTTTTCTTTACCTACTTTTGTTATTTTTGTTAATCGTGTCAGCTTTTTTTGTTTGTTACATCGAAGACATGGATGCTCAGTTGAGCACATCACAAGATGGAGATACATTTTTATCTCCTAAGAAAAAAAGGCCACGTGTACAATTTACAAACATTTACAAATATGTGTTTGAAGTGATATCTACAGAATCAAACATTGAAGTTTCAAAAACAAGTGAATGCGTCAACAAGATGACCGAAGTCTTGGGTATATATGTCCGCACTGTTTATTCCGTTTTAAAGGAGCACAAGGCGAACGACTGTGAATCACCAAAACCTCCCGAAAAACCTGGCCCAAAACTTACATTTAAAGAAAAACTTGATGATTTCACATTCACCGCTATTAGACGAATTGTACATCAGTTCTTTCATAGAAATGAAGTACCCAACATCGCAAAGGTTAGTTTACTTGTCATCTCATCACTAATATTTTTAATATGCGTTAGGTATAATATGTTTTCTTCCACCCCATGTGGAATTTTAACCAATTAGGTAATAACTTTAATAATTTTTAGGTGCTGCAAGTTTTAAATGATGACTCAGAATTGCCTGACTTCTCGAAAGAGACATTGAGAAAAATCATGAAGCATCTTAATTTCAAATTCCCTACTCGATCACGCAAGAGCGTACTTATTGATAGACAAGATATCATATCATGGCGCCCGCGCTACCTGCGTTTAATTAAACAATATCGTAGGGAGGGAAGATACATATATTATCAAGACGAGATCTGGGTCACCGCTGGTAAGTGTCAACTCTTAGTTTCCTATGTTTGTTCCCCTTTTATTAAGCTGTCGAAACTTATGATTCTTTTTTGTTCTTTTCAGGTCATACTACAAAAATAAACCTGGAGTGATGGAAGTATAAAATCTTCTCGGCAGGCATTTTTAGACGGCCTAACTACGGGATAGAAAAATCCCACAGGAAAGGGCAAACGACTCATTATCAGTCACATAGGCGGAGAAGAAGGCTTCCTGGACGACGGACTTCTTATGTTTGAAGCAAAGAAAGGTACAGAAGATTACCATGATGAAATGAACGCAGAGTGTTTTGAGGAGTGGTTCACCGGAATTCTACCCAAACTCAAGCCGAATGCAATAGTCGTAATGGACAACGCGCCCTATCACTCTTGGAAGATCGAAACAATCCCGAAGATGTCGTGGATGACCACTAAATACATTTGAACCAAATATGGTGAAGGCCACTCTCATAGATATTGTGAAACAACAAAATCATACTGAGAAATATGCCGTGGACGATATGGCTGCACAAAAAGGTATCAGACTTTTGAAGACTGCCCCTTATCACTATGAATTGAACCACATCGAGTTAGTTTGGGCTCAGGTAAAGTAAACGTATCAAATGCAAGAAGTGGAAACTTTATTCCAAGAAGGAATCAACAAAGTGACATTGGCTAAGTGGAGTGACTGTGTGTCTCACAATATAAAAGAAGAAGACAAAATGTGCCACCTCGATCATATTATAGATGAAGTGACAGACAGATTCATTCATTGATTGATTCATTATATAAAATTGTAATGACATATTTGTTTCATTTTGGATGTACGTCTCTTTACTTCCACTGAAAAAGATCAATCCTTTACTATAGTAATAATAATAGAATAAAAAAAACATTACAACGTAATATTAAATCTCTAAAACAAAACCAAACTGATCATTCATTTATTGAATGATTCACTTACTCACTTAGCTACATCCCTATTTATTTTTCTTCAAAAAGCGGTAACCCACAAAACGTCATTTTACTGCAGCTAATAAAAAGTTCCACTTTAGTGCACCAGCATTCAAAACCATTAAAATTATAGCAGTTTTTTTTTTTTTTTAATATGTCACATCTCAAGGGATTTCATAATACACTTTACTTTTTTTACTACTAAGGAGGCAAAAAGCACTTGATGGTAAGCAGGTGCAATGACCTACTACCAACATAAGACCAGTGATGTCACATGAGTGGGCAACAGAGAAAAACAGGTTAAACCTGCTAGTAATTTTGACATAGTGTATGAAACATAGCATACTGTTTCTTACCGTTATTAAGTTCTTCATCAGTTGAAGTTGTGAATTTGTGCTGGGAAGAGTATGCCTTAGATCTAATCATTATGGCTTAACTTATGCAGATTTTGCAGGTGGTCAAATAAGGGCCTAGTGAGGAGGCTGTCTCGAGGATGTTAATTGAACACTGCGAACATTGTAGTCTAACTGCGAGGTGATTTAAGTGGCCAGTACCACTACAACACTCATGAAATAATGAGATATTAATCGATATTTTGTACAATTTTTCAAATTAGTACTGAAACTATAATCCTTTTAGTATTTTCCCCCAAACATGATAAACTATTTCACATTTGAAGTTGCTAAATAACAGATTTTTGTACAGATGTTGTTTATCTAAGAGTTCAAGTGAGATTCAAAACATCAAATTTTTATTCATAGACTGTGTCCAATTGAATACTTTATTTAAAAAAACTATGTAGCGGCTGCAACACACTAGACTTTTTTTTTTAAGTCTGCACTTGCGGCCCTGTGATTGTGAGGAGTTATCAAGAACCGGCACTATAAAGTACCATGGTGTGGTCATTGATGAACATCTTAACTTTCATGCACACATAAAAGGCCTTTCGAACAAAGTCCGAAAAACAGCAAATATACTAAAACTGCTCCGCTCATCGGCGTCGCCCGACATTTTAAAAGTTGTCTATTATGCCTTGTATCAATCGCTGATAACATATTGCATAACGTGTTGGGGAAGTGCTCAGAAAACAGCAATGATCCAAATTGAAAGAGCTCAGAGGGCAGTAATTAAAACTATGTTTAGTAAAACCCTTCCGATATCCTACAAAAACTTTGTACAGTGAAAGTAAATTGTTAAATGTGCGTCAATTACATATTCTTAAAACAGTTCTGAGCATTCATAAAAAAACAATAAACTCAGAAGACTACAAAGATTTAGTTAAGCGAAGAGTTTACAAATTACCACTACCCCAAGTCAACACAAGCTTTGCCAGACGCTTTAGTCCATTTAAAGACATCCAGTTGTATAATCAGACAAATAGCGCTTGCAACATAAAACTATGTTCTGTAAAAGAGGCAAGGTTGAAAGTCACAAAATGGCTCCATTCCTTATCGTACGATCTTACCGAAAGTTTAATTGCTCATGTGTCATAAATAAATCAAAATAAATTGATGGGCTTGTATAAAAGGTTTTGTTATTGTATGGCGGGCTGTTTGTCCCTGCCTACTTGGGCTGATATAAAGTTGTTTATTCTTATTAATTGTGAAGCAGATTCATTTCAGTCAAGAAATTCAAGGGATATTCATAATATCAATGAAGTTAAAGTTAAATTGTATTGGGCAGCGTTGGACTGAACTGGGTACTGGCTAAATAGGGTCAGACATCATGCAAAAGGGACTCTAAGCAAGTGACATTCTGAGTAATTTAATAATTCTTTACAGACCGGTAGACATTATTCTTCGATTAAACTAATCTGAGTTCTCATAATGGTATAATTATACCAAATAGAACCAGCAACAATGTTAGTCAGCATTATAGCCATGACCTCTAGGAAAATAAATATTCTAAGAACAATGAAATGCTCAGCAACACTACTTAATTCAAACATGTCTTATATAATATTTGTTTATGCTATTTACTAATCTGCTAAAACAAACGTAACAATCTTTTAAGTGGCACTATGAGCTGCGAGATCGCAGTGGTTTTTTTTTTATAGCTTGTTTTATACAAATAGTGTTTCTATAATAAATTAAATATTATTCTTTATTTTTTATATGTAGAGTTATAAAATACATTTTATACAATGTTTAAAGACAAAATCGATGTTCTACATATTAAAGTAATACTGAAATAGAATAGTTGCCTGAGCATGCTTGTTGCTTTTTATTATTATTACAAGGTTTATGATTTTGTAAATATCTATGTGAAAGTAAAAACTCATTCCTGATTAGGACAGAAAAAGGATAAATATATGATATGTTGATGATAGATAGGATATGCTAAATAAACCTATGCGATTTTTTTTCCCTTGAATATATGTATTATAATATATATATATAATATATATATCATAAAGTATTAATTTAAGGAGTACCTACCTAATCGCGAAAATACAAAAAAAATGTCCAAGTGTGATAATTGTAGCAAGAATATCACCAAAAGTTCACCAGGACTGGAATGCAGCAAGTGTGAAAAGATAGTCCACCTCAGCACTAAATGTACGAGTCTGACTAATAAACAGATTGCTGCGTTGAAAGCCGCTACGAGCCTGGAGTGGACATGCCCTGAATGCCAACAAGAAACACCGCGACGTAGCTCGTCCATAATCATACCCGAAGATGAGGACGAAGAAGAAGCAGGCCGACTGGATACTAAGAAGCTGTTAAGCAATATAAGTAAGGAAGTAGAGAGAGCAATCAAGAGAGAAATGACCCAATTGAACGACTCTCTCCAATTCCACAGTGTTAAGCTCGATGAAGTCATGGAGTGTATGGATGTGTTTAAAAGGACAATTAAAACTCTAGAACGTAAGAATACTGAGCTAAATAATAAAAACAACAATCTTGAAACTCGAATAGGCGCTTTAGAACAACGTCTGGAAGAGCTTGAGCAAGAGAAACTGATAAAATATATAGAAATTGCAAATATTCCAAATGAAAACAATGAAGAGGCTCAACTACTGGTAAAAAATATCGCGGAAAAACTAAACCAATCCAAAGAGCAAATCAAAAGTACGAGAAGAGTCTATAGAGGGAAAGATCAAACTGCGAATATAATGGTCGAATTTAAGGACGAACAAACGCAAGAAAAGTGGACTACCGCCGCTAAGTCAATCAAAATCAGTGTGGCGGACATCCATCCAAAGGAAAAAAATAATAAAAGTCCGGTATTTATTAGAGAAGCCATGACCAAACAAAACAAACAACTCTTCTGGAATGCTAAGCAGGAACTGAAAGTAAAGCAGAATTTCAAGTATGTATGGTTCAAGCGGGGTCTCGTTATGGCACGCAAGGAAGACAGCGATAAAATCATTATTTTGAGGTCTATAGATCAAATACGTTCTCTGTCTAAAGTATAATAACGTCTAATCTGTGTAATCTGTCTGTAATCTGTCTGAAAAACATATTGTACACACCACACTTAAATATCGCGATGGACAGCTATCCTGATGTCGCTGAAATTTCAGACTGTCTAAATATTAACGAATTCCTGACCTACTTACCTAATAATACTATAAATCTGTTATGCCTACACCTTAATATTAGATCCGTAATCAAAAACTTTTCAGCATTGGAGCTCTGCATACAGGAGTCAAAACAACAAATTGATGTTATAATACTCACTGAGGCTAACATATCCGATAGTATCAGTTGTCTTTACGAAATAAATGGCTACCATATGTACACAGCCCTTCGTAAGTCGCGAAAGGGTGGTGGTATTATACTATATGTCCACAACAAACACAAATGTTGTATAAAAAAATTGAAAACCTATCACTTTGAAAGCATAATATTCACTATAACCACCACCTCAAACTATTCCGCGGGTCTGTGTGCAATATACCGCCCACCTAATAAAAGTAAAAATTTATTTATTGATGAACTTTATACTACGCTCAATCACTTCTCGCATGCCACGGACTTGTATGTAATAGGAGACACTAACATTAACATAAAAACGAATGAACCTGTAATACATAAATATATCAATATGTTAAGTGGAGCGGGACTTCTGTGCGGGATCACGGAACACACAAGAATTGAACTATCGAATAATAAACTAAGTAAATCGTGCATTGACCACATCTTCGCTAGATCCCACGCACAAGACCTGTTCACTGCTGCGCTCGGGACTACACTGGCCGACCACCGAGCGGTAATACTTGCCTGTTCGGGCGTACAACTACAGGATGCTCCTAAGTACAAAACATGTGTAAATAGTAAGAAATTTGTGAATTCATTGCATCAAGTGTCCTGGGAAGACACATATGAGATGAGATGTCCCTTTTCACTATACGATTACATACATACACAATTCAAACAGTGCTATGAGAAATCAAAATATACAATCAAAGTCAAAAACTCGCCCTATCGTCGTAATAATAAATGGATTAGTAAGAAAATAACCAGAGCCTGCGAATACCGCGATAATTTATACAAAGCATGGCTAAAACAACCTTATAATATCATTTTTAAACAGAACTATAACAAAGCCAGAAATTATGCAAATACACTAATTAATAAAGCCAAAAACAAAAGCATCAAATCGGATATTTTGTCAAACATGCATAACATGAAAAACCTTTGGCACATTCTGAACCGAATAACAGGGCGTATCAAGCACTCCATCGATGACATTGTCATAAATGCGTTCAAAAATGCCCAAAACACATGTAAGGATATAGCTAATAGCTATTCGCGAACATTTGTAAACAACGTAAGGGAAATAGTTCCGAAATGCTCACTGCTAAATAAATCCGACTATACTACTGCCGCTAATGTGACAATGCGCTACAAACCAGCTGAGCCACAGTCAATAAAAAAAATCATAATGTCTCTGAATATCAACAAAGCTCCTGGCGTTGATGGCATAAAGGCAATTGACATTAAAATTATATGTAACAAGATAACATCGATAATCTCTAATTTAATCAACCTCTGTATCGAAAATAGCAAGTACCCACCTTTGTTAAAAACGGGAATTATTAGACCAATCCATAAAAAAGGCAGTCAAACTGATTATAATAATTATAGACCAATAACTATCTTGCCCACCATCGATAAAATTGCTGAGAAATACATATGTAAACAAATATATGAATTTTATGATAAAAATGGCATATTAACAAAAAACCAATATGGTTTCCAGCCCCACAAAAACACTACGCAACTTCTCTCAGCTTTCACAGATAGTATATACAACCATCTAGACAAGAAACATCACGTTCTAGTGGTATTCATAGACCTACAGTAAGGCATTTGACACGCTTAAACATGATAGATTAATCGAGTGCCTCTCTGATAGCGGAATCAGAGGAAAGCTTCTTTCGTGGTGTAAGGACTATCTGAAGGATAGAAATTTTGTTCGATACAAGTATCCGAACATGGATTTACGTAGTTGTGTTGGTAGTTTTTATTTGAAACACTCACTCTGTACTCCTGTACTGTACTGCGTAGTCGAACCAATAAATTACTATGAGATCTATAATCTCGCAAGTTTTATTTATGTTACCATCGCAAAACCAGCTAATTAAATAAAGTGGCTAACATAAAATGGTCCTTCGGCGGATTAAAAAAAAAATAGAAAAAGGAAAAATATTCCGAGTTTTGGGTGAGCTATATACCCCGATCAGTTTCGTCGGTCATCGTGTTCCAGACGAAGCAGTTGCTGCAATCTTGTACTATACAAGAAATCACCGGTGTGTGGAGCTTCAAGGATACAAAAACACCAGGTTCGTGTCATATCCGACTGGAGTATCTTGGAGTAAATGCCTGACTATTTTGTCATCGTGTGTGCGTCGGTGTTATTAAAAATTGTAGCAGGAAGGGCGTTCCTGAAGATTGATAAGGCTGAACTGAAGAGGATAATTGCATGAGGACTACATGCCATCGCCTAATATCAGCTTTACCAAGACTGCAATCGTGTGAGTTGCTGCTATAATATAATTTGTTCTATATACCCTACAAATACCTAACCATTGTCTGCGAGCTACGACAACGTCTCTCTTCGAATATCTACTGTATGTCATCATTTCCGGCATTATTGATTATGTTGGTACACATTGCTTCATCGAGTTAAAAATCAAGATAATACTGTGTATCCGAACGTGTATTTGACAGTCGGTGACATTACGTCAGATTATCGACCAATACGCGTTGCCCGGCGAGTGCGCAGAGCGACGGGATCGACCGAAGGGAGCCGAAATTTAGCGATTAGAAGTTAATACGCTCTAATTAATTAAAATGGCTGAGAAACTCGCACGTCTCGTCAGCGATAGAGGTTACGTGAAGGCTGCAATAACCAGAATGGAATCGTTTTGCTTGTCTGAAGAACTTAATGAGGCAACATATGAAACTCTTGTCGCTAAACGGGAAAGAATTATTACCGGGTTTTTAGAGTACGAGTCCTTGAATAAGGAGATCCTGTACTTTAAGCCGGGCGACAATGAGGATTACGAGGAGTATGAACGTAAGTACACCAATTGTTTATCTTTGCTGGATGTACAGATAGCACAAAGAAAGACAAAAAATGATGCACTATTAAGTAACAATTCAAATAAACCATTCAAAAGGCTGCCTCCCATTGATTTAAAGGCTTTTGATGGAAAAAATGTAGAGGATTTCATTCCATTTATCAGTATTTTTAAGGCTGTTTTTCATTCAGACACAAACATAACTCCATGTCAAAAGTTATATTACTTACGTACATATTTACAAGGAGAAGCTTTTGATATCATAAAAAACTTGCCTTTGACTGACAGTAACTAGCTGTCAGCCCTTGAGTTGCTTGAAAAAAGGTATAACAATACACTTATGATTGTAAATCACCATGTAAACAGTCTGCTTGACTTACCTAGTTTTTCAAAGTGTACTGCACAGAATCTTCGGTCTATTGTAGCTAAAGTTAATCAGCACACAACAGCTCTTAAAAACTTAAATTTACCCGTTGATCAGTGGGATATTATTCTAGTGAACATTCTATCTAGAAAAATAGATTCCTATACGATTAGGGGGTTCCATCTGGAACGGGATGAAAAAGAGTTGCCAGGTTTGGCAGAATTGCTTGGTTTTCTAGAAAAACGCGCCATCGCGATGGAAAACACGGCCAATGAAAGGCCGCTTGGCGCATCAATGTCTCCAGCCCCTCCGGTAAAGGTTGTAAAGTCTGTAAAGCCCAGCCTAGTATCCACAGCAAAGCCATCATGTAAGTATTGCCATCAATCACATAAAATTTATGAATGTGCAAAATTTAAATTGCTGACAGAGAAAGATAGGTTTGAATTTATTAAAAATAATAAATTATGTGTCTTGTGTTTGAATGAGCACCGTGGAAAGTGCATACTTCGCTTAAAATGTAATATTTGCCACAAAAAACATAACACGCTTATTCACACTGCGGATTTGTCTACTGATGTGAATGCTAGCATTTGTACTGCTGAAAACTCTGCTGCAGTTAACGCTGAAAGCGCTGTGGTGATGACTAACACTACACAAGAGAAAGATGTGTTACTACCTACTGTTATGGTTCGTTTAATTGATAAAAATGGCAAATTCATTCATGCACGTGCTTTATTAGATACAGGAAGTCAAGTCTCTTTTGTTACTCAAAAGTTGTCAAAAAAAATAAGCTGTAAAATTTCAAAGGCTAACAAAATTATTACTGGTATAATTGAAGGCACCAATAGTGTCAATGAACAAGCTCAGTTTGACTTGTATTCTGCTTTGGATAATTTTAAATTGAATGTAACCTGCTGTATTGCAAAAAATATTACATGCGACTTGCCGCAACAGTCATTTGACTTAAAAGAACTGAATATTCCCTCTTACATTGAATTAGCTGATAAAGGCTTTAACAGAAAAGGAGAGATATCCTTGCTCTTAGGTTGTGATGTCTTTTTTCAGGTGATACAGAGGAATAATTTACCTCTGACACCAACCGGGCCATACCTGGTTAGCACAAGCCTTGGATATGTAGTCGCGGGAAACTTACCAGTGCCTTCTGGTAAAATATCAGCTTCTAATTTATGCGTAGTAAGTAAAAATCCTTTTAATTTCAAAAGTATTCAGCAGAGTTCCTCATCCAAGCAAGAAATTTGTGACACAATCTCACAATTTTGGGAGTGTGAAAAGGTTCCAAATGTGTACAAAGAAGGCACCACAGAGTTTCAGTTAGCTGAAGAATGTTTTGCAAATTCGGTAAAATTAATTCATAAAAAGTTTTCCGTAGCTTTGCCGCTAAAACTGGATTTAGCTGACGTCCAGCTAGGTGATTCATTCAGTCGTGTTTTGCAACGATTCTATAATCTTGAAAAACGTTTTACCAAAGATATTAATTTGTACAAAGAGTATAAAAAATTTATGCATGATTATATAAATCAGGATCATGCAAAATATTATGACATATCTCACTATGATCTCAAGGCAGGAAACATTTACTTTATTCCTCACCATCCAGTTTTTAATCCAAACAGTAAGACCACGCCAGTTCGGGCTGTATTTGATGCAAGTATGAAAACAAATAATAATCTTTGTTTAAATGACATTATGCTAAATGGCCCAACTGTTCAGAATGATCTTTTTGGTATTCTCACATTATTTAGAACTTTTAAGTATGTATTGCTTTGTGATGTGAAGGCTATGTATCGAGGTATTTTAGTCGATAATGATTACTGCTGTTTGCAAAACATTCTCTGGCGGGACTCACCAGAACTGCCTATACAATGTCTTCAATTGCAAACTGTGACCTACGGTTTAAAAAGTTCTGCGTTCTTGGCTACTCGCTGTTTGGTTGAACTTGCTAATAGGTATAAAGAGGAGTATCCACTAGCTTCATTTGTTTTAAAAAACACAAGTTACGTTGATGACATCCAATGCGGTAGTAATGATTTATTAGAGCTTGTAGAAACAAAACGGCAGCTCATAGAGCTCATGGACAAAGCTAGTTTTACCTTGCATAAATGGTGTTCAAATTGTAGTGAGATTTTAAATGATATTCCTGAATCGGTCCAGCAATTTAGCAGCAGAGATTTTGATAAGCAAAATAACACTTATGTAAAGACTTTAGGACTTTCTTATGATGTAAACACTGATACTTTGAACATGAAATGTCCTGTAACTCAGGGACAAGATAGTTATACAAAAAGAGAAATGTTGAGTTTCATTAGTAAATTTTTCGACCCCTTAGGTATTGTAGGACCTGTCTTAGTTCAGGCAAAACATTTGATGCAACAAGTGTGGTTCGAAAATTTAAATTGGGATGATGTATTGCCAGATCATCTTAATTGTAAGATGATTGACTTTACTAAAAACTTAATAGGTATGTCTTGCATTTCTGTTCCTAGAAATATCAATGTACAAACCCCCATTAAGATAGAAATTGTCGGTTATGCTGATGCCTCAAATATTGCTCATGGCTGTTGTTTGTATTTGAGAGTAGTCGATTATGATAACAAAGTAAGAGTCAATCTATTGTGTTCCAAGTCCCGCATTAATCCCAAAGACAAAACTCTGACAGTTCCTAGATTAGAACTAAATAGTGCTGTACTACTGGCAATATTAGCAGGAAAAGTGTGTGAAACACTAGCTCTTAAGTATACCAATATAAAAACATCTGTATTTAGATTCAAAAATTGTTTTATCGTGGTTAAATACAGAACCTGTAAAACTAACTGTTTATATTGCAAACCGGGTAGAAAAAATAATACAATTATGTCCAAATGTTGAGTGGTACTATGTAAAAACAAGTGAAAATCCCGCTGACTGCTTATCACGTGGTTTAGAGCCCCATCAATTAAAGGGAAATTCCTTGTGGTTCCATGGTCCACAATATTTGCAAGAATCAGAATATGTGCATTGTAATTCTCAGAGTATTAATTTACCTATTTCTGAAATTCCCGAGTTAAAAAAGTCGTCAGTAACATGCAATTTATCTACTAAAGAAAAGGCTTACTTTCATGAATTTATGGAAAAATATTCTGACTTAGAAAAAATGATACGAGTTTTTACACATGTAAAAAGATTTATGCATAATTGTAAAAAACAAAATGTTAATAAAAAGAAGGGTTCCTTATCTCCAGAAGAGCTAGCCTTTGCACTGAATGATTTGATAAAATTAGAACAAAAACGATTATTTGAAACAGAGTTTCAGATTCTTGAGTCTAACGGTAAAGTAAAGTCTAACTTGAGTGGCTTAAATCCTTTCATAGATGGTCACGGTCTCTTAAGACTGGGTGGTCGTTTACAAAACGCAAATTTAACCTTTGACCAAAAACACCCCATTATATTGCCAAAAGGGTCAAAATTAACAAAAATGATAATCCATAAAGAACATATTAGACTAAAACATTCTGGGCAAAAGTTAACTTTGAGTAGTCTCAACGAACGATATTGGTTGATTAACGGGAGTAGAGAAATTAAATCAGTTTTACACAAATGCGTATTGTGTTTTAGATTGAGAGCAAGAAACGCTACTCAGTTGATGGGTTCTCTCCCGCTTGATCGAGTCAATTTCTCAAGGCCATTTCAAATTGTAGGCACAGACTATGCAGGTCCCTTCAGTGTAAAACAAACAAGAGTTAGAAACCCTGTTATAACAAAGGCATATGTGGTCATATTCATTTGCTTTGTAACAAAGGCTATTCATATAGAGCTGGCGTCTGACATGACTACAAATACCTTTTTAGGTTGTTTAAAGCGCTTCATTAGTCGAAGAAATAAACCTACTAAAATATATTGCGATAATGCTAGTTATTACAGGGGCGCTAGCAATGTACTAAAAGAATTATATGATTCACTAAATTCCACAGATCAACAAAATGCAATTACAAATTTCAGTAACTCAGAAAGAATTTCCTTTCAATTTATACCTTCATATTCTCCAGTTTTTGC
Source organism: Cybosia mesomella (assembly GCA_946251805.1). NCBI lineage: Eukaryota > Metazoa > Arthropoda > Insecta > Lepidoptera > Erebidae > Cybosia > Cybosia mesomella. Next base: position 25,225,409 of record OX276407.1, read on the forward strand.
AGGTCTGTGGGAAGCGGGTATAAAAAGCATAAAATATCACATGAAACGTGTTATAGGCAATTTGGTACTCACCTATGAGGAAATGTACACGGTTTTAGTACAAATTGAGAGTATCTTAAACTCAAGACCACTTACTCCATTTTCAAGTGATCCAAATGATATGACATATTTAACACCTGGACATTTTCTCACCGGTGCGCCGCTAACTGTATATCCTGAGTTAAACTTGGCTGATACGAATATAGGAAAGCTTAGCTTTTGGAAACAATGTACTAAGTTACAACAATGTTTTTGGATCCAATGGCATAAGCAATATTTGACCATGTTGCAGAATAGACCTAAATGGAAAAATGTACAAGCTAACTTGAAAGTAGGTACTATGGTGCTACTCAAGTCCGATAATGTGAACCCTCTCAGGTGGCCAGTTGGTAGGATTACAAAGGTAATACCTGGTGCGGACGGTTTAGTGCGCGTACTTGAAGTTAAAACAAGTAATGGATTTGTCATTCGAACCAGTGTCATGAAAGTTTGTCCATTACCAATTGATTATAATTAATTTATTAAGCCTAGTTAAGATATTGAATAACTTACCTGCTGTTCGTCACTTACCATTCACTTTTTTAATTTAAGTTACTTTTACTTTAATACAAAGATAAAAAGATAAGTTTCAAAGATATGAAACAAAAATGTTATTTTTACATTTGTCTATTTTTAAGTAAAGTAAAACACATTATTATTCATTTAGTAATAATAAGTTTATTTAGTTTCTTTGTAAAAATTATAGTCATAATTAAGATATGTTTATCAAGTATTAGCTTGGACTACTTAAGCTATTACTAATGTTAACTTACTTGGCTTTTATGTTATGTTTTGGCTGTAGGCCCCAGTATGTTCGATACAAGTATCCGAACATGGATTTACGTAGTTGTGTTGGTAGTTTTTATTTGAAACACTCACTCTGTACTCCTGTACTGTACTGCGTAGTCGAACCAATAAATTACTATGAGATCTATAATCTCGCAAGTTTTATTTATGTTACCATCGCAAAACCAGCTAATTAAATAAAGTGGCTAACAAATTTTATGGTCAAAATTGGCGACGCGCTTAGTGACAATACATCGGTGACGGTAGGCACGGCTCAAGGCTCAGTACTAGGACCCCTTCATTATCTCACCTATGTAAATAATCTAGAAAAAGTTATCCGAAATTGCGAAATCTATCAGTTTGCAGATGATACTTGCCTGGTTGCGGCTGGACCTAATGTAACTCAAGCTCAAAATATGTTACAAACTGACTTTGATATGTTATGCAAGTGGTCGCATGATGCTGGACTTGTTCTAAACACAGCCAAAACTAAAGTAATGTACGTTAGTTCCAGCCAAAATAGAATTTCATTTACACCTAAACTTATAGCACACTCTCACGATTGTTTACATATAAGTAATCAAGACAACCTGACTATTCCATGCACTTGCGACACCATTGAACACGTAGACAAGCAAACCTATTTAGGATTACTTATTGACAACCGGTTGAACTGGAAAGAACACATAAATCGAGTGTGCAATAAATTGAGAATCATTCTTGCCAAATTCTCCATTATCAAATATAAAATACCCTACCAAACACTACTGCTCTTATATAAATCGCTGGCAGAATCAATTATATCCTATGGACTGTCTAGCTATGGCAGAACATGCAAATCTCACCTAGACCAAATCTATACACTTCAATTAAGAATACTGAAACAAGTAGTTCCACTTAATATAAGAATGAAGTATAAAAACGATTACCACCAGCTATTTGACTTTTGTAAAATCATTCCTATACACCAGAAAACGGAACTCGCATTGTTAACTGAGGAATACTTCAACGAAGATTTAAAAAACCTAAAATCCCACTTTAAACACGATATAATAACTCGTAGTATTTCCAATGCAAAATTATTACTGCCTAGATACACCAATTTATATGGTAAAAGAACATTAAAATACATCCTACCATGCCTGATAAATAAATTACCCACACCCCTAAAGAACGTAATAACCAAACGAAACCTAAAAAATAAACTCAAACAACATTTCTTACAAAAATCAAATTAATTTTTTTTTTCTTCTGCTCTAAACTTGTGCTCTGTGGAGCAGCCTGTATGTCACCGACACACGGTTGCGTTGAATCAGTGGAGCGGCTGATGCGCGCTTGCGCATAATTGTAATCTACCCTCTATTCTTAATATTGTATTATCATATTCTATTGTATAAAATAACGATGAGATGATTTGTGTTACTAACCTACTTTTATAACCACAGACGGCTATAGTGCCCAGTAAAACTCCAATGAGTTTTTGTGGTATTATATGTGAACAATTTGTAATATATTTGTATATTTCGTGTCAATAAATAATAAAAATAAAATAGTAGTAGCTAACATACTCTTTGCAGTAACACATTAGACACCTAAATTTCTTTATTATTAGATATTTCCCAATCATCCATCTCAGATGATTTCTGCATATTCTGTCAGAAATTTTGAGAAGTAGGCTATAGTAACAATGAAAAATATTTTTAGCATAAATTAATTATGTTGGTCAATCCTAATCACAACTTTAGCACCCAGCAAACAGCATGTTATGTACATAAAGTCAAAATGAGTATGCAGAAAGTAAACTTATTGTATTTAGATTTGGATTTAATAAATGTTGATATACAATTGAAGTACTGACCCTCGCTTGATTGAACGCTTATTATTAATAAAACGACTATTCTCGCGACCTTTTGATTTGCATGAAATACTCCGATGTCGTTTCCTAGATCGCGAAGGACTGTGTAGTCGTCTATTTGGCGATGTAGGATTCCGAGATCTACTTCTGATACGTCTAACATCGCGATGACTGGAACGACCATCCCGCCTTGTAGTTGGCTATCGTCGTCTCCTAGACTTACGTTTGAAGGATGGTGGTTTGATTGGCCTACCCCTGTCCAACTCTCTAGGTGGAGTATTTTCAGGTGTCATTATCAGGAATAATTAAGGAAATTGGGAACAGGGAAATGAACTGAAGTTTCATATAGGCATTAATTAATTAATAAAACAATACTCTGTAATGTTACACACATTAATATAAATAATAATATAAACAAAATAAATTAATTTTATTGAAATAATAAAAAAATAAGGCACTAAACACGCTGTACACATAACGACTCAATGGTATATAAGGTTTCAGTGAATAAAAGGCCTTTTATTATATTTGTACAATTTAAGACGTAAGTATTTTATCAAACGAAATTGTACCTTTAAAATGTTAAACTGTAAATGAATACCCTAAATAAAGAAAAACCAGACTGTCATATAACGTTTACGGCTCTGACATATAACTCAATAATAAACCGTACAACAACAGCACGTATACTGTATACCCGCGACGAAATAAAAACAGCTTGTATAAGAATTAACAAAATTAAAAGCCTGTATAACTATAAAGCAAATTAAATCTGTATCTTAAAGAAAAGGAAACAGCGTATAATTCACCATGAACGAGTACATAAATAAGTATCGTAAGTAGTAGTAGGTACGTACCCGGTACCATGGTGTGTACAATGTACATCGCAGTGCCGATACCAATTTCCATGTCAACTCGATGCCAATACTTACTTCTAACCTACTTAATACCTATTTATTAGCCACCATCGTATGGCATGGGTTGATTCTCATAAGTAGGTAACACTTCGTAGCTTGCGCAACGTGTGACGTGCGATTTTATACTGCGCGAATGTGTAAATGGGATTCATATTGTACGACTCACGGCTCAAACGAATGTGTGAATGCGGTCTCTTGGCAATGACAAGCGACTTTGACATTTACAGGTGGTTGTTAGTATATTCCTTTATCTATGATCCCAACACATGTAAGCAGTGGGTATTACGATAATTTTACTTAGTTCCACGAGCGTAAAAATGTTTTACAATTACCTACAAGCATTCGTATGTAACATTTTTATGCACAAATGACCAAGAAATATTGAAGTGTGACTATGACATATAGGAATATGATAATCCGGATGAAAACCACGGCCAACGTAACCAATTGAGCCTGAATTACCGCGATATACAGGTTCTTTCTTAGGTTACCCACGGGACGTGATAGATAATCAAATTAACGTAGGTATTTACTGTAGTCTAGATGCACATAAATGCACTTACAGTTTTGGTTTCACAAAGAGGAAATCAAGTTTTTATAACTTACCAGTTTTCTCTCAGTTTTGGCTTACCACTTGTTCACAATCCACTTTGCTGGCGTGATAAGTATCATCCCACTTCTGACTTGTTAAAAACAGAAGTGAAAACGCAGTCTTAGCTTGCTAAATCAATTTTATTTCGAAAAACTTAGCGATCGAACCAATGCCACGAAGTCATTTCAGCGGGAACCGTTCCCTTCACAACTTTTTTTCTTAATTTCTAAAAGTTGCCATATTAAAAAATCAATAAGTTAACAGAATTGACAACTTAAAATCAAATAAAATGGAAACAAGGGATTAGACATAAGAGGTAGGAAAAGAAGGATTGGTACACTTCCCTGGCTAAACCTTGGCTGCGGGCGTCGTACGATGACCGGCTGGCTTGAAGCAAGGGTTGGCTGGAAGTTGTGGTATGGGTCCAAAGGTTATCACGTTGTATCCGGTTTCAAAGAAATTCTAATCTTCGCGTTCTCCGTCTTCGTAAATGTGTAGATTGCACCAGACGACAGGAATAGTCTCCTATTACTCCAGATTCAGTAGTCCAAAGCGGCGAACGGGATCCGTGACCTATTGTCCTTCACAATTCAGCTTGCAGGGCGTGGCAAAAATGCAAATCACGTCGGGGTCACCATGTAAAATACTGGGGTCTTGTAGATATGTACTTAATGAAAAAACAGACACTTCCAATATTCGTATGTAATTTAAATATTTAAACAGTAGAAAATATGGAATGCTTAAGCTAAGCTAGCCGAATGAATAATGGATGATCCGGTGATGGTGGGGCGGCCAGTGGGCCGGCCGGCCGGGGTACTGGTTTTAACATACGCGTTGACCGTCTCATGAAGGCACGGCGCGAATACTGCATATAGATAGTAATCATTACATAAAAACGGCCGATAGTATAATATTTTGGCCCCAGTTCGGTTCCAAAACTGATAACAGTGATTACAGGCAGTCTGGCTGGAAATTACTCCCTAACACATGTAACCGTAATCTAGATCATATATTCTGGATAAATAGGACTATAACATTGTTAAATCAAAGACGTGTTACTGCAAAATCTTTCAACTTATTTATTACAGTTAGAGGAGTACCGAAACTCGCTTCTCGTATAGTGATTGCGAATTGGATAAAAACTTGATTCAAGGAAGCTGGTATTCAATCAGCTGCATCTAAAAGTTGGTCGATGAACCATCCGCTTGAAGAAATTTTATCTAGGGGAAACTGGTGGTCAGCAAATACATTCCAGAAGTTTTATAGACGAGAAGTAATACAAACTCAAGATTGTGATTCAAATATCACACAGTTATTTAAGCTTATAAATTAATGCTGATTGTATATTAATATATAAATGAATAAAAGTGCTTTATATGTTCTACATTTCACTATTATGCAACAGAAATACATTTAATTAAAATATTACAATAGTATTTTTAATGTATTTTACCATATCACATTGGCGTTTAATTTAAAGTAGCGACACCAGGCGATAACAAACAGACTCTCAATAGTAAAGCTTCCGGTGACGGTCAAGTATTTTAATAGCAGCGTTGTACCTGAAATGAAACTCATATTAAAATACTTACCTCACCGGAAGCTTCAATTTTTACCTCTGCCTGGTGAAAATATTGAGCAAATGAAATAAAATCGCCCGACACGTTTAAGGAAACCAAAATGTCGGCCGTCTCGCCAGGTGTCGCCACTGCGCTAGTCAATAAAAGTACTAAAACTGGTAGGAAATCGACGGAAATGGATACGCACTCTCAATAGTAAAGCTTCCGGTGAGGTAAGTATTTTAATATGCGTTTTATTTCAGGTAAAACGCTGCTATTAACCAATGAGATAATGCAGACGTCCATGAGTTCATTTTGCAGTAATTAACACATGTTAATACTTCTTTATTTTAAATACGCCGTGAATACGAATAATTATTTATGTTGTATGGATGGTAATAAAAAATCATATTTTGCAAATTGAAAAATGGAATCATTTTATCGAATTACTGTATTGCCATCGGTCCTCGATAAATCTACAAAATTTGAACGAAATCTGACCGTTTAAAGTGGGTCAAAATCGCGCCCAAAGGAGTCGGTTACAAACATACAAACAAACATACAGGTGAAGCTAATAAAAAGCGTAAAATATACAAACAAACATACAGATAAAGCTAATAAAAAGCATATAATAAAAAGCGTATAAAAAGCGATAAAGAGGGCTCATTATCACAACGAAGATATACACGTAGGCGTGTGCAAATTCTTGTTTAAGTATCGTAATTGTGACCATGCGACGACCGGGGTTTCACCGGCAGTAGCAGTACAAGGGCGGCGACTGCGCAGCCGGCTCGACGCGCTGCGACCGGATATAGCAGCCACAGTACGCGCCAAGCAAGAGCACTAGATAACGCATAGTGCTGTGGCTATTAGGAGTTTCAACGTCGGTGACCCAGTATGGACTCGCGACTATACGGCAAAGGGGGATAAATGGATCACGGCCATGGTTGTGAAAAAGACAGGACCAGTTTCATATAAGGTCAATATAGGTAAGGGGGTCGAATGGCGTCGTCATGCGGTTCAAATGATCGCTGCAAATAACAAAAACAGACACTCATTATTTCGAATGAGTGACGTTGCCATTTACGAGATTCCAGGTCTTGAGAGTAAAAGAAAAGAGGTCAATAATTGAGTCAAAGGTGATTTAGTTGAGGACGCATCCAGCGGTGACGGGGAAGCGGCGAACAAACCGCAGGGATCGTGGCAGTCAACGGAGGAGTGTCCAGTAACACTGCCAGTGTCACCAACACCGCCAACATCGCCTGGTACGTCTGCTCGGGCACTGCGTGCACTCGACCGAGTAAACGATCGTTTCTTAATTTGTTACAGTAGTTTATAGTTATAAGATAGCTTAAGCTCAGTATACTTCATATTTAGTAATATATACATTGTAGTGGCGGTTGGTGTTTCAGGTGTATTGCAATCAAACACTGGCCACTATCAATTAATCCACAGTTTATTGGTAAAAGCACAAGCAGAAAGTTAACAGCATAAGATGGTAAGTAGAAGGAAGAACAGAAGATAAGAAGACTTGATAATTCTTTAGCGAGCAATGTAAATAGGCGGAAAGCGCGAGTGGAGAGCGACGTGGATTCATCGTCATAGCCATGAGTAGACTGGTGCGGGGAAGGCGGCCGCGTGGCGCCACCTGTACTTGCGCGGGCGCCTATTGTTCTCTTATCGCAGGTAGGATTATGCAGCTTTTACTCTTCACGACGCGACGTGGATCCGGGAATTCATCGTGTTGATGTCGTCGGTCATCGGTCATCAGGCAGCTACGAGGTAAGTATTATGTGTGTTTTGTAATGTATGCGTGTAGTGTATTATATTTGTTTAGTTTTTATCTTCTTTTTATTTTTTTCTAAAGATTTAGATCGGAAAAAGAGAACATCTAGGACGGGACTTGAACCCGCGACCAGTCCCTTACAGGGGGAATGAAAAAAGTAAGCATACAAAATGCTTAAAAATTTAATTGAATTCTTTTTATTTTGTTTTGATGTTGGTACCGCGTATTGATAGGACCAACACCAATCATATATTTTCTTTACATACCCGCGCATTATTGTACGTGAGCTTGACGCCGAAGCATGGCGAGTTGAGCGCGTAGTGCAGCGAGTCGTCGCCTCGAAAGGTCCCTTTGGTAGCACGTCGTAAACTCGTGCGAGCGCAATTGTGGTGGATAACTTTTTTCACGCGCGTCAGAGGACCAATTTTGATTTTGTTTGTTGAAAGTTGAGTAATTGTGAACATTGATTGCCGAGATAATATCTCTTTTTGAATAAAGTGAATACGCCCACCGCGTTCGTTGGACTTTGAACATTGTGTCGGTGGAGCTCACCTGATATTGGGAAGTAACCTCACATCTTATTTTACTGCCTAATTAGTTTATTGTATATCAAATTACACGTACATTCATTTCACATAGTTAGATGGAATAAATAGGCACACTTTACAATCTTTGCTACCTAATACCTTAATAAAACAAATCATAAATTCTAATGCAGAACAGAACGACTCACAGTCGGGGCCCCTTGGGAAGATTTGATTGGTAAAATTTGAATGGGCCCCGACTGCGAGTCGTTCTGTTCTGCATTAGAATTTATGATTTGTTTTATGTGTGTATCGATTATAAAACTATTTCAATTGTGTAGTTATTTAGTATTACTTAACAGAATTCTAAACGACTGGGCTTGTTTCTTTCTTTTTAGTTTTTATTTAAGTTATTTTTTTCACGTATTTTTTAAAATTAGATTTTACGCAGTCGGGTTTTTTGTTTGTCTTTAAATATATTTTTTTATTAAATACTTTTTAGTTACGATTCACTGACTTCGTTATAAGATGGTAAATTTCGCAATCTAGTCATTTCATTGAGGGAGTTAATATCGTGGGGATTATTAAGTAACTTGCGGTGGTCTAAACTACTGATGATTAGTCCCTCTAGAGACCTAACTCGGCTCAAAGCTATGTATGCTTGACCTTTAGCCAAAATGCGTGAACTTAAGTCAACCACAGCTCGGTCCAAAGTAGTTCCTTGGATCTTCTAGATACATACACTAACAGTAAAATAGATTATAAAAAGTAATTAAAATGAATTGAAACCGAGATAAACTAACTAGAAAATTACCTACCCAAATAAAACAATAACGTATACTAAGATATTATAGCGAACAACTTATTAACTCGTGTCGTGAATCGTAATAGTTTTGGTGACAGAAATGTAATGATGGTAACAAAAAAACCGGCCAAGTGTGAGTCGGACTCGCGCACCGAGGATTCCGTACAAACCTATAAGCTTAAAGGTATTATAGACCTGAGTATTTGATATGAATTTCAATTGAATACCTCTAGCTTTCATGAGAAAGGAGTGAAATGGCATTATTTATATCGCCACGATGGCGAAACAACGCTGAGAATTTTTACCTCACATCTGTTAACAATACAAATACCATTCATACAACATAAAAAATGATTCGTCTTCACGACGTATTTTAAATAAAGAAATATTGACACGTGTTAATTATTGCAAAATGAACTCTATGGACGTCTACATTATATCATTGGTTAATGCGTATTAAAATAATTTATAAAGGGTTTTAAGAACCAAATAAGATGTAATTTGATTTCTTTGTCAAGCTTTGATACGAGACTGTTGGTTAGTAAACGGACGCGTTTACCAAATTTTGCACGATTGAATGTCGCTATGCTTTGCCTGACAATGAGTTTGTATTACGTAGATTGAGAGTTAAGTGTTAAGCGTGGCATGTTGCATGGAAGGATGGTAATTTAAGGTTAATGGTGTGTATATAATTAAAATATGCTTAATTTGAACTAGTTAAGATGTTTGTTTTAAAATAATATTGGCACGCTATTTTAAATAAAAAAAGTTATAATGTTTGGCTAAAGATCCAATGCGTGGGTCATTTCTCATAAAAAAATACTACCTGATACCCAAGTGACGAAGCGGCGTGTGACGTCATTTGGACGCAACAAGCGGGGAGTCAGTGGAATATAAAAACTGATTTCGAACGGGGACATGATATAGTTTTCATTGTAGCTGGTTGAAGTGCACACGCTCTGTTAAAATAGTTGGTAATTTCGTTGGCTGTGTTATGCTAATATAATTGGTGATTCTTTTGACGAGTTGTGCATACTAGACAGTGACAAATGATAACGCTCTTTGGATTGAATATCTAAAGATTCCTATATTTTATAAATACCTTTCTGTATATAAACCCAATCTCCTGAAACGTGGCAAAAAAGAACTTTTAGGTAACAAGCCTTAAATTCTGGGATTGAGTCTGATTTCGGAAGCGTTTCAACCACCTATTTCCTATAATCTAGGATCCGTGGAATAGTTTTAGGGGTTTTCGCAAGCTATTCCATTCCTTTTCCTTAGTTTAGTTCGCATTGTTATTCCCCTACACACAATTCGCACACAAACACACATATCAAATCAAACACACCTGCTGTCTTTGGTACGGGATAGTAGACCGAGGTAAACACTAGCCATTTGAGTCTAGAATTATTTAGGTTAATCTGTCGAGGCGGATTAATAGGACTCGTAGGTAACATCATACTAAATACGTTTATTAAAGTGATAACTAACCGAAGTGAAGTGTTACGTAAATTATATCGCGTTAAGTCTTTGTTTACACGATAATTATCATAAATAACTTAATCAATCCAACAGCAAATCCATTGTGTTTTAATTAAAGTAACCGTGAATTTTATAGTAAAGTTGTGGATAAATACGTTATTCAATAATTAAAAATAGATATATCGAAAATAGTTCCAGAACATTGTCTGAATAAATCGTGATAGTTTGTTATATAACTTTAAATATATTACTAAATAATATAATTGAAGGTTTCTGGTAAATTTCTACTATTTTATAGTATATTGGTTTGAATAGCAACATAAAGAACTGTGGTCTGAATTTATATAAAATTACGTTTGGGAGTGATTTAAATGATTACGTGAAATATCATTATCATTATAACATTTTATCTAGGCACTGTAATCAAACAATTAAGTGCATTATAACATGGCTGAATACATCATTCGAGAATTAGAGCAAGTATAAATAATTATTCCGTTATCAGTTATAGAACATTGATTTGAGTGGGCAGAAGTTGACGAGTAATATATTAGAGTAAATTATCTAAGTGGCTGATCATTCATCTAACATTTGCAATATATCGAGTAACACATGGAAATAGTATCAGTAATACAAAGAGATGGTCGTTGGTGACCTCAATTAATATTCGAATTGTAAAGTGCAAAGAACACATAAGAGACGGCGTGTGGTTTTAGTAGGTTCATTCAAAGACATCTGAAATATCATTATTTGCACACAGTTTTCTAACGAGAGGGAGTATTTTAGTCGAATACAGCAATAAATAAATATATGTGTTACAATCATCTCACTTAATAGATAATTTAAATACAATTTTAGCTCCTGGAACCATTTGGGTTTTCAGTTTGAGCAAGTTATCAGTGTGTAGCATTTCTGGGGTCTGCCTGAAATCCATAAATTATATTTACAAGCTAAAACAGATGAACTCATGTTAAATCAGTATTTATACCAGTCTCAAACGAAACCTACATTGGAATGCAGGCAAACCTAGATATGTGAGGCGATTTACGACGGGTCGGTTGAACTTGTAATGGTATTAATTAGTGAATACTAATATAAAAAAAGAGAAGAATACTATTATACGTTTAGCGTTAGTGGAGGTACTGATAACAGAATTAAATTACTCTTGAGAGAGAGGAGGAGAAAATATGTTGATTTAATATCAACCACCAAAAAAAATATATATGAGCTCACGACAAAACATATGAAATATAAAAAAATACAGGCCATTATCATATAATCTGGATCCAGAAAACCTCAGTTACCTGGTAGATACAATCTACGACCGTAAATGATAACTTGACATTTAAATCAATATCGTATATAGAAACTAGATTTTAAGCAGATAGAGTTCATTTTATTTCAACAAAACTCAAAAGATTAGAACATTAGTTAATATATAATATAAACCGAAGCTTAAATTAATTCAGTGAGGAGAATAATCACGGCGTACGTTATCTAAAATAAATCGGTTAGGAATTTATTTTCACAGTTTAGTTTTCTGTTTACTTAGGTTTAGACGATCATAGCCAAGCTAGTGACGAAGATAGCCTTAAGGGCTATTTCCCGTTACAGGAGTAGTAACTTTAAAATTTTCAAAAATATATTTATTATATGATGTAACTAAAAATTAACGATTTTGGAAATTATTCCTTTATCTGTGCTATATGACGTTGCTTCGTACCAAATTTCAAGATTCTGAGTTCACGGGAAGTACCCTGTAGGTTTTGATTCCCCTGCGAGTTTCGAAAATTAGCGGAAATTTGCGGCATAAACGGCTGTATTTTTTTATTGCGTTGGCTTAGAAGTTTGATTTTTTCACAGCTTCAAGGGACAATAGACCTGAGTATTTGATATAAATTTCAGCTTGATACCTCCACGCGTTCCTGAGCAAAAGGGTCTTGACAGAAGGACGGACGGACAACAAAGTGATCCTATAAGGGTTCCGTTTTTTCCTTTCGAGGTACGGAACCCTAAAAACAATAGGAATCCAAATTAAATATTTTTAAATTTACGTACGTACTAAAGTCAGTAACTATTCTCTTTTAGTGAGCTAAAATCAGTTGTAAAGTATGAAAACTTAAATCCATAACAACGAATTCAATTAGTAGACGCGGAGAATCTTAACACCGCGATTCACAAACGTGCATCAAATGAACAACGCCATAATATCGAGCTTGGTGGTAAACTTTTTTTTCTTGGCGACTTGGCGATGAATAAAAGTTATTTTTTTTACCAAAAATATTTTTGTTTGTATATCGTATCTTGAAATAAAAACTTAAATCAATAAGTAAGAAAATTAGTGAGAATGATTGTTTTGTTAAACAACTTTAAATCGTTATATATCCTAAACTATTATTTAAAATGAAAAATGATAAAGGAACCTAAAGATGATTTTAAAATACCTATTCAACGACACCCCACTCGACATAGTTCATCGACTTTTTTTTTCATTTTGACAATATGGCGTCTGGTTGTCGCTGTGGTGAATTTTTATTACTATGTCTTTAGTCGCAAGGTTAAGACGAATCGATTGACATAAGAATTATCAAAATCGGCCTACGCATTTGGTCTCTAGAACGCCACATAGAAACAAACATACATACATACATAGACTGAAAAAACATTACCCTCCTTTGCGTCGCGCAGTCGGGTAAAAAGATTACTTCATTCTTGACCGGGCAAAAACTACAGCTCACCTGTCCAAACAAATCAAATTGGTATCTCTTGTCGACACATTTTAATGTTTGTCCGTAAGGGACCAAAAGTATAATATACTTTTAAGACCTACCTAACTAAACAGAAAACGTAATAAAAGATAATCTATCCTTACACATATTATAAATGTAATTATAAATCTCTTCCATCGCCTACGAATTAATAAATTACTTTTTAATCAACATTAAAGAGAAAACGACCTTCACCCCATAATGAGTCTGGTGAAAACCAACTTTCACCATCGCGTGCAACTATGGCCTTAGCGATTTGACTCTCTTACAAAGTTTAGAATTCCACTCCCAACATTAGACGAAAAAATAATTGCCTAACCCTATGCTAAGATGTAACAAAACATTTTTTTTTATTTATCTTCGACACCGCTCCAATATAGAATAAACAAGAAAAAACACAATGTTATTGACACATATTAAACAACACCTTATTAACTACATATATCACAACTTTACTAAAAGTTATGGTGGCGCAGATAGGCATCTGTAAAATAATTATAGGAGACCACTTGCACATTTATTTGCTCGAATTTGAACTTTAAAACGTCAACAAAGTCACATGAAACCAATGATATCACATTCGAACTTTGATTGTCAAACTTTTTTGTTAACACCGCACATAAAATAAAATAAAAATTAACTATGTCAACACAACAGTCAAAGTCAAATAAATATAATAACACACAACTTTCAATTAAAACCACGGATCTTCTGTTGATGAAAGGTTTCAGAAAATTAGTATGTATAATATCTTGCCAACCTGGATAACAATAATAAGGTAAACATACCTTCCCCGCAAAATAGTTGGTGTTCGAAATCCTCCTGATAATAACGAAAGGTCCTTTATACGGTTTACAAAGCTTCTTACTTCTTCCTGAAATTCGTCTTGGACTGTATATAAGAACTAACTGACCTGGTTGAGCTGAGTGAGACGAAGTCGAGCGAAAACTCCTCATACCAGACTTCAGGATTTTCTTTGTCACAGGTCTCCTCCTATACTACTAATCCAATCAGAACCAAATTTGGCATGATTAAAGAGGTCAATCAGAGGAAGGTTTATGGATATATTTTGAAAAAATTAATGCTACCACAGAGGAATGATCACCGTTAAAAAAATTCCAGATGGAATTACATAATAACCGCTCGAGACACTGTGACCAAACTTAACACGCTCAGAAAGCATGTCCAGAGTTGTGACTTTCAAAAAGAATTTTCAATATCGGACTTGCCACGGAGGAATGATCACTGTTCAAAAATTTCAAAATCTGATTCACGATGTCTCACTCAGCTCAACATTACAAGCAGCGATTCGCCTTGCAGACCTAGTTGATATACTACGTATTTCACCTTCTTGTCGTAGTAAGCTTTCTGTCTCCTTTGTGCATATCTAATATTCACTTTCGCTCGTTGTACGAGATAATTTGCTCTTGTATGTCTCGATGTGTATGACTCGTTTGTAATATCTTCATTGACTTCAAAGTTTGATTGCAGAATCGGCTCTCGTGCGAATAACAACATGTGTGGGGACATACCTGTAGATGTATGTTTCGTGGCATTATTTGCAAATGTTACCATATTAACAAAGCTGCACCGATTCTTCTGATCTGTCGACACGTACATGGATAGCATCTGTGTTAGTGTAGCATTGAAATTCTCACAAAGGCCATTTGATGACGCCTTAAAGCCTGTGACGTAGTTTGAACCCGAAGAAGTCAGCTGTTTCCTTGAGCAAGTTTGACGTAAACACCGATCCTCTGTCAGTAATAATATTCTTTACACCTCCTAGTCTGCATATAATTTCATCGGTAACGAATTCGCATACTTCTTGAGCTGTAACCCTGGGTAAAGGTTTACAAATAACATATTTGGACATATATTCAATAGCTACTAAAATATATTTATTTCCTCTATTGGATTTAGTAAATGGTCCGAGGATGTCCATTCCCACTCTTTCTAATAACCCTTCCATGGTCATCGGATGTAAAGGGGCTCGCTGTCTAAATTTCTTGCTTTGTTGGCATGTTAGGCAACTTCTAATATATTTCTCTATTTCTTTTTCAGCTTTGGGAAAGAAAAATCTGTTACGGAACTTTGACAACATCTTTGCGATTCCGAAGTATCCTCCAGACCATGGATGATCATGCAGTTCTTCGAGAGTTGTCTTCAATAGTTCTTTCGGCAGCACAACAACATTTTTTCTTAGTCCATTTCTTAGCACTTCCTTTAGTAATATGTTATTTCTTAATAAAAATCCTTTGTAGTTTGTTATATTATTATTTAATAAAACATTACTTATTGGTCTACAGAAAAGGTCTGTGCACTAATTCACTACCATTGTATCGGTGCTGATGCTATACATCTCTATGTCATCCGTTACTGATGTATTCACATCCTCGTCCTCTGTCTTTAGAGGATTACGACTTAGGTAATCGGCAACAATATTGTTCTTGCCGGAACAATGTACGATGTCGAAATCCACATCTTGTATTTGATCATTCACAATGTCTAATTGTTACGCAGCTAACCTGTACGGAGTTATATGTACAGGTATTTCATCTGTCAATTCGCATCCGCCCATGCTTCCATTGTAGAATACAACTCCATCCTCGCAATCTTGCCCCCATTGATTAATTTCTTGGATTCTTCTGACTTATTTACTATCATTTTATTAAAACTACGATTGAGGTAATCATCATTGGTTTCATTTATTACTTTATAATTAAACAACATATCGTTTCTGTTTATAATATTTAATGTTGTGCAATTTGAAACCTAACTCACGGTTTTATTGTCGTATCTTTTTTTTTTTTTTTGTGCGGAAATCCCTTCGGATACCCCCCCGCTGACTAGCGGGGGCGGTTATGTTGGGCTTGAACCGACTAAAACCGCACGCCATCTCGGGTCTACGGGTGTAAGGTTGCCCATAGAGCATATCCCTCGCACCCCGAGCATATCCCTCGCACCCTGTTATTGTCGTATCTGCGCGTCCAATTTATTTATTTATTTGCTAATGCTGTTGTGCTTCATGTTTGCTAATACTGTGTCAATTGATTTCAGAAAAAACTGTTTATGGATAAAAGGCTTCAAAATAAATTATTGTCGTATCTGCGCGTCCAATTTATTTTGAAGCCTTTTATCCATAAACAGTTTTTTCTGAAATCAATTGACACTGCATTAGCAAATATGAACGATTGACCTAAGACTAAATCTAATTCAATGTCATTTATCACAATGAAATTCACTCTAACTACAATGTTTGCAACAATTATGTTCACATCGACTTCACCGCAGATAGTTGCAGTAGACCCAGTAATGCTTTTGATGTGCGTTAGCGACGTTGACGGTTTTATTTGTAGATTCAAGCTTATAGCTAAAGCTTCGCTAATAGCATTTACGGTTGCTCACGTATCAAGTAACGCTTCGATGTCAGAAGTACTAATTGTAATTTTAATAAACGGTGTAAACTGACCCGAAAATTTGTTTTCGTCTTGAAGCTGATCTGCATTCTTAGACTCGGAATGCTCCACGCTCATTATATTCCTCCCGAGTCCTCTCCGGAAAAATTGCCGGCTCGAAGTTGGAGTATCCTGTCTGTTAGATCCCGATGAATTCGGGTTACTGGGGAAAACATTAGTATTGGTAACATTCCGAGGTCTTAGGTTATATCTCGGAGTGTGAAAATTATCTCCTTCGTCTCGTGGACTTGACGGTGATGGAGCTTGTCGTGCATCGTATGATGTCGCGTCTCCTCTATTCCCGTAACGGTTTCCAAATCTGACTTGACGGTTATATCTTTGGGGGGTATTTGTAGGTAAATTTTGTATTCTTCCTCCCTGTATATCGGGTTGTACTTCTGCTAATTGTAACAGAGCGTCACGAAGCTCTTTTTTATCACTATACACCCTTGCTGCTAAGATATTTCGAAATCTTGGAGACATTGATTTCAGGAATCTATTATTAGTTTTTTGTCATCAGTAACCTTAGCTTTGTTAGCCAAATTGCATAATCTATACCAATAGTTAATCGTATTTTCCTCTTTGGCTTGATATGTTGAATAAAACAACTCTAAATCATCGCTATGGTAAGGGAATTCCTCTTCCAATTGTGAGGAAACTTGTTCGAAGGTTAATTCTTCGTTAAGACGGGGAAACTGGTCCTCATCCGAAAAGTGGAGCGCCCAGCGGACTCGCCGTCCGCCTACCGGCCCATAGTGTTGCTCGACGAGGTGTGCAAACTCTTTGAAAGAGTCATCGCAAAGCGCCTCACCGAGCATCTCTTAGAGTGGGGCCGGACCTGGCGGATGGCCAATATGGCTTCCGCCAGAGGCGCTCCACCGTGGATGCCATCATGCGCATGAGGGCTGTGGCGAAGGATGCAGTTTTCCGGGGTGAGGTGATGTTGGTGGTGTCTCTGGACATCGTCAATTTGTTCAACACCTTGCCCTGGAGTTGCATTAGGGAGGCGCTCGTGTATCACGAAGTGCCTCTCTACCTTCGCCGCATAGTCGGGGCGTATTTGTCGGAGGGAGCCGTCATCTACCCAACCGTGACCGGCCTCGGTCGGCGTGAGATGTCGTGCGGTGTCCCACAGGGATCAGTTCTGGGGCCGCTCCTGTGGAACATCGGATACGATGGGTGCTTCACGGTGAGCTTGCAGATGGTGCCGCCGTCACGTGTTACGCGGACGACACGCTCGTGACGGCGTGCGGTGCAACATACCGCGAGGCGACCCTGAAGGGCACGACCGCGGTTGCCCAAGTCGTTGAGCGGATCCGGCGGCTGGGTTGTGACGGTCCAACCATCGAGATTGCATTGGCGGTCTGAGGATGGGGGCTTGCTGTTCAGAACGGCTTCAGACGTTGCAGATTAACATTAAAATACCCTTCTCACTGCTCATACATTGTTGGCCTAAAATAAAATAAAAATTATAAGTACAATTCAAGACTTAATGATTTCTTTTATTAACTTTTAATATAATTTTGGTATAATCTCATGTTAATTTGGTTACAAGACAATTTAAAGAGTAGGAATAGTTGAAGTGAATTTAATTATTTAGGCTGATAGCTTCCGTTATTAATTTCAAATAGTCGATAGTTAGTAGTGGCTTTGAAACATATTGTTTTATGGCAACTCAGAAGGGATGACGTGTAGTGGCGTGATTATAGGAAAGTGGGGGTAGTAAGAGGTAATAAAAGGAGCGTACCGGGGAATATCGAGATGAGTCTTCAAGAATTCGTCGCGAACTATAAGCAAGCGGAAGCTCTGCCCGAGCAGCCTTCGATTAGTCGCTGCTCAGCTTAGGATATAGGAGGAGTCTTCAAGAATTCGTCGCGAACTATAGGTTGCTGAAAAGTTCATCCGAATTTTAGAAAGCCTTGTAGCCTGCGTGGTGAGTTATCTTAGTTTCTGTTCTTCTTATTCTTAAAATGTTGACTGTATTTAGGTTTCATAAATTGTATTCATGATAATTTACTTTTGTGGGTTGGAGGTAGAAAAATAAAATAGAATATAAATTTTCCTTTGAAACCTAAGATTTATATATCTGGTGTGGTCGTGGTATGTGAACTGGGTTGACTTTGGCCAAGTCAAGTCAGGGATCAGACTGTGACTATGCTATGGTAGCGTTCTCTGTCGATTCATGCTGGGTTTAGAGTACTCGAGGCTCTCTATCTGGAATGAGGTGACTGGGAACACTTTTATTGCCGTTAACCTATATGTAAGCAATTTGCTACTAACATTTTCTTTTAATGCTACCTTATCTAAATCTAGATGGCTAGTTCCTATAAGCCTGAGATGTCTATTGTAGATTCTTAGCCTGTATCTGTATTGGCATTTAATATTCAAAGCGTGATTAACGGGTCATATGACTTGTTAAACTAACTTATAAAATATTACTTTATACACTCATCATTACACTCATCCTGCACACTACACAATACCCTTGTGTCCACGAAATATGTAGTTCTAGGCACGCTTAAGAGCCTCCCAAGTTCTTGAGTTTGCTTGGAATGAGGTAAAGGTTTGAGAAATTGAGCTATCTTATTTTTTACGATGGTTCTACTGAAATTCAACAGTCTGTCTGGGATAAGTCCAGAGGATGGCTGTATTCGACCGTTGTTTTATTATAGGGAACCCCAATTGGGCAGAGCCCGTTCAGCGTTGGATATCGCATTCTATGTGCTAGACAAACTAAATGTTTATTCTAGTGGATGGAATGTAGCGTCCCTTTACTTGCCTAGTCTGCCGAGACAACAGTACTGTACGCAACAATAGCTAGTAATGGATTGTCGATGTGTGTTGTGAAACCTTGCTTAATCAAGTAAGGTAACATAATCATACCCTGACTCAGTTCATTGCTGATATTGGTTCGGTCTGAGGGGAGGTTTAGTGACGAACTGATGCCCCTTAGCTAGCTCAACCCTACTGAGCTCATCTTGTAGTATCATACGGTTTCTCAACTGGTGATAGGACAAGATCAGACGGTCCACTTTGTGTTGTATTGTGTATACATACAGCCATCTGCTGGACTATTATTCCTATCAAATACAGACCTCACTTTCATTGTAAAGATGAGAAGCTCGAAAGGTACGGTAATTACTTGAGTAAATGATTGTTATGTCTTACAAAGCAGTTTCATTTAACTCTTGACAATTCCTTGTCTTTATCCAGTCCTTGTGAGTGCCTGATTTAATTCAGACATTTAGAACAAATTATTTACAGGATCGATGTCCAATTCGATCTATGTATCCTGTTTGACGGATGTGAGCTCGTTTCATTGTAAGTGATATGTCATGCTGGGCTAAGCCCTCGCAATACATGCTATCATACTTACCTACCTACTTATTATTATGTCCTTATCGGTGTGGGGAAAATACTTGTGTCTTGAAAGCGTTTGGTCGCGGTATCGCTTGACCCTGAAACGTGGACAGTTGCCACAAGCTCGCATTGTGTCTTGAAAGCGTTTGGTCGCAGTGTCGCTTGACCCTGAAACGTGGACAGTTGCCACAAGCTCGCATTGTGTCTTGAAAGCGTTTGGTCGCGGTATCGCTTGACCCTGAAACGTGGACAGTTGCCACAAGCTCGCATTGTGTCTTGAAAGCGTTTGGTCGCGGTATCACTTGACCCTGAAACGTGGACAGTTGTCTGTTTACAGCTGGTACCCATATCAGCGCTAGTAACTCATTGGCCGTGTTCTAGATGAACTGCCCAAGGGGTTACCCAATTACTGCCTGTGTATGAATACACTACAGCAATGATTCGAGCTATACATTCGTTAGACTGGATATATTTGCATCTAACCTATGGGCACTCATTCCCAATTCGGTACTATTTTTATTTTGTAAAGCACCAAGGTTGTGCATAACTTAAAAGTAGTATGCCTTCAGCTTGGAGAGGATTGGTTGCTCGTTGGGGGCCTGGGGTTTTGGCGGATGCGGCCTCCCCGGTTCCAGCAATGGAACCGGTCATAGGATTCCTTATTACCTATAAAATTACCCCATCCTAGCAGTCTACACATATCAACAGATGCTTCATTTCATTTTTCCGGCTACTCTGAGATAATCTACTATGTAGGTTATCTCAAGGTAACTAATTATTAACCACATATGTATTTAATCACACATTTTATTTACTTGACCACCAATATTTACTATATCTTTGTCTAAATAACTCAAATTGTATATAAGAAAACTATATATATTTCCTTTGCAGGGTCCAGTTATGGTAAGACAACTCCATATTGTGTGTGTTATATCTTTACTTTACCTAAACTAAATGTTTATATATCATACTGTGAAATTGAACTAGCTTGCATTTAAAGGTACACAAAACTTAAAATGTCTATATCTAGGATCACTTAGGAATGAACTTAATATTCAGAATTTTATAAATATCACTAATTATCACTATAGAGACTAGGTAGCTTCTAAAATCAAAATCTTAAATCATATTAGGTTCAGGGATTCAATGTAGTTGTATAGGAACATTATTTAACTTTATTACTAGATAGAATAATAGTTATAGGAATTAGATTGAAATCAGTGTTCTCAATACCATGTACTCTTGTCTTGTCTCAATGTACCAGTTCTGTCTTCTCAATGTAATCAGTTGTGTGCGCGCGCTCTTGTTGGTTGCACGTACCAGTATTTAAAAGCGTTTGCCCCCACTAAGTTACTTGTACTTCTTCTTTAGTGATGGGAAAGTATATCGATAAAAACTGGTCGATATGGATCGTTTTCTAACGCGTTCTAATTCTGTCGGTAAGCGCCCCCTTGAGGGTCCAGTTAACACCAGTGAATGGAAAATCCCGAAGAAAGCCGCGCATCCAGCTGAATTACACCGCTCAAGCCCAATCAAGACATCTAATCGGTTTAGCCAACTCCCTGGTGACCAATCTCGCCATGATTTTGAAACAAGATTTCGAGACGCAACTCACTCCAAAAAGAATAGTCGGATACCTCCTATCGTTATGGATATCCAACCTACATGGACACACGAACATATTAGAACAACCATCATGTGTTTCTCCAAAAGCTTCCATCTGCAGTACAGGAGCAACAATAAAGTAGCAGTTATCTGTTATACACCTGAAAGCCATCAAATGATCAAGGATGGCCTCCGAACAAAGGAAATCGCCTTTCATACCTTTTCGCGTAAGGATGAAAGGATGTTCAAATTTGTCATCTTTGGACTCCCTGATTATGTTGAAGAACTTCTACCGAAGGAACTTGCTGCTATTGGATTTGACAACACCACTGTTCGAAAAATGAAACCTACTGCTGATAAGGTTGCTTATTGCCCACCTTATGTAGTTCAACTCCCGCCTGGTGCTGAGCCAGCTAAATTCCGCCAAATCAAGCTTCTTTGCAATAGCGTAGTATCCATTCGCAAATATCAAAGCAATAATCAGTATGGCACTCAATGTTACAGATGCCAACGGTTCGGTCACTCTTCCCGCAATTGTAACTTAATACCTCGTTGTGTTAAATGCCCGGAGTCCCACAAAACCGAGGATTGTCCTAAGAAGTCACGAGAACTGCCAGCTCAGTGCTGTAACTGTGGTGGTAACCACCCTGCTAACTATCGCCAATGTAAGGAGCGAGAAAACTACCTCAAAATGCTGAAAGACCGCCAGGAAACACTTATAACAGCAAGAAAAGTCAATACTACAATGAAGACCAATTTAGTCGATGGCAAGTCCTGGAATGCTGTTGCTGCTGGTAAATCTCAAACCCAAACACTTAAGGAAAGTCCACATGACCAGACGACGACTGATATGTTAGCAATCCTCATGACCATCAAATCCATCAAGAGTCAATTTATAAGCTGTAGTAGCATGATGGACAAAGTTATTTTAATCCTGACACATCTTGGTCAATATGTCTAATAAGCATCCACATCTACGTATCCTGTACTGGAATGCTGATGGCATTCGGTCTAAAATCTCTGAATTACTGCACCTGGTAAGCGAGCTATCCATTGATATTATTGCACTATCGGAGACCAGAGTCTCATCTAATGTTAAAATTATCACCCCCGGATTTACCTGTTACCGGCAAGACAAAAAATCGAATGGTTATGGACAAGGGGTTGCTATCCTCATCAAATCTAACATAATCCATTCTTATTTAACCTTACCTAACACACGAAATATGGAATGCATAGGCATTCAAGTAACTGTATCAAATCATAAATTAGCTTTCATCTCAGCCTATCAGTCACCCAATCTGCCTTTCTTGACTGATGATCTTGACTTAATCATTAATGCTAACCCTAAAACAGTAGTCATGGGTGATCTAAACACAAAGCATCCATATTGGTTTTGCCCTAAGCCTAACAAACACGGGAAACTACTTTACGATCACATGATTAGAAACGACTACCAAATCCTTGCACCTTCTAATCCCACGTTAGTCCACTACGAAAGCTCCTACATACCATCGACGCCCGATATTGTTCTAGCTAAATCTGTCTATCACCTGACAGAACCCCAAACTGTCACGAAACTGTCGTCCAACCACTTACCTGTTCTCTTTTCGGTCGGCGGTCAGGTTCCCAGAGAAGAGAAAACAGTCCTCAATTTTAGAAAGGCCGACTGGAAATACTATAGGTCATATTTAAATAAACACATCTTTCTCAACTCATCTACCTTTAATACATCCTTGGACATCGATGACGGTGTGGAATATTTTAGTCATACCCTCAAAGAAGCTAGAGATGCAGCCATTCCTAAACTAGTAACCAATTACTGTCCTAAACTACCTCGTCGTCTTAAGACGCAAATAAAAATAAAGAATTCCCTTAGAAAACAAGCCCTTAAGGAAGACAATCCACATATTAGACATTTCTTATTCTCCCAAGTGAACTACATGCAGAAATGCATCAAGTCACAAGTACAGGCCCTAAATGACAATGAGTGGAATGCCAAGTTAGCCAAAGTAGCTAACCCATCTACCGACCTCTGGCGTATAGTTAAGTCCATCAATTATCAACCGATTGTGATTCCCCCATTGGTCATGAACAACAACGCTCTGTCTTCTTCCACTACAGAACAGTGTGATACTTTGTCTGATGCTTTTTTGGATAACATGAGTCTTACAAAGCACTGGATCAGCGATGCGCTTACTGAGGAGTCAGTACGTGAATCGATTACACAAATAGATACGTACCAGCCTCTTGACTGTCCATTTCTGGTCAGACCAAGGGAAATCCGAAACTTGCTTAACAGACTTAAAACTAACAAAGCTTCTGGCTTTGACAATATCGGGAATGGCCTACTAAAAAACCTCCCACAAAAAGGCGTAGTCTACCTAACAAAATTATTTAATGGGTGTCTACGCGTTGGCTATTTTCCATCTGCATTTAAACTTGCTAAAATTATACCCATCAAAAAACCAGGTAAAGATTCATCCATCCCAACAAATTATCGGCCAATCAGTTTGCTGCCGAGCTTAGGAAAACTGTTGGAATCAATCATTCTATCCCGTTTAGCAAAAAGTACTGAAAGCATACTGATGCCAGAACAGTTTGGGTTCCGATGTTCACACTCAACTACGCAACAACTCGCCAGAGTTGCTGAACATGTTCTACATGGTTTGAATCTAGGTACCTCTAGTGGAATGATCTTGTTGGATATAGAAAAGGCCTTCGACACTGTTTGGCACGACGGCCTCTTGCACAAACTTATGAAATACCGGGTCCCTCTCTCCTTGGTCAAACTAATCCAAAACTACCTCAATGCACGTTCTTTTTCAGTTTACATAGGCAATGTTCACTCAAACCCTAAAACCATTCATGCAGGTGTACCTCAAGGGTCAATTTTGGGTCCGTTCTTGTTTATCCTGTATCTAAACGACATACCCAAACAACCACATACACATCTCGCTGTTTATGCTGATGATACAGCAACTTATACAACGGACAAAGACTTTGACATTATAATCTCGCGTTTACAACTTTCTGTCGAATTATTAAGTCACTTTTTTGCTACTTGGAAACTTAAGGTTAATGCTACCAAAACAGAAGCAATTATGTTCACTACAAAACGCTCATTGCCCACAAGAAACGTAAAAATTGACAATCACGAAATTGTGTGGTCTAAATCAGTTAAATACTTGGGTGTCACTTTGGACAATAAATTAAATTGGAGTAATAACACTAAGCTGACTATACAGAAAGGTATCAAGGCGCTCAATTCACTAACGCCTGTACTGAACCGAAAATCGGTTCTTAGTCCTTCGACTAAACTACGTATCTACACTACACTTGTCCGTCCCTGTTTAACTTATGCGGCCCCAGTTTGGTGCAACCTGACCGATACCAATTACACAAAACTTCAAACCATCCAAAACAAAGCCATAAAAACATCATATAATACCCCGTTCCGTACTAATCTCAAAAATCTTCATAAATATATTAATTATCCCACTATAAAAGAATTCATATTAAAAATCTCACGAAAATTCTATAAAATTAAAAATCCTAACCATCAAAACCCTTTAATTGCAAATATAGGCAAAACGCGTCTACGATCACTTTCTTACGCGAGGACTTATAATCGATATCGACTCCCGCATCACTATTTCCTACGTGAATCATAGCGATAGCTCGCTTACTAGCCGACACCGCTAGGCTGGTTGTGTGCCATACTATGTGTAAATACCCGCATAACAATTATTATTTCCTAGTAACTTGTAATAAGTGTGTTTCTTTTTTTGTAATATAACAGTTTTGTTTACCTTATAGAATCTAACCAGTGTAATAAATGTAAGTCATCACTAAGACATACATTACTACTATTTTATGTCCTTTTTATAATCTTATGTCTTTAACATTATTTTATAAAGATTTCTAAATGTTTTTAAAGGTGATTTTAGCCTGCATTACAATAGTGAATAAGTTGTGTTTACAAATAGAATAAGATCATTTGCTTAAACCATTGTATACATTTTATGACATAATAAAGAACTTGAAAAATCAAATCAATCAATCAATCAATGTACCAAATAAAGGACTATGAGTTACTACAATGCTTAAACACAACGTATAAAGGGTTCCATACTTATAAATATTTAGACGATCACAATAAAGCCAAACTTTTAATAGTATCTTCCTAAACTTGGAAGATATAACAGTAACGGATACTCTCAGTGCCTTCAGCACTTTAATCAGTTGCTGCATTCAGGTCAATCGTCTCATCAGTGAGGGGAATACTTTCGGACACTGTAAAGGGGGGAGCGTTACAGGGTGTCGAGGTGGCTCTGCATAAAACTGTTCCCTGTGAAGCCCTGTTCTTCCATGGGCCTCGGAGCAAGCCACCTGAGGGATCCGGTCTCATAGTAGGAGGCACTCCCATCGGCATCAAGCCCCAAATGAAATCCATGGGGCTCGTGCTCGACGGCCGATGGGACTTCGGAGAACCTCTCCGAAGTCTGGCCCCCAAATTGAAGAGCACAGCAAACGCTCTGGCGCGGCTGTTGCCCAACATGAGGGGGCCCGATGACTCCTGCAGGAGACTCTACGGGGGGATCGTGCGGTCCATGGCCCTATATGAGTGCCCAATCTGGGCGGAGGCCCTGAAGGTCAGACATGAGCAGATGCTGCGCGTTCCGCAGCGGGTAATGGCCAATAGGATCATCAGAGGTTACAGCACGATCTCCTTCGAGGCGGCGAGTCTCCTTGCCGGAACTCCACCATGTGATCTCGAGGCGAGAGCCCTTTCGCAACTATATCGGTGGCGAAAGGAGGCGCGGGAGCATGGACGGAACCCCGAGCCTCGAGAAATCGAGGCCATGCAGTCCCAGTTCCGCCGGGTCATCATGGTGGAGTGGAAAGAACGACTTGGGTGACCAAGCGCAGGGCATGCCGTAGTAGCGGCGGTAAGACCCTTCATGGAAGACTGGCGAGGCGACACGGGAGCCTCTCGTACTGGCTGACGCAGGTGATCTCTGGGAAGGGGTGTTTCGGGGACCACCTGTGTCGGATCAGGAAGGCGCCAACGTCTGAGTGCCATCACTGTGATGCAGGCGAAGACTCAGGGCTGCACACGCTGGCGGAGTGCTCGGCGTGGGAGGTACCGAGGCGGACCCTCTTAGCTGCCCTCGGAGTGGGAGTCCTCTCGCTCGACATCCTGCTCACAGCGATGGCGCGGAGTGCGAGTGCGTGGGCTGCCGCTGCCTCCTTCTGCGACTAAGTAATGCTCGAGAAGGAGGCGGCCGAGCGGGTGCGGGAGAGACTCAGGTCTCTCCCGATCCGCAGAGCCCGCGAGGTGCGGAGGCGACTCAGACGTCGGAGGTCGCTCAACGACCTCCGTCCTCCATGAGCGCAGGCCTGGGGGTGACAGGTGAAGCCGCCTGTCACCCCAGCAGAAGCAGGCCGGGACGGTGGGGCGACTGGCGTCCCTGACCCAAACCGGGGCAAGACGGGGACACCGTGGTTCCCAAACCCGAGGGGGCCATCTCGAAACCAGAGATGGCCCAAGGTCAGTCGGGGTGCGAGGGATATGCTCTATGGGCAACCTTACACCCCGGCGTCTGTAGACTAGAGACAGCGTGTGGTTTTTCGGTTCAAGTCCGACATAACCACCCCAGCTGGCTAGCGGGGGGGTATCCGAGGGGATTTCCTTTGACCTTTGACGGGTCGTTGTTCTGTACAGAATTATGGATATACTGGCGTTGTGCATTCCTACATACCTTGACAGCTGCAGCTGTTTTTGAAATAAATAATTTAACCTCGTCTATCAGCCATGGTCATGGTGGATGTCTGATTTTAATTGCTTGAATAGGAGCGTACTTGTCATACAGCCGGATAAGGTTCGAAGTAAAAAAAGGTAACTAGCGAAGTACAATAAACGTTATGTTTTTGTGTATGTTTTTGCGGCATCCATCTTGACAATCTGCGTGGTGATACGCAGATTGTCAAGATGGATGCCGCAAAAACTGCATGCAGATTTTAGGTTTGGCTACGGATTTTGAAAGAGAGGAAGAGATCATGAAAAGAGAACGCATCCGCTGGGTATTGCCCAAGCTTAGCGACTCGTTCATGACTCGTGCATGATTATGGAATAGGTGTAAGAAGGTATGAGATTTATTAAGTCTTTTGAAGGACTAATAGTGTTTCGAAGGAACTATTACTGCTAGATTACGAAGGAACCAGGACTAGGCTAGTTGTAGTAATAGAGTGATGGTAGCAAAATGGGGGGGGGGGAGGGGACGTGACAATGTGTAAGTTTTGTGTAAGTGTTAATTCCGATATATAGGATATAATGTGTTAATTTGCATTTGCGCATCTTTCGCAACATGAATATTTTGCGACTATAAGTAGCTTAACCCTTATGAATGATAAGTAAATGCAAATCAGCACATTGTATTATTACATTGTGTTAGAATAGTTAGAATTCAGACAGTCAATAAGGTCAGGGCCTGTACACAAAGTCACATTCTACTAGTGGAATCGCAACGAAGCGAACCTTCAAAAGACCGAAATGTATGGGAGAGACAACATTTGTCGCTATGTCACGTGTAACAAATAATGTCACTCTTATACATATTGAACATTTGAAGGTTCGCTTCGAAGCGATTTCAGTAGTAGAATATGACTTTGTCTACAGGTCCAGGGGATTTACCTCCTGACGCCTCAAAATTCACAAAATTTTTCTTCCGCGTTAAAACAACGATATTGTGTTTCATTTATAGAGCTCCCGAAGTAATATATAATGTATATAAAAATAGCGTACCCTGCCACTTTAACCGACTTCGAAGGAGGTTCACTGATTGTCTGGTATGGTTGTATGTATGTTTGTTCACGATTTTCTCGCGTTTGGGTGAACCGATTTTGATGCTGATTTGCAGAAAAGTATTTGTTATATTCCGGAGAAGGTTTTAATATACTTAACCGACTTAAAAAAGGAGGTATATTTGTCCGTGATTGGGTATCACAAATTTGGTAGAACCGATATTGATGCGCAATAAAGTATTTGTTACATTTCGGAGAAGTTATACTTAACCGACTTCAAAAAAGGAGGTATGTTTATCTGTGATTCGATATCTAGCGTTTGGTTGAACCGATTTCAATGTTGTTTTAATCAAAAATGTACTTGTTACAAATTCTGGAGGTTTTAGTATACTTAACTGACTTAAAAAAGGAGGTATGTATGTCTGTCATCAGGTATCGCGCGTTAAGTTGAACCAATTCATCAATAAATAAAAGTTTTAAAAAAACTAAAAAACACGATTTTTATAGAAAACCGAACTTAAAAAATAGAAAATAAGTTTTAATAAATTTAAATTAAGAATAATGTTAAAAATTTCAAGAAATATATATATTTTTTAAATTTATTTTACAATTAAATAACAATACAAGTTTTATGGCATAGCAGCATTCCTTTAAATCACGAAGGTTTGTATCGTATGCTGTAGGTACTTAAATCTAGATTGACACGATTTCATTATTTATATAAAATGATCTTAACTTATATTAATATTAGTAGGCGTAATATTATCTCACACAGTTGAGGGTAATCTATTTATGTATCTGGGAACCAGGTAGTCAGTTGTTCGCTCACCGTATATGTTGTTTGTGGCGGCCCGGCTAGTTTTGCACAGCAGATTCCGAGAAGCGGCCCGTGTACATACAGCGTGTTCCTGTTGTTTTTAGGGATTTTCTTTAGAAAAGCCCTATTGCTATCGAGTTGTCGTCGACGTCGTCGTTGCCAATTTTCTGTCACGGTTTTGGGTATGAAGGAGATGAGTTATCGAGTTGATGTTTTCGGCAATAGATTCGTGCTGGGGTGAACCTTTGCAAGATAAAGAAAAAATCGCAAAAATCGCAAAAAAAATAATAATCGCAAAATCGAAAATCCCTTGTATTCGGCTGAGCTCGTCTCAGGAAATCAACTTGTTTAAATCTGCTTTTAAAGAAGTTTTCCTTGCTCAATGTATATTTAAATTGTGTTTGAATTGGAAGAATTTTACAATGTTTAAAGAGCCCAATGTCGTCATAATAAAATTGTTTTTTCACTTCATGGGAAACAATGTTTCTTAGTATTCTTCTTTGTAAATTAAATATTTTGCTTATGTAGGTATTATAAGCGCGACCATAGCTGCTTAATCCATACTGTATGTAGGATTCAGCCAGCGAGTTGTACAACATCATTTTGATTTTAAACGGAATTTTGTCTTTGAGCAGAGTGATATTGGCAAGGAATTGTCTGAGTTTATCACAAACGTGTTCTATATGGTTACCCCAATTCAACTTGTTGTCGATGACTAACCCAAGGTAAGTATGTGTGGTGACAGTTTCAATGTACACTGGTCTTTGTATAATGTATGTAGGCAGCCATGGTTGTGCGCAACTATTTCTTTAAACGAAGATTTCTCGAGATATGGTGATTTTATATAAAGTAGTTTCGTTTTATCAGCGTTTATCACCAAACCCGCATCATGACATCACTCTAAAAGCGTATTGAAATCAGACTGTAGACGCTCTGAAGCGGTTTGTGCGTTTTGATCTGCAGCAACAAGACAAGCGTCGTCCGCAAATTGGTAACACGAGCACAATTTGACACAGTTTGTAAGATCGTTAATGTATGACAAGAAGTGAAGAGGCCCTAGTATTGATCCTTGCGCAGTGCCCTCTGTTACTGTTATATAATCGCTATATGTATTATCCACTTTTACAGTGCATTTGCGGTTTTGGAGATAATTGTCACACCAGGCAAGTAGTGGGCCCCTTATCCCACATTTTTCTAGTTTACTGATTAACAGTTTGTGGTCTAATGTGTCAAATGCACGAGAAAAGTCTATGAATAGAAGCAGCACATGCTTTCTATAATTTAAAAACGTGTTCACTTCATCTGTGAACTTTGATAAATAATAGTGTAAATAAAATAAAAATATTTTATTTTAAAAAAAGCGGGGGGTGCGTGGGTCAATAGATATAAATATTTTATTGACGGACATGAGTAGAGTGATTATCATTTTGATAATATCTTAAAAAGCACCCCATGCTTTTTTAAAAATAAAATCCTTTTTTTTTATTTACACTATTATCTTCTTCTTCTTCTTCTTATATATAAAAATGAATTGCTGTTCGTTAGTCTCGCTAAAACTCGAGAACGGCTGGACCGATTTGGCTAATTTTGGTCTTGAATTATTTGTGGAGGTCCAGAGAAGGTTTAAAAGGTTTGTCATCGATTGAGGCAGTACGAAGTCTGCCGGGTCAGCTAGTTAATTTATATTTTTTGAAATTTTTAATACTATTCTTAATTTAAATTTATTAAAACTTATTTTCAATTTTTTTAGTTCGATTTTCTATAAAAAGCGTGTTTTTTAGTTTTTTTTAAACTATACTACTATTTATTTTCTACCTTTTAGTTTGGTTTATTTATAATAGCTTGTTTTTTAAAGTGTTCGAAAATTTGTTAATATTAGATAAATCGGCTAAAGAGAATGGTTGGAAATTAAAATTTCTGCCTAATCGACTTCAGATGAAAATTATATAAATTAACAAAAATCTTATTTTGTAAATTGATAAATGGAATAAATTTGTCAAATTAGTGTATTGTCATCGGTCCTCGATCAATCTACAAAGTTTGAACGAAATCCGGCCGTTTAAAGTGCCGTTTAAACATACAAACAAACATACAGGTGAAGCTAATAAAAGCGTATAAAAACGTATTTGTTACATTCTGGAAAAGGTTTTGGTATAGTTAACCGACTTAAAAAAGGAGGTATGTCCGCGCATTTTTAACAATATATCGTCATATGTCTTTTAGTTTTCAGTGTTCAATAAATCAGTTACGTTCACTAAAAAAGATCAATAAATATGCCTTTTATAAAAACATAGAATCGACTTCAAAAACCAAGAAGGGACTGAAACGTGGAACAGGTAAGTCTTATGAGCGATTTTTGTCTTTTGAATTAAATATGCAATTCAGTTATTTTCCACTTTTCAGTCCCTTATTGGTTTATGAAGTCGTTGAACGTGCTAGAATTTAACGTGCTAAAATTTAACGTGCTAGGTTAGCGGTAAAAATAACGGCCTTTTTAACATTATGGGTTAAAATCAAAAAACGTATCATTTTACCGTTAAATTGTGAATTTCGATACCAATATCGGTAGATATTGGTATCGAAATAGTCTGTAGTATAGTCCATAAGCTGGACATTGGGCCTCTTCCAACCATAGCACCAGATCCTCCGCTCCCTTGCTGCACGCGCAGTGTATCGTAAGTAAATGAAGTGATTATATTCGTTCTTAACAAACACATATATATCTATACATCCTAGCACATCTCTAGTGGAAACACAGCCTTAACCTGGGATCCATAGTTTCCAAAAGTATTCTTAAAATAATCTTAGTCATCATCAAGCGCCGGATATGTGTGTCTTACTTGGTACAAGCCTCGCCAGTTACATTGCGTGATTTTAATTTATCGTATTGTGAAATTGAGATGTACTTCATACCTACTCAACATAGACTATAAAACCAATATTAATATGTGATTATAATTATGTAGGATATTTTCTACATAGGAGTAAACCAGCGTCAGGTACTGGTGCCTGGGGTGCGACTGGTTGGATCACCTCCAAGTTTGGTGCACCCTGGGCAACGTGGGCGATGACGCATCATTAATTGCTCCTCTGGAGTAGCTGGCGTCAACGTCAACGGCCAAGAGTCCAACCTACCGGCCCTTTTCAGAGCCAGTCGACCTCATTACACGAGGGGGTCTGCAAGGCCCGCGATGGTGGTCGCTCCAGGTATCCCTCTGCTGTTATCAGAGGGGAACACTGCGAGCGACGTGGTGATCCTAGTGGATCAGGGGACGGGTCGGCCCACTGCTCGCGCAGGGGCTGACAGGCATTCGTGCCACCGTCGGAGTTGAGGGGAGTGGCTGCCCTCTCGCGTGTAAATCTCCGAGTCATCGTCAAAGACCCGAATGGTAGCCACATTCGGGAAGTCGTGATCTCGGAGGACGCGGGGCTTGCCTTCATTGGCCGGCCCGCGACAAGGAAAAGTCTTTAAACCCCGACAGCGAAATCGCAAAAACCTGTGGACAGCTGGGGACCTCTACAGTATGTACCCCGCTTCCCGGAATGAGCGTCATCCGGGAAGTGTATTTATATCGACTCATACTCGTGGGACTCAAATGGAGAAACTTAATACAAAAAAAACCAAAAACCCCACCCTAGCGAAACAGACTGCGCGGAGGACGCGCAGCAATCATGCGTGGAGGTGACGCCAAACACCTCGGCGGTGTCGGCGGTGTTGGAGAAATTCGACACCGCCAACGAGAGAGAGAAGTAGGGCGAGCAGCCCGTCGGGTCTCGGTCTGAAGCAGAACCGTAAGCGGAGACGGCGCAGAAAGGCCCGGCTGGGGGAGGGCGTGTCGGATGAGGACTATACCCTCACCGGGACGACCTCCTCCAGCAGTGATGAGGCGTCAAAGCCGGCGTCCAAAGTGGCTGCTGGCTGCCGAGGGGCGCGAGGTGGAGCGAGGGCTGGGCAATCCACCCGAGCCCCCTCGGCTCTTGGGAGGGCCGCGGAAACGTCACCGCCGAGGCCTTCCACCTCGGCGGTGTCGGAGCCGTGCGGGAGGACGCGGTGGCTCTTGGAGATACTCCAGAGAGTGACCGCGTCGTTCTAGGGGTCTCCGAACCCCGAACAGGAGGCGATGTTACGCACGGTGCTCGACATCGCCTCCAAGAATGAGGCCCTAACGGTGCAGCTGGCCGAGTCCAGTCGGGAGACGGCTCGGCTAGCTGCAGTCGTCGAGGAGCTGAAGAGGGCGATGGCGAGCTCGGCCCAACCGGTGCAGCGAGCGCAACCAACGGAGCCGTCGCGCGTAACTCGCTCCCGAACCGTAGCCGGCACAGTCGGCTCGGCCAGCGCAGCCAAGGGTACCACCGGCAGAACCATGGTTCGCATATGTGAAGATGATGATGAGTCAGATGGAGGCCCTTATGGACTCCATCCGCCGTCCGCCTCTGGCGCACCGGTGGCCGGCTACGCGGCTGCAGCCCGGAAGGGTCCCACCCGCCCGACCACGGGTGCCGGAGCCGGCTCCTCGGCCCCCTCCCACTGAGGGTAAGGGGAAGGGCAAAGGCAAGGGGAAGGGCAATGGAAAGATGTTCCCAGTCCTGGCCCCAGCCCCAGCCGCGGCTCCGACTACCTCCACCTCACTGGAAGGGGGCTGGGAGGTGGCTGGAGCCAGCAAAAGTAGGTGGCAGGCCGCCAAGAAGGCAGCTAAGAAGGCCAGGAGGGCCGCGGCCGCCGCGTAGGCAGCGCCGGGGAAGCTGCGTGCCCCTCGAACTACGGCCGTCGGATTCTCGAAGTCCCCGGCGCCGCCAGTGGCCCCAAGGCTGACGCCCTAGCGGCTCGGCTAGGGCGTCAGCATTCAGGCTATCTTATGGTCGATCTTAGTTATTAAAAAATCTATTATTAAATGAAATTTTGTGCACACGAAAATTACGTACCAAGTTAAAAAAGTGTTAAATGCGAAGAATAGCAAAATTAGCCCCGTTTTCAGTGTTCATAAATAATTTTTCATAATTAACTTTAAATTATTTCGTTTAAATTATATTTTTAGTTACAATAACAGGTTAATAGCTAAAGAGATTTTACCGTGTGACCACCAAAATCGACCTAATAAGAAGAAATAATAAAAAAATATGCTTCGCCTACAGGCAGGCAAATTTGGGGTAAACATGTTTCAGAAAAGCATGAAAATTGCAAGAAACTAGTTTAAATATGACCATTATATTTGGTTCTACATCATCTGTCCAGCAGTGGACTAAAAGAGGTTGATGATGATGATTCATCATCAACCTCTTTTAGTCCACAGCTGGACATAGGTTTCGTACAACGTAGTGTAGGACGCCCACCGGCCAGGTGGGATGACGATCTGCGAAAGACTGCGGGCAGATGCTGGATGAGGCAAACTGAAGACAGGGCGCTAGGGGTTCTACATAATGTATGCGAATCATTTTTCCTAAAAATTAATTTATTTGGTGAACAAATATCGCACGGACCGACGTCCACACATCGTATTTGCTGTTAGTGTCGTAAAACAAATTTAGAAAAACTGTGTCTAGTCCGTCTTCATTAATTTTACATTATAATTATGTTTTAATAACTTAATTTGAAAACATAATAAATAAAATAGTAATCGTTATTAGTTTTTTCTTGGATCACAATTTTTTTTTCAAAAAGTATCGGGACCCCAATTACCTAAGACTTTTTGCCGACCCCTGTCCTAGGTCTTTCAAGTTTCAAGTTTATTGACTGACTAAAATATTTTCCCCTAACAGTTCAAACAAGTTATTTTAAATTGTGAGGAAGTTAAGGCTCTTATTTTGAGTGGCAATTTGTTATAAATTCGTGTTACAATATATATTCCTTGAATAAAGTTGTATTCTCTGTTGTGGAACTAATAGGTTATTTGAAATCCTACTATTGTATTTTTGTAATACTATGTCATGTAAACTAAACAAAGAAGGATATCTTCCAACAAACATACACACTTCAAATATATGAAGACATGGCAGTGTTTTCAGTTTTTGGAATAAAGGGTTGCGATTATGTTTTTTATTCTGAGGTGCGGAACTCCGAAATTATTCATGTCCATTTAACTAAACGTATATATAGAAGTACATAACCATTTAAGTTACGAGCAATGCAATAGACTTTCAGCTCATTTAGTAGTGACATTTGTAAGGTAAGGTCATGATTAAATTATACATTTAATAATACTAATGATCAAATAATATATATTATCACAGCGTTTGTTATTCCAAACGACCATAAAGCGCGCATTAATTCTTGTTTGTTGTATTTTTCTGGATTCTTTAAATTCATTATGAATTCTATAGTGTTTCCGTTAAGAATGGGGATTACTTTAGAAACTTTTTTTATATAATTTACACGTCAATATAACTTTAAGTCTAAGACTTTAGTTTGAAACTTTACGTATCTGGGGAGGCCTGATAGGTCAAGTTTCAGGAATAGGGGTCACCATTACAGACATCAATTATGTTGCAATGGTGTCTCTCAGCTTGACGGCCTCATCAGATGCTTTCTCACGGCCGCTTAAAGGACCCGGGACTGTAGGAAGAAGGAAACTCGTGTGCTGGTGAAGAATTCCAAATCCTGATGGTGCGGCAAAGAAAAGAGGTGCCGAACTGAAAATTCAGATTTTTTAAATCCCTTAAACTAAATAAAAGCATCCTTAGTAGTTAGTTAACTATTAGTTAAAAATTTAATTCCATAATCAAAATTATAAAAATTATAATTAATAATCTTTTATTAAAATCCTGAAATGACAGATGTAATGTTAGAAATAAATAAATAAAAAAATGAGGATAGAACAGTAAATAATTCTTGTCAAAATAATTTTGTTTTGCTTATTAGTCAAATTATTTTAAGGCAGTTAATTAAAAGGTAAATATAATGCGGCAAGCTGAAGACAGGGCGCTATGGCGCTCATTAGGGGAGACCTATGTCCAGCAGTGGACTAGCATAGGTTGATGATGAAGTTTAATGTTACTTATTGCAGTTGCTTCGATGTTTATTACCATAATTTAAGAAGTTACACATTTTAAACATCGCTGTCACAATGCAACTCGGTCACATATAAAAATAAATATAAAAAATTAATAAATACAAAAATGATCATAGACCCTTTTTACATTTTCGTGTTTGTGCGGATTAATTATGAGTATAACAGCCATTTTGTCAGATGCGATCTGATACTTGGCTAACGCACGTCACTTTCATACTAAAGTGCTATATTGTGAAAAATTCCCAGTGTTAGTGAGTAAATTTATAAACAAAATGACCATATTGTAAAATATGTTAGTACACATTTACGTGAGTATAACATAATTATATTTTATTTTTTATAATCAAAAGTGCCATTATTCAAAACTGACCCACTTGCATAAAAGTTTTATGTAAATAAAATATATATATTTCAGAATCAAAGGTGCCGTCTATAAAAGATCCTTTTTAAAAAAATTAGCCTCGACGGGTATTAGTCCAATAGATTAACTAGATAAATCTTGATAAATCTTGGGGATACCTGTCACGACTGGAATGCGAGTATATTGCGATCACAAGAAAAAAACGACTGTATATCAACGAGCTGCACACGCCATCTTCGAGGATACGTCTTGCTAAAACTTCTTAACGCTTGCAAGCCTTAGTAGTATGCAAATTTTTGCATGGACTTAAATCGGAAAAGTCAAACATCCCAGCACGGGACTTGGGGTGCCAAGAGTAAGGGTCTGATTCAAGTCCCGTTCTCGATATTTGCTTTTGCCGTTTTGAATTCATTTCTAAGTATGTTTATCCGCAGTGCCTACATTTCTTTACAGAACATCTGTAATTCTAAGGCAATGGCTCCAACATCACAAAACCATGTGCCATGCGGCTCAATACCACCACAGGAAGATGGAAACAGAATCGTGATATCCGGCATGTCTGGTCTGTATCCACAGTCATGTAACGTCAAGGAATTGTCAGAAATATTATACAATAAGGTAATTTTATATATCATATTTTTTTGTTTTGCAAAGCATTTTCATACACATTCACCATTCGTACTCTTGCGACTATTTTAGTTTCCTATTTTATTAAATACTGAGATTAGATGTATAATATGTCTGAGGTCATCAATCATCATCATCATCAATTAGCCTTTTGCAGTCCACTGCTGGACATAGGCCTCTCCCATTTTACGCCATAGCATCCGATCCTCCTTGCGCATCCAGTCCAGTCCAGGACGTCCTACCTTCCGTTTACCGATTCGTGGTCTCCACTCTAGGACTCGTTTGCTCCATATGTCTGAGTTAATTCATTATAATATTTCTTCAATTAATTTTTTTCAATCAATAAGTACGCATACTTTTGCTATAGATTTAGATCGGAAAAAGAAAACATCTAGGACATCATGTTCTCTTTTTCCGATCTAAATCTATATTTTAAAATAATAAAATATTCTTGTTTCAATATATTATCTGGACTAGGACTGGACTAGGACTGGACTAGGACTGGACTAGGACTGGACTAGGACTGGACTAGGACTGGACTAGGACTGGACTAGGACTGGACTAGGACTGGACTAGGACTGGACTAGGACTGGACTAGGATTGGACTAGGACTGGACTAGGACTGGACTAGGACTGGACTAGGACTGGACTAGGACTTGGCCGTCCTAAAAAGTTCGAGGTGGAGGTCAGATGGCAGTCGCTTCACGGAAAATATCGAAATTCAGTCGCTTCGTAGTCAGACTGAAAAGTCGACCCCAACTGAGTTGGGCTCGGAGGGTGAATGATGATTATCTTGACTAGACTTAATCTCAGTACCTACCTAGTGAATAGACCGGTAGAAAATAAATTCATCAGATTATCCTTTTGCACTTTTTAAAGATAAATATATTATTATTTATAGGTCAATCCAATAACACATGAAGATCTTCGTTTTGAGTCTAATCACCCAGAAGTTGTGCAACAAACAGGAACCATTCCTGGGATCAGTCACTTTGACGCCCAGTTTTTTAAAGTGAACTTTCGCCTTGGTAATTATATGGATCCTATTGGGAGAAAGATATTAGAACAGGCTTACCAGGCGGTCTACGATGCCGGTAAGCTCTTTTTTTTAAGTGAAAACTTCTTAATTAGGCATTGGTTTGAGAAAAAATAATTAAATTTGCGATACTGTTACTGTATATAAATAAAAATGAATCGCCGAAATTTATGAACGCGTAGTACTTTCGAACGACTGCAACAAATTGGACAATGTTCTTTTTGTGTTATGGTCAGGAGAAGGTTAGTATGAAAAAAAAAGGAAAGTTCAGGGTATTATTGCAGCGGGGCGAAGCCCAGATACTTTTTTATAAGTTATCTTTTTAACGATCCACCCGTCGCATTGGGTCTTCAAAAGCCTAGCTGTTATACTTTATATTACATTATTTATATTGTTTCAATTACAAAGATACGTAAAAATCATAGTAACCGCTTCCCATCGGATAAATTTCCAACAGGAAAATATCCGCGGCGTGAATGAAATCGGTAGTGTGGAACATTACTATACATTTCTGATATTTTTTGCTAGATAAAAGAAGTCGTTACTTACCTATATGTGGGTCAGTGGTTTTTTCTTATCATAATAGCAGTTAATTAGGAAACATAAAATCAGGCTCCATATTTATCATTTCAGTTGCAGTCCTCGTAACATTTTTCAATGTATTATCCCTCGTACAATGAATATTACTTGGTATATTACAAGTTTATGGCTACGTTTATTTCAATTTTGTTCTAATTTTCTGTGGATCGGGATACTTTTAGCACACCTGATATGTACAGCTATAGTGAGTTCGAGTTTACTTATTTGACTAGCAGAAGTCTTTCGAGGACAGGATAACTGAGATGCTTACAATCTGGAAGTCTGACAAAGACACGCTGTTAAGTAAATTAAGGTCTGATATAGCAGAGGTTAAAATGTGTGGCGAGCCTATTGCCACTAACCGGGCACTTATAAACCTGCGATAAATATACACATAACTTCGAAAAGCATCGACAAGTCATAGGTGTGTGCCATGGTAATACCTGGGATCGAACCCGAGACCTCGTCTCAGCAGTCCTTTACCCATACCACTAGGCTACCGCGGTTTTGTGTATTATACACCCACGATTAACCAGTTATATTAAGGTCCCAATGTAATGTAATGTAAGCCTTATATCAATGTTGGATGTAAATACTGTGGCTGAAGAGCTGGACAAGATAGGTACACAATAGGCACTATTTTGCAAGCCAGAACATGCTGTCACTATTTTAGGCAAGCCGCGCAAGTCTACTAAAATATTACACTTAAACATACGGAGTATAAATAGACACATAGATGAATTACGCCTTCTCCTGTCACCTATACTGCCGGAAGTTATTATTCTGAAAGAGTGCTGGCTCAGTAAATCGCCTATACTTCCTATATTGGAAGGGTACATAAGCTATCAAACAGAAAAAAAAACTACAAACAAAATGCCGGTATAGTGA
Organism: Cybosia mesomella; assembly: GCA_946251805.1. Taxonomy (NCBI): domain Eukaryota; kingdom Metazoa; phylum Arthropoda; class Insecta; order Lepidoptera; family Erebidae; genus Cybosia; species Cybosia mesomella. The sequence goes on from OX276407.1 coordinate 25,265,106, forward strand.
TTTAAGTTAAAGCTAACCTTACGCACTGTGTCATCGAACCGGTGGTTGAAGAGACCAACTGCCTAATTTGCAAACTACGTTGACTATCCTTCAGTTTACACAGCCATATCAGAGACTGCCTTTAGCCGTGTGTTAAGTATAGCAGATGCCAACCAGGCAACAGAATTATTAGTGACCACGATAGGTAAAGTAATTGAACGCCATTCCAAAATAAAGCATTTCCCTTCGAAAAATCGACTTATAAAGCCCTGGATTATACCAGGTTTGCTGAGGTGTATCCGTAACAGAGACAATATGAGCCGTAAAGTAAAGAATTAACCTTATAACTACACACTTAAGGCTACATTTTTAAGGTATCGCAACTTCTGTAACAAATTACTGAAAAATCTAAAAATAGTATATGAAAAAAAAAAATTTTACAAAGCTAAAAACAAAGCTACGTGGAAGGTCATTAAAAAATTATTAACACAGACGTTGCAGTTAACCCACCTCTTGAACTCTTAAAAATGTCCCATGATAATAAGTCATCGGTGAACGTAGTGAAGTGCCAACATAGACAAAAAGCTCGCAGAGAAACACACAAAAAACAATATTCCTCCCGCGAGAGACATACATGACAACCCACCGCTACACTCTCTCACACTTCGCCCAACTGATATATGTGAAGTGTCAAATGTTATTTTGAGCCTCCGTAGAGACGCTGCGAGTGGTTGGGATGGCATTGGTGTTGATATTTTGCAGAAATGTAGCAACACATTCATTCTGCCTATTACACATGTCTGTAATGTAGTTATCAAAACAGCCAAATTCCCTAACATATTTAAAAAGGCTATTGTTCACCCCATCTTCAAGGGAGGATCCAGAGACGATGTCAACAATTACAGGCCCATATCAGTGCTGCCAGCACTATCTAAGAATAGAATAAAATAAATTATATATTAGAATAAGCTCTTGAAAAAATTTTAAACTCTCGCCTAGTAAGTTTTTTGGAGATGAATTACACCTTGGCATCTAACCAGTTTGGCTTTAGTAACAAAAAATCCACCGAGGACGCAGTGATTTCCTTAGTGGATCATATTGTGGATAACCTGGATATAAAACAAAAATGTATTGAAATTTTCTTGGACCTTACTAAGGCCTTTGACACCGTCTCTGTTAAAAAAGTATATCTTACCTTTTCATTAAATTCATATGGTCAACCACTGTCAGACACTTACCACCTCAAAGCTCACTCTTGCAATGAAGACCCTTCTAATATGCAATGTAACTGCCCAAATATATCTAGATCGAGTACAACTAAACATTTGGGTATCATCATCGATAATCAGATAACCTGGCAGCCACACTTGGCCAAACTTACCTTACGTGTTCGTAAATTAATAAACGTCTTTAAAAAATTAAGATTCTTGGCTGATTTCAATATTCTTAAAACCGTTTACTTTGCGTTGTGCCAATCCATCATAGGCTACTGCATAACAGTATGGGGAGGTGCAGCAAAATTCCATTTTCTGTGATTGGAACGGGCGCAAAGAGTTATTTTGAAGGCGATGAAATTTAAACCATGCAGACATCCAACCTACATGCTTTATTAGAAATGCCAGGTGCTAACCGTTCGACAGATCTTTGTGCTCCAAACGTTTCTAAGAAAGCATATGATGCTGAACCATGAGGAAACCATATTGAACAGACGTCGATCTCGTCAGGTGTGTCCGGTACAAGTCTATAGAGCTAAACTAAACATTTTCGGGTCAATAATTGCCGACTTTATAATTTAATAAATAAATCGTGCAATATTTACCCACTTTGCAAGCACATGGTTAAATAGTTGTAAGTAGATGGCTATAGACTAAGAACTACACAGAGACAGAGGACCTACCCACTATATCTGAGTTATTTTACTGATATGGTTGTGTTCTGAATTTTATTGATTTTTATTTTATTTACTTATTTTTTGTTTTGATCCTGTCCTTAATGAGCGAATTCTAATTTCGTTAAGATGTCACCACTTTGTGAGAGAACCTTGGTACCCATAACACAAGTTAAATCTTATCATGGGTACCAGTGTTGAACTTCTGTTTGTGTTTAAAATACGGATGTTGTTATTATTTAGTTAAGTTCATCATTTGTAAGCAAACTAAAAGTGAATAAATGATTTATTATAATATATTATTATATTACAATGTTGGCGTTATCATAACGCAATTTTATACCAATATCTACATATGATAGTGGCAGTAAAAATGTACTTGTCGTCCAAAGTTAATTTCGGTGGGCAAAAATTTATCGAACATATTTTTGCATAGACACTAACCGCCCCCTCCTGCACTTAAAACTTACGAAGCAGTGCCGTCTAAGTTTTCGTGCAGAAGGACGTGCTCTGCTTATTATATATTACCCTGCGTATTCGCGTCATAAACGTAAGTGTTTCATATCAGTGTCCTGGGACAAGTTTCTTTTCATTCCAGTGCATATAGGTATAACTGTTTTTAGAAAGTGCAGTCCATTTATATAAGTGTTTATTGATTGCGCTTTTATTTGTAATGCTTATTATATTCTGTTATAATTAGTTTTCACGTAATTTTACTTTTGTGCTTAATTTTAATTTCGGTGTTTTCATTTAGGATCCCCTTCGAACGCATAACTTTTTTCTCCTCATTTACTTTAGCGTAATAAGTTTGGCAAAATATTTAAAGGCATAACAATACTTTGGCATAACGAAATTATGGCATACTGTTTCTTTAAGCATAACTATCATTTCGACTAATATTCTTTAGTCTAATTTTAAAGCGCATAAACCTTTAAAGCATAATGTTAATTATTCGCATAACAGTTTATTATTATTATTATATAACAAAAATAGAATTAAAATGGAATAAATAATTATATATGGTATAAAAAAAGCGCCTACGTATTTCGTTAGAGCAAAACACAAGGATGACTTATTAATGACTGTTGATACCAGCATTAGGATTAAAACCCCGACTCAGAGTAGGCCAACTCGTGTAGATAAGGTTAGAAGGTAACCTTAACCTTAACCTTCGTGGCCTTTTTGAACCACACAGAAATAGGTCTCCATCGAGATTTTTTAACGTCCTAATCTTCTTTTTAATTTCTTTTTAAGGTCCTAACTAAACAGTTTTATGTTGATGGAAATTATGCTACAGTATCATTTTGCGTTCATAATATTATGCTTTAACAATGTTATGCTATAATAATGTTATGCTATAGTACATTATGCTTTTTAAATAGTGATGCTAGCAGAAGTTATGCTAAAAAAATGATGCCTTACAATTTATGAGGAATGCTAGTTACGCATTATGATCTTTAGGAGAAAAAATGAAAGTATGCCACACTACATTGTGACATTAAATTTTATGCGTTCCAATAGGGAATCTTTTCATTTCGGTTGATTCGGTAGACTGAACTGTAACCGAAATGATAAAAATATTATTGAAATGAGAAAAACATCATTTCCGTGTATACTATGATTTTGGTGTGTAATTGTTTGATTTTGATGATGTGTTTTATCATTTCATTGACAAATATTTCATCACGGTGAGAATTTAGGTTTTTGAATGCATTTTCTGGTGATTATTTTTCTAAAGACAAAGTTTGTTGTAGTATGCAATAGGTAACATAACATAACCTCACGTCTGTATCCCCGAAGGGGTAGGCAGAGGTGTATTACTGAAAATAGATAAATATTGGAAATTACAATTACTGTAAATTTTCTAATTTATCACTACGTCTTACACTCATCATCATCATCTAGCAACTACTACTGTAGCCCCAACCCGCTACATTGGTCCTTCGAGCTACACTGAACAAAGCGATTTGGCTTATCATCGTAGACTGCGGCCACGAATTTATTCGCGTCGCGGTTAACAGACATTTATCAAGTGCATCACCTTATCAGTGCCATCAAGTAACTTAGTGACTTGTAAATCCTGTGTGTGGTAGCGAATCGGTTTCCTGGCCTCCCACAAGCGGGTCTCACCAGTGGAATTGAGAAGGCGCATAATACTACATAGAGATTGCAAAACAGTGGTTTTGCAATCTCGTAGTGATCACTTAGTGAAGTGATCATCAGTTAAAAGCCCGTTGAAGCAACTGTCAACGATCTGTGACTTACCAACTACTTAGCACTACGTTAAGTAAACTTTAAATATCACCATGGATCGGCTTTTCCAACGTCAAAGTGAATTAATCAGTGAGATTGAGAGGATTGAAATTAATTTTGACAAGGACGGACCCTCCAGGAAGACTCCAGGTTACATAGACAAGCGATTGAGTGCTCTGGAAAATTTATGGGGTGAGTTTGAGCATAACCATTCTTCACTAGAAGGTTATGACGACAAATCTATTGAATATTTCACCAAGGATATACTCGTATACGTGAAATGGAAAGAAGTTTATAAAACTGGGTTCTGCCCTCCTATTGTACCTAACACTGGGCTACTATGGCTTTTATGAGGGCGACTGCCGACGAGTGGGTTCTGCCCTCCTATTGCACCTAACACTGGGCTACTATGGCTTTTATGGGGGTGACTGGGTTCTGCCCTCCTATTGCACCTAACACTGGGCTACTATGGCTTTTATGGGAGCGACTGGGTTCTGCCCTCCTATTGCACCTAACACTGGGCTACTATGGCTTTTCTGGGGGCGACTGGGTTCTGCCCTCCTATTGTACCTAACACTGGGCTACTATGGCTTTTATGGGGGCGATTGGGTTCTGGTACTGGACATCCTACTTGTCGGACTGCTAATATTAAGTGGTATTATTATCCACTTCTGGAGGCGGAGGAAGTCGCGTGTTATGAAGCAACAAGAAGAAGCTACACGAACGCCACAGAGCGGTGCGTTACAGCGTCACGAGTGTTGACCACGGTACGTCGCCTATAGTGACCCGAAAATTTGCGGTACCTACAATGTAATGAAATATTTAAGTTTAATTTATTTTAATTTTATTTCAAATTGCTATTTACAATTTATATTTTATTGTATTTAAAGTGTTCAATAATTTGTTAATTCAATTTTATAAGATTTATTGTCATTTATCGTTATCATTATTCTTTACATTAACGATTTCTGTTTTTGTGTAGGTATACTCTTTTTGAGTGGGCAAGATGTACGGACAAACGTACATTTTTTAGATATTTCTCATATACATATTTTTATTGATTGTAGTTAGTCGCCGACGGCATGATTTTGTATTTTATACACTGATTTGTGTTGACATAGTTATCTATGTCAACACAAATCAATGTAATAAACATACTCAAGCAGAGCGGTCGTTTCCTTATCACTACCTCAAACACCGTAATTTATCACTACGTCTTACACTCATCATCATCATCATCATCATCATCATCTAGCAACTACTACTGTAGCCCCAACCCGCTACACTCGATACCTTTCATTTGAGACCTCATTCATCGAAATCCGGCCAGCTGTTAGGCCCATAGGGGGAAACAAAGAAAACTGCATACATACATGCACAGTCGGGTAAAAACAGCTTTGTAAATAACGAAAAATACTATGTAATATTCTTGTTGTAGGAATCAATCCGGAGGAACTGTCGGGAAAGAAAGTAGGTGTTTATATAGGCTCATGTTCCTCTGAAACTGAGAAAGTTGCTTTTTACCAGAAAAATTCAAAATCCGGTTTGGGTTTACTTGGGTGAGTAATAATCAATGCTTATTTTCAGGTAATTATCCCATTATAATAACTCATAATATATGCAATAAGTCATAATATACATAATAAGTCATTTTGACAACCTCGTGGCGTGGCGTTAGAACTTTCGACTGCCACGTCGGAGGTTGCGGGTTCAATTCCCGCTCAGTGCAAATATTTGTATGCAAGAATATGTCTATTGGCATTGGTCTGAATGTTTTTTATGTATAATATGTATGTATTTACAAAAACAAAATGTATTTCAGTATGTTTATCCGAATTCTGGAACCCACAATACAAGCTAGTTAAGCTATGCTTACTTTGGGTCTAGATAGCGTTCTGTAGAATGTCCTAGAATATTTATATTAATTATATCTATACAGAATAGAATAAAGATATAAAAATAAACCGGATTAACTTAAAAGATTATTGTATTAATTATAATTCATAATGAAATTATTAATTGTTCAGATTTGAACAATTAATAATTTCATTAAAAATATAAAAAATATAACGTATGAATAACTTAATATAAGTAATTACTTAAATTAAGTTATTCATACGTTATATTTTATCATTATTATACATATTGGTCAGTTGTTACGTAATGTAGTTGTCAAATAAGTATTTCGAACTATCGTGTTCTTTGAGCAGTATCAGAGTCTGTGGAATGAGTTCCTCAACTCTTTTAACAGCCCCGTCATATTTTTGATCCTGTTCTCCTTGAATATGCCAGACAGACACCGCCATGGCAGACCGAACATAAGCCGTAGAGCGTTGGTATATTGTAATGTTTAAGGCACCCTCCGTGTGGTTGCTCCACAATTGGCTGGTGTAGACCGCCTAATACATTTATTCCGAAAGAATCATCATGATTTAGACGTGCACTTGATCAAAGATTACCGGCTATTTACTTAATTATGTTATCTTCTTGACCGTTTTGTATATATAGCCTATAAATGCCACATGGAGGGTATGTATCTTAAATAATGTGGATAGACAATTTTACTGAAAACAGACATACTTTATAGGTATTTAAACTATCATGGTCACTAACATAAGTATTAGAGTAAACGGGATATTTACCATGTGTTTTTAAGAGTGTCCGATGTTAAAAAGATGTCACAATATCTACGCACACCCAAGGATAGTTTTCCACTGGATAGGCCGGGAGTGTACAAGATTGACTGTAGCAGACTTATTTCATTTTAATTTTAAAAACAATTTAAACAAACTTCATAGACAATTTTGCTGGAAGGAGACTTCATTTTGATTTTAAAAACGATTGAAATTGTTTAGTTTAAGTTTGTTTAAATTATACTTTACCTCCATGTGGCATCGCCGTGGGACGCCCTGTTTATATATACGAGGGGGGGCGGGGGTCATGCGACCGCCTACCTTCAATTTTTCCTTTCAATCCAACTTAGTGGTAAAAGAAATGAAAAGACTTGCAGAACTTAACCTGTGTGCATCGTATGCAAATGAACTATATTTTCTTGTTATGTCTCTTAGGTATTACATACTGGCGGTATATAGGTATGGTAGGTAAAAACGAGGCAACAATTTAATCATTTGTTATTAGAATATTTATAAAACGTCTGTTGACAATGAAATTATTTATTTTTGTATTTCTTTGATTTACAAATTCAGGGCCAGTAAAGCAATGTTTGCTAACCGTATCTCGTACTGGCTGAACGCCAAGGGTCCTTCAATGGCCATTGATGAGGCATGCTGCAGTTCCACCGCTGCATTGGAACAGGCATATTGGGGTCTATATCGTGGGGAGTGTGAAGCTGCTATTGTTGGTGGTTCTTATTTATCTCTGCATCCTCAATCATCAGTGCATTATGGAAGGTACATCTATTTTAAATTCCTATGTTCTGATCTAACCGAACTATTTTTTGGTAAGCCTGATGTTTTATTTTACAGGGTTATAAAATTCTGCAGTGATGGTAAGACGAAATCATTTGATGAGGGTGCTGATGGTTGTGCTAAGTCGGAAGCTATAAATGTACTATTTTTACAAAAAGCAAAGGATGCTTTGAGGTAAATTATTACATATTTATACACATCTTATGCTATAAAACTTAAAAGCCCTAACTAACTGGCTTATAGACAACGCACAGCCTAGCTGGTCGTAGAGACTTGAAATTTGGAAAGTGTGTTTTTTTTAATGCGTGGAGGTGTACGATATGATTTTTTTAAATTCAACACTTAGGCATTAAAAAGGAGTAAAAAGTACTTATTTATAACTCAAGAACGGCTGAACCGATTCTAATGACTTTTGAGTTTTTGGATTTGTCTCCGCCTTGAACATAGCATAATTAAAAAATATATAAAAAAAACTAAGAAATTTGATATTTCAGCGATTTTTAACGCCACCTTTTTTGTTGTTGTCATGACAACAGGAACTAAAATTGAGTTTGGCTAAAGTTGCATAGATTATATTTTATTTTATTTTACAGTTTTAGGAAAACTTACAGTTAACAAATAACAATAAAAAAAGGATTGTGTGGTTTTATGAAACCACGGTAAAAGTGAAACTTTTTTTCACATTTTAGACATTTAACTAAAAAATTTTGGAATAATATGCCATTAAGGGTATAAAAATCGCTTTATCAATCTTAATAATCTTCATAATCTTAATAATACTTGGGAAATTGGAATGATAATGAAATAATAAAAGTAGATGTTTAGGCTAAATAGGTAAAAACACAGTGACACATATACCCATCCTTTGCGCTCTAATGAGCCCTCTAAATGTTTGTCCTTTGTCCACCTGCCGTCCTCACCTCGGGCGGGGGAGATGCCCCGCCTCCCCTCTGGTGTCGAAAAATGACCCAGTGCTAATTACGGCAAATTACTATGCGCACGCGTCTATACCTCGTTCCCGGAAGAAAACCAAAAACTGTGAAAGTGTGTAATCTTTCCAAAAGTACCTAGTCTCCAGAACTGTTCGCGAGTGCAAGTGCTTTTGATAATCTCCGACCTATCTACGGAGTATTTTATGTGCCTGGAACTAATAATACACACGACAAGGTGAGTCCTTTCTTTCCATCCTGTCTCAGTGTCACTGTGTGTAGATTTTGGGGAAATTAATTTTATTTATAACCACGAAGGCATTATTGAAGCCAGCGAGGAAACATTGGTCCTTCGAGCTGGATCTTCGTGGATTAGTTCAGATTTATTTTCTTTCAAATAGCACAGGTAGCCATTTTAAAACATGTCGAAACGATCAGAGCGTGAGATGGAAAAATTACAGAATAAATTGTCAGCTATATTTGAGCGAATACAAATTATTTACGACTCAATTTCCAAAATAGGCGATGATCCAGGAAAAATTGACGATTTCTTAGGAAACAGTTTCACTATAGACACGCTTAGGACAGATTTTATTTCCACCATGGAAGAGAGAAATACTCTGCAATCGAGCATAGCCGAAAGCCCAGTGCCCACTTATAATTCACTTATTTCATTCGAGCAGCTTTATACAAAAATTAAGTATAAGTCCCATCAGTTAACGTCGCAAATTCCTAAAAATACTAGTCGCGACGGAACTCAAATCAAATGCGAAACGCCTTCACCAATAAAGCTACTGCGATTAGAGTTATGTTCATTCGATGGAGAAAATGAGTCTTGGCCCATTTTCTACGAGACTTTTAAGTCAGCTGTTCATAATCATCCCAGCCTTACCGATGGCGAAAAAGTTCAATATTTAGTTGGTAGGTTAAAAGGTAAACCCTTGAACATTTGCAAAGGTATTTTACCTACGGCCGCAAATTACCCGGTCATATGGGATGCGTTAGTGAATAAATATAACGACAAACGAGAACTGGCCGCTACGTATTTGGAGAAGATAATGAACTTGCCTACTGTCAATAATGAAATACCTACTCAATTGGAGGATTTTATCGATAAGTTCTCATCGCTGCATTCCGCATTAAAACAGTTAGAATTAGATAATTTAGAAGATTTTGTGTTTGTGCATATTGCGAGCAAAAAGGTCGGACTTGACACAGTAAAATCATATGAACGTAAAATCAGTGAAACAAGTGATAATAAAACGAGTTGTTCCGAGTTCACTATTTTTGTGCGTAGTCAATCACACATTTTGCAACGCGCACACAATAATGCATCTTCCAATACTAAAGCGGGCAGTAAAAAAAATAATAATACGTCGTCGTCGGTGGGACGAGGAGCGCGTGCGACTAATAGCAATGTCAAAACATTTGTAAGCGTGCAGGAAAATACATGTTTGTGTTGTAGGAAGAGTGGTCATTCTCAATTACCCCAGTGCACAAAGTTCCTGTCAATGACCACGAATAATCGATTTAAACTCGTTAATTCAATTAAATTTTTAAGCATTTTGTATGCTTACTTTTTTCTAAAGATTTAGATCGGAAAAAGAGAACATCTAGGACGGGACTTGAACCCGCGACCAGTCCCTTACAGGGGGAATGCTCTGACCAACTGAGCCACCTAGACACGTCCCAGATATTCGAAATTCTCCGATACTTTAATACGTCTTAAGGCGACGTTGGAGCCATCTACCGTAATTCTTACGAACTACGGAAACAATGAATAACTTTACAGTCATTTTTAAACATTGTTTTTTGATGACTCCGCCTAATTAATTCAATTAAATTTTTAAGCATTTTGTATGCTTACTTTTTTCTAAAGATTTAGATCGGAAAAAGAGAACATCTAGGACGGGACTTGAACCCGCGACCAGTCCCATACAGGGGGAATGCTCTGACCAACTGAGCCACCTAGACACGTCCCAGATATTCGAAATTCTCCGATACTTTAATACGTCTTAAGGCGACGTTGGAGCCATCTACCGTAATTCTTGCGAACTACGGAAACAATGAATAACTTTACAGTCATTTTTAAACATTGTTTTTTTTTTTTTTTTTTGTTTCGTTAAACTCGTTAAATCAAATAAATTGTGCGTTAATTGCCTAAATAACACACACGCGGTTGCGGATTGTACAGACTCAAAACGTTGTACTGAATGTAAACGCAGTCACCACAGTATGCTGCATTTTCCTAATAGTCAGAAAAATGCCGCCGCATCGACCTCGGCCGTAGTAACGGAGATCACGCCCCGTGCGCCTGAATCCGCCCCTGGCACGATTGCGTCGGCCAGCGCTGTATCGCTGTGCGCTGTTGGCGAGTGTGCCGCGAGCGAGATAGGTGCAGGTTCGATTCCCGAGTTTTCCGTCCTGCTTGGCACAGCTCAATGCAATGCGATAGATGCCGACGGAAATGTAGTCGTGCTACGAGCGTTGGTAGATAGTGCGTCTCAAAAGGATTTAATTACAACGGAATGCTGTAAACGTTTAAAGTTGAAATTGTATGAGCCACAAAGTAAATTCGTGTCAGGTGTAGGTGACGTCACAAATCCTATTGAAGGGGTTACATGCTTAAACATACAGTCTCGCTTCGATGAATCGGTTTAGGTTCAATATTTAACCGTTGGTCGTGAATCGTATCACGAGTGAATTACCTACCGCGAAGATAGATACCTCTCGCTTGGACTATTTGAATAATATTCCTTTGGCGGACAGTAATTATTACTCTCCTGCAGATATTGACCTCATACTGGGGACGGACATGTTTGCGAGAATTCTACGTCCGAATTCAATATCTCGCGCACCCGGTGAACCCGTTGCGATTGAAACCTCATTAGGTTACATAATAATCGGTAAGGCCCCGGTCATTAACCCCACTTGCAATATAGTTCGTTCGTATTGCAGTATTCTGGATGAACCTCTCGAAAATTGCATGAATCGATTTTTCGAGTTGGAAGAGGTACCCAATGTACTCAATTGCCAAACTAAAGACGAACAAGCTTGCGAAAAATATTACTGCGATACCACTCGTCGAGAATCGAACGGGCGGTATGTCGTGTCGCTCCCTTTTCAACTCGATCCTTCTGAGTTGGGTGACTCCATGCCTACAGCCGAGCGTAGGTATTTATCGTCGGAGGGCAGATTGTTATTTAATCCCGCTATTAAAGAGGAATATGACAATGTTTTCAAAGATTACCTACAGCGAAATTACATGCATTCGGTAGGTACGTTGGAGGAGGTAGGTACGACTAATGATCAGTACGTAATACCACACCACGCGGTGGTTCGTCAAGACAAAAGTACGACAAAATTTCGCGTAGTATTGAATGCGAGTAGTAAAACTTCTTCCGGTAAATCCCTAAATGATTTATTGCATACCGGCCCGAATCTACAAAATGATTTGTTTAAAATAATATTGAAGTTTCGATTGTTGCCTGTAGCTATAAGTGCAGATATTCGACACATGTACTTGAGAGTACTCATGGACGGTAAAAGTACTAAGTACCTACGACTGTTGTATAGGTTCGATATTAATGACCCGATCACGGTTTTCGAAATGTCCCGAGTAGCTTTCGGTCTGTGTTGCAGTACCAACTTAGCTATACGTACTGTTCGTCAATTTGCCTCCGATGAGCGTGATCGCTTTCCGAGTGCAGCGTCCGTAGCTGAGAAGGATCTTTTCATGGATGATTTAGCTACTAGCTGTCTGTCCACCCCTGAAGGCATCGACCTTTCGAATCAGCTGATCGAGCTTTTTGCGGCTGGAGGATTCGACTTAGTGAAGTTTTCGATCAATGTACCCGAGGTTATGGCAGGCATTCCAGCGTCTCATCGTGTGACTAAGGCGGTCGAGTTCAGTCCGGACAGCTACCTAAAAATACTTGGTCTGTTTTGGATACCGGCTGACGACATCTTTACGTTCAGCGTAAATATCGAGAATCGTGATTGTACGAAACGAAAGATCCTTTCAACCATTGCCCGATTGTGGGATTTGATGGGATTCGTTGCTCCCGTCACTCTTTTGTCGAAGTTGATAATTAAAAGTTTGTGGGAAAATAACATAGATTGGGAGGACATTCCCCCTCCTAATATTGTGTCTCTGTGGCAAACGATTGAATCAGAACTGCCTCTGTTTCAAAATATCAAGTTGCCTCGTCACGTGGGTGTGAATGCGGATTGCATTGTTTCCGTGTTAGGTTTTGCCGACGCTTCCGAACGCGCCTATGGAGGTGTAGTGTACTTGCACGTTCAATATCCGAACGAAAATCGTTTTGTGGTGAATTTGGTTTGTGCTAAGTCCCGAGTAGTGCCTTCTAAGACCGTTATTACTCTCGCGCGTATGGAATTATGCGCGAATGTAATACTCGCGCGATTGATGTGTCTGGTTGTTGACGCCTATTCCGATCGTTGCAAAATATCCAATATTTTTGCTTTCACTGACAGTACAGTAGCGCTGGCGTGGATTCATTCCTGTCCCACTCGATGGCAGACTTTCGTCGCTAATAGGATAGCTAAAATTCATAATGAGTTAGATCCTCGACACTTCCATCATATTAGTGGAAAGGATAATCCAGCTGATTGCCTCTCCAGAGGACTCACTCCCTCTCAGTTGATCGAGCATCCTCTGTGGTTTAATGGACCGCCGTTCGTCAACTTGCCTGTCCGTGAATGGCCAGTGCGTCGATTTGATTCCGCAGCTGTGATAGACGAAATACCGGAAGTAAAGGTCGACGTTCTAGCAACTGTAGCTGCTGCTCCTCCGTCTCTCGTGCTCTATGACTTAGCTACTAGAGTGTCTTCTTGGTCTAGATTGCTCCGAATAGTAATCTATGTTCTTCGGTTCGTCAAGAAATTACCGAAAAAGTTCGAAGTGTCTCATCTAGATGTGGCAGAAGAGTACGTAGTGAGAGATTTGCAAAGAATTCACTTTGCCAGCGAAATGAATAATGCTGAAGCGGGTAATAAATTACCTCCCGCATTTATTAAACTCAATGCCTTTATAAAGGACGGTTTGCTTAGAGTAGGTGGTCGATTGGTTCACTCGAACTTGGATTACGATAGTTGTCATCCATTACTGCTCCCTCGTAAAGATCATATTGTCGACTTAATCATTGATCATTACCACCAGAAATACCTACATACCGGTCCTCAATTATTAATGTCTTTGCTGAGACAACGGTTCTGGATAGTATCCACGCGGAACATAGTGCGTAAACGCGTGCAGCTATGCAATATATGTTTCAAGGTCAATCCGCGAAACACGGCTCCCTTCATGGGTGACCTGCCGGCTTGTAGGGTTCAAGAAGCCAAGGCGTTCTGCCATACTGGCATGGACTACGCTGGACCTTTGCAGATAGTGCCTTATCGTCGCCGTGGAGTGCGCAGTATGAAAGCGTACCTATGTTTGTTCGTGTGTCTCGTTACTAAGGCCGTTCATCTCGAATTAGCAACGGATTTAAGTACTGACGCGTTTCTTAACGCACTGAAAAGATTTATATCGCGACGTGGTCCCGTAGCGGTTCTTTATTCGGACAACGGAACTAATTTTGTCGGAGCGAAATCGTATCTCGATGAAGTGTATTCAATAATCGAATCCGAGCAATATAAGGATAAATTCTCAAACGTTACGCGAGACAATCAAATTGAAATTAAATTTTTCCCGCCTTTAAGTCCACATTTCAACGGTGTGTCGGAGGCTAATGTAAAGAGCGTTAAAAATCATCTCAAAAGAATTATAGGAAATCATCTACTAACTTTCGAGGAGATGACGACGGTTATAACTCAAGTTGAGGCATTATTAAATTCCCGTCCTCTCTCGGTTTTGAGCAGTGATCCTGCCGAACCTCTTGCATTGACTCCCGCGCATTTTTTGGTTATGACGCCCTTGAAATCTCTTCCCTCAGAAGATTTAACCAATGTCCGTGGCACTCTTCTTCAACGCAAACGTGTAATTGATCACTTAGTGCAATCATTATGGAAAAGGTGGAAGGTAGAATACCTAAATACATTACAAGTCCGTAGTAAATGGCTGACTCAAACGGAACCCATTCTGGAAGGGACTGTTGTCTTGTTAAAATCCGACAACAGCGCTTGTCTAGACTGGCCTTTAGGAGTCGTAGTACGTACCTATCCCGGAAAGGATAACATTGTTCGTACGGTAGACGTACGCACTAAGTCTGGTGTCTACAAGCGTCCGTTGGTGAAGGTGTTTCCATTGCCTAGCCAATAAGTCAAATTAAATGTTTAACTTAATAACTTAATAAAATAAAACATACAGTCCACAATAATTTCGAATGTTAAGATTATAGAATAGTAGGTATATGTAGGTAAACTAATTCCGTTAATGCCTTTTGAATATAATTTTTAAAATATAATCGAATTAAGTAACTAACTACTTGATTTAGCTAACTAATTAGTTGAATTATAGGTAAATTATTAATTAATTGCACTTTTGGTAGCTATAGTGTTTGGAAGGATTCTATCCTGTCAAACCCGAGGGGATGTTTAGGCTAAATAGGTAAAAACACAGTGACACATATACCCATCCTTTGCGCTCTAATGAGCCCTCTAAATGTTTGTCCTTTGTCCACCTGCCGTCCTCATGGGATGCCCCGCCTCCCCTCTGGTGTCGAAATATGACCCAGTGCTAATTACGGCAAATTACTATGCGCACGCGTCTATACCTCGTTCCCGGAAGAAAACCAAAAACTGTGAAAGTGTGTAATCTTTCCAAAAGTACCTAGTCTCCAGAACTGTTCGCGAGTGCAAGTGCTTTTGATAATCTCCGACCTATCTACGGAGTATTTTATGTGCCTGGAACTAATAATACACACGACAAGGTGAGTCCTTTCTTTCCATCCTGTCTCAGTGTCACTGTGTGTAGATTTTGGGGAAATTAATTTTATTTATAACCACGAAGGCATTATTGAAGCCAGCGAGGAAACAGTAGACGAAGTTTCCAACTAATATATTTATTGAACTCTATGTCTTAGAGAGTACGACATACATAATGCTTAACAATTATTTAGATTATATACACATATTAAAACAAAATAGCGTGGAGATCTAGCACAAATGAGTAAGTAATAGTCTATATACTACACGGTCAGCTGCTGCGAACTATAGGCGCCGCCATATTGGCCTTGGCTGGTATGATGAGCGCCTTTCACTTTAGCCCTACTCCGCGGCCGATCGTCACGCGACATGCAACACACAGACGAAAAAGTTTGAGACGATGTAATAAAAGTTTCACTTTAATAATAAGTAACATAGTGAAGGCCAATTATGAGTGTTCAAAAATATTATAAAGCTGAAGAGTTTGTTCGTTTGTTTAGTTGAACATGCTAATCGAAACGCTCAGGAGGTTTAAATTGAAAAAAGAAATGTTTGATAGCCTATTTATCGAAAAACGTTATAGGCTATCATCACGCTACTACCCAGGGAAGCGAAGCAGTAATCATATATGTCAACAAATCGGGCAAATTTCCATACAATGTTGCAAAACTAATGCATGTATGGGTTAAATAAGTGTCACGGGAGATCGAAGTATGTCTCAGGTGAAGGCGAAGAAATTGGTCGCTTCTCAGCTTAACGCTGTGATGCAGTGTTCCATGAGAGACGCATCACGTGATTGGGCCGTGTCCAGCGGATAGAACATTGGCGCGTATTGAATCTAATTTCAATAATTATTAAACTTATGCTACAGTACAAATAAATTAAGCATAGTGCATCGGTACGCCGATAGAAAATGCGTACATTGTATTAGGTATATTACACATTAAGCCTCCGATGTATGAATGGAATGTTAAGACTATTAAGAGAAATGAAAAATCAGGAGTATCAGTTCCTAATTTTCAGTGACGCTTACAAAGGCTATTTTTAAAGCTAAAGACCTTGTTAAATTTTTAAGCATTTTGTATGCTTACTTTTTCTAAAGATTTAGATCGGAAAAAGAGAACATCTAGGACGGGACTTGAACCCGCGACCAGTCCCTTACAGGGGGAATGCTCTGACCAACTGAGCCACCTAGACACGTCGCCTTAAGACGTATATGATATATCGGAGAATTTCGAATATCTGAGACGTGTCTAGGTGGCTCAGTTGGTCAGAGCATTCCCCCTGTAAGGGACTGGTCGCGGGTTCAAGTCCCGTCCTAGATGTTCTCTTTTTCCGATCTAAATCTTCTAAAGACCTTGGTTACAAATTCGTCTGCATTCTAAATGGACGTGGGTATGTGCGTAAGGTTGAGGGAACTGAACAAGTATTTATTAAGAACATTGAAGCTTTATCTAAGTTGCATTAGGGTACGTACGTTAAACTGATTGTACAAAAAATCCAGATAAATGCTTTATGATTGCTACATATCACAATTCACTACCTTAAACACGAATCTTTTACCGAAATCTATGTTGTTGTAATTATGATGTCATTACCTTAACGGAATCATGGTTACGGGACCATATACTGAATGCTGAACTTTTTGATACAAGAAACCCTTGGGGAGGGATAGGCATCTTCGGTTGTGGGACAAAAAGGATGGTGGAGGAATATTGGTGACTGTATTAAAAGTACACAACCCCCGGCTTAGAAAACAGTTGGAAACTAAATGTGAGGACTTATGGATAACAATGGAAAACACCGATGGAAGTAAGTCCATCATTCTGGCTTCTGGCTCTATAAGTCTGAGCCCACCACTCAATAAAGCGTTATTGGAATTGTTTCTTGACCATTGTAACAGCGTTACAGAGCGGGCAAACTACATGCCATGTATCGTAGGGGACTTCAACTTTTCACACTTATTACCATAAAAACTTTTCACAAATAGATTGGACAATAATAAATTGGTTATCTCCACTTATTACCGAATCCCAAAAAATACAAAAAGTACTCGATTTTATACATGTCAACAACCTACAACATTCGTTTTCAATAGTCGTGTTTGAATCGGTTTGAATCAATCAATCAATTAGCCTATTGCAGTCCACTGCTGGACATAGGCCTCTCCCATTTTACGCCATAGCACCCGATCCTCCGCCTTGCGCATCCAGTCTATCCCAGCTACCTTTTTTAGGTCGTCCGTCCATCTTGCTGGGAGACGTTCTACCTTCCGTTTACCGGTTCGTGGTCTCCACTCTAGGACTCGTTTTCTCTATCGGCCATCGGTCCTTAGGCAGATATGGCCAGCCCATTGCCACTTCAGCTTGCTTATTCTGCAAGCTATGTCGGTGACTTTAGTTCTTTGTCGGATGGCCTCATTTCCAATTTTATCCTTCAAAGAAACCCCCAAGTATAGCTCGCTCCATAGCCCGCTGTGCGACTTTTAAGTCGTGGACTAGCCTCACTGTCAATGTCCACGTTTCGGCACCGTAAGGTAGGACGCACTGGTCGAACACCTTTGTTTTTAGGCATTGCGGTAAAGGGAAGGAGAAAACCCGTCGTAGTTTGCCAAGTGCTGCCCAACCTAATTGGATCCTTTTGGTGAGTTCTTTCTCGAAGTTGTTTCTACCGAGCTGGATAACCTGCCCAAGGTAGACATACTGTTGAACAACTTCGAGTGTCGACCCTTCGACGGCAATCGATCTCGGTATGACATGTTCGTTGAACATAACCTTGGTTTTGTCAAAGTTCACACCAAAACCGACGCGTCGAGAGGCTCCATTTAGGCTGTGCAGCATCTCGCCCAGCTGCTCCAGCGACTCCGCAACTATGACGATATCGTCGGCGAACCGAAGATGCGAGATGTACTCGCCGTTTATGTTTATACCCCGCCCAGTCCAATCCAGAGTCTTAAAGACGTCCTCCAGCGCGTTGGTGAATAGTTTGGGGGATATAACATCCCCCTGTCTCACTCCACGCTGTAGGATAATGGTGTTCGTCTTCTGGTCTTGGAGCTGGACGGACATAGTGACGGCCTCATATAGGCATCTCAGCGCTTCAATGTATGATGCCAATCAACACGACACCGTTGCAGAGTATCCAAAAATGCCCAGGTCTCAATGGAGTCGAAGGCTTTCTCGTAGTCCACAAAAGCCATACACAGCAGCTGATTGTACTCGTGGGTCTTTTGTATAATTTGCCGAACAGTATGGATGTGGTCCACGGTACTGTAGCCTTTTCGAAACCCGGCTTGCTCCGATAACTGGAACTCGACGAGCTTGCTCGCAAGACGATTCGTGACGACTCTCGAGAACAGCTTGTAGACATGACTCAGGGGTGAGATATGTCTGTAATTCTTTAGCAAGGCCTTATTACCTTTTTTGAAAAACAGTACCACCGCACTCCCGCTCCATGCCCTAGGGCTTAAGCCTTGCTGGATGACGGAATTAAAAAGGCTCGCTAGCTCTTTGAGCACTGGGACCCCACCTGCTTTTAGGAGCTCAGTAGTAATTCCGTCATCGCCAGGGCACCTGTGGTTCTTTGTTTGCTTGAGAGCCGCCTCTATCTCACACTGCTCGACTTGGGGTATTTCCTCGGTGTAATGGCGCGTAAGTGGTCCCGTCGGTTTAGTCATCCGTGATGCATTCAGCTGTCCATAGAACTTCTCGACCTCTTCGAGAATCTCGAACCTTAAGGTGATGGTTTTGCCATCCTCAGTTTTAAGTTTCGTCAGATGGGGCCTTCCCAACTGCTGAGTGAACACTTTCGACCCCCTATTTCGCTCAATCGCATCCTGAATGATGCGAGTGTTGTAGTGTCGGAGGTCGCGTCGTATCAGCTTTTTGATTTTTTGGCTCAAGGCTCTCCCATCTGACGAGAACGCCTGAGTTGAGGGCTCATCACGCCTCTTCCTCATAAGTTCGAGAGTCTCGGGAGAGAGTTTGGACTAGAAAGAAAGAAAGAAAGAAAGAAAGATCATTTATTCGCATGAAATATGGTTACAATTGGTTCTTAAATCTATAAAGTCCTTATCATATTTCGCCTATATTAGGCATGCAAATTTTTATTTATTCTTTGTCAATTTATTTTTCAAATTTATTCATTATATTATCATTTGTAATTCTTAAATCATTAAAATTGAATGTCATAGATTATACACAAAAAAAATAAAAACTTAGTAAAATATGTCAATTGTTAATAAGTATGTCCTTCAATAACACATTTGTAATAAATATGTGTTAATCTAAATAATGTCCTATTTTGTGTCATTCATGAACTCATCTACCGTATAAAAACATTTGTCTGCTAACCACACATATAGTTTATTTTTAAATTTAGTCATGTTTAATTTAGTCATAAACTAGCTGTTTGCGTTTTCCGGGAAACAACTTTCGGGACACTTCCTGCAGAGATTTGACTCTGAATGCTGCTAGTGGTTTCCAGTATTGCAAAACGATTTTGAAGTTCCAGTTGAATCGGCTTGTTTTAATAGGTTAATACCTATTGGATTGTTGTATTAACCAATGGCTGTTCTATTTAATAAATAAAAAAACGCTCTGTTAACTCAGGGCAGGATTTTCAAAATACAAGCATCACCACAGACATTCTGCATTCTTCATACGTGGAATTTATATTATATACATACAGAAACATTCCCCAAGCCGACTGGTCCTCATGGGGAATCAGACCACCACCTTCCAACAAAAAAAAATTGGACGAAAATAAAAACCTAAAACTCTGTACCTTTAATGTTAAATCTCTATCATCAACAGAAAAATACCTTGAATTATGTTACGGCCTGGAAAACTTTAACTGCGATATCTTAGGACTTTCTGAAGTCAGACATAATATATGGGCGATCGAATCGAAGAACATCATGATTATATCCTCTGTTATATTGGGAAAACCAAAGGTTTGCATGGAGTGGGGTTCCTAATTTCTAAACTTTGCTGGGATTTCTGAAAGAGTAGCAATTACTGCAATTAAAATATGAAAATGTTCTTATATCAATAGTTCAAGCATATGCACCCACAGAGAGATCAACCATGAGTGAAATATAACAATTTTATAACGACGTGGAAACTGCTCATGCTCTAGCCGATGAGAAAATTGTAATAATGGGAGACTTCACTCCAAAAATAGGTTTTCCACAAAGAGATCAATATCCCATCATGGGTCAATACGTCTTATTAATTATGCTTCCCAACATAAACTATCCGTAATGAACATATTTTTTTAGAAAAACAGAAGCCGTAAGAGGCCTGACCAAAAAATAAAAAGCGAAATAGATTTTATTATGACTAACAACCCAAAATAATAACTAATATAGAGATGATATTGTCGGAAGTTTTGAAATTGAAATAAAACTATTTTTAACGGATTCTATTGAGCTTGGGACCCAGTCATTCACTTAATTAATTACAAGAAAAAACAAAATACTTACAACAAGACTTCATGACACTGTGAGCTCATTCTGCGTAAATAGTAACACCAACAATTCAACATAGTTCGGGTACTTTGAGATAACTTTCACTTCAAACTTCAAGACAACAACCATCTTTAGTCTCCCCGTGACCATGACTGCTGAAAAGCAACCGAAACGTCGGGTTCAATGTAAAATATAAAATAACATCAAATAAACCGCGATAGAATCCGTTAAAAATAGTAATATAGAGATACTAAACAAGCTAAAATTTCTACGGACAATAGACTATTGAGAGCCTTGCAGCTAAATCAACCTAAAAGAGAGAGAGAGAAAACTTTGCTACAGCACTCAATTCCAAAGACAGAAGAAGATGCCAAACATTTTTTAAACCAACAAATCAAATTACAGAACAAAGAAAAAGAAACAAACGTATCCAAACGTACTATAATCTCTTGGAAAAAAGTATAGTAGCTTGAAGTCACAGAATCCTATTCAAATGAAACAACACAAAATATTTAGTAAAGATATTGAACATTTAATAAAAAGACGTACTGAATTAATACAAACAAAAAACAAAACCAAATTAAAAGATCTATCAGGAAAGACTACAGTAAATATAAACACAAGATTATTTCACGAAACATCAAAGAATTCAGAAGTATCAATAGAGCTAACAAAGAATTAATTCCACATAGAACATGGATACAAAAACTAGAACAAAAGTCAGAAAGAAAATAATCTAGAAAATTCGTCTTACGCCTTGCAACAGACTTCTACAATATATATGATTTAGATTGACATGGTCATTTACATTAAAATTAAAATAAAATTATAAACGGGATATTTACCATGTTTATTATCTTTTTCGAGAATTCGATATTTCGGCACTGTTACAAGTGCCATGATCACGGATGTACTAAAGTTCTGCAAGCTAGTTGTTACTAGGCAAACCGTATCGGTCTACCCTCTTCCTCACTCGTTTCTGACGCGCGTCACCACTACCACAGTCCGCGTTCTCACTACGCACTCGATCACGTTCACGACACACAACACTCACAGTATCGGCTCGCGCGGTTTTTGGAATTGCAGTTTGTTTGGGCCTTGTGAACATACGGATCACTGGATGCCAGACACTCGACAGTTGAAACCCATCCTCCCGGTTGAAGTTCTTGTACTTTTTAATTTCAATTACTTCTTTCACCATTCTGGGTATGTAGTGGCGTTCTGTCGAGAGAATCTGAGGGTTATGTAACTCAATCCACTGATTCGTCCCCTTCTCCAAAAGATGTTGAGCGATAGCCGATTTCTGTGGCTCGTTGTTTTTGACCGCCCTAATGTGCTCCTTGATCCGGCTTGAGACAGTACGTTTGGTCTGGCCTATATAGAAGCTCCCACAGCTGCAGTCAACTTTATAAACACCTGGATGTTCTAAGGGAAAACTGTCTTTGGGTGTGCGTAGGTATTGAGACAGTTTCTTAAGAACAGTTTCTTAGTGAAGATAGTTTTTACCGAGAACTTCTTTAAAATATTAGCGACTATATTAGAAAACGATATTAGACTATATTAGAAATATTAGTAGGCTTCCTGTACACTGTGTGACCCAGGGAACCATCTTCTCGAACTACCACCTTTACGTCAAGAAATGCTAGACTTCTTTCCCTTTCCATTTCATGGGTAAACTGGATCTTCCTATGAATGCTCCAGTAAACAAAAAACGTCATCGGCATACCTCTTCCAAACTTTGACAACATGAGGTGCAGTGGCAATGGCTCCGTTTTTGAAGTGTTCCATCCTGAGGTTGGCTACCACTGGAGCCACTGGACTACCCATTGCCACCCCGTCTATTTGAAGGTAGTACTCGCCTTGGTATACGAAGTAATTCGTGGCTATGCAGTGCTGCACAAGTTCGGCATATTCCACTGGAATGTTGTTGTCCCTAATAACATCTCTGATGACGTCCATGCACTCATCTATTGGCACATTGGTGAACAGTGACTCTACGTCAAAACTGACCATCACTTCGTTGTCGTTCACAATCTCCAGACGTTAAATTTCGATGAAATGGCGGGAGTCTTTCACAAAAGATGTTGATTCACCCAGCAGTGGCTGCAGGACACCCGCTACATGTTTTGCCAGTTCGTACGTGGGTGAGTCAATTCAACTCACGATTGGTCGTACAGGGACGTTTGTCTTGTGGACCTTAGGCAATCCATATAGCCTGGGCGGTTGACAGGTTCGCGGTCTCAGTAAGTGTACTGTCATGTCCTCGCCGATCGCCCCTCTGCATTTCTTGATCAGGTTCAGGGTGCTTCGGTTCGTCCTAGCCATCGGGTTGTAAGTCACCTTTTTGTAGGTACCCACGTCACTCAATAAATCACGATTTTTTCTGTCGTATTCAGTGACATTCATGACCACCGTCGCATTTCCTTTGTCGGCTTTCAATTCCAGAACGCTCTTATCATCACGGAGGTCACGTAATGCAGAAAGTTCGGTAGCCGATATGTTCGGCTGTGGAGGCTTCGAGTGACGTAAAGTGATACAGATACAGAAGTACATACGGATACAAAAACCGCGCGAGCCGATACTGTGAGTGTTGTGTGTCGTGAACGTGATGGAGTGCGTAGTGAGAACGCAGACTGTGGTAGTGGTGACGCGCGTCAGAAACGAGTGAGGAAGAGGGTAGACCGATACGGTTTGCCGAGTAACAACTAGCTTGCAGAACTTTAGTACATCCGTGATCATGGCACTTGTAATAGTGCCGAAATATCGTATCTCGAAAAAGATAATAAACATGGTAAATATCCCGTTTATAATTTTAATTTTAAAGACTTCTACAAGTACTTTTTTTATGGATGATAGGCTCACGTTTGACCTCTATCTCACCTGATCGTAAGTGACGATGTGGTCTACGATGGATCACGTTTGCCTAGAAGGAACCTATTCACTCGAGACTTGAAGATTCCAAGGTTATAGCTTTCCGGAAACACAGATTCAGGCAGGCAATTCCACTCCTTAGCTGTACGCATAATAAATGTGTCGGCGGAACGTTTCGTGCGTATGAGTGGAATATCCACCATGTAGCGGTGGCGCGTCGCTGTGCGTCTGGTCGTTCGTTGTTGGAAAGGGCTTGGAGGTATCAAGTTGTGCAATTCCAGCGCACACTCTCCGAAATGCATCCGGTAAAACCGATAGGCCTGCAACTTTGCGTCGATGTTCAAGGCTCTGAAGCATTTTCTCGACGAGTGCATCGTTATTGATGAGCCTCTTGGCCCGTCTCTCTATTGTCTCAAGCGCTTCCAGGTGGTATTTAGCGGAGCCATCACACAGGTACGAGCAGTACTCCATACAGGATCGAACCTGCGCTTGGTATAAGTTGAGCAACTGTTCCGGTGTGAAGTACTGTCGCACCTTCGATAGAATACCCAGCTTTTTAGCAACCACTTGAGCTTTAGCCTCAATGTAAGACCCAAAATTGAGGGTGGACATCAGGGTAACGCCAAGAAGCTCGAGGCGGTCGGTTATCGGCACGGATGCATTTCCGAATGTGGGGTTTGGCTGAAATTGACTTCGCTTTGCAGAGAAGAGACACGCCTAGGGTCTTGGTAGCGTTGAACTTGACCAAGTTGGCATCACCCCAATCGGAGACCGCCTTCATGGACAACTTCAATCGCTCAACCATAGCTCGTAACTCTCGACTACTGTGCTGTCGTCTGCGTACCCAAAAGTACCGGGCTTGAGCAGGTCGTTAATGTGCAGCAAGAATAATGTAGCCGAGAGTACCGACCCCTGAGGGACCCCAGCGTTGATCGCTCATCGGTCAGATGTGCAGGCGTCAACGACCACCCGGATAGACCGATTCCTCAGGAAGTCAGTGATCCAGACACATAAGCCAGCGGGAAGGCCGTAGGACGGAAGTTTGTCAATTAGGCTATCGTGCCAGACCCTGTTAAAAGCCTTCGAGATGTCGAGAGAAACAGCAAGTGCCTCTCCGTGCCTCTCGATGGCCTCACTCCAAATGTGGGTGGCATACACAAGAAGGTCCCCAGTGGAACGGTTTTGGTGAAAGCCATATTGCCGATCACTGAGGAGATTGTTCAATTCGAGGTATGCCAACAGCTTTTTTTTCAGTGCACGTTCCATAGTCTTACAGAGTATGGACGTTACTGAAATTGGTCTGTAATTGACAGGGTCCGCCCGACTGCCTTTTTGGGCACAGGTTGCACGTTTGCTTCCTTCCAAACCTTCGGGACTTGACCGGTCTCATATGAGAGACGAAACAGGCGTATCAAAATAGGAGACAACTCAGGTGCAGAAGTCCTGAGCACTGTTGCTGGAATCCCATCAGGTCCACTGGCCTTATTCACGTCCAGATTACTTAGCACCCTACGTACATCCCTCTGTCGGATGCTGATATCTGCCATGCGCGTCCCACATCCGACAGGAGGAGCAGGAGGCTTCGTCGTTCCGGCATCTAGATGCGAAGACTCTGCAAAAAATGAAGCAAATAAATTTTCCTTTTCCTCAGCGGAGTTGGCCAATGCACGCGAAAGAGACGGCGGAGAGGGAGCGGGAGAGAACCCTGCCCCCCGAGTTTCGCAGTCTGCGGCATACATCTACGCCCGGGACTACCGACCTTCATGATCGGGGCCTGAGGACGGCAGTTGGCCGACTCGCCGTCCTTACAGAAGCAGGCCGTGGCGGAGGCGTGTCGTGTGTGCCCTACACACGCCTGCCAACTCACCGAAGCGGGATAAAACCCGACCCCACCAGGCGAGGCCGCGGTGGCGGCCAAAGTCCGCCGGCAACCCTGGGGTTTTCCTTTCGAGGGCTTACCCGGGGTGCCCGGCAACGGACACTTGGGGAGGACACCGTGCGGTTTTAGTCGAGACACGACATAACCACCCCCGCTGGCCGGCGGGGGGGTATCCGAAGGTATTTCCGCACGTAAAAAAATAAATAAAAGCGGAATGGGCCAGTGTCCCGTCAGGCTTCCGCAGTGGAGGCAGTGAGGGGCAAAGTTGGACTCAACCGACTTTGCTAGGGCCTAAAACGCTTTACTGCCCGCTGGATACTTTGCAAGTTTGTTTCCAATGCGGCCAATATGGTCAAGCGGGCCTTTCGCAAAGTCTTCTTGCTAAACTTGGCAGCCCTGTTGAAGGCTCTCTTCCTCTGACATACGTCCTCCGCCCCGCTGTTGCGAGTATCGACCCAAGCCAAGTAAGCCGCAAGCTTGAGTGATTCGGCACGACCGCACTCGGCGCCAAACCATGGTCGAGCCCCGCCAGACATGTCCACGTCAGAAAACGGAATGTAATACTCCATTCCCTGACGCAAAACATCCACCACGGCGCGCGGCGTCCGCGCTGACGGATGGATCAGAAGAAGAGAAGCATACAGGCTGCCAAGGGTAAGATGCGAAGAAGGATCGCATCTCATCCCAATCAGCCGATCTGTATCGCGAAACCCGACGGGAGCCCCTGGGACTAGTGTCGGTCGGGGAGTAGACGGATACAGACTTCACCAGACAGTGGTGAAGAAATTGACACCGAGTAGCGGTCTGGATCAGTTGTCAGCAGAAGGTCCAAGCAATTGGCTGTGTGCGTCTCAACATCCAGTACCCTCGTTGCCCCCTGGACCAGCTGGGTGAGATTTAACGCTAATGAAAGCTTACGTGTCTCTCTTCCAGCGTGATCGGTTGACTGGTATGGGAAAAGCCACTCCCAGTGGTGAGCATTGAAGTCCCCCAGTAACACCAACTGGGCTGAAGGGTACCGCTGTTGAGCTGTGTCTGCAGCCTCATTGAGGTATTGCGTGAGCTTGGTTGTCTCGTGGTCCCCGCCATGCGAACGATAGACACAGGCATAGACAATTTTGTCCATACCCATCACCCAAAGTGCAGAGAACCTGGGATCATCAAGGTCCCGGAGACGATGATAACAGATGTCGTCCCGGGCGTATACACACACGCCTACTTGTGGTTAAAGTTGTGCTCCAGGGTGAACCCTGGGTATTTTAGGTACGACACATGTGCCGGACATCCGATCTTCGTCTCCGAAAGAAACAAGAGTGCAGGTTTCTCAGTCTCGAGGTGGTGGTGGACTGCTACGAGATTTGAGTGCAGACCTCTGATATTAGTAAGGTGCACTTTGAGAGAGAGGGAGTGCAGCCGTTGTCGAACTTTGCACTTTTTGTTCCTTGCCATGTGATGTGATGAGTGAAGAATAGGTGAGAGAATGGCAGTGAAGTGAGGTTCCACGCCGGCAACCCGCAGGCACACTCTAGATGGACTGCATCATTGGGAAACTGGACTGGAGACCGCGGGGACGCCCGAGCCCCCCCGGAAATGTCCATCGGGCCCTCTCATCCGGTCGCCAACCGGCTCGATGGGGCATTCCGGGATTTTTCGACAGTTGGCGAGGCAGCCTTTCATATGTGGCTAACATACTACTTGGGCCCCCATCTACCTGCGGTCGGCCAGTGGTGCACCATGCCTCGGATCCCGCTACCCTCCAAGGCCAGTAACCCGATGCCTCCATAACAGAGTGCAGTAGGTCGGTCAGCCTGTAGTGGAACAGCTACTTCGACCCATCCTCCCGACTTATACCAGAACAGAGATAACAACGTAATCGAAACACAATCAAACTGCGATATTAGAACCAATTGATCAAACCAATTGAAGTCTCGGAAATTTACGAACACGTAAAACGTCTCAAAGCTGAAAAGAGTCCTGGACCTGATGGATTATGTAAATGACCTTATCATAATAGGGAGCACCCATTATTACTTATTATGTAACAAAAATATTTAATATCGTGCTGAGATGGTATTATTTATATCTACACGAATGAATAAACGACGCTGAGATTTTTAACTTACATCTGTTAAGCAATACTTTGAAATACCATCGATACAACATGAAAGAATATTCAACTTCACGACAAGTATAAAAAAAGGAAGCATTAAGACGTATTAATTATTGCCAAAGGAATTCGAAGGAAGTCTGCATTATCTCATTGGTTAATATGATAGAAAATAATTAAGCGTAGCGAGCCGAAGGCGAGCGAAGCGTCTTTGGTTTCAAAGTTGCATTTCAAACAAATGATACTCCTCCGAGACCGTTTGACCGATCTCGACCAAATATGCCACGGTGATCAAGTAGACATTACTGAGTGTCGTAAGGGGTCGAATGTCCAGATCGGTCTTACCATCGAGGAATATTCACCGAAAAACCAAATCAATGGAAAAAGTCGACCGGTCACGTTGACCTATTGTAGGATAGGCAAATCTCGCTACGCTTAAGTTTGGGTTGATTGCCAAGCTGGCAACCGTCCTAGTTTATAAATGGTTTTAAGATGTCTCTTAGCCGGGACCCCTCCAATGGCGCAAGGAGGCGCTGGAGCGGGGCCATAGGCCGGAGCCCCGAGAAATCAAGGTGTTTAATTTTAATCTTAATAGGACCAACATCAATCATATTTTTTCTTTACGTACCCGCGCATTATTGTACGTGTACGTGAACTATGACGCCAATACATGGTGAATTGAGCGCGGTGTACATCGCGAGTTGAGCGCGGCGTTGAGCGCGAGGTCGTTTTGTAGACCCTGGGCTCACGCTTTTTTGTTTTGGCTTTGCCACGCGCTTTGAGGGAGCTTTATTGTGATTTTGTTTGTTGAATGTTGATTAATTGGTGAAAATTAATTATCGAAATAGTTATTTATTTGTTAAATATAGTGAATATGTCTATCGCGTTCGTTGGACTTGGAACTTTGCTGCGGTTGAAAACACATTCTATGGGAAGTATATCTCACATTTTGTTTTACTGAATAATTAGTTTATTGTATATTCAATTACACGTACATTCATGTCACATATAGTTAGATACACTATAAATAGGCACACTTTCCAATCTTTGCTACTTTCCCGGCTGAATCCCGGTCCATAGAAGGTCAGTGACCCATTAATTAATATATTAGGTGTATTGTTGATCATAATTGTGTCGTTCATTGTAATAGTGAATTATCTCCCTCTAATGAAGTTTTGAAATAATAAGGGTTTTTGTTAATTGATGTGTAGAAAAAAAAGACAGTCATTTATTCCATGAATTATATTTTTATTTATTCATGAGAAATCAAAGAATATAACAGTAGGTAGTATCCCAAAAATTAAGCAATTTTTCTGTTAGTAAATTTTATTCTTTTATTTTTTTATGGACTTGCTTCACTATTATAGTGACTCTTCAAACATAATTATGCTACAGTCAGGTGTTTTAATCATAAATTATTTCGTCATCAGAAGAATGTCCATCAACGTTATGTGTACTCGATCGAGTTGGAATATCTACTTTAAGATTTTTGTAAAACGGATGGTAAATTGGCGGTATGTACGGTAGAAGATCGAGCATGTCCTTCTTCTTGGCATTAGTGACAGGTCTTCTGGATGGATAGAGTGTATCTTGTCGAATATTGTACAAATGGGGCTGTCGTCCTTGCTGCTTTTTAGATAGGTCTACTTTATAGAAGGGGGTGTCGGGGTTGAGCGTCTCCTTAAATAGAAATTGTAAAGGATAATTCCTTTCTAACCTCAGCCATCTTATATTCAGCCAATTCAAGTCATAACCGCAAGTTGTTTTTTTTCTATTAGCCTTTTCTAAGGCCACAGTGCTTAAAAATTCGGAATTCTTTATTTCTGTTACAACAAAGGAAGGTTCTTTGCGTTTGGCTGTTTTCATAATCCCAATCCATTGTTCTGGACTATAAATTAGTCCATGACGGCGGCTTGCACTCTCAACAATCCCAAATTCCCCATCGTTAGGCAAAAAGGAATGCCCAAAAATGAAGGACACCAAAAACTTATGGTCTATGGTAGTTATACTGGTGTCCGAATCTTGTACAAGCTCTAGGAGGGAAAGGGTGGTCTTTATGTTGCGATTTTGTCCGGTGCAAGAATCTGAATACATGATAACATGATTTTGTAAAGCCTAAAGACTAAAGATAAAAGCCATAGTAGCCCAGTGTTAGGTACAATAGGAGGGCAGAACCCAGTCGCCCCCATAAAAGCCATAGTAGCCCAGTGTTAGGTGCAATAGGAGGGCAGAAACCACTCGTCGGCAGTCGCCTCCATAAAAGCCATAGTAGCCCAGTGTTAGGTGCAATAGGACGGCAGAACCCACTCGTCGGCAGTCGCACCCATAAAAGCCATAGTAAGAAAGAAAAGAGAAAAGAAAGAAAGAAAGGTGAGGTGCCGTAATGAAATGACACTTCAAAGCGACGCCGTCGATTTGAATTCTTTTAGGCGGCAGCTATTTAACTGTCAAAAACAGCGTTTCATTCATTCTTACGCCGCGCCGACATCGATTATCAATGGGGCGGTACAAAATGGCCGTCGACCTTGACCAACGCAACATTTCGAACACTTGGGCGGTAGGCCTACAGCTATTTAAAAATACTTTTTTCAAAGAAGATCACGATGCGTGCACTAACTGACAAACAGCGGTCACAGTAAAAGTGAATCAACTCCGGACTTACTTCACTGTTATAGTGACTAGTGACTTACTTCACTATTATAGTGAAGATTAATTAAAATCTGTTTCCGAACTGCACTAGTAACGCCATCTGTGGAGGTATAGTGGAGTCAGTAGAGTTGCTTCACTTTTATAATGAAAGATATGATTAATTATGGGTCCATTATGAAAAAATACCCATATATGTAAATTATGGAGTTACACCACTTTTACAATGAACGACACAATTAACGGATTGGTATAATTTTGGTTTGCCATTTGAAACTTAACACGCGGTTCAAATCTGCCATTTTGAGTGTAAATTTATCGGTATTATTTTGCCTTTTGGTGCAATTGAATTTGACTATTTTCACCTTAAAACTTGGAATTGTTATTGTAATTAATATTTCCTGGTCGATTTCGATCGGGTGTCAATTGCGGCTTAATTTGATTATTGAAACAAGTACGTGCTAAAAATCTGTTTAAATTTGATTTTTGATCCCTGATCCTTATCAGGTTAAGATTCCAGTATTGGCCTTCTCTTTGTTTAGAAATCCGTAGGTTCATTTCTTATAAAAAAATAGTCGAAGCTACCAAGCGAAACCGAGGTGCGTGTGACGTCACTAGAACGCATCTTACGGGGAGCATGTGGGGTATGGTATGGGTGCGTGTTATCGAAAATTTGCCAAGAATAAAAACTGATTTCAGACAGCGAGGCGGGGAAGTTTCTATTCGTCGCTGTTTAGGTGCACACGTTCTGTCGATACTATTAGTAGTAGTAGTAGTAGTTATAGTTGGCTGTGTCATGCTAATATAACTAGTGATTCTTTTAACGAATTGTGCGTGCAAAACAGTGACAATGGTAACTCCCTTTGAATGTAATATTCAAAGGTATATTTGTATAAGCTATCTCAACACAACCCAAACCTCCTAGAATCGTGACAAATAAGAACTTTTAGGCATCATATGCTTTAATTTCCGGGATTGAGTCTGATTTCAGAAGGGATTCGAACAGCTATTTCCTATAATCTAGGATCCGTGGAATAGTTAAGGGTTTTTCATAGGCTATTCCATTCTTTATCCTCAGTTTAGTTCGCATAGTTATCCCCTTTCATACAATTCGCATACATACATTTACACATTAAATCATACACAACTACTAGTCTGTGGTAAGAGACTCGGAAACCAAAAGTCTAGGGCCTAGAGCCCATTTTAGTCTAGAATTATGCAGTTCAATCCGTTGAGGTGGATTAATAGGGCTAGTAAGTTATATCGTACTAAATACGTTTATTTACGCGATAACTAATCGGAGTAAAGTGTTTACGTAAATTATAACGCGTTAAGTCATTTGGTTTATAAATAATTATCATAAATAACTGAAACAATCTAACGGCAAAATCATTGTGGTTTAAATCAAGTGAACACGAACTTTTCTTGTAAAGTTTTGAATAAATACGTTTTTCAATAAATAAAAAATAGTTATATCGAACATTTTATATCGAAGATATTAGCATAGTCCGTTTGGACTTTGGACCGTGGTGAAGAACCAGCCATCAAAAAAAAAAAATTATTGTATAGATTATACAAGTTTAAAACTAGGTTAAAAATGTACTTATGTTAATACCTACTTACTTTGAAGAGATGATTGTGCCTGATATCTGCAAGGTTGAACGGTTGCCCTGGTCTGATATTTTTTATGATGTAGGTAGGTACATTGTGATGTATGGGTCCGGAATGAGCGAGACTCTTGACCTGAGCGTGAAATGTTTAGCGTTGATAAGTACATGATCAATATCGGGAGCCCCTTATTTCGCAGAAAGAAATTTCATAGAATTTCGTTTCACAGAAAATGTTTCATATAATATTTGGTCCTTATATTTTTATTTCGAATATTATTGTTTCAAAAACAATTTACTACAATGAAACATATTTCCCAGAAACACAATTGAATGAATTTTTAATCACATTTTTTTGTTTAATAAACTTATCAAACTGTAGAATTATTTTTAACTAGAATATTAAACCACCTTTATAATTTTCCAAATCACATTTATTTTTAACTGTAACATTTACAATATTTTTTTTTTCCGATTGCTTGTAGTAATTTAATTTCTGAATAATTTCATATCAATATAGAATTTTTTATCTTTCGCATATTTTGTTGCAAATTTGTTTGCTTGAATTCTTCTTTAAAATAAAATAAAATCAAATTGTTATTAAATTGTTAATAAAACGTCATTATAGTGAACACCCCGACTCAGATTACCCCGACTCGGATAGGTTAGGTTAGAAGGCTGAGGCGGGAGCGAAGCGGAGCGGAGCTCCCGCCTTAGCCTTCGTGGTTATTTTTTTTATTCACCCAGAAATAGGACCACCCAGAATCGTTTATTGTATTAATTTATCGTTATATTTAAAAATAGTATAGCTTCACCTGTAAATTTTTTGACTGAAATGAACGGTTTGAATTGAAACGTTTAGAAACTGTCACTTTGATAATATGTTATTCTTGGTAATAAGTTATATATTAAATAAACCATTTAATGATAAACAATATTTGATTTGTTATTCTATGATATGATTTTTCTAATGTTAAACTTTATGTGAAACAAAAATCAATGATTTAAAAATCTTTAAAGTAAGTATTCTGTATATTGATTATTCTATGAAACGAAATTATGCGAAACATTTTCTGTAAAACGAAATTATATAAAACAATTGTCTATAAAACAACGCACACCCGATCAATATCTGGTTGGTATAAGTTGTTCTTATTGTTATCAATTATAATCTATGAGTGACTTAGATGCTGTCTCGCGTCGTTGGGTGTGTCCTCTTGAGGCGGATATTGAAAATCAGTTACTGTGATATGCAATGACATCGCTATCATAGTTTTGCTGAATGTCGGCCCATTGCAAGCTCAGCGAACAGAAATTTTGTTAACATATTTGTTAATGTATAACCCCTACATACTTTTGACAGCATATGGCGCCACGTGAAGAGGTCAGTCATAGACACAGAGTATATTGGTCATAGAGTAAAATAAAATATGCGTATTGAGACAGATAATAAATTGTGTGGGATCCGGACACGGTCAAAAACATCAATAACTTGACGTCAATAAATGTGAACATATTCAAATTTTCAAAAAAAAAAAAACAGGATTGACTCAATATTATTGACCGTGTCTGAAGAGAACAAAAAAAACAAACAATAAAAAAAAAGTAATATCCTTTGACCTTCATGGACGTGCAATGGCGATCCCTACAGAGGGTGCATCGTAATGGCCAATCTTAGCTGTCATTGTAGATTTCATTGTTTGTATCTTCAAATCTGACGACTATGAGTTTGTTACCTATTGTTTATGGCCTCCATATTATGGTTGTTTTGTTTGGTCATTTGCTGCTGCCATCTACAATTAGTTTTGCGTCGGCATCCCCATTAATATAAATATTTTGTGGGTGCAATGTAAAATACTGTTTGAAGCTTTGCAATAAACATTTATTGTACAGTGTACAGTGTGCCACATCCCTATTCCTCCCATTTTGCTGTTTCCGTTTCCGACTACCGGTGCGCTAAAATCATGAGAAGAGTAAAAAACTTAACTCACTTCCATTCGAGCACACCAACAAGCTAGGCGTCCGGACGCCGTAAAACATCAAACTCATTTACGACTCAGAAAAATAGTAATTATCAGGATCTAGATTCGAACATTTAACAAAGGGACGTCCCAGAAAACATAATATTGTGCAGTGAGTGAGAACGCGCCGGTTGAAGACCTTTCATCACCGCGCCGGTAAGTACTTAACCTTTCCATCTTCCAGAAATCCTCACTGTATGTACACAAAATTAAGTAGCCATTGCCTGTGGATGAACAGTTATCGAAGGGAATCACGTAACAAACCAAATCAGAGTGAGTAGATTTGGTCAAGGTGGGTCTTGAATGTCCTTCCGAAGCTTGACAGTCCGTATGAAATGATTACTCCAAACTAGTCGCAGCTTTCAGTGCAGCAATCTGTTTGTTTGTTATGCTACGGCCGTTCAGAGAATGCGTTCCTGACACGTCGCGTTTGAACGTTGCAGTTACGATAAAAATATTTTTGCTGGTTGTTTACCGTTTTAACAATTGATGAGCATTAAAACAACATTATTATATCAATAATTAATGAATGTTATAATTTTGTGCCAAACTGAGTTTCAAATAACTTGGTAAACAATATTTTTCTAAATCTATACTGCGCTATTACAAGGTTATATCAGCGCTTTATATTTGTAGTGCTGTGCTAACAATAACAGGCAATAATAGTATCGTAATCTGTTCTTATACAGTTATCTTCTTCTTCTTCTTCTTCTTCTTCTTCTTATATATAAAAATGAATTGCTGTTCGTTAGTCTCGCTAAAACTCGGGAACGGCTGGACCGATTTGGCTAATTTTGGTCTTGAATTATTTGTGGAGGTCCAGAGAAGGTTTAAAAGGTGAATAAATATGGAAGTTGTTATCGATTGAGGCAGTACGAAGTCTGCCGGGTCAGCTAGTACTTTATAAAATAATACGTTTTGTTTTTCTTTTTAAGAATTTGAAAATAATGGACTATAAGATAACTTTTATTAAATATAAAAATAAAACTACGACCAAACCAAACGCGCGAAAGAAAGTAGCATTTTTATATTTAGGTTGAAAATAGTAACCCCAAATGGCGTTACTAGCATTTTTATACTTAGATTAAAAATGGTAACCCCAAATGGCGTTATGGGCCGCCATTTTGTGACGCTATTTCAGTCGTCTGTTGTCGTTTCGTGCGCATAGACCACGTTCTTCAAGTTTTTTCGATCTGTTTTTATTTCATTACCCGGCTTTCGTTTAATGGACTGTTTCTGCTTTTCAAACTGACATCGGCGCTAAATCGGACTTCAATTGTGTTTTGTATTGCGTTCTTTTTAATTTTGGTGCATAATAATGCCTAAACGTGAACAAAAATTGAAAAGTGGAGCCCGTGAGTTAATCATCAAGCTGCAAGATTACTTTGAGCGGGAGCGGCAAAATGGCGGACCCCTGGTACCTGTCGAACAAGTACAAGAACGCGTCTCTCAGGCGCTTGGAGTTAGCAAACGAACGATAACAAATATTAATAAAGAAAAGTTCGGCTCTACCGGCACGGAAGATAATATTTTACGTACTCCGAAGAAGAAACGTAGAACTAAACACGTGACAGATATTGACACCTTTGACGCCGATGCAATAAGAAATCATATGTATGGTTACTATTCCAGAAATGAATATCTCAACAGGAAGAAGCTTTTGGCATCGTTAAGAGAAGCTGGACTGTTTAGCGGGGGTAAAACTGCTTTAACCAAAATCTTAAAAGATATTGGTTTTTCGTATAAAAAAACAGACAAAAGAAAAAAAATATTAGAACGATACGACATAATTTTAAAACGGATAAGTTTTTTGAGAGAAGCAAAAAAAATGTATAACTGGGATAATGTCGTGTTCATTGACGAGACATGGCTAAACCGTGTGATTGCACACGGTTTCCCGTTCTTGGACGGATGATACACAAGCGTCGACGTCGAAAGTACCAATGGGTAAGGGGGCCCGTCTGATAATATGCTACGCAGGTTCTGCAAAATACGGCTTTGTGTAGAACGCGTTACTGGCATTTCAATCAAAAACCACAAATGACTACCACGAGGAAATGAATGCCACTACATTTAAAAAGTGGTTCCAGAACGTGCTTTCGCCCAGCCTACCAGAGCCTTCTGTAATATTCTTGGATAATGCCTCCTATCAATCGGTTCAAATACAGAAACCACCTACCCAAGCTAATAAAAAAGAAGAAATAGTGGCTTGGTTACAAGCAAAAGGCATTGACGCAAATATGCAGATGCTAAAAGCAGAGCTACTTAAATTAGTTAAAGAAAATAAAGCGGCAAATGTGCGATACGAAATCGATGAACTGGCTCTGGAGTACGGTCATCGCGTTCTAATAATTCCACCGTATCATTGCCAATATAACGCGATTGAGCTAAACTGGGCTCAAATAAAAGGTTACGCCGCCCGCCACAATACTTCCCCGCCATTCAGCACGAAAAAGATGATGATCCTATTAATTAGAAGCCTGCGGGGAAGTCACAAGAGATGACTGGGCAAAGGTTGTTGAGAAGACTAAAAACCTGATTGTGGAACATTTTGACCGAGATATCAGGTTTGATTCTGTTATTGATAATAATATAATTATACATGTAGGCGAAGATGATGATGAAGACACCACCTCCTCAAGCGAATCGGAGTCTGATTAATATTCTGTACGCACATTCAATTCAATGTACTTTATTGCATAGAAATACAGATTGTAACTTTGTAACAAAGAATAAATAAAACAATTTTATTATATTAATATTAACTTTTTTTGGTTTCCACTTAAATAACTAAAATATAAATTTTAAATGATTCCGCCAATTTAAAACGAAAATAATCTTAAAAATAACGCGGCGGTTCATTTTGGAGGAACGGTAACGAACTCAGTGTTATGTTGTGCCCATCAATAGTCGTGACTAACTGATAGGTGTCAGGAACGCATTCTCTGAACGGCCGAACTTTAGACCCGTACATTTTGAATTAAGATGAACTATTTTTTCACACTTACTGTATTCTAGCCCCGGTGAATTTTTTGAAAAATAAATTTTAAAAGGGAATTATAGTTTA
Organism: Cybosia mesomella; assembly: GCA_946251805.1. NCBI lineage: Eukaryota > Metazoa > Arthropoda > Insecta > Lepidoptera > Erebidae > Cybosia > Cybosia mesomella. The sequence goes on from OX276407.1 coordinate 25,302,139, forward strand.
CATATGAAGAAGGTTTTATTTGATACATGTCTTCTACCATATCTACTTACGGTTGCCTAACCTGGTTATTTAATAATGAAATCAAACATGAAATCAAAAGCACTCAAAGAACAATGGAAAGGAGTTATATTCAAGATTAGGAAAATAAACTAAGTGAAGAGTGAAACAACAAACAATGTTTACAGATGCACTTACACATGCACTCACACTGAAATGGAAATGGGATGGACACATTTCATATTATACGGACAAAAGGTGGGCTAAAGAAACTACACGGTGGAAAGGACCAGATGGTAAAAGGAAGGTTGGTAGACCTATAAAACGGTGTGCTGATGATATAATACAGACAGTGGGAAGCGACTGGATTACGGTGAACACGGACAGGGGGTCATGAGAAATGGCAAAAATGGATCCATATTTCACACAATGAAAACTAATAAAATTAAACTAACCCTAAACTACTATATTTTTCTAAAGATTTAGATCGGAAAAAGAGAACATCTAGGATGGGACTTGAACCCGCGACCAGTCCCTTACAGGGGGAATGCTCTGACCAACTGAGCCACCTAGACACGTCCCATATATTCGAAATTCTCCGATACATTACTACGTCTTAAGGCTAATATTTAATTACTTCAATTTAGTTACTAATATTTGAAATGTATCTTGGAAATATGGAATAAAGTGGCTTTATTGTTTATTATAACATACAGAAGCCTAACAACGTGAAGCCGTCAAGCAGGTATAACCTCAGAATATACTCACTGCGTCGTAACTGGTGAGCTTTGCACCAACTAACACGCATATATCCGATGGAAAAATTTGAGGGTGACTAAGATTGCACATGGACTCATCGCCAAGAGCCTCGATCAACACCTTATGAGGCTCTCGTTAGGCAGCTGGCTCAAAGGCCTGATGCAGAAGGCCTTTCTGCTAAGCATGGCACGCATAGTGAGGAAGTTCCTCTCCCTGGAGCCGTAACCACCGGCAGCTTGGCCCCTTAACCCGATGCCGGTGGAGCAATGTTTTTATTCTTTTAAATATATTTGTATTTTTTTATATATATATTTAAAAATGAAATGATATGTATTTAAAAGTTAATAAAGGAAAATAATAATATACCTTATATGTATTTTAATTGTAATAAAGGGAAAAATAATAATAATGGTAGTAGTTTAGTATCGTCATTCTCTGAACTACCTGCACATTTGACTCTGCCTCAATGACGCTGGAATAAAGTCAGTACTTGGCACAAACGTTGCACACATATTATACATAGCCGGGCAAGGGGATTGTGGTCGCAGCACTAGTGGGACCGGTAGGTGTCACGCGGTGCTGCGACGACAATCCTCTTTTGATGAGGCCATCAAGCCGAGTGCCACCATTGTTAACATGGTACGTGTATGTAATGGTGACCCTCTTTCCTGAGACTTTACCTTCAGCTTATCATCAGGCGAGGTGAAGTCAAATTGACTTGTCCTAAATATAAAAAAAAAACAAATAATGATTAATGCTATTAATAAGTGCAATATTACGTATTAATATATTTTTCTATTTCTTAGAATATATGCTGAGCTTTTATACGTTCAGACTGAGTTTACAAATATGCCGAAAACAGAACTTGGTCCGAAATATGGATTCTACAGAGACCTCAGTAGTACAACTAATTTCCTTAAAAACTTCTACCAAAAGGTAGGGGTTTCACCGCAAGCTATTGAATTTGTTGAAGCTTTTGGGTCCGGTTAGTATTCTGGTTAACAATTAATGGGGGTTTAAAGTGTACTTTGGAAATATAGCAACTACTAATTTGTTGGTTACAGCTTCACCAGAAGCAGACAACGTTGAGTTACAAGCTATTGAAGAAGTATTTTGTGAGTGTAGAGATGAACCACTTTTGATCGGTAGTGTCATGTCTAACATCGGATATGGAGAAGCTGCTTCCGGTATATCTGCCATAACAAAGGTATATTATAACAATCCGTCCCGGGACCAGTACCGTCCTGGATGTTCACCGTTTCCGAGTTAAATCTGTAGGAAAAGATAACATACTAATTGTTTCAAAATTTCATTAAATTAATGTGACGGAGTAATCTTAAAATAATATTTAAAAATAATTGTAACATTATTCATTGTAAGTTCGTAAATTTACGTAGTTCGTAAAAATTACGGTAGACGGCTTCAGAGGTGCCCCAAGGCGTAATGTATTGGAGAATTTCGAATATCTAGGATAGGTACAGGTAGCTCAGTAGATCAGAGTATTCCCCCTGTACGGGACTGGTCGCGGGTTTATATCCCGTCCCGGATATTCACTTTATCCGAATTTAATTTACAGATCACGTACTATCCAAAATCTGAATTAGTGAAACTTCTGTAGGTGCTGCTAGGTTACCACAACGGTCAATTAGCTGCTAACTTGCATTGTAAACAACCCCGAAAAGACATAGCGGCGCTGTGCGATGGGCGTATGCAGGTCATAAAAGAACATCACCATTTTGATCGTACTTATGTCGCTGTAAATGGCATGTCTGTTACCGGTGTGAACTCCCACGTGTTACTGCATGGATGCTATAAGCCTAAGGTAAGAATAAAAAACCTGGTCAAGAACTAGTCGGACTCGCGCGACTAGGATTCCGTTCACAAAATTTGTATGTATTGAGGGACAATTTAACATTGCTGTTGGAAAACTGCTGTGCCTCTATAACAACATAGGTGGAGTGAGCTATGTTTGAAGTGGCTTCTTTGAAGGACAAAATTCAAAATGATGTCATCTAACAAAGAACTAGAGTTACCATTATAGGTAGCAGAATATATAAACTAAAATGGCAATGGGCTGGCCGTGAATTGGTAAACGAAATGTGGGGATGCCCCCAGTCAGTTGAACTGACGACATGAAAGTCGCTGAATTAGACTGAAGGCGGTAAAATTGAAATTAAAACAAAAAAAACTTTACGGACAAGCTGATGGACAACGAAGTGATACTATAATTGTTCTTTTTTTTTCATTTTGAGGTACAGAACGCTAAAACAGAGCTTACAAGTTTCGGATTTTAAGAGAATACTGCACCAAGAGGCTTTTACTAATTTGAATAACCTTACAGGATCTTAACCGCTACACTACCAGTATACCATACTTAGTTACTATATCGGGTAGACATGAAGAAGCTGTAAACTATGTGTTTGAAATTTTGAAATCAAAACCAATAGATCCTGAGCAGTTAGCATTGTTACACAACATTCATCGAATGAAGATATCGGGACATCTGGGCCGAGGATTTACTGTACTCCGTAAGTTATACATAATTGTATCATACTACTAATAAAATAAGAGAGAACCCACTAGGCCCCTGAAATTCACACCCTATCCCCACTCGTCCCGTCAAATGTTTGAGGTTCCCATTCGTCCCCTGGTCTGTTATTTATATTTAAAATCATTTAAGTATATCTGGGTGCATGGCAGTGCCCCCGCCTAGATGAGACTGGAAGCACAAGGCATTACCTACCTTTTCTCAAAGCATTTTATCGTATTTTTTACCATTATTAGGACTTACTTGATACCTTATTCAGTCTGGACAGTGCTAGAAAGTTCAAATTCTTAGGAAATTATAGCAATAAAGTACTTATTAAACATACCAAATTTGAAATGTATAACTGTTGATAATGATGACTGATCGACCCCACCTGAGCTGGGAAAAGGTTCTGAGGATGAGATAACAGCCTCGCGCACAGTATCACTGAATGCTTGATACAAAATCTCAACAAATTAAATCAAACAAAACAAAGAACAGAACAAACTCATTGTTCTGTATGTGCTTCAAGTAAGTAAGCTATTCAGAAAGCTCTAGTTACGCAATCATCCAAAGTCGTATCCTTGCCGGATCGCCAGGTTCCTCTCAGGCCACATGATTTTCAACTCAATCCGACGCTCATGAGAGCCGAATACAATATCACGTGCTCATGGACTACTGTTTCCACTATATACGAATTTCCACTCAGCTACGGCTAAAATTAACCACTATGAATGTGCGGACAATCTGGTGCCAACTTAGTCAAACTGTGTAGATTCTCCTTAGTTTTGTCAGGGCAGGAATACTCTGATCATGTTATTCACCTATCAAGAGCGTACTGCTAAGTGCGCCTAAACTTCAAATTTTCAGGGTATAATCATCTTCTATAATCTCTAACTTGAAATGTCGTTTCAGGTCACCTATTTTCTGCGTATGTTAATTAAAGTGGGTACAGTACTGATTCCAAATGTGCTATATCAATGCTTTATTATCTAAAAATATGGCTGGTTTGGTATGGTAGGTTGCTATGGAGAACCAAAAGGCACCTAAGTAGTTACCGAATCTATAAAATTTGTTCTAGGTTCAAGTAGGTCCATAAAAATAACATAAATATTACCTGGTCTCCTACTGGGGGACCAATGGAAATTGATGTAGGGGGTGGAATCTACAACTTTTATTCCGGCGCAAGAATATTAGGTGACCAGTGGGTTCTGACCCCAAAAATTACTCTAAGGATAATGAATATCCTACTAGTCCTATTCTACTAATTCTACTAGTATTATAAATGTGAAAGTTTGTGATGATGTTTGGAGGTTTGTGTGTTACTTAATTACGGTCAAACAGCTGAAAGAATATGGCTGAAATTTGCTACAGGGATGGATTATAGTCCGAAATAACTCAGAATACTTTTAATCCCTATAGGTTGCTGGAACGGGTTCAGAATTCCACGCGGGCGGAGCCGAATGGCTAGTTCTGAATATTTTTCCAATTCTTCAGTTATATTGTTGTATGGTCACCCATTACAAGCCGAGTAGTTGTGAAAAAACATATAAAACTCTAGCTGATGCCCGCGACTCCAGCCGAGGAGGTCGTTTATTGTTTTTAGTCATATCTCCGGTTCTACTTAACCGATTGCAATCAAACATGCGATAGAATTGCGAAATTTATTCAGAAAATAAATTTTTGTGTTCAGAATCATTCAATTAACAGAACCCCAGTATATTTCTATAAATATCTCCAATGTACAGACGCAACGAATTTACAATTTTTTAATAGTATTGAAGTTGAATAGAGGGAGGACTGGGACATATAACGGGCATCGAGAGGAGATATTTCCAGTAGTGTAGTACGATAAAGGATACTACTATACTACTATACTATACTAAGGATAGGGACTTAAACTATTTAAATACTTCTGTGAATTATTTGTCGACATGAAGATAGTTTATTCTTCTCTGAAATTTACTTTCATGCTTTGCGTTTTCACCTAACTTTAACAACAGGGCTTGATACAGAGAGGATTGAATTAGCCCCAAGAAAGATATCCTTATATCCATTCACGGTATTTTTACTTTTACACAAAGAAATAAAGATAAAATGCTTATTCTGCAATCACTAAACATTTAATAGAAAAACCGGTCAAGTGCGAGTCGGTGCGATTCTAGCTCAACGAGAAGTACCTACTCTAAAGATTTTGCGTTCCTTGCAAGTGTCTTAATATGCTACATAGATGTATCTTTTGATTGCGTTGACTGAGAAGTTTGATATTTTCACGGCTTCAGGACGTTGCAGACTTGAATATTGGATATATTTTGTATGAATGAGACAACATTAAGCCAACAAACAGAAACTTTTATTTCATTTATGAAAAGTGACAGCTGTTTAGTAATACGAAATTTATTATCAAAATGGATAGATAGCATTTAGGAAGGGACTGTTGTCGTGTGTGTACAGTTTCTGAAGATCGAATTAATTTATCAATCGGCCAATAAAAACAAAATTTAATACAGAGTCTTAAAATCTTGAAATCAACTTTCAAACAAAATATAAATAATGGAAATAGCTATTAAATTACAGGAATAACGAACTCATGAATTTGTAAGAAAATTTCGGTAATTTCATAGGTAAAGACCTATTATTAAATCCATACATAAATTATTTTCCATTAAATTAAATTCCATTAAATTTTCCCGATTTGTTGACTTACATGATTACTGCTCCGCTCCCCTAGGTAGTATCGTGATGATATATCACGATACTACCTAGTATCGTGATATATCACGATACTAGGTAGTATCGTGATATACCTAGTATCGTGTTAAAATTACAGCACTAGATAGATAAATAGGCTATCCAACACAAAAAATATTTTTTCAATTTGATACAGTAGTTCTTGAAATTAGCGCGTTCAACCAAACAAACAAATAAACTCTTCAGCTTTATAATATTAAGTATAGATTAGTATTTATATAGATGTAATACTAGTTTGTCTTACGAAGGAGTACTAGAAGTAAGTAAAGTAACAAGCAAATTTAATATAATTTTAGGGACGAACGAAGAACAAAAAACAGTTAGTGTATGTGAGAAGGTTGACTACTTGGACGACTTGAGGCGGCCATTGTGGTTCGTTTACAGCGGTATGGGCTCACAGTGGGCTGGTATGGGCACGCAGCTCATGCGCATACCCATATTTGCAGCTGCTATAGAAAGGTACGTTAAAAATACTATAGTAAACTATTAAATAAAATTATATTGATACGACTCATGATTTTATTTTAATAGAGTGATATATTAGAAGTAGAACAACCAAATTCAAACTCATACTATTACTTTTAAAATGTTCGATGATTACAAAGAAGGTTTTACCTACAACACGGTCCGTTAATCACGAACATTTAAGGAAACTAAAGACTACAACATACAATTAAGAAACTAGTTTAAAATAATTTACACTTGAGTATCAAAAATATCATTTAAGAAAACATACAAGTATGAAAGATACAAATAAAAAACTGCTCAATGTATAGGCACAATCATAATACCTAAATGTCAAGCAAGAAGCCTTTTACACAACGCAAATGTTTTATGCGACATAAACCCTTGGTTAAAACATCTGTACACATGTTTTCCGAACTCAAGTAAGAAACATTAATTGTATTGTTGTCTATTAGCTCGCGTATAAAATGATAACGGACATAAATATGTTTAGTCCTATTATGATATACAGGATTATTAGCTAACTTAAGGGTGCTTTGATTATCATTATATAAAGTAATACAACCCAAGTTCCCACAAATTTCACCTACAAAACGCTGCAAATAGACAGCTTCCTTAGCGGCGGCAGATAGAGCCATATACTCGGCCTCAGTAGTGGATAACGCAACAGTTGACTGTTTCCTGCTCTCCCATGAGTCGGGTCCATTCGACAACTTAAACACGTATCCCGTATACGACTTTCTGTCTTTGCCATTTGCCCAATCAGCATCGACAAAACCAGAAAGAAGACTATCACCAGAAGCCTTTTTAAACGTAAGTCCATAGTCAATGGTACCTTTCAAATATTGTAAAATACGCTTAGCAGCTTTCCAGTGAGTATACGAGTGCGAATTATTAAATTGACTCAAATAACTCACAGCAAAAGAAATATCAGGTCTAGTATTGACCGATAAATACATAACGCAACCTATTAAGTTTTTTCTCCTCATCAAGTGTATGTAAATTAACACCAGGTTCAATGGGTGTTGCTACACTTTTGGAATCTTCCATATCAAAACGCCTAAGAGTCTCCAAAATATAACGCTTTTGATTGACTCTAATTTCACCTTTCTCTTCATCTGAAGTAATATGTAAACCTAGACAATAACCCCCGCTCGCATAAAAACCATCGTGGTTTAAGCGGGTGGTTTAATTGTAACAACATACATTATGTAAACGAATTGAACAATAAAAAAAAAAAAAAGTTCTTAACTCCGAAATATTTAGTTAAGCTTTACGTAAACGTTCTACCTCCATAATATTATTATGAAAAATAATTAAATCGTCGACGTATACCGCAAGAATACTTAAAACATTATCATTTCGAAAAATATATACACAAGATTCAGATTTTAAGTTTTTATAACCTAAATCAATAAGTACGCGATGTAGCTTCTTATTCCAAGCTCTCGCAGCTTGTTTTAAACCATATAGCGACTTATTCAGCTTGCATACTTTGGATTCCGACCCCTTGACTGCGAAACCCTCGGGTTGTGTCATAAAGATACTTTCATCTAATTCCCCGTGAAGAAAAGCAGTATCTATATCAAGATGGTGCATTTTTAAGTTCATATCAGCGGCTAAAGCAAAAAGTGATCTCAAAGATGAATTACGGACAATGGGGGAAAAAGTTTCCTCGTAATCAACACCGTAGCATTGACGAAAACCTTTCGCCACTAAACGAGCTTTATACCTACCTATTCTACCTTCAGAATCTCGTTTAATCTTAAATATCCACTTACACGGTATAACTTTTTGACCATTATTATCTACAAGAGTCCAAGTGCCATTACTCATAAGCGATTTATACTCATTCTTCATGGCAGCTATCCACATCTGTTTATCTGGCCTACTGATAGCATCTGAATACGATACAGGTTCATCAGAAAAATCGTTTTCAACGTCTAAAAAATTACAATAATTTACTTGTTTCCGTTTTCTCAACGAATACCTCTCAGACTCAGCACTAGTTGAAGGTTCAATACGATTGGGAACAGCAGATGGTTGCTCCACATCACCTATTACTGCATCTTCATACTCATGCTCACTAGAGTGTTCGTCGGAGTCAGGTTCGTCATCACGGCTATCAATAACCATTCTCCCCTCCGTGATCGGAACTGACTGATCTGACACCTGTAAATTATCAGACGTTAAAATGATGTTCTGACTATTCAATTCATCATTAACTGCAGTATTAGAGAAACAGTCTTCTAAAAATACTACATCTCGACCCTTTACAACTTTTCTAATATTAGTAGGATCTCTAAACCTATACGAATGATTGTCAGGACCATAGCCTACAAAGATATAAGGTTTAGCTTTTGGATCGAGCTTTCTGCGTTCACAATCCGGAACATGTATATAAGCACGACAACCGAAAACACGTAAATGTTTTAAATCAGGTTTAGTATAAAACCATTTTTCATACGGTGTAGAATTATTTAAGAACCTATGAGGACATCTATTTTTAAGATAATAAACGGCAGTGCGGATGGCCTCTTCCCAAAATGTCTTAGGAAGACCAGACTCCTGAAGCATACACCTAGCTTTCTCTACTATGGACCTAAGAGTTCGTTCCGCGACTCCATTTGAGGAAGGACAATGAGGCACTGTAGTCTCATGAACTATACCTTGACTCTTCAGATAAGATGTAAACTCAAAGTTCACATACTCAGTCCCATTATCTGTTCTCAAACGTTTAATTTTCAGACCAGTATGCCTTTCTAATTCAGTCTGAAATTCTACAAACTTAAACCGTACTTCTATTTTAGATTTTACGAAATAACAAAATACAGCTCTTGTTAAATCATCCACAAAAATAAGTAAATACTTGTTACCTTCTAACGAAGTAGTACTAAAAGGACCACAAAGATCAGACTGAATCAATTCTAATTTGATTGAACTCTTCTTATATTTAATTGGTTTGAAGGGTTTTTGGAACTGTTTCCCTTCAACACAAGGTATACAGGGATCGTTGTTAATACTAGTATAATTAACACTAATAGCCTTACCTTTACGCAGTTCTTCTAGTCCAATTCGACATAGATGACCCAATCTGCGATGCCATAAGTCCGGGGAAGGCGCGGAGGAAACAAGAACATTTTCATTCTGCTGTTTCACCTCACAGTTATCTAACCTGTATAAACTATTACAAAAAGTCGCGTGGCCTAACTCATGCCCTGAAATTTTGACTTGATTGTGCTTATACAAAGAACAGCCCTTCTTATTAAAAACAACAGTAATTCCCTTATCAACAACTTTCTTGACAAATATCAAATTGGTGCTAAGGCTAGGTACATACAATACATCCTTAATAGATTTTATAGTAGACCTATTATTGTCCTGTAATAAAATGTCACCAACACTGGAGCATAACTTTCTATCGTTGTCAGCTAATATAATCTCCTTGTAATCATTTGTATTACGATAATTCGATAACCAGTCTTTATGACATGTGAGATGGGTAGAAGCTCCAGAATCAATGTAAAAATCCTCTTTATTCAAAGATGCGCTACATTCTAAAGCAGACAAAAGAGTTGAAGCATTTTTTGGCTTAGACTCCCCTTTCTTCGACTTTTTATTCTTCCTTAGAGGATATTGAGGGCGCTTGTGCCCGGGCTGGTTACAGTCATAACAAATGATCTTCTTCACCGAAGCGAAACCACTATTTTTGCTTGTAGAAGCCGTCGACGTCATCACCGACTCTTTAGACGCACGTTTTTCACTCTCATTCAACAGTTTGGACTTGACGAGATCAGTAGATATTTCTACATTCGAATTCTCTATAGCCATCACTAACGGATCAACATCCTTTGTTAATCCACCTAGTAAGATAGCAGCAACAGACGTATCATCGATTTGTTTACCGATGTCAGCAAGATCTTGAGCAGTACTGAGCACAGCATTTATATATTCTTCAATAAATGGAAAATCCGAAAGATGGTATCTATATAGCTTACGCTCTAGGCTTAGTTTCCTGCCAATACCTTTGTCATCGAAAACTCGGGATAAGGATTCCCAAACCTCACGTGCTGTAGTGCAGCTACGAACATGAGTAATAGCTCCACCATCAAGAGTGAGACATATCTTGGTCATGGCTTTCATATCTTTAAAATTTTGTATTTCCTCTGAAGTGGTATCGGTAGACGGGTAACCGACGATGGAATACCATAGTTCCTCATGCATAAGAAACATCTTGGTTTTGAACTTCCATTGTGGATAGTCACTTCTACTATTAAGTGGACGAATACTACCAATAGTCATACCTCCAGCAGGTGTGTTCATGGCTTTATCTCCATGAGACATGTCACTAATCCGAAAATCGATATTTTCACCAATAAACAACACTACGAATTATTGTCGTCTAAATAATATCAAAAAACAAGGGTAACAACAGTTTCTACGTGAAAATGCCCATAACCTATAGTAAACTATTAAATAAAATTATATTGTTACGACTTATGAAATTTTTTTAATAGAGTGACATATTAGAAGTAGAACAACCAAATTCAAACTCATACTATTACTTTTAAAATGTTCGATGATTATAAAGAAGGTTTTACCTACAACAAATACATACTTCACGCTTTTCAAATCTTTATCTATAAAGTACGTGTAAATGAAATTTTAACAAAAGAATTATACCGACTTCAAGAAATAGAAAACGATACTGAAAAGTGAAAAATAACTGAGGTTTCAGATTTAACGCAAGAAATAAAACTGTTTGTAAGACTTTTTATTCCTTTATATTTTGTTTATTAAGTGCTGCCTTCTTTTCACCCGTTAGAAGCCGCTGCCAAGTCCGAAATACGATAATTTTAACAGCTACAATAAAATCAAATAAGCTGTGATGTAGCAGGGACCACCCCTACTACTGTTCATAATCATATACCTACCTACTACCGGTTTCATTTGGCACCATATAACTATTATTAAGAGTTCTATGTTTGACACCATCGATGCTAGGGGTTTGTCTCAGCCCAACGCAGAGAAAGAAAGGCGTGATTATATGTATATTGCGTGTCGCGTCAGCGATATACCAACGCAAAAGCTGTGAACAAAGGGTTATTATCTAACAGAAACACTGAAATTTATTATTTTAAGCCTTGTGGTTTTAAAGTTTTCACTTTTAGTTATAGTTGAAATTATTTGCTGATATAATGGTGATTGATTGACCAGAGCGTCTTGTAATAATTGTTGGTGTCGTCCTGTGCTCATAAAGACAATCTCGGGAAAGCTGAAACAGACAAACAAATAAAATATTTGGACTTGACTCACGACGTTGTCGACATATGGGATTTGGATTCAGTAATTATTGTCCCGATAAGCGTATTGGTTCACAATGATTGCCACATCTCGATTTACACACACGTCAACATGTAGGAAATAATATCCTAAGGCTCTCACGGTTGTTGAGAGTCTTGGCGTTTAAAAAACCGCAACCTCCACATTTCCGTGGGATATACAGCCTCATTACTGATGAACGTAGGTAGTGCTTTCAATATACAGTCAACAACGTACGGAATTTTCTACCCCGGGCATCTAATTCGGTCTGAGTCCATCTTAGTATGCCAAAGGAGTGTATTTATTTATTTTATTTATTTATTTATTTATTTACATACTTAGATACATTGCCTTTACAGTAATATTACTAATGCGACAATGCTCTTATAACTATTATACATAATATAATAATACATATTACACTAATTTATGTCAGTTACGACAAACACTGTAGCGTCACTCTTTCGAACTCGGCTAATGTACACACAAAAATATCAATAACACGCGAGACCGCGTTTAAAATATTTAGCGCTCGTACGAGAGGAGCAAATTGTAGCAAGTTTGTCCGAGGTACTGGCACATCAAAGGTTCTACCCCTCGGTAACTGTCGTAGCCTCATATTGGGAACAAGCAATCTCAACGATTCCAAAATTTGGGGGTTATTCAATTTTCCGCGGAATACCAAAAAACGTATTTAGCCAGTGCCAGATTACGCCTCACTTCGAGCTTATAGTATCCAACCATCCCTATGACAAAGAGGGTTGGATACATAAGTGGGTAAAATGGATACACCCCGTATTGTTTGAAATAAAGGTACCGGGTAAATTTATTTTGGAGTTTCTCCACCATGGAACTATATTTAGCTTCATGGGGATTCCAGATGATCGCGCTTGTTTCGAGCCTGCCCCTAACCAGGGCGTTATACAACGACCTCACGGCCACGGTGTCCTTGAAGTCTCTGGTCTCTCTCAGCACAAAACCTAGATTTTTATAGGCCTTGGCACAGATATTGGTGATGTGATTCCGAAATGTAAGGTCTGGCGAGAGCAAAACTCCAAGGTCGCGCACCGAGAAAGCACGGGGAATGGTCTCCCCTTCCATGAGGCAGCTATGATGAAGTGGTACCACCGCCCGCGTGAAGGATACGATGCTGCACTTTGACACATTGAACTGCAAACCATTCTCAAGACTCCATCTAACTACACGGTCTATATCCTCCTGAAGAAGTGTGCAATCCTTTTCATCCTTGATCTCATAAAATAGTTTCAAGTCATCGGCAAACAGTAGGCAATTCGCATTTTGAACCACATTTGGTAAGTCGTTTATCATGAGGATAAACTCCAGTGGTCCCAAATTAGAACCTTGACTCACGCCTGTCAGGGTGTGGTACGAGTTAGAAACATATCCTCTATATTCCACATACTGCTGCCGATCGCACAAGTAACTAGCAAAAAATTTTTGTAGGTCTGGAGTAAACCCGGTCCTTGCAAACTTCTCCAAAAGGATGTCATTATCGACACTATCGAAGGCCTTCCTGTAGTCAAAGTATGCCACATCAAGCTGGCCCCCCACTTTGGCATCTAGCAATGGTGCTGCTATGTTCATGAAACACATAAGATTAGAGTCAGTGCTACGACCCTCTCTAAATCCGTGTTGGGCATCATTGAATTGCACCCTAACCTGCGAGCCTATATTGGAGCACAAAGCCGTTTCCAAGACCTTCGCGAATGCCGACAACACCGCCACCGGTCTATATTTGGTGACGTCGGAGCCGGAACCACCTTTGGGCACTGGTGTGACTCTGGTTAGCTTCCAACCGCGAGGATAAGACTGATCTCTCAAACAAATATTAAATAAATAGTGAAGTGGTTGCGCCAACACCCTACTGCAGTCTTTCACTATATAAGGAGGTATGCCATCCGGACCCGTAGACCTCTTAGGTTTAAGGCGCGCGAGCGCCCTCCCTACATCCATCAGTGTCAGTTGGCCGACATGAATGCGTGCACCGCCTTCAGGTGCCACCCCAGCAGCTGAATCCACATCTAACCGAGGCGCTCGCACCCCATAAACTGAATGAAAATAGTTTGCAAATTCTTGGGCACACTGGTGTTCCGCTTGTGGCTCCCCGTTTTTAATAATAGAAGTTTTATTCCTTTTTGACCGCTTCTGGTTAATAAAAGCCCAAAACGATCTCGGCTCTTTAATAAATTGTGACTCAAGACGACCCTGATAATCCTCATAAGCAATATTTATTTTATTCTTTACTATTGAACGATAATAAGAAAATTTATCATAGTCGTCCCGTAGTCCATTAATTTTATAAGACTTATGCCAAAACGCTTTCCGTTTTATGTCGCCTATTATGTCCGCCGTATACCACTCCGGGTAATTGTACCGGGAATGGTGAGCTATAGGCCTTTTCCTAGGAGCACAATCATCGATGATACTATTAAATATGGAATAAAATAAATCATACGCTTCGTCAATATTGCTTGTCCCATATAACGCCTTCCAGTCCGCAGCCGCAAACGCTGAGTACATAGAAAAGAAGTCTGCTTTAGCAAAATTCCACCGCGGGTGATGTGCTACGGGTGAAGGCGGGGAGGCAAATGGCATTGCGGCCGGCGCTGCCACCGGTGGGGAGCGCGTGCGCTGGCAGATGCTCACGCGCAGCGGCGGGTGTTGTTTGTCTATATCGCATAAATAATCGCGCTCCTCCCGCACGTCGATCTCATCGTCCTGTAAAGTTGTTAAAACTACATCGAGCATTCGCTCATTACAGTTTGAGACATTATTATATTCGCGAAATCTACAAAAGGTAATGAAGTATTCATAGTAACATTGTACGTCCTGATTCGTTGAATACATATTAAAATCTGCAACTAATATAACTTCATCATATTGTACACATATTTGTTCTAACAAATGAAACATGTACATATACTCGGACTCGGCAGTACCCGGCGGAATATACGCGACACAAAATAAAAACAAAAATTTATTATTACGAAAAACTGTTGCACAGACGATTTCAAATACCCGATTGTCCAAGTTAGCGCTACCGGGCATGGATACTCGCCGCAACTCCAGACCACTACTAGGGGCAGCCGCCAATAGCACTCCCCCGAGCTTCCGTCCATCATCACGATCGCAGCGAAGCACAGTGTAGCCTCCCGGTATGAACTCCCTGTCATGTATAGACGTATTCAATCCACTTTCAGTGATTGCGAATAAATGTAACTCCGAGGTTAGTAAGTTTTTATAAACAGTTTTTAATTTTGTGCGCAATCCTCTTACGTTTTGGTAGTACACCTCAATGCAGCGATCGCGATTAATTACCTTCGGTGGATATGCGAGGGCCCCGAAACCAAAGCCACTCACTGTAGCGAGTATTCACGGGCCATACCTCTGCGTTAGCAATCTTTTCATATTGGCTCTCCGGAACACCAATCTTAAAGGATGAGTAATCGCGTTGCGTTTTTGGTACTATTTTCTCCACACTGATGTTGCATTCCTCACATAATATACCTCCTACGTGTGCTACTATAACTTCTTCCGACGTATCAGGATGTAAAGACCATACGTGTAGGTACTTCTTTTTTTCTACTGCCCTAAGACTTAAAATTTGATTATTTTCGCCTCTGTTCACCGCTGTTCTATTTAACTTTCTCTCCCTCTTTTTGTTTGACACCTTTTGCCATTCGGATTGCCTCTTATGGCTACTTTCGTCCGGTATTTGATACCTAATGCTGCCTAACGGTTGTTCTATTTCCTGCGATCTTTCATTAACACTCGGCTTTTGAACAGCTGTCGCATACAACTGTGATTTAGGCTTTTCCTGTATTACACTAGTCTGACTACTATAGATCGATGGTTGTTGAGTTAACTCTAACCTTGGCTGGGGTGTAACAGTTTTTCCCTCTTTCTGCTTCTTTCCCTGTTTACTCTCGTTGTATGCCAACTTTTCAACTAACGCTTGATTATCTTTACGGCATTCGATTATCATCTCACTTAGATTAATCATTGTCTTTTCAATGTTACTCAAAACTCCCATAACAAAGGCTTCCATTGACTTTTCTACAGCAATTGTTACTTCTTGTCTTACAATTTCTCTAATTTTTTCCTCAGATATTCCTATTAGACTTCCTTCCTTAGTTAAAGTATCTTCTTTATTCTTCTCCTCCTCATTTTTACGCGCTGTTTGCCCCTTAGTTCTCTGTGAGAGATTATCAGTGCCCGACATCCTACAATAACAATAACGGACTACGCACTCAACACGCTCTCATATACCTACGGCATTAAGGTATAGGCAGTATATATATACCGCTTGTATTGTTGTTCCCTTTCACTGCCTGCGTAAGCGATGTCACTCGAACGACCAGTTGATAATTTCGCACCACTCGGTTACAGCTTCGATGGCGCGATGGTTAAACGCTCGACTCGATCCCCACTCACGATGACCGCGGTTCAAATCCTTGCAATTTAACTATGACACTTTTTCTAATATATTTGTCCCACTCGAACTCCGCCTACTGGGCGGAGTTCTGTGATTAAAACCCTTCAAGAGTAACAAAGTTTTAGAAATTAAAGCGTCGACCAATCACAAATTTAGGATTACTAATTTCCAACACAAATCCGCAATAAAGTAGGACACGTCCACTCGCGACAGCGCTTCGAAACTACTAAGACTGGCATGAAATAGCCGTTGTAGGCGAGTAACTGCCTGATAAAAGGCTCTTCAGTACTTTTTTTTAGGCGGCCAAAGAAACAATCCCGCAACGTTTCATGGAAGCCTCAGTAATACCTAACATATCAAGATATTTATAGGTTTCAGTTGCCGAGAGAGATTTCAGTTGTATTGAATCTGAAAGTTCAATTCTTTCAGATTCCACAATTCCACCCTTCATAACATGCGTGACTGCACATTTGTTCACACCAAACTCCATTCTGATAGAATTTCAGTTACCTTAAGTAATTCTACCAGGCGGGAGTCAGTGGCGGCCAACAATTTCAAGTCATCCATGTAAAGAAGATGGGATATAACTAGACCTCCTATCCGCAACTGATATATTTTGTTGAAAACATTGAAAATTTTGTTACGAGAATTCCTTTTTTAAAAGGAATTCTCGTAACAAAATTTTCAAATACTGAAAATTTGGAATACTACTGAATTTGGATTTCAGGAAAATACTGAAAATTTGGTTACGAGAACACCTTCTTTGACATTTGGGAGATCAACATGAGATCCAGACTAGATTGAGACTGAATTTTGAACATCTTTTAATTACGAGAATTAGCTCTCTGCTACCTATACTATTCGAATCGACAGCATTTTGAATGACTTGTGGTGGTCGTCAGTTTTTGGATTTCGCAATAGCATCTTCTTCTTCTGTCGTATCGATGGCATATCAACTTATTATTTTTTTCTGACTATCCAGTGGGATACATTCAAGTTGACGGTCCCATATAGAAAAAAATTATTTTACTACTAAGTACTTTGTTCCTTATTGCAGATGCCAAATAGTTTTGGAGCCCAAAGGAATTAATATTATAAATATTATCACATCAGTTGACGAAAGCATCTTTAACAATATTCTGCACTCGTTTGTTGGAATAGCCGCGATTCAAATTGGGCTTACTGATATTCTCCATGAACTAGGACTCAAACCAGATGGAATCATTGGTGAGAAAATTACTCATATATAGACCGAAGCTCAATCTGATATACGGAGATATAGAGCTCCTGAAGAATCTCTGCTCTAATAAATAAAGTAACATTTGAATTTTCACAGGGCATAGCGCGGGTGAACTAGGGTGCGCTTACGCTGATGGTTGTTTGACTGCGGAGGAAATGATTCTATCTGCCTATTATCGCGGGTTGGTGTCGGTGGAAACTAAGTTCATACACGGGTCTATGGCTGCAATTGGCATGGGCTACGAAGAAGTAAGGCTTAAGTAATGCAGTTCTCCTAATAAGCATTCATAGCTAACATTTGAAGATAACTTTTAGGTTGAAATTAAAAAAGTCATTTGTTCATTGCATTAAATACATGATTGTTCTCTTAACCAAAATATTGACACATGAACCCTATACTAATTTTTTAATTTATACATTTAGATATCAAAATTATGTCCTCCGGAGATTGTGGTAGCGTGTCACAATGGGCGCCAGTCCAGCACCATATCTGGACCTTCGGACGTAATGCGTGAGTTTGTCGCCACGCTGACGGCCAAAGGAATCTTTGCTAAGGAAGTCCCGTGTTCCAATATAGCCTACCACTCGCGTTATATAGCTGATGCTGGTAAGATGCGTATTAAAAGTACTAACATATAATTTCACTCTACAAATTTAATTTAAAATACAAAAAAACAAAACAAAGTATCAGTTACAGTTCTACGATAGGTTATAACTGCTGCGATCTCACGAATAGTCTAGAGTAACAGTTAATTGTGTAAGAAAGGAAAAGTATATAATGCCTTTGATTTAAAAAAAATGTAGGCTTTCTAGTTCTTATTCTTTTTATAACTTACTCTTGATATTTACTTATATTGTATAGAATGAATAAAATATCAAAGGAATATTGAATATAGGTCCTGGATTGTTAAAATATTTGCAAACTACTATTAGTACACCCAAAGCACGGAGTGAGCGTTGGCTGTCAACATCAGTGCCGAAAGACAAGTGGAATGAGCCAGAAGCAAAACTGTGTTCAGCAGAGTATCTAACTAACAATTTACTGGTAAGAATACCATAACTTTTTGTAGAAGTAGTAGAGTAAGTGTATTTATTTATTTTACAACATCACACAATTAAATTACATATCATGGCATTCCATAAACCACTAAGGTTTGTGCGGAGTGCCGTGTTTTCTATATTGCGATTACATATTTAAGTATACATAATATTTCACCTTATTATATGTTTTACATATCTGTTCTTATCACTAATTTACACAGACTTTTAGTTATAAATCAGATGAGTAGGTATATTAAAAAAAGGCGCAGGTAGGAGGTATAAATTGTCAGTGAGCGATCGTCAGCTGGAGCGGAGCTGACAAAGAACCGGTTTGCGTGCGAGGCATTTACAGGATGTTTAGGAAATGTGTTTTTAATTTATATTTTATATTTGTTGGCGTGATGCTTTGCTTGAAGGATGTATTTAATTTATTCATTAAACGGGGAATTATATAACGGGTGGTTCTTTCACCGTAGGTATTCCTTGCCCTACAGGTTTCCAGTCTTTTATTACATATTGACCGTGTCTGAATATCATAAAGATATTTCGATCTGTATGTTGTCATTGAAGAATTGTTCTTTGAGGAGGCATAATGTGACATTAGAGTGAACCGGAAGCACCTTGCAGTGCTTAAATAGTTCTATACCGTCTTCACTTTTTGACGCATTTTGTAGCTGAAATATACGATCAAGGCACGTTTTAAAAGTTCTACCATAGCTAGTAATTCCATATCCTATTATTGTTTCGGCAAGCGCGTTATAAAGCATGAGCTTCACTTTGGGGGGTATCCTATTATTGAAAATATACATGTTCGCCATAAATGCTTTCAGTTTTTCGCATACTCGGTTGACTTGAGGTAGCCAGTTTAATTTATAATCTATTATTAGACCAAGATATATGTGATTATTAACTATTTCAATTGTGGGGCATTGACAGTTGTTGTACTTCTTGTGTAAGCATAGGTGTTCGTGAGCCACCAGCTTTGTTCTATTGGGAGCGTGAGTTTTACTGTAAGGAGAACGAATGTGAACAAGTTTGGTTTTGCTGGTGTTTAAGACTAATTACATTATCGTGACACCACTTGTTAATATTGTCTAGATCTGTTTGTATTTTCACAAATGCTTCAGAAACATTTGTATCAGCTACTAGTAGGCATGTATCGTCTGCATACTGATAGCTGGTATAGTGCCTTAGAATATTGTTCATATCATTCACATACGTAATAAAGTTAAGAGGGCCGGGCTATTCCTACATCAGCTGTGATTGTCTTACTATAGGTTTCATTTATTTTGACACGGTAAGACCTATTCTGCAGATAACTGTCACACCATTTTAATAGTGGGCCACGTATACTACTATTGTTTAGGTTTTTTACTAGTCTGTTATGATTTAACGTATCAAACGCCCAAGAAAAATCAATAAAAAGAGCTAGAACATGTTGCCGGGAATTTAATGCTTCGTTTACGTCATCCGTAAATTAAGACAGAAGTAAAGAAGATGTGCTTTTATGTCTCCACTCAAGAACACGTTTAGCTCAGCGGTTGTCGATTCTTCGCGAGATATGGTCGGCCCACTTCCACTTCAGCTTGCTAATTCTTTGAGCTATGTCGATAACCTTGGTTCTCTCTCGGATGTATTCGTTACGAATCCTATCCTTCAGAGAAACTCCGAGCATAGCTCTTTCCATAGCTCGCTGAGCGACTTTGAACTGGTGGACCAGTCCTACCGTGAGTGTCCACGTCTCAGCTCCGTAGGTCATTACGGGTAGGACGCACTGATTGAAAACTTTCGTTTTCAAACACTGCGGTATGGATGACGTGAAGACCCGACATAGTTTCCCAAACGCTGCCCAGCCTATATATTGACTCACTTAACAATTTTATTCTAGTTGTGAAATACCTGTTGGGACCTTAACATAACTGGCGAATCGTGGGTGTGTAATACACCTCTGCCTACCTCTTCGGGGATACAGGCGTGAAGTTGTGTTATGTTATGTTAAAGTTATATTAAGACTTTAAAAGTAATTCAATATCAGCACCCGAGCGTATGATAACTGCACGTTCAGAGTCTTCACTTTCTTTGGCAAATATCTTACCTTCTTTACACCAAATATACTTGTGTCCCGTTTAGGCGTTGCTTGGCGTTATATAATAGTGACTTAGTATACTGGGTGAGTGCTGCGCGGACATAAATCTGGCGTGTGACTTTTTCAGAAGGCAAATTTGGCAGGATATTCCCTGTCAGGATTTCTATATTTCTCGCTGATAAAATCCATTGGTCTCGATCACCTTTAGATTGAAGCTCAACGATAATTGGTCCTGGCTTCTCTTTGCGGTGACGAGTCACTCGCCGGATACTTACTAAATTTTGTGAATTGACTTTAAATGTGTTAGCTAATTCTTTGACAATATTCAAGGTGATATTGTCGGAAGTTTACGCGAATGTCACACATTGAAATAAAACTATTCAGTTCAATGTTCAGGTTTGTTGTACCAAACTCTCGAACAAACGTACGCATGTACGCACTTATTGCACATTCCAGCCCTAGAGATTTTTGGGTTATATTTTTATTGCAGTTTGTGCACTTTTTTAACACCGTTTTCCGTAAGTAGGTAGGTACTTGAAAGTAGGGGTGCGACTGGTTGGATCACCTCCAAGTTTGGTGCACCCTGGGCAACGTGGGCGATGACGCATCATTGATTGCTCCTCTGGAGTAGCTGGCGTCAACGTCAACGGCCAAGAGTCTGACAACCGGTCCTTTTCAGGGCCAGCTGACCCCATTGCACGAGGGGGTCGGGGTATGGCGGGCCTGCAAGGCCCGCGGTGGGGGAGGGGTGTCGCTCCAGGTACCCCTCTGCTGTTATCAGAGGGGACACTGCGAATGGCCCAGGGTCAGTCGGAGTGGGATATGCTCTATGGGTAACCTTACACCCTGGCGTCTGTAGACCCGAGACGGCGTGCGGTTTTAGTCGGTTGAAGCTGCCGGTTGATGATAGCCGCCCCCGCTGGCCGGCGGGGGGTATCCGAAGGGATTTCTGCACAATAAAAAAAAAAAAAGTAAAATACTATAAAACAATTACAGATTACAACGTCTACTCACTTTGAATCGCAATGATTGAATGACCATAGTATAGTAGGTAATTGTGACAATGTATTACTTTTGTAGAATGAGGTGCTTTTCGAGGAGACTTCCCAACTGGTGCCTACTAATGCTGTGTTAGTAGAAATTGCACCACACGGGCTACTCCAAGCCATTCTTAAACGTTCAATGCCAGCCAGCTGTACAAATATCGCGCTCACTAGAAGAAAGCATCCTGATAATTCAATTGTGTTACTTGAAGCTATTGGCAAGTGAGTCTAATACCCTTGTTATGTAGGTTATAATAATGATAGTAAAATTATGTTCCCATTTACTCATAATACAATTTCATGTTCCTATAAATACTTATGGGCTTGCACAAAAGGTTTATTCACAATAAAGGAAGCTCGTGAAGTGTATAAAGATAGAAGCCGTAGCGAGCTGTTGTATCTGCCTACCCTGGAGGAAGAGAGGCGCTAGTATATGTATATACATAATGCATGCACGTAAATTCTTGATTATAATCATATCGTCACTCTTCATTTTACCTTGTTATGCAGCCTAAAATAAACACTCAGTCCTTTTCATATTTGATTATGGTTTCAGGTTGCATTTGAAGGGCTACAATCCTAATGTTCAGGTTT
Organism: Cybosia mesomella; assembly: GCA_946251805.1. Lineage (NCBI taxonomy): Eukaryota > Metazoa > Arthropoda > Insecta > Lepidoptera > Erebidae > Cybosia > Cybosia mesomella. Next base: position 25,324,419 of record OX276407.1, read on the forward strand.
TGTACCCAAAAGTCAGCATGCCAGTTTCCTCTGGTACACCGTTCCTATCTCACTTGGTCAAATGGGCTCATGGTGAAAAATGGTACGAGTATCATCATTTTTAAACTGCTGTAGTATTCATTTCTGTAGCTATCGCATATAGTCTTTGTGATAATTCATTTTTATTCATGTTGATGAAGATAATACGTTATTTTTAGGCAATTGACGTTGCATAGTACTGAAAATAGAACGATCGCTGCCTATTGCAACTTTGTTTTATCTTTGCATGATGAAGAACATACTTATCTAAGAGGACATTCCATAAGGGGTAAATATGTGTGTATATATATATATGGGATATATATATGGGATATATATATGGGATATATATATATATTTAATTATGTTTATTTTAAGGAGGGTTCGTTCACAAAGTAAATATGTCACCCTCATAGGGGCTATGCTTACATCCAACTTACAAATCTACGTTTAATATCTAAATTTACTATTCTGTAAAGTATTCTTGCCTGCCGACTGGCCGGGAAGGCAAGAATACTATTACATGAACCACATATATAGACATCTATATAATATTGATATTTAACCCATTGCTGACCACTGTACCAATTTGGGAACAGTTAGTTTTTTCAAATGTACCCCCATATTATAATTTATAGCCATCCACTTATTACTTCGTTGTGTAGTTAAGATTGCGTTGGTTTCGGATAACGACCACTGAATGAATATTTTTTTATAAATATTACTTTTCATAAGTGTTAAAGTTTCTTATTGTTATGACAGAGGAGGTAAGTGTACTCTTTTTTCTATTTGACAAAATTATTAAAAACATATTTTATTATTACTCACGTAATCCTAAGATAACTAATTCTCCTAGAACATGGAAGTATTTTGATGCAATAAGTTTACTTATATGAGAAAATATAGGTACCTAAACATAGGTGTACCAATATTGGCACAATGGCTATAAGTGTACTAAACATATTTTCCTTATTACAGAATCAAAATGAGTCGCAAGCAGTATTTAGTGGGACCAATAGCTTCAAGGGCTTAGAAGAACCTATAAATACCTTGACTGAAAATAGTGATGACGATGTAGAATACGATTTGGGCATACTTCCACCTGATCCAAGCGTTGTTACGGATGAAGAAGAGAGTGGAGATGATATGTCGCCTCGTTCTTTACCTAATGACGTCTCTGGCAGTTTTGAGGTATTTCTTCGCGAAGTTGGTACAGTCTCATCATCCGAAGATAGTAGCGATGATGAACCTTTAGCTACTAAAAGAACGCGAATCAGTATCACTCGATCAGTGCTGTCTACTGGCTTCGCTGTTCGCCAACGTTCATCAGATGTACCAATATGGCGAAAATGGGCATCGATATATTCTACAAACGTTGTAGAAACTGATAGCTTATTAGAGACTGAATCTCTTGTAAAACATGAGTCGATAGATTTGACGCCAGTTCAAATATTTGAAAATCTGTTTGATGATGAAGTACACTATGATTGTCGACTTTACCAATTTGTATGCTAGCCAAAATAATCGGCATAACTTTTTTATTACTACTGCAGAGCTGAGAATTTTTTTCGGAATACTTATCCTCACAGGATATCACAAACTGCCACGTGAACATTTGTACTGGTCCTTAGATGAGGAAGTTGGAGTTGATGTTGTGTCAAAAGCAGTACGTTGCACAATAGCAACCAATTATGACTCCCATGAACCTTTAGGAATTAGTGAAAAGATGGTTTTCAGAAAGAAAAGGAAAGGTTGATGTACATATTCCGCACGCATTCCAAAATTATAATAAAAATATGGGCGGGTGGATGAATTAGATCAATCTATATTTTTGTACAGGATTGGTATTCACGGTAAGAAGTAGTGGTGGGTACTGTTCACTTATATGATGGACATGGCAAACGCATGGAGATTACAAGTAATTGCCAGAGAAGAACCAATGGATCAACTGCTATTTCGAAGAAGTGTCGCCAGATATTATCTCAGCCAAGCACCGCAACGAAATGTAGCTCGTCCATCATTATCCAACATAGACGGATTGCGATTAGATGGCGTTGAACATGCACCCGAGAAGCTCCCAAAACGAGTGAGGTGTTTTATATGTCACGTTAGAGGTCGCTGAGGCTGTAAAAAATGCAAAAAGTCACTTTGTATTGAATAGTTGTGCTTTGCAAATTTTCACTCATAAGAAGCCATTGTACCAGTTTGGGAACACCCCTGTAACTTCCTGAAAATTTTTCATATTTCAGTATTTTCAAGTTTCATTCATAAGTTTACCTATTGATTGTCCAATAATAAAAGAATTTAGAAAATATCTTTAGCAGTTTTCATTTGGCTTCAAATGGGTTAATAAGATTATAATAAATATAGTTTATATAACTCTCTCCGCTTCATTCCGTGCACATTCTACTAATATATGGTACACGTCCTCCGGAACATTGCACTCGCCAAAATTTTGCGATTAGTGTAATCGCAAAATAATATAAAAATAATATAATACCACGAGGCAGGACAGGTTGCCACGAGTTTCAAACTAATATGTTGGAGTGCGCTTTTGGAGTTGGTATAAGTCACAAAATTGTTAAAATCAACAGAATCCGTATACGAAATAGCTTCAGTAATGGCAATAAGTTCAATATACATAATAGAAAGTATAGCATTTATCTTCAACTTTGCAGCACTATTGATTTGTGGATAAAATAATGGAAAGCCTGCCTTATCTTGGTCCTTTGACGCATCCGTATATAATCTACTAACTGGTTACTAGCTAAACTGGTTTACTCATTACTAAATTTACATATCGCGCAGTACAAAAATAGTATACGACTTTTTTGGTGCCAATATGCTGGGAATTCAACTTTTGATTGCACTAGAAAGGTTCACATTGGTTATCCAGGTATCGACTAATCTTCCTAGCTGTTCGCTGAACTGCCTATGGATGTTATTATACTGTTCATAAATTAAAACTAGAAGCGGCTTCCGTTTCGCCTCCAATATGGAGTCTTTTTTTTTTCTTTCTGTTATGTTGGCCATGAACCGAGTAAAACCGCACGGTGTCCTCCCCAAGTGTCCGTTGCCGGGCACCCCGAGTAAGCCCTCGAAAGGATAACCCCAGGGTTACCGGCGGACTTTGGCCACCACCACGGCCTCGCCTGTTGGGGTCAGGTTTTATCCCGCGTTGGTGAGTTGGCATGCGTGTGACACACGACACGCCTCCGCCACGGCCTGCTTCTGTAAGGACGGCGAGTCGGCCAACTGCCGTCCTCAGGCCCCGATCATTAAGGTCGGTAGTCCCGGGCGTAGATGAGTCGGCGGTGTCCTCGCTGCAGACTGCGAAACTCTAGGGGCCGGGTTGTTTCCCGCTCCCTCTCCGCCGTCTCGTTCACGTGCATTACCTGCTCGCAGAAAGAGGCGGCGGCGTGCCACTTGCTCCCATCGGAGACCACGGCCTTCACCATGGTCTCCAACGAGAGAACGTCCACGTCCAGGACCGCAACGAGATCCCGGCGTTGACTCGCCCACGCAGGGCACTCCACCAACGTGTGGAGCACCGTGTCTTTGCCAGGATCCTCGCAGTGCTGGCACTGCAGCGTTGTCTCCCGGTGGATTCGCCACAGATACTTACCGAAACACTCCTGTCCGGTAACCATCTGGCACATTCGGTAGGAGAGGTCCCCATGGTCCCTCTCCGACCTCTCCTTCATGATCAGCCTCACCGCCGCAATCGTGGATTCCCCCCAATCGGCTATCGAGTACGAGCCCAAGGTACTTTTCCGTATTCGACCCACGACTTGAGCAACCCCTGCCTTGGCCTTTAGTGCCGCGCTTCGGTACGTTGCTCCCCGCACCATAACGAGGGTTTCGTCAGCATAACATAATACATACATACAGCATAAGTTATGCTGACACCGTCGAGCAACGGACCGCGCAGCACTCAGTAGTATCCGATGTTCCACAGGAGTGGCCCTAGGACCGACCCTGTGGAACACCGCACGATACTTCTCACCGCCCTGGCCCTAGCCAGCTCGGGTAAATTATGGCCCTCTTGGATAGGTATGCCTCGACAATGCGGCGGAGGTAAGGAGGCACTCCGTGATATGCGAGCGCCTCCCTAACGCAGCTCCAGGGTGGGGTGTTGAAGGCGTTAGCGATGTCGAGAGACACCGCCACCACCACCCCACCCCGCGTAACTACTTCCTCCGCCAGGCGCCTGACGCGCATGATCGCTTCCACGGTGGAGTGCCCGCGGCGGAAACCGAACTTGTTGTCCGCCAGATCTGGCCCCACGTTGGTGAGATGCTCGACAAGGCGATCTGCAATAATCCGCTCAAAGAGCTTGCACACCTCGTTGAACAACATGATCGGCCGGTAACCGGATGGTTGATCCACCGGCCACCCCGCCTTCCGGATAAGGACCAGTTTCCCCGTCTTCCACGCCTTTGGAAACTGGCCCCTTTCGAGGCATGCGCTAAAGAGCGCCACCAATCGAGGCCCTAGTTCCTCAAGGGCCAGGGCTCGGCCTGGAATGCCGTCGGGTCCGGGAGCAGTGCATTTCCGGCGTCAGGCGCCTGAGGCGGAGCCATATGCGGAGGAATATGCTCCTCCACTTTCGCTGGGAACAGGGAGCCCAGTATCCCCTCCAGCCGCTCCGGCTGGAGGCTCTGGGTCAGTAGGGGCGCCCTTGGGCGGATTTTGCCCCTGACCTCAAGGTAAAGGCGCCCCCATGGGTTCTGCTCCAGAGATTCCAGCAGCTCTTCGCGGGTCCATCATTTGGCCTGCTTAATGGCTACCTGGAGGGTCCTCTTGGCCCCCTTGTACGCCTCATATAGCTCCGCTTCTCGGGCTGCTGCATCGTCTGGGTGGCGACGATCCCGGCGAAACTTGGTGTACTGGCGGCGAGTGGTCAGGCATTCCGCCTCTGCGTCGACATCGGCAGGCCTGGCCGTTGACGGAATCCAAGCCTGCACTATGGATGCCTCCAGGAAAGCCTCCCGATTCAGGCGTCTGAGCGCCCAACGTGGATCCGGGGGATTCGCGATAGTCGGTGGCAGGTTAGGTGGAGGGGAGACGTTGAACCAAATGTACTTATGGACGGAGTCCGTCTCCTCCTCCTTTACCATGCGCCAACCCTGGACGCGGCGGGTGAGAGCAGGGGTCGCGAATGCGACATCCACGACCGAACTGAGCCCCCGCCGCTCCCAGATGGCGCCTCTCGATGGCCGCCAGTAACTCACACACAGTGTACTCGGCCCAGGCTCCGGCGCCGTCTCGCCTGCCTGTTTGGGCACTGCCTCAGGCGCCGCCTTTGGTGCCGACTTTAGCACCGGCTTTGGCGCCGACTTAGGCGCCTCCCCTGGCGGCACATGAGCCCTCGGCTGGACCGCCGCCTCCTAGACTCTTCTGGGCCTTTTGGGCCTACGGGGTGTAACGTTGTGGATTTTTTATAAATCAATTAAAATTATATCAATAAAATTAATCGATATTTTAGTATGTTCTATAACTTATTACTAATTATCTATGGTTGTGCGAACGAGATTGGACAACACTAGCCCAGTTATCAACTGACGGCTCTTAAATCGTGCCTTTCCTTGGCAACCTTCGCTGAGGAAGGTCACTTTAACCCCGTGGCCAACTGCTGTCGGCTCCGGGGTCTTCGCACCGGGCTTCGCACCATAATGGCGGTAGCGAGGCACACCAGCGGAGACCCTGGCACGCCGGCATCACCACTAGCCACGTGTCCACTAGCTAAGTGCATACTACCATCTTTGCACAACGGACCGAACAACGCCACGGCAGAATATTTATTGCGAATCCATTCCCTGAGGTTCTTTTACTCAATACCTAATATAATCCTAATATATTGTAATCGACTTTTTTATTTATCTCTGCTCGCTCTCGCCGTAGCTAGTCTCAAATACATTCATTATTTAATTAATTTTTACAGTGCATAAGTCACCCCTTAAACTTATGTAACTTCATTTAAAAACCCCCATAAAACTTTAATCGTTACAGGGGATCCCCTGACCAGCTGGCTCCCGGGAGTTGGCGAGCTCAGTTTCCAGGTTTGTCACCCGGGCCCTGAGTTTCGCCTCTTTGTCGGAGGCGCTCCTGGCGAGGAGCTCCTCCAGAGCCGTCTTGGCGACAGCTACGTTTTCCGCCACCGGTTTTCGCTTTCCAGCCACGTTCTTGGCCCCCTTTAAAGCCTCCGTTATGCGGGCCAGTGCCGAAAGGAGCTCCCTAGTCGCGGGAACGTCCTGGTCCCTGCCACTGGGTAGTGGCAGGACGTGTAAAGGTGGCGTCGGCGCTCTGCTCGCCGAAGTGGCCAACTCAGCCGGCCGATCGTCCTCGCTCGAGGAGGTCACCCGTTGTCCGGGGCTTCTGCTCCGGTCACGGGACGGTCCACCCCAGCTGGGCCGCTTTCGCCGGGGTCCCTCCTCAGTCTCCATTCGGCTGGATACCGACTCATTGTCGGTACCAGCCGTCGACGCCGCGGACCCATTGTCCACGTCGGTTTCCCCACCTGCTGGTAGCGGAGTAGCGGGCCTGGGGAAGACGGCCTTAAGCGCCCGCGAATGAGACCGCGATCTCACCTCTTCACCCTCCGCTACTAACACTCCGTCATTATCTTTTCCGTTGTTCATGCCTTTGTCTTTGTTGTTGTATCCGTCCGGTTTTTGTTTAATGTAATTTGGATTCATATCATATCCCACGCGTGTGCGGGAAAGATGGTACATCCAGGCGGAGCCCCCTGCACCTGGATTAGCCTCTATATAATGGAGGTCGGTTGGTATCCATAGGTTTTAACGACTTCGCTGTCGGGTGTTATAGACTTTTCCTTGTCGTGGGCCGGCTAATAAAGGCAAGCCCTCCGGTCGGCAAATTCATAGCGTACCTTTCTGGAGCCACCGGTCAGGTCGTTGCTGATCACCTACCGATTACGGAACGCGAGAGGATGGCTAGTCCTCTCTTACCGGCGGTGGCACAAGTGCCCGTCGGCCCCTGCGTCTGCAGTGGGCCAACCCACCCCTGAATCCGCCAGGACCCTACGGTGGCCTCCACCACTAACACCATCGCTCATCCTGTCTCCTCTGAAAGCAGAGGAATACGGAGAGCGTTGTGTTTCCGCCACGTTGGGTATTGGCTGACGATCAATGCCAACCCCATGAAGGGGAAGCCATTGACCGCCGCCCTGGGTGTATCGGCCGCTTCGATTCCGTTCCCCCCATTTATGCCTAAGATTATATCTGAAGAAGCTAAAGAGATATCAGGCGACTAATCATAACCAGGCCATTACCCATCTAATATGCGTATAATGGCCGTTATTTAATGATATAAAATGATGATTATGATTATCTATTAGTGCATTAAAGATTTGATTACCGCTCCTGTGTAATTTATTTGACCAATTGGTATGGTGTCCATTAAAATCGCCCAGAAATAATGTATTTTTCTTAAAACCAAAAAGTAATTGCGCCCAATCAGACTGGCTAGTCACTACCAATGGTGCACAGTAAATAGATACGATCCACAGTTGAATAATCTAACATGTAAAACCTCTATGCCTGTATTCTTCGTAGTGATATTATAAACTAATGACCTAACTGATAAATGTGTGACGATGGCCACCTAACCATGCACGTCATCTTTGTCCTTACGATGAATGTTGTAATTGCTTATCCTAAATCGACTACCTGGTACTAGCCAGGTTTCACTCATCACTGCAATGTGAATCTTTTCTGGTGCTAAAATGTTTTCAAACAACACTCGCTTTGGTCCTTAGAGTATTAACTCTGCGCATTTCATTGCATTTATATTTAACATAACTATTTTTTGAGTATTATCCATTATCTGAAAGATAACTAAGAATCAAATTAAGTAGAGGCCAATCAGAAATATCATTAATCATAACTGAAAAGAACTATTCTGCGCAACACCTTCTTTCACTTTATTATGTATCGTACTATCTCTTAAAAAATATGATTATCTGTAGCCTGATTAGTAGTTCAGTAAATTTGATCTCTTTTTTTCCTCGATTTGGGTTCTGTTGACTTCTGAGTACCTTGGTATTAGCGATCATAGTTTTAGTCTCCTTTCGCGACTTAACATCTTTTAACTAGTTTTCTTGTTGGGATCGCAGTCTGTGAAACGTTCTAAGGAAATTTCCTGTAGATTTCATCGTGGTGATAGTAGCATACGTAGTATTCCTGCATGACTGTTCTTTAGGTTTTTCTGTACCTTGGAGCGGTGAGTCAAGGTTCTCATTGAAGGAATTATCGACTTGAGCTGCATCGTGGTTATCTTTGTTTATAGGGACGTACACACATTAATAAAAGTTATTATTTATTTTATTAAATTGTACTTTATGAAGAAAAATTATTTGCTGTATGGTTTCTTTAAATAGAAATAACCTGTTTGAAATTATTTTTTTTTTTTCTTGTAAATAAAAATAGTAATTAATCATAATGTAATTGTAACAGAAATTTGATAGAAAGAAAAAGAAAGTTTAACCAAACTTAAACAACAATTTATTTATTTATTATTTATTTATATTTTATCAATTCAATATAAACTTCTCCCTATAAACCTTCCCTGGCTCGAACACATGCGGAGATCCCCTGGGCATGCTGAGAATCAAGTTATCCAGCATCTCTTGGGGTAACATGTCCCATTCTTGAATAGCAGCTTCCCTGAGCTCTAGCACTGTCTGGGGACGTGATTGACGGTTCCAAACAGCTCCTTAACAGCATTCCACGCATGCTCTATTGGGTTTAAGTCAGGTGAGCCAGCAGGCCAGTCTAACCTTGTGATGTCGTATTCTCGGGGAGCAACATTGAAGTGACATCAATTAAGCAGTGCCTCAATGAAGTATGTAACATCGCTTCAGAGGGTAGGCTGAACTCTGAGCAGAAGTTGCTTATTAGCACATTATGCCGTAGAGTGGGAAGTGGTACCTCTCAAATGGCAGTTCAATACCAGTCTCTAAAAATGAAAGCCGTCCAAGCTAGCACAGCTGTGCACGTGCTGCAGGAGCAGCTTGACCTATCTCGAAATCTATATGACCTAAAACAAACCATTGAAGAATCTTCCAAGCATGCATCTGGAACATCATTCGCCGATATGGTAAAAAAGGGTACCATCAACTACATACCGAAAGCGAGCTACACTTGGGTGGTGATTTATCCCAATAATAAGCCGAAAGCAAGTGACGATACCAAGTCACTGGTCCAAAAAATAATCTGCTCTGAGCAGATTAAGTTGCAGGTAAGAGGGCTGCGCAAAACCAAAAATGGTGGCATTATCATCAGCACAGATACAAAGGGAGATATCGAAAAATTTAAGAGATCAACCCAGCTATCAAATTCAGGCCTAACCATTGATTATTTTGATTTCATTGAAATAAAACTATTTTTAACGGATTCTATCGCGATTTATTTGAAGTTATTTTATATTTTACATTGATCCCGACGTTTCGGTTGCTTGACAACAATCATCTTTAGTCTCCCCGTGACCATGGCTGCTGAAAAGCAACCGAAACGTCGGGATCAATGTAAAATATAAAATAACATCAAATAAATCGCGATAGAATCCGTTAAAAATAGTTTTATTTCAATGTGTGACATTCGCGTAAACTTCCAACAATATCATATTTTTATTTTATTTTATTTTATTTTGTTTGGAAAACTTACAGCTAATACAATTCATAGTCGCAAATAATATATAGCTGAAAGCCAGTTACAGGTATACACGCATAAATTTTAATTTATATAAGAAAGAAAAAGAAAATAACGGTCGATACACAAAATATCTACGAAAACTAAAATTAAAAATTAAAACCACCGCAAACAGTTAATCCTCGTCAAAGAACCATCCCGCTAAATCGTTTCTTAAACGCGAAATGTTTGTGTGAAACAGATCCAAGTCTAGTTCACGACATAGTGTGTTGAAACACCTGCTCACCCGTATCAAAAATGAGTTTTGTCTGTATGTACACTTAACGAGGGGGACATGGAGTAGGCTAGGATGACGTAACAGACTGGAGCGGGCTATAAAGCCTAACTCTCCTAACAACTCGGGACAATCAACGGCCCCAGTCGCAATCTTAAATAGATATAAAACATCAGCAATGCGTCTTCGTTCATACAAGGGTAGTTATGAAACCGCCTACACCGCACAATGTAGTTCGAGGTATATCTTCGTGTTAATTGCAGGAAACGCAGAAACCGCTTCTGAATACGCTCAATCCTGACCAGCATAAAAGAAAGCCGAGAGTAATAGTTATCGGGGCGCCAACTGTTATGCAAGAAAAGGAAGTTTTTACCTGCCAGGAGATAAACTAAAGAATTATAGCTTTGAAGCTTTCCGGTCTTCAATCAGGCTAAGCCATAGGTCGGGTAAGAAGGATGGTTGGTATTGCTGCTACTTAAAGCCTGATTATTGTAACCCGGCAATTGGCGCAATACTGCTCATTGCGTTTTGAAGTCTATTAGGCGTTTTGAGTATGACTCCTTGGTCATCATTTCATTAAGTCGGTTCGCATACGTCACTCATTGAGGGTGGATGCATAATTTTCGCTCCTCGCTTTCTTACCGCATCTCGCAAGAACTATTCTTTTTCTTAATTGTCGTGTTACCTATGAACTCCTTTGAACTGTGCTGTGTATAATACATATAGAAAAAAAATAAAGAACTAAGGTGACCTGTGAAAGCATCTAGAACTCTTGTCTGCGTGTGACGACATTGCTCCCGTACGAAACTTTCTGGAGATCTCTGCTTACGCTGAACGGCCGAGAGACAAGGTGAGTGGTTTGTGTAAATTGTTGGGGGAATAACCGGCAAACAGCAAGCAGTTATATTGATCGGGAATCTGGGATCAAGAATTGTGCTAGAACCAGTAAAAATACAGGTGCGCCAAATTAGTGGCCCTGACACCCGCGTAGTTATTAAAGCTTCGTAAATACTATATTTATGAAATTAATAACCATATTTATGGTCCTTTTCGAGCGGATTTAGCTTGATTTATATTCCAGAAACGTGATCAAATCCTATCTTACTTGTCAATGCTTGCATATCGTCACACGAAACTCATCTGTATTGCTTTAGTTTCAAGACCTATAATTGTATTGGCTTATTTCAGTTACCCTTAGTTATAAAAATTGTAATTTCTATGGTATTTCGCATTTAAAGGTAACAATTGATATAGTTAATTCATACATAAGTCAGTTCATATCGCTAAATAAGTTTATTTTATAGAATATTGGTTATTTCTATAAGATTATAATAATTTATTTATAAGTGGGTAGTTAATATTAGACGCCCGCTTGCGCGATTCATAGGTATCGACATAGTAAAAATGTTCACCTCGTCATAATAAGTCTGTTATACGAGTTTTTATATTGTGTTTATTTAGAAAACATCGCATTTGGTTAAATTATTGCAATTTAACCATCTAATTCGCTCGCATTTTACTCATAAGATAACCTGATTTATTGACGGGAATTTTGGTAAAATATAATAATACATCTTACGGTTCGATTTATGTAGCATTGCATACGGTCGATCGTAAGGTTCAGTACGTCTTAACTAGCTATCTTTAGATGTTTTTCTAAGATAGTTGTAGATAGTTACTTATACGTTCGGAATATTGTATTCTTACGTTTCGCAGGGTTTTATTTCAGATCGTTAACGGATATTGTTTTCGTTACGATACGAACGCATTTACGTAATACGTATTAAGTTATTATATACGTTTCGCATATACGTATCAAGTTATTATACGTGTATTTTCGCATTCAGGTTATTTAGTATTGTTTTATACAGCTAATATCCTTTATAGTATCACATACCTATTAATTAGGGTTCGCTCGTACGGGAAATTGGTTCCGTACAAAGTTTACTTATTTTATTGAAAATAAGAAACTTAAAGTGTATTTCATATCGTCGATTGTGTGTATTATTATTTATTGTTAAGGATCGTTATTCATACTATATCTAAAATAGTTTTGTCGTATTTTCGTAAATCTTTAACAATGAATGACCAAACAAAACTTAAGCTTTATGAAGGAAAGCGGAATAGTTGTTTTGCTAAGGTTCAAGCTTTATACGATTCAATTGATTCGTTAAATAATATAAAGGTACGCAGAAGTTTTATTGCACAATCCAAGAATCTGGATGGGTTGCGTAGTGAATTTATTGATATTTTGGATAACGTGAATGTTATATCCATGCAGTTGGATAAATCATATGAGGTTAGTTATAGTGCATTGAATTCTTTCGACGATTTAGTTAGTGAGATAAAATATACTGTGTCTTCTCTCACGGAAGCACAAGTACCTACGTCTTCTCCAACTATCAAGTTAGGTTCGCAAGCCTCTCGCATTAGTCTTCCACGTGTGGATCTCCCGACCTTTGATGGGGATATTCAAACATTTCCGTTTTTCTACGAAACTTTCAAACGTATTATTCATACCAACTCTGACTTAAGTGATTCTGATCGAATTCACTACTTATTAAGTTGCCTTAAGGGGAAGGCGATAAATGTGGCAGCTGGAATAACTCCATGTGCTGAGAATTACCGAATCGTATGGGATGCGCTTGTAGCTAAATATTTAGACACTCGCGCACTGGCCATCAGCTATCTTAATCAGCTGCTTGCATTAAAGACAGCTGGGTCGTCGCCTTCTAATGCTGAAAAGGTATTTGATAAGTTCACAGCTATTGTTGCGGGACTTAAACAATTGAAAGTGAACAATTTGGAAGATTTTATTTTTACTCATTTGGGTCTTAAATTAACAGACTCAGATATCGCAAAACATTATGAAATGTCGCTTCGCAATCAAACGGATGAAAAAACCGTTGATTACAATTATTTTGTTAAATTTGTACGAGAACAAATAAAAATATCCTATCGTACTCAATCGCTTGGACGGTCCTCCAGTGGAAGTATCGCCACCGCATCATCATCTAAGGTTTCGCGGGTGCACGTGTGTACTAGTGACAAGTGTTCGCTTTGTAATTTTACTCACACGCATTTATATAAATGCCACGCGTTTCAAAAATTGACCGCGGGTGACCGATTTAAATTTATTAAGGATAACAATATGTGCGGAAACTGTTTAAGTAGTCAGCATACCGTTTCAAAATGTCAGTCCAAATCAACATGTAAGCAATGCAGTGGTAAACGCCACTCATTATTACATTTTGAGCAATCTTCGCATCCGCAAACGAAAACTTCTAATAAGTCTCACGCTTGCGTTTCCGCTTCCGCTTCCGCATCGGCATCTAACGCTGATCCTGCAATGCCAACCCCAGATCGGGTTGCATTGTGCACGCATTCTTCTGTACCGTACACTCCCCGCACTACCGAAATATTAGCTACTGCTAAAGTATTAGCTGTAGGTAGGAACGGGAAAGATACCGTAGTCAGGTGTCTGTTGGACCCAGGCTCGCAAAAGAATTATATTACTACTCGTTGCTGTCGTAAACTCGGGTTACCTATTCACTCTGATATTATATGTACTGTTAAAGGTATAGGTGGTACGTCACAACCCGTTCGAGGCTCCGTGAACTTTACTTTTAGCTCTCGACTTCGCTCGTTACCCAAGTACACGATCGATGCTTTAGTGCTGGATCAGATCACTGATAAGTTACCGTTGTGCGCAATAGATATCACTGAATTAAGCCACATTGATACAAACCTACTTGCAGATGATACTTGGGGCGTCCCGGGTAACATAGACGTTTTGCTTGGGGTTAATTTATTCGCAAAATTATTACAACCGGGTCAGGTGACCAGCACACCAGATACTCCCGATGTGTTAGAGACTGTATTAGGCTATATACTTATGGGAGATGCGCAAATATCGACACCGTTATCTGACACGCGATCGTTCCTCACTACGTCATTTCCAGACAACTGCGATTTACGCCGCTTTTGGGAAATTGAGGAAGTCAACGCTGTGTCCCCACTTAATGTCGATGATGAGCGTTGTGAACAGTTCTATGTTTCGACCATCTCTCGTACTCCTTCCGGTAAATATGTAGCAGCCTTACCGCTGAAAACTGAAGCATCTGCGTTAGGCAATTCCTTTGAAATCGCACTTCGTAGGTTTTATAGCCTCGAAAGAAAGTTTAAGAAGAATCCTAACGTCAAAATATTATATGATGAAGTCATCAATGACTACATTAAGAATGATTACATTTCGCTAGTACATAAAAATAGTCAAAGTAGAGAATCTTCTCTTGAAGTCAGTTGTACTGATCGACAGGTGGAATATTATATCCCGCACCATCCTGTTATTCGCGATGATAAAACGACCACTAAACTGCGTGTGGTGTTAGACGCGAGTGCGAAAACAGACAATGGTACCTCTCTTAATGATATACTATATGCAGGTCCCGCCCTTCAGGCGGATCTTTTTAACATTTTAGTAAATTTTAGACTATACGGTGTGGCGATTTCATCTGACGTACGCGCTATGTATTTAAGAATAGGTATAAGACCGGAAGATCGCCCTCTACAACGTATTTTATATCACTTCAATGAAAATGAAGACGTCAAAATCTATCAGTATAACGTGCTGCCCTTTGGACTCAAATGCAGTCCGTTTGTGGCCCTCCGCACCGTCCAACAGCTTTGTAGGGACGAAGGTACACAATTTCCTCTCGCTAATGATATTTTACGTCGCGATATATATATAGACGATATAGCTAGCTCTATACCTAACACTGCGTTAGCTATAGACGCAGCTCATCAGCTTATAAACATTTTCGCCCGAGGTAATTTCCAACTTACTAAGTGGTCAAGTAATAATGCTGAGGTTCTTCAAACTATCCCTGAGTCATTAAGACTCTCGCTTAGTGTAGATCTAAATAAAGATTTCACGCAGAAAATATTAGGACTCCGTTGGTACCAGGATGAAGATTATTTCGCCTTTCAAGTGACTCCCAATGACCGTCCTTGCACTAAAAGGAATATTCTTTCTTCCATTGCACGCCTCTTTGATGTTTTGGGTCTTGTTGCGCCTATGATATTGTACGCCAAGCTCCTTATTAAAGAGCTTTGGCTTGCCAAACTTGGTTGGGATGATGTTCCACCAATCCGCATCGTTAATATAAGGGAACAGTTTCAAGCTGAACTTCCTCTTATTTCTGAAATGAAATTTCCGCGACATATCGGTGTTCACGAAGACTGCAAGATGATCTTGGTTGGCTTCGCAGACGCATGTGAAAGGGCTTATGGCGGAATGATATACGCCCATGTCATTAAGTCTGACGGTGATATTGTTGTATCTTTGGTATGTGCAAAATCAAAGGTTGCACCTCTTAAAATTATTTCACTAGCTCGTCTAGAGCTATGCGCCGCACTCCTTTTATCCACTTTGATGAAGAGAGTATTTGATATTTATTCAGCTAGGCATGCCATTGAGGCTGTTTATGCTTTTTCAGATTCCACTGTAACTTTGAGTTGGATCCACTCCGCACCACATCGCTGGCACACCTTTGTGGCCAATCGCATCACTAAGATACATGAAAATATATCGGCAGATCATTTCTATCACGTTAAAGGATGCGAAAATCCTAGTGACTGCCTCTCGCGGGGCTTGACACCCGCCCAGCTAGTCCATCACCCTTCGTGGTTAAGTGGACCGCCGTGGCTTAGATTCCCTCAGTCGGAATGGCCTATCAAACCCTTTGTCGTGAGCGAATCGAATGAGCTTCCTGAAATGAAGCCTCTTGCGCTTCCCACGCTCGCCTTTATTAGTTCTAATGACAGTTCGGCTTCCGAAAATATTCTTTATGAATTCGCAATTAGATTTTCTTCTTGGCCGAAATATCTCAACATGATTTGTTTTGTTTACAAATTTGTTAAACGTCTTCCCAGAGGACCAATCACCGCATCGGACCTATCATTTGCTGAGTCTGTTGTTTGGCGATTAGTTCAAAGGATTCACTTCAAAACAGAATTAGAACATTTGTCTCGTCAAGAACCTTGTTCTAAGCCAATTCAAAAATTAAGTCCTTTTCTTCATAAAGAGCTTATACATGTTGGTGGTCGTCTAGCCAACTCTGAGCTAGATTTTGATTCTCGCCATCAAATTCTACTTCCTCGGCAAGAGCATATAGTAGAACTGTTAGTATCGCACTATCATGTGAATAATTTTCACACTGGTCCTAATTTACTCATGGCGTTGTTAAGACAGCGCTATTGGATTTTGTCTACGCGACGCATCGCACGACATATCACATTTAATTGCAATACCTGCTTTCGAGCAAGGCCGCGACCAGTCTTTCCAATCATGGCGGATTTGCCGCGCTCTCGCGTAGAGACTGCTCCTAAAGCGTTCTTCCACACCGGGTGTGATTACGCTGGACCTCTCTCTATTACCTCAGTGCGAGGTAGAGGCCAACGAAGCAGAAAGGCTTATATATGTCTGTTTACTTGCATGACAACTCGTGCTCTGCATCTAGAAATTGCTTCAGATCTGAGCACCGCGAGTTTTCTGGCAGCCTTAAAACGCTTCCTATCACGTCGAGGTCCTGTAGAGTATCTTTACACCGATAACGGTACGAACTTTATCGGCGCGAGAACGTATCTCCGCGATCTTTATCGATTCCTGGAAAAAGAATATTATCCAATATGGAAAAAAGAACTTGCTGAGCATCGCATAACGCTTAGAACGATCCCTTGTCGAGCTCCCCACTTCGGTGGCGCTTGGGAAAGTGAAGTTAAAAATGTTAAATCACATCTCTATAAGGTGATTGGTCAACAGATACTCACGTTCGATGAACTGAACACGATGTTGACTCAAATTGAGGCCTTACTAAACTCTAGGCCTCTTTACACGCTCAGTTCTGATCCGTCGGAACCATCTGCACTCACTCCGGCGCATTTTTTGCATATAAAACCACTGGGTTTTCTTCCCGCGCGTGAAATAAATGAAACCCGTTTACATCTTATTTCGCGATATGAAATGACTGATAAGCTTGTCCAATCCTTTTGGAAACGATGGCGTCAAGAATATTTACACACGCTTCAATCGAAGCAAAAATGGAACACGCCATCTAATCCAGTAAGGGTTGGAATGGTAGTAGTCATCATGCAGGACAATGTGATGCCCTTGCAGTGGCCCTTAGGCGTAATCACGGAAATATTTCCTGACAAGAGTGGGGTCTGCAGAGTCGCGTCGGTTAAAACTAAGGGTGGCATTTTGCTAAGTCGCCCTGTAGTAAAGTTGTGTCCGTTGCCGACACAATAGTGACTTTTTTCATACATATTTCTTTTGTTTATACTTACCCGTGTCTTAGTTAAGAAATAATTACCCGTGTCTTAGTTAAGAAATAATTAAAATAATTCGCATTGCGCATTGTGTAAATCTTAGATTAAGTAAAACCTTAAGAGTTAATGATGATGATATGCAAGTCATTCAATAGATTAAGTTTTCTTCCTTTTGTTGTTTCGAAAGTAGGAACTTTCAAGCCGGGGGAAATGGTTGGTATTACTGCTACTTAAAGCCTGATTATTGTAACCCGGCAATTGGTGCAATACTGCTCATTGCGTTTTGAAGTCTATTAGGCGTTTTGAGTATGACTCCTTGGTCATCATTTCATTAAGTCGGTTCGCATACGTCACTCATTGAGGGTGGACGCATAATTTTCGCTCCTCGCTTTCTTACCGCATCTCGCAAGAACTATTCTTTTTCTTAATTGTCGTGTTACCTATGAACTCCTTTGAACTGTGCTGTGTATAATACATATAGAAAAAAATAAAGAACTAAGGTGACCTGTGAAAGCATCTAGAACTCTTGTCTGCGTGTGACGACATTGCTCCCGTACGAAACTTTCTGGAGATCTCTGCTTACGCTGAACGGCCGAGAGACAAGGTGAGTGGTTTGTGTAAATTGTTGGGGGAATAACCGGCAAACAGCAAGCAGTTATATTGATCGGGAATCTGGGATCAAGAATTGTGCTAGAACCAGTAAAAATACAGGTGCGCCAAATTAGTGGCCCTGACACCCGCGTAGTTATTAAAGCTTCGTAAATACTATATTTATGAAATTAATAACCAAAGGATGCAGAGACCTGCAACTACGTGATTGAAGTGCCTGCAAACATCCGGAAAGTCCTGATCACACAAGAAAGGGAATTTGTGAACTGGTCATCTTGCCCCGTTAGAGATTTTACGCTGGTACAGCCAGCAGTTATAGCATCGTGTATGCTATAAGTGCCAGCTGTACGGACATGCTGCGAAAACATGTAGGGAGACGTCGCAAACCTGTATACAGTGAGGAAAGCTGGGATACATGGTGAAAGACTGCACAAAAAGGATGGAGAAATCAAAATACACTACTTGTCCACGCTTTAAAAAGCCGAGCAATCATGCCACGGAAGCGACTGACTGCCCAGTAAAAATAATGGATGAAAGAAAGTACATCAACTCAATTGATTATGAAGGTGCCTATGAGTGTCGTTTACGAAGTTATTTTAGTTTATTAATTTTAGTTCTATAATCTCAAAACAATGATACAGAATATATTAAATGACCTAGATATCTTCTCTGTATTAGAGTCTAGGACGTGCGAGGTACAAGAATGCAAACAATATCTAACCTCGTACAGTAACCCATCTATGCATATATAATTACTTGTTCCGACTGACTGACAGACTGATTAACTGATTCATCAACGCAGAGCCTTAACTGCAGGACCTACAAACTTGAAGTTTTGGCAGTAGATGCCTTTTTATATTGTAGGCAGCCACTAAGGGGGTGTGTGTTGGGTAACCTGCTCGAGTGTCGCTTCTATTCCGATCCCGCTGCAGTTCGGGGGGAACGGAATCGGAGCGGCCGGTACACCCTGGGCGGCGGTCAATGGCTTCCCCTCCATGGGGCTGGCATTGATCGTCGGCCAATACCCAACGTGGCGGGAACACATCGCTCTCCGTACTCCTCTGCTTTCAGAAGAGACAGGATGAGCGATGCTGTTAGTGGTGGAGGCCACCGTAGGGTCCTGGGGGATCCAGGGGCGGGTTGGCCCACTGCTAACGCAGGGGCCGACGGGCACTTATGCCGCCGCCGGTGAGAGAGGACTAGCCATCCTCTCGCGTTCCGTAATCGGCAGGTGATCAGCAACGACCTGACTGGTGGCTCCAGAAGGGTACGCTGTGAACTTGCCGACCGGAGGGCTTGCCTTTATTGGCCGGCCCACGACAAGGAAAAGTCTATAACACCCGACAGCGAAGTCGTCAAAACCTATGGATACCAGCCGACCTCCATAGTATATAGGCTTATCCAGGTGCAGGGGGCTCCGCCTGGACGGACCATCTTTCCCCCATACTCGTGGGATATATTATGGCAAATAATCAAACCATTAAAAAATTACCGGACGATACACCTAACAACGACCTTTGCGCGGACAACGGCATCAGAGATGATGGAACGGAGGCAGCGGGGGGTGAAGAGGAGGTGAGGCGGGGGCCTCACTCGCGGTCTGTCAGGGCCGTCTTCACCAGATCCGCTACTCCGTTACCAGCAGGTGGGGAAACGGACGCAGACATTGTGTCTGCGGCGTCGACGGCGGGTACTGACAACGAGTCAGTATCCAGCCGTATGGAGACCGAGGAGGGTCTCCGACGTAAGCGGCCTCGCTCGGGTGGACCGTCCCTTGACCGGAGCAGAAGCTCCGGGCAACGGACGGTCTCCTCGAGTGAGGATGATCGGCCGGCCAAAATATTGGCCACTGCGGCGACCAGAACGCTAAAGCAGCCAGTGCACGTCCCTCCACTACCCAGTGGCAGGGACCAAGGCGTCCCCGCGGCGAGGGAACTCCTCCACCACCCGAGGGCTCTTGCGCCGCCAGGGGGGGCACCTACGTCGGCGCCAAATCCAGCGCCAAATCCAGCGCCAAAGCCGGCCACAAAGTCGCCACCTAAGCCGGCGCCGAAAACAGCGCCTAGGCCGGCGCCCAATCCGCCGCCGGAGCCTGCGCCTAGTGTGGTGCAGCTCTTGGCGGCCATCGAGAGGCGGCTCGGCGTTTTGGAGGACCGGGCTTACCGTCCCCCACTGACACGGAATGCGTCTTTCGCGGCTGCTGTCAGTGGTAAGCCCGGCCCTGCCGCCCTAGTGGCCCCAACGCCACAAGGGAAGGGGAAGAAGCGCGGCACCCCTGCCCCCGTCATAACCGCCGCTCCCGCTGCACCCGAGCGTTCCTCCTGAGGAGAGGAATGGGTGGTAGCGAGAGCCGCCAAAAAGGCGAAAAAAGCCGCCAAAAAGGCGGCTAAGAAGGCGGCAAAAGCCACTGCGGCGAAGGCGCCGAAGAGGCTCCGCGCCCCACGCTCCACAGCCGTCGTCCTAAAGGTGACGACGGAGGGTGTGGAGAAGGGCGTGGGGTACGCCCAGGTCCTGAGGCAGGTGAAAGCCTCAGTAGACCTCAAGGCCCTCGAGATTGAGGGGGGGCTCCGGTGCAAAACAACTCGCACCGGAGCTCGCCTCCTCGAGGTCTCCGGCGCCACCAGCGGCCCCAAAGCCGACGCCCTAGCGGCCAAGCTGAGGGAGTCGCTGGACAACGAAGCCTACCGCGTCACCAGACCCAACAAATGCGCAGGTCTGCGCATTTCGGGTCTGGATGACGCGGCCATGACGGAGAAAATTATCTCCGCCGTCGTGGAGGCGGGCGGCTGCCCCCGTGATCAGCTGAGAGCCGGAGAAATCCGGTTCAGCCCCACCGGTCACGGCACGGCAGTCATTAACTGCCCCGTCGCAGCGGCTCAGATGATTGCGGACGGACGGAGCCTCCTCGTTGGGGGCTTCCTTAAGGCGCGGGTGCAACTCCTGCAGCCCCGCGAGACCAGGTGCTTTAGGTGCCTGGCCGTGGGGCATGTGGGGGTGCAGTGCACAGCGGGAGACACCGTGGGGGATCGGTGCTTCCGCTGTAGTCAGCCCGGGCACAAGGCCAGTGCTTGTGATGCTCCGCCACGCTGCTACAAATGCGTAGCGGAGGGCAAAGCGGCGGAGCACCGGGCAAAAAACACCTGGACAGCAAAACCTGCGCCGCCTCGAGGCCAAAGCCCCGTTCGTCCGCAACGGGTAGCGGGGGTGCCGTTCAGGAGCGGCCACATACACGGCGGGATGCGGAAATGGCAGTCCAATAATGGACACACCAATCCGCATCCTGCAAGCGAACATAAACCACTGCACCGGTGCTCAGGATCTTCTGTACCAGAGCACCGTGCAGTGGTCTATCAATGTGGTCGTGGTCGCTGAGCCGTACTGGGTCCACCCCGGAAGCCCGGTGGACCTAGACGGCGTAGCGACCGTTTTCGGGGGTTCCGCCGTAGACACCTCGCGCCTTGCACTCATCGCAAGGGGCGTGTCGTAGAGGCCATAGAGGCTGTGTCGCGGCGGACTATGAGGGCTTGGCTGTCGTGGCCATCTACTTCTCGCCAAGCCTTGACCAGTACGACCTTGAGCTACGGCTCGCTGAACTGGACATCGTTCTCGCGGCGTGCCGTCCTCGCCCTGTCTTGGTCCTGGGAGACTTCAACGCCTGGTCTCTGGCTTGGGGCTCCCGGGAAACCAATGAAAAGGGGCGAGTACTGGAGGACTGGGCCAACACCCGTGGTCTAGAGGTCCTCAACCGGGGGAGTGTCGCCACCTGGGAGCGGCGGGGGCTCAGTTCGGTCGTGGATGTCGCATTCTCGACCCCTGCTCTCGCCCGCCGCGTCCAGGGTTGGCGCGTGGTGGAGGAGGAGGTAACGGATTCCAACCATAGGTACATTCGGTTCAACGTCTCTCCTCCACCTAACCTGCCGCCGACTATCGCGAATCCCTCGGATCCACGTTGGGCGCTCAGACGCCTGGATCGGGAGGCTCTCCTGGAGGCATCAATAGTGCAGGCCTGGATTCCGTCACTGGAAAGGCCTGCCGATGTCGACGCAGAGGCGGAATGGTTCAGGAAAGCCATGTCTCACATCTGCGATGCGGCGATGCCTAGGGCTAAGCCCGGCCCGGCAAAGAAACAGGTGTACTGGTGGTCAGGGGAGATCGCACAGCTGCGAGCAGCGTGCGTGACCGCTCGCCGCCAGTACACCAGGTTTCGCCGGAGGCGTCGCCGCCCAGATGATGCGGCAGCCCGAGAGGCGGAGCTGTATGAGGCGTACAAGGGGGCCAAGAGGACCCTCCAGGAAGCCATTAAGCAGGCCAAACGGCGGGCCCGCGAAGAGCTGCTGGTGTCTCTGGAGCAGAACCCATGGGGGCGCCCTTACCTTGCGGTCAGGGGCAAAATCCGCCCAAGGGCGCCCCTACTGACCCAGAGCCTCCAGCCGGAGCGGATATTGGGCTCCTTGTTCCCAGCGAGAGTGGAGGAGCTATTCCCTCCGCGTATGGCTCCGCCTCAGGCGCCTGACGCTGATAATAGCGAGAGCGATGAGCCCGAAGTCAGGGAGAGTGAACTGGGGGTAGCAGTGCTCCGGCTTAAGGCCCGAAAATGCACTGCCCCCGGACCCGACGGCATTCCAGGCTGACTATGGGTCCTTTCCCTTGAGGAACTAGGGCCTCGACTTGTGGCGCTCTTTAGCGCATGCCTCGAAAGGGGCCAGTTTCCAAAGGCGTGGAAGACGGGGAAACTGGTCCTGATCCGGAAGGCGGGGCGGCCGGCGGATCAGCCTTCCGGTTACCGGCCGATCGTGTTGCTCGACGAGGTGTGCAAGCTCTTTGAGTGGATTATTGCAGAGCGCCTCGTCGAGCATCTCACGAACGTGGGGCCAGATCTGGCGGACAACCAGTTCGGTTTCCGCCGGGGGCGCTCCACCGTGGAAGCGATCATGCGCGTTAGGCGCCTGGCGGAGGAAGTAGTCTCGCGGGGTGGGGTGGTGGTGGCGGTGTCTCTGGACATTGCCAACGCCTTCAACACGCTACCCTGGAGCTGCGTTAGGGAGGCGCTCGCGTATCCTGGAGTGCCTCTATACCTCCGCCGCATTGTCGAGGCATACCTATCCGAAAGGGCCATAGTTTACCCGAGCTGGCTAGGGCCAGGGCGGCGAGAAGTGTCATGCGGTGTTCCGCAGGGGTCGGTCCTAGGGCCACTCCTGTGGAACATCGGATACGACTGGGTGCTGCGCGGTTCGTTGCTCGAGGGTGTCAGCATAGTGTGCTATGCTGACGACACCCTCGTTATGGCGCGGGGAGCAACGTACCGAAGCGCGGCACTGAAGGCCACGGCAGGGGTTGCTCAAGTCGTGGGTCGAATACGGCGGCTGGGACTCGAGGTGGCTCTCCACAAATCCAAGGCTATGTGTTTTCACGGGCCTCGGAGGGGGCCACCTGCGGGAACCAGCATAACCGTAGGGGGCGTAAGCATCGGCATCGATCCCACGATGAAGTACCTTGGGCTCGTACTCGATAGCCGATGGGACTTCGGACCTCATCTCCGAAGTCTGATCCCGAAACTGAGGGGGGCTGCGGCCGCGCTATCGCGGCTGATGCCTAACGTTAAGGGACCCAACGCCCCCACTAGGAGACTGTACCTGGGGATCGTGCGAAGCATGGCCCTGTACGGGGCCCCAGTATGGGCGGAGACTCTGGCGGCCCGCAACGTGGCTGTATTAAACAGCCCGTTAAAAGCGATGGCCGTCAGAGTCATCAGGGGATATCGCACGATCTCCGTCGAGGCGGCATGTCTCCTAGCCGGGACCCCTCCATGGGACCAGGAAGCGAGAGTCCTTGCGCTGCTGTACCAGTGGCGCAAGGAGGTGCTGGAGCGGGGCCATAGGCCGGAGCCTTGAGAAATCAGCGCTCAGCGGTCCCAGCTCCACCGGGAACTCATGGAGACATGGAGGGTGCGACTTGAGCACCCAAGGTGGGGGGAATCCACCATTGTGGCGGTGAGACAGATCATGAAGGAGTGGTTGGAGAGGGACCATGGGGACCTCTCCTACCGGATGTGCCAGATGGTTACCGGACACGGGTGTTTCGGTAAGTATCTGTGGCGTATCCACCGGGAGACAACGCCGCAGTGCCAGCACTGCGAGGATCCTGGCGAAGACACGGCGCTCCACACGTTGGTGGAGTGCCCTGCGTGGGCGAGTCAACGCCAGGATCTCGTTGCGGTCCTGGGCGTGGACGTTCTCTCGTTGGAGACCATGGTGAGGGCCGTGGTCTCCGACGGGAGCAAGTGGCACGCCGCCGCCTCTTTCTGCGAGCAGGTAATGCGCGCGAAAGAGACGGCGGAGAGGGAGCGGGAAAGAACCCTGCCCCCGAGTTTCGCAGTCTGCGGCGTGGACGCCGCAGACTCATCTACGCCCGGGACTACCGACCTCCATGATCGGGGCCTGAGGACGGCAGTCAGCCGACTCGCCGTCCTTACAGAAGCAGGCCGTGGCGGAGGCGTGTCGTGTGTGCCCTACACACGCCTGCCAACTCACAGAAGCGGGATAAAACCCGACACCACCAGGCGAGGCCGCGGTGGCGGCCAAAGTCCGCCGGCAACCCTAGGGTTATCCTTTCGAGGGCTTACCCGGGGTGCCCGGCAACGGACACTTGGGGAGGTCACCGTGCGGTTTTAGTCGAGACACGACATAACCACCCCCGCTGGCCAGCGGGGGGGTATCCGAAGGGATTTCCGCACGTAAAAAAAAAAAAACAAAAAGGCATCCACTAAGAGTTCCCCACAAGCCCGCCTTTCCCTAGTAGAACTACGTTAACATCTTTTGTGCTATTAGCCACCAACGAAGAGGAGGTTGAAAGGATAAACTTTAATTTAAAAGACGATTGTGCTATTGGTTGGGACCGCATATCAAATAAAATCATTAAAAATTTCAGGCATATACTAGTGCAACCACGTTTCACTTTCAGAAATGTCCATCGACAGATGGTTTCCCTAAGTGCCTTAAAAAAGCTATGATAATTCCTGTGTATAAATCTGGAGAAAGAGATCAGGTAGCAAATTACAGGCCTATTTCCTTACTCCCTGCAATATCAAGAATACTAGAGAAAATTATGAATAATATATTGATAAATTTTTGGAAGCTAACTCGCTTTTATCAAATACACATGTTGACCGATTATATAGCACAAGAGCTTGATAAAGGTAATCATACAATAGGAATCTTCCTGGACCTTGCCAAAGCTTATGATACGGTATTTATTCCTGAGCTGTTGAGCAAGCTTGACAATAAGAGAGGAAGAGGAATAAGAGACGTGCAGCTGGATCTACTCAAAAGCTATTTAGAGGAGCGTAATCAATGTTACTACTACTGTTACTAATGCTGCCACATGGAGCGAGGTTTATGATAAGGCTCAACAGGGACTAAACATAGTAACACACTGGCTGGCACGGAACTACCTGTCCCTTAACATAGAAAAGACTAAATACATTCCATTTGCTATTAGTAACCAGAAAAATGCTGCACACCTGTCACTTAATATAACCGTACACGCCTGTAATACCGTAAATGAGAGTTGTTCCTGTCCACTTCTGTCTGTAGCCGAATCTTACAAATACCTTGGCATTATATTCGATCAAAATCTTAATTTCAAAAATCATTTAATTAATCTATCAAACAGAGTCAGAAAACTAATATATATATTCAAACAGATTAGATTTTCAGCAAACTCTAAAATAATAAAAATAGTATACCTAGCGTTGTGTCAATCAGTTATTACCTATTGTATTGAATGCTGGGGCGGTGCTATAAAAACATTTAATTTAGTAGCTGAAAGAACGCAAAGAGCCCTCTTAAAAATAAGTTATTTTAAGCCAATTCTATATTCTACTACTGAGCTGTATAGAGAGTGTGAAGTTCTTTCTGTGCGAAAACTATTTATATTAACAATAATAACAAAACAATTTTCCGAAGATCTCTCCGGGCTGTGTTACTCGGAAAGAAGGCGGAAAAAGGAGGCACTTGGATATATTCTCCAACCAGTGGCTTGTAGGACTTCCTTTGCACAAAGATTTTTCTCTTTTCTAGGCCCACGAATATTTAATATTGTAAATAGAAAAATGGAAATCAGTTACAAAACTAAGAGAGACTGCATGAAAAACGTAAAAACTTGGCTCTTATCGTTAACATACGAGGAGGCGGAGGATCTTCTGCTCGTTCCAACATAATTGAAAAATCTAATAAGTACAAATAAATAAACATTTTTTAAACACACACACACACACACACACACTCACACACACACACACACACACACACACATCTTTAATGTTACTTAGGGTATAGGGGAAAAAACTAGTTTTTAAGTTTAAGAAAACAATTTACTGATTGCTAAGAATATTTATGTATAATATATAAAGGGTGGAGGCTCCTAACACAGGCATTATTGGTTTGCCTATAAGGAGTCCTCAAGAATTTACAATGTACAGAACGTTCTTTTTGGTCAATAAATAAATTATAAAAAATTATAAAAAAGCGATAGTGTAGTGTATCAGTGAAGACCTTGAAAACACTTCATTTGGCATTCCCCAAGGAAGCATATTAATAAGCACAATGTTATTTTTTTGTAATATAAGTTTATAACACGGTTTGATTATATCATATGCAGACGATACTGCCCTCTTTTTTCTGCTGGGTCAGAAATAGAGGCGTACGGGCGTGCCAGTGTGGATTTAACATCGTAACCAAATGGCTTCAGTACAATTTACTAACACTAAATGCTGATAAATCTAAATATATTACATTTTCGATGCGCAAAAGACCGACTACAATCCGAAATGGCTTACTGCAATCAGCAGGAAGCGAGTTCCACAGTCTCACTGCATGAACAGAAAAGGAAATAGCGTAGAAGTGGGTTTTATGGGAACGAAATTTGACTGTTAGCCGTAGGTGGGATCTGCAAGAGGATTGGGAGAACAGGCAAAGGAAAATTGTTCCCTTAGGTAGGAGGGGGCTAAAGGATTGTGAAGAATATTAAAATATAAAAGCAACGGTATCCGAGTGTTCTTGGGAGATGTATTGGGAGCCACTTGAGTTCTTTGCGGTAGCAGGAGACATGGTAATATTTCTTTAAGTTGAATATGAAGCGAATACATAGGTTTTGCAGTCGCTCAAGCTTATCCAGTAGTCCCTCATTGGCATCCTAGTAGCAGGCGTCAACACAATCGTTGATGGGCAGTATGAGGGTCTGAGCTAAATATTTTTTGTTTTAAAGGACAAAAGCTTTGAAAGCATTTCATCGAGTGGAAAGCATACCGTACCTTTTTACTAACTTCAGTAAAGTGAGTATACCAGGAAAGATTGGAGTCAATCTAAAATCCTAGTTTTTTCACTGAGTCAGACAAAGGTATTTGTATGCCGTCCAATAGTACTGGAATCCACCCGGCGGAGTAGACTCCTGTCGTTACCGGTGGCACTAGTCCTTGATTTAGAAGGAGATCCGGTGGTTGCACCTGTTTATGCTGCTTGTTCAGTAAATCGCGGAAATAAGAGCGCCATCTTATCTCATGTTGTTTTCTTGAACCTGTTCCTGTTAACCTCTCCAGCTAAGCTAAATTGATTATGTATGGAGTGCGTTTATATATTAACATTTTGAATACCATAATGGTCACTAAACTTATGATCAAGATTATTTAAAGCTAGTTTCAGTTTTGTGGTTTTGAACTTGTGTAGATTGTCCGTAAAACTAATAACTTAATCATTTTAAGGTAACGTCTTGTACCCATTTGCTGCCGGTCTAACGCTAGTATGGGATGTACTTGCTATGACTCTGAATGTTCCAAAAAAGCAGCTATCCGTGGCGTTCGATAACTTGCGACTGTATTCGCAACCAATACTGCACGATCGAAGACAACTCAAACTTTGTGTGGCCATACAAAGAGGAACAGGATACTTTGAGGTAAATATGAAAATAAGTAAGTAATTCAGTATGACTATAAAGAGCATAGTTTTTGGGTAAAGGAATTATGTACTGCTAACGCCCCGCGGTTACACCCGCGTAAGTCCTGATCCCGTGAGAAAATCGATAAAGCAGCCTTAGTTATTCAGGGATACATTCTAAAAAGGCCCATTTACATGTAGAGAGTTTCTCGCACGTTTTAGGGCGAGAAGTCGTATGCGATTATCGTAGGTAATAAACTTAAGACGATAATTGCATTCACATGTTTACAATAAACCAAAAAAATAATCTTGGCTACGAGTGGTACACGATATTCGTAAGACGGTTATCGCCCAGCGTTCTGATTATAATCGTCGCCAAACAACTAGACAACTTGATCTTGATGCGCAACCAATCATACTTCAATGTTTTACGACTACTAATCAATACATTTAAAAAAAAGGTACTCTATTTTAACAAGGGGTGTGGATTCAGCAATTGTTGAGAGTGTAGAGCCAAACAATACATATCTCAACGCTGCTGGTTTACCATCAACCCTTTTACATTTTCACAACGATAAATATTTTTTTGTGTACTCAGCAGTTACAATATTAAAACAAAATTATAACGACGTATTTGGCACCACGAAAGAGATTAAAACATAAAAAAGAAACAAATAAGAGCAAACGTGCATGCAATTTTAAAACCTTGTATCTGTGTATTCACTGAAACATAGCTACTATTAGAAGGCGTAACCTGAGCTACATAAATTTTACATAAAAAGAATCAGTATTCCACGTAAAAATATAAAAAGCAACCTAAGTCCAAGCAGGCAAAGCCCCGTGCACAGTACATGAGAATGTTATACTTCTAAAATTTTATAAAAGGCGCAAGCTAGACGTATATAAAGTAGGCGAATGTGACAATGAAAAAATTCATACAATCGAATAAAATACATAAAATTTCAAAAAAGATATCACTGTTATATCAAGGACCATTCGTAATAGCAGCTAATACATACGCTAATTATTATACTCTATCTCGTGGAACCCAAAATATAAAACAAGAGGTAATTACAACACTATTAATTTAGCGAGATATATAAAGAGTAAAGAGATTGAGTCGAAGGAATGTATAAGAACTAATCCTAGAAGCAGATCTTCAAAAGAAGTCTATTTCTAAGCGAATCAACTTAATTTCCAAATTGAACTTAAGTCTGAGGAGGCGGCTGAGATGATATTATTTATATCGATACGATTTGAAAAACGACGCTATGAATTTTAACTCATATCTGTAAAGCAATACTTAAAATACCATCGATACAACATATACAATTATTCGCCTTCACGACGTATTTAAAATAAAGAAGTATTAACATAACATAACTTCACGCCTGTATCCCCGAAGGGGTAGGCAGAGATGTATTACACACCCACGATTCGCCAGTTATGTTAAGGTCCCAATGTAATAGGGGGCGAGCCTATTGCCATCTACCGGGCACATTATTAAAGAACTATTAATGTGTTAATTATTGCAAAATGAACTCTATGGACGTCTGCATTCTCCTAGGTTAATTTGATATAATATAAAATAATTTATAAATGGTTTTAAGAACTAAATAAAATGTAATTTGATTTCTTTGTCAAGCAAGACTATTGGTTAATAATCATTTTTGATTTGTTTTTTTTTTGTGATTAATCATTTGTTTTTTGTTTTTGTGGTATGTATTTGTGGTATCACAATACGTAGTTTGGGAAATAAGTATTAAAAGTTGCATGGTGCATGGAATGTTAGTAATTTAAGATTAAGAATGGTGTGTATATAATTAAAATACGTTCAATTTGAAGTAGATAAAATGTTTGTTTAAAATAATATTGGTATGCTATTTTAAGTACAAAAAGATCGAATGTTAAGTGAGAGTCAGACGACGCAACTCTTATCAGGTAAAGAATTCAGTATGGGCGTTCTCTTTGTTTAGAAATGCGTAGGTAATTTCTTGTAAAAAAAGGCCGAGGGACGTGTGACGTCACTGGAATGCATCCTGCGGGGAATGTGCGGGGTGCGTGGTGTTAGATATGGGCCAAGTATAAAACTAGTATCAGACGTCTTGGCGGGAAGTTACTATTGGTCATTGTTAAAAGGCGCACTTCTGTTGATACGATTAGTAATTATCGTTGGCTGTGTCATGCTAGTATAATTGGTGATTATTTTACGAGTTGAGCGTGGAATCAGTAACAAGAGGTAACAAAGCCTTGAATTGAATATTCAAAGATTCCTATATTTTGTATAACCTATCTCAACACAACCCAAATTTCCTAGAATCGTGGCAAGCAAGAACTTGTAGGTATCATATGCATTAATTTCCGGGATTAAGTCTAATTTTGGAAGCGATTTCAACACCTATTTCCTATAATCTAGGATCCGTGGAATAGTTTTAGGGTTTTCAAAAGCTATTCCATTTCTTATACTCAGTTTAGTTCGCATTGTTATCGCCTTTCACACAATTCGCATACATATACATACACATAAAATTATACTTACCTACATGTCTGTGGCAAGGGTCTTGTAGACCAAAGGTCTAGGGCCATTTTAGTCTAGAATTATTCAGGTCAATCCATCGAGGCGGATTAACTAGATTTGTAGGTTATATCATACTGAATACGTTTATTTAAGTGATGTGATAGCTAACCGAAGTGAAGTGTTTACGTAAATTATATCGCGTTAAGTCATTTTGTTTATACAAAATAAATAATTTAAACAAAATATAATTATCATAAATAACTTAATCAATCTCAGGCAAAATCATTATGCTTTAAATCAAGTGAACGGGAGCTTTTATTGTAAAGTTATGAATAAATACATTATACATTAATTAAATATAATTAAAATAGCTATATCGAAGATAGTTCCAGAACGTTGTCTAAATAAACTGTGGTAGTTTGTTATTTAAAATAACTAAATAATATACTTGAAAGTGTCTGGTAAATTTCTACTATTGTATAGTATATTGGTTTGAATAGCTATTGTTTGAAAAATACGTTCGGGTGTGATTAAGGAGAATACGTGTAATATCATTATCCCCGTAACATTTTACCTAAGTACTGTAATCAAATAATGAAGTGCATTATAACACCACTGAATACGATAATCAAGAATTAGAATTAATATACATGATTATACTGTTATCAGTTAAAGAACATTGATTTAAGTAAGCAGAAGTTGACGAGTAATACATTAGAGTCAATTATCGAAGTGGCTGATTTTTTATTTACTTTTCCAATATATCAAGTAACACATGAAAACAGTATTAGCAATACAAAGAGATTATCGTTTATGATCTCAGTAGATATTCGACAAAAAAAGTACAAAAGAATACATGCAGGTTTCTTTTTGGAGATACCTGATATATTAATACTTATGCACAGTTTTAATAACGAAAGGGTGCATTTTAGTCGAGTACAGTAATTATTAAATATATGTGTTACAATCAGCTCACTTAAAATGTAATTTAAATACAATTTTAGCTCCTGGAACCAGTTGGGTTTTCGGTTTGAGCAAGTTATCAGTGTTTAGCAATTCTGGGGTCTTAAATTACCGCACTAAGGCAAGATATTGCTGTAGCATTTTGTTTCTGTCTGAATTATATACTTTTATCACGTTTGAGTGTCAAATCAGAAATGGCCGCCTTCATTTCTGCATTAAGGGTCGGAGCGTCAATAAGTTTGCTATTACTAGGAATTAAATATTTCTCATTTAATTCCTTACGAGTATCTTTATTAAGACAATTCATGGCAACATGTTCTATCCTGACTGTTAAATCCTTGTGAATTTCAGAACCGAATGTATTTGTAGCCGTAGGGTCATCACCCAGTAAATAAAGAAATGTGTCATCTAGTTCGCCATCGACAATAATTTCCAGTGGGCCCACTGGATCGTCGGTACCGGCGGTGGCGTTATTTCAATTTCAATTTATTTATTTCTGAACAAACATAATTTGTGTTGAAATTTAAATTACAATAAATGCATGCAAATCAATGAAAATGTCCATAATAGCATAAAATGTATACAAAAATAGTGAAAACAAGGAATATCTTAAGTTACGTCCAATTCAAATATACGTCGGAGTCAATTAAACTAATTAATACATTAAAATAAAAATAACCCATGATCAAGAGATTATAACTAAAATACTACCATTCAAAAATTCATCTATATCGTAATAGCATTTCTGTAACAAATATGCCTTCAGTTTTTTCTTAAAAATGTTGACATTAGTTTTTAATTCAGTGGGGAGTCTATTAAAAACCTTGATAGCCTGTACCCCTGAACAATGCTGTATACAACATTAAGCTTAGGTAAAATAACACTATTTAAATCTTTTCTGCGACTTTTTACTCTTAATTCTCTTTCAGCATTTGTTTCATATTTATCTAAATTCTTAACTAGGTTGGTCACATACACTAAAATATATAAACATGGAACTGTCAGAATTTTTAGTTCGATAAAATGAGGTTTACATGACTCAGTCTGACTAATGCGTAAGATAGTTCTTAATGCTCTTTTTTGCATAACAAATGCTGAATTTGTGTTATATTTGTAGCTATTTCCCCAGAACAATATACTGTATCTAATTTTTGATTAAATCAGTGCAAAGTAAAGTCAAAAGACAAAAATCATTTATTCTGTATAGACCATTAATACGGCACTTACAAAACGTAAAAAAAAATTAATTAAACGAAACATTCGTTTAATTAATTTTTTTTTCAAATGGACCACCGGTTCGAAACGCGGCCCTGTCCTGAGAAGACTCCGGCAAGAAACTACCAGTTTCAATTGATCTATAGTCAGCTCATCCCTTAAATTTCTTATAGCGTAGCAAGCAGAGCTCAGGGAATTAACTACTGCCGTCAACTCTTGTTTCCAGTTAAGCATGGAGTCGAGTTGTACACCTAAGAATCTAACTGTATCCACCACATCGACATCAGAGCCGTGAGACTTCACCCTTAAATTTGCATTAACTTTAGACGTAGATTAGTAACATTTAATTTCAAATTATTAATTGCAAACCATTTTTAAAAGAAGATAATGCAGTATTAATTTTTGTTTCCAGACTATCAATACTAGCACTTGAAATGACAGCATTTGTATCGTCAGCAAAGACCACGAGTTTTATGTCTGGAATTTCATTACAAATATAATCTGCTAGATCATTTAAAAATAAAATAAAGAAGATAGGTCCCAAAACGGACCCTTGAGGAACCCCCCTCCTCATTGTTGTTTATCTAGATTTGTAAGATTTTTCCTTGTCATCTACCACTACTTTTATCTCAACATATGGTCCGGTTAGATAAATAAGATTTAAATAAGTTTAGAACATTGTTACGTACACCATAGTGCTACGGTTTTTTTATTATTAATTGATGATCAATATTGTCAAATGGGGAGCTGAGATCTAGGAATAGTCCCGCTACTTTACTTTTTTTATTTAAACTATCCACTACATCATCTATCAGTGTGTCTATAGCATCTAAGGTCCCTATACTTTTCTGATACCCAAATTGACTGCGATTTAAGACATACATGTATTCATATGCCTAATGAGTCTAGTTTCATCACTTTTTCAAATATTTTAGAGAAAACTGGTAATAATGATATTGGCCTATAATTTGCGGGATCAGTTTTAGAACCCTTCTTAAAAATTGGTAAAATCTTGGCAATCTTGATAGGGGAATGTCATCATATCCACTAGAGATTTTAGAGGGCATTTGTCTGATTATCTTAAATATCTCAGTTGACCAAATAGGATCAAAGTACATAGGGTTTTCAACTCTATCGATATTATCCGTTAAATATTTCATTGCAGCATCATTATGATCACAGGAGCATAACACAGTAGTATTTTCAAAGGCATCTGAGAATATGTTAACTACAAGTTGGGGTGTGTCAATAATTGCATTATCTATCTTTAAAACAAGGTTTTCCTGGGCAAAGTTTTTCTCTGCGTTTTTGTGACGATTTACTATATTTCAATTACATTTTAAAGCATTTTGTGTGCTTACTTTTTTCTAAAGATTTAGATCGGAAAAAGAGAACATCTAGGACGGGACCTGAACCCGTGACCAGTCCCTTACAGGCGGAATGCTCTGACCAACTGAGCCACCTAGACACGTCCCAGATATTCGAAATTCTCCGATACATTAATACGTCTTAAGGCGACGTTGGAGCCATCTACCGTAATTCTTGCGAACTACGGAAACAATGAATAACTTTAGTCATTTTTAAACATTGTTTTTTGATGACTCCGCCTAATTAATTCAATTAAATTTTTAAGCATTTTGTATGCTTACTTTTTTCTAAAGATTTAGATCGGAAAAAGAGAATTTACTATACTTCATTTAGAATTTACTATACTTCAAATAGTTTTACTTGCATTTACTGCATTAGCTACCTCTTTCCTAACTTCATTCTTCTTAGCATTTTTAATAACTTTTTTATAAACTTGAAATATTTGTGTCTGTATTTTAAAATTGATTCATCGCAATTCTCTTTGTTAATGCAGCTGAGCAGGCGCTTAAACTTGTTAGATGTCTTTATTCCTTTGGTTATCCATTTACTGTTAATAATTTTATTGGTATTTATTTTCTTATATTGTAATGGAAAACTCTTAGAATGAATATTATTAAATTTATTTATACATGTTCTCCAAGTGGTATCTAACAGCATGTTCCTAAACATTTTTTTATTATTGTCATTATATGATTTATGTTTGTATATGTTATTAGGCTGTTTGTTTTGATGAATCGCAGATTTTAATGTAGCTGTACAAAATAACGCAGCGTGTCCATCGGATAGACCATTATGGTCTACTTTTACATTTACTATATCGGCCTTTGGAATATTTATGTATACCGTATAGTATACCGTGGGAAATGAAAACTTGGCACTGATGATTTATTCAAAAAGTGTTCAGTCATACATATATAGTTTATTTCTTTATTGAGGAAATATCCTCGAATTCATTTAATTTGTTTTGTAGCCCACACATATTCTGATGATAAAACTTAATTGGTTGCAAGCATTTATTTATAGTATTATTGTTATTCTGATTGGACTCGAAAAAAGTCTTGATTATTAACCAATTTTGCCTCTAAAATTGAGCTGTTAACTTGGTCCGTCTGTGTAAATTTATCTGTTTTCGTAATTTTATTGTACAATAATGTGTCCCTATTCGACTGTGCAAATGAAAAATATTTATTTTTGTAGTCTATTCTTAGAATTTCTTTTAATAACCTTCTGCAGAGATTGGTGGTAAAAACAGACTTCATGGGGATAAATCTACTATAATCCATAATAATATAAGAAACTCCCCGATGATAACTACATACATGTTTGAGTAAGTGATTTAACTTGACTTGAACATTAAAAGGTATTTCAGTTATAATAACGTTAGTATTAGTAATTTGTGTGAAACAAGAATTAAGCGACATTTATGGAACTTGTAAGGATTTGTGTCCTTGATACCACAAAGTATTATAATATAATCGTAGTTAGTTAGCTTCCTGATTTCATCTTAATGTTGATGAACTATATCACACGTTATAGCAGATGGTTTCTAGAAGCTCATGACACAGTATTTAACACCTTAAAAGGTGCTGTAAAGTTTCCCGCATGTATCTTCCTCGTTGGTCAGTTAGTATGACAACTTTTTTGACCTTTTTTATTATTTCTCTGTTGGAAGACTCCTAAGTAGTAGATATATTCGTTTTAATTCAATATTGTGACTCAGTTTCATCCACCAAGTTCCTTTGCCATATCCGTTTCTGTAAAAATTTGCTGTGGTCGAATTTTATTCTGTATGCCAGTTGTAATAGGAGAAGTTTTGGGTTATACAG
Source organism: Cybosia mesomella (assembly GCA_946251805.1). Taxonomy (NCBI): domain Eukaryota; kingdom Metazoa; phylum Arthropoda; class Insecta; order Lepidoptera; family Erebidae; genus Cybosia; species Cybosia mesomella. Next base: position 25,360,139 of record OX276407.1, read on the forward strand.
GTGTAGGAGGACAGTTAGTGTGTTCCTTTGTGTGAGTACGTCCTTCAACCTCCGATTTCTTTCTTTTCGTAAACTTTGTACCATTACTTGTCTCCTGCGATGCTACATATACTGGAGAGTTTGGAACTATTGTAGTATTTGAGAATTGTTTTAGGGGCGTTGATGTCAGGCTGCGGATGTTGGCTTTATCTCTGATGAAACGCTTTGATCCAGGAGTAGAATATTTCGGATTACCCGTGTCAATTTTCTTGTATAATTTTACTACTTTGTTAGTTTTTTCTAGATCGGATTTCAGCTATGTGTTTTCACATGCTAAATGGTCGATCTCTTGGTGTGCGCTTCAGTAGTTAATTTATCAATTTTTTCAGCGAGTATATTAATTCTTTCATCCTCAATTGAATCATTTGGCAAACTCTTAATAGTGGTTTCCAACATGATCGAATCCGAGATTGACATCGACATTTGAGTTCTTTGTTTTCTATAAGTAATGTTTTCATTCTCCATATTATTGTAATTTGTACTAATTTAGATAAAATTAATTAGTATGCTATCCCTAATTCTTGGTTATTTCTTTTTTAATGATGGCAACACTCAAGTTAGTGTTGCCAGAAGGTTTCTTATCCGTGCCAATGACTTGCCCAGGTGCTACTGCTTCAGCAGGCAGTGTAGGTGTAGGCACCCCTGGTTCGTCACTATTAAGATGGTCGGTGTGGTCATGGTTCTCATGTACAGCCTGAGTCGTATTAAGACAACGTTCACGTTCTGAAATCGTAAAGATTTCTGATAAGTTAAGAAACAGACCAAAGAACTTTTTTTGGGTAGTACAGCTCCAAAGAGAAGTACGCAAATCCATAGTGAACACTACATAAGTTGTCACATTATTTGTAAAATAATATAGGGTAGTGCAACTCCAAAGAGAAGCACGCAAACCCAAATGAAGACATTATGTCTGTCTAAATACATGGTTCTGCTTAATAATTATGAAACAGTTCTTAAATACTGCTCTTGAAACTATATATGGGTAGTGCAACCTCAAAGAGAAACTTGCGTGTTTACAGCAGACAAAATAAACATTAACCTGGAGTATAAATCTTAAGGCTTTCACGGCCGGCGTTGCATGTAGAATATACTGCTTCCGGGCTCTTTGGCCGTGGTCCATCGGAAACTTGTGAAACCTTCCTCGGCGGCGAACTCGGTGCGACTGATGATGATCAGTCGCACTGAGTTCGCCGCCGAGGAAGGTTCTCCGCACTCGACGGCGTCCCGACGTGTACCACTGAAGATGTCGACCGCAGTGATCAACGAAACGTCTGGAACACAAGTTTCCGATGGACCACGGCCAAACAGCCCGGAAGCAGTATATTCTACATACTAACCTGGAGACTCAGAGTGCCCACGACGTCGATTTTCACTACTCGGCGATCGGCTACGTCAATCACACCGTCGGCGTATTTTCTTGTCCAGTTTTCGTAGTTTCCTCAATAAACTATCGTATCTTGCGTTTAGGCATGTTAAAACTTCAATTCACTTCACTTTACAAAAATGTAAAATTTAATATGAGATTGTGGCGAGCACTAAAGAACGAATGAAGCTGGAGGTAGATAGGAATACTTTATAAATTTATTATGTAATTTTTTTTATCTACCCTCAAATTATAGTGTGATTCAACAGTCCCTCAGAACGGTATTACGGTATTATCAACCTTATCCCGAGGACGAAGCGAGCATAATTATAATTATGTGCTGTGAGATTGTTGTTGTTGAATGTTGAGTTTTGTCACGAACGCTAAATAGACTGGTATTAAATAGGTGTTGATTTCCTGATTGTAACTGACTTGTAACTTGCAGTGCATTTCATAGACGTACAGCTTCTACAGTAGGTACATGACTGATCGGGGTGTGTGTTGGGTAACCTCCTCGAGTGTCGCTCCGATTCCGATCCCGCTGCAGTCCGGGGGGAACGGAATCGGAGCGGCCGGTACACCCTGGGCGGCGGTCAATGGCTTCCCCTTCACCCCTTCATAGGGTTGGCATTGATCGTCGGCCAATACCCAACGTGGCGGGAACACATCGCTCTCCGTACTCCTCTGCTTTCAGAGGAGACAGGATGAGCGATGCTGTTAGTGGTGAGATGGCCCAGGGTCAGCCGGGTTGCGAGGGATATGCTCTATGGGTAACCTTACACCCCGGCGTCTGAAGACCCGAGACGGCGTGCGGTTTTAGTCGGTGCAAGCCCGACATAACCGCCCCCGCTGGCCGGCGGGGGGGTATCCGAAGGGATTTCCGCACGATAAAAAAAAAAAAAAAGGTACATGACTGATCAGAAAAGTTGGTGGAATGAGCTTAAATTTTCCAATGATCTTAATTTTCTTGCATGTGTATCATTTAAGAACCTAAGCCGTGTGACCTCCCTAACTAATTCCGAAGGAAAATTGATACTTTTAATTTTTTCCGGGTTTGCCCCTTTTTTGAGCTAATTCGTCTGGGCTAGTATTATTTTACATTAATTAGGATTCTATTAGTCTTACTAATTTGCAAAATGGTGATTTCAAGGTTTTGGATGACGGCTCAATGATTATTACTGGATTTATAAGTCCCTTACGAGAAGACGTTAAAAGTATACTCCTGGATGAGAAGAAAAACATGTACTTCAATGCTAAAGATATTTATCAAATTTTACGTGACAAGGATTATTTTTACAGGTACGTTGAATATATAATATAATTACATAGAATTATTGTTTATAAAATAAATATTTGAGCTAAAACATGATTCAACCCAAGAATATTTTTGTTCTTAACATAGTGGCGAGTTTCGAAGCGTTGCATGCGTTGATGAGTCCCTAAGCGATGCTCAACTCGTGTGGCGTAATAACTGGACTACATTTATCGACGGCATGCTGCAGCTAAATGTGCTACGACAATCTCACTACGCGGTTTCACAACCCACTAGAATCCGTAAAATAACTATTGATATCAAAGCACATATTAAAGAAATCTATAATTGGAAGAAATCAGATGGTACAATTTTAATGGCAGCCAAAGTTTGCGACTTGTACGATAATACTAGGTAAAAATAGATAATTTTCACTACTATTATGTGTGTGCTTATAATATGCCACTTCTAATGGAGGTTTTCTTAAGTTGAGGCAGTATATTAATTTATATTTCTTTATTTCATCCAGGTCTGGAGGAGTTTTAGTACAAAGTGTACAATTTCAGCAGTTACCTCCGTACAAGGACATTAATATTTCGTTAAAATCTTCGAATTTTGTATACCAGTCCAATTCTGGAATTGACGTAAGTACAACTTTCAATGAGACTTAGTTAATCAAAATTTAAATACTACTTAGCCTGCTCTGCTATATGAAATACAACCTGTATTTAATTATAAGTTCAGGTTTGCCTCCAAGTACATTATATACATCAGCATCACCTTCATCCTCCAAGGGTCTCAGGGCACTCATCTGTGGATGCAACCATGCGTCTTAGGGCCTTGGTGGAGGAAACAGTGGTCCAGCGTAAGGTGGTGCTGGTATTGTATCTCAACATTGCCAGCTTCCTGGAGCTGCATAAGAGAGGTGCTTGTCTATCACAGACCGCCGCTTTACCCCTACCACATTGTTGGGATGGACTCGGTCGGTAAGACATACCGTGCGGTATTCCGCAGGGTTTGGTGTTGGGGCCGCTTCTATGGAACAGTGGCTACTGGGTACTTCGCGTTGGTGTTTTGGAGGGTGTTGTCGTGACGTGCTACGCTAACGATATACTTGTGACATTACGAGTCAAAGGCATCGCAACAAATTCCAGCCGCTACTGGCCACAGACGGTCGCTGCTCTTTTTCTGGACTTAACTGAAATCTTCATAGAAGAATGAAATTTTACGTGCTTGTAATTCGACTGAGAGACTGAGAAACTTCAAAATCCTCGTTGTTGTTATTATTTACTGCTATACATAATAGCACCAACAAGGATTATTTATTTAGGAAAATTGCATGTAATTTGTCTGGCATTTAATAACATAATCTACCTATGTTTGAAATAAAGTAATAACTAGATTTTAGTTAAAACATTAAAGATTTTTTTCAGGGTAAATGGGAAGGCGAATACTGCTCATCGGAAGATCAAGGCACAGCAGTGAGTCAGAACGTAACATTACAAGGAGCTGAATTTGGTGATTACGATTTGTTGAAATGGGTTAACGTTCCGGCGTTGACTGGATCTGGGATAAATGTGAATGTATGTTTTCAGTATATTTCACCATCATCCTTGTTAGTCCCGGTCGCATCCGAGGTTCTTATATTCAGATACGGTAGCCTTATTGAATCTTCAAATTTCGGAGAGTGAGCGCTGGAATTGCACAACTTCATACCTCCAAGCCCTTTCCACCAACGAACAACCAGACGCACAGCGACAAGCCACCACTACATGGTGGATATTCCACTCATACGCACAAAACGTTCAGGCGACACCTTTATTATGCGTACAGCTAAGGAGTGGAATTGCTTGCCTGAGTCTGTGTTTCCGGAAAGCTATAACCTCGGAATCTTCAAGTCTCGAGTGAATAGGTTCCTTCTAGGCAAAAGTGATCCATCGTACACCACATCGTCACTTACGACCAGGTGAGATAGAGGTCAAACGTGAGCCTATCATTCATAAAAAAACTACCTAAAACTTTCAGTTTGGAGCCCAGAGTTCGCTCTCCTACTTCTCCTTCTCATTTTATATTTCGGCTTTTACCGAAGCGACTGCCGCCTGACAAACTCCGAGAGGAACATCGCCAGAGTCTCGTCCATCAAGTAGTAAGTGTACTGGCTTGCAATATGCTTCAGAATCCGGAAGATCTTATAATATATCCATACTTATTTATTATTAGCCAATGCAAACAAAAACTTGACAAATTATATCCTATAGTTCCGTTCCTCGAGAACCATTCTATCCATTGGTGAAAACAGCATGAAAAATGGTGTGGTAGTTTTTGAGTTTATTGTGAACAGATAAACAGATAGATATTTTTAACCTATCCTATCAACTTTAACTCATTTAATTTTCCCAACAACCTATCTATTTTAGGTCTACTATGCTGGAATCAATAATAATGATGTTAAACGTGCGAATAGTTCGTTGTTATTCAAGCATAATATGTATAATACATACGGAATGGATTTTAGTGGGATCACAGAAAGGTAATAAAATAATAAGAACCACTATTACATAATATTTAGGTATCAATATAGAATAGAACCCTGCGGCAAGTTTACTAATATTGTTTAACATTACAGTGGTAAGCCTGTTATGGGTATAGTGCGTAGTGGTGCAGCCAGTACCCAGGTGAGAGCGCAGCCGGAACTACTCTGGCCCGTGCCGGCACATTGGAGTCTCGAGGACGCCGCAACCGTGCCGCTAGCGTACGCGCAAGCGTTCTATTGCCTTGTGAGTGTTACGCGACTGTCTTTTTGTATGTTACATGTATGCAGTAAACAGGACACCTTTCATTCTTTTTCTATTCTTTCGAAAGGGAATTAAGGTTGAACTTCCTCGAGGCAAGTCGGTATTCGTGCACGGAGGAGCAGGCGCTTTAGGACAAGCAATAATATCCATCGCTTTGGCTCTAGAATGTGAAGTATTTACGACCGTCAGCGATAAACATAAAAAGCACTTCTTGCAAAAATTGTTTCCGGCATTAAAAGGTAAAAAAACACCCATTGGAACTCCTGATATCATATAATAGTTAATACTACTGAATGGAGGTCAGATGACTGTCGTTTCACGGAAATTATCTCAGTTCGGCCGTTGCGCAGTTAGACAGAAAAACTAACCCCGATGAGATGGGAAAAGCTTGGAGGATGATGAGTTAATACTACTTAGTATGTTTCCACGACTTTAACGCGGTGATCATTTTGCGATATTAATTTGGACTTTGATTTTGCTCATCGTCGTCGCTGGAGTCTTATTTCATTTCCATATCTGTATAATTTCAGCTGATCACATTGGATGTTCGCGCGATCACACGTTTGGTGACATGGTGCAAATAGTCTCAGAAGGGAAAAAATGCGATATTGCCGTAAGCTGTGTAAAGGGAAAGCTCAAAGATGTAAGTAAGATGTCATTTAATACATAGTAAAAAAATTGGCTCACTGCTAGGGATACCCAAGACCGTACGTAATGAAGATAATCCAGAAGGCGGACCCTGGGTTCTAGTAATACGAGAAATGGTTTTTAAAACCCCACGGAATTGAGTGCCTCTCCTTTCACAATCGCGAAGTTGTGTATTGAATGGTTATTCATTGCGCTCATGTACCCTGTGGAGTTCCACAAGGCTCACTGTTAGGACCCCCCTGGAACCTCTAAAATAAGAGAATGATAAAACTAAAAAAATATATGATGAACATTACCATGTACACTTCCACCGAAAATTGGTTTGAGCGAGATCTAGTAAGTAGTTTTTTTTAATACGTCATTAATCGTAAACGGCAATTCACCTTTCATGCAATCAATTAAAATATAAACATTTTACTTGCTGCTGCTACGGAACCCTTCATGGGCGAGTCCGACTCGCATTTGGCAGTTTAAGTGCGGCCGTTGAATATGTAATTAACAAAGATTTTACCATTTCTTCATGACGAGCAGCTTGCGAACAATACTATTTTGAAAAAGGTGCAAGAACGCGATGCCTGCGACGCCTGTCATTCGGGTTACTGGGATGGAGACATTGCGGGTGGCGCTGGCGGTGTGCAGCGCTCGCGTGTCGTAGATAAATACGTTTGTAAATAGAACGCGCTACCTGGCCGATGAGTGATATGCGATCTTGTAACTGGAATGAATATCCCTTTGAGTATTTAGCATCAAAGGAATTATCCGCACGTGTAATTGTAATTATTGAAAGTGATTTCATGTATTAAACACAATAAAACATTCGCATTTATAATATTATATATAGTAGGACTAGCTGCACCCTGAGGTTCTATACGCATAAGTACCCATCCACTCGGAATATCGGGATAAAAATCCAGCTTATGTGTTAATCCAGGTCTCCAGCTATTTACATACCAAGTTTCATCGCAATCAGTTCAGTAATTTTTGCGTGAATGAGTAACATTCACGCAAATTGACATTGGAGAGGGCAGATCTACAACAATAACAGCTGTTTTGTAACTCTCATATTTATAAATTAATTTAAAATATTAAACTTGATTTTCTATAAATATATTTGATAGTAATTAAATGCCAACCTAAGGTACATACCACCAGTATGTTATCTCCACTCAAATAATCCATTATATAATGATATTCACATCACCTGAACTCAGAACACAGTACCTGCAATATGGAGACCGTAAAAGAGTCCTTTACCACAATAATGGCTGGTTTGGAGGAGCGGATGACTAATTTCGAAGAAGAGTTGAAGAAAAGTGCAAAGAATCCAAGCAGCACTCCAAGTCTAGCAAGTCTTACATCTGACTTTGCAGCTTTCAAAGCTTTCGTTGTGGGCATCTTATCTGCATTTCGGCAACAAGTGGACTTCCTAGCACATCAGGTAGCTAACCTGGAATTGCGGAATCGACGGGAAATGCTACTGCTGAATGGTGCACCAGAGCGGGAGGCTGAAGACACAGCACAAACTGTGGTGAGTGCCATCAAAGAGCATCTTAAACTTGGTGATCTTTCAGTGGTTGACATCAGGCGTTGCCATAGAATGGGCCGACCGTTGGGTGCTGGTAAGTCTAGACTCATTTTAGTCAAATTCCAACATATGGCTGTGCGGGATAAGATTTGGTTCACAAAATCCAAACTCAAAGGCTTTGGTATAACATTATCCGAGTTCGTAACTCGGAACAGATATGAGGTCTTTATGGCGGCATGTGAGCGTTTTGGCATCTCGAGGTGTTGGACACGGGAGGGTCACGTCTACGTTCTTGGCACTGACGGCACTCGGCACCTAGTGGCTACCCTGGGCGAGCTAAATCAGCTAAATTTAAGCTCACAGAAACCTCCTGCTGAGAAAATTTCAGTTTCTACCAAGCCCAGACGAGCGGCGAAGAAGTAATAATTTCTTTTGTACTGTTTGATACTTATCTATCATTATTGCATCATATTATTATTTTCTATAGTTATCACTCTACCCGAATTATACTACATATTTACCACCGTCACATATGTGTACAAATGAAGATTAATAATTTAACTTTTCTATTAACCTGTTACTTAGAAATTATAAATGTCAGTCTGACCTGTCAAAATAGTAATTTAAATGTAAACAAAACATAAGCGCTGCGTTCCAGCTACCATTTTTTTTTTCTGTTATTCTCAACTCAACATGTAGTTTACGAAGTTCGTTATCATCTGTGTACGGTTAACCATTTTATTTTTATATTAAGTATCATGTAGTATAAATAATATTGTGGAATTTGCAAGTGATTCAGTTCTAGTGTTTTTTTTTATTTTATTTTTTCGTTTTTGTATTAAAATATTTTATCCTGGTAAATGTTTAATATTTGAGGTAACACGCAGCTGGTGGATGGACAGTTACGAAATATACGTAATACTAAAACCATAACTTACATTAAGTTATAGGTTTGTTGGTCCACTTATATAAGTGGACCAACAAACCTATAACTTACTTACTATACTTACTATAATTACTTATATAAGTAATTTTTAAATTTATTAATGTATTTTGTCATATGTTTAAACATATATAGTATTTTTTTTTCTTTTTCTTTTGTTCAATGGTAAGCATCTTAGATTCCAGCGACGATGAAAGTTTTGTAACAGCCAGTAGTAATGATAGTTTTACGAGTAAGCCTTCACTGGCTGCAACTATTGAAGCCCAATTTACTGACGTACCCAAGAATTTTAATGTAGTCCAAATAAATGCACATAGTGTTCCGGCCCATTTCCCGGAATTGCTGACTAGTTTTGACTGTAAAAATATCCATGCTATTCTTATTTCTGAATCTTTCCTAAAGCCTTGTCTACCTACAATTTCTTACTCTCTGCCTGATTTCAATTTAATTAGAAACGATCGCATTTGTGCTGCGTGTGGAGGTGTTGCTATTTACCTACGTAATAATATTCCTTTCCATATTATAGATTCATCTTCACAGCCACCACCATCAAACGCCGGTGAGCACCTCTTCCTAGAGGTAGAACTCTTTTACACCAAATTGTTACTTGGTGTTTATTATTGTCCTTCATCTAGAATACATTTTTTCTCCTCTTTTGAAAACCTATTGGAACGCTATTGTCCCAGTTACAGTCAGACTATTATTATGGGAGATTTTAACACTTGCCTTATAAAGCAAGACTCTCGCTCTTCATCTTTCCTCAGTACTGTTCAATCTTGTAATTTGTCAATTCTACCTTCTAATACTACGCATCACTTTCCAGTGCGCGCCCCATCTATTCTAGATCTTATTCTTGTTTCTTCGACTAATTTAGTGGCTAAGCACGGCCAGTGCTCTGCCGATGCATTTTCTTACCACGACTTACTTTTTCTGTCATATAAACTTCGCGCTCCCAATTCGAAACGTAAAATTCTCATGCAACGCAATTTTGGTGGTATGGATCTTGATAAACTTCGTAAGGATGCCAGTGAAATAGATTGAATTTCAATACTTCAAGCCGAGTCTGTTAATGACATAGTCAGCATACTCAATGGGAAGCTCATTGAACTATACGACAGGCATGCGCCTGTGCGTGCAGTGAGAGTTAGGCACTTACCTTCAGCATGGCTCACAGCTGAGATTAAAAGTATGCTGTCAAATGAATCAGAAATCCTCAGTTGCAGTTATTCCAGAGCTATCTACAAGATCGTTTTCAGTTAGTCCGGATTGGAGACACATTGAGTGACGAAAGCCCTATAAGGGAATTCCTCAGGGTAGTATTCTAGGCCCTACTCTTTTCCTCTGTTACATAAACGATCTCTGCCAATTAAACATCAAAAACTGTCATGTGATTTCTTATGCTGATGATACTACTTGGACCTTTTATGGAAAGTCATGGGAGGAAGCTTTTAGTAGGGCGCAAGAAGGTTTTAACATAGTAACTCATTGGCTTGCCCTACATAAATTAACACTAAATGCGTCGAAAACCAATTATATTACTTTTTCAATTTATAACTTCAAATCACATCATCACAACCTAAACATCGTCGCTCACACTTGTAACCGGACTTTCGATAGAAACTGTACTACGTGCGTATAACTAATTCAACAAAATATTTAGGTATAGTAATTGATCGCAATCTATCGTTCAAAGATCATACTTTACAACTTGTACAGAAAATTAGGAAACTCACTCACATTTTTAAAACACTTAGATATGTGACGATTGGAAGCTGATCAAAACTGTGTATGAGTCCCTCTGCCAGTCAATAATATCATATGGCATCACCGCCTGGGGAGGTTTAAACAAGACTGATATGCTAAACATGGAAAGAGCTCAACGGCTGGTTCTTAAAGTTGCTCTCTTTAAACCACGTCTATACTCAACAAACAGCCTTTACAAAGAAGCAAATGTGTTGACGGTCAGGAAACTTTATATACTAGCAACTATTATTAAAAAACACAACTCTTTAAACACATCGACAATTAAAAACAAAGCAGACACAAGACGCCACTATGAAGTCTGTGAATCTATGGCGGTAAAAACATCGTTTGCCCAAAAATTTTTCAATTTTAGGGGTAACAAATTATTCTATAAGGCAAATAAGCTATTATCAATTCTCAATCTGTCGAAAGTGGAATGTAAAAAAAGAACCACTGAGTGGCTTTTGGAACTGGATTACGAAGAAACAGAAAAACTTCTCACTATAATATCCTAGGCTAGCGGATTTTCTAGCAAATCAATAAAAAGAGCACACACAAACTTACACGCCCTGGTATACTTTTTTTTTTACCGCCCTGGTATACTGACTTATAAATAGAAATAAACCTCACGCACACGCACACACATGCATAAATCCAACACACCCACATATATACGTTACATAAGTACGCACATAAACTTTATACCCACTCTTGCATGCTTAGATTTTTACTTTATTTTCTTATTATTTACTGCAACTTTGTTTCTTGTTTGTACAGTTAGCTATGTGTAACACCTTTTCTAGAGGGGGAGCCAGGAGTCCATAGCACAGAGTATCCTAGTTTGGGCTCCTGACTCCCACAATCAATAAACAATACTCGGACTGGGTTTCGCCCGGGGAATGACTGGGCTCGGTTTCGACTTGGGTGCGTCCTCACGTTTTATTCAGTATAGCGTGATGGGCGCGGCTAGGTTTGAGTTGGTCTCGGTTCTTGTTATTGGTGGTATCCGCTCTGGGTTGTTCTAAGATAAGTACTAGGAAATATTAAACATTTTAAAATGTAAACAAATGTAAATGTAAATTTATTGTGAGAGAAAATAAAAGCATATTATTATTATTATTATTATATGTAGGTGTCGTAATTATGTATTATTATATGCTTATTTGCAGGTATATGTACCTACTAAATTGTAATACGTGTTTGTAATCCAATCTATTTATTATATGACTACGTTAGTTCTCTTTTATTTCCTTTTAATCCATCCAAAGGTTGCCTGTAAGATATTGCTTTTAGCGATAAGGCCGCCATTTGTACATATGTTAATTAAGTTTACGATATATGCTTATTCTGATTGGTGTACAATAAAGTGTATATCTATCTATCTATCTAACAAACATCCATACAACATTCACATTTATAATATTATACTGGGTTCCAGACTATAATCTATCCCTGCACTAAATTTCAGCCAGATCCGTTCAGCCGTTTTTGCGTGAAAGAGTAACAAACATCCATAAATCCTCACAAACATACGCGTTTATAATGTCAAGAAGGAAGTAGGTATTAGTAGAATTATAAGCTCAGCTGACCCTGATGCACTAAGGATGGTCTACATTACGCTGTTTCAATCATTAATACGTTACTGTATCCCGGTTTGGGGAGCGGTAACAAAAACTACACTTCTGGGAGTTGAAAGAACGCAGAGAGCAATACTTGATAATCTTGGTTATGACTTGAAAACCTTTTCGCTATCCGACAGTTCAATTATACATTGATTGTAAGGTCTTAACGGTCCGTAAGCTCCATTTACTCCAGACTATTCTCAGAACTATTTATTTATTAATAATTTACTAAATTTGGATCTACAAAATAATAACTATACACACTTCATGGATACAAATCGTAATTTATCTTCTGACATGTTTTCATATAATAGTGGTAAACTTAATAGAAGTGGAATTAAACAGATGTACAGAGATATTCTAGAGACTATACATAATCACTGTAATTTATCCTTTCTTATTATAACATTAACAATCACATTACGGAACCAACCACAAAATATTCATGCCTCGACCTAATTGTTAGCAACTTACCTAATGTACAATCTCAGATACATAACCTAAGGCTTTCTGACCACGAGACAGGTCAAACAATAATGTTTGAAACAACAAAGCATATGAATAACTATAACAAGCCATTCTGGTTTGAATCGAGGAGAGATTTGAGTCTGAATAACATAAATAAATTCGTATCGTGCATCTCAGCGTTGTCGTTTTCGGAAATATACGAGATGAGCAACGCTTATAATGCTATTGAATATTTTCACGACCTACTCACCCTATTCTATAATCGATGTTTTCCCATATTAAAGGTAAAGATAAACAACAAACCCTTGAAGAACAAATGGATCACAAAAGGGATTAAAAGATGTTGTATCAATAAGAAACGCTTATATCTTAAGTATCGACTCACATCTCTCACTCTCTCACTCACATAAATAAAAAACATGCTTGGAATAAAAACAAACAATTATACTAGAATATTAAAACAATGCATCTCACAAGCACAAGAAATTGACAACACTAGTCACCTAACTCAGTCAAAGAACAAATGTAGGGCGGCATGGAGAGTTATTTATTAAGAATAACTGCATTGATCCAAGAGATCTAAATGACATCACGAATATAAATTTTAATAATCGAATTTATAAGTATTTTAACAATTTTAGTAACTTTTTTATTGACATGACAAATAGACCTGACTCCAATATACAACACCAAGTACTTTATATACACCTATTTTACCTAATATACCTAATAGTATTTATTTAACACCTACTCATGACATAGATATCGAAAAAAATATTGATGACATTAACACCAAAATTCTCAAACGTTGTTCAAAACCACTGGCGCTCCCTCTCAGTCATCTTATAAATCTTTCATTCTTTTTTTTTTTATTCATACAAAAATAATATACAACGATTATTTACATTGCTTTTTCTCGCCAAACTGCAACGTTTGATGGCGAGACGCGCTCGTATTTAATACAAATAATTTATCAAATGTAATTCCTAATTGTTTTTAAAATCTAACCCATACCGACACAACACTTTTGAAACTAGTTTGTAGGTATCATATAATTTTTATTTAACGTTGATTCTCGTCGGCCGCTGCCACATCTGCCGTACCTCGGCCGAGGAGAAGCAAGTCTTTCAATTTGGACTTCAACACACCTTGACTCATTTTAGGACTCTGTCTTAACAAATCATATTTATTGAATGTCTTTGGTACTAGATATTTTGATAGTCTTTCGCCGTAATAGTTGTTTACGCGCGGTTGAATTAACCTGTTTTTTCTGACATTTCTTTTACTATATATATTGTTTACAATTTCTTTATGTTCATCACCATAGTAGTATTCCAGTCCTAACAAATATTCGACTTTTTTGTCCAGTGGCAAAATTTAACAATTAATAGGAAACAACCTTTCATAGTCTTTGTTACAGCTGTCCCTATCTTTTTTGCTTACTAAAAACTTAACTAATCTTAATTGCAAATCTTTTATGTTGTATAAAAATGTTTTAAATGTTCCACCATAAATAATAAGTCCATATGTTATGAGTGAGTCAGCTAGTGCATAATAAAGAATAAGTAATGTGTGTTTATTCAATTGATAGAACTTCCCTAATACTGATCGAAGCATATTGCAAATATCGGAGACATGTGTTTTCCAATTAAAGTTTACATAGATAGATAGATAGATAGATAACTCTTTATTGTACACCAACGTTAAGTTTAAAGACAATATAGCATGGATAATAGTAATACAGTTAAATGTACAATGGGCGGCCTTATCGCTAAATGCGATCTCTTCCAGGCAACCTTAGGATGGATAAAAATAAAATAATTCAAGACGTTAGACGGTGGTGTAGTTGTCAGGATGAAAGTAGTCAAATATCAATAAAGAGTAATAAGAAAAGAAAAAAAAAAATGAAAGAATAAAACAAACATACATATAAATTACAATACCTCACACTAAAATAGTAAATAAACTAAAATCATATAGATAAATTTATACAAGTACAACCCATATCCCAGAGTTGAAAATTTGGTACCTATGGTGGTTATGATGGTTGGATAATACCTAAGTAGTGATTTTTCAACATACTTTTAAATATAGAAAGAGATTTTGCCTGCCTAATATTTAAGGGCAGTGCATTCCACAGGCGAATCGCACTAACGGTGAATGATTTCCCAGCATAGTTGGTGGAGTGCACTGGCATCTCTAGTTCCAAATTCTCGGACGACCTCAAAACTCTATTATGTGTATCCTTGAGGTATCTAAAGCGCTCCCTTAGATAAGTGGGGATCTTAGGATTGAACATAGCATTGTATAATAATGCTAGAATGTGAGAATTCCTGCGAAGTCGAATTGGAAGCCACTTGAGTCTGTTACGAAATTCAGATACGTGATCATATTTGCGTAAACTAAATATGAATCTTATGCAGAAATTTTGAAGACGCTCAAGCTTATCAAGTTGCTCCTCAGTGAGATCAGGATAGCTGACATCGGCGTAATCTAGAACTGGAAGAAGAAGTGATTGTGCGAGCGCAATTTTAGTGGCAGTTGGAAGGAAGTTCTTTAGCTTCCGTAGAGAACCCGCTGACGCAAAGAGTTTACGACTTGTCTCTTTGATTTGGATGCTCCAGGAGAAGGTCTTGTCGAAATAAATACCCAAGTTTTTAACAGAGTCCTGTATGGACAGCACGGTTCCGTCAAACTTAACTTGGGGCAGTTGCGACAAGTTCATCCTCGAGACCATGCTGGGGCTGCCAATAACAATGACTTGCGTTTTGGTGGGATTTATCATGAGTCCGTAGTTCTTACTCCATTCGCAGATCCTCTCCAAGTCGGTGTTAATGGTACAGAAAGCCTCTGTTAACCTATTCAAGGGGGCTTGTGTATAAATTTGGAGATCGTCCGCGTAAAGGTGGTAGGATGAAACTAGCTTGTCAGAGATGGAATTTATGAAAATTGCGAAGAGTAAAGGAGATAAAACGCCACCCTGTGGTACACCGGCTTCAGTACTGCACCATGAAGAATATGATTCTTCGATGCGTATACGTTGCCGACGACCAAACAGGTAACTACGAAACCAATCAATAGCCGTTGGAGATATGTTAATAGAGCTTAGTATGCCAAGCAAAATGTGGAAATCTACACTGTTAAAGGCACTGCTAAAGTCCAGTAAGGATAAAAGTGTAAGATTTCCGCCATCCATTGCTAGCCTTATATCATCTGTGATGTTCACCAACGCTGTCGCAGTACTATGCCCAGGACGAAATCCGGATTGAAATGAATTCAACAATGAATTTTTATTGAGAAAAGTGCTAAGTTGGGAGTGAATAAGGCGCTCTAAGACTTTAGATAGGAATGGGAGGATCGATATGGGACGGTAATCAGATAAAGAGCATGGTTTAGATTTTTTGGGTAAAGGAATTATCTGTGCCTCTTTCCAAGTAGATGGGAATACTCCACTAGATACGGAGTGATTAAAAATGTTACATAAAATAGGAAGAATTTCGTCCATTATAGGAATGATCATATTTCGGCTAATACAATCGTTACTGACAGCATTGGATGAGATTGCCATTATGCTCTTCTTAACATCACAAGCGGTCAATTGTTCGAAGACAAATGAAGGGTACTTGGGAGTTGGAACAGTTGAAAGATATTGCAGTGTATTTGATTTAGTTGTCCCGTCTAAATGGGTCGAAGAACAGAAGTGTACATTAAGTGAATTGACATCTAAGTTTTTAGGAATTGAGTCTTGGCGTGATTTTCCAACTCCCAATGAATTAAGAAATTTCCAAACTTTTGCTGGATCTCCGTTTTCGATAGACGTGTGAATGTGTTGGCGTTGTGCGTTCCTACACACCTTGTTGCAACGGTTCCTAATGGCCACATACTTGTCCAGATTCTCCTGGGTCGATCGAAATTTGTACCTTGACTTGGCTGCAGCTTTTTTCGTCATTAACTTTTTGATGTCGTCTGTAAGCCAAGGCGATGGCAAATGTCTTACTTTGATTGCACGAATAGGAGCATGCGCATCATACAGCTGTGTTATGTTAGACGTAAGAATTTGCACCTTAGTATCGATAGAGTTTGATGTAAAAAGTGGTTCCCAGTCTATTCCAGAAGCATCCTCGCGAAGCCTGTCAACGTCTATGCCACTAAAATTGCGTTGCATAATAATTTTCGGTTTTGCCTTTGGAGGCCGAATTTTATAAGAAAGATAGATTAGGTCATGGTAGGAAAAGTTATCAGCTGAGCATTGACCATGCTTAGCGACATGGTTAGAAGAAGAAACTATAATGAGGTCAAGAAGAGAAGGGACACAATCTGGAAAATGATGAGTAGCATTGAGAGGTAGGATAGATAGATTACAGGATTCAGTGATATGACGCAAGGAGGAAGAACGAGAGTCATTTTTAAGTAGGCAAGTATTGAAGTCTCCCAT
The DNA here is from genome assembly GCA_946251805.1 of Cybosia mesomella. NCBI lineage: Eukaryota > Metazoa > Arthropoda > Insecta > Lepidoptera > Erebidae > Cybosia > Cybosia mesomella. The sequence goes on from OX276407.1 coordinate 25,376,972, forward strand.
CAAAATGGCATGACTGTAAGAAGGTAAAAGAGTTTCCAGCATTTGTTCTAAGGAGGAAAAATAGTTCACTCGCAGAGATGGTGCATAGAACACACCAAGCAGAATTTTCGTGTGGTTAAGTTCCAGCTCAATAAACAAGTGTTCACTCGAGTTTGGTGGTGTTTGTGGCGACATGCTAATAATATTGTATGGAATATGTGAGCGCAGGTATATAGCCACACCACCACACCCAGCAAACTCACGGTCATTCCTAACCAGCTGGAAACCTGGAAGAGAGTAAAAAGTAGTCGGTAGGCAAGGTTTGAGGAAAGTTTCAGAGACAAGAATAGCGTGGATAAGGTTAGAGTGAAAGTTAGCCAGCATATCCGGGAAATGAGCAGGAATACTCTGGGCATTTACGTGGATCACATTAAAATTTCGCGGTACATCCGAAAACTGGAACCGGAGAGTGTCTTCTAGCGAAACGGACGGCAAACTAACGAAGCTGTCGTTTAGACTGCTGGCAGAAACAAAGCTATCATTATCGCTATCTGAATCATTCATAGTATGTTATATATTATATTTAAGTTCTCTGAGAATGTATGTAAAATACCTACAAATATTATACCTATAAGAGTAGTTAAGTACAACAATATTAATGAAGTAAAATAACAAATATGCATGCAATAAATTATAGTAATATATATATATGTATATATATTATAATGTGTATATCAGTATAAGTACTCTAAATTCCAATATATAGTATCCACCCGCCAGTTGCGTGTTACAATATTAAACATGGTTAAAAATTTACAACATAAACAAATATCACAGTGGTACACACAAATACCTATACCGGGCAACAATTTGTAACGTTAGTAACATAAAGCATATCAACACCATTCATTTAACAATGACATGTATCAATATGACATATTACACTATTGTATTGTATATTACCATAAAAAATTATGACTTAAAAGACTAGTTTTCTAACAAAAAGACATGCTAATATTCATTATATCGTGAAGTGACATGGAACGCAGTTTGTCATATTTTTGTATGTAATGTCATGTCATTTCATTGTCAAAAAACTGTTACTATTATGCAATTTGTAGTTTTCTTTATCGAATAAATGTTGATAAAATAGTATGAATAGTTCAAAAGTAACACAGACATCAACACAAGTTACCCGGCCAAGTACGAATGACATAGAAAGTTTATTTCTTTTGTGCTGTACGCTTGGATCTTGTGGAAATGGTTTTGACTGTAGCAGTGTCTTCGACATCTGGACACTGTATGTTTGCGATATCACCAATGGATACGATGCGGTGCCGGTTTCCATCCGAACTAAGGACATACACGGATCCTTCCCTCGTCCAGCATTTGTGAACTCCGAACTTATCCCGAGCAGCCATGAAAGCTCTGTGCCGTGACTTAGTCAAAAACTCTGAAAAAGTAATACCCGTACCTTTCAGCTTCGTCTTCGAAAACCAAATACTGTCCCTCACTGCTACACTCTGGAGTTTAACAAGGATCGGTCTGGGCTGCTGACTAGATGTTTGCCGCCCCATCCGTTGGCACCGTTTGACATCTTTAGATGTAAAAGAGTCGATTTTGAGGTGTTTTTGTACGACCTTAGTAACAGCCTCAACCGCTTCCTCACCTGTCGTCTCTGCAATGCCATGTAATAGTAGAATTTTTCGGCGGCTACGTGTCTCCAGATTATCTACCTCCCGTGCAACTGTATCAAGGTGTTGTGAGAAGGACTTAAGTGACTGTAACACGAATATTTTAAATGCACTAAACTCATCAGCCAGGCTCCCAGTACTTGTTGAAGACTTCTTCTGCAGGTCTGCCTCAAATCTGGCCATTCGCTCTTCAAAATATTTTTGCACATCGAGTAAGGAGCTCTCCATCCTGTTTCTGTGTTGCTATTTAGTGTTTAGTTTATGGAGAAAACGCTAGACTGGCAGGTTTGTTCAGTTAACTGACTAATCCAATCATTTAATTAGTGTAAAAACAGATAATACTATTTTTTAAAACAATTAAATATCAAGAGATGAAAAGTGCACTTTTAACCAACTACCCACTCTCATAGGCCTAGATATTTAAATGTTACAACATATTCTAATTTACTACAAGCACATTTATTTTTATTATCATGCAAACATTCGAATGTGTGTCCTGTCACAGCAAGGCTTTCCTTAGCCACTGTTTTAGGCTGCCGGCTATATGGCGAGTGTATATGCATACATTTGCTTTTAGTATAATTTAATATTATGCCATTATCGTGTGCCCACTTGGTAATACTTTCGAAGTCCTCTTGTATACACCTTTGAGTCTCGCGTATATCTTTAGCAGCATAAACTAAACACATGTAATCCGCATACATGTACACTCGGCACTTGTTCACAACATTTGACACACTGTTGACGTGCATCACATAACCCACTGGCCCAAACACTGAGCCGGTCGGCACCCCTAAATTCACATCCATTTCATCACCGGCCGATCCACATATAACGGTGCGAATTTTCCGGTTAGTCAAGTAATTTTCGAATCATTTATTGGTAGGACCGCGTATACCGTACTCATGCATGGCCTGTAATAGTATGGTATGATCCAGTGTTTCAAATGCTTTTTTATAATCTATATATAATGCTATAAGTTGTTTACCAGCGTCTAAACATACATTAACCTAGTCTGTAAACTCCGCTAGAGCGGAGGTAGTGCTCCGCCCCTTACGGAACCCGTGCTGTGACTCTGACAGTATATTATGATATTCCAAGAAATTACTTATTTGACCCACAATATTTTTTGCAATTATTTTATCTATAACAGAGTATGGCTATTGGCCTGTAGTTAACATATTCTAAATGATAACCAAACTTATATATCGGTCGTACAATTGAAGTCTTCAATTGATTAGGATAAACACCCCGCGACAAGCACACATTCATGAACAATGCTATAATAGGACTTAATTGCTTTTTCAAATATTGAATATCATTGACCTTAATTCCATCCAAGCCCGGTTTTATTACCTTTTCAATATCGGACGAGTTTACGGCCACATACCTAAAACAGCTGCTCGGTTGTAAGATGAATACAATAATACAAAAACACTATTCGGAACCACTATGATTGAGATGATTGTAAGGAATATACATGCAGACATAACATAACATAAACTCACGCCTATATCCCCGAAGGGGTAGGCAGAAGTGCTAGCACCCACGTTTCGCCAGTTTATGTTTTAGGTCCCAATGTAATAGGTGGCGAGCCTATTGCCATTAACCGGGCACTTATAAATCTGCGATAAATACACACTTAACTTCGAAAAGCATCGAAAAGTCATTGGTGTGTGCCATGGTAATACCTGGGATCGAACCCGAGACCTCGTCTCAACAGTCCTTTACCCATACCACTAGGCTACCGCGGTTTATATGACATATTATAAATATATATGTATGTATATATATATATATATATATGGACGCCCTCCGTAGCAAGTGGACAGATTCGCAACTGGACAGATTCTCAGCTGGACAGATTCTCAGGTGGACAGATTAGCAACTGGACAGAGTACAGTCATTAAATAAAATAATTTAAGTAGGCACTTAAACAAATATTTGTAATTTCTGAATACGAAGAGAAAACTAATTACGAGATAACAAACGTAAACGATCTAAACATGTCTTAACTGAAATTTTGTTAATAACGCAATCAGATATTATATTTTGGATTTGCTTATCAATCAGAATTTGCTTTGTACGACGTTTTGTTTCTTCACAGTGATAAGAACTTCTACTTATTTTAGTATCAACAATTTTCGATTCCTTTTTCAATAACTGTACAAACAAAAAAAGGGATGGTTTTTTTGGTATCTTGGCATTTATTCGTCGATGCCAGCCTTCTACAGCGTTAGTTGTTCGAAATTTTTCGCCGTAGCATGACAACTGCTCAGATGTAATTTGCGTCATCCAATAATTTTTGAAATAATTTAAAAAAGCTTTACATTCATCATCATCTGCAGCGATTTCGTTTATTGCCAAAAAACCATCAGGTATTAAAGTCCTGGGGTGCTTGGTTGGGGACCTCCACGCGGTGCACCCTGGGCAACGGAGACGGCAGCGCCTCTCTCCTAGGGTGGGAGAGACGCTGCCGCCTACGGCCAACTCCGACCGAGGCGAGGACGGCCCTGTTGAGGGCTGTTCGGAAGCTTTCCACGTGTCCCTCTGACTAGCAGATGGCACAGTGGAGAGCAAGTAAGGGGGCCATCTCGAAACCGGAGATGGCCCAGGGTCGGTCGGGGTGCGAGGGATATGCTCTATGGGTAACCTTACACCCCGGCGCCTTAAGACCCGAGACGGCGAGCGGTTTTAGTCGGTTCAAGCCCGACATAACCGCCCCCGCTGACCGGCGGGGGGGTATCCGAAGGGATTTCCACACGAAAAAAAAAAAGGTATTAAAGTCCTGGGTAAAAGGGCTAGCTGCGTACACATTTGTGTCAAATTCCGACCATTTGTGGTAGAAGAAAATTTTAATTCTTTTGATTTTTTCCACACGGCATTTTGGTAATGGTAGTAACATCCTTTGACATTTACTTCCGGATAAATAAATTTTACAGCTTGTGCAATAGCCAATTCATAATCGCATTTGAATTTTTTCATGTTAACAGACAACTGCTCTTTCAAAATTCGGAACATTCTTGTTTAAGTATCCTGAGACTTGTTTGGTAAAAGAATATATAATACTGTAACAAAATTGATACAGTCGTTACCCTTTGTTATGTCAACATGTAGTGTAAAAAGCTGGTAAAATGGTATTGGAACAATTTTGAATGTACCGTCTCCGTAATATTCGTCTGTATTTTTAATTAAATTTCTTGCTGCTGGGCTGCCAAACACAATTATTTTGTCTTCACGACCATCGTCGTATAGAAAGAAATCTTTAACTAGAAATTCGGGTAATTTAATTTCTTCTAATTTATCAGTTTTGCACCTATTTACACACAAGGTTCTTTTGCGATATCTGTATAATGTGTCTTTTTTGTTCTTAAATGATGGTAATGAGTAATCTGATGAGTTTGATGAATCAGAATCATTTTTTTCAAAAAAATGTTTTTCAAATATTTGTTGAATCGGTTCCATGTTACTGCATACTTCCTTTTTACATTTAGGTATGTAAAAGTTGGGGTGTGTGTTGGGTAACCTCCTCGAGTGTCGCTCCGATTCCGATCCCGCTGCAGTCCGGGGGGAACGGAATCGGAGCGGCCGGTACACCCTGGGCGGCGGTCAATGGCTTCCCCTTCGTAGGGTTGGCATTGATCGTCGGCCAATACCCAACGTGGCGGGAACACATCGCTCTCCGTACTCCTCTGCTTTCAGAGGAGACAGGATGAGCGATGCTGTTAGTGGCGAGATGGCCCAGGGTCAGTCGAGGTGCGAGGGATATGCTCTATGGGTAACCTTACACCCCGGCGTCTGAAGACCCGAGACGGCGTGCGGTTTTAGTCGGTGCAAGCCCGACATAACCACCCTCGCTGGCCGGCGGGGGGGTATCCGAAGGGATTTCCGCACGATAAAAAAAAAAAAAAAAAAGGTATGTAAAAGTTTCTCATTTCTATTTCGCTTAAAGTTTGGAGCACACGAGTGCCTACCTTCTTTTATTACATCATTGTTGGTATTTAGTGTAATAGAGGTACTGCACTCACGTTTGTTGCTGTATCTCCAATTTGTACAATTAGATTTATTTCGCTTCGCAAAATTGTACCGATGTCCGGCATGTAATAACACAGTCCCATGGAGCGGGTCCTTCCCTCTTTTGCGCTGTCCGTCTACAAAGACTAGCTTGGATTTTTGCCGACTTGGACCAGCAATATCCATTTTCCCGATAAATTTATTGCTGATGAATTGATGACACAAGCTACTGACATTGAATATTATTTTATGGATGATATTCAATGTCATTGCTATCAATTTTATTATAGTTTCTAATGTTAACAAAGAGTTCGCATTATGCAAATTGGTAGGTATCTAACTCATTCTTATAGTGGGCATAAAGTGGTTTCACGTGTATCATGGTTTATGTCACGGAACTGGACATGTCCTGTCCAGTTGCTAATCCTGAGAATCTGTCCAGCTGAGAATCTGTCCAGTTGCGAATCTGTCCACTTGCTACGGAGCCGATCCACGCACTATATATTTAGATGCTTCCTCTACAAGAAAAATAGCAGTTTCTTCCCTATTCTTAAACGGAGCGACTGATGTAACAAAGTTGATGAAAAATATAGTCAGGTCTACGAGTATCGCCAGCATATCTGCCGAGGTATAAACCTTCATGCTACTGTCGCTCGAGCCATCTATAGGCAGAATTGATTTATGATCAGGGAGTACCACATGTGCAATTCCACGAGCCGAAAAATCGATACAATGTCTTTAACACAAGAACAACTTAAGAATACTATGTGTAACGGAAACTTTTGTCTAGCTACATAAATCCATATTTTTTACACTAATGTCTATTGTCTCTGATGACTATTTTTAAGTGAAAAATTTTAACTGGCCAGCACATAAAATATACATTTATAACAATTATTGAACTAGCTGTAAGCTTTCTAGATTATAAATTTTTTTTTTTTTTTTTTATGTTTAGGACACGTCAATTTGACTTCACCTCGCCTGATGGTAAGCTGAAGGTAAAGTCTCTGGAAAGAGGGTCTCCATTACATACACGTAGCATGTTAACAATGGTGGCACTCAGCTTGACGGCCTCATCAGAAGGGGATTGTCGTCGCAGCACCGCGTGACCCTCACCGGTCCCACTAGTGCTGCCACCACAACCCCCCTGCGCGGCTATGCACTTGCTGACCCCTGAACGCAATCAAACCGAAGTTGGATTACTATGGAGGGTTTTTCGCAATCGTGCACGGTGGTACCCGGCCGAATTTTGTGACAAATTTGTGTATATAGTATATATTCATATTCTTTATTGCACACATTTTCTTGATTCATAAACAATAGTTTGATACAAAGGCGAGCTAACTCAATATTGAGTTTTCTTCCAGCTAATCTTAGAGTGATAGAGGAAAATAAAATAGAGACAGAGGGCAGAGCCAAGTGTACAACAGAGCGGAAATGACAGACTTATTATATATTCATACATACTATTATTATTTTACTATGAGCGGGAATTGAACCCTCTGACGTAGCAGTCGAGTGCACTACGGCCAGATTACGGCCTACAACGCACGATCCCAGCCTTTTATATCTTTGTATGATGCGGCTAGCCGCATGCGGCGCGGTGTTATATAAAAATGGAAGTGCGCTCTGTTAAACAGGTAATGCTGAGCATATTTTATTTATTTTTTGCAGATCACTATCAATTGCATGCGTATTGCGAGTATATTTTTGGACATTTCACATATACAAAACGAAAATCACTACAATTTTGGAATGTATCACTTAAATGACGAGAGATCCTATGTTTCTGTGGACTTTTCGTCTATGTTTGAAGCCGAAAATATAAAAGATCTCAAAGTAAGTATTAACAAAATTTTGTTATCATTCGCCCGAGCAGAATTCTGACTCCGTTCTCGCAACCCACTATACAATATTATGTGATGTTATCTTCATATTAGTTTAACTAAGTCTAACATAATGTCTGTATAAATGTATTCTATTCTATTATACACCTCTTCCAGGGATAAAAAGATGTTACTCCAGACTGTATCTATCCCAAATTTCAGCCAGATCCGTTCAGCCGTCAGAGCATGATTGAGTACCAAAGATCCAATCATTTGCATAAGATAATATTTAGCAGGAAGTAGGCAGTAGGATAGAAAGAATAGGATTAGCAGATGTGGTTTTGTGGTGGAACTGCGACATATAAAATGAGGATCCGCCAATTTGCTACTCTGAATAATTTAAACGAGTCATTTATGTCGTGTTTCGATAAGCAGTTATGTTATCTGCCTTCATAGTCTTTTATAGTAGTCTTCATAGTTTTTCACTACCTACACGTAAACAAGTATACTAGATAAATAAAATAATATGCAACTATACAATGAAATTTATAATACGTACAGACTATACACAAAATGATAAGCGAAGGCATTGTGCGTGGCTACGTTCGTCCGTTGTCGCGTATAACGTATGAACCACATGAAGCAGCGCGCGCTTTTCGGCTACTTAATGCGAGCTCCCACCGCGGCCGCGTGCTGTTGCGTATGAAAGAAAATATTACTCAAACAGCTTCCAGGTAATTACAATAATAATACAATCAGCATTTAAGAATAGTTTTTATAGTATAATATTAAAATAACTTCCAGGATAAGATGTAGTGCAGATTGTTCTAACCTCATACTTTGTGGCAAGACAACGTTTGGTCTACAGTTTGCTGATAGGCTGGTAGCCAGAGGTGCGACAATGCTGTTTCTCCATGTCCGGACGCAATCATGTTACTTACAACACAAAATAAGGTAGTTATACTTAAAATCATTAAAATCGTTTGAAATCATCAGCTTACTACCTGCATGACACAAGTGCGGTATCATAACGATGTTACTTAATCTGTAGTCTCTAATAATAGATTTCTAGATTATGCATTGCTTTTGTGCTTTTGTAAAATAAATACTGCGTTTATGTTAGTGGAATTTCCCCAGAGAATAAGACCATTGTAATAATAAAAATCCGTTCCCGCAGGGGGAACGCATAGGTAGATTTCATGAAGCAATTTATATTATTTTATATAGAGAACTACGGACTTTAAACAGTTTAATTTTGTTTCTCGAAAACGGTAACTTTTAGCGAAAAACTTTTCAGACATTTATTTTAGACTTAAAAATGGCCTATCGATTAAAAATGTTTCCGACGGCAAGAATGTTCACCGGTTAGAAGTTATGATTTTTTACCCGAAAAATTTTGGTTTTTTCCCCCTCCACTTTTAGTTAAAGTTTTAATCTTATAGGTTTATTATTAAAAGTTGTTGGTATTCATGTTTACTATGGGATAAAATTAGAACGGTTCGAATATTTTTCATGGAACGTGAAATTTTGAGGAAAAACTGATTTCACAATAAGTGAGGCCCTACCGTCCCCTTATGCCGGATTCCACCCGTTCACGAACTTAAACTAAGTTTACACTCAAGCAATTTTTGACCGCAGTTTGAAAGCGATCGGGGCAAAAATGCGACCGTGAGAGTGCCGCAAATTTTGGGAAGTGGAACCATACATACATATATATATATTTATAAACTTTTTGACCAGTGGTCATTTCGGACTCAGGGGGTCATAACTAGACCTCTTATGAAGGATTTTTTTTTAAATTCGACCGTAGTCAAGAAACCAATAGGTAGATCGATTTCATCGAAATCTACCTTTTTTTTTTTTTTTTTTTTTTCGTGCGGAAATCCCTTCGGATACCGCCCCCGCTGGAGAGCGGGGGGTCTCCAGCGGGGGCGGTTATGTCGGGCCTGCACCGACTAAAACCGCACGCCGTCTCGGGTCTTAAGACGCCGGGGTGTAAGGTTACCCATAGAGCATATCCCTCGCACCCCGACTGACCCTGGGCCATCTCCGGTTTCGAGATGGCCCCCTTACTTGCTCTCCACTGTGCCCTCTGCTAATCAGAGGGACACGTGGAAAGCTTCCGAACAGCCCTCAACAGGGCCGTCCTCGCCTCGGTCGGAGTTGGCCGTAGGCGGCAGCGTCTCTCCCACCCTAGGAGAGAGGCGCTGCCGTCCCCGTTGCCCAGGGTGCACCGCGTGGAGGTCCCCAACCAAGCACCCCATCGAAATCTACCTAAAAAGATATTCTCAGAACTGAGATGACATACTTATATATTATCCGTAATACTTCAACGCTCATCACATTGAGTGGCAGGGTCCTCGATTATTAATTTTGCGGGAAGGGCTACTCACAAATTTGCTCTGACCTATGGGTTCTCGCAAGTGGTTCATTCTGTCACTATTCTAGTGACAGAATGAACCACTTGAGATATTGAGACCTATAGAAGCTCTATACTGGACCTTCTAACTACGCAACCGGATGAATACTCCATAACTATGGAGGACCATGGCCTCATCCACGCACAAGTACCTCTTTGGACGGCCAGAACCACCTCGGTCATCGAAATGGCGACATGTTTGGCACTATAAGTCGGCTGATTGGGATGGATTTCGAGAATAATGGATTCTTAGTCGTGGAGCCAACTCCATGGATGTTGCACAAGAGCTTGCAAGCTCCTGTGCAACAGCAGTCACTGAGGCGATTTTAGCGACCATGGGATGCATTCCACATTCCCAACCACTGGATCGTAATAGCAGCAAGTAAGCGCCCATGTCTATTAAAGCTTCTCTGCAAGGCCGATTGCGGCCTTACAGTGAAGCTTCACAAGTAATCTGCTTATAAGGCTTGGGCCACGACTCTTGCTAACGGGGGTCCGAATATCGCTGAAGTGAAATGGAAATTAAATGCCGCCTCGATATCCAGTAAAAGAGCAACGGCCAGGGCTAAATTTCATTTCATCGGCAGAATTGGTAAACAGCTGGTGCGGTAGTCGTGCATTCTGGGCACTCGCTAAAGCTGCCGAGGGAAATTTCTATCGGCCTTGTTGCAAAATAGTCTGATAGCAGTCTGGCCTAAGGTGCTAAGAAGAAAGCAGCTCTTTTAGATAACCTCTTTGCGTCAAACTCATCAATGAACGTTGTGCCGTGCCACCCACTATTCCCTGAAGGCCTGTAGTGGTGTTTCTATGCCAGAAATTAAAATCACACAACGGGTGGTTCGGCAGAAGCTAAAGTCCCTAGATGTTCGCAAGTGGAGCGGGCCTAGCGGTAGATCGGTGATGGTGCTTAAGCAGTGTGCTCCAGAGGAGTTGTGCCCTGTCCTTACTAAGCTAAGAAAACCAAATTTATTGTAGACCACTATATAGGTAGTAATGGTGGTAGAAATTTGATGACACAAATTTGTCACAAAATTCGGTCGGGTGGGTACCACCGTGCACGACTGCGAAAAACCCTCCATAGTAATCCAATTTCGGTTTGATTGCGTTCAGGGGTCAGCAAGTGCATAGCCGGGCAGGGGGATTGTGGTCGCAGCACTAGTGGGACCGATGGGAGTCACGCGGTGCTGCGACGACAATCCTCTTCTGCTGAGGCCGACAAGCTGAGTGCCACCATGGTTAACATGGTACGTGTATGCAATGGTGACCCTCTTTCCTGAGACTTTACCTTCAGCTTACCATCAGGCGAGGTGAAGTCAAATTGACGTGTCCTAAATATAAAAAAAAAGAAAAAAAAAGACCACTTAACATCTCCAAAAGTATCGGGATCCTTGGTGTCGATATCTCCAGCGACGTCCAGTACCGCATTCACCTGGCAGACAAGGTCAAGTTGGCACCTCGTCTTTATAAGTCGCGAGTTCGGCCTCACTTGGAGTACTGCTGTCACCTATTTACCGGGGCACCTGCATACAAACTTGACCCATTCAACTCTGTGTAAAGACGGGCGCTGAGGGTCTTCGACAAAGGTAGGGTTAAAAGGTGTGTCTTTGCCTTAAGAGAGATTTTGCTTCTCTATGCGTGTTCTAACGCTTATATAATGGTAGGTGTTCATAAGAAGAATATGATGCCTACAGCCACATTCTATCAGCGTACCACTCGCCGCAGACAGGAAATTCACCTTCACACGTTGCAACCGGCAACTGTGCGCACAGTGAGGTATGAGAGAAATTCATTCCACGCACGCTTAGGCTGTGGAAAGATCTCCCTGCTGTAGTTTTCCCAAGTGACTACGATATGGGGTTCTACAAGAAGATTTTTACAGGGTCGACAGCTCGAGTATGACGCCGCTATTGTTGCATACGTCCATAGGACACGGTATCCGCATCCCATTAGATGGGCTCTGTGCTTGTCTGTCACCTAAATGGTATAAAAGAAAATGTAGCTGTCTTTCGCCCTGAGACGCGTCTAAGTTTCAAAGTGCAAAGTCAAACCGATTTTACCTTTTGACAAGTTCTATTGATATGAATGTGTAGTTAGAATGTTTAGCAATTATAATACCCAAAAAAAAACCGGCCAAGTGCGAGTCAAATTCGTGCGCAGAGGGTTCCGTACCTATCATTATACCGCCAGAATAAAAGTAGTATATTTTTTATTGGTTTATGATCACGATAAAATGATATGTGCAAATTTAGTATTCGTGAAAACTTGTAACTACCAAAATTTACCTAAATTTTCAACGTTTTTTATTTTTCGGAATTTTCCGTTTACTTTTGCTGTGAGACCTTGCTACATGTTCCAACAATCCCTAGCTGTTAGCTAGCTGTTAGTGCTAGCCGAATTATTTAATAGTTGATGCCGGTATAGATTTCGGTAAGCCGATTAACAGTAATCACATTTTCCTCGATGGTCGCACTTGAAAGAAAGACGTCCTTCACAACTTTCCTTCACTAGCGCCGACGAGTGCGAAGAACTCTCCTAGGTGGCGACTTCACTGCGACTGATGTAGAGGCCCGAGTCACTGGCGTATTTATAGGCGCAGTTGGAGGGGGGAAACGACGTGATCGATCCTGATTGGTCGAGAGCTGCGGAACCGACGCGCTCGACCCTGATTGGTTGAGGCTAAGCAAGGAGGCGTGGCCTCCCGATACCGGGGATGGTGTTGGATTCGTCATGTTTGAACCGTGATGATATAATATAATGATAATGTAAATACCATGTGTATATTGCAGCTTTGCTGAAATAACGTAAAGTTGTATAGTAGTTCTGTTTTAGTAGAAACCAGAATAAGTGTCTGCCCGTAAATGTTTCCATATAGTTTTTGATATATTTTAAGATACTAAAACGGCAGAAAACCTGCGATTTGGTTTTTGAGGAGTGAGACCACGAGCAGGTAGTATTCAAGCCGTAGCCCCACCACTCACTTTCACGCAATCACTACTTCGTTCCGAAGCGTGATCTAAAGCGCAACAGTGGAAACGAAAATAAAACTAAAACTTAATATCTAACTAAAATAAAGTGTCTAATGATCCGAATTTACACAAATGTGCAGGCAACCAACGGTACAAAATCATTAATCAAACACAGGAAGTCGGTACGAATATAAAACGTTTCAAACAACAAAAAAACAGCTATTTTATAAAAACTGGTTAACCGACAAACCCTCAAAACGGTCAAAAGGCATTCAAGGAACCGCCCCGAACTTAGAACAAATCAAACAAAAGTAACATCAAAAATTCCCGGGAAGTTGAATTCCCGTTACAGTGAAACGGTTAGTTCGGTTAGAATCGACCACCAAAAATTACCCGGACATCCCGAGAGATATTAAACTATAAAATTAGCTATTTTAAACGCTCGGATACAAACAATGGGATACAAATCGGACAAACAATTCAAATTTTATATTACTTTCAATTTTATAGCAACTAAACACAGATAAATGTCAATTCAGACCTCACGGCGGGTCCGATCAAACACATGAATAAACAACAAATCAAATTTAAACAGATTTTTAGCACGTACTTGTTTCAATAATCAAATTAAGCCGCAATTGACACCTGATCGAAATCGACCAGGAAATATTTTAATTTTAATAACAATTCCAAGTTTTAAAGGTGAAAATAGTCAAATTCAATTGCACAAAAGGGCAAAATCATAACGATAAATTAACAATTAAAATGGCGAACTTGAACCGCGTGTTAAGTTTCAAATGGTAAACCAAAATTAAACCAATCCGTTATTTATCATCAACAGGCGTCAACAAACACAAAATATATTAGAAATTAGTTACTAACCTTCAATGGACCGGGATTCAGCCGAAAAAGTAGCAAAGATTAATAGTGTCCCTATTTATAGTGTATATGTGACACACAATAAACTAATTATGCAGTAAAATAAAATTTGAGATTTACTTCCCGTAGTATGTGTTTTCCGCTGCAGCAAATGTTCCAAATCCAACGAACGCGATGGGCGTATTCACTTTATTTAACAAAGAGATAAATAGCTCGATAATTAATTTTCACCAATATATCAACATTCAACAAACAACCAACAAATCACAACAATTTTGTCCTACAAAGCGCGTGGCGAGGCCAATCAAAAACGCGCAAGCACGTGATGTACCAACGAGCTAACTTTAACCCAACCAACCCGCGCTCAACTGTGATACCGGTGTCAATGTCCGTATAATAATGCGCGGGTACGTAAAGAAAAAATAATATACAAACACCGACATTTTAATACGCGGTAAAAATATCAAAACATAAATATTTAACGATTAAAACCAAACAGTTACTATACCGTAGGCACGGTAATAATATCTATACAGTAGTGGAACTTAGCCCTATGTTTGAAATAAATACCTACGGCCGCGCGGTACGTAAACACGCGATAGGGCTGCCGGCCTGCAGTTATTTTAATTTCATCTTCCTACTTGAATTTCTTGCTAGTATAGTGATTGTAAACATTATATTTTTTATTTAAAAATTACTTATAATTTTGAATGACTTCCGGAATATTTCCTCCATCTTTTCTATATATTATTTTTAGCCGAGCCTAGGAATCTACCTACTAGCTTTTTTTAATGCGGGTACCTACTCGTTTGTCAGTTTTTTCACCCTATCCACTAGTTTATTTATTAATCCAGGTATTTTACTCGGTGGGGTGTGTGTTGGGTAACCTCCTCGAGTGTCGCTCCGATTCCGATCCCGCTGCAGTCCGGCGCTCTCCGTACTCCTCTGCTTTCAGAGGAGACAGGATGAGCGATGCTGTTAGTGGTGAGATGGCCCAGGGTCAGCCGGGGTGCGAGGGATATGCTCTATGGGTAACCTTACACCCCGGCGTCTGAAGACCCGAGACGGCCTGCGGTTTTAGTCGGTGCAAGCCCGACATAACCACCCCCGCTGGCCGGCGGGGGGGTATCCGAAGGGATTTCCGCACGATAAAAAAAACAAAAAAGGTATTTTACTCGGTGGCAGATGCGAAATACCTAGCTATCAAAAAAATAATCAAATTACGTATGTACTAATAGGTAAATAAAAATATTTTGTTGTCTTAATTTCGGCGTTTCCAGGTAATTTAAAAAATGTTATCTGTGGGTGCGTTATTGAAGAATTCAAACTACCATTAACAGCACAATATAGTCTATAATTGCAATTTGATATAATTTTTATGTAAGTACCTGTACTTATTCTAACCAAATATTGACAAAACCGTCACACCATCCGTTCTCTAATGCAGCGCATTCGCGACTGATCGTATACCGAGAGTTAACCAAATTCGAGACGCTTAGGTATAACTTGCGTTCAGACCGTTTCTATGAAGATACAATACCGTATATACAGTGCCGTAGGTCTGCCAAAAGCTGACTCTCAGTCTATTAGTCACTCGTAGTGAAAATGGAGTTAACGCGAAAAGATTTCGAAGCGATGATTTTTTATGATTTTGAAAGTGGTCTGTCTTCTCAAGATTCTGCCCCTCGATTGCAAAGTACTGTGAGACGGTGATTTGTTCTACTGAAATGTTATTTTACCTACCTATTGCAAAATAAATGTATTACACAAACTGACACCCGAAGTAAGCCTAAGCTTGTAATTTGGGGGACAGTGTTCAGTAGTGAAAATTGTAAAACATCGTTATACAATGATATATTTTATAGTTGCCTGTTCAAGGTCGCTAGGAGGGAATCGAGACCGCCTGCCACCACTTCTACTACAGCGAGGACTCGGCGCGATACACGCTTGCGGTCTGCCCAGCTTGGGGGATACAACGTGGAGCTCTCACTGTAATCATAGGGAATAACCTCTCGCTAGCGGCCATAATCCGATCTATAGCCACCAGTGACAGGAATTTCACCACGTTAACGTCCTTCTGCGAGGACATCTTCTCGTAGAAGGAAGGCGCGGAGCGGATCGGGGAGAGAGATCGCTTAACTGATCCGGGCGGCAGAGGCGCGAGTATTTGCACCCCATGTCGCCCTGAATGTGGCTGCTGGGTGAGGGACGGGGTTAGCCCTCCATCCACCGAACTAGCCACCCGCGAAGTGGCGACGTCCGTGTGTCCCTGGACGTCACCTAATTGAGAGTTTTATGGAGCAAGTGCCCGTGACACATAGCGGGCCAATTGCGTTTGCCGAGGGGCATAAATTCCCCTGACGAAACAAAAGGGCTAGGTAGACAAATTTTAGTTTCTCAAATGGGGGAATGCCACAACATTTTTAGGATGTGTATTATTTTCCTCACTCTGGAGGTGACTGTTTCTATCTGCCTATCCATCACAATCGTACATACACATGCATGCCCAGATATTTGGCACATTCGGTACGCGTCATATATTGGTATAAACATGTTTCCAGGGAAGAGCAATTATTTGCTTTGATGGTAAAATTAGGTGGTGAAGCTTTACTTTGCCTAATCAAAAATGCAACATACCTATGTTTTAGTCACATTTAGTGTCAGTAAATTAACTTTCAACCAATTCATAACTTTGCATATTTAGCTCTTTCCAACACCGAATTCAAGTCTGGACCAGAAACCAAAATGGCAGCGTCATCTACATAATGTGGATATATCCGTGTAGGGCAGGGAAATTTGGCAAAGACCATTGATATAGAGCTGGAAGAGAGTAGGACCCAATATACTGCCCTGTGGGACGCTATACGAGACTATCTTCATAACTAAGATAATCCTCTATTACCAATTATTTAGACTATAGTTTTTATTATTATTATTTAAGTAAATATGGGTTTCAGATTCTGGCAAAGATTGGGTATTAATGTCGTCGTGTCCTCGCAATCCTTAAATAGCAAGGAAACTCTAAAATCTTTGCTAACTAGTTGTTTACGGTTGGGTACTCTGGCAGGTGTTTATATAGTTACAGAAGAAACGGCTACTGATGATTATTTGATTAGTAATTTGGATGCTGAAATAAGGAAGTTGTCGCTTGATATAAGGTACGTTCCAATATTTATGTATTATTTTTTTATTCATTCTTTTTTTTAAATTGTCGTTTTAAATTTACATACACAGTTGCAGAAAAATTGTTATATTGTGTTGTTTTATGGATGGCTATGCGATGTTGATAAAGCTTTGCAACGTTGGCACATATACTACGGTAGGACATTGTATCACATGTGCCAGTGACCAGTTGACCAATGAGGTCAATAAGGAAAACGTTTATGTAACTTTACTAGATTTTTTTGTACTCTAAGTTATACTAACTTTTAAACTTTCGCGTTCCATGATATAATAATTATATTTACGGGGATTAACGCGATCACTTATTTAAAGGTATTACATACCTCTGGTTTGCCTGACGTTTCGACCAGGTTGCACTGGCCGTGGTCACAGGCTGACTGGCTCAGCGTTGCACGCCCTCCGTCGTCGAATCCGTGAAGTAGAAGATTCCTCTTCCACCCGCACATTTTCGATATTGTTGAGATTTTTGTTTCGCCATGTACCGTCACATACTACACTAACAGTGTCCCTATTCTGTAAGCAAACCGATGTCTTCCTATTCTGGTGTTTATTCGACTGCGCAGAAAAGCGAGGTGGTATGTTTTTTAACACTGGATTCCACGCTGTAGATAATTTAAAACCATCTTCCCGATTGAATGTTTTATGTTTTTTAATCTCAATCGCTTCACGTACAACTCTTGAGTAAAAGTGACGTTCGGTGGAGAGGACTTGCGTGCGGTGAAATTCAATCCAGTGGTTGATGCCTGCATCGAGTGCATGTTCTGCAATCGCCGATTTGCTCGTCTGTCGGTTCTTCACAGCAGCGATATGTTCTTTGACCCTTTCAGCAATAATCCGCTTCGTTTGGCCTATGTAGGAACTTCCGCAGCTGCAGTCTATTTTATAAACACCTGGAGTTTGTAGTGGACCGGGAGCTAGAACATGTTCAGGAGGTACTAAAAAGTAACGGATATCAAATGAATGGAGGACGAAAGCAACCGAAAAGAAGACGCAAGTATCCAGAAGTAAACAGACAACCAGCCTATATGCCTTATGTCAAGGGAGTTACGGATAAGATCGGGTCCGTGTTAAAGAAATACTCTATTCCGACAGTATACACACCAGGCATAAAGGTACAAAACATCGTTGGCACACCGAAGGATATATTGCCACTACAAACTCCAAGTGTTTATAAAATAGACTGCAGCTGCGGAAGTTCCTACATAGGCCAAACGAAGCGGACTATTGCTGAAAGGGTCAAAGAACATATCGCTGCTGTGAAGAACCGACAGACGAGCAAATCGGCGATTGCAGAACATGCACTCGATGCAGGCATCAACCACTGGATTGAATTTCACCGCACGCAAGTCCTCTCCACCGAACGTCACTTTTACTCAAGAGTTGTACGTGAAGCGATTGAGATTAAAAAACATAAAACATTCAATCGGGAAGATGGTTTTAAATTATCTACAGCGTGGAATCCAGTGTTAAAAAACATACCACCTCGCTTTTCTGCGCAGTCGGATAAACACCAGAATAGGAAGACATCGGTTTGCTTACAGAATAGGGACACTGTTAGTGTAGTATGTGACGGTACATGGCGAAACAAAAATCTCAACAATATCGAAAATGTGCGGGTGGAAGAGGAATCTTCTACTTCACGGATTCGACGACGGAGGGCGTGCAACGCTGAGCCAGTCAGCCTGTGACCACGGCCAGTGCAACCTGGTCGAAACGTCAGGCAAACCAGAGGTATGTAATACCTTTAAATAAGTGATCGCGTTAATCCCCGTAAATATAATTATTATACTCTAAGTTACATTTTTGCATCATATAAGATAAGTTTTGTTTTACTAAGTGGGATGAAATTGTATTTAAAAAGTGGCCAAGTGCGAGTCGGAGTCGCCCATTAAGGGTTCCATAGCAGCAAGTAACATAATAATGTTTTTTTTTAAATTATAATATTTGAGTTAATTTTATTGAATGAAAGGTAAATTGCGGTTTACGATTTATGACGTATTAAAAAAGAAACTACTTCCTAGATCTCGTTTAAACCAATTTTCGTTGGAAGTTTACATGGTAATGTACATTATATATTTTTTAATTTTATCGTGTTCTTATTTTAGAAGTTACAGGGGGGGGGGGACACATTTTACCACTTTGGAAGTGTCTCTAGCGTAAACTATTCAGTTTAGAAAAAAAAATATTTCAAACCTCAGTATCATTTTGAAGACCTATCAATAGACACCCAACGCACGTGGGTTTTATAAAAAAAAAATTTGAGTTTCAGTTCTATGTATGGGAAAACCGCCAAAATTTATTGTTTTTTTTTTAGTTTTGTGTGAAAATCTTAATGCTGTTCACAGAATACATCTACTTACCAAGTTCTTATAGTTTAGGAAAAAAATGGCTGTGACATACGGACGGACAGACAGACAGACATGACGAATCTATAAGGGTCCGTTTTTTGCCATTTGGCAACGGAACTCTAAAAATTAAAGCTTCATTGTAGGTTAGCGAATTCAAACCAAGAATAATACGTGTAATTTTATTGTTGGAAAATTGATTGTTTTTCAAAAGAATACTATTGAATCACCGGAATAAATTATTAGCTGTCCCGTTAAACTCTCTCGCTAAGCTGAAGTGCCTGTTGCGGGTTCAAGTCCCATCCTTGATGTTCTCTTTTTCCGATCTAAATCTATAAATTGCCTGTGTTAGGATTAGGTTCAGGTCAGTAGTATAATAGCCAGGATTCAAACCCGGAAGCTCGCGGTCGTGAGACCTGAACCACTAAACCACCATTCATTTGAGTCGTCTTCGTACCGTGACACGCAACACTTGTCATAAAGCACTAACTTGTCATAAAGTATTAATTTAAGGAGTACCTACCTAATCGCGAAAATACAAAAAAAATGTCCAAGTGTGATAATTGTAGCAAGAATATCACCAAAAGTTCACCAGGACTGGAATGCAGCAAGTGTGCAAAGATAGTCCACCTCAGCACTAAATGTACGAGTCTGACTAATAAACAGATTGCTGCGTTGAAAGCCGCTACGAGCCTGGAGTGGACATGCCCTGAATGCCAACAAGAAACACCGCGACGTAGCTCGTCCATAATCATACCCGAAGATGAGGACGAAGAAGAAGCAGGCCGACTGGATACTAAGAAGCTGTTAAGCAATATAAGTAAGGAAGTAGAGAGAGCAATCAAGAGAGAAATGACCCAATTGAACGACTCTCTCCAATTCCACAGTGTTAAGCTCGATGAAGTCATGGAGTGTAGGGATGTGTTTAAAAGGACAATTAAAACTCTAGAACGTAAGAATACTGAGCTAAATAATAAAAACAACAATCTTGAAACTCGAATAGGCGCTTTAGAACAACGTCTGGAAGAGCTTGAGCAAGAGAAACTGATAAAATATATAGAAATTGCAAATATTCCAAATGAAAACAATGAAGAGGCTCAACTACTGGTAAAAAATATCGCGGAAAAACTAAACCAATCCAAAGAGCAAATCAAAAGTACGAGAAGAGTCTATAGAGGGAAAGATCAAACTGCGAATATAATGGTCGAATTTAAGGACGAACAAACGCAAGAAAAGTGGACTACCGCCGCTAAGTCAATCAAAATCAGTGTGGCGGACATCCATCCAAAGGAAAAAAATAATAAAAGTCCGGTATTTATTAGAGAAGCCATGACCAAACAAAACAAACAACTCTTCTGGAATGCTAAACAGGAACTGAAAGTAAAGCAGAATTTCAAGTATGTATGGTTCAAGCGGGGTCTCGTTATGGCACGCAAGGTAGACAGCGATAAAATCATTATTTTGAGGTCTATAGATCAAATACGTTCTCTGTCTAAAGTATAATAACTTGTAATCTGTCTGAAAAACATATTGTACACACCACACTTAAATATCGCGATGGACAGCTATCCTGATGTCGCTGAAATTTCAGACTGTCTAAATATTAACGAATTCCTGACCTACTTACCTAATAATACTATAAATCTGTTATGCCTACACCTTAATATTAGATCCGTAAACAAAAACTTTTCAGCATTGGAGCTCTGCATACAGGAGTCAAAACAACAAATTGATGTTATAATACTCACTGAGGCTAACATATCCGATAGTATCAGTTGTCTTTACGAAATAAATGGCTACCATATGTACACAGCCCTTCGTAAGTCGCGAAAGGGTGGTGGTATTATACTATATGTCCACAACAAACACAAATGTTGTATAAAAAAATTGAAAACCTATCACTTTGAAAGCATAATATTCACTATAACCACCACCTCAAACTATTCCGCGGGTCTGTGTGCAATATACCGCCCACCTAATAAAAGTAAAAATTTATTTATTGATGAACTTTATACTACGCTCAATCACTTCTCGCATGCCACGGACTTGTATGTAATAGGAGACACTAACATTAACATAAAAACGAATGAACCTGTAATACATAAATATATCAATATGTTAAGTGGAGCGGGACTTCTGTGCGGGATCACGGAACACACAAGAATTGAACTATCGAATAATAAACTAAGTAATTCGTGCATTGACCACATCTTCGCTAGATCCCACGCACAAGACCTGTTCACTGCTGCGCTCGGGACTACACTGGCCGACCACCGAGCGGTAATACTTGCCTGTTCGGGCGTACAACTACAGGATGCTCCTAAGTACAAAACATGTGTAAATAGTAAGAAATTTGTGAATTCATTGCATCAAGTGTCCTGGGAAGACACATATGAGATGAGATGTCCCTTTTCACTATACGATTACATACATACACAATTCAAACAGTGCTATGAGAAATCAAAATATACAATCAAAGTCAAAAACTCGCCCTATCGTCGTAATAATAAATGGATTAGTAAGAAAATAACCAGAGCCTGCGAATACCGCGATAATTTATACAAAGCATGGCTAAAACAACCTTATAATATCATTTTTAAACAGAACTATAACAAAGCCAGAAATTATGCAAATACACTAATTAATAAGGCCAAAAACAAAAGCATCAAATCGGATATTTTGTCAAACATGCATAACATGAAAAACCTTTGGCACATTCTGAACCGAATAACAGGGCGTATCAAGCACTCCATCGATGACATTGTCATAAATGCGTTCAAAAATGCCCAAAACACATGTAAGGATATAGCTAATAGCTATTCGCGAACATTTGTAAACAACGTAAGGGAAATAGTTCCGAAATGCTCACTGCCATTGCTAAATAAATCCGACTATACTACTGCCGCTAATGTGACAATGCGCTACAAACCAGCTGAGCCACAGTGAATAAAAAAAATCATAATGTCTCTGAATATCAACAAAGCTCCTGGCGTTGATGGCATAAAGGCAATTGACATTAAAATTATATGTAACAAGATAACATCGATAATCTCTAATTTAATCAACCTCTGTATCGAAAATAGCAAGTACCCACCTTTGTTAAAAACGGGAATTATTAGACCAATCCATAAAAAAGGCAGTCAAACTGATTATAATAATTATAGACCAATAACTATCTTGCCCACCATCGATAAAATTGCTGAGAAATACATATGTAAACAAATATATGAATTTTATGATAAAAATGGCATATTAACAAAAAACCAATATGGTTTCCAGCCCCACAAAAACACTACGCAACTTCTCTCAGCTTTCACAGATAGTATATACAACCATCTAGACAAGAAACATCACGTTCTAGTGGTATTCATAGACTACAGTAAGGCATTTGACACGCTTAAACATGATAGATTAATCGAGTGCCTCTCTGATAGCGGAATCAGAGGAAAGCTTCTGGCGTGGTGTAAGGACTATCTGAAGGATAGAAATTTTATGGTCAAAATTGGCGACGCGCTTAGTGACAATACATCGGTGACGGTAGGCACGGCTCAAGGCTCAGTACTAGGACCCCTTCATTATCTCACCTATGTAAATAATCTAGAAAAAGTTATCCGAAATTGCGAAATCTATCAGTTTGCAGATGATACTTGCCTGGTTGCGGCTGGACCTAATGTAACTCAAGCTCAAAATATGTTACAAACTGACTTTGATATGTTATGCAAGTGGTCGCATGATGCTGGACTTGTTCTAAACACAGCCAAAACTAAAGTAATGTACGTTAGTTCCAGCCAAAATAGAATTTCATTTACACCTAAACTTATAGCACACTCTCACGATTGTTTACATATAAGTAATCAAGACAACCTGACTATTCCATGCACTTGCGACACCATTGAACACGTAGACAAGCAAACCTATTTAGGATTACTTATTGACAACCGGTTGAACTGGAAAGAACACATAAATCGAGTGTGCAATAAATTGAGAATCATTCTTGCCAAATTCTCCATTATCAAATATAAAATACCCTACCAAACACTACTGCTCTTATATAAATCGCTGGCAGAATCAATTATATCCTATGGACTGTCTAGCTATGGCAGAACATGCAAATCTCACCTAGACCAAATCTATACACTTCAATTAAGAATACTGAAACAAGTAGTTCCACTTAATATAAGAATGAAGTATAAAAACGATTACCACCAGCTATTTGACTTTTGTAAAATCATTCCTATACACCAGAAAACGGAACTCGCATTGTTAACTGAGGAATACTTCAACGAAGATTTAAAAAACCTAAAATCCCACTTTAAACACGATATAATAACTCGTAGTATTTCCAATGCAAAATTATTACTGCCTAGATACACCAATTTATATGGTAAAAGAACATTAAAATACATCCTACCATGCCTGATAAATAAATTACCCACACCCCTAAAGAACGTAATAACCAAACGAAACCTAAAAAATAAACTCAAACAACATTTCTTACAAAAATCAAATTAATTTTTTTTTTTTCTTTTGCTCTAAACTTGTGCTCTGTGGAGCAGCCTGTATGTCACCGACACACGGTTGCGTTGAATCAGTGGAGCGGCTGATGCGCGCTTGCGCATAATTGTAATCTACCCTCTATTCTTAATATTGTATTATCATATTCTATTGTATAAAATAACGATGAGATGATTTGTGTTACTAACCTACTTTTATAACCACAGACGGCTATAGTGCCCAGTAAAACTCCAATGAGTTTTTGTGGTATTATATGTGAACAATTTGTAATATATTTGTATATTTCGTGTCAATAAATAATAATAAAAAAATAAAAAAAAACTATGAAAAACAGCTCCCACAAAATCAGGATGATGACCAGATATGAGGGGTAGTATAAATTTTTTTTTTGTCTAATACACCGCACTTTGTTATCATGTTTGTTTTTGTCTAGTACACTCCGTTATCACACTAATTTTATTTGACACATAAACTCATAAACTCACGCCTATATCCCCGAAGGGGTAGGCAGAGGTGCTAGCACCCACATTTCGCCAGTTTATGTTTAGGTCCCAATGTAATAGGTGGCGAGCCTATTGCCATTAACCGGGCACTTATAAACCTGCGATAAATACACACTGTAGGCGACGCGTCATGTTTATCTTTAATGTAAAATTAAAAATTGTTATATTAAAATAATTTCCTGTGTAAACACCTCTGCCGACCCCATTTGGGTCGCCCTACATTCGGTTTGTAATTTGTCGGTATGTAATTAATATTTTGTTTTAATAATAAAGATGAGGGTGGTTTAGCTTGCGAGAGTTGTGCAGCGAACTATAGGACGACTACGGGGGAGGTGTAGAGGGACGTACTGCACTTTAATAAAACTATCTTGCGGCGCTCGGCCGATGTTCGTTTTTTGCTGTCACCTATTGATACGCACGCCTCTTGACAAGCTCACTCTCAAAAGTTTATCGCTAACCAGGCTTTCATTGGGTCTACAACACATCTAACCGCTACAATCGCTGGTCTTCGAGCCTAGATGTTCAAAACACCGCCGCGAAGCATGGGTAGCACCAGAAGTATGAAAAAGGAGGAGCTAATAAGGCAAGCACAAGATGGAAATAACGGCCACGTTCGGGAAGAAAGTGTTGAGCACCGTTTTTCAAAGAAGGTTGCGGAATCTAAGGAAATCAGGAACGAGATGGATAATACTCCTGGACCATCCACAGCGCGAGTTGTTCTGAAAACGGGAAGTAAAAATATGTCAGCACGCATACAATTTGAGCTAATTGAGAAAAAGCTAGCTGCGGATATAGCAGATTTGGAAGATGAGGGTTGTAAGTCGGCGTCTAACGAACTACCCACAAATAATAAAAAAGTTAACGAACGCATAGTTAATGAATGGCTCGATAAAAGCATTCCTGAAGTGAAAACTCAGCTAGTTACTTACCGAGAACACGAAAATGGTGCACTGGCTCCCGCTCAACAGCAAAGCTCGGCTTTGCAGGATAAGAGGGTGTCATGCCAATCACCTTCTGCTGTTGGACTCGCACCAAACGCACGATCGTCACCGGCTGCATTGGCAGGCGATGGCACTGATGGAACCGTGCACGCACTGGCGAGCGCATTGAAGGACCTGGCTGCTGCATCTGCTTCCGGTACCAAAGGATAAAACAATCAAATGCTTAGCCGACTGAGTATCAACAAGGACTTACCGACATATTCGGGAGATCCACTGGAATGGCTCCAGTTTAAACAGGCCTATGAAGAATCCACAGAGGTTTGCAGTTTCAATGAACGAGAGAACGTTTGGCGTCTAAGAAAATGCCTGAAAGGTCCAGCCAAAGACGCAGTTATCTCATTACTCATCGGGGCTACATCGCCAGGCATAATCATATCCACCTTAGAGCTGCAATTTGGAAATCCAGATGTGATAGTTTCAAGAGTCCTGCATGATTTGAATAAGCTACGACCGCTGTCTCCTGAATACCACAAAGATATCGTTCCCTTCACAATAAAAGTGAAAAATTCTGTAGCGGCGGTAACTTCTATTGGCTGCGAGGATTATTTGAGAGGCATGAATATAGTATCAGCTATATTGTCAAAATTACCAACCGTGCTGATCTCCAAATGGTCTGACTACAGCTTTCCTCTCATCAAAGACGGTAGCAAACCTAAACTCGTGATAATGTCCGAATTTCTCAACGAGGATGCAGTGAAGATAACAAACACCGCAGTGAATTTATCGTACCCACACATTTTCAATAAATGTTACAGTGAGAACAATAAATATCGTACATTACCGGTTTTAGTGAACGATGGACCTAGCAGTGACAATAAGTGCGGGTTTTGTGGTTATTCTAATCACTCATTGTTGGACTGCCGTAAGTTTAAAAAAGCATTACGTAAAGATCGCTGGACTTATGTAAAACGTAACGGTATGTGCTACAAGTGTCTGACGTCACGGCATAAACAAGATGCATGTTCCGCCCCTACGTGTGACGTAGACGGTTGTGGAATGGCGTATCACCGGTTGTTACATTATACCGTGACAAAAAACTCTGGACAGTGCAATATAACTGAAATTACGGACAGTGAATCTAATACGGGACCGCGAGTGGAGACTGTTGCGCATGTGATTACGAACAGTTGCAAGGTGTTTTTAAAAACAGTGCCCATTTATTTACACGGACCTAACGGTATAATACAAAGTTATGCACGTCTCGATGACGGGTCGAGTGTGACGTTGATCAGTGACGCCCTAGCGGCTCGAGTAGGTATGCGCGGTAGTAAGCAAACTATGCGTGTGTGCGGTGCTTGGGACAATAGCGAACTAGTGTGCAAGACTGAGATAATTAATCTAACAATATCCAATACGGCTGGAACTATATTTAATATAACTGCGCGTAGTGTAAAGAACCTAAACCTACCTGTGCAAAATACTTACCTGATGGAACTCCGTAACTATGAACTGATGAAACCTGAAATTAAAAGTGTTATGCATAATGGAGAATGTAAACCTGAGCTACTTATAGGTCAGGACAATTATGATTTACTGTTACCTTTGGAGATTATAAAGGGCAACATCGCTGAGCCCTATTTCACCCGTACTGTTTTGGGATGGTGCGTGCATGGTTTTGTGCGCATGAAGACATCTAATACCGAAATAAAATCTATTTTATTCTTGTCTGTTGAAGTTAAAAGAATTGAATATGAGCAAACCCTGCGGGACATGCACGAAGAAATGCGCCAGTCGTTCCAACTTGAATCGGTTGGCGTATTATCTAAACCTCGCTTAAATAAAGACGATGTAAGGGCTTGTGAGCATTTGGAACGTACTGCCAAATTGATTGATGGGCGATGGTACGTAGGCTTGCCTTGGAAAAGCGAACACTGCGAGATGCCTACTTCTTACCCAAATGCAATGGCGAGACTTAAATCCGTGGAGAGAAAAATGAAAACAAATCAGGGCTATGCTGAGCGATACAAAGACAGAGTGGATCACTTGTTAATCAACGATTACGCTTCTAAACTCGCCGATATAGAAAATCCAAGAAATATTTGGTACCTCCCACATTTCGGCGTCGACAATCCCAATAAACAAAAGCTTCGACTTGTATTTGACGCTGCATCTAAAAGTGAAAGAAAATGTCTCAATGACTATTTACTAAGAGGTCCCGATCTACTTGTCTCGCTATATGGGATAATGATGAGATTCCGAGAGAACAAAACTGCTGTAACCGCCGATATTCGAGACATGTTCCTAAGAATAAAAATTGTAAAAGAAGACCGAGACGCGCTGCGTTTCTTGTGGTAATCTTCTCCTGAAAAGCCTATGAAAACTTATGCAATGAGCTCATTAATATTTGGTGCAAACTGCTCACCTTTTATAGCTCAATTTATAAAAAACAAGAACAGTGAGAGGTTTGAGTCATCGATGCCGACCGCAGTACAAGCAATTTGTAAACAACACACATAGCATCCCAGACGACGAAACTGCTATTAAATTAGTAAATGACGTGACCTACATACATAAACAAGGTGGATTCGAAATTAGAAACTGGACATCCAATAGTCAGTTTGTGCTCAACAACCTATCTGACCACAATCTGCTATCAACAGCTGCAACATTCAAGCACGGCCAGGAATATACTGGAGAACGTACATTGGGTCTGATATGGTACCCGAGTGATGACACTTTGGGATTCGATGTCTCATTTAAACGAATTCCAGAGTCTATAATAACCGGAAAGAAAAAACCTACTAAAAGAGAAATGCTAAGAGTGTTAATGTCAATATTTGATATCTACGGGTTTTTATCACCTATTACAATCAAAGCGAAAATAATGCTACAAGATACGTGGAGATCCGGAATCAGCTGGGATGACGAAATAGATGACGTCATATTCATTAAATGGTCTGAATGGCTAAACGTCATGAAACAGGTGCATACGATAAGGCTACCTAGATATTACGCAACTGCAACTAGAAGATCTCCTATGTTTGACAAGGAGAGTATTTGTGCGAGAGGGATGCACAATACATCATCCGGTGCGAATGAACCGAACAACGAGCAGCGCGCACCCGCGCCGCCGCCGCCGCCACCCCTCCCGCTTTCGTCACCTATGAACGAAGATAATAATTACTGAAAAAAGCACGTCACGCTATATGAAACTACAACTACACATATTTTGCGACGCTTCAACTAAAGCGATGTGTGCGACGGCCTACTGGCGCTGGACAGATAATAAACAAATACGAGTTGCATTCATCTCAAGTAAATGTCGTGTATTGCCTGTGAAATATGTTTCAATACCTCGCGCAGAACTGATGGCCGCCTTGATAGCGGCTAGATTAGCTAAAACTATAAACAGCGAACATCGAATACAGGCACAAAAGAAATATTTTTGGTGTGACTCATCAACTGTTTTACACTGAATTCGCAACGACGCTCGAAACTACAAAGCGTTCGTTGCACACAGACTTGGCGAAATAGACGAACTTACCGATATATGCGAGTGGCGATATATACCTACGAAACTAAATGTAGCCGATATTGCTACACGAGATACTTGTGAAATAGAAACATTACAAAAGTAATGGTTGTACGGACCGTCATTTATATATGAAGAAGAACATTTGTGGCCTAGAAAGTCAGAAACACAGCTACTAGATGTCAGCGATGGGGACCTAGAATGTGTGAATACTATGTCGACCCATTACGCTCCTGTTGGTTTACCAGCTGTTCCTGAACCAGAAAGGTTTTCTTCTTGGCTCCGACTTGTGAAAACAACCAGCATTATATTAATGTTTATATATAAATGTAGAAAACTTCCCTATGAAGTTAGTACGATGATGAAGCGCGCTGAAATACTGTTGTTGAAGTACTCGCAGAGGAGATCATTTCACGATGACCTGCATAACCTGCAACATAATAAAACATTAGAAAAGAAAAGCAAACTACTTAACCTTGACGCCATTCCTGGATGAAGATGGAGTACTTAGACTTGGAGGCCGCATTAACTCGGCTTCTGACGTCACACTTGGAGTGAAGCAGCCTGTGTTTCTTGATGGACGCTGTCATGTCACTCACCTAATTGTTAAGTACTACCACGTGAAAGCCTGCCATGGTAACCAAGAGTTAGTCGTGAACGAACTGAAGCAACGATATTGGATATTAAGATTGCGACCAACAGTCAAGTACATTAGTGGCAAATCTATGCTATGTCGAATCCGAAGAGCTAGACCTCAACCGCCCAGAATGGGAGATTTAGCAGAGGCGCGAGTCGCGCATCATCAGCGCCCATTTACCCACACTGGCCTGGATCTATTTGGACCCCTGGAGGTCACAGTTGGACGACGTCGTGAGAAAAGGTATGGCGTTATTTTCACCTGTCTCACTGTACGAGCCGTGCACATCGAGTTGGTCAACAATCTCACCACCGATGCCTTGATATTGGTACTACGTCGAATAGCAGCCAGGAGAGGGTGGCCAAGATTAATTTACTCAGATAATGGTACGAACCTGAAAGGCGCTGACACTGAGATGAAGAAATGTGTCCAAGAACTAGACAAAAATAAGCTCGAGGTTGACGTCACTACTTACAGCTCTGCGACTAGGTGGACCTTCATACCACCTGGAAGCCCTCATTGGGGAGGCGCATGGGAACGGCTTATTAGAAATGTTAAAACCGCCCTGAAAGTGGTTCTGAAAGAACAAGCTCCGCGTGAAGAGACCCCTACCACCTTGTTGGCCGAAATAGAAAACATGGTAAACAGCCGCCCGCTCACCCACGTCTCTGTGGAGCCTAATTCAAACTAAACTCTGACGCCGAATCATTTTCTGCTCGGAGCGTCGCTAAGTACACCGGCCCTTGGCATGTTTAACGACACTGATACAAACCTACGACGTCAATGGCGCATATCGCAAAGAATGGCTGACATGTTTTGGAAGCGATGGGTACGTGAGATATTGCGACCCAGGAAAAAATGGCCATGTGAAGAGAAGCCATTACAAGTGGGAGATCTTGTTCTGATAGTTGACCCTAGTTCCCCGCGGAATGTGTGGCCTAAGGGACTCATACAAACGGTATTGCCAGGAAAGGATGGCCGCGTGAGAGTTGTTGATATTAAAACGAAGTCTGGAGTCCTGCGCCGGCCCGCGACACGTGTCGCGCTTATACCAATAGATGGTGAGTGCTGTGCCAGCACTGGGGAGGGGGATGTTATATTAAAATAATTTCCTGTGTAAACACCTCTGCCGACCCCATCTGGGTCGCCCTACATTCGGTTTGTTATTTGTCGGTATGTAATTAATATTTTGTTTTATCAATAAAGATGAGGGTGGTTTAGCTTGCGAGAGTTGTGCAGCGAACTATAGGTCGACTACGGGGGAGGTGTAGGGGGACGTACTGCACTTTAATAAAACTATCTTGCGGCGCTCGGCCGATGTTCGTTTTTTGCTGTCACCTATTGATACGCACGCCTCTTGACAAGCTCACTCTCAAAAGTTTATCGCTAACCAGGCTTTCATTGGGTCTACAACACATCTAACCGCTACACACACATAACTTCGAAAAGCATCGAAAAGTCTTTGGTGTGTGCCATGGTAAAACCTGGGATCGAACCCGAGACCTCGTCTCAGCAGTCCATTACCCATATCACTAGGCTACCGCGGCTTCACAATCACTAATATATTCACAATAGTTTAGCATTAAACTAAACACAACGAATAAATCAAAAACACGAGAAATGATTATGGAATAAGTTTAGCTGTATCTCAATTGACCGACCATTCCGGATGACATGACAATGCGTTTTGGACAGGACCGCCAATGAACTATCATTTTCATCAAATGTCATTTGTCAGCTGTCAATGTGTCACGACTAAACACACTCAAGTAATAATTAGTTGCCACATACAATACAAACTAAATTCATAACTTTTGTGTCGCCGGTAACACTTTATTTTACAAAGGTCACGTCAGTATAACTTCACTTCCCCAAGAGAGGCAAAAGAAATTTCAAAATACGTGAAAATATTTACATTGTCAAGCCGCAACAAGCCGTGTGGCTCGTCTGACTAGTCAGCCAATCGAAATTATTAAGTCTATTTATCAGACCGATAGGTAGCCAGTCAGTCTGAAGACCCGAGACGGCGTGCGGTTTTAGTCGGTGCAAGTCCGACATAACCGCCCCCGCTGGCCGGCGGGGGGGTATCCGAAGGGATTTCCGCACGATAAAAAAAAAAAAAAAAAAAAGGTAGCCAGTGCAAAAACAGTATCGCTTCGGAGCGAATGTCGTTTATTACCTTTGTATCGCTACTAGAGGACCATGTATACATACATATATGTGTTTTACGCGGTCCATGTCTTCCAAATTAACACAATTTCCTACTAATAATATTATAAATGTGTATGTGTATTAAAATCTAAACGAGTAAATTACATATAGAAACAGTTATATTTTTATCTTGAACTCTTTGATAAATTAAATATAATTACTGATATTTTCTTCTTTTCTTGACATACATTACTATGGTTAATTTTCTTTTTATATTTTAGTCATTTCGCTGTGATTAATTTTGGTGAAAATTCAAGTGGCGCGAATGTGTGCCTAAATCGATTCCGTGATCAGTTACCAGCAACACTACTTCAGTTGCCCGAAATTAATGAAGTAAGTAACCTTTGTATCTCATAATATATTAAGTTTCGTTTTTTACCCACATAAATCACATGATACTTTAAGTATATATCGCAAATTCCTTACTTCGGAGCAACTTGTCAAATCACATGCTGTACGACTAGCCTCTTGCAAAATTGTACCTACAGACTAACGGTGATGAAGGAATGAAATGAAGAAATATTGCTTTGCACATAATATTATATTCATACTTTTCTTCCCCCGGGGTAGGCATAGATAAAAGTCCTGCAATTAAGCCTTTAATATGGACTCTGACTTGCCTATTTTTAAAGTGTCACCAATTTTGTCAATGTAAGTTTCTCAAGATCGATCCTGATGACTTGCCCACCTACATTATATCTTATATGCTTGATTTGACATTCGTCTTTGCCAAAACACACTCTACCATCAATGGTACTGTCCAATGGTACCATGGTAAACAACTGGGCTATGTTGAATTATATTATTAGTGTAACTGTTTATGCAGACTGAGGTTAGAATATAGACTATAGATAAGCAGAGAGAATAAGGCAATGCTAAGTAAATTCAATTGTTCGGTGCAGGAGTCATCGAATTGGCGAGGTGCAGTTGATGCAGCGGAACAAGCTTTGCTAAGTACTCACGGTGTGGCCCTAGCGCATGAGGTCAAATATAAACCCTCCCTTCTGCAACAGATTGCTGAATTAGCCGGTAAGTTTTCTTGGACAACGAACAAACAAGTTCCCAATTCATTATGAATGTATTAATTACTAAACTGAAAGATGGTACATATAACAAAAATCCAATTTAAGACTTATTATAAATCAATGTAAAGAAAACTAAACCTAAAAGATAGTATAATATAAACATACATGCGTCATAGAAGTCCTCCGCATCTGGCTCTGTAAATTTTTTATTTTTTGTGTTTGTGTGTGTTTTTACTTCTATCAGAACTCCAGGAGTGCTATTATTTTTTTCGTTTTAAGATTCGTGCTCACTACCATACATTTACATATTTTTGTTCTGTATTTATTTTATTTATGAAATTATCCTTTGTATTCCAAAAGTTCCCAATTGATTAATAAATATTTTATTCAAAATGTTCATATTGTTACGAGGGAGGGAGCACATATACCTAGTCCTAGTACAAATGAATATGCATTTTTTTTAAATGAAGTAATGTAATATTATTAAAATTTATACCTACATAATTAATTCTTAACAAAAAACAAAAATAAATCTTATTCGAAATGACCACCTTTGGCTTTTGCTGTACAAAAGCCAAAGGTGGTCATTTCGAATAAGATTTATTTGCCTTTAATCTGTTTGGCCACGAATCTATGGATTTATGCACTGTTTCCATGGGAAATTTTGCAACTGCTTGGTCCAAAGATTTTTGAGACTCAATGTTGCCGTGTCGTTTAGAGCAGGCCATGTTCTCTAAAACTGACCATAATTTGTAGTCTAAAGGATTGAGGTCTGGGCTAGATGAGGGCCAGTCTTCAGCTCTTATAAAGTCCGGAACGTTGGTTTCTAGCCAAGCTTGGCTAGTTCGTGCCTTGTGACCAGGAGCAGAGTCCTACTGGAAAGTCCACGGTATATTTTAAACATGATCCAAGACAGTATCTGGATGCACTTTGGCTGAAGTTTTCACTTCTTTTTCACAAAAATGTAGCTTTGTGACTCCCTGATAAAACACGCCCCACCAAACCATCACTGACGTGGGATGATAACCACGTTGTACCTTTGCGACCATTTGAGCAGCTTCTTTAGTACTGTGAGTGTACACTCTATCATTTTGCTAATTGTAGTGTTCTTCAATCGTTAAATTTTTTTCATCGGTAAAGAGGATATTTCTGTGCCTTTCATCCTGCGTATCGCGACAGAAGGCGCTTTGATCGATCCACTCTCTTTAATCGTAAATATTGATTTAGGGCATGTCCTGTATATCGACGATAAGCACCGAGCTTCAAGTCTTGTTTTATAATACGTGACAGAGTTTTAGCGGGAATCTTCATTTCTCGCCATAAGATTTTTTGCTTCCTTATGGGGTTTCGACGAATTTTGGCTACAAGTACATAGGCGGACTTAATGCCCCAGACATTCTCTAACAGTCAACCAAAGATGGTGCAGAGAGAAACTTAGTAGGTGCATTATTGAGTGCAACATTTACTGATTAAATATAATACGGTAAAGTAATATAACCTACACTACAGTATGTATGTATAAGTGATACATATTGATAAATTGTAGTGTAAGGTACCTACTTACCGTTAATATTCTGAATGGAGGGTTGGTGTTTTTAGTGTGTAAGACTTGTGGGCTGCTGGGCAGTCAAATATACGAGCTTGTACGTACTGGTACTATTATTTGTCGACCCCCTGATTCTATGCAATTACAATAGTTGGTGACGAGGATAAACGAAAGATGGCGAAGATAACGGTCGGCATCCTATCATCGTTTAACCACGAAGTTCAAGAGTGGGTGTATTTTAAGGGGTCACAAATTGGTTATACCAGAAAAGTTACAATTCAGAGTATTATCTGAGTTACATAAAGGTCATATAGGTATATCTAAAATGAAAGAAGAGTCGAGGAACAGATCCTGGTGGCCGGGCATGGGGGTAGCCATCGAACGGTTCGTAGGCGCGTGCACTATATGTGCGTCGCCCCCGCACGCCCCGCTTACACCGTGGCCCTACCCCACTGAGCCGTGGTCCCGGGTTCATATAGATTTTTTGGGTCCTATTAGCGGTCGAACATATCTAATAGTGGTAAACGCATACTCTAAATGGGTAGAATGTTTTGACGTCACGTCAGGATGTAGTTCTCGTGTAGTGATAGAGAAATTGTGAGAAGTTATGGCGAGATTCGGATTGTTTCATACAATTTGTTCGGATAACGGTACATCTTTTGTGTCCTATGAATTTAAACAGTTTTGTTTACGTAATAATATAGAACATTTGACATCGCCAATTTATAATCCCGCCAGTAATGGCCAGGCTGAAAGTTATGTCAAAATAATTAAAAAAGCGATAAAAGCGAGTTTATTATCGGGAGTGAATCTACGTGATTTAAATATTAAATTACAAGAATTTTTGCTATGTTATAGAAACTCAAATCATTCTACTACGAACAGGTCACCTGCTGAGGTGTTATTTGGCCGTAAATTAAGATGTAGATTAGACTTACTAAAGCCTACCTGTTCAACACCATCCGACCCAACACTTAATAAAAATGTTAAATCTAAACAGTGCTTGCAGAGTGATGGCTAACACGGCAATCGTAAAGTGTCGTTTACTGTGGGTGAGAAAATATTGACCAGACTGTATGGACAACAAAAACCTAAGTGGTAGTGCCGCTAGATGGCGCTGGGTATATGTGGTATCACCACAATATCATCCAAACGAATAGTTGCCTGAAACCCAGAGTTCCACTGTTTACCTATTATTAATGTTCCTAAGAATTTCCAGATATTAGCAGGGGGAGAAGAAGTAATAGTATTAAGGATGTAACGGCGTTTGGTATTACGTATCATTTGATTGCACCGATTTCTAGCAGCCTTGAAACTATTGAATTTATTGTACAATGATTTCTTTTATCTGCAGGGTTAACTCTTCCAGATAACGCTACAGAAAGTCTCACTTTACGAGAATTAGGTATTACAAACCATAAACTGCAGTCACTTTGTACTTTCCTGCAAGTTCAGTACAACCTGGCATTTGACGAGGAACAAGTTCTATCTTTAACAGTAAAAACGTAAGTTGTGCTCTCAGCGCAAGCCACATCCATTCTGCTTTAATATTAAACACTCTCATTTTAATTTGATTTGCAGGATATTGGAAACAGAAAGAAAACTTACAAATTATCCCTATGATGATGTTAAGGGTTTGTCTACTTTTTTCAATTATACCGCTACAGACGAACTCCTTGCTACTACTGATTTAGTCTTGTTGCCAACACTCACTAACAGTTCATCTATGGTATGTACAGGATTCCATAAAATTACTTTTCAATGTCCTTTTTTAACCGACTTCCAAAATGTAGGAAGGTTCTCAATTCGTCGGACCCTTTTTTTATGTATGTTCTCCGCTTACTTGAAGATGCTTGACCGATTTGAATAACTCTTTTTTTTTACAAAGGCTATACTTTCCAGGTGATCCCATTTAAAATTCGTAAAGATATGATGATACGTTACGGAGACAGACAATGGAACTCTTCAATATATGCCAGCCAATCCACCGTGATTACTGCTATTGCATGTCTAGGCATTAATTTTGCTATTTTGAATGGGAACACCTGAGAAGTTTACATTTAAACGAAAAAAATAATTTACCAAATCAGTTCATGGAGCTACTTCTCTATCATCTCATTCTAGCTAATTCTCACTCACTTACGGACTGCTACAGTGGTGTTTCTCCACGTGTTCCTCTGACTAGCGCAGGGCACAGTGGAGAATTGGAAAGGAAGGCACCACTGCATTTGTGCAGAGGTGGTAAACGCGAACGCGAAAGCGAACCAATGCCAAGTGAGCATGGTGCCAGCTCTAAATCCGACCCAAAATAGCGGGTGGGACCTGCAGGAGCTCGGCGCAATTTGGATTACGGGTGTTCGGTTCAAGTACACTTTGACTGGAACCCGCCTTCTCATGAACTTAAACCTAAATATATTTCTAAATCACAGGCTGAAACATATTATTTCAATTATTACAGAGAGATGATGAATTAAACTCTAACCAAATCTGCTTATGCATAATACCGGGGATGGAGGGGCATCATAATCGGTTTCGCGTTCTTTGCGAGCGTCTCAAGCTGCCAGCACTAGTATTGCAACCTGGTCTCGACCATCCGCATGAGACACTGGTAGAAACAGCACAAAGGTTTGCTGAGGTATGTTTGAGTTTTGATTGTAAGGACGTACTTATATTTGCATTGCCGCAAACCAGAATATGTAATTTTTCGGTAGGAAAAATTAGCATTTTCAACTGAAAAAATGGCATTAAAAACAATACTGCATTAAATCCACTCAATTTTTTTTAATTTTGTTGAACATAATATATTAATGTACACAACTATAATAAATAGGCAAACGAATTATATAGTCCATACTTTATTATGAAAGGAAAATGTGACAGAGCTTTCACCGAGTAAAAGATTACTGGTTTTTTCATGTATTTATTAATGTTATACACATTACGTCACTAGGTGTAATATTTCTTTTAGGGGTACTTTAATGTTTCATGCTGTTATTTTATTTTTAACTACTAGTGGCAGCTTATAGTTCCTATACCTGGGTATTGTAAGCATTTTATTGTATATGCTTCTAGTAACCATGGCAGTTTTATTTGTTTTAAGAATCTGGATTTTCGTATTAAAGTACTGGTCCACTAGAAGACTAAATTCCACTTTTCCGTGACCTCACAAAACTTAACAATTACCGATACCTTACAGTTACAATCTACCAGAATATTTTTTTAAATATTTATGGATTTTGCCCGTCTGGCAATGGCAATGCATTTCATTAATGCACAGTCTTAACAGTGAATAATTTATCAACATACCACACACATATCACAACATACACACGTCTTATACTTAAATATGCAATATATTATTATATGTGATTTCTTTTTATCATTAAAGAGATGGTATTTTTATTGTTAAGTGGAACGAGGGAGAATAAATCCCATGACACAGGGAATCCTATTGTGGGATCTAGGGGACAATTTATGTACACGTTTTATTGAGTCTATATATAAATATTATTTTTATTATTCATTAATATCAGAGTCTAAAGTTTTTTGATCAATTTCTACTCTACAGATTTGAAATTGGTTTTGAAATTCTGAGGTTATTTATTTCCTTTCATTCTACACTACGAAAATCATGTTTTAACAGAATGCATGTATTCTCTCTACGTTGCGTTTGTCAACAGTAAATAGATGCCAACTGCATATTATGTATATTATGCAATTGCTCCTCACCCCCCAATATAAAGTGACACTTAACATAAAGCGATGACACTAATATTAGCCTCATGTAATTCATTTACCACCAAGTCTAGTTGTTGTATTTTGGACACGGCTCCACTAATACTATATTGAAACAATTGCTGTTTTAATTTATGCGCGGAGGTCGGTTATCGTTTTATTGTCATATTTTCGGTTCTTCTCAATCAATTGCGACCAAACATACGGCAGATTTTAAGTCTAACCAAGGCCTTTCTAATAGAAAAACGGCATCAAAATTCGTTCAGTAGTTTTTGCGTCCATCGCGAATAAACAGATAAACATACAAACGAACAAATAGACAAGAATTCAAAAAATAAATGTTTGTTTTCAGAATCGTTCATTTAACATAACCCAAGTATTTCTTTTTAATATCTCCAATGAGCAGACACAACTAATTTACAATTTTATAATAGTATACAAACATCAAAAAAAAATTGTGATCACTAGAATAAGATGATATGTTTTTTTAAATTGAACTTTGTTATTAACAATTCAACATAATTATTAGTATGACCAAACTCAACAAACAACTATTCTGGAATGCTAAACAGGAGCTGAAAGTCAATCAAAATTTCAAGTATGTATGGTTCAAGAGAGGTCTCGTCAAGGCTCGTAACAATGACAGCGATAAGATCATTGTTTTAAGATCTATGGAACAAGTATGCTCCCTATCTAACGTTTAATAACGTGTCATTAGTTGTAAATTCTGTACACACCACATTCTCTTTATGTATAGCAACCCTGATGACATCACTGAAATCAGAGACTGCTTAAATGTTAATGAGTTCCTAGCCTACTTACCTAATAATGCTATACATTTATTATGCCTACACTTCAATATTAGATCCCTTATTAAAAACTTTTCTGCACTAGAGCACTGTATACAGGGGTCTAAAAAACTCATTGATGTTATAATTCTTACCGAGGCTAATATATCCGAAAGTATCAGCTGTCTTTATAAAATAAATGGCTACCATATGTACACAGCCCTGCGGAAATCGAGAAAAGGCGGTGGCATTATACTGTATGTCAATAACAAACATGAATGTAGTATTAAAAACTTAAAATCTTATCACTTTGAAAGCATAATATTTACAATAACTACACCTTCGAACTATTCCGCGGGACTGTGTGCTATATACCGCCCACCTAGACTTAGCAAAAATCTATTCATTGATGAACTTTACACTACGCTCAATCATTTCTCTAAAACCACCGACTTGTATTTAATAGGAGACACTAACATAGACTATAAATCAAATAAACCTATAACACATAATTACATCAATATGTTAAGTGGAACGGGGCTTCTATAATAATAATAATAAATGTTTATTTGACTCAAAAATCAATACAATATTTTTACAAACAAATAACTGTGCGCTATAACTTTCATACAATTAATGTTGATACTGATTCCCAAACTAGGCCAAAACCTGTATCTTGGGAAACAGTACTCTTTTGACTATTCGTTACAATTGAGTGACACAGTGACTTTTAATTACAAGAATTGTACAAGGTAAGTTTTAAACATTCATTTTATTAGATAAGATGTTACAAATCACTATAACTTCGTGTTGAGTAAGTAGCGTAGTATAATAATGTAAGTCAGTATGGATGTATGTGGGATGTTGTAATGTATGTATGTATGCCTGTATGTATGTATATTTTGTGAATGTGAGTGTGTGTGTGTATGTGTATTTGTGTGGGTATGTGTATTTGTGTGTGTGAGTATGTGTATTTGTGTGTGTGTGCGCATGTGTGTGTGTGTGTGTGTATTGGTGTGCGTCTGTTTGTGTGTTCGTATGTGCGTACGTTGAAGAGAGTTAGTCATCAAAAGTGTTCACTCCAGAAATTTTAGTATTGCTTCTGTACCGTCATAGTCATATTGAAGTAACCAACTTGTTGCTATATTTTTTACGTCATGACGATTCAGACCCACTATGTTTTTATTTTTGTGAAGCAAGTTGTATACTTTACAGCCCAGACTTTTGAATTGGCGCCTAGCGAATGCTGTCCTACTGCGAACTACCGGACACACTGACCTCTTGCTACGCTTTTTACCAGGTTCTGGAGGAGCTACGTTTTGGTGAATCTTAATTATTGATTTGAGCACAAAGAGTTGTGTCACAGTTAGAACTTGATTGTCAGCGTATAGTTGAGCAGTGGGGTACCTAATTGGCTTCTTATTTAAGACTTTGAGCACGGCTCTCTGCGCTCTCTCAAGTTCCAGAAGTTGCGTCTTACCTGCAACCCCCCACACTGGGATACAATATTGAATAACAGATTGACAGAGAGCGATATATACCATTTTTAGTTTTTGTAGAGAGGCTGTGTCACGCAGGGCTCTAAAAAAGTAAATTAGCTTTCTAGTTCGGGCTTTAACCGTAGCAACCTGGACGTCCCACGAGAGCCTACTATCTATTTGCACTCCTAGATACTTTGCACAAGAGGCTCGAGCTATTTCCTGGCAACCGCAATCTATATCCCGGGCACATGTATGGGCTTTTAAAGCCTAGTTGTTAGGTGGAGTATTAAGTTTAGATAGGGAGAAAGGGACGAAGAGAGTTTTACTCAGGTTGATTGTAAGTAAGTTCTTAGAAAGCCAGATCATTACCAGTCTTAGAGAGTTTTCCGCTCTTTCCTTCACTATCTGCCAGTTTGGACCGCATACTACAAGTGCAGTGTCGTCCGCATAGGTGAAAGTGCTGGTATAAGGGAGAGGCATGGTACAGAGATCATTTACATAAAGCTGGAACAATGTGGGGCCTAAAATACTCCCTTGCGGGACGCCAGTAGTAACATTAACCTCATCGCTAAGCTCATTCCCAATTTTTACTCTCTGATTCCTTTTTTCTAAGTAGTTCCTGAAAATATTGAGGGGGAGACCACGTATCCCCAATTTTTCCATTTTGTCCAGCAAGACTGACGCAGAGACTGTGTCGAACGCTCTGGAAAGGTCCAAAAAGATGCACAGACATCTGTTGTTCGAGTCTAAGTTTTTGACAACGTTGCTAGTCAGATCTATCACGGCGTCTTCGGTGGAAATACCTGAACGAAATCCATATTGGTTTTTGGCTAAAATATCAAATGTTTCTAGATAATGTTTAAGTGCGTTATTCAGGATTCTTTCCAGAATTTTCGACATTGCAGAGAGTATTGAGATAGGTCTATAGTTGTCAACGCAGTCCCTGTTGCCACTCTTGTGGACCGGATGAATAATGGCTTTCTTCAAAGCTTCCGGAAATATACCCGAGTTTATAGCAAGGTTGCAGATGTGGGTTATTGGGGGGACAAGTTCCTTGCAGAGCTTTAGAACGCGAGCTGGTATACCATCCCACCCTGTGGCACAATCTTGCCGTAATTGAGAAATTATGGTTTCAACGTCAGTCTCAGTCACTTCCAATAGGACCATAGATGAAAGTGAGTTTGCTGGTGGAGAGGCTGGCAAGGGGCTGCTGTTACCCGGGTCAAGAGGTGTAATTTTTTCGGCTAACTTCATTCCAACAGAAGCAAAGAAGACGTTTATGTCGTTTACTGATTGTTTAGGGTCACAGTTAGTGCTTAGGAGCTCCAGGGGACAATCGTGGTTCTTCAGAGTACCCATGATGCTTTTAATTGCTGTCCAGAGGGCTTTTATATTAGAACCAGCCTCGTCAATCAAATTTTTATTATATTTTAATTTGACGTCTCGAACGAGGCGATTGCAGTAGTTTCGATACCGTGTATACGTTATTTTGAGAGTTATGTTATCAGGAGATTTTCTGTGTTTGATGTGCAATCTATCCCGGTTTCGGATGCATCGAACCAGCCCTGGGGTCATCCAAGGCTTCAAGATCCTATGTTTTCTAGATATCTTGTTGACGCTTGTGTAATTGGAGATTATTGTTGATAGGGTTGAAATAAAGCAGTTTGTAGCGGCATTTGTATCGTACATTTGCATTATATTAGAGAAGTCAGTCTTTTCGATTTCAGTTTTAATGTCCGTTAAGTTGATTTTACTTTTAATATGAAAGTTATTATTAGAAATAGTCTTAGATTGTTCTAGGAATAGAGCAATGGGTTTGTGATCAGTTATGTGGGATTCTAAGACTAAGGTAACTGAGGGGAGATTTGATTTAACAAAAAAATGGTCTATGCACCTTTGACTAATTCTAGTGGGAAAAGTATGAGTAGGGAACAATCCATAGGAAGCGTTAACAGTTAAATATTCATCATATATTAAATCAGAGCTATCGGGACGTATATTTATATTTGTGTCACCCACCAAAACCGAATGATGCGTGGTTAGAGTATCATAAACATTATTGAGACTCTCTATAAAATTGTTATGGTCTTCTACCGATTTTAGGGATGGGGAACGATACACTGCCACGACAGCAACCCGATCATCAACTAGACACAACAAGCAACTAGCTCCTTTGAAATACGGCTCGCTAACCCTACAATTGAGTTCTTTTTTTGTATAAATTACAAGACCATCGTTTTGGTTAAGTAAGGATTTTGAATTGTGCGCTATGTAACCATCTAAACCAGGTATAGTGTCAGTTTTACTTAGCCAGCACTCGCCGAAAATAATAATATCAAAAACAACACCTGTCGTAGACAGCATTAAGATAAACTGATCAAGATTTTTGTTTAAGCTACTAATATTTACATGAATTATTTTGAGAGACCGACGGCCAGTGTAGAGGAGACAATCTTCCGGTTGACAGTTGAATGAGCGCACAGTGGGATTTGTATCTAGTTCCTTGTTTATTTCGTCAATGTTAGCCATTTAAGCTTAGAATCACTATACATTGTACTACTAGAAAGAAAAAGAGAAAAGGGGTGACTAGGTTAGGCTTTAACGAAAGTAATATTGCAACATCAAAGTAGCCATATGGCACGATACAGAATAATATTGAGTATGATTGTTGGAATTTAGCTGTAGGTAGTATTATGAATGGTATTATATTATGGGGGTTTTTTTTTTTTTTTTTTTACGTGCGGAAATCCCTTCGGATACCCCCCCGCTGGCCAGCGGGGGTGGTTATGTCGTGTCTCGACTAAAACCGCACGGTGTCCTCCCCAAGTGTCCGTTGCCGGGCACCCCGGGTAAGCCCTCGAAAGGATAACCCCAGGGTTGCCGGCGGACTTTGGCCGCCAACGCGGCCTCGCCTGGTGGGGTCGGGTTTTATCCCGCTTCGGTGAGTTGGCAGGCGTGTGTAGGGCACACACGACACGCCTCCGCCACGGCCTGCTTCTGTAAGGACGGCGAGTCGGCCAACTGCCGTCCTCAGGCCCCGATCATGGAGGTCGGTAGTCCCGGGCGTAGATGAGTCTGCGGCGTCCTCGCCGCAGACTGCGAAACTCGGGGGGCAGGGTTCTTTCCCGCTCCCTCTCCGCCGTCTCTTTCGCGAGCATTACCTGCTCGCAGAAAGAGGCGGCGGCGTGCCACTTGCTCCCGTCGGAGACCACGGCCCTCACCATGGTCTCCAACGAGAGAACGTCCACGCCCAGGACCGCAACGAGATCCCGGCGTTGACTCGCCCACGCAGGGCACTCCACCAACGTGTGGAGCGCCGTGTCTTCGCCAGGATCCTCGCAGTGCTGGCACTGCGGCGTTGTCTCCCGGTGGATGCGCCACAGATACTTACCGAAACACCCGTGTCCGGTAACCATCTGGCACATCCGGTAGGAGAGGTCCCCATGGTCCCTCTCCAACCACTCCTTCATGATCGGTCTCACCGCCGCAATGGTGGATTCCCCCCACCTTGGGTGCTCAAGTCGCACCCTCCATGTCTCCATGAGTTCCTGGCGGAGCAGGGACCGCTGAGCCCTGATTTCACGGGGCTCCGGCCTATGGCCCCGCTCCAGCGCCTCCTTGCGCCACTGGTATAGCAGCGCAAGGGCTCTCGCTTCCAGGTCCCATGGAGGGGTCCCAGCTAGGAGACATGCCGCCTCGACGGAGATCGTGCGATACCCCCTGATGACTCTGACGGCCATCGCCTTTAACGGGCTGTTAAGAACAGCCACGTTGCGGGCCGCCAGAGTCTCCGCCCATATGGGGGCCCCGTATAGGGCCATGCTTCGCACGATCCCCAGGTACAGTCTCCTAGTGGGGGCGTTGGGTCCCTTAACGTTGGGCATCAGCCGCGATAGCGCGGCCGCAGCCCCCCTCAGTTTCGGGACCAGACTTCGGAGATGAGGTC
Organism: Cybosia mesomella; assembly: GCA_946251805.1. Lineage (NCBI taxonomy): Eukaryota > Metazoa > Arthropoda > Insecta > Lepidoptera > Erebidae > Cybosia > Cybosia mesomella. The sequence goes on from OX276407.1 coordinate 25,421,137, forward strand.
CGAAGTCCCATCGGCTGTCGAGTACGAGCCCAAGGTACTTCATCGTGGGCTCGATGCCGATGCTTACGCCCCCTACGGTTATGCTGGTTCCCGCAGGTGGCCCCCTCCGAGGCCCGTGAAAACACATAGCCTCGGATTTATGGAGAGCCACCTCAAGTCCCAGCCGCCGTATTCGACCCACGACTTGAGCAACCCCTGCCGTGGCCTTCAGTGCCGCGCTTCGGTACGTTGCTCCCCGCGCCATAACGAGGGTGTCGTCAGCATAGCACACTATGCTGACACCCTCGAGCAACGTACCGCGCAGCACCCAGTCGTATCCGATGTTCCACAGGAGTGGCCCTAGGACCGACCCCTGCGGAACACCGCACGACACTTCTCGCCACCCTGGCCCTAGCCAGCTCGGGTAAACTATGGCCCTCTCGGATAGGTATGCCTCGACAATGCGGCGGAGGTAAGGAGGCACTCCGTGATACGCGAGCGCCTCCCTAACGCAGCTCCAGGGTAGGGTGTTGAAGGCGTTGGCGATGTCGAGAGACACCGCCACCACCACCCCACCCCGCGAGACTACTTCCTCCGCCAGGCGCCTAACGCGCATGATCGCTTCCACGGTGGAGCGCCCCCGGCGGAAACCGAACTGGTTGTCCGCCAGATCTGGCCCCACGTTCGTGAGATGCTCGACGAGGCGCTCTGCAATAATCCGCTCAAAGAGCTTGCACACCTCGTCGAGCAACACGATCGGCCGGTAACCGGATGGCTGGTCCGCCGGCCGCCCCGCCTTCCGGATAAGGACCAGTTTCCCCGTCTTCCAAGCCTTTGGAAACTGGCCCCTTTCGAGGCATGCGCTAAAGAGCGCCACCAGTCGAAGCCCTAGTTCCTCCAGGGCCAGGACCCATGCTCGGCCTGGAATGCCGTCGGGTCCGGGGGCAGTGCATTTCCGGGCTTTAAGCCGGAGCACTGCTACCCCCAGTTCACTCTCCCTGACTTCGGGCACATCGCTCTCGCTATTATCAGCGTCAGGCGCCTGAGGCGGAGCCATACGCGGAGGGACATGCTCCTCCGCTCTCGCAGGGAACAAGGAGCCCAGTATCCCCTCCAGCCGCTCCGGCTGGAGGCTCTGGGTCAGTAGGGGCGCCCTTGGGCGGATTTTGCCCCTGACCGCAAGGTAAGGACGCCCCCATGGGTTCTGCTCCAGAGGCTCCAGCAGCTCTTCGCGGGCCCGCCGTTTGGCCTGCTTTATGGCTTCCTGGAGGGTTCTCTTGGCCCCCTTGTACGCCTCATACAGCTCCGCCTCTCGGGCTGCCGCATCGTCTGGGCGGCGACGCCTCCGGCGAAACCTGGTGTACTGGCGGCGAGCGGTCACGCACGCTGCTCGCAGCTGTGCGAGCTCCGCTGACCACCAGTACACCTGTTTCTTTGCCGGGCCGGGCTTAACCCTAGGCATCGCCGCATCACAGATATGCGACATGGCTCTCCTGAACCATTCCGCCTCTGCGTCGACATCGGCAGGCCTGGCCAGTGACGGAATCCAGGCCTGCACTATTGATGCCTCCAGGAGAGCCTCCCGATCCAGGCGTCTGAGCGCCCAACGTGGATCCGGGGGAATCGCGATTGTCGGCGGCAGGTTAGTTGGAGGGGAGACGTTGAACCGAATATACTTATGGTCGGAATCCGTCTCCTCCTCCTCCACCACGCGCCAACCCTGGACGCGGCGGGCGAGAGCAGGGGTCGCGAATGCGACATCCACGACCGAACTGAGCCCCCGCCGCTCCCAGGTGGCGACACTCCCCCGGTTGAGGACCTCTAGACCACGGGTGTTGGCCCAGTCCTCCAGTACTCGCCCCTTGTCATTGGTTTCCCGGGAGCCCCAGGCCTGAGACCAGGAGTTGAAGTCTCCCAGGACCAAGACAGGACGAGGACGGCACGCAGCGAGAACGATGTCCAGTTCAGCGAGCCTTAGCTCAAGCTCGTACTGGTCAAGGCTTGGCGAGAAGTAGACGGCCACGACAGCCAAGCCCTCATAGTCCGCCGCGACACAGCCTCTGCACCTTGCAATGAGTGCAAGGCGCGAGGTGTCCGCGGCGGACCCCCCGAAGACGGTCGCTACGCCGTCCAGGTCCACCGGGCTTCCGGGGTGGACCCAGTACGGCTCAGCGACCACGACCACATTGATAGACCACTCCACGATGCTCTGGTACAGAAGATCCTGAGCACCGGTGCAGTGGTTTATGTTCGCCTGCAGGATGCGGATTGGTGTGTCCATTAATGGACGTCCATCTCCGCATCCCGCCGCGAAAGTGGCCGCTCTTGAGCGGCACCCCCGCTACCCGTTGCGGACGAACGGGGCTTTGGCCTCGAGGCGGCGCAGGTTCTGCTGTCCGCCCGGTGCTCCGCCGCTTTGCCCTCCGCTACGCATTTGAAGCAGCGCGGCGGAGCATCACAAGCACTGGCCTTGTGCCCGGGCTGACTGCAGCGGAAGCACCGATCCCCCACGGTGTCTCCCGCTGTGCACTGCACTCCCACATGCCCCACGGCCAGGCACCTGAAGCACCTGGTCTCGCGGGGCTGCAGGAGTTGCACCCGCGCCTTTAGGAAGCCCCCAACGAGGAGGCTCCGTTCGTCCGCAATTTTCTGCACCGCTGCGACGGGACAGTTGACGACTGCCGTGCCGTGACCGGTGGAGCTGAAGCGGATTTCTCCAGCTCTCACCTGATCACGGGGGCAGCCGCCCGCCTCCACGACGGCGGAGATGACTTCCTCCGTCGTGGCCGCGTCATCCAGACCCGAAATGCGCAAACCTGCGCATTTGTTGGGTCTGGTGACGCGGACGGCTTCGGTATCCAGCGACTCCCTCAGCTTGGCCGCTAGGGCGTCGGCTTTGGGGCCGCTGGTGGCGCCGGAGACCTCGAGGAGGCGAGCTCCGGTGCGAGTTGTTTTGCACCGGAGCCCCCCCTCAATCTCGAGGGCCTTGAGGTCCACTGAGGCTTTAACCTGCCTCAGGACCTGGGCGTACCCCACGCCCTTCTCCACACCCTCCGTCGTCACCGTCAGGACGACGGCAGTGGAGCGTGGGGCGCGGAGCCTCTTCGGCGCCTTCGCCGCAGCGGCTTTTGCCGCCTTCTTAGCCGCCTTTTTGGCAGCTTTTTTCGCCTTTTTGGCGGCTCCCGCTACCACCCATTCCTCCCCTCTGGAGGAACGCTCGGGTGCAGCGGGAGTGGCGGGTATGGCGGGGGTGGGGGTGCCGCGCTTTTTGCCTTTCCCTTGTGGCGTTGGGCCAAATGGGGTTGCGGGGCCGGGCTTACCACCGGCAGCAGCTGCGAAAGTCGCAGGCCGTGCCAGTGGGGGACGGTAAGCCCGGTCCTCCAACACGCCAAGCCGCCTCTCGATGGCCGCCAGTAGCTGCACCATGCTCGGTGCAGGCTCTGGCGCCACCTCGGGTGCCGGTTTGGGCGCCGGCTTAGGCGCTGTCTTTGGCGCCGACTTTTGTGCCGACTTTGGCGCCGGCTTTGGTGCCGAATTTGGCACCGACGACGACGACGTAGGCATCCCCCCCTGCGGCACAAGAGCCCTCGGGTGGTCCACCACCTCCTGGGCTCTTGGGGCGTTCTGGGCCTCCGGGGATCCCCTGACCATCTGGGTCAGTTGCCTGACCTCCTCCCGGAGGACCCGCTGTTGCTCCAAGGAGTTGGCCAGCTCAGTTTCCAGGCTTGTGACCCGGGCCCTGAGCTTCGCCTCCTCCTCGGAGACGCTCCTACCGAGGAGCTCCTCCAGCGCCGTCCTGGCGACGGCGACGTTTTCCGCCACCGTCTTCTTCTTTCCCGACACATTTTTCGACCCTTTTATTGTGTCGGTAATGCGGGCAAGCGCTGTGAGGAGCTCCCTCGCCGCGGGGACGCCTTGGTCCCTGCCGCTGGGTAGCGGGGGGACGTGCACCGGTTGTTTCGGCGTTCTAACCGCCGCGGTGGCCAATATTTTGGCCGGCCGATCGTCCTCGCTCGAGGAGATCGTCCGTTGCCCGGAGCTTCTGCTACGGTCAAGGGACGGTCCAATCGAGCGAGGCCGCTTACGTCGGAGACCCTCCTCGGTCTCCATTCGGCTGGATACTGACTCGTTGTCAGTACCCGCCGTCGACGCCGCAGACGCAACGTCTGCGTCCGTTTCCCCGCCTATAGGTAGCGGAGTAGCGGGTCTGGTGAAGACAGCCTTAACCGCCCGCGGGTGAGGCCGCCGCCTCAACTCCTCTTCACCCCCAACTACCTCCACCCCGTCATGCTCGATGTCCTTGTTCGCGCCTTGGTCGTTTTTGATTGTATCGTCCGGTTTCTTTTTATTTTTTATTGAAGTTTCCATGTCTAATCCCACGAGTATGGGGGAAGGGTGGTCCGTCCAGGCGGAGCCCCCTGCACCTGGATAAGCCTATATACTGTGGAGGTCGGCAGGTATCCATAGGTTTTGACGACTTCGCTGTCGGGTGTTATAGACTTTTTCCTTGTCGTGGGCCGGCCAATAAAGGCAAGCCCTCCGGTCAGCAAGTTCACAGCGTACCCTTCTGGAGCCACCAGTCAGGTCGTTGCTGATCACCTGCCGATTACGGAACGCGAGAGGATGGCTAGTCCTCTCTCACCGGCGGCGGCACAAGTGCCCGTCGGCCCCTGCGTCAGCAGTGGGCCAACCCGCCCCTGGATCCCCCAGGACCCTACGGTGGCCACCACCACTAACAGCATCGCTCATCCTGTCTCCTCTGAAAGCAGAGGAGTACGGAGAGCGATGTGTTCCCGCCACGTTGGGTATTGGCCGACGATCAATGCCAACCCCATGAAGGGGAAGCCATTGACCGCCGCCCAGGGTGTACCGGCCACTCCGATTCCGTTCCCCCCGGACTCCAGCGGGATCGGAATCGGAATGACACTCGAGGAGGTTACCCAACATACACCCCTATATTATGGGGGTGAGTATGAGTGTACACTTTATGAATGTATGAAGGTAAGTGTGTGAGGATTTGTGGGTGTAAATTATTGTGTGTAATAGGTATTTTGAATATATTGTATGATGGTGTGTAGTGATAATGACTTGCATCTGTACATATTTTACAAGTTAGATTAAGGATAGAGAAGCTTAGACATGCAATATAAATATTTTTTGTTTCAGACAGCGGCGTGATGCGAGTAAACACCACGTAATAACAATAATATATTAGTAAACATTTCGAGCTTAGGTTAAAAAGACATGCAAGGTATGCTGTTATAGGAGTAGTCGGCAGTGATTGTCATATATTATTACTTAAGTCCTGGAGGAACTTCTCAGAGGAAACCAGTAATTGTTTTTCTCCATCTGCCTTACGTAGGAAAATATTTCCGTTTGTTGTCCAGCAATATTTATAGGCATGCTGTTTAGCAAACTCACGCGTTTGATGAAATAGCTTTTTGGAGCTTGCGGGAAGGAAGTCTGATACATAAACCGCAATTTTTTTACCGGTGATTTTCAATGACTCGGTATTCAGCTTGTCCTCAAATTTCCTCTCTTTATTGTATACTCGAGCCGAAGAGATCATGTCCAGTTTCATATCCACAGTTTTGAATTCTGCAATTATGGGCCGCAATGTGCCTGGTTTCCCGGGGAGACGAAATATATCACGTAGATCGGTAGGGGAGATCGCAGTCCCTACGATGCCACCAATTTTACAGACAGTGTTTTTTAAGTCCTTAGAAGTTTCATTTTCAACTTGCGGGATGTTCCTAATTTCCACATTTGCGGATCGAGTTTTTACTTGCAGATCTTTTATTTTTGTCTCCAGATTTTCAACATTCCGTCGCAGTTCCAATCGTTCTTTTAGTAAAACGTCTAGACTGCTTTTAACATCTTCGTATTGTTGACTTAAGAAGGACATGGAATGTACTATCTCGTCATTTGATTTCTTTATTTTGTTGTTCTGAGCCTTAAGTTCCCTAATGTCAGAGGATAGTTGTGTAATTAAGGAATTTTGTGACTTGTACATTTCATTTATTTGACTCTGGAATTCAGATTTCCAGTTGATAAGTAGTTCTCTGATATCCTCGTTATCATTCTTCTCCAAGTCGATTGGACTAGGTTGCTTTATAAGGCGTCGTTTAATTCTGTTACCGCTTAGGTATACGAGCGATGTATTGTCCAACTTATTCAACTCAGAATCAGATTGAGTGTATTCCGGAGTGATCGGCGGTGAGCGTCTAACCGACATCGCTGTATTACGCGGTTAAATAGGTAGGTACTCAAGCAGAATATTCAGCTACCTATTTGATAAGTAATGTAGACTCAAACGCGAAACCTAGATGCAAGCAACAAGACGGCCACCTATGTGTATTATTAGCAACCATATAAAAGGCAATAAATCAGTTCTTCAGAGTAAATACAGTAAACATTTATATCAGTAACAAACAAGGAGTTTGTAAAATCATAGCTCGCAGATAGGTACACCAACAACGGCAATGTAATGCGGGTCGTTAGGTAGGTACATGTACGTAGTACATTGTAGTCGCAAGCGCAGTGGGTGAACGATAAACAAGGACAAAATTATCACCTGTCTCTTTAACGTTGCGGGTGTGCGGGGCGCCCCGTTAAGATCCTCAGCTGTGGCACCCGATTTCAATCACTGTACCGTTAAGGTCGAAATTCACTTATTGGTTGATAGTTGAGAAAGGGAACTACAAACGATGTTATTTAAACTCACAAGACAACTTGAGCTTAATTATTTAAATGATATTTATTAAATCGGCACAATAAAACAGTAACATGTATGCACTGTATCAGAGCTTGGACGAAAGAGGGACTTCTGTGCGGTATCACGGAAGACACTAGAATTGAATTATCTAATGGAATATTAAGTAAATCGTGTATTGACCACATCTTTGCTAGATCCCGCGCACAGGACTTCTTTACCGCGGCACTTGGGACCGCACTGGCCGACCATCACGCTGTAATACTTGCCTGCGCCGGTGCAAAACTACAGGATGCTCCTAAGTACGAAACATGTGTAAATAACAAGAAATTTGTGAATTTATTGAATCAAGTGGTCTGGGATGAGACATATGACATGAGATGCCCCATTTCATTATACGACTACATACACTCGCGATTCAAACAGTGCTATGAGCGGTCAAAATATGTAATCAAAGTTAAAAATACATCCTCCGCAGTAACAATGAGTGGATTAGTCAAAAAATAATCAAAGCCTGTGAATGCCGAGATAATTTATATAAAACATGGCTAAAACAACCTTATAACATAATCCTAAAATAAAACTATAACAGAGCGAGAAATTATGTAAATACACTAATCAAAAAGGCCAAAAACAATTGCATTAAATCGAACATTTTTTCAAACATGTTTAATATGAGAAACCTCTGGCAAATTTTGAACCGAATAACAGGGTGTATCAAATATCCCATCGATGATATTGTAATAAATGCTTTTAAAAGTGCTTAAAACTCTTGTAAAGGTATTGCTAATAACTATGCACGTTCGTAAACAGCGTAAAGGAAATAATTCAAAATTACTCGCTACCACTGTTAGAAAAATCAAACTATAGAACTACGCTAATGTAACAATGCGCATCAAACCAGCTGAGGCACACTCAATCAAAAAAATCATAATGTCTTTGAATAACAACAAAGCTCCTGGTGTTGACGGCATTAAGACTATTGACTTAAAATACATATGTAACAAGATAACATCGATTATTTCTAATTTAATCAACCTATGTATAGAAAATGGCAAGCATCCTCCTTTATTAAAAACCGGCGTTATAAGACCAATTCATAAAAAAGCTGCCAAGTGCGAGTCGCACTTGCCCATTAAGGGTTCCGTAATAGCAAGTAACATGATAATGTTTTTTTTTAATTTTTATATTTGAGTTTATTGAATGAAAGGTAATTTGCATTGAAACTGCGGTTTACGATTTATGACGTATTAAAAAAAACTACTTACTAGATCTCGGTCAAACCAATTTTCATTGGCAGGTAATCAATGTACATCATATATTTTTTTAGCTTTATATCATTCTCTTATTTTAGAAGTTACAGGGGGGGACACATATTTCACCACTTTAGAAGTGTCTCTCGCGCAAACTATTCAGTTAAGAAAAAAATAATATTAGAAAACCTCAATATCATTTTTGAAGACCTATCCATAGATACCACACACGAATGGGTTAGATGAAAAAACTATTTTTGAGTTTCAGTTCTAAGTATGGGGACCCCCAAAATTTATTATTTTTTTCTATTTTTGTGTGAAAATCTAAATGCGGTTCACAGAATACATCTACTTACCAATTTTCAACAGCATAGTTCTTATAGTTTCGGAAAAAAGTGACTATGACATACGGACAGACAGACAGACAGACATAACGAATCTATAAGGGTTCCGTTTTTTGCCATTTGGCAACGGAACCCTAAAAAGGCAGCCGAACTGATTATGGTAACTATAGACCAATAACTATTTTGCCTACTATTGATAAAATTGCTGAAAAATACATATGCAAACAAGTCTATGAATTTTTTTCTATTAATTTTACAGATAGTGTATACACCCACCTGGATAAAAAACATCACGTCCTCGTCCTATTCATAGACTACAGCAAGGCATTTGATACGCTTATACACGACAGGTTACTAGAGTGCCTCTGTGATAGCGGAATCAGAGGAAAGCTGCTAGCGTGGTGTAAAGGATAGAAAGTTTATGGTCAAAGTCGGTAACACGCTTAGTGAAAATACCTTGGTAACAGTAGGCACGGCTCAAGGCTCTGTACTAGGACCCCTTCATTACCTCACCTATGTGAATAGCCTTGAAAAAGTAATACAAAATTGTGAAATCTATCAGTTTGCAGACGATACTTGTTTCTCGGCTGGAAACAGTATTACCGAAGCTCAAATTGATTTCGATATCAAAATGGTCGCATGATGCTGGTCTTGTATTAAATATAAAGAAAACCAAAATGATGTATATTAGTTCTAGCCAAAATAGAAACGCTTTTATACCTAAACTTGTTGCAGACTTCCACGATTGCCTACATAAGAACAATAAAGTCAGAACATAATATGTTCTATAAACCAAGTATGCAACAAACTAAGAATAATTCTTGCCAAATTCTCCATCATCAAATATAAAATACCCTACCAGACACTTCTGCTACTCTATAAATCACTGGCAGAATCAATCCATTTCATACGGATTGTCAAGCTACGGAAGGACATTCAAATCCCACCTTAACCAAATCTACTCACTCCAAATAAGAATTTTAAAACAATTAGTTCCGAATAATATAAAAATAATAAATAAAAACGATTACCACCAACTATTTAATTTCTGCAAAATTATTCCTGTACACCAGAAAATACAACTTACATTATTAACTGAGGAGTATTTTAACGAAGACCTAAAAATGTCAAATCCTATGATAATCACGATATAATAACCCGTAGTGTCATTAATGCAAAATTATTACTTCCTAGATACACCAATTTATACGGAAAAAGAACACTAAAATACACTGTACTATACCTAATAAATCAATTACCTAAACCCTTAAAAAACTCGATAACCGTTCGAAATATGAAAAACAAACTAAAACAACATTTCCTACAAAATAAAATTAACTAGTAAAATTATCATTTACTCTCCTTGGAGCAGCCTGTATATCATGCACTTTACCGAAGCGCGGTTGCGTTTGAATCAGTGCGGCCACCGATAAGCACTTTCTTACTTTTTAGGGTTCCGTTGCCAAATGGCAAAAAAACGGAACCCTTATAGATTCGTCATGTCTGTCTGTCTGTCCGTCCGTATGTCACAAGCACTTTTCTCCGAAACTATAAGAACTATGCTGTTGAAACTTGGTAAGTAGTTGTATTCTGTGAACCGCATTAAGATTTTCACACAAAAATAGAAAAAAAAAACATTAAATTTTGGGGTTTCCCCATACTTAGAACTGAAACTCAAAAAAACCTTTTTCATGAAACCTATACGTGTGTGATATCTATACATAGGTCTTCAAAAATGATATTGAGGTATCTATTATCATTTTTTTCTAAACTGAATAGTTTGCAAGAGACACACTTCTAAAGTGGTAAAATGGGTCCCCCCCCCCCTGTAACTTCTAAAATAAGAGAATGATAAAACTAAAAAAAATATATGATGTACATTACCATGTAAACTTCCACCGAAAATTGGTTTGAACGAGATCTAGTAAGTAGTTTTTTATAATACGTCATAAATCGTAAAACGCAATTTACCTTTCATTCAATCAACTCAAATATAAAATTTAAAAAAAAGCATTATTATGTTACTTGCTACTACAGAATCCTACATGGGCGAGTCCGACTCGCACTTGGCCGTTTTTTTTGAAGTCTACCTCCTATTCTAGTTAATTTTTGATTGCTTGTGTTTCTCAACCTACTTTTATTTACCCATTGACGGCTTAAAACTAAAAAATGTAGTAAGAAAAATAATTCTTTCTTGTGTGTTTTCTTTAAATAGAAATACCGTTTGAAATTAAAATATAAAACTATTTTTTATTTAAAAAAAAAAAGAGTAATCAGTAATCAGTTTATTTCGTAAAAATAGGTAAATAAAGGTGTAACATTAACAAAAATATATATGCTCTTCTATGCTCCGCCTATAGGCATACGAAAATACATTTAAATGGCCATATTTAAAAACAACAAAAAATAACAAATAGAGGATAAAAATGAAAAAAAAAAAAACAAAATCAAATAAAGTAAACGTAAATAAGAGGCAGTGGATATTAGCGTGTAAAAGATATTTATGTCAAGAGAATGGAAAATTAAAAAGCAAATTCAATGTCAAATATTAAAATTACATTAGATATAAATTAGTAGATGTCAAATTCAAAGGTTGTCATTCAAATATTCATTTAGGGAGTAATATGTTTTGTCAATGAGTAAGTCAAACAGGCTACGCTTAAATTCACCGACGTCTGAGCATATCCGTATTCGCCTTGGCAGTTTATTATATAATTTTGGCGCCATTCCATAAAGGCTTTTATGTAAAAACGTGGTCCTAGTGCTTAATAAATGAAGTTTATCGGAGCGACGTTGAATCTCTATAGTGTTAAATAAGTGCATATTAGTTTTAACGAACATATTGACTTCATATATATAAAGAGATGGTAAAGGCAAAAGTCTAAATTTTTTAAAATATGGTATGCAGGTATCTGTTCGTTGTAGTCCACATGTTGCTCGGCGACATTTTTTTGTGCTTTAAAAGCATCATTTGTATTTGCTCCATTGCCCCAGAATATTAAACCATATCTTAAAGTGGAAGTCACGTACCCATGGTATGCCGTAAGTAGTGCATTCTCATTTGTAACTTTACGCAGCATGTAAAGCGCGTAGGAGAATTGATGCATTTTATATCATAGATACATACCTGCTCAATATGTGTTTTCCACGACATATTACTATCAATGTGTAAGCCCAAAAATTTTGTAGCTTTTGTCTCCTTAATTTCTTGTCCGTTATACTGAATTTTTATGTCAGAAGTCCATTTCTCTCTGATTTGGAAATTCATAAACGTTGTTTTAGTTACATTAATTTTTAAGTTATTAAAATTCAACCATTCAGCGATGTCAATGAGGCTATTATTTATGTTATTTTTAATGTCTTTTAACTCCCCTGAATCAAGAATTATTGCACTGTCGTCAGCAAATAGGGACATTTGATAATTTGTAGCTCTGGATAGGTCGTTAATGTAGCATAGGAAGAGCAGCGGACCCAGTACGCTTCCCTGCGGTACGCCATACGATATCGTTCTAGTTTCGGATGAATTTGTTTCCTTGGTTTTAGTTTTGATTTTTATTCTATCAATTTGAGTAATTTGACGTCTATTGTGTAGATATGATTTTAATAAGTCGTGGATATTGCCTCTGATACCATATATTGATAATTTTTTTAATAATGTGATGTGGTCGACATAATCAAAGGCTTTAGTCATATCCATGTATAGTGACACGACTGGTTTGCAGTTATCTAAGTTAACGTGTATGCATTTAAGAGCATTATATATTGCCATATTTATAGTTTTATTTTTCCTAAAGCCCATCTGTTCATGACATATGATGTTGTTCTTTTCTAGATAGCTGTTAAGACTATTATAAATAAGTTTCTCAAAATTTTTAGCAAATACAGATAATAGTGCTATGGGTCTATAGTTATTTATGTCCTTTCTATCGCCCTTTTTGTATAAAGGTTTAATGATAGAAGTCTTTAATTTATCTGGAAAAACTCAATTTAATATAGAGTTATTGAAGATGTTGCACAGTGGAGGAGCAATTATGGGCGCTACTGCTTTAATTACACTCGTTTGAAATCTCATCATAACCTATGCTGCTGGTATTTTTTAGACTTTTAATAACCGTAATGATATCAATCGGAACTATGGGTTGTATAAAGATGGATTTATATGAATTATAACTGCAAGTTTTACTAATATTAAAGTCACACTTGGTACTACTTGACACTTCATTTGGTACTATTTGATCAATGTAGTAGTCGTTAAAACTTTGTGCAATAAGTTTCGGATGAGTTATATATTTACCATTTACATTTATTCCTGTAATATTTTCTTTAGGTAGGTTAGGTTTTATTGAATTTATAACCTTCCATGCCGCTTTTGATTTGTGTTCACTTGTTTCAATGAAATAACTGTTTTGTGCTTTATGTGTGAGTTTTATAATTTTTTTGTATCTTCGTGTATAAGTTTTGAACGCAAATTGTGTGGCCTTATCCTTAGTCAGTCTGTACCTCCAGAGCAAGTCGCGTCTTTTTTACTGCACAGTTTTAGGCCACGTGTGATCCATTTCGGTCTACTAAATGAGTTGAATTTTCGTTTAATGCTGGGAAAGCACAGGTTGTAAAAACATTTAAACAAATCCAAAAAAAGATCGAAGCTTTCATTAACGTTGTTAGCTGTGTATACCTCCGAAATGTCAGATTGTTTATAGTTTTCCTGAAAAGATCTATATTCTTTTTACTAATTTCGCGTCTCTCTATATACCAGCATTTTAAAATACATGTTCGTTTCACAGGATACTTCATAAGCTGCGCTTTATGATCCGAGACACCGAGCTCTAATGTATTACTTTTACACCGTCTGATATTAGTTAAAACATTATCTATACACGTTCCACTACTGGGCCGCGTTATTTCTCTTATTTGGAAGCTTAAATTAAATTCCCTTGCTATCCGTTCAAAAGTGGTTGAGTATTTTTTTTTTTTAGTAAATCGATGTTGAAATCACCACATATTATAAGTTTTTGATTTTTTCTATAGCAAATATTTAGTAAAATTTCACTAAAATTCTCGAAGAAAATATTTATGTTACTTTGATAAGGAGTTCTGTATATACAAAGTACTATAATTCTATCATCCTGTAGCTCTACAGCGCAACATTCAAATTTATTTGCGACATTGTACTTATTTACAGATTCTATTATTGAATAGTTTATTCCGTTCTGAACTAGAACGCAAGTACCACCATTACGATCATTTCTAGCACAGAAAGACGCCTGCTTATAGTTTGGTATATATTTAGAAAGTCGACATCGCTCTTCGTCATATTATGCTCAGTGAAACATATAACATTAGCAAATTGGCCGCTATTAGATACACTGTCCAATCGTTCAACAATTTTTTCAGTTTTACTAATTAGACCATTAACATTTTGATGTAATATACTTAATTTGTCATAGACGAAAAAGATTTCGGTTTAGATCTTCTATTACCTGTGAGTGACACGAAGGCGTTTTGGCTGGGCTATTGTTCTGGAGTCCTTGTGCCATTGTTATTTGTCTTCCTGATATTTCTTGGTTAATTTCGTCTATAACTATCTGTAGATTTTGTATAATATTTTTGATGCCATTCTGCTTTATCTTACCAGTTTTTATCGAAAACATATCGTAAGATAGGCGTTTGTTTGAGTCCAGTATATATGCATAGTTGTTTGACCAAGCGTCCATAGTTAGCAGAGCATTAAAGATTTCTATTCTGCAGTTGTATAAGCTCGCTCCACATATGTACGTTGGCAATGCTATTATTATATTTGTATGTTGCAGTTCTAAAAGTGATTGTTGCATTTCACAAACCAATTGCATATATTGTTGTGAATATTTAAAGTCAGGCTCCCCTATTATGATGACACACATGTCCTGTTTTGTATAGCCTTCTAGTTTTAATTTTAAGTCTTGTAGGATTTGTCTTATTCCACCACCAGGTATAATGTAATGACAATACCTAAATGTGTTCCTTAGAGTTGTATCTTCTATTGCACTTAGTATGTTATTTTGATTATTGTTGCTTACTATACATAACTTTCGTTCGACTACTCTGTCTCTTTTATTGGCTGTCTTAATCAGTTTTTTCGTCCCACAGATATTTGTGTGTTGCGTTAAAGTTAAGTCTGTATCTTTGTGCGATAACAAAATAGGACTGATTGGTTCTTCTGATAATTCTAGATCTCAAGTTTAATATATTCTCTTTATTGGTAAGTTTCCTAATTTTAGCATATCTTTTCAGGGAAGTCTTCTTTTGGCTCATACTAGTTACATTTGGAGATCCAGTGCAAATCATTTTCAGCTGTGCTATCATTTTTGATTGATTTTTCACTGTTTCTGATAGGGACTGGTTTTCTTGCACCAACCTAACAATTTTTCATTATCAGCGCTTCTGAGTTGATTTTGTAGCTGTTCTATTATATTTTTTAATTCTTCTCCTTCATTATTATCGGTCGTCAAATCCGGAAGACTCGACATGCGTAGATCGGACATAGTTGATGTAAAAGAATCGTCTGATGTATTCAAATCATGATTCTTATAACGTTTCCTTATTGTAATATTTTCAAGAGACATATTTAATTATTTCTAAATCGCTCAGTGTTGTGTGTTTTTTTGGGGAGGAATATTAATAATGGCAACATCAGGAACGTTTATCTCATCAGTTTAGTTTAGACTGTGGTTTTTCAACTAATTTTTATCTATAATCATGGTATAATTGTACCAAAAGACTGCTATTCAATTTAGGGTTATTGTGAGGGGATAACTTTGTTATATCTGTGGTCATCAGCTGACTGCTTATTGTGATTGGGTGATCAGTATAATTGCAGTGTGATCTAAATAAGTGATATCAATGTGTTAGTGCACTTTTAAATACATAAACGGTTGTGAAATTACCTATAAAATGTGATATCTTGCTGAAATCGATGTTTAGGTTCACCACAACAACATAATAACCTCAGTTGTGAGTTTGTTTATATTGTCTTATCTTCTTTTTTAGGTTATATCGTGTAAAAACTTAGTTAACTATTTAAAGTGTATTAGAGCTCCGCAAGGACTTGTTTGCTTTTTGCACGCACACACACGAATCCCAATTAATCATAATGTAATTGTAACAGAAATTTGATACAAATAAAAATCAAACTTAAACAACAAGTTATCCAGAATTTCTTGAGGTTACCTGTCCCATTCTTGAATAGCGGCTTCACTAAGCTGGCACTGTCGGGGGACGTGGCTGACGGTTCCAAATAGCTCCATTGAGAGCATCCCACGCGTTGCGTAAATAACATCAGATACGCAGACGATATGGTGCTGTTGGGTCCGACGGTGGGAGCGATCCGTAAGTTGACGGCAATCTGTGAGGCTTATGCGGTGGAGCATGGGCTGAGATACAATTAAAAAAAAAGTGAGGTACTTGTTTTCAAAGTAAAACAAGCGCACCAGCTCATGTTCCACCTATTTAGATTAACGGTGAAACTCTGAGGGTAGTGACCAGTTTTAAATATCTCGGGCACGTAGTTACGGAGAAACTGAGGGATGATGCCGATCTGGAGCGGGAGCGCAGGTCATTGACTGTTCGGGGGAATATGCTAGCTAGAAGGTTTACGCGGTGCTCGAGAGAAGTAAAAATTACATTGTTTAAGGCATACTGCCAGTCTTTTTACTCGGGCGGCCTCTGGCTAAGTCATAGCCGGGCAGCCGGGCAGCCGATGCACTGCGAGTGTTATATAACAACATTTTCAGAATACTGTTGCGACTTCCACCAGACTGCAGCGCGTCACGCATGTTTGCAGAGGCACATGTTGACGGCTTTCATGCAATTATGCGAAAGAAAGTCGCCTCTATACGTGGACGTGTAAGAGAGAGTGGCAACAGTATTCTGAAGATGATTGCTTTTATTGCTTTTATGTGTTAATCTATATGTGTGTGAATGTGTTAAATTTATAAAATGTTAATTTATATTAATTTGATGTCATTGATTCCTATTTAATTTAATTTAATTTATTAATTCTATTACCATAATTACTAACATAGGTTATAAGTCAACCTACTAACAAATTATGGAATTTTTATCTGATAATTATTATTATTATTCTCTTTATTACACTTAAATACATATTACATTATATTTTTAAATACATTCTATACAAAAAAAAGACAAATATATTTAAAAATATAAAGCATAGTGGCCCACCGGCATCGGGTACAGGGACCAAGCTACCGGTGGTTAGGGCTCCAGAGAGAGGAATCTCCTCACGATACGTGCCGTGTCGAGGAGCACTGCCTTCTGCATCAAGCCCTTGACCCAACTGCCTAACGCGAGCCTCTTGAGATGTTGATCGAGGCTCTTGGCAATCAGTCCGTGAACCGAAACAACTATCGGGACAATAATTGCCGAATCAACACTCCACATGCCGACAACCTCGTGAGCCAAATCCAAATATTTCATTTGTTTTTCTTTTTCGGCTTTTACAAGATTGTCGTCATGTGGAATGGTGATATCGATAATTATTGCGCGGCGCTCTAATCGATCTATCAACACTATATCAGGTTTATTAGCTACAATAGTCCTGTCAGTGATGATAGATCGATCCCAGTACAACGTGATGTGCCCATTTTCGAGAACTGCGTCGGGCACATACCTATAGTACAGTACCTCTGATTCTAATAGGTTATACTTTAGAGCAAGCTGTTGATGGACAATCCTGGCTACTTGGTTATGTCTATGCAAATACTCGCCGTTGGCAAGACGAGAACAACCAGAAATTATATGTCTAAGGGATTCTCCGGGACGGTGGCACGCCCGACATATGTCAACCGTACCATCCTTTAGAATATACTTCCGATAGTTATTCGTCATCACTACTTCGTCCATAATTGCAAAGACAAAACCTTCGGTTTCTCCAAATAGGTCACCGAAGCGTAGCCAAGACACAGATGCT
The DNA here is from genome assembly GCA_946251805.1 of Cybosia mesomella. Lineage (NCBI taxonomy): Eukaryota > Metazoa > Arthropoda > Insecta > Lepidoptera > Erebidae > Cybosia > Cybosia mesomella. Next base: position 25,438,393 of record OX276407.1, read on the forward strand.
GGTAAATCTATATCAGGCCCATGGAGAGCCCGATAGAAACGTCCATGCAACTCTTTGCTCTTCCATACATCCATACGATCATTAATACTTAGTACGACAGGTTTGCGCCAGTTCTCTCTAGCCAACGCAAGAGGGGTTAAGCCATAATCCGATGCGATCACATCACGGTGCATATCTGTATTTGTTTGAAGGAAATATTCTCTAAGGTTGTATATCTCGCGGTTATGAAGGGTCTTAGCATTTAGAAAGCCACGACCCCCCAGTTTCCGTGGGATATACAACCTCAACCTTATTATTATTATTATTAAGTCAGGCGAGCCGGTAGGCCAGTCTATCCTTGTGATGTCGTATTCTCGGAATAATAACGTTGGTTATCTGGATGAGTACTGATTCGCGATTCAGCAACGAAGAGACAGTTTTTTTTTTTTTTTTTAATTTGTACGACAAAGTACACAACGCCATCTAGACCCAAACTAAGCAGAGCTTGTCATATGGGTTCTAGAATGCGGATAAACATACTTAAATACTTTTTTTTGTAAATAAATACATATTATACATAGAAACACCCAGACCAATGCAAATATACATATTTGCACTGAGCGGGAATCGAACCCGCGACCTTTGGCTTAGCAGTTGAATGCACTACCGCTACGCCACGTAGGTCGTCAAATGTTTCCTTCTTTATCTTCTTTATTTTGCCGGTGCCTAGCCCACTGCAATCTCCAACGTTGCCAAGACCTCCGTACTCGAAATCTAGCCTGGTGAAAGCATGTCCGAATAGTCTGAGAGCTAACTTCAAGCCCAGAGGCGGCCCGAACTTCTGCTTTTATTTTAGTAGCGTTGCTTGTTAGATCAGGGGCTGCCAGCAATCTAATATAGTACTTTTAGGCAGCAGCTAAAACAGTTAGGCGACCACTGCGGGGTCGGTCAGCTGAATTACCCATGTTGCAGATAAGACACAGGATTTGGATATCGCAACTCTGCGTGCTACTCTCGTGGTGCATCCTTCCTCCCTCAAATTTACTATTCTTGCTCGTAAAACTTCTCCTTCCACTTCTTAACCCTCTTAGCATTTTTTCAATCATAACTTATCGTGAGAAAGTATTTTAAATCCGTTAAAATTGTCTAAATCAGATTTCTGAATGAGCATGATTTTTACTGGTGGTAGAAATTTGATGACACAAATTAACTGGTGGTAGAAATTTGATGACACAAATTTGTCACAAAATTCGGCCGGGTAAGTACGACCGTGCACGATTGCGAAAAACCCTCCATAGTAATCCAATTTCGGTTTGATTGCGTTCAGGGGTCAGCAAGTGCATAGCCGGGCAGGGGGATTGTGGTCGCAGCACTAGTGGAACCGGTGGGTGTCACGCGGTGCTGCGACGACAATCCTCTTCTGATGAGACCATCAAGCTGAGTGCCACCATTGTTAACATGGTACGTGTATGTAATGGTGACCCTCTTTCCTGAGACTTTACCTTCAGCTTACCATCAGGCGACGTGAAGTCAAATTGACGTGTCCGAAATATTAAAAAAAAGATTGTTTTATTATTTTACATTCTAATTGTATATTTTTAAATAAATAATCTAAAAATAAGAAAAAATCATAATAATATATAATCTACCATAACAAAAAAGATTTAGATTTTTCAAAGCGATCGCATATTTTATTTGTGTATGGATAGATGACTTGAACATTATCTTCCAAAAGTTCTTTTCTTTTTTTTAACGTCAGGACTGTTTTTACAGGTTTTGATGAAAAAAATTGGAATCAAAGATACATTTTATCTGTTGGGCTATGAGAGTGGCATTTTGGTTGCCTTAGAAATTGCGGCTATTCTTGAAGACCACGGTAATTATTAAAAATATTTTTATTGTTCTGCTCATGATACGCGAATTGGGCATGTCGATACAGTGCGTGACGTGCATCAGTCTCTTGCTTTCTCTTCTCGATCCCACAAGCAACGTACCGCCGTACACTTAGTGGAGCGATACTGGCAAGTCGATACAATTTGTTGAGGGGGATAGGCTTGAGGCAACCTATTACTATTCGGCATGTGTAATTTAGTGCAGCATTAACCTTCTTCGCATAGGCAGAGCGGTACCATACTGGGCACGTGAATTCGCCCGCCGAGAAGGAAAGTGTGAGGCTGGTTGTCCTGACAACATGTGGAGCTGCCCCCAGGACGTAGATGTTAAGCGTCGAACTAAGTTGTTCCTGCTCGCCACTTTTTGCTTAGTGTAGAGGCAGTGGGCTTGTGTGAGAGTGCGGTCGAGGTTAACACCAAGGTAGCGCGGCTTCGGGCAGTGCTCAATCTCTACACCTTGCCATGTGAATTTAAGGGGACTTTTTGCATCCCGGTTGCGCAAGTAAAAAGCTCAAGACTGGGTCTTCGAAGCGTTGGGTCGTAATCCGTTGCGTTCGTAGTATCGGTCGAAACTTTCCAATGCTGTCCCCATTTTGGTCTCATCCTCATCAAAACTAGGTGTTTGAGCAGCCAGCGCCAGGTCATCCGCGTATAGGAAGTGTTTTGTACTTATGGCTATAGGCTGGTCATTTGTATATATATTAAAAAGTCCTGTAGCCAAAACACTTCCCTGCGGTAGCCCATGCTTTTGGACGCGCCATCGGCTTTTTTGTCATGCATGTATACCTGGAATCTGCGGTTTGTGAGGAGGTCTTTCAGAATTTGGATGAAACCTATGTCATTCGTTATCCTGAGCACTTTGACAAGGAGCCTCTTGATGGTGGCATGTACATACTACCTTACTCCTTCGAGAAAGGGAGGATGGACATGCCACCGAAATACAGACAGATGTGTTACCTCAGGAAATATTTCCTACCCAAACGGACTTACCTTGCTCGGTCTGGCTGAAGAGAGCTGGTGCAATCCTGTGGTATTAAGTATTAATAACAGCAGGGATGTATGGAAATTCAAACAGTTGCATGGTCATTTCTATCGGGCTCTACATGGGCCTGATATAGATTACCAGCATCTGTCTTGGCTATGCTTTGGTTATCCATTAGGGAAAATCGAAGGTTTTGTTTTTGGAGTTTTTTCAAAGTTGTGATGGGGAACAACTATCAGAAGTATATTCTAAAGGATAGTTGTAATTCTTCGGGATTCCCTTAGACTTATAATTTATGGTTGTTCTTATCTTGGCAACGATGAGTATTTGCATAAGCATAACCAAGTAGCCAGGATAGTTTAGTACCAACTAGCTCTAAAGTACAACCGCGTGGAATCAGAGGTAACGTAATCAGAAAAATGATGGACTTCTTTTTATGTATTCCTTATTTCTGGATTATCAAACCCAACACTGGGTTTCTCCTTAGTGGTTCTATAGTAAGTTTATAAAGTTTTGGATAGTTGATTCAGTATTAATGACATCTATTTATATTTCTAGGATTATCTGGCAAAGTATTTTGTGTTGGGTGCACACCAGAGGAGTTAAAAAAAGAGCTTCACGAACAACTGTCACCATTTAAAGATGAGAAGCAGCTACAAGAAGGTATATTGTGGCATATGTATTCGTTAATGACTGGAGGTGATTCTACAGTACTGGAGCATGAGTTACAAAACTTGAGCACATGGTCGCAAAAAATGGAATCATGTGTACGTAATCTTCTCGGTCTAGTTTCGCACTCGGCGCAGTACACACGCTCGCTTATAGAATGCGCACTGGCACGCATCAACCAATTGCGCCACTATAACTTTGCACCGCGACCGCTTCGCTCTCAGGTGATTCTACTGCGCGCTGCGATGGGCCATGCGCCGCTGCAACATACAGCTCTGCAGCGTGTCTCACAACAACCGCTCGTCGTCCACCAGCTTGATTCACCACTTGCTCATATCACCACGGACTTACGCTGTACAGCAATCATCAACGAACACTTGGATCCCGCAATACTTGAAAACTTTGCAATCAAAAATATTTGCGATACATATCTTTTGAATCAAGATGTATTTTTGGATTTGTAAGTAGTTGCATGATGAAAACAATATTTAGATAGAAGGAGGGACTGGTGGTAATGGAAACCGAGAAGGTTATACTGGTGTTAGGGAAACGCTTCCCGAAAACGAAGACAGCTGGTGATAGTAATATATAGTATATATAGAGAAATAAATAAAAAAAATTACAATATTGGACGTTTTTTTTTGATACGTTTAATTTTTAGAATTTTTTAATAACATTATTCACGCTTCATCGTGTTAGCACAGCTAAATGAAACGATAATTTCATAAAAAATGCCTCAATTTTCCTAAGCGACTTTACTGTATCAAGAATCTTAGATTCATTTCATGGCGCTGTATATTCGAAATCAACAGATATTGGCATGAGGCTCAATTGCCTTCTGGTGAAAATCAGCCCGCTAATGTCCGAATCTTATTTAAATGATAAAAATAATACATTTTGAACCTGGTGCACTTAGATGCTGAAGGTCTAATAAATGTATAAAAATTAGAATTTTATTGGAGTTGCACATGAATGATATTCCTATTTTTTGGGTAACTGAACATTGGATGGAAGACATCAGGGCCCTTAGTCGGATCGGTTTAGTCCACTCTCGACCCCTCGACCCCTAAACAAAGATTTCTTTATTTGTTTCCTCTCGACCCTTAAACCTATCTCGTCCACTCTCAACCCCTATTTTGATAATAATGTAAAATTAATATTTTTGTACAGTCATGTACAGACTATACAAAAAGCAATAGTAGCTAAGTGAGCATATAACCGACCTTGTAAGCATCTGGTTGTGAGTTCGATCCCGACTGGCGGTACAAATGTAAAAATCATTTTGTGAAATATAAATCTAATAGTCATATAACTTACCATTGCTGACGGTGAAGAAAACGATTGTGAGGAAAGCCACATAACCTAAAAAAATTGTGGCCTTAACCTCTTTCAACTCTCTTGACGGAAGAGAGGAGACCCGTGCCCCAGCAGTGGAAAACAACACTGCGCGAGGTCGTATAACAACGAGCGAATCTCTAGCTAATCAAAATCAAAAACTTCAAATATCACAAAGTGCAAACAAGGAATTTCACGGCGCGCAATCGGCACACGTATCGTCCGTGAGCCGAGTTTAAGTCGATTCCGCTCCCTAAAAGCGCGTGGCAAGGCCAACCAAAAACCCGCGAGCACGTGATCCGCAACAAGCCAGCCTTAACCAACTCGCGCTCCACTCTATTGTACAGCCGTCATAGTTCCCGTACAATAAAGAGCGGGTACTTAAAGAAAAAATAATAAACAAACACCGACATTTTAATACGCGGTAAAAATATCAAACTATAATTATTTAATGATTAAAACTAAACAGCTAACATAGGTCCACTTTCAAAATCTACAGTAATTTTTTTTGGCTTCCAATCAGGCAACACTTTTTTCATTAGACTGGAATAATAGGTTACAGGTAGCTTGCTTTTTACTTCCTAAGAGGACATAAACTAAGGGTGCAATTATTGGTATTATCTTCTGAACTGCCAATATCCCCATGAATCGAATATAGTTGTAAAAAATAACGGGGGCAAACTTTAAAAGTTCCATCACAAAAAAAATGGTCAACACTGCACATCAATTGTCTTGCTTTACTACTTGCGAATGCCAATATTCTCTCAGATCTATAATTATAATCAAATAATAAGAAGTTCTCAAATAATTTAGGCACTTCTACTTAGTTAGCGGTGGAATAGCAACTTCTTTTTACACCTGCAGCATTATTCCGTTGTTTGTAAAGTCCTGATTTTACATTTTTATATGAAGGTAATTCTTTGATGACATTTGGTTCGGAGTCCTTTAGCGCAACCACTGCATCATAATATATGGATGTACAGTCTGTTTAAATTCTTTTGACACTCGTTCTTTACAAAATGACATGATCTCCTGCACTTTATTTTTGGCACTATTAGTTTGGCATAAATGCACAGTAGATTTGATCACTTTACTTTCCGTTTCTAAAATTGTCACAGTACCGTGGCATGTAGGCCTATTAATACACCGCCAATATGATGTTCCGTTTTAAACTGTTTCTTGACATGGTATTGATGACTTTCCAGAAGCAGTATACTTCCTCCTCTCTAGGAAGTAATACATTTTAAATGCGCCCTATTGTCACTTGTAGTTGGTATATCATACATGTTTGCAAATAGAACTTCTGTATGCATCAATCACTTGATAACTACTAAAATGCAAATTACTGAATCAGAGCTGCTGCTAGAATCGTACCAGTCGGGCTGAGAGCTGGTGCTAGAATGCCTTTCAAGAAGAATTGGATTAATAATAACACCTCGGGAGGTTCGATTCTAAAAATTACAAGTAAAATTTGAAAATTCAAAATTTATATACAAATAGGTAAGCGCCCCTCCCACAAACCGGGGCAAGACGGGGATACCGTGGTTCCCAAACCCGAGGGGGCCATCTCGAAACCGGAGATGGCCCAGGGTCAGTCGGTTTGCGAGGGATATGCTGTATGGGCAACCTCACACCCCGGCGTCTGTAGACCCGAGACGGCGTGTGGTTTTGGTCGGTTCAAGCCCGACATAACCGCCCCCGCTGGCCGGCGGGGGGGTATCCGAAGGGATTTCCGCACGATAAAAAAAAAATAAGGTATAAAATTTACTAGGTTTTATTACAAAAAAATAATAAAATCTACTTTTCAGAGAGAATTAGAAAATTACTAAAATAAAACAACCCAATTGTCATGAAAGCTGTTTAGCGACAGACTTTATTTTTAATCGTAAAAGAGAAGAACATATTTTAAATAGATGGCCAGTCCTATATTTTGTCATTTATAACACTCCCACTCAAAATATAACTGGACATCGTAACAAAATAACTTAATTATAATTGCACCTTAATAATACCTAAATCATTCATAAATTTATAATGCTTTGTAACACTTAAGCTTTTCGTTAAAATATCTGCAGGCATATCTGATGTACATAAATAATGAACTTGAACAATATTTTGATTGACCATGTCCCTGCAGAAGTGATACCTTACATCTATATGTTTTGTTCTGTTGTGAAATACAGGATTGAATAAGAGTTTCTGAGCACTTTGGCTGTCATTATATAGATTGACTTTATACATTTTTCTAGTAATTTCGAATTGTAAATTTCTCAAGAACACCCCTTCCTTGCATGCCTCTGATATTGCAACATATTCTGCCTCAGTACTTGAAAGTGCAATACATTTTTGTTTACTACAATTCCATGAAATGACACCCCCTGACAAAGTAAAACAGAATCCCATAACCTTCTACAGTAACTTTTTCATTTTTACAATATTTCAATCCTACTTCCCTAGTTTTCTTTAGGTATCTTAAAATTCTTTTAGCATATACCCATTGTTCTTCATTATTACAATTATTAAATTGACTAAGATAAGACACTGAATAAGGTATATCGGGTCGAGTAAGGACCGCTAAATACATTAGACTCCCAATAAGCTCCTGATAAGGATTGTGACATTGAGAAACATTATCTTTTTTAATCTTTAAATTTACCTCCATTGGAGTATTTACAGTCTTACATTCAGTCATATTGAATCTACTCAACAGCTTATCTATATACCTCTTTTGACTTAAAGTAACAATACTATTCTGTTTATTAAAACTAATTTCCATACCAAGACATTCTTTAACACAACCTAAGTCTTTGATTACAAAATGATTACTTAACATTATTTTGTTTAAGATTGTTCAACTCATTTGTATCATTTGAAAAACAAAAGAAATCGTCTACATATAATGCTACTATGGTTTGTTTACCATTAAAAACTTTTGTATACAAACAAGGTTCAAATTTAGACTTTGTATAACCATCTGCTAACATACAAGTATCTACCTTTTTATGCCACGCGCGAGAGGCCTGTTTGAGCCCATATATAGCCTTCTTTAATTTCAGAACTTTTTTATCATCAGAACAGACTAAACCTAAAGGTTTTTGCATAAATATGGTCTCCTCCAGGTCCCCATTTAAAAAGGCAGTTTTCACATCCAAGTGAACAACTTCTAAATCTAATTGAACAGACAACGCGAACAGTAATCTTAACGTTGTATGCCTAACAACTGGAGAAATTGTCTGTTCATAATCAACGCCACATTTCTGCGTACAGCCTTTAGCTACCAATCGAGCACGATAAGTCACTTTATTATCACTTGCCCACTTTTTTTTAAGCACCCACTTGCACTTTACAATTGTGCTACCACTAGGAGTGTCGACCAATTCCCAAGCATTGTTGTCCTCGAAGCTTTGCAATTCTTCTTTTACTGCCTGCTCCCAATGCTCTTTTTCTGCTCCATGTAATGCTTCTTCTAGTGTTAGCTCTCCATTCTCAGGTTCACACTGTTCTGTACATATGAATCCATATCTATCAGGCTGTCGCCTTTGCCTAGTCGGCAAAACCCTTTTACTGGCTCCTATGCCTTCATCGGAAGATAATGAACCCCCACTTGGTACATATGTTTCATCACCCTTATTGGTACTTTCGACAGAAGCAAATGAGTCGTCTAGTTGACTGTCGGTGCCTGACAAGTCTCCCACTGGATCTTGACACATTGGATTGACATTTCTTACATCAACTTCAATATTACTATTCTGAGAAATGTTTTCCATAATAATTACATCACGGCTCGTTGTGATTGTTCGTGTCACTGGGTTGTACACTCTATATCCCTTTACATCTTCAGGAAATCCTATCAAAATGCATTGTTCTGCTTTTTTGTCCCATTTGCGTCGTTTTTCTTTGGGAACATGCATCATAACAGAGCTTCCAAATATTCTGATGTGACTGAGATTTGGCTTTTTGTTAGTCCACAGCTCATATGGTGTACGATTATTCAGTTCAGTTTTTACAATTCGGTTCTGTAAATAGACTGCAGTGTTAATGGCTTCTGCCCAGAAGTCTCTACCAAGTTTAGCGTCGAACAAAAGACATCTAGCTTTTTCTATGATCGTCCTATTCATACGCTCACAAAGCCCATTTTGTTCCGGTGTGTATGGATTTGATTTTTGGTGAACTATGCCCATTTTAATCAAATAATCATCAAAGGTTTTGTTACAAAATTCCTTCCCATTATCACTCCGCAGAATATTTAATCTTTTTGAGGTAAGATTCTCAACTTTTGCTTTAAAATCTTTAAACTTATCAAATGCTTCCCCTTTATTCTTTAAGAAATAAACATATGTCATGCGGCTGTAGTCGTCAATAAAAAGAAGAAAATACCTTGAACCACCGAGCGAACTTATTTCCATAGGCCCGCAGATGTCACAGTGCACTACATTTAATAACTCAGTACTTCTGTTGCCTCCATGAGCAAAAGGCAATCGACTTTGTTTTCCCTCGCAGCACACAACACAATTCATCTTGCTAATGTCGACCTTATCCTCGAAGATCACTCCTTCGACAGCAGTCTGCATTTTATTCATGTTATAACTGTTGGCATGTCTTAATCTACGATGCCACAATTCTGGAGTCTCCATTACCGAAGCCAATAGACCTGTAGGTAAATCCAGTTTATATACTCCATTTGAGAGTGAAGCCGTAGCTACCAAAACATTCTGTTTATTTACTATTTCACATCCATTGCTAGTGAAATGCACTTTATTGCCCTGACTTATCTACTGACTAACTGATAAGAGGTTAGTTCTCAAGCTGGGAACACACAATACTTTTTCAACCACTATATCATAATTGCATTCTCGAGTTGGCGTCTGAATTTTTACATTTCCGCAACATAAGACAGATACTGAATTTTGATGGCAACAAGTGCTTCTTTTGTAAATCCAGAATAATGCTCGTCGAACATCCAATGTTTATTTGCTGTCAAATGTGAACTTGCACCCGAGTCGACGTACCACTCGCTTTTATGAAAATTTCCGTTAAAAAAGACGGCACTAAACGCATTGCTGTGTTTAACATCGTTTTCGTTTGGTTTCTTTGGAGATTCATCTTTATTTTCGCACTGATTGCGGTAATGACCATATTGTTTACACTTATAGCATTTGACATTCTGTTTTCCTTTGACAGATGTACTCTGCGTATTGACGTCAACTTTTTTACCCATAGACTTGCTATTTTTTGAATGTTGGCTATGCTTATTACGGAAACACGCTAAAATTTTGCTTTAATGGCGTCCGTTGTGATGTTCATGCCCGAATGCTCGATCGCCATTATTATGAGCATATACTTTTCACTTACTTACTTAATCCTGCCAGCAAGATGGAACCAATCCACTCATCACTAATATCAAAACCCGTTCCTGATAGTTTCTGACCTGCTTCGACAAGTTGAGTAACATAAGACGTCATCGATGAGCAATTCTCGAGTCGCACAGAAATAAGATTTCTCAATAGGCTGATTTTTCTAGTAAATCCTGAGTCATCAAAAAGCGTTCTCAATCTCTCCCATAGCTCCTTCGATGTGCTGACGTTCTTAACATATACATATATAGATAGATCGATAGTTAAAATTAATTTAGCCTTTGTTCTCGCGTCATCTGCGGCTTCTGGTAATGCGCCTGGCTCTGGTTTTATACAGTTAGCCATTCCTTCTAAAATCAGAAAATTCTCCGCTGCGAAACTCCACTCGCTATAGTTCTCGCGACCCCTTAGCTTGGGTACGCTAACTAAATAGCTTGAGCTTGACGCTATGACAGTCCGAACATGCAAACAAATTCACAAGCTGCGTACAGTCTAATTTCACTATATTTATTAGCTTGATCGTGAAATAGTTAATATAATGTCCTATACATTAACGTTCTGACTATTACGCGAAAAACTGAAATTGGATGCCTCTGGGTCCATAACCTAAAATAAAACAACCCAATTGTCACGAAAGCTGTTTAGCGACAGACTTTATTTTTAATCGTAAAAGAGAAGAACATATTTTAAATAGATGGCAAGTCCTATATTTTGTCATTTATAACAATTACTTAGGTGACATGACATTTGTCACTCAAAAATTGTCAACAAATTAATTTTTATATTTAGGTTCAAAACTAAGTAAAAAGACAAGTTAATATAGGTATGGGGAGTATATATATAATATACAACATTACAATATATGGGGTAGACTGATGAATGATTTCTCATTCTAAGTGTACTAATAGATAGATAGATAGATAGATAGATACTCTTTATTGTACACCAACCAAAGGATACAAATTACTAAGATACTTAGAAATAAACTTGTACAATGGGCGGTCTTATCGCAATTTGCGATCTCTTCCAGACAACCTTTAGATGGACTAGATTGCTAGAAATGGGTAGTTATAGTGGTGTACCTTTTATAAATTATAATAATATTGCAACACATAAATACATAGCTATACCTATCTCGCGAGTATAAATGATAAAAATAATATATATATATATATACACAATAAACGATAAAAATAATGACGAAAAATACAACATTGTTTTTAAAGCGTTAAGTAGTGCTCTTTGACGAGTTTTTGGAAAGTTGGTAAAAGGATGTGCGTGATTTGTGAGAGGCGGTGTGATGTGTGTGTGTGTGTGTGTGGCACTTGTACTGGGCCCGGGCTGAGAAGCAACTTGTGTGATGTGCGCAACAGCCGATGAGGTACAAGTGTCTACAGATTCGTTGTGGATTAAAGTGTTATGCTTTTTATTACATTGCTTGCACGGTCCATACCAACACTCGTTGACTACGTGACCTGTGCGTAAACAGTTACAACATAAACCTTTCTCTTCAATTATTTTTAATTTATCCTTAAGAGACAAACCAAGAAAACTCTTGCATGAGTATATAGGATGATTAGACCCGCACATATTACATTTGTAACGTGAATTGGATGTTTTTTTACTCTCTTTGTGTGTTGTGAGATAGCTGTGCGATTTTGTCGGCCATGATTGTTTGGCTTTAGTATTGTGAGTGTGAATGTCTGTTTGTTTCACTTGAGAGGGTTTAATCGTTTCTAGAAAATCAGCTACCAAAAAAGGTCGAGAGGAAACTAAAACTTGACTGGAAAATAACATCCACAGAGTAAACTATAGTTAGGGGTCCAGTGGGCACATTATTTATTGGGGGTCGAGGGCTCGAGAGCGGACTAAACCGTCGGATCGACCACGATTGCGCTAATCTATAAAAAAATACGTTTACACGTCGAAACCGTGCAAAACAGTATTCGGGCTGCCACTGTACCGCACCGCGGAACGAAATGTTGCTAAGAGCCTCCGTTTCCAAACATCAAATCAAAGCGCGTGAGTTGACTGATGCGACCCTGTGACTCGCTCGAATATTTTGTAACATTGGTAGTTGAATTTAAAGGTAGATAGTGATTTTAAGTTATTAGAAGTTAATTGTTGGTTTGATATAAGGTTACAGTAAATTAAACATGAGAATAGTTTTACCTTTCATATATTAAAATGAATTATCAATTGTAAGTGGTCTCAGGGGTGAGTACGCATAGATTCAATTAAAATATTGAAGTTGAAGGAGTTAAAAGAAGCGATGTGAAGACGACCCGCGGCAGCCAGGAATCTGCACTTAGGTTGGTGTCCCCTGCCCGGCGTGTCGCGCTGGCACCAACCGCTGCGTGACTCGCTCGGCGGATCTGAAAAGAGAAAGCAAGGCTTTCAGTATGTGAAGACATACTGCTAGTGCAGGCCGGGCATACCGAAGGCGTAAGAAAGATGACAAGCTTCCCCAGGCACGTGATGCTTATGGTCATTGTTGCAAAAGCAGGCAGGTCACAGCCTTTGCAAGCAGCAGGAACAGATGCAAAGAAACATAGATGACAAGGAAGGATTGTTCACCATGCGGTCACTGACCGCGTGGCCCGCACAGTTTATTGTCCTTTTGACAAGCGTGAAGAGGGAAAGCATGCCTTGCGTATAAGCTACACAATTAAAACAAATAGATACTGCTCACGTAAAAAGCAGCATCCCAATTAGAAAACTTTGCCACGACTACAGAGGTGTTAACGAGTAACACCACCTAGCGGCGAGAAGGAGCAAACTTAGCGGGGCGGCGGCGGGGGGTGGAACGCAGCGGAGCGAGGACTACGGCCGGACAACGAGGACACTACGACACAAGCCTTCCGACCACACACATTACAAGGCGTCTATACCAACAATGTATATTTATTGTAAATCTCTAAAGAAATTATAGTACATAGTTTAATAATCTTAATAAACGCTTCATTAATTTCGTCGAACCCTGTTCTCATCCTGGAAGGCACAAACACACGAACACCGCAGTCACACAAACAACAGCTGGGTGAAGCTCCACAACAAAACTCCAAAACATTTGGTCCTGCGAGTAACACCACCTAGCGGCGAGAAGGATCAAACTTAGCGGGGCGGCGGCGGGGGGTGGAACGCAGCGGAGCGAGGACTACGGCCGGACAACAAGGACACTACGACACAAGCCTTCCGACCACACACATTACAAGGCGTCTATACCAACAATGTATATTTATTGTAAATCTCTAAAGAAATTATAGTACATAGTTTAATAATCTTAATAAACGCTTCATTAATTTCGTCGAACCCTGTTCTCATCCTGGAAGGCACAAACACACGAACACCTCATTCACACAAACAACAGCTGGGTGAAGCTCCACAACAAAACTCCAAAACATTTGGTCCTGCGAGTCGGATTCATCTGGCGATCATCTGGAGCATCATCTGCAGCGATGGTCAGGTCAATCAACGAATTTCCTTCCTAATCCTGTGTTAATATCGTTTTTGTACATTTGGCAGGTACCGACATAGAAAAACTACCCTTTAAACGCCCTTCAAACTTTTATTCCTTTTTTATTCCTTTCTCTCATAGATCACCAATATGAAGAAAAAGAGGCATTCGCTGGTAGATATAGAAAGTAACGATGATATTATTCGCGATTTAGTTAAAAAACGGGGTTGTGTTAAGGGTAAACTCACATTGTTCACGAAATATGTACAATCTTTAGATGATTTGCAAATAACAGAAGCTCATAAAGCTGAATTACAGGAGCGTTTTGATTGGTCTAAATTGTTATTTGATCAATTTTCTATAATTCAGGACAAGCCAGATTTGATTGTTAGTAAGTAAGTAAGTAAATTCATTTATTGCACGAAACATGGTCAGGTATAAAGATGTTAACATATCATTAGTGTACAGCATGTCTCACAGAAATTTCCGCATGCAACATTGTCTATCATATCAACTATATTAGGGGTTTTGACAGTTATTATGACCAAGAAATTTAATAAATATGTAAAATTAAGGCAAAGATGTCAAACGTTAAAATGAGTCAAAATCAAAATGAAAAATTTACATATTGAGACCAAGATATTAAATAAACGTGAAAATTAAAGTAAACATGTCAAAGCTAAAATAAGTCAAAATCGAAATGTCAAAATTACAAAATATGTCATAAATGTAAGGAACAGTCAACAAGATTAGATTATCATAGCAAGCAATAGTACAATTTTAATAAACTAAATATTTCAAAGTCAAATAAATTATCAATTACATCTGAAACAATGCTTCCCAATCAATGCGCACCGACACGGCAAGAACTGCTCTTCAGGAAATCTGAAGTGTCGTAAAAGCTTTGCTTAGTTAACCACTCCCGTAATGTGCGTAGAAATTTTGAGCGCGGTAGTTCCGCCATTCCCTTGGGTAAGGAGTTGAAAATAAGTGGTGCCATGTAAACACAGTTTTTCCTGAACAGTTCCAACTTGGGTACAGGCATTTTTTTTGGAAGGTGCGTTACCTGTCGCTTTCCCATGTTATCGTTATTCCCGAATAGATGGTCATGGAATTTTACAAATTTAGCGACTTCGTAAATGTAAATGCTTGGAACCGTTAACAGATTTTCAGATTTGAATACTGGTCTACAGGACTCCGACCATTTTAGGTTAAACAATGCGCGAATAAATTTTTTCTGAGCTATAAAAACTCTTGTGATTTCAGATGAGTTACCCCAGATGACTATCCCGTATCGTATTATGGAGCAGACGTAAGAGTGGTAGACCATAATGGCAGTTTGCCTGCTTGTTACATCTCTGACCTTTCGTAGAGCGAAAACAAATTTATTTATTTTAGTGCATACATTGTCAATATGTTCCTTCCATGCAAAATGTGCGTCTAGTGTTATACCTAAGAATGTTGTACTTGATACCTGCTGGACTTTTGTATCGTTATGGCTGATGTTCAAGTTTATTTTTTTACTTTTGTAAGTTTTAAATTGGATCAGTTTGGTTTTGTCAAGATTTATTTGAAGTTTATTTATAGTCAGCCATTTGATTATGTCATCTAAGGTTTTGTTTATTTCATCCTCATAACTATTTATATTCCTACAGTCCAAAATAATTGTTGTGTCGTCCGCAAACAGGACACACTCTTTGGAAATGGCACATGGAAGGTCATTTATATATAAGAGGAATAATAAAGGTCCCAAAATACTTCCCTGAGGAACACCAAAATCGTTAACTTTAGGCTCTGAACCACAGATGTCAATATTGTTACTATTACTGTCATATTTAGTTATTCTAGTAAATTGTTTTCTGTTATCTAGGTATGATTCGAACCATGATAATGCAGTTCCCCTTATTCCATATTTATCTAATTTAGAAATAAGTATTGAGTGTCTGACAAAGTCAAATGCTTTGCTAAGGTCTAACAATAAAGCGGATGTGGGAATCTTTGAGTTTAAATTGGTAAGAAGCGACTTCACCAGGGTAAAGGTTGCCAACTGCGTTGATTTACATTTCCTAAATCCGTACTGTTCATGTGCCAAAATATCATATTTATCTATGAAACCTAGTACTCTTTTATACATGGCTCTCTCAAAGATTTTTGACAATACAGGTGTCAGAGAACTATAGATAGCTTCAGTCTCTCAGGAAAACAACCCTTTTTTTTTTTTTTTTTTTTTTTACGTGCGGAAATCCCTTCGGATACCCCCCCGCTGGCCAGCGGGGGTGGTTATGTCGTGTCTCGACTAAAACCGCACGGTGTCCTCCCCAAGTGTCCGTTGCCGGGCACCCCGGGTAAGCCCTCGAAAGGATAACCCCAGGGTTGCCGGCGGACTTTGGCCGCCACTGCGGCCTCGCCTGGTGGGGTCGGGTTTTATCCCGCTTCGGTGAGTTGGCAGGCGTGTGTAGGGCACACACGACACGCCTCCGCCACGGCCTGCTTCTGTAAGGACGGCGAGTCGGCCAACTGCCGTCCTCAGGCCCCGATCATGGAGGTCGGTAGTCCCGGGCGTAGATGAGTCTGCGGCGTCCTCGCCGCAGACTGCGAAACTCGGGGGGCAGGGTTCTTTCCCGCTCCCTCTCCGCCGTCTCTTTCGCGCGCATTACCTGCTCGCAGAAAGAGGCGGCGGCGTGCCACTTGCTCCCGTCGGAGACCACGGCCCTCACCATGGTCTCCAACGAGAGAACGTCCACGCCCAGGACCGCAACGAGATCCCGGCGTTGACTCGCCCACGCAGGGCACTCCACCAACGTGTGGAGCGCCGTGTCTTCGCCAGGATCCTCGCAGTGCTGGCACTGCGGCGTTGTCTCCCGGTGGATGCGCCACAGATACTTACCGAAACACCCGTGTCCGGTAACCATCTGGCACATCCGGTAGGAGAGGTCCCCATGGTCCCTCTCCAACCACTCCTTCATGATCGGTCTCACCGCCGCAATGGTGGATTCCCCCCACCTTGGGTGCTCAAGTCGCACCCTCCATGTCTCCATGAGTTCCTGGCGGAGCAGGGACCGCTGAGCCCTGATTTCTAGGGGCTCCGGCCTATGGCCCCGCTCCAGCGCCTCCTTGCGCCACTGGTACAGCAGCGCAAGGGCTCTCGCTTCCAGGTCCCATGGAGGGGTCCCAGCTAGGAGACATGCCGCCTCGACGGAGATCGTGCGATACCCCCTGATGACTCTGACGGCCATCGCCTTTAACGGGCTGTTAAGAACAGCCACGTTGCGGGCCGCCAGAGTCTCCGCCCATACGGGGGCCCCGTATAGGGCCATGCTTCGCACGATCCCCAGGTACAGTCTCCTAGTGGGGGCGTTGGGTCCCTTAACGTTGGGCATCAGCCGCGATAGCGCGGCCGCAGCCCCCCTCAGTTTCGGGACCAGACTTCGGAGATGAGGTCCAAAGTCCCATCGGCTATCGAGTACGAGCCCAAGGTACTTCATCGTGGGCTCGATGCCGATGCTTACGCCCCCTACGGTTATGCCGGTTCCCGCAGGTGGCCCCCTCCGAGGCCCGTGAAAACACATAGCCTCGGATTTATGGAGAGCCACCTCAAGTCCCAGCCGCCGTATTCGACCCACGACTTGAGCAACCCCTGCCGTGGCCTTCAGTGCCGCGCTTCGGTACGTTGCTCCCCGCGCCATAACGAGGGTGTCGTCAGCATAGCACACTATGCTGACACCCTCGAGCAACGTACCGCGCAGCACCCAGTCGTATCCGATGTTCCACAGGAGTGGCCCTAGGACCGACCCCTGCGGAACACCGCACGACACTTCTCGCCGCCCTGGCCCTAGCCAACTCGGGTAAACTATGGCCCTCTCGGATAGGTATGCCTCGACAATGCGGCGGAGGTAAGGAGGCACTCCGTGATACGCGAGCGCCTCCCTAACGCAGCTCCAGGGTAGGGTGTTGAAGGCGTTGGCGATGTCAAGAGACACCGCCACCACCACCCCACCCCGCGAGACTACTTCCTCCGCCAGGCGCCTAACGCGCATGATCGCTTCCACGGTGGAGCGCCCCCGGCGGAAACCGAACTGGTTGTCCGCCAGATCTGGCCCCACGTTCGTGAGATGCTCGACGAGGCGCTCTGCAATAATCCGCTCAAAGAGCTTGCACACCTCGTCGAGCAACACGATCGGCCGGTAACCGGATGGCTGGTCCGCCGGCCGCCCCGCCTTCCGGATAAGGACCAGTTTCCCCGTCTTCCAAGCCTTTGGAAACTGGCCCCTTTCGAGGCATGCGCTAAAGAGCGCCACCAGTCGAGGCCCTAGTTCCTCCAGGGCCAGGACCCATGCTCGGCCTGGAATGCCGTCGGGTCCGGGGGCAGTGCATTTCCGGGCTTTAAGCCGGAGCACTGCTACCCCCAGTTCACTCTCCCTGACTTCGGGCACATCGCTCTCGCTATTATCAGCGTCAGGCGCCTGAGGCGGAGCCATACGCGGAGGGACATGCTCTTCCGCTCTCGCAGGGAACAAGGAGCCCAGTATCCCCTCCAGCCGCTCCGGCTGGAGGCTCTGGGTCAGTAGGGGCGCCCTTGGGCGGATTTTGCCCCTGACCGCAAGGTAAGGACGCCCCCATGGGTTCTGCTCCAGAGACTCCAGCAGCTCTTCGCGGGCCTGCCGTTTGGCCTGCTTTATGGCTTCCTGGAGGGTCCTCTTGGCCCCCTTGTACGCCTCATACAGCTCCGCCTCTCGGGCTGCCGCATCGTCTGGGCGGCGACGCCTCCGGCGAAACCTGGTGTACTGGCGGCGAGCGGTCACGCACGCTGCTCGCAGCTGTGCGAGCTCCGCTGACCACCAGTACACCTGTTTCTTTGCCGGGCCGGGCTTAACCCTAGGCATCGCCGCATCACAGATATGCGACATGGCTCTCCTGAACCATTCCGCCTCTGCGTCGACATCGGCAGGCCTGGCCAGTGACGGGATCCAGGCCTGCACCATTGATGCCTCCAGGAGAGCCTCCCGATCCAGGCGTCTGAGCGCCCAACGTGGATCCGGGGGATTCGCGATTGTCGGCGGCAGGTTAGTTGGAGGGGAGACGTTGAACCGAATATACTTATGGTCGGAATCCGTCTCCTCCTCCTCCACCACGCGCCAACCCTGGACGCGGCGGGAGAGAGCAGGGGTCGCGAATGCAACATCCACGACCGAACTGAGCCCCCGCCGCTCCCAGGTGGCGACACTCCCCCGGTTGAGGACCTCTAGACCACGGGTGTTGGCCCAGTCCTCCAGTACTCGCCCCTTGTCATTGGTTTCCCGGGAGCCCCAGGCCTGAGACCAGGAGTTGAAGTCTCCCAGGACCAAGACAGGACGAGGACGGCACGCAGCGAGAACAATGTCTAGTTCAGCGAGCCTTAGCTCAAGCTCGTACTGGTCAAGGCTTGGCGAGAAGTAGACGGCCACGACAGCCAAGCCCTCATAGTCCGCCGCGACACAGCCTCTGCACCTTGCAATGAGTGCAAGGCGCGAGGTGTCCGCGGCGGACCCCCCGAAGACGGTCGCTACGCCGTCCAGGTCCACCGGGCTTCCGGGGGGACCCAGTACGGCTCAGCGACCACGACCACATTGATAGACCACTCCACGATGCTCTGGTACAGAAGATCCTGAGCACCGGTGCAGTGGTTTATGTTCGCCTGCAGGATGCGGATTGGTGTGTCCATTAATGGACGTCCATCTCCGCATCCCGCCGCGAATGTGGCCGCTCTTGAGCGGCACCCCCGCTACCCGTTGCGGACGAACGGGGCTTGGGCCTCGAGGCGGCGCAGGTTCTGCTGTCCGCCCGGTGCTCCGCCGCTTTGCCCTCCGCTACGCATTTGTAGCAGCGTGGCGGAGCAGCACAAGCACTGGCCTTGTGCCCGGGCTGACTGCAGCGGAAGCACCGATCCCCCACGGTGTCTCCCGCTGTGCACTGCACTCCCACATGCCCCACGGCCAGGCACCTGAAGCACCTGGTCTCGCGGGGCTGCAGGAGTTGCACCCGCGCCTTTAGGAAGCCCCCAACGAGGAGGCTCCGTTCGTCCGCAATTTTCTGCGCCGCTGCGACGGGGCAGTTGACGACTGCCATGCCGTGACCGGTGGAGCTGAAGCGGATTTCTCCAGCTCTCACCTGATCACGGGGGCAGCCGCCCGCCTCCACGACGGCGGAGATGACTTCCTCCGTCGTGGCCGCGTCATCCAGACCCGAAATGCGCAAACCTGCGCATTTGTTGGGTCTGGTGACGCGGACGGCTTCGGAATCCAGCGACTCCCTCAGCTTGGCCGCTAGGGCGTCGGCTTTGGGGCCGCTGGTGGCGCCGGAGACCTCGAGGAGGCGAGCTCCGGTGCGAGTTGTTTTGCACCGGAGCCCCCCCTCAATCTCGAGGGCCTTGAGGTCCACTGAGGCTTTCACCTGCCTCAGGACCTGGGCGTACCCCACGCCCTTCTCCACACCCTCCGTCGTCACCGTCAGGACGACGGCAGTGGAACGTGGGGCGCGGAGCCTCTTCGGCGCCTTCGCCGCAGCGGCTTTTGCCGCCTTCTTAGCCGCCTTTTTGGCGGCTTTCTTCGCCTTTTTGGCGGCTCCCGCTACCACCCATTCCTCCCCTCTGGAGGAACGCTCGGGTGCAGCGGGAGCGGCGGTTAAGGCGGGGGCGGGGGTGCCGCGATTCTTCCCCTTCCCTTGTGGCGTTGGGGCCACTGGGGCGGCGGGGCCGGGCTTACCACTGACAGCAGCCGCGAAAGACGCCGTCCGTGCCAGAGGGGGACGGTAAGCCCGGTCCTCCAAAACGCCGAGTCGCCTCTCGATGGCCGCCAAGAGCTGCACCACACTAGGCGCAGGCTCAGGCGGCGGATTGGGCGCCGGCCTAGGCGCTGTTTTCGGCGCCGGCTTAGGTGCCGACTTTGGCGCCGGCTTTGGCGCCGACGTAGGCGCCCCCCCTGACGGCGCAAGAGCCCTAGGGTGGTCCACCACCTCCTGGGCTCTTGGGGCCTTTTGGGCCTCCGGGGATCCCCTGATCATCTGGGTCAGTTGACTGACCTCCTCCCGGAGGACCCGCTGTTGCTCCAAGGAGTTGGCGAGCTCAGCTTCCAGGCTTGTGACCCGGGCCCTGAGCTTCGCCTCCTCCTCGGAGACGCTCCTACCAAGTACCTCCTCCAGCGCCGTCCTGGCGACGGCGACGTTTTCCGCCACCGTCTTCTTCTTGCCCGACACATTTTTGGACCCTTTTAAGGTGTCCGTTATGCGGGCAAGTGCTGCGAGGAGTTCCCTCGCCGCGGGGACGCCTTGATCCCTGCCACTGGGTAGTGGAGGGACGTGAATCGGCTGCTTCGACGTTCTGGCCGCCGCGGTGGCCAATATTTTGGCCAGCCTATCGTCCTCGCTCGAGGAGACCGTCCGTTGCCCGGAGCTTCTGCTCCAGTCATGGGACGGTCCACCCGAGCGAGGCCGCTTATGTAGGAGACCCTCCTCGGTCTCCATTCGGCTGGATACTGACTCGTTGTCAGTACCCGCCGTTGACGCCGCAGACGCAACGTCTGCGTCCGTTTCCCCGCCTACAGGTAGCGGAGTAGCGGGTCTGGTGAAGACAGCCTTAACCGACCGCGGGTGAGGCCGCCGCCTCGCCTCCTCTTCACCCTCAGCTACCTCCGCTCCTTCCTCTCGGATACCATTGTGCGCGCCTTGGTCGTCGTTTCTAAAATCGTCCGGTTTGTTTTTATTTGAGTTACAATTTTCCATGTCAAATCCCACGAGTATGGGGGAAAGATTGTCCATCCAGGCAGAGCCCCCTGCACCTGGATAAGCCTATATACTATGGAGGTCGGCTGGTATCCATAGGTTTTGACGACTTCGCTGTCGGGTGTTATAGACTTTTCCTTGTCGTGGGCCGTCCAATAAAGGCAAGCCCTCCGGTCGGCATGTTCACAGCGTACCCTTCTGGAGCCACCAGTCAGGTCGTTGCTGATCACGTGCCGATTACGGAACGCGAGAGGATGGCTAGTCCTCTCTCACCGGCGGCGGCACAAGTGCCCGTCGGCCCCTGCGTCAGCAGTGGGCCAACCCGCCCCTGGATCCCCCAGGACCCTACGGTGGCCTCCACCACTAACAGCATCGCTCATCCTGTCTCCTCTGAAAGCAGAGGAGTACGGAGAGCGATGTGTTCCCGCCACGTTGGGTATTGGCCGACGATCAATGCCAACCCCATGAAGGGGAAGCCATTGACCGCCACCCAGGGTGTACCGGCCACACCGATTCCGTTCCCCCCGGACTCCAGCGGGGTCAGAATCGGAATGACACTCGAGGAGGTTACCCAACACACACCCCAGGAAAACAACCCTGCTCAAAAGATAAGTTTATTATGAAAGCCAGAGGTTCTGTTATGGATTGTGCAATATCCTTTAGGAGGCCAGTGCTGATGTTGTCGTACCCGGAAGACTTCGAGTTCTTCAATGATTTTATTATCTTAAAGACTTCATTAGGAGTTGTGGGTTCTAAAAAGACACTAGAACTATTACTCTTGACAAGGCAATCGGCCCGGTCTGATCCACTGTCAATGCTTTTACCCCTCACAATATCTATGAAGAAAGTATTAAATGAATTGGCAATTTCGGGTCCAGATATAATCAAGTTACCATTGTCAATAACACCATCAAAGTGCCTTCCAGGTCCAACACTACCCACACAGCGCTTAACAATATCCCAGGTGACTTTACCTTTATTGGTAGAATTTGAAATATGTGTCTTATTACACAATGATTGCATGTTATTGACACATTTCCTCAGTACCCTAGAATATATTTCATATTTTATTTTGTTTTCAGTATTTTTTGTGAGATAATATTTATATCGGAGCAAGCGTCTAGTTCTAGAACTAGTTTTTAGGCCCTTTGTTATCCATTTTGGTTTCCCTGCTACATGGCTGATTTTTATTTTTTTAACGGGAAAGCAAAGTTAATAGAATAGGGTCAGGTTATCATGAAACATGTTAAAAGCAGCATCCGTACTTGATATATTATAAATTTCTGAAAAAGTAAGACTTCCAATGCACTCAGTGAACCTATCAACATTACTTTTACTGAGATCGTTGATTGTTATATAATGATGCCTAGCTACGGTCTCTTTCTGGTAATGTTCAAATTCAATGGCCTGAGCTGTGTTATGATCTGACAGATAATAATTATATATCTGACAGATAATAATTATATATCTTTCCTTTTGCTATAGGAATGTTACTAATTATGTTATCAATGCATCTATGCAGCCTAGTTGGATCCCTTATATGACACTCCATGCCATAATTTGAAACTAGCTCCAAGAATTGAGTACCTAATGTGTTTGTCTGTAATATGTCAATGTTAAAATCCCCACCAATTACTATTTTATGTTTTTTATTAACAAGCTTGTTTAAAATATAATTAAATTTGTCAAAAAAAATATGTATGTCAGAGTCAGGAGTTCTGTAAAAACATAATATTATTAATTTAAGTTAGTCAATTTCTACTCCACAGATTTCAAAGTGATTTTCGATACTGAGATCATTTACTTCTCTTAATTCTACACCCTGAAAATCGTTTCTTAACAGAATGCAAGTGCCACCTCTACGCTTAGTCTGCCGGTAGTAACTAGCGCACATATGCATAATATGTATATTTAGCAATTGCTCGTCACCCCTCAATATAAAGTGCTCACTTAAACATACAGCGACGACACTAGCATTTGCCTCATGCAACTCATTTAACACCAATTCGAGTTTTTCCATTTTGGACAAGACTTCAGCAATGTTTTGGTGCAATATGTGAAATCTACTTATGTCATAACTCTGATTGTGTGCCTTATTATTTTTGGAAACGAAAAAACTGGTCTTTTACCTTGTGTACTGCGGATTCCTGAGGTACGACATCACATGTTTTAGATACCACTGGAAAGTAGTAAGGTATTGTGCCCTTATGGGGCTTCAACTGCAGTGAGCTCGCTGCAGTGATGTCGTTTGTGAGAATATATTGCTTCAGGCCGTCAAAAATAACCCCTATTCCATGGTTGTTCAGCATTCCAGTGCGCTTGTGGAACATTGTATCATCATAGCTAAGATTTAAGTTCGAGTCAAAGAACATAGCATAACTGTGAGTACATATGTCACGGTACAATAAATTACTAAAAATCTCTATTCTAGAGTTATACATTATACTACGTCCATTAAATTTATAAGTAGGCAAACATAATATTATATTAGTGTGTTTCATTTCGGTTACAATGTTACGAATTATGACAACTAGTTCATAGTAGTTGACAGTTGACTCAAAGTCTTTGCCACCAACAAAAATCATACAGTAATCGTATTTTGTGTAATTTAGTAGTTTTTGTTCCAAGTTATTAATTAACTGGCTAATCCCACAGTTTGTTAGTATATAGTGACAGATATCATAACAAGAGAAGGTATTTTGAGCTGTAGATAATACATTGTTAATATTGTTACTACTAATGATACAAAGTTTATTTCGTTGCGGTGGCTTGGGAGTTCCAGTAGTAGCGCCATCTGTGTGCGGTTGTCCGTCGACGGTTTCCGTGTAAAAGTTGTGTCGTCGTCGCAGCGGCAGCTTAAACGAACCAGTAGCGCCATCGGCAGAGCATTCGGCAGAGTCTTCTGTTGACATCTCGTTCAACGTTAGTCCTAAGTCTGTGCAGCTTGTGTTGATATCATTCTCAAAAGA
Organism: Cybosia mesomella; assembly: GCA_946251805.1. Taxonomy (NCBI): domain Eukaryota; kingdom Metazoa; phylum Arthropoda; class Insecta; order Lepidoptera; family Erebidae; genus Cybosia; species Cybosia mesomella. Next base: position 25,462,785 of record OX276407.1, read on the forward strand.
CAATGATAAGCCGATTTTCTTGATTTTTGAACTTTGCTTTCTAGGCGTGGATCTTATCTTCTTATGTGTATCAGAGCAGATTCTTTGAAGGTGGATTGATTTATTAGTTAGTTTATTTAGGGCAGTTTTCAATTCCATGTTTTCTTCATTCAAATGAACAATTTCCAAATGCGCACTCTCAAGTTCGCTTTTGAGCTTTAATAATTCTCTTCGAAGATCTTCCTTATCGCTGTCATATCCCGTAGATAGGTCCGGTAAGCTATTTCTTCTATTCTCAGAATTAGTTGACCCAAAGGATAGTTCGAGTGAGTCACATGCTATCGTATTGTGTTTGCGCACTGTTACGTTTTCTTCTCCCATTGTTATTTCGATTATTATCTATAATATCTATCTTAATAATATCTATAATTAATCTGGTATAATTATTCTCAAATTATATCAATATATCTTATTAAAATTTAAATTGTGTTGTAGTTGGTCACTAGTGGTCGTTTTTATATTATGTCGTTACCGTCAATTTCATACAAACATGGGCATGGACCGACTAATCGTGTCGTATCGCATACAAATATAAAAGCGCCTAATTCCTTCGTCTACATTTGTTTATGGTTATAGACTTTTTAGGTCTATAGTGTTACCGTGCTTAATTTGGGTCTTTCTTGTTGGTTGAAAAAATCTATCATTTGAATATAACGGATTTAGACTGATTATATTTAAGATTTTAGCTTATTTTCACTTTTTCCACAGGATTATATTCAAAAGCATAGTACGGGCAATTATTATTAACTGTTTTAAATAAAGTGGTTATAAAATGTTTGCACTTTTAGACACTTCCCCACTTATTTTACTTCACATTGAAATTATTGAGTTCTCTAATTGTAGGTCACTGATAACACTTCAGCACATTTTCGGACGTATTACTAGTCAATTAGCACTTTCTTTTTATGAAAAAAAACAACTATTTATATTTTCTAAAATTATAAATACGGAGCCGATGTTTACTTTGCAGCAACGGTGTTGCCACATAGCTGTTTGTTCTACTCAGATAGATAATGAGTTACAAGAGAGAGAATCGTTTGAAAATCAGTTTTATGCTATTGTGGCCAAGTGTAAATGTATTTTAAAAGATAATAATTGTGCTCAGAACGTTAAAGCTCAAAGTCGCGTTCCGAACGGCATCAAATTACCCACAATTTCATTACCGAAGTTCGACGGTAGCTATGACCAGTGGCTTGAATTTCGCGATACTTACTTGTCTATCATTCACAATAGCGACAATCTTGATAATATTCAGAAGTTTCGCTACTTACGTTCAGTTTTTACCGGTAATGCACTACAAGTAATTAAGGCACTAGAATTTTCTTGTGATAATTATTTAGTTGCTTGGAGTTTGTTAGAAAATAGGTATAATAACAATCGTTTGCTAGTTAATAATCACGTCAAAGCATTATTCTCTGCTCAAGCGATGAGTAAAGAATCGGCTACTCAAATACGAAAATTAATAGATACCGTTTTGAGAAATATTCGTGCATTAAAGACACTAGGTGAACCTACAGAAACCTGGGATACATTAGATATCTATATTATAGTATCGAAAAAAAAAAATCATCAACTGAACGCGAATGGGAGCTTCACAAAAGTGGTTTCATGAATACTTCGCCGGACACAAAACTGTTATTATCAGATTTAATGAAATTTCTTAAAGATCGAGCTGATTTTCTAGAAACGATTAAGCCCTCTCAAGTGAAACAAACAGACATTCACACTCACAATACTAAATCCAAACAATCATGGCCGACAAAATCGCACAGCTACCTCACAACACACAAAGAGAGTAAAAAATCATCCAATTCACGTTACAAATGTAATATGTGCGGGTCTAATCACCCTATATACTCATGCGAGAGTTTTCTTGGTTTGTCTCTTAAGGATAAATTAAAAATAATTGAAGAGAAAGGTTTATGTTGTAACTGTTTACGCACAGGTCACGTAGTCAACGAGTGTTGGTATGGACCGTGCAAGCAATGTAATAAAAAGCATAAAACTTTAATCCACAACGAATCTGTAGACACTTGTACCTCATCGGCTGTTGCGCACATCACACAAGTTGCTTCTCAGCCCGGGCCCAGTACAAGTGCCACACACACACACACACACACATCACACCGCCTCTCACAAATCACACACATCCTCTAAGGTTAACAATAATAGCAACACACATATGCAACCAGTATTATTGTCAACTGCATTGGTGGAAGTGGCGGACAAACATAACGTATTTCACACAACTCGAGCGCTCTTAGATAACGGGAGTCAACACTGTTTTATATCCGAATCACTGTGCAAAAAACTTAACGTTCCATTGATACAGTCCACTGTACAAGTAAGGGGGGTAGGTAACACTATCTCACAATCCACACAATCATGTCACATTGAAATGCGATCCAAAACTACTTCATATCACACACGCTTTAATTGTATAGTTTTGTCTTGCATTACATCACAATTACCAACATTAAATGTTAAAAATTACATTGAAATACCCGACCATATTCGACTAGCTGATCCTGATTTCTGTTCTCCTAGTGAAATTCATTTACTCATAGGGGCAGACAAATTCTGGGACCTGCTATCTGAAGGTCTGGTTAGATTACCTACTGGTCCGTATTTGCAAAACACACAATTTGGGTGGATCATATCGGGTATTGTTCATAAACCTATTTCACACGCTAAGCAGATTCAATGTAATTTTACACAAACACTTGAGTCTGATCTCAAACGGTTTTGAGAACTTGAGGAAATAATAATAAATTGCAATAAATTCACGAAGGAAGAACACGCATGCGAAAATTTATTCAAGGAAACTACGTTACGTGATGATAAGGGCCGTTTTTCTGTACGCATTCCTTTAAGTGAGTCAGCTGATGGGTTACATGACACCTTTTCTATGGCTCAAAACCGGTTTCTAGCACTCGAACGAAACCTAATTAAAGGTTCGCCAACGTATAGAAAAATGTATAATGATTTTATGCACGAATATTTAAGTTTGGGACACATGAGTCGCATTTTTAATTATGATTCTCCATATTATATTTTGCCTCATCACGGGGTTTACCGAGAACACAGTTCCACTACTAAACTTAGGGTAGTATTCGATGCAAGTGCAAAGTCAACGTCAGGTAAATCATTAAATGATATTCAGCACATAGGCCCTGCGTTACAAAATGACTTGTTCGGAATTTTACTTCGATTCCGGCAATTTAAATATGTCGCATGCGCTGATATTAAGAAATTCTATCGCCAAATATTAGTAGCGCCTAACCAAAGAAATTTACAATTAATTCTTTGGAGAGAGGATCCATCTGATCCTCTCGGTGTATTTCAGCTTAACACGGTAAAGTATGGTACCGCGTCCGCACCTTATCTTAGTATTAGGTGTTTGAGACAACTCGCGTTGGAATGTAAGGATGACGTCATCGCACAAGTTATTAATGACGATTTTTACGCTGATGACTTAGTTACGGGATGTGATAATAAGCAAACGTTAATAGAAATATGTAACGGTGTCTCTAAGGTCCTAGAATCAGCTTGCTTCCCTCTTAGGAAATGGGTATTTAACTCGTCAGTGTCACAATCTGAGTTGCACTGTCCCTCTAAGGAATTATCATTGGGTGAAAACTGTAACACTAAAACATTAGGTATGGGGTGGTTCTATTCATCAGATAAGTAACACGTTGATACTAAACATGATCAGAATGTAACGCTGGCTACTAAACGTGACATTCTTTCAGTCATCGCGCAGACATGCGATCCTTTGGGTTTGATTACACTAACTATTATTTTCGCTAAAATAATTTTACAAAGGCTATGGTTATCCAAAATAGGCTGGGATGATCCGGTTCCTAAATCAATATTAGCAGAATGGCAACATTTTATTAACAAATTACATAATCTATCAGATATACGCATCCCACGTCATGTGATAGGAAATAATACACACATAATTGAGTTGCATATTATGTCAGATGCCGCGTTATCTGGCTATGGAGCATGCGCCTATATACGTAGTTATGCAGGTACATCAATAAACGTCCACTTGTTGTACGCAAAGAGTGAGGTAGCTCCCGTGAAACCGGTTTCCGTACCGCGCTTAGAATTATGTGGTGCGTTAGTAGGTGCGAAATTGTACTCAAAGATAACACATTCATTAAGATTAACGTTTGATAATGTTTACTTCTGGTCAGACTCAACTGTGGTTTTAGGATTGCTTAAGATGTCGCCTAATTTGCTGAAACCATTTGTACAGAATCGTGTAATCGAAATAAATGAACTGACAGGCGACAAACCTTGGTTTCATATCGCTGGTAAACAGAACCCAGCTGACTTACTATCGCGCGGAATGTACTTAGATATTCTTAAGTCGTGTGACTTGTGGTGGCACGGACCTACATTTTTGCAAACCCCCAACATAGAATGGGAACAAGATGTTCGTTGTTTTGATATTAGTTATGATGAATTGCCTGAGTTAAAGTCCATTAAAACCTCTGCGCTAATTCAGATAAGCTCAGAATTTTCTTTATTTTACCGCTTTTCATGTTTTAATCGTTTGCGTCACGTTATGGCATACATTATGCGGTTCATACATAACAGTCGAAAACAAAAATCACAATATACACAGCGTCGGACCGGCTGTTTGTCTGTGGACGAATTAAATAATTCTATTAGAACCTTAACGCGAATAGCACAACAGCAATCCTTTACAGACAATGACAATTTAAAGCATAATCGTCTATTTAAATGTCCACGCAGTATTTCAAGTTTGAATATCTTTTTAGATGAATATAATCTAATAAGAGTAGGACGTCGATTATCGCAATCTAACTCATTTACCTACGATAAAAAACATCCTTTGTTATTGTGTGGTCGACACACATTTACTCGCCTTTTATTTGAATACCATCACAATAAGGTCGTATTGCACGCTGGACCTCAATTATTATTTGCTACAATACGTGAATCTTGGTGGCCTATTAGAGGTCGCAATTTGGCTAAACAAGTAGTGCATAACTGTTTAAAATGTAAACGTATTCGAGCTAAGCCATTGACCATACAGATGGGAAACTTACCTAGTGAGCGGTTGGAGCCAGGGTATCTATTTATACGTTGTGGTGTTGACTATGCTAGGCCAATTTTCATGTTCATATTCCACCAATATTCTTAAAAGTACAATGTGCATTGTTACAATTTGAAAACTGCTTGGAAAACTTAACGTCTTTTGTCGCCGACATTAATAATTTTAAAAACAATTGTTATTTACCGGGTGTTTTTACAGATAGTTGAGTATGCAAAACCTGTTTCTTATACCTGAGACTCCTAATCATTACAAAACACATTTTTGCGTAGTTGATTTCCGGTAAATTGCAAAAAGCCGTGTTTTTCGCGTGAATTTTTAAAAGTCTATTACTTCCGTTTTAATTGATTTGAAGGGTTGAAACTTGGACATGTTGTTTAAACGATTTCATATTCGTGAAGATATTATCTACAACTTGGCATATTATCGCTGTCGTAGACCAATCGCAAGTTTTGAAAAAGTTGAAATGAAAAAAAGTGGGCAGGGACCATCACACCTGGCGGCAAGATGTGTTTTGTTTATTATTAGGGGTCTCAGGAATAAAAAACTGGTCATAGTTACCGGTCCTCGCATTTCTCACACTGAACTACTTTTAAAAACGCCCGCTCTATTTAATTAAAGTTTTTTAAGGAGTTTTCAAATATTTAAGTCAGTCACACGCTTAGATCAGTCAAAAGGTGAGCATTGATTAGATGTTTACAAACGCAGGCTCTTCACAGACTGGCCGAATGAAAAGTTAAAGTTTTTTATTGCATCTCGAGATGCTGGTAACACCGGACTGGACATTCAAATAATATCCATAGTTGAAGAGTTACGTGAAAGTATAATTATTAATGAATAATATGTAATGATTATCTGCGTTTCATTATACTTTAGAACTCTCAGTACATTACACTGTGGACTAATACGGGCATCATATTCATAAGAAAATACGTTTATTGGAATTACTTGAGTTCAATAATAACGCCCTGCTACAATCGGAAAGCGGTGATTTTGATTTGAAAACAGTAAATCTTAGAGGAATCAGATTTCCACTTGAAGCAGATAATTTAGTAAATAAGAAATATATGGATCAATTAATAAGTAAAATGAAACAGGATTTATATAAAATGATGGAACAATACGTGCTCAGATCATCAAAAGATGTTCAAAACGCTGTTGAAAATACTTTAAAAGCAGTATTGTCTGAGGCTTTCACTCATTTAGATGACAAGTTTTAGACTAAAGCGAAAATAGATAAATTACTAGCGCCTAAAAAGTTTTCATAATGTCAAAACTACAAATTGATAATAAAATACACAGTGCGGCATGAATTTTTTTTATCAGGCGTTCTGTAATTTTTAAGGGGATCAGTGACATGGCAAGCTAGTCTCATGAATATGTAAACTTTTTGAAAAATCAATGTTGGTTAGGATAACTATAATTATATTTTAAAGGTGATTAATTGCTGTACAAAACGAAACGCGATCTATATCTGAATTATTTAACTTTATTGAAGCTTAAACACGTACATCTAGTTATAGCTCCAAATAACAGAGCGAATAATGAACGCAGGAAATCCTAGACCTCCGCCAAAGACAAGAAATGTTGCAAACATAAAAAGTACTACAATTTAAAATAACAATAAAGCTATGTTCAGATGCTTGTCTCGAGTTTCAAATTGAGGGAGTTTAGAACTCCCTCAATTTGAACAATGACTGTATATAACTCTTCGTAGGTCAAGCAAAGGTTGCCTACAATTCTTTTTAGATGAAATTTTATGCCTTTAACCCCGGCTTCCCTTAAACCTCCAATTTGGGGTGCATAGCTAGGAATAAACTTAAATGCAATATACTTATTGCTACAAAATCTATACACAGAATCTCTGTGTTCCTTAGAACACTGTATATCATACAATTCTTTAAGCTGGTTTGCTGCACCTTTAAAGGTTTTAACATTATCACAATAAATGCTAGTGGGCATGCCACACCTATATGAGAATCGATTAAGACATGCTAGAAACACTTCAGTAGTAAGACTTGATACCAACTCTACATGTATCGCTTTAGTGGTGAAACAAACGAATAAAGCTATGTAGCTTTTGGTGGTCAATGGCTGTCTTATTCTAGCAACTTTGGTGATAAATGGACCGCAAAAGTCGATGCCGACATACTGAATGTGTCCTATTGACAGTCACTCTTTCAGCAGGCAACGATCCCATCAACTGCTTCGCAGCCTCAGCCTTCAGACGTGGACACAAAACACATTTATTTACAGCCTTCTTTACTTCTCTAATACCATTGATAATCCAACATTTTTGAGCTCGGGAACTTAACACTGATCTAGCACCTAGATGTAAGGAAACGCAAGTGCTCTCTTTCTATTAGCAATGTGGTAAAAACGGATTTTTTGAGAAGAATAGGTGGGAGCTTCCTATCTTGCGAAATGCCTGCATTTTGCAGCCTACTGCCGACGCTAAGTACACTGCACTGACGCACTTTCTTTAGAGAAATGCTGCCTACAATAACAAGCAGCGATTCTTGCAACTCTCTTGGAGACAACATATTAGTATTACTTCTATCATTTATTTTTAAGGCGTTATTATAGAATCTATAAATGTAAGCCACGACATTTTGAAGTCTATTGAGACTAGAATATCTTTCAAAAAGATAAAGATCGGTCATACTGATTCAAATTGCAAAGGAATTTCTTCGCTAGGGTCACTAACTTCACAAACTACCTCGTGCCTGACAGATTTAAATTCGAAACTAGAGCATATTCACTATCACACAAAATATCATGGCCCATGCCACCATAACCTTAGACTGCAAATTTTGGGGCCCTACACCTCCCGATATTAAATCTGTAAGATTATCGCAAGACTTAACATAAGACCATCAATCTTGTTTCGTAAGTTTAAGTATCTCCTTAACTCTATTATTGACATAAGTATTGACTTTAGTTTTTTCAGAATTGATCCAGCATAAAACGGATAATTTGGGAGGCGCTATATAAAAACATAGAATGCGGGAACCTAGGTTTAAGTTTTTCACTAACCCTAGCAGCTAGGCATCCATAGTGCAGGCCTGGATTCCGTCACCGGCCAGACCTGCCGATGTCAACGCAGAGGCCGAATGGTTCAGGAGAGCCATGTCGCATATCTGCGATGCGGTGATGCCTAGGGTTAAGTCCGGCCTGGCAAAGAAGCACTGGTGGTCAGTGGAGATCGCACAGCTGCGAGCAGCGTGCGTGACCGCTCGCCGCCAGTACACCAGGTTTCGCCGCAGGCGTCGCCGCGCAGACGATGCGGCAGTCCAAGAGGCGGAGGACCCGCCAGGTAGCCATTAAGCAGGCCAAACGGCGGCCCCGCGAAGAGCTTCTGGGGTATCTGGAGCAGAATCCATGGGGGCCGAAACCTTGCGGTCAGGGGCAAAATCCGACCAAGGGCGCCCCTACTGACCCAGAGCCTCCAGCCAAAGCACCTGGAGGGGATACTGGGCTTCCTGTTCCCAGCGAGAGCGGAGGAGCATGTTCCTACGCGTATGGCTCTGCCTCAGGCGCTTGACGCTGATAATAGCGAGAGCGATGTGCCCAAAGTCAGGGAGAGTGAACTAGGGGTAGCAGTGCTTCGGCTCGAAAATGCACTTCCCCAGGACCCGATGGCATTCCAGGCCGAGCATGGGTCCTGGCCCTTGAGGAGCTAGGGCCTTGACTGGTGGCGCACTTTAGCGCATGCCTCGAAAGGGGCCAGTTTCCAAAGGCATGGAAGACGGGGAAACTGGTCCTTATTTGGAAGGAGGGGCGGTCGGTGGATGAGCCATCCGGTTACCGGCCGATCGTGTTGCTCGACGAGGTGTGCAAGCTCTTCGAGCGGATTATTGTAGAGCACCTCGTCGAGCATCTCACAAACGTGAGGCCAGATCTGGCGGACAACCAGTTCGGCTTCCGCCGGGGGCGCTCCAAAGTGGAAGCGATCATGCGCGTTAGGTGCCTGGCGGAGGAAGTAGTCTCGCGGGGTGGGGTAGTGGTGACGGTGTCTATCGACATCGCCAACGCCTTCAACACCCTACCCTGGAGCTGCGTTAGGGAGGCGCTCGCGTATCACGGAGTGCCTCCTTACCTCCACCGCATAGTTAGGGCATACCTATCCGAGAGGGCCATAGTTTACCCGAGCTGGCAAGGGCCAGGGCGGCGAGAAGTATCGTGCGGTGTTCCACAGGGGTCGGTCCTAGGGCCACTTCTGTGGAACATCGGATACGATTGGGTGCTGCGCGGTTCGATGCTCGAGGACGGCATAACATGTTATGCTGACGACACCCTCGTGATGGCGCAGGGACCAACGCACCAAAGCGCCGCGCCAAAGGCCACGGCAGGGGTTGCTCAACTCGTGGGTCGAATATGGCAGCTGGGACTCGAGGTGGCTCTTCACAAATCCAAGGCTATGTGTTTTCACGGGCTTCGGAGGGGGCCACCTGCGGGAACTAGCATAACCGTAGGGGGCGTAAGCATCAGCATCGAGCCCACGATGAAGTACCTTGTGCTCATACTCGATATCCGATGGGACTTCGGACCACATCTCCGAAGTCTGGTCCCGAAACTGAGGGGGGCTGCGGCCACGCTATCGCGGCTGATGCCCAACGTCAAGGGACCCAACGCCCCCACTAGGAGACTGTACCTGGGGATTGTGCGAAGTATGGCCCTGTACGGGGCCCCCGTATGCGCGAAGAGTCTGGCGGCCCGCAACGTGGCTGTACTAAACAGCCCGTTAAAAGCAATTAAAACAATGGCCGTCAGAGTCATCATGGGGTATCGCACGATCTCCGTCGAGGTGGCATGTCTCCTAGCCAGGACCCCTCCATGGGACCTGGAAGCGAGAGCCCTTGCGTTGCTGTACCAGTGGCGCAAGGAGGCGCTGGAGCGGGGCCATAGGCCGGAGCCCCGAGAAATCAGGGCCCAGCGGTCCCAGCTCCGCCGGGAACTCATGGAGACATTGTAACATTAGATAATACTAAAATTGTAATTAGAGTTAGCGCCATCTGTGAGATGCAGTAGCAACTACTGCAAATGGCTCAATGTGCCTATCTGTGGTCATTACGACGTAGTTCGGCTAATCCCCGCGAGCAGGCGTGAGATATATTATCGACGAAGTTATCGACGTTTCTGGTAGGTTTACATATGGCCTCTCATTCGAGTAATCTCTAGAAATAAGTTGGTGTATAATAAACGTCGTCGTTGTGTCCCTAGTTTTTCTACTTTGTGTGTAACCGCAAGAGCGCTCACTCTCCAGCGTACCTGTCCAAATGTATTAATATTGTGATATCAACTTATCTTTTGGAACGTTTGAGGTTATACTATGTTTGTGTACCCAGCAGAAAACTGGTAAGTGATTTTATTCCATTAGTCTCAACTTACTCTCATTATGGGGGTTTGATATTCATAAGAGTTGTGTATCTTGGCTGCAGGGTCGTTTGGTCGAGATGACATCTCGAGATAGTTCGGTGTACTTAGCATTGGCTCTGAGGCGAGCAATACCCGAGGTCTTGGCTGATACACAGCGGGAAGCAGATCGCAAGGGCCGTTCCGGGACTTGCCGCGCCGCAGCACAACCACTGGTGCCCCGCAGAGCCTCTGAGCAAAAAGATGAAGCAATCCATATTGTTATTTAGTTTTATCACTGCTGACCGGCTAGGCTTATGAGTAGAAAGATCATGGATTCGACATTATTACTAAGCTGTACCACTACTGACCGGCACTAGGCTGATGAACAAAGAAGTCTCGCAGTCTGTAATAGTATTTAGTCTTACCCTGTGCTGACTGGCACCTGGTGATAACCACTTCCGAGACTCGCTCTTGTGTACCGGGTTCAATTGAATATTTGTATAAGTGTACCTGCACCTGTGTCTTCTATTTAGTATCCTTCTGAGTAACTTACTACTATATATATCTGCCTGTATCTTTTCTCTTTCTCTGTTTCTAAATATATGTATGTACAATTGAATTCACGAGTTTCATTGGAGATCAGCTGACCTGTGCACCACCTTAGAACCTCTCTAGAAAGGTGCCCTGGGATTAAGAACTCCTTTGCTCACCTGTTATAGCCGGTAAATAACCCTAATAAAAAAAGGGGTACAACATACAGGGTGCGACTTGAGCATCCATGAAGGGGGGAATCCACCATTGCGGCGGTGAGACCGATTATGAAGGAGTGGCTGGAGAGGCACCACGGTGACCTCTCCTTCCGGATGTGCCAGATATTTACCGGACACGGGTGCTTCGGTAAGTATCTATGGCGCATCCACCGGGAGACACCGCCGCAGTGCCAGCACTGCGAGGATCCTGGCGAAAAAACGGCGCTCCACACGTTGGTGGAGTGCCCTGCGCGGGCGAGTCAATGCCGGAATCTCGTTGCGGTCCTGGGCGTGGACGCTACAGACTCGTCTACGCCCGGGACTACCGACCTCCATGATCGGGGCCAGAGGACAGCAGTTGGCTGACTCGCCGTCATTACAGAAGCAGGCCGTGGCAGAGGCGTGTTGTGTGTGTCCTACACCCGACCCCGCGCGATGGCGGCCAAAGTCCAGCGGTAACCTTGGGGTTATCCTTTCGAGGTCTTACCCAGGGTGCCCGGCAATGGACACTTGGGAAAGACACCGTGTGGTTTTAGTCGGTCCGATTCCGACACGCCCACCCCATCGTCGGCACCAATGGGGTGAAGACCGTAGGGGTTCCTACAAAAAAAAAACCTAAAAAAACCCCTGTACAACGGGTCCATTCAGCATGGTGTCATTGACAGAAAGCGTATTCTTTGATTTCATACTCCCGTCCATAACAACTCGCAACTTTGTAGTTTTGCTGGCCTCATTGAAGACTGGATGGTGTGCTTAAAAGCTGACCGATCCATCGCCCAAATAATAAGAGTTGATATCAACCTCCCTAGCATGCCCTTATCTACATATTGGTCAATGAATTTTTTATACTCCTCTAACAACTCTACATTTTTCTGAAATTTTCTTTCCAAAGAGAAAAATCTCTGTAAGCAACTGAGAAGGAATCACCAAGATTAATAATAATGTTCTACATTGACGACCTCAATTTGTTTGCTCCAAACGCTGCAGGTCTAATGCGGTTGCTAGAGCATTGAGATGGCCAACTATCGTAGATACTTAGTCTTCATTTATAATACAAAAATAGATTACGTTTCATTGCCAAAACAAACCCTATTTTTTTCTCTTATCGCCTAACAACATCTGCTTCAAATAAAGTTGGACAATTAAGGTTAAGTTGGCACCGGACATTCCAGAACTATCGAACTAATCAGTGCGAAACTTGAGAGGAATAAATAATGAACTCAAATCCTAGGAAATTTGATGGGTTCAACACTTCATAAATTTGTAAAAGGGAGACATTTCGTAAGAGTTTTAAAATGCACATCCGTGCCCATAAATCAACACGCACAAAAAATTATTATCGTGGAGACTTTGCCGCCAGGAGAATCTGGTTTTGCGCTGGCGACGCTCGAGGAACGATGACAGAGAGGCAGAACGGTTTTAACCCTAGGTCGAGAGACATATCTGGTAGTGAGCTCCCTAGAGGATTAATAGAAAGATTTGACTAGTTAATGCTAGTCAGGTTTAGATAATTTTCCTTGTATTGTGTAAACTAGTTTTATTTACTTGTAATAAATAAATTTAAATAATAATTGTATAAGAATTAGTCGGGAATAATAATGAACTAGTGAGAGCAGAAAGCTGATCTTGGTAAAGTATACTAAATTGCATAATTTTAGTGTTCAAAACTTTGTGCATAGAATTTTATAATTAACTGACTTTATTAGCTAAACATAATCAAATGAGTTATTAATAATAGACCTAATGACCGATAAGGAATACGAGCTATTGTCTAAATACAGATCGTATTGGGATCCAACAATTTCATACATAATATATGTATTATAATAATCATTTTAATCATTATCATACTGATAATGTGGAAATGTCTCAGGACAGCACAGACGAGAGTGATGGGGATTCCATTAAATCCCATACAACCATCTAATTAAATATAATGAATTGATCAGCCCATACAAATCATGAAAATTGCATTAAATTAAGAACATATATCGACGGTTAAAAGGCGAATTGATTCAAGCGCCACTTTGGGCGATATTGAGTTATATATATCATTGGAATCGTGGAATTTTTCCGCGTCGTTTGAGCCGGGTTTGAGGTTAATCTGAGCACTTTTTTGGCGCTTGGCTCCATTACGAATTTGGGTATCTTTTCTATTTACGAGGTATCAAGTGTAGCAATTTTGGTTGTTTTTTTCGAAGCATGTATATAGACCCATCAAAAAAAACGTTTTTTCTTACTATCTGTAGTTTAAACCATTAATCCCTGGATGAAATAAAATAGTTTTGACATTTGAATTGTTTTTACTTGATCATAAATAGTTTAACATGGATGTTAATTCATTTCGCTTCAACCAGATTTATTAATGTATGCACCTTAAATCATTTTACCTTGAACATTTGAACATTATATCTGTCGCTTGAATCAATCTTACCTGAATAAGTATAATGGAAGTATATGACTTGTGCTAATTATCCTTGACCAGTTTTTAGTGTTTATGCCATTTAGAACAATTTTCTCTATGCATAAAATAAATATCTGCACGTTTGATTCCTTTATATTAATTTAATAATTAAACTTATGTCATACTTAAATCAGTTTACTTCTTTCACCACGCATTAAAAATGGCATTTATATCTCAAGCAACAGAACACAAACCAACGCGGGTAGGTACTTAGATCCACAACACGCGTGTCGCGCGTGGATTCGAGGTCGGTTCAGTCTGCTGCGCGATGCCAGATAAGTCGGATGTGTACATAATTATTAAACGCGCGAAGATCGTTAGTAACAAAAATCCATTAATTTAGTTATTCTTAATTATAACGTTGTGTTTGAGTAGTAAAACAATCCCTATTATAATTATAAAGAGTTTTTAATTACGAGAAATAATGGAGAGAAAAAGACAAAAGTATTTTAGAGAGGTGATAAGTAAAAGCTCCGAAAGTGATGTAAAGTGCAAAAAAAAGCAGGCTGTTGATAAATTGAAGAATAAACCAAGCCCCAATAAGGAAAATATATCAGATTCTGTAAGTACATACAGCATAATTATTATACATTTTATTAGTGCATAGTACCTATATAAAAGCTTTATTAATAATAATATGGATTATTTGAATAACTGAATATCTTGTTTATAGTCGGAAAACATAGCTCACGCTTATGCCCAAATGGTGACGGTTGCAGTTGCAGATATACACAACACGCACGATGACCAACAAATGGTTAGTACCTAGATACATATTTTTAACCCCCGACGTAAAAAGAGTAGTGTTTGTTTAATAAGTTTGACCAATATAGTGTCTGTCTGTGGCACCGAATTTATTAAACGGGTGGGCTATTTGAATGCTTTTTTTTTAAAAAAGAAGGTCTTCTAGCAATGGTTCTTAGAAATATTTCATTAAAATCGGTTCAGCCGTTTTTGAGATACTAGCCCATACCATGAACTCTTAAAACAGGTCAACAATTGAACTGCTGTCATTCTACCAACTGCAAATGTCACTTTGTAATCCTATATATTTATATGACATTACAAAGTGATATTTGCAGTTGGTAGAATGACAGCAGTTCAATTATTGGCCTGTTTTAAGAGTTTATGGTAAGTAGTGTTGCCGAAAAATTGATTGTTTTACTATCGATTGTTTTCATCTGAATAACGGCATCATATCGATAGGCCTATCGATAGTATCGATAAAATCGATACAATTTACAATAGTATTGTCATCATTATAGACACGTACCATGTTACAATTGGACTTCACCTCGCCTGATGGTATCGATACTATTGATCGATAGTATCGATAGTATTGTCTCATTCTGAGCGATCGATACTATCGATAGGTCTATCGATTGTTCCACGATAGCCTGCTGTGCAATTCACTAAGTAAGCACAACGATGCGACAACGATGCGAGTCGCAACGATGTGCGCGATAGACACTGTCATTAGTCGATTTCCAATGACGTGATACAATCTGACCAATGACAATCTACGTTGCGCCTCGCATCGTTGTCACATCGTTGTGCTCGCTTAGTGAATTGCAGTGCTGACTATCGATAGACTATCGATTAATAATCGATTGTCGACTATCGATCGGCAACACTAATGGTAAGGTCGCTGAACTTTGATATTACAATGTGGGGTTTTTCAACTTCTTGTTGTACTCGGGTTTCATTTTATGACTTAATTTTTATATACAACACTGTCTATAATAATATGGCTATATTCTAACAAATTGATTGTATCTTTTACAGGCATCCCAGAAAGGCGTTGAAAAAGAGACTGAAGAAATTAAGATTGTATTGGAAGACAGGGTAATGTAATTTTTTACGATATAAGGCTAGATGAAAGGCCTATTTCTGTGAATGGGAAAGTCTTACCTTATCAGATTTCTAAATTCACGTTTTTTTTCAGCATGACAAAAATATAGTTGATACTAAACCAGGCAGTAATTCATCAGATGATACAATTATATCTGATAGTGATGATAATGCAATGAGATTGCCCTATAATTTAAGCAAATCTCTAATTAGTCAGCGGAAAGTTGACTACCAGAAAAAGGTACAAAATATTATAATTAACATCTGTACTAATCTATACTTATCCATCCCTACTAATATTATAAATGCGAAAGTAACTCTGTCTGTCTGTCTGTTACGCTTTCACGCCTAAACCGCTGAACCGATTTTGATGAAATTTGGTATAGGAGTACTTTAGACCTTGAGAAAGGACATAGGCTATGTTTGGTCGCGATAACCGACATCCACGCGGGCGGAGTCGCGGGCAAAAGCTAGTTACTTATATTCGTAAAAAAACCTGAAGAGTTTGTTTGTTTGTTTGTACGTGCTAATCGCAGGAACTACTGGTTCGAATTAAATTAATTATTTTTCTGTTGAATAGTCCGTTTATCGAGGAAGGTTATAGACTATATTAGCAACACGCTACTGCCTAAGGGAGCAGAGCAGTTATTATAAATGTCAACGAATTCGGCAGATTCAAATACATTATTTGAAAATTAATAAATTCAGAGCCACGGGCAAAGCCGGGCGTGTCGTCTAGTAACTTATTATTACCTAACCGCTTTTATATACAAATGTGTTCTTTAACCGAGTTAATTTTATCCACTATTAATGTACCTATATAAAGTAGCTTTACTCTACTACGTCAATGTTTTTTAGAATACTTAAAAATAATCTTTGATGGCTCATCTCTTCTCATCTTCCCATCTCTCTTCTTATCTTCAATCATAAAAATCTTATTAACGTATTAATTTTTATTTTAGAGAGATGATGGCTCTATATCCACTGAACGAGGAGCTCAGCATCTACTTGCCAATGTTAATAATCAGGCTTCACGCATTACAGACATAAGAAGAGCTCCTTATCAGGAGCAATTTGATGATCAAAAAAAGGTAATTTTTCTGATAGCTTACCTAATAAACAATTAAAAAATTAAGGAAACTTAGAGAATACTATTTAAATTAATCCCATTGCATTTTAGGACGGCAATCATAGAAATGTAATCAACTTTGAGGAACCCAAAGTAAGTGATGATCAGACACCTTCCACTTATACAAGTCATAATCAAGTATTGCCAGATGCTGATGCTGTTAAATCTATAGACTATCAGACAAAAACGCCCAGCCGTGAGCAAAGTGAAGAATTACAGCCAACTTTCACTGATATTATACCAGAAGAGACTATGGAAATCATTCGTAAATCACTGGAAGAAGGCGAAAACAATGATAGTACCATTTTAACAATACCTGATATAGACAGCAATAAGCAAGAAAAGCAGAAAAAGAGACGCAACACTATTAAAAAAACATACATTGATTTTCTTTCTGAAGACGAAGACTTCCAATGGGACTCAACATCATGGAAAGACACTGATAAAGAGTCATCTTCAAGTGGAGAAGAACCTAAACGTAAAAAGTCAAAAAAATGTAAAGGTTCGGTAGATGGAAAAGTAGGTGAAGAGGGCCTGAAAAAAAAGAAGATAAATAAAAGATTAAAAGAAAAAGAGACTCGGCAAAAAGGCAAAAGATACACTAAAAAAAATGGAACAATTGTCAATGAAAAGATTTTACATCCAAATCCCTGCATAGGAAAACAAATGCGGCCATAATTGCCAAGAGGTAACTGAAGAAAGAAGAAAGACTCTTTTTGACTATTTCTGGAGTTTGACACCTGCAAAACGTAAGGATTGGTTAATAGCATTAAGTAATAAAAAAGAGGCAAAAAGAAAACGCGTTAAAGATTCAGGATATCGAGCAAATACTTTTGAGTACTTCATCAATGATGGAGAAGGTCGACGACAAGTTTGCCTTAAATTTATGTTGAAGACTCTTGATCTTAGTCATAAATACGTCTACTATACTTTGTCGCAAGCGGTTCACGGGTTAGCAAAGGATGATCAAAGAGGAAAAACTATCCCAGCTAATAAGACGACTGAAGCTACTCGAGAGTCTGTTATAAGATTCATAAAAAACCTTCCAGCTCTCCCGTCACATTACTGCAGAAAAGACATCACTAGACTTTACCTTCCAGTAGAATTAAAAAGTATTAAAAACTTGTACAGGATTTATAAAGAAGATCAAACGAGCCAGTCATTACATATCGTCATTGAAAATATATTTCGAGACATATTTAAAAAAGAATTTAATTTAGGATTCCACGTTCCAAAGAAAGATAAGTGTCTAAAATGTATGCGTTACGAAACGGATTTACTTAAATATGCAGCAGAAAAAAAGGAACATTTAGATGAAAAAGTGGCTTCAAAAAATAGATATGCCTGTCATAGAGATCTCGGGAAAGAGAATCCGTCTATCTTATGCACGTCCTTTGATTTACAGAAGGTTTTAAATACTCCTTATGGAAATAGTATTCTTCTTTTCTATACGAGAAAATATGCAGTATACAATCTCTGTTTTTATGAAAATGTGACCAGACAAGGCTATTGTTTCATCTGGGGAGAAGCAGATGCCAAACGAGGTGGCAATGAAGTGGGTACTGTTTTAGAGAAATACATAGAAACTGTGGATTCACGTGGGTCAGTCAAGCATTTAATTCTCTACTCGGACTCATGCTCGGGACAAAACAAAAATAAAATTGTATTGACAGCTGTCCATATCGCACTAGCAAAGGCACAAAATCTTGAGTCTATTCAGCTGAATTATTTGCTCCCGGGTCACACCGAAATGAGCGTTGATAGTATGCACTCTGTTATTGAAAATTCAATACGAAACACGACTGTATGGGCCCCTTCCCAATGGCTTACCATTTGCCAGATAGCCAGAAAAGATGTTTCTCCTTATAACGTGCAATGGCTAGATCACAAAGAGTTCAAAAATTTCGAAGAAGTATCCAACAAATATTTTAAAGGGAACCTTACTGGAAAAATGAGTAAAATCCGTATTGCCACATTTAAAAAAAATTCTTTACAGAACCTCTCAGTGAAATATTCCATGAAAGAAGACACTAAAGAAGAGACGATATCAATTATTGGCAAACCTAAAATGGTGATTTCAAAACTTTACAAGTCGTTATTACCCATATCAAAAGCTAAATATAACGACTTGAAGAAGCTTTGTGAAACTGATGTGATTCCTAAAATTTTTCATAAAGAATATTTGACTATACCAACAACTGGCGGTATAATTGATACTTTAATTGACACAGACTTAAAGGATATATCCGAAGTAGAGTGTTGAAGATAGTTATTGTGTACTTACACGAGTATAGTGAGTATACGCATACGAACCGTAAGAAAAATAATTACTGTTAATGATTAAAAAAATATTTTTCAGTTAAAAATAATTATTATCTTTGTAATATTATAAGTGTATACTACACACAATTCCTTGCAGTTCGTGCGCGAATCACACTTATTTCCTACAGGTTACTTTTATTGATTTTCCTTAATTTCAACACATGGCTCAGTTCATTGATAGAAACTAGCTGTTTTTTTTTAAATAGCAAAAAAATACCAGGTTGTTTCTTTTATGTAACTGAGCCATCTGTTGAAATTAAAGCAATTATATAAAAACACCTTGTATATTAACCCTTTCATTCAACTTTATCTCAATTATAATTATAAAAATTAAATTAGGAGAATTACCAATATTTGAAGACTGATTAAAAGTGATTATAAATGTTACCTATGTTTAGAGATTATAAGTAAATTAATAATTACAACCAAAGTAGAAAATTACAATAAGTTAAAATTTGAAGATGTTGAAAATTACTAATATTTGGAGACTGATTATTAGTGATTATAAATGTTACCTACGTTTACAGATACCTACTTAATTTTACGTAAATGAATAAATAAAACAAAAATCGCGTTGTTTTATTTTGTTTCGTTTTACAAAATCGATTTTAAAGTCTCATGTTCTTAAAAGTATGCCAATTTTATCTATTTATGTTACTTTTCTTAAAATTGATGTGTCATTTCATTCGCTTTCCCTACATCGTGAAATTTATTTTATTACCTTTGAGCTATTTTCCTCAATTCAGATTCAAATAAATCTTGCGATTAAAACAATTTGCTATAAATAGTTATTATAACACTGTGTAATTTGAGTCATTCCTCCTTGAACAGTTACAACTAGGTGAGCGGTTTAACTCATTTATCCATGAACAGTTACAACTAGGTGAGCGGTATAACTCATTTATCCATGAACAGTTACAACTAGGTGAGCGGTTTAACTCATTTATCCATGAACAGTTACAACTAGGTGAGCAGTTTAACTCATTTATCCATGAACAGTTGACAAATGGGTAAGTGATTTAAATCATTTATCCTTGATCTGTTCAAGAAGCAAGGAACACATAAACTATTTTGCTTTGAATACATAAATCGTTATCGTGTACATGGACCTTTCTGCCCTGATCAAAGAATTGTGCAAAATGGCTCAAGTTACATCTAACTTGCTTTAAAAACACCTTTTATTTGTTATAATATAATCATAAATTAGCATAAAATATACCGCTTTTTAGTTGGGGAGATTTGTACATTTTTATTGTATACTTTAGGAACAGTGATTTTTTTTCTTAAAAAAAAAACTTTAAAATGCTCTCCTGTAAAGTTCTCAAAATGGCGCTTGAATCAAGTCGCCTTTTAACCGTCGATATTATGAATAAAGTTTTGAACTGATGTGTTTATAAATGTGTATAAACTGTTTTTAATTGTAAAGATATTCAAGATCAAGTTATAAATCCTGAAAGTAAATTGCTTTTATAATGTGCTTAATAACTAAATTAATTGCACAATCATGTTATTCTGTTCTAAACAAAACCATTCTTGTGTTTGTAAGTCACTACTGAAATGAGTCCAATGAAATCAACACACATATATATATACATATATATACATATATCATTGTGTATTGGGTCAGACAGAAACCCAGACAAATTATCCGGCATTAGATTAAAGGATAATTAACAAGTAAATAACATTTCATCGAGCGCACAATAACCGTGAAAATTATTGTGCATGTAATTTTATCATGAATAGATTTAAGTCTTGTGTAAGGCATACAAGGTTTTTTTTCTTTGAGTTTTCGTTTTTCCCTGTAATTTTTGGCCATAGGAACAGAAAGCTTGGTCTAGATGTGACTCTAATCGATCACATCTGATCTAAATAATCCACCCAGATTGTATTAACTTCATTTATGAAATAAATATACTTAATTTTTAATATCGCTATTTCAGTGGTTTAGATTTAATTCCCTTTCCCATTTTGGCAATAGTAAAATGGAGTTTTAAAGGATGATAATTATTTAGTTAATAAGGTCACGCTGAACGCGACTTACATTGTAAATAATATGTATAAAGTACGAGTCTTATCCGCAAAACACCAACATACATGTCGAGGCTTATTTTATGAATTATACACGAAACTAAGTATTTTATGAATGAGTTTGAAAGATTGATGAGCCAAGCTACTATCTGATCTAACTGAATGAAGCCAATCCTATCTAAGGTTCAAGTAATAACTCAAGCTATACTCAGACACTGTATGATTTCTAGTAATCAAGAGTCTTGGAATTAATTTCGAATATGTAAATGCATAATATATAACTGACCTTTGAGCTGATGGTCTCAAATGAACTCAAAAGGGCACGCCAGAGTCAGAGAGATCGAGTTGTTCGTAAGTTATTAATCTATTTATAAACAAGAATTGGAGATGATAGCCTATCATTGAGTCTGGAGACTAAATTCATTTAGTCTATTTATTAAACTGCAAGACAGTGGTTATTTCAATGCTTAAAGTCAAGGATAGCATATTTTATATGAATTAAAACTTGCAACTAGTGTGGAACTTTAATACCACTAAAGGCGCTGACGGGATGATGTTCCCTAGCGGGGATTCTGGTGGATATCTATACAATAAAAGAATTTTCATTGTGAACCCCTAGCCATAGCGGAATCTCAGATCGGCCTGAAATTAACAGCAGTTCTGGGTCAGAACTGAATTGTGCAGAAGTTGTCGGAGTTAGCATCAAATCTGGGCAAACACATTCCTCTTTTACCGTATCAACTCCGACCTCTATTCGGCCGAATAGAACCCTAACTGATATATATATATATATATATATATATATAATATAAAAATTATACCATGGTCACGGGGCTAGGCTGCTTTATGCGCCATAAAAAAATATTCCACGTCTTAGGACGTGTTGATTAACCGTTTCTCAGCGATGAAAAGGAGTTGAATTCGAGGCCCCATAATCCTATGCGTAGGAGCCTTGAGCCAGGCCGTAGGGTGATCCCGTAAATGCCAGAGTGATTTGAGCAACGAAATGACATTGTCATTGACTCAATTAACAGACATATACACTCTTCAGGAACACTTAATAGACCTAATTTGTCATAAAATATTACTAACTGTAGACAATCTACTCATGAAGGTCTTAACGACTTCTTTCTGTTAATTACCTAAGGGTCCATTAAAAGTAAGCTGGAGTGAATATATGACTTGTTATTTTGGGAATACCATTACTACACTGCACACTTGCATAATCCGACGCGATTGAATTAATTTCATTTGCCACAAAGACTATCCTCACACTCATAAGCATCGAAGTTATCCTGTAATGAAGCAACTAAGTTCTAATACATAGATTCAACTATATAGACGATCACATAACTGGGCTTGAACCACCACAGCATGGACCTTGGAGTGGACAAGTGTGCGGTTCTTCATGTGGAGCGGGGGAGAATTGTCTCATCGGATCGTATACCAGTGTCCGGTGGGATGTGCCTTCATTCGCTCTCCGAGGGTGAAACATACCGGTACCTGGGCATGTCGCAGAATGTGGGTGTCGACGCGGCGGAAATCAAACAGGCCGCATGCGACGTGTTTGGGGAACGTCTGGTAAAAGTATGTAACAGTCTTTTATCGGGCCTCAATAAGACACGTGCGTTTCATAAAGAGGTCATTGAATGCGAAATGTAGTCCGCTAGTCCTGGCTAACACAGAATGGCGTGCACCAGCAGTAGTTAGTACCTCTGAGCGTGAGGCTGTATGGAAAGGCAAAGAGCTGCACGGACGCTTCTTTAAGGCTATACATGAGCCTCACGTGGACCGAGAGGCCTCCGTGCACTGACTGCAATTTGGTGACCTCTTTGAGGAAACCGAGGGTTTTGTCTGTGCGATACAAGGTCAAGTTATCAAGACGAATAACTACAGGAGGTACATACTGAGGGATGGAACCACGGACGTGTATCGTTTATGCCACCGTCCTGGCGAGTCACTCAGACATGTGACCTCCGGTTGTTCCATGCTTGCTAATACTGAGTGAGTACCGATATTTTGGTGGCCAGCTTTAAGTCGTGCGGGCAGACGCGCGGGAAAATCGTCACAACAATATAAGATTCGTGTAGGGCTCGGCCGTACGAGTAAAATGATGTATGACAGTCGATATATGCTACTGATTTAAAAGTTTTTGATCAGTCGATTTGTTTCAAATATGTTGCCTAGAGGTAAACTTTCTGTCACTTAGGTAGTTATAGAATTTCGGGGTGCGAGGGATATGCTCTATGGGCAACCTTACACACCGGCGTCTATAGACTCGAGACGGCGTGCGGTTTTAGTCGGTTCAAGCCCGACATAACCGCCCCCGCTGGCACGCGGAGGGGTATCCGAAGGGATTTCCGCACGATAAAAAAAAAGAAAAAAAGGGTCAGTGCTGGTAAATTGTTTGGAAGATTATTATAACCCTACTGTCTCTCACCGCACAAGGTAGTTTTAGAATTACAAGGAAACCAAAATTTGCAGATAACTCAAAAAGTATAGGTCCCAGAGAGACGGTTGAGGTGTCCGAAGACGCGCGTCGACAGCGCGCTTACAATGGTGTTACCAGATGAAGGACCTCAATGAAGAAAATTTTTGAAAAACCCGGAAAACTACATTTTGATGTGACCAAATCGGCCTTAACTGTAGCTACTGTCGCCACTATACGTCCCAGCTCAACGGGGTTGGTGGCGTTCGACGCGGGGCGCCTGCTTGTTCCCAAAAACGTGAGTAGAACAATAGCTGCCTTTAGATTTTTTTTGAAATATTGATGAAAAACCAAAAATGCGCGGTAATGCGCGTGAAAATGCGAGCAAACCCGGGAAATCTGGAGTCAGATGGTGACAGCCGCGAAGGGCTGAGTCGCACCAGTTCCCACAGGTATCACAAGACACGGGCACTTTGCGTAAATTTCGAAAAATTGTAAAACAAATTTATGTTAGCCAAATTAGTAAAAATCAAGGGGAAATGCCCCGAAAATTGCCAAAATTTTGATCCTATATACGCGTGTGTGGTGTCAAACGACGCGGGGCGTTCTTGTGAACGCTGCTGTGATGATAGCACTCCAGGTGAAAAAACACACAAAATATGCAGATTGTTGTCAAAAGTCAGTATAAAAAACAGAAAAACAATGAAAATTTGAGATTTTCCGAAAAAAAAAAAAATTACTGTTTGTCATACTGGTGTGATAATGTGGTGCGACTACGAGTCGGTAGGGGAAAATACAACTTACATTATTAACTGAGGAGTATTTTAACGAAGACCTAAAAAATGTCTAATCCTATGATAATCACGATATAATAACCCGTAGTGTTCTTAATGCAAAATTATTACTTCCTAGATACACCAATTTATACGGAAAAGAACACTAAAATACATTGTACCGTACCTTTTTTTTTCCGTGCGGAAATCCCTTTGGATACCCCCCCGCCGGCCAGCGGGGGCGGTTATGTCGGGCTTGAACCGACTAAAACCGCACGCCGTCTCGGGTCTTCAGATGCCGGGGTGTAAGGTTGCCCATAGAGCATATCCGTCGCACCCCGACTGACCCTGGGCCATCTTCGGTACCATTGTACCGTACCTTTTTTTTTTGTTTTCGTGCGGAAATTCCTTCGGATACCCCCCCGCCGGCCAGCGGGGGCGGTTATGTCGGGCTCGCACCGACTAAAACCGCACGCCGTCTCGGGTCTTCAGACACCGGGGTGTAAGGTTACCCATAGAGCATATCCCTCGCACCCCGACTGACCCTGGGCCATCTCACCACTAACAGCATCGCTCATCCTGTCTCCTCTGAAAGCAGAGGAGTACGGAGAGCGATGTGTTCCCGCCACGTTGGGTATTGGCCGACGATCAATGCCAACCCTATGAAGGGGAAGCCATCGACCGCCGCCCAAGCTTTACCGGCCGCTCCGATTCCGTTCCCCCAGGACTGCAGCGGGATCGGAATCGGAGTGACACTCGAGGAGGTTGTACCGTACCTAATAAATCAATTACCTAAACCCTTAAAAAACTCGATAACCGTTCGAAATATGAAAAACAAACTAAAACAACATTTCCTACAAAATAAAATTAACTAGTAAAATTATCATTTACTCTCCTTGGAGCAGCCTGTATATCATGCACTTCACCGAAGCGCGGTTGCGTTTGGATCAGTGCGGCCACCGATAAGCACTTTCTTACTTTTTAGGGTTCCGTTGCCAAATGGCAAAAAAACGGAACCCTTATAGATTCGTCATGTCTGTCTGTCTGTCCGTCCGTATGTCACAGCCACTTTTCTCAGAAACTATAAGAACTATGCGGTTGAAACTTAGTAAGTAGATGTATTCTGTGCACCGCATTAAGATTTTCACACAAAAATAGAAAAAAAATATTAAATTTTGGGGCCATATTGAGGTTTCTAATATCATTTTTTTCTAAACTGAATAGTTTGAAAGAGAGACACTTCTAAAGTGGTAAAAGGTGTCCCCCCTCCCTGTAACTTCTAAAATAAGAGAATGATAAAACTAAAAAAAATATATGATGTACATGTAGGTACATACCATGTAAACTTCCACCGAAAATTGGTTTGAACGAGATCTAGTAAGTAGTTTTTTTATAATACGTCATAAATCGTAAAACGTAATTTATCTTTCATTCAATCAACTTAAATATAAAATTTAAAAAAAAAACATTATTATTTTACTTGCTGCTACGGAATCCTTCATGGGCGAGTCCGACTCGCACTTGGCCGCTTTTTTTGTAGTCTACCTCCTATTCTAGTTAATTTTTGATTTCTTATGTTTCTTAACCTACTTTTATTTTTACATCTACATTTTAAGCCGTCAATGGGTAACATTGACGGCTTAAAATGCACAGTAAAACTCGAATCAGTTTATGTGGCTTTTTTATGTAAGTGAATACTTTATAATGTACATTCTGTTTTAAATAAATAATAAAAAAAAATGAAAATAAAAAATGTAGTAAGAAAAATAATTCTTTGTTGTGTGTTTTCTTTAAATAGAAATACCGTTTGAAATTAAAATATATAACTATTTTTTATTAAAAAAAAAATTGAGTAATTAATCATTTGATACAAATAAAAACAAACTTAAACAACAAGTATCCAGAATTTCTTGAGGTTACTTGTCCGGGTGCGACTGGTTGGATGGGATGCGACTGGTTGGATCACCTCCAAGTTTGGTGCACCCTGGGCAACGTGGGCGATGACGCATCATTGATTGCTCCTCTGGAGTAGCTGGCGTCAACGTCAACGGCCAAGAGTCTGACCAACCGGCCCTTTTCAGGGCCAGCTGACCCCATTGCGCGAGGGGGTCAGGGTATGGCGGGCCTGCAAGGCCCGCGGGGGGGGAGGGTGGTCGCTCCAGGTACCCCTTATCAGAGGGGACACTGCGAATGGCCCAGGGTCAGTCGGAGTGCGAGGGATGTGCTCTGAAGATCCGAGACGACGTGCGGTTTTAGTCGGTTCAAGCCCGACATAACCCCCCCGCCGGCCGGCGGGGGCTATGCGAAGGGATTTCCGCACAATAAAAAAAAAAGTTTTAAGTCAGGCGAGCCGGTAGGCCAGTCTATCCTTGTGATGTCGTATTCTCGGAATAATGACGTTGGTTATCTGGATGAGTACTGATTCGCGATTCGGCAAAGAAGAGACAGTTTTGCCAAATGTTTCCTTCTTCATCTTCTTCATTTTGCCGAAGCCTAGCCCACTGCAATCTCCGACATTGCCAAGACCTCCGTACTCGAAATCTAGCCTAATATAAGCATGTCCGAATAGTCTGAGAGCTAACTTCAAGCCCATTGGTGGCCCGAACTTCTGCTATTATTTTAGAAGCGTTGATTGTCAGATCACGGGCTGCCAGCAATCTAATATAGCGCTTTTAGGCAGCAGCTAAATCAGTTAGGCGACCACTGCGGGGTCGGTCAGCTTAATTACCCATGTTGCAGACAAGACATAGGATTTGGATATCGCAACTCTGCGTGCTACTCTCGTGGTGCATCCTTCTTCCCTCAAATTTACTATTCTTGCTCGTAAAACTTCTTATAATCCTCTTGGCATTTTTTCAATCACAACTTACCGCAAGAAAGTTTTTTCAATCCGTTAAAATTGTCTAAATCAGATTTCTGAATGAGCATGATTTTTACTGGTGGTAGAAATTTGATGACACAAATTTACTGCTAATAGGAATTTGATGACACAAATTTGTCACAAAATTGGACGGGGTAGGTACCACCGTGCACGATTGCGAAAAACCCTCCATAGCAATCCAATTTCGGTTTGATTGCGTTCAGGGGTCAGCAAGTGCATAGCCGGGCAGGGGGATTGTGGTCGCAGCACTAGTGGGACCGGTGGGTGTCACGCGGTGCTGCGACGACAATCCTCTTCTGATGAGGCCGTCAAGCTGAGTGCCACCATTGTTAACATGGTACGTGTATATAATGGTGACCCTCTTTCCTGAGACTTTACCTTCAGTTTACCATCAGGCGAGGTGAAGTCAAATTGACGTGTCCTAAATAGGTATATGAAAAAAAAAAAAAAATTATAAGCTAGGACTGAAAGCTTTTTATATGGAAAAACAATTGAAGTGTTTTATTATTTTACATTCTTATTATATGCTTTTAAATAAATAATCTAAAAATAAGAAAAAATCATAATATAATCTACCATAACAAAAAAGATTTCGATTTTTTAAAGCGATCGCATATTTTATTTGTGTATGGATAGATGACTTGAACATTACCTTCCGAAAGTTCTTTTCTTTTTTTTAACGTCAGGACTGTTTTACAGGTCTTGATGAAAAAAATTGGAATCAAAGATACATTTTATCTGTTGGGCTATGAGAGTGGCATTATGGTTGCCTTAGAAATTGCGGCTATTCTTGAAGACCACGGTAATTATTAAAAATATTTTTATTGTTCTGCTCATGATACGCGAATTGGGCATGTCGATACAGTGCGTGACGTGCATCAGTCTCTTGCTTTCTGTTCTCGATCCCACAAGCAACGTGCCACCGTACACTTAATGGAGCGATACTGGCAAGTGGATACAACTTGTTCAGGGGGGTAGACTTGAGGCAACCTGTTACTATTCGGCATGTGTCATTTAGTGCAGCATCAACCTCCTTCGCATAGGCAGAGCAGTGCCATACTGGGCACGCGAATTCGCCCGCCGAGAAGGAAAGTGTGAGGCTGGTTGTCCTGACAACATGTGGAGCTGCCCCCAGGACGTAGATGTTAAGCGTCGAACTAAGTTGCTGCTACTCGCCACTTTTTGCTTAGTGTAGAGGCAGTGGCAGTGTTGTGTGAGAGTGCGGTCGAGGTTAACACCAAGGTAGCGCGGCTTCGGGCAATGCTCAATCTCGACACCTCGCCATTTGAATTTAAGGGGACTTTTTGCATCCCGGTTGCGCAAGTAGAAAGCTCAAGACTGGGTCCGTTGCGTTCGTAGTATCGGTCGAAACTTTCCAATGCTATCCCCAGTTTAGTTTCAGCCTCATCAAAACTAGGTGTTTGAGCAGCCAGCACCAGGTCATCCGCGTATAGGAAGTGTTTTGTACTTATGGCTATAGGCTGGTCATTTGTATATATATTAAAAAGTCCTGGAGCCAAAACACTGCCCTGCGGTAGCCCATGATTTTGGACGCACCATCGGCTTTTTTTGTCATGCATGTATACCTGGAATCTGCGGTTTGTGAGGAGGTCTTTCAGAATTTGGATAAAACCTATGTCATTGGTTATCCTGAGCACTTTGACAAGGAGTCTATTGATGGTGGCATGTACATACTACCTTACTCCTTCGAGAAAGGGAGGATGTACATGCCACCGAAATACAGACAGATTTGTCACCTCAGGAAATATTTCCTACCCAAACGGACTTACCTTGCTCGGTCTGGCTGAAGAGAACTGGTGCAAACCTGTGGTATTAAGTATTAATAACAGCAGGGATGTATGGAAATTCAAACAGTTGCATGGTCATTTCTATCGGGCTCTACATGGGCCTGATATAGATTACCAGCATCTGTCTTGGCTACGCTTTGGTTGTCCATTAGGGAAAACCGAAGGTTTTGTTTTTGGAGTTTTTTCAAAGTTGTGATGGGGAACAACTATCAGAAGTATATTCTAAAGGATAGTTGAAATTCGTCGGCATTCCCTTAGACTTATAATTTCTAGTTGTACTTATCTTGGCAACGATGAGTATTTGCATAAGCATAACCAAGTAGCCAGGATAGTTTAGTACCAAGCTCTAAAGTACAACCTCGTGGAATCAGAGGTAGCGTAATCAGAAAAATGATGGACTTCTTTTTATGTATTCCTCATTTCTGGATTATCAATCCCAACACTGGGTTTGTCCTTAGTACTTCTATAGTAGGTTTATAAAGTTTTGGATAGTTGATTCAGTATTAATGACATCTATTTATATTTTTAGGATTGTCTGGCAAAGTATTTTGTGTTGGGTGCACACCAGAGGAGTTAAAAAAGAGCTTCACGAACAACTGTCACCATTTAAAGATGAGAAGCAGCTACAAGAAGGTATATTGTGGCATATGTATTCGTTAATGACTGGAGGTGATTCTACAGTACTGGAGCATGAGTTACAAAACTTGAGCACATGGTCGCAAAAAATATAATCATGTGTACGTAATCTTCTCGGTCTAGTTTCACACTCGGCGCAGTACACACGCTCGCTTATAGAATGCGCACTGGCACGCATCAAGCAATTGCGCCACTATAACTTTGCACCGCGACCGCTTCGCTCTCAGGTGATTCTACTGCGCGTTGCGATGGGCCATGCGCCGCTGCAACATAAAGCTCTGCAGCGTGTCTCACAACAACCGCTCGTCGTCCACCAGCTTGATTCACCACTTGCTCATATCACCACGGACTTACGCTGTACAGCAATCATCAACGAACACTTGGATCACACAATACTTGAAAACTTTGCGATAAGAAATATTTGCGATACGTATCTTTTGAATCAAGGTGTATTTTTGGATTTGTACCTAAGTAGTTGATTAAATAAATTATTACCTTGCAGTAAATCTTTCACACATGATGAAAACAATATTCAGATTGAAAGAGGGACTCGTGACTTAGTGGTAATGGAAACCGAGAAGGTTATACTGGGTGTCAGGGAATCGCTTCCAAAAACGAAGACAGGCATAATAAAATAAAATAAACAATATTGGACGTTTTTTTTTTATACCTTTAATTTTTAGGAATTTTTTATTAGCATTAGTCACGCTTTATCATGTTAGTACAGTTAAATGAAATGATAATTTCATTAAAAAAATGCCTCACTTTACCTAAGCGACTTTTCTTACTGTATCAAGAATCTTAGATTCATTTCATGGCGCTGTAGTAGTAGGCCTTTGCATCTTAAATAGATGATTTAAGCAGCATCCGTGTGGCAGACCTTAGAGTGACTGTACAGTCCGATACGGGAGCGACAGTGGCGTCCGCAAGAACTGCACCTGAATTTTGAACCTGGTGCACTGAAATGCTGAAGGTCTAAAAAATGTAGAAAAATTAGAATTTTATTGTAGTTGCACATTAATGATATTCTTATTTTTTGGGTAACTGAACATTGCGACGGGTCCTACGTATACTGGTACAACCAGCAAAATGACGAAATTAGTTTTTTTGCATCATTAGCTGTAACTTAACCTATACTTTATGCCCTATAAAATTTATTTCAAAATTTCGATTAGTTTCAAAGATACAAACTTAAAATTTGGTGCAAGTGACAGTATTATAGGCCACGCGACCATCAAGATTGGTGCAAGTCACATGTATCAATGCCGACAGTTGCAATCTACGCAGCGTGCGAGTACAACTGACCTTTACATCAGTGTTCGCATGGCGTTGCGACGCGAACGTGCTAGGTTGGTATAACTTCAATAATGCCGGCCACACACGTTGCGGTATACTTGTACAAGTCTAGACTTGTACAAGTATACTTGAACGTGTGTTGGAAGATAACTGCGCAAGTTTCAGACTTGAACAAGTCTCAAAAAAAGTTCCAACTTTCGATTCCAAACTTGCGCAAGTCTAGACTTGTACAAGTATACATGAACGTGTGTGCCAGCTGCCAGCGTTGCGTTCAAGTCTCAGTAGCGTACTAGGCGCGCGCCTATGCGTACGTATGTTCTGTGATCAATTTCCCGCCAAAATGAGTGAGATTTTCTTCATAATAAATTCATTATCCAGACCTCCAGACGCAATTATTATAGCTATTTGTTTTTTTTATATAGGACTCATCAATTTGACATCGCCTCGCCTGATGGTAAGCCGAAGGCAGTCTTGGAAGTAGGAAAGAGTATGTATGCATGTATATGAAAGTATGTACCTACCTATGTTTTTTTTTGTATATAGGTTCCGTCAATTTGACTTTGCCTCGCCTGATGGTAAGCAGAGGGAAGTCTTGGAAAGAGGAAAGAGTATGTATGTATGGATATGAAAGTATGTACCTACCTATGTTTTTTTTTTGTATATAGGTTCCGTCAATTTGACTTTGCCTCGCCTGATGGTAAGCAGAGGGCAGTCTTGGAAAGAGGAAAGAGTATGTATGTATGTATATGAAAGTATGTACCTACCTATGTTTTTTTTTGTATATAGGTTCCGTCAATTTGACTTTGCCTCGCCTGATGGTAAGCAGAGGGAAGTCTTGGAAAGAGGAAAGAGTATGTATGTATGGATATGAAAGTATGTACCTACCTATGTTTTTTTGTAGCATAAATAATGCCAACTACTGCCAAAGCGTCATCCATCGCAGCACGACATACCTGGACGCTCGCTGTGAGAAAAATGACACTTGCACATGTATACTTGAGCGTCTGTGGGCACATCGAAAAAACGCGGACTTGTACAAGTCTAGACTTGTACAAGTATACCGCAACGTGTGTGGCCGGCTTAAGTTTGAATGTTACGTCTCCAAATAATAAAAACTACGCATTATTGTCACATTTTTTTTGTATATTCTGTAATAATGACATATGAACATAATTAAATATTCTCGAAGTCAAATGATGATAAATTTGTTAGAAAATAGGCCGAGCAAAACAAAAACACCCGATCATTGGAAAGGTAAGAGTGAATTTAAAATTTAGAACACTGTAAACATAAATTAGATTTCAATATAATCTATTGTAACTGTTTCTTAAATGAAGTAATTTATTTATTTATTTAATTTTGAAGCATGGAAGACTTACAGCTAATTACACAAGTTTAAATAATAAGTTTAACATTGGTCAGCCAATTATAAGTCCTCACTTATAGACATAGAATACAAGGATACCTATAAAAAGTGAGCAGAACATTATTTGTTTAAGTTGAAAAAATAAATAAAAATAAATTAATACTAGTTCGTACAACACCAGTATTTCAATTCTAACCTAGTACTTACAATAATGTTACAACTACTGTCTATTTAAACAAGCTAAAGCTTAGATACCTTCTTGCAGAGGGCACACTAATTATAAAGGGGTCAATATCATGCTGTCTACATAAATCATTAAACTTCCTGCTAGCACGCACCAAGTAGCTATTCTGTCTATAATTAGTTTTAGCAGTAGGTATGCAAAGAAGAGGATTAAAGCGTAAAGATTTAGAGGGTACATTAAAACGAATCGAGCTCAAAAGGTCCGAACAGTCAATATCCTGATTGATGATCTTAAGCAGGAAAGTAAAGTCCGCTATTTCACGGCGCTTTGAAAGAGGTAAGAGGTGGTGTTTTTTGCAAATTTGGATGTAGTCTTTAGACTGATAATGAATTTTTTCGCGATAACAAAGATACCTGATAAATCGCTTTTGTATATTCTCAATACGTTCGATATATTTTTCATAGTATGGGTTCCATATTTGAGACAAATACTCTAGGTGACTCCGAACAAATGTACAATAAAGAATTTTGAGGGTTTTAATCTCTTTAAAAGTTTTGCCTATTCGCATAATGAAGCCGAGAGATTTGGAAGCTTTCTTCACAATAGCGTCTATATGATCATCAAAAAGCAGCTTGCTGTCTTGAATTATACCCGTCACCGTATACCGGTCACGGATGGTATCAAGTCTAGGCAAAGTGATACCCCCTAGGTGATAGGACGTATTAATTGAATTTTGCTTCTTCCTCGTGTAAGTAAGTACGGAGCACTTGGCGGGATTGAGGTCAAGCTTATTTCGTTGGCAGTAGTCTTGCAGCCTATTTAAATCATTTTGGAGATGTATCGTGTCTTGAATATAAGATATCGCTTTGAAGATTTTCATATCGTCTGCAAAGCATAATAACGTGGAATTCTGCAGACACTGATCAATGTCGTTCACATAGACTACAAATAGGAGAGGACCGAGCAAAGAGCCTTGTGGGACGCCACTAGGTACTAAGACCCAGTTAGATCTATAGTTATTTAGTACCACCGCCTGTGATCTATTTTCTATATAAGAAGAAAACCATCTAAGAAGGTCTCCGTGAATTCCAAGGTCGAATAATTTCTTGATTAGGATGCTATGGTCAATGCGATCAAATGCCTTGCTGTAATCTGTGTAAACGACATCTGTCTGCATGCCATCGTTCATGGATTTAGTAATAAATTCATTCAATAGCACCAAATTAGTTGCAGTAGACCGACCTTTAACAAAGCCATGTTGGGCGGCACTCAATGATTGTGAAATCGCCGAGTAAAGCTGGTCGTAGACGATCCTCTCAAATAATTTGGCTATAAGGCATAGTTTAGAAATTGGCCTATAGTTAGTGATCTCAGTTTTTGAGCCTTTTTTATGCACCGGGGTAATAAACGCCGATTTCCATAGGCTTGGGACCGTACACAAAGATAGAGACTTCGTCAATAATAGTGATATTGGTTTTGCAATAGACACCGCACATCTCACTAATAGTTGGGCAGATATGTTATCCGGACCAGCACCTTTTGATAAATCAAGTTTCAGGAGTATTTTTATTATGTCCTCATTCCGTACTTCAATACTATTGATACTAGCGACTGAATTAGATGACAGGGCGTCATGAGGATAAGAAATTGAATCATCACTACCATTATCGGTGCTAAGGAAGTTAGTTTTAAAATAAGACGCAAATGCCTCACATATCGATTCACCGGTAGACAAAGATATATTGTTATAATTAAGTACGCTAGGAATAGCATTTGAGGTATATCGATTCTTGACAAAACTCCAGAAACATTTCGGGTCATTTTTTATAGAATTTTCAGTATTTTGAATGTAATTAGTGTAGCAGGTCGACTCCATCAACTTGATTCTATCACGCAATAGCTTAAAGGTATGCCAATCAGCTAAATTGCCGTAGTTTTTAAATTTCCTCATATATTTATATTTCTCTTTAAGTGCATTTATTAGCGGCAAACTGTACCATATTGGGTACCTACCCTTATAATCACGTTTTTGTGGAATATGCATATTTTGTAAGTTAATTACTGTTTTATCAAAGAAATCTACTGACTCATCCATAGAATGGGACGAGAACTCGGACTCCCAATCAATGGTACAAATCTCGTTATTAAGTGATTAATGTATAGTTTGTTCATATTTTCTCTTTTACTAGTAAATACAGTACGTATCGTATATCCCATCACGTTGCACGGAATCAATATTATTTATTAAAATAAATGAAAAAATAGTGGTTTTATTTTTCTTTCATGACATGACTGACGATCATATTGACAACAAATCGATACCCCACTCCTGTATGTACCTACTAAAAAGTTTGTAACAACAGTAGATTTGTAGCAACTTGCTTACTATTACTTTATATAGGTACTAGATTTTTTATTAGACTTTGCCAAAACATGTAGGTATGTATACTATTCAATAAAATAATAGTTCTGACATGTCAATATGACCACCGAGAAACACTCCAGTAGGTTATTAAATACTGTAGTGTTTGAACATATACATAGGCATGGCGAGACTAATTACGACAACAAAACGTAACAATCAAAACACAATATCTTTATTTTCCGGCTTTCTCGATGGAAAATGAATTCACTTATGGAATCTACTAGTGATGCTGAAACGTTCGCCATATTTTTCATTTACGTGCGTTCATCTTTTGTGTCAGACAATAAATTGCTAGTAAGGGAAACTGCCATTTTTCTTTGTTTAGTTAGTACGAAATTCCGAACGTGTTTGTCTTTGAGGTCGAATTCAAAATCGGAATTTCGAAAAGGCTGGTCTTTGTCTCTCTCTCTCATTCTAATGGCGGGAAAGAGATAGAGTGTGAATGTTTCGAATTGTATGATTAACCCAAGGCTGAATAAGATATTCGCGGCTTTCTGAAAACAAAAATTAAAAAGTTATAATGGTCTCACTCAGTGAGCAAAATCGCATTTTGCTCACTGATTTCAGGCAGCAAAACCTACATGTTTAAGCTAAGTGAAAATGAAATATACGTCATGATCTTTTCGTCCTTCAAAATCAAAACGTCATCGTTTTTTTCAAAATCATCACTCATACCTCTGTAACCGTTGCAATTATATGTGTCAACCAGTAAACGCATTTTAAATTTGAGTTTTCCACCTAACCGGGATTAAAATAATCCCAGTCCATAACGTGGTCCTATATGAACCGGATTTATAAGAATTCACGGAATCAGCGTAAGAATAAATATTATTGGAAGATATAAAATAAGTGCACTTTGAAGTGAACTACGTTGTGTGATAAAGTGAGCTCGGCTTGGACTTTAAGTGAAACGGCATTTGACTATCATAATATTTATTCAAATTAACCCAACACTCTTAACATTCAGGTAATATTCCAATCGGTTAGGTAGAAACTGTACAAGGTCAGTAAAATATAATATATTTTACTGACCCTGTAAATTTATTATATTTATTGTACTTTGTAACTTAGTTATACATTTGTGTCTACTAAACTAACAACTACTAAAATATTCTGTAAGTAAACTCTGTGCTATCGACAAATATTGTACACTGAAGCGAAAATATAACAACATAAATATTAGAAAGTTTAAACAATGCATTTGCAATTTGAGTTTTTCAGACATTTATGAAACTGAGGACCCTAATATGGCATACAACTTATTTATGGAAACCTTTGCACTGTTCTATAATCTATATTTTCCCAAGTGTAAAGTAACGGTTAATTTGATAAAGAAAACTAAGTGGGTTTCAAAAGGAATTAAAATCTGTAGAAAGAAAAAACGACAACTTCTATGAATACACAGATTAAAACCCGATATAATTAACAAAACACAACACGATACACGACGCAAAATTATTAAAAAAAAATGTATTACTAACGCAACGTTCCCAAAATAATTACAAAATCAAAACCTCCAATAACAGATCTAAAACAACTTGGCAAATAATTAATCGGTCACAATTTAATACTCCAAAAATTACATTAATAAAATAAAAAAAATACGGTACTTACAAACCCAACACACATTGCCAATGAATTCAATAATTACTTTATTGAAAAAATACAGCCGAATTCTACAGCAGGTAATACAAAAAACTACTTCATTAATACTAAATAGAAAACAATCTATGTTTATGGGTCCCTGTTTACCCCAAGATATATTGAGAATCATTTTGACATTGAAAAATACCAACAGTGTGGGATATGATGGTATTGCTACTAAAGTTTTAAAGGCTGTAGCCAGTGAAATTTGCGAACTCTTAAGCCACATTCTTAATATGTGCATTTATCATGGTGTGTTTCCAGACGCATTAAAAATATCCATAATTAAGCCACTATTTAAGAAAGAGGATAGGGAAGTAATGGAGTATTATAGACCTATATCATTGATACCTATTATTGCCAAGATATTTGAAAAATATATACATAAAGAACTATATAACTATCTGGAAGCAAATAACATATTGTGCGATGAACAAAAAGGATTTCGTGAAAAGAAAACCATCAATTTAGCAATTTATGAGTTTATGTATGAGGTTATGTTGAACGTTGATAAAAGAACACCCGTATGCGCGATCTACTGTGATATGACGCAAGCGTTTGACTACGTTAAAAATGACATCCTTCTAAAGAAACTTGAAGCGTAATAATAGGAAGCAATATACGGAAGTTGCCCGAATAAATACAGTGACTAAACATGAGGAAATACATCAGTCGGAACAGAGAAATGTTGAATACGGCGTTCCTCAGGGCAGTGTACTTGGACCATTGCTCTTTACAATTTATATAAATGACTTACCTAAATCTACCCGACATAATATGATGTTATTTGCAGATGACAGTACATTGACAATTTGTAATGACAATAATGACTTAATTGAATATAAAACTGACATACACAATGCTTTGACATCTATAATTCAATGGTTGGACATTAACATAACATAACATAACTTCACGCCTGTATTCCCGAAGGGGTAGGCAGAGGTGTATTACACACCCACGATTCGCCAGTTATGTTAAGGTCCCAATATTATAGGGGGCGAGCCTATTGCCATCTACCGGGCACATTATTAAGATAATTAACATTTATTAATGCACACATAACTACGAAAAGTCAGACGTGTGTGTCCAGGGCGACTTGGGATCGAACTCGAGACCTCGTCTCAGCAGTCCGTTACGTATGCCACTGGACTATCGTCGCTTATATTGGTTGGACATTAACAATCTAAAAATTTATTTAAAAAAAAACTAAAATCATGCATTTTAATCACAGGGAAACACCAAATAGAATAGATATAGAATGTCAAAATAATATAATTGAAAATGTTAGAACTACAAAGTTTCTTGGGTTAACAATTGATGAACGAATAAACTGGAAATCACATATAGAACAGCTCTGCAAAAGAATTTCTAGTTCTGCTGTCCAATATTGTTAATAGAGATGCTCTAATAATAGCCTATCACGGTTTAGCTGCACCTCTGTTACGATACGGAGTTATTTTCTGGGGTAACTCAACAGATAAAGAAGTGGTGTTCAAGGCTCAAAAGAGATGCATTAGATCAATGTTCAAATTAAAAACTACAGATAGTTGCAAAAGTTACTTCCAGGACATCAAAATTTTAACATTTGGTAATGTGTGTGTATGTACATGTATATTTTCGAGGTTGCAATGTTTGTAAAAAGTAATCCTCATTTATTTCCGACCTTAGAGGCAACCGTTCCGCGAAATAGGCGGGAAAATGGCAGGCTACGTTTGCATAGGGCGAAGACGGCTCTTGTGCGCAATAGTATAATTTGTATGGCGCCTATAATATGCAATAAATTGCCTAGAGATTGGAGGGAGTCCAACTGCAACAAATTCAAAGCAGTTCTAAAAATATGTTAGTGCAAAAAGCTTATTATAATGTTACAGAATTTCTAAATGATGATTTGAATGAATAATGACTTCTAAAAATCGGACAACATCTACACACATCAACACTGTCTAGGGATATTTTGAAATTACTCAATTTCCTCAAAATTTATTAAAAATAACATACAACATGTATATATTTTTATAAAGCCCATTTAACAGACTACACTCTAGAATAAAAGAAAACAATTATTTTAACGTAAACAAATTTTTATTCAAATAAAGAAAAAAACGTGAGATAATTGTAAAACTAACAATGAATGTGTTTCTCAAGAAAAAGTGAAAAATAAGGAAAAATTAATCTGTTTTTAACAGTTATGTGAAGAATCAGTAGTCAGTAAAACGACCCATGACGTTAATAACGGTCCTGCAACGGTTTTTCATGCTTTGGATTAAGTTATCCAAGTCTTACTGCGGTATATTGTCCCAGGTCCTGCTAAGATGCAAAAACAGTTGCTCTTCCGTCGCAATGTTTGCGGGGAAATCCCTCAAAGCCCTTCTTTGGAGCATGTCCCACGCGTGTTCTATGGGGTTTAGATCAGGCGATTGTGCGGGCCACCCTAAGACCGATACGTCATGCTCCTGCAACCAGCTCGTCACCACTCTCGCTGTGTGTGGACGGGCGTTATCGTGCATGAGCGTGAATTCTTGGCCCATTTGTAGTCGATGGGGGTAGATTATTGGTACTAGCACCTCGTTACGGTATTTTTCAGCCGTCATGGTGTTTCTGATCCAAACGAGGTCTGTTCTTCCACTAACACGAATTCCCCCTCAAACCATAATTGTCCCGCCGTGATATGGATGGACTTCCTGAGGATGTTGCAGACGGCTCTCACGACCAGGAACTTGCCAAACACGTACTCTACGTGTATCGGGATGGAAACCGAACCGGGAATCATCGGTAAACAGCACTACAGACCACTGGTTATCTTCCCAGACTTACAACGGTGCTCAACCATGTGACGTCACCAAATTTACAGAATGCGAAATTGAAATCTCATCGCGGATTCAGCTGTCGATACAGTGAAATGTTCTTACAGAATACGCTTGCTGAAGGAGCCTAGCGATGAGGAACTTCTGCGCGCCCTTCGAAATCAGAATGAGGGACTGTTCGAGGGCCTTGACGATGGGGAGAGCCGCGTAGCCATCCGGTACAAAAAGAGGGCACGAGACTAACTGCCACCACGTGGTCATTAGCGTGGCGCCGAGGGTTTGTACGAGGGTGACGGAGGCGAGGCGACTGTACATAGATCTCCAGCGAGTCGTAGTAGAGGACTAGTTGCGGCTCGTTCAGTGCACTCGCTGTCTGGGCTATGGCCACTGGAAGAAGTACTGCACCAGTAAGGTGACGGTAGACCTCTGCATGAACTGCGGAGAGCATCCTCACTACAAGGACGAGGAATGCCCGAGGGATACCTATCGTCCCTGTTGTATAAACTGTTATCAAGCCACTAACCAAAAGGAGTATCACCATGCCTTTGATACTCACTGCCCAGTTAGAATGAAGTGGGACGCGGTGGCCAGAGCATCGGTAGCATATAGCTAAAAATGCTCAGGACACTGCGCATGGCTTCAGAAGGAGTATAAAATAAAAACAAACCTAGTATTAAATACTGTTAATCAAGGAACACAGACTATGTCAATAATAATATTTAATATTATATATTACATAAAATTAGGGAACAAATACTTACTAAGGGACCAAAACACAACAAGGTACTCCATCTAAATAAAAATACTAACGAGACCAAATTTTTTTTTAATAAAAAACACAAAACGGACACCTTACAATAAACTCAGTTATTATCATTGGATACACATCACTCAATTAAAATACATAATAATTTACATCAAAATGACTTTAACACATCGGGCATTCTGTATCTTATATGTAGATAAAATGCAGAATAAACCAATAGGAAACAAGTACGCACAAGAACACAAACCAGCACAAACAATTTAAACAATTAAGCAAAAACCTAGACATCTAGTACACAAGATATTCCAAATTAACCAACTAAAATAATATTAAATGAGTCTGGAAACAAATTCAAATAAAACAGTTAATAGCTAAATAACCCAGAATAAATATCACCAAAATATAAATTAAATTAAACTAATTAAATGAAATTGTAAGTTGATTAAATTTTCCTTTCTAAACTATTATGATATACGTATCTTCTTCTATTAAATAAATAAAAATCCAAGCTCTCCCCTTTTCTTCTACATATTTATAAAATAAGCGTATGTACAATATTTCGTATAACGGCATATTATATATATATAAATTACCAGTATATTAACTGTATAAATATTAATGTATCACTATACCAACTGCGACTGTCAAGTGGCAAATGAGCTATTCATGTCCGCTTGGCAGTCAACGTCTTCTCTTCCAAAAATCTTTGACACACCTAATCAATAAAACAAATCGATAAAAAAGGATCCTGCTCTCCATGGCAGGAGCACTCCTGAAGAGTCCTGCTAGAATATTGATTCTAGTGGGACTTCACAAAAAGAAAAATATATATATTTTTGAGACAATAAATATTTATTTATTATTATTTATGTTATAACATCGGTTTAGCTTAAATATAGTTGCCCTTTGCCCGAAATTCGACTTCAAGCCAAATAAAGAAATATACAAAAGTGCTACTCTAACTTAAAGAATACTTACTTGTGCAATCGCGCTATGAAGTAAATCCTGGACCACCTTAGAAATGTTTATTCAAAAGAGAATAGTAAGCAATTTGTGTAAGTCATCATCAACCTATTCTAGTCCACTGCTGGACATAGGTCTCCCCTAATGAGCGCCATAGCGCCCTGTCTTTAGCTTGCCGCATCCAGCACCTGCCCGCAGTAGTTCGCAGATCGTCATCCCACATGGCCGGAGGGCGTCCTACACTACGTTTTCCGAGGCGCGGTCTCTACTCAAGAACACTTTTACCCCAGCGGTTGTCGGTTCTTCGCGAGATATGGCCGGCCCACTGTCACTTCAGCTTGCTAATTCTTTGAGGTATGTCGATAACCTTGGTTCTCTGTAGGATGTATTCGTTACGAATCCTATCCTTCAGAGAAACTCCAAGCATAGCTCTTTCCATAGCACGCTGAGCGACTTTGAACTGGTGGACCAGCCGTACCGTGAGTGTTCACCTCTCAGCTCCGTAGGTAATTACGGGTAGGACGCACTGATTGAAAACTTCCGTTTTCGAACACTGCGATATGGATGACGAGAAGACTCGACGTAGTTTCCCGAACGCTGCTCAGCTGAGCCAGATCCTCCTCTTGGCCTCCTTCTCAAAATTGTTTTTACCTAACTGCACAATATGCCCGAGGTAAGTGTACTCAGAAACAATTTCAAGAAGGTGGCCATCCACGACGACCGGTCCTGGATCAATGTGGCCATTGATCATGACTTTGGTTTTATCCAAATTCATGCCAAAACCGATGCGTTGGGAGGCTCCTCTAGCGACTCCGCCATTAAGACTATGTCATTAGCGAATCGTAGGTGTGAGATGTAGTCGCCGTTTATATTTAAGCTCTTACCTTTCCAGTCTGTTGTGTCTGTCAGTTACTGGAAAGGTAAGGACATAAATATTTGTGAAAGTAAACTAGGAAAATGGCAATTAAAAAACGACGTAAGGTGAAATAAAAAAAGGATTAAGTAGAAAAAAAAATTATATCGCTGGCCCCGGGTAATAAAGCGGTAATGTCAAAAATCAAATTTTACAGGAAAAATAAAAGAAGCTAGTTTGTTTATAGTGCAGCGTACAGTGATCCAAAACAGGCGTTCAAAATGTCAAATGAAAGCTAATTTTTTTACCATTTTAACCCTTTAAAAATAATTGTAATAATATAAGTATTTAAAGAAATAATTAAAAAATGTATAATACAAATTATAGACGATTCTGTTTTAATTGCAACATCATTAATGACTTTATAAACACACTAACCACTGAGATTCTGGAATGTAAGAAAAGAATACGGCGTAATTTCCACTTTAGATCTCGAGCGTACCAGCCGATTACCACCTTCTTCGGGGAAATTTTATAGCCAAATCTTAACTGTATCATCCACTAATCGCTATTTTAGAATCCTATCAATGAAACATATTTTAATGTAACCATTTTTTACCATTTTAGACAGTATTTTATATAATTAATCATCCTTTTTAATGTTACTACTACCTAATTTTTGTTTAGTTAAATTTTAAATGATATTTATTTTATAAATATAAAAAAACCTTTCAAATCACATATTTTTTATTAAATATTAAAGGAGAATGTCCATTCTTGGTTGCGGTTTTAGACGTTCGCGTCAATATTTCAAATGTTAAAAAATAATATTGATTATAGTATGACTTTTCAACACTAATTCAAATTGGTCTCATCACTATTTCTGGTTTGGTGGTATTGTTTCGGACCCACGCTACCACCAGTGGTATCGGCGGTGGTAGCTTGGGTCCGAAACGAATCGCTTCTATAGAACTAGGGGTTTTAATTTAAATTATAAACATATAAAACTTGAATGAATAATCGTTTCCATTTTAATTTAATTGTTACCATTACATAAAATAAACCATTGGTATTAGAATACAAATATACCAATCTTTTTAAAACAAAATGGTTAAATAATAATACGTGATATTATTCGCAATGCGACATTCAAATATATTGCAGTTATGTAATCTTAATATTTCGTGTGTTTATTCGTAGTTTATTAGTAAGTATCAGTTCAAGTTGTAAAAGAATGCGGAAATTCCCATCTGTCCTGTTGAGTTGTTCTGTTGACAGGACTAGTGGAACTTTTTATTCCCATTAGTGCTATTGATAAATAAACACACCTTTTATACGTACAAAGAATAGTGATGGAAATAAGCCTACGTGTATACAAGTAGAAACAGATAATTTATTCTGTCAGTGCATAGTCATTTTAAATGAAGATTTAATATGATTAATATTACCTACCTACCTACCTATATTTCAGATGTTCATTTAAAATGACTAATGATGTAGGTATTTTAATAATAATAAGTTAGGTAAGTACATGAACAATGTGTATATATTTTAGCGAAGTTTTTCCAAAAATAAAGGGACGCTAATATCTCCACTGATGAGTTGTATTTGACAAATTCGGATAAAGCCATCATTTTTAATTTGCTTTTTTGTACGGTTTTTTGGTGTATTTTTTTCTAACCTACGGACGTTAACGGAAAAGACCTCCGCATCATCTTTAATTTTCTTGATGAACTCTGCAACGGTAGCCGGTCTTGTTTTGAAAGAGCCGTTAATTGCTCTATGCCAGCCTTCTACAAAATTTGTTGTTCGATGCCGTGCACCAAGTGTAAGCCACGACTTCACCCGAGTTGCCTTCATCCAAAATCGCATGTAATTAATAAATTTGTCTAAATTTACCCTGTCGCTAAAGTCCTCAATCTGGAATTTTATGTACTCCCATCCTTCTTGAACATAAATTTTCAGGTAAATATGGGAGAGCACAGCATAGACCCACAATACGGTGTTGACGTTTATTTTTGAGATTGAGTTGTTTCGCTTTTCTCCACTACTTATTAGTGAAATGATAATAACAACCTTGGTGTTTAGCTTGTGGAAAAAAACACTGAATAGCTTGGATTGCTGCTTCTTCAAAATCAGTAATGAAAATTTTTGGATTCCACTGTGGGATCTGTGATATAATAATTCGGAACATATTTAAATAGGTTTCTTTCCTTTCATCAGTAAGTAATACATACCTATAGCAATGGCCAATATTAGTAGTATCTTCTGAGTTTCCATTATCTCCGTGGATTGTGTATATTTGAGTAAATGGAGCAGGGCAGAGTTTAAAAGTTCCATTACAAAGAAAAGTTTTCAATATGGGTAAAAGT
Source organism: Cybosia mesomella (assembly GCA_946251805.1). Classification (NCBI taxonomy): domain Eukaryota; kingdom Metazoa; phylum Arthropoda; class Insecta; order Lepidoptera; family Erebidae; genus Cybosia; species Cybosia mesomella. Next base: position 25,507,022 of record OX276407.1, read on the forward strand.
GTTTTTGATATTTCATTGTAGAACACTAAAATATGAGATCCACTAGTTGTATCTTAGTAATCAGCTAATAAAAAGTTATATTTAGGTGGAACCTCTACGGCAATGGCGGCATCAGTTTAATAGCATATTTTTTTAACTTGAAATTCTTTGTTTCTATTTCGGTAAACTGATGATTTTATACTTTGAAATGATGGTATTTTCTCAATGACTTCTAGTGCGGAATTACTTAAACTTGACACAGTTTCTTTGTATATACCTGGTGCGGCTTCACTACAAGATGCAATTTTTTGTGCATTATTGGAAAGGTAATTGAAACTTTTTCTTTATTATGGTCTGGTTGGCATGTGTTCATACGACTTGTCCTTTTTTCTTATATTTTTCATCCTATAAGTTAAAAGTAGGTAGGTAAAAGTATAATCAGATAGGTAAGTAATGATATCGACCCTTTTGTAAAGTACAAAACGACTACTACTAGATTAGGTATTTAGATTGTAGGTATTTATATTAGTTTACATTATTATTGCACAACTCACCTCTGTAGTGGTTACGGTACCGCTACATTTGGTTTGTCTATACTCCGCACATCTCCACAAAATTTTCTTATTGCGGTAAATAGACAGGCGATATAATGGATAAAAATGGGTACATAAGGTGTTTACATGAAATTTTTTTTTTTTTGAACAGCCGAATTCCGCCTCAAGGCATGCAAATATACGTACTAATTTTAAATAATACAATGAACTACATTACATATAGATTTACACAATCATTTCAACTTTCATAATTAGTGAATCATAACAATGTCAATAAATATGCAATACCATAATTTTACTGCGACCACGCTAAATTATTTGATGCTGATGATTTTCCATATTTTTTATATCTGAAAGGAGTTTCAATAAGTATGCATATCAACGAAGTGGCTTGTTCGGAATGGCTACATTTTCAAAATGACTACTTTCGTTAAATATTTACTACTTATACCAAAATGACTACTTATTTTGCCAGAAATTCGATGCCATCACTACTTAGTTATATATGGTGTGTTTATTTATCAACAGAACTAATGGGAATAAAAAGGCCCACTAGTCCTGTCAACAGAACAACTCAACAGCACAGATGGGAATACAGGAAAGAATGTATGCTTCAGTGGTAGTTTTCACTTAATTTATACATGATATTCCTGTCTTAAAACATTCCAAAAGAAAACTCAAACGTCAGTTCAACAGTCAGTGTCACAATATTTTCTTGTTGTTGTTGTTTTTCTCGTTGTAATCATTAAATTTCTCAATAACCCCAAGTTCTGTTATAATATACGTTTATATTTCAGATAATACTTAATGCAGGCTTTTTAATGCAGTTTATACGTATGTGACATAGCAAAAAAAAGTGTGCAACCGATTTCCATACTGACATGGGCATTGTCCTTTGGAAACAAACACACAAAACCCTTAAAATAGAAAAAATACTATGCCACCTTAATTTGAATAAAATCACATAATTTTTATGTTAGCATCACCCCAATCGGAGGCAGCTTTCAAGAACAAATTCAAACGCTCAACCATAGCCTCTCGGAGAGACCGGATCTCTCCCACGCTGGCTCGGGGGTTGGACTCGTAACTCTCGACTACTGTGCTGTCGTCTGTGTACCCAAAAGTACCGGGCTTGAGCAGGTCGTTTATATGCAACAGGAATAATGTAGCTGAGAGTACCGACCCCCGAGGGACCCCAGCGTTGATTGCTAATCGGTCGGACGTGCAGCCGTCAACGACCACTTGGATAGGCCGATTCCTCAGGAAGTCGGTGATCCAGACACATAAGCCAGGGGGCAGGCCATTGGACAGAAGTTTGCCAATTAGGCCATCGTGCCAGACCCTGTCAAAAGCCTTCGAGATGTCGAGAGAAAAGGCAAGTGCCTCTCCGTACGTCTCGATTGCATCACTCCAAATAAGGTACCCAGTCGAACGGTTTTGGCGAAAGCCATATTGCCGATCACTGAGGAGATCATTCGCTTCAAGGTATGCCAGGAGCTTTTTATTCAGTACACGTTCCATAGTCTTACAGAGTATGGACATTACTGAATTTTTTTTGTAATTGACAGGGTCCGCCCGGCTGCCCTTTTTGAGCACAGGTTGAACGTTGGCTTGCTTCCAAGCCTTCGGCACTTGATCGGTCTCATAAGAGAGATGAAACAGGCGTGTCAAAATAGGAGACAACTCAGGTGCACAAGTCCTGAGCACTATTGCTGGAATCCCATCAGGTCCACTGGCCTCATTCACGTCCAGATTACTTAGCACCCTACGTACATCCCACTGTCGGATGCTGAAATCTGCCATGCGCGTTCCACATCCGACAAGAGGAGCAGGAGGCTTCGTCGTTCGGCATATAGACGCGAAGACTGCAAAAAGTGAAGCAAATAAATTTGCTTTTATCTTTTTTTTGAATTCGACTCAACCGACTTTGCTAGGGCCCAAAACGCTTTACTGCCCGCTGGATACAATGTAAGTTTGTTTCCAATACGGCTAATATGGTCAAAGCGTGCCTTTCGCAAAGTCTTCTTGCCATACTTGGCAGCTCTGTTGAAGGCTCTCTTCTTTTGAGATACGTCCTCCGCCCCGCGGTTGCGGGCATCGACCCAAGCCAAGTAAGCCGCATGCTTGAGTGCTTCGGCACGACCGCACTCGGCGCCAAACCATGGTCGAGCTCCGCCAGACATGTCTACGACAGAAAACGGAATGTAATAGTCCATTCCCTGCCGGAAACCTTCCAATACGGCGTCCGCGCAAACGGATGGATCAGTAGAAGAGAAGCATGCAGGCTGTCAAGGGTAAAATGTGAAGAAGGATCGCATCTCATCCCAATCTGCTGACCTGTATCGCCAAACCCGACGGGAGCCCCTGGGACTAGTATCGGTCCGGGAGTAGACGCATACAGACTTCACCAGACAGTGGTCGGAACTACCCAATGGTGAAGAAATCGACACCGAGTAGCGATAGTAGTAGACAATTTTGTCAATACCAGTATCGACCATCACCCAAAGTGCAGAGAACCTGGGATATTCAAGGTTTCGGAGACGCTGATAGCAGATTTCGTCCCGGGCGTATACACACACGCCCGCTTGTGGTTTGAAGTTGTGCTCCAGGTTGAACCCTGGGTATTGAAGGTACGACACGTCTGCCGGACATCCGATCTCCGTCTCCGAAAGGAACAAGAGTGCAGGTTTCTCAGTCTCGAGGTGGTGGTGGACTGCTACGAGATTTGAGTGCAGACCTCGGATATTAGTGAGATGCACTTTGAGAGAGAGAGGGAATGCAGCCGCTGTCGAACTTTGCACTTTTTATTCCTTGTCATGTGATGTGATGAGTGAAGAATAGATGAGAGAATGGCAGTGAAGTGAGGTTCCACGCCGGCAACCCGTAGGCACACTCTGGATGGACTGCATCATTGCCGGAGCCCGGAGCTCGGCTCGCGCTCTGTTGGGGTCACAGTTCTAACCTAACCTAACCTAGAAGCTATATTGAATATAAAAAATCTCTCAAACTAGTGGTCATTCGAAGATGTGTCTTGTCTAAGTATTGTCTGTCGAATAATCGTCTGTCGAAGTAGTGGTAATTCGAAGGTGTGTATTGTCTAATAATTGTCGAAGTATTTTACTGTATAAATTCAGTCCGTAAGTGCAGTACGCCGGGGTCACAATAAATTTCCGGGAAGAAAGAAGATTACTTCTTAAAAAAAGATGACTTCGTATTAAGTGTTTACAGTTTATTGATATAATACGTTTATTTCCAAAAACGCGGTTAAATTTATTACTGTTACTATTGGTTTATAAATTTAGTGTAAAGATGGTCGCCGGTTTTTTGTGTTACCTATGTTTCTTAGAGTAACGCAATAATACATAACTTAGTCGTAAGAGAATCTTCCATGCATTAAAGCTGTTATTGTAATTTATTCTAAAGAAATATTAATAAAAAACTGAAAAAATTAAAGTGATAGATTGATACTCAGAGAAGCCAAAAATCAAATAACATTAAAAAAGGCGTAACCGGCGTTTACCGCTGTATTGCCCGGGGCCAGCGATATTAGGGGTATAAAATAAGTACTTACTATTGTACTTTTTATTTGAATATCTTATTCTACAGACATAAATGAGTTAGGATTCAAGAGGTATGTATCGCAGATATTTCTGGATGCAAAGTTTTCGAGTATGGTGGGGTCCAAGTGTTCGTTGACGATCGCGGCACAGCGCAAGTCCATCATGATATGTGCCATTGGTGAGTTCAGCTGGTGGATGACGAAGGGTTTTTCTGAAATGTTCTGCAGTGCTGTATGTTGTAGTGGTGCGTGGCCTATCGCAGCGCGCAGTAGAATCACCTGAGAGCGTAGCGGTCGTGGTGTGATGCTATAGTGCTGCTTTTGTTGGTTGATGCGGGTCAGAGCACATTCTATAAGCGAGCGTGCATACTGCGCCGAGTGCGACACTCGGCCGAGAAGAGTGCGTATACAAACATCTAATTTCTTAGACCATGTGGTCGAGTTTTGTAACGCATGTTCCAGTACTGTAGAGTCACCTTCAGTCATCAATGAATACATGTGCCGCAACACCCCCTCTTGTAGTCGTTCTTCATCCCCAAATGATGACAGTTGTTTTTCAACCTCGTTCACAAGCTCTTCTGGTGTACATCCAACACAAAATACTTTGCCGGATAATCCTGAAAATGTAAATAAACTTCATTATGATTATTGGATTAGTGCAGTTAGTGTTACGGAGTGCAGTGAGTGCTACTCTTGAGGAACACAAGAATAAAGATTATTTCCATTACAATAGACACCATTATAAAATTGGAAATAAGCACATTCTTAACATGTTTAAATTACATTTTCGCATCTAGACTAGATTATAATTATTATAAGGTAGCCTTCTGATGAAAACAAACAAAGAAAAAAATATGATGCAGTTACTATCCGACAAACAATGAAATTAGAAATACTTTTACTGACCGCGATCTTCCAGAATAGCAGCAACTTCCAGTGTTATAACAATGCCACTCTCGTAGCCCAACAGATAGAATGAATCAGTCATTCCAGTCTTTTTTAGCAAAACCTGTACAGATAATAGTTATGTAAGACGAGAGGGATGATATTTTATAAAGTTACCTGTGTTAAATTCAGATCAAAATAAGAATAAATAAAACCTAATAGTTTAATAATTGGTGGATCCATCTAATCTTTTGCATTAGAATATTATATTCTAATGCAAAAGATTAGATGGATCATAAGAATCATCCACAACAACATAGGTACCATTATAGAATCAGTGGAAGACACAAGGAGGCGAAATCTATTCTAAAGCTAAGTTCTATATCATTTGCAATTATTGGATGAATGACAATCCTTAAGGCTTATTGTATTATGAATCGAGACATAAGCTTCTAGTTGGTATCCATATGTACACACCTCAGCAAACCTCTGGGCGGTTTCTACCACTGTCTCATGCGGATGATCGAGTCCGGGTTGCAGTACGAGTGCTGGTAGCTTAAGACGTTGACAAAAAACGCGGAACCGCTCATGATGGCCTTCCATCCCCGGTATTATACATAGATGTTTTTGGTTTACCTCGAATTCATCGTCTCTCTGGAATAATCAAGATGTTTTAATGTTAAAGTTTTAGAATGTTATATTTTATAACTATGCTAAAGTACATAGTGAAAAATCATTTAGGTAATTCAGTACATACCATAGACGCACTACTAACAAGTGTTGGTAAAAATACTAATTCAGTAGTCGCAAGAAGTTCGTCCGAATCAATATAATTGAAGAAATTGGACAAGCCCCTTATTTCTTCGAAAGGAAGGCCTATTACTTTTTTTTCTGTTTCCAATATCCTGGAAAATAAATAGAATAAAAGTTTAATTGTATGCCTAACATTGTGAATACTGTACATGAACTGTATGTATAATAAGAAATACAGGCAAATTGTCAACATTATAACATATATTTACAGCTCTGCCAATTTTCTTAATTGGTGTTCGTAGAAAATTGTACTATTTATTGATATCTCTACTGCTAGTATTTTAAGAGCATCCACTCTGTGTGTACAAAGTAATAGAGTACAATTGAAATGTAATTATAATAAGAATGGATAATAAGAGCTTGCGCAGAGAGCACAACTCACTTGTTCAACGATAATGATCGAACTTGTTCTTCATCAAATGCCAGGTTATATTGAACTCGTAGGAAAGTGCAAAGTGACTGCAACTTGTGATTTTGAATACCTAATTCTGCCAAAGTAAGACTCTTCCTGGTGTCATCTGGTATGTTTAAACCTGCAGATAAAATAATGTTAAAAATATCTTAAATAAGCTATGTTATGATTATGTTAGTATTAAATACTAACTTAATTATAATCCCCCAATCCTCCCCCCCCCCCTCACACGCAGTAACGATTGGGCGCGTTTGTGGTTACTCCGTGTTTTATTTTCTTTTAAAATTATACACAACGAGCTTTACTCCATTAATAGTGGGTAAAAAATTAATCAATGATATTGTCATAATTTTATGCCCCGACGTTTCGATTGCTTTTCAGCAGCCATGGTCATGGGGTGAGAATAAAAGAACATCAAATAAATCGCAAACAAACAATATCAAAATTCTTCTAAACTTTTCATTTGAGTGTTTGAACCTTACACAGTGTAAATAATGACAATAAAAATTTACAACTGATTTCGTGGCTTAGTGGCGTAGCACGCTGAGTCGGGTACCAAGGGTCGGGGTTTCAAATCACAGATGTTCGTTGCTCTTTGCACTTTTTAAGACTTATATTTCATACTTTAAATGAAATATAACCTCATATATAGAGGCCATAATGTCACAGTTAGCACGAACATCACCAACTCAACAAAACACTCCATCGCGTTCTGATTCGGATATAATTATGTATATTTATTATCTCAATGATATATATATAAAAATAAAAAATAAATAAACTCTGACACAGAGAAATCAATGCAGCTATCCGCTCAAGTATGCAAAATTACAGGTCTCGAAAAGGGACGATACCCAATGGGTGTCAAACTGGCGCTAATTGAATATAAACTGGAAAACTTTGAACAGAACATCTCCAAAACTACATTAGAAATGCGTAATGTGCCAGAACGGCTTACAATAATCTAAAGAGATGCTATACAGTGCTCTGTTAAAATTAAGGAAACGTCTAGAACTCAATACACAAGTATCGGGCATACGTGATACGTGCAGACAGTGGAGTTCACAAATACGCTAATTAAAAAGTAACTTTTTATCTACTGAGAAAAACTATAGTAAACATAACCATAGCAATAAGTTAAACTCGTCTTGTACAGGCATGACTCAAAAAACACATATTTGTATCGCAGAAGAATTGACGTCCACATGTAAGAGCCTTTTCTATTTTGCCCGTATATTTGCAAACGCCAACCCAACATGTTCTGCTGGACATCTGGTAGGCATGTCATAAAAGTAGAAAGCGAGTGGCAGCAAAACCTAAACCAAATAGTTGAGCTTTATAACAAATGACTAATTAGTTATTTCTATATGTACCCCCCATTATATTGTTTTTTTGTTTCCCATTGTAATTCAAGTATACATTTTATAGTAATTGTAATCACACCACGTTACACATACGACACGCCACACACATACCACCATCACAAACAAACTCCTTGAAATCACTTTATTTCGCCTGTATCTAAGTCTATTTTATCCAGTAATATTCACGCCTTTCTGTAATAGTAGCCTTATTCCTAAAGTGCCAGTGTACACACATCTTTAGAAATGACAAATACTATGAATGATTCCACTCTGTACTTCGCAAGTATTCAATGCGTCCTCCCGGACTACTAACAGATAGACTTAAGCACAAGGTTTCCTCACTAGAGCCTCATAGTACCGCGTTTGCGCGGAGGCAGTTTCAAGTGGAATCAGTAAATTCGTATAACCATCTAAATAAAATCCTGGATTTCAATTCCGAAACGCATATCTCTTTAAACAACAGTTTGGTGCTGCGAAGACAGTAATACATCCAGTGGAGATTGCCCATCGAGCCATTCTTAAAACCGAACTTTATAGAAATTATAAAGTTTTGCCTGTTCGACAATTATATAATATATTACTCATAGTACTATTTAAATATCTTAAAATGCTATACCGTCTTATTACTTATCGACGGAAAGATACAATTCGCTCCATTCCACGCCACGTAAGGGGAGATGGGGATCATTGATGCACAAAAATTCAATCTCTCTTTTAATGGGTGAAAAGCATTATATTTATGTTCAATGTGTAAATATGTTCGTTTTTATTTTTGATACGAAATAACCGCTAAAAGTTATTAGATATAGAGATATACTGATTTTAATCAAAAATCATCTTTGTATCATTCTGCCCCACCCGGAGAGTACTTTGATGCATAGGGTACTTCCATCGCCATCTCGCCCCCTCTGAACCGCTGCTTGAAACTAAATCGCATAATGCGCGTCGCGATAGGCCCACTGGTATACAAAAAAGTCAGTAAAATATCCAGAAGAAATAGAATTTCAATATGTAAAATCGATTGCAACTTCGTCATAAATTAAGTAAATTATTGTGTAAAATTGAATAGGTGACATGGTAATGTAAATCATATATTTTTTTTAGTTTTATCATTCTCTTATTTTAGAAGTTACAGGGGTGGGGACACACATTTTACCACTTTGGAAGTGTCTCTCGCGCAAACTATTCAGTTTAGAAAAGTGTTTTTTTTCTATTTTTGTATGAAAATCTTAATGCGGTTCACAGAATACATCTACTTACCAAGTTTCAACAGCATAGATCTTATAGTTTAGGAAAAAAGTGGCTGTGACATACGGACGGACAGACAGACACATGACGAATCTATGTGTTCCGTTTTTTGCCATTTGGCAACGGAACCCTAAAAACAGATTCAGCTGAAGTTTTGCAAGAACATTTGTCTAGAATATTTTCTAAAATTGCGCTATATATCATCACACTATTGTTGTAACGGGAAATGGCCCTTATGGCTATCTTCGTCACTAGCTTGACTGTAATCGTCTAAACCTAACTAAACGTAAAACTAAACTGTGAGATTAAATTCCTAACCGATTTATTTTAAATAATGTACGCCGTGATTATTCTCCTCACTAAATTAATTTAACCTACGGTTTATATTATATATTATCTAATGTTCTAATCTTTTTAGTAGTTTTTTTTTTTTTTTAGTTTTGTTGAAATAAAATGAACTCTATCTGCATAAAATCTAGTTTCTATATACGATATTGATTTAAATGTCAAGTTATCATTTACTGTCGTAAATTGTATCTACCAGGTAACTGAGGTTTTCTGGATCCAGATTATATGATAATGGCCTGTATTTTTTATATTTCATATGTTTTGTCGTGAGCTCATATATTTTTTTGGTTGATATTAAATCAACATATTCTCTCCTCCTCTCTCTCAAGAGTAATTTAATTCTGTTATCAGTACCTCCACTAACGCTAAACGTATAATAGTATTCTTCTCTTTTTTTATATATTAGTTTCCATTAATTAATACCATTACAAGTTTAACCGACCCGTCGTAAATCGCCTCACATATCTAGGTTTGCCTGCATTCCAATGTAGGTTTCGTTCGAGACTGATATAAACACTGATTTAATATGAGTTCATCTGTTTTAGCTTGTAAATATAATTTATGGATTTCAGGCAGACCCCAGAAATGCTACACACTGATAACTTGCTCAAACTGAAAACCCAAATGGTTCCAGGAGCCAAAATTGTATTTAAATTACCTATTAAGTGAGCTGATTGTAACACCTATATTTATTTATTGCTGTATTCGACTAAAATACTCCCTCTCGTTAGAAAACTGTGTGCAAATAATGATATTTCAGATGTCTCTGAATGAACCCACTAAAACCGCACGCCGTCTCTTATGTGTTCTTTGCACTTTACAAGTCGAATATTAATTGAGTTCACCAACGACCATCTCTTTGTATTACTGATACTATTTTCATGTGTTACTCGATATATTGCAAATGTTAGATGAATAATCAGCCACTTAGATAATTTACTCTAATATATTACTCGTCAACTTCTGCCCACTCAAATCAATGTTCTATAACTGATAACGGAATAATTATTTATACTTGCTCTAATTCTCGAATGATGTATCCAGCCGTGTTATAATGCACTTAATTATTTGATTACAGTGCCTAGATAAAATGTTATAATGATAATGATATTTCACGTAATCATTTAAATCACTTCCGGACGTAATTTTATATAAATTCAGACAACAGTTCTTTATCTTGTTATTCAAACCAATATACTATAAAATAGTAGAAATTTACCAGAAACTTTCAATTATATTATTTAGTAATATATTTAAAGTTATATAACAAACTATCACGATTTATTCAGACAATTTTCTGGAACTATCTTCGATATATCTATTTTAATTATTGAATAACGTATTTATCCACAACTTTACTATAAAATTCACGGTTACTTTGATTAAAACACAGTGGATTTGCCGTTGGATTGATTAAGTTATTTATGATAATTATCTTGTAAACAAAGACTTAACGCGATATAATTTACGTAACACTTCACTTTGGTTAGTTATCACTTAAATAAACGTATTTAGTATGATGTTACCTACGAGTCCTATTAATCCGCCTCGACAGATTAACCTAAATAGTTCTAGACTCAAATGGCCCTAGTGTTTACCTTTGGTCTACTGTCCCGTACCAAAAACAGTAGGTGTGTATGATTTGATATGTGTGTGTGTATGCGAATTGTGTGAAGGGGAATAACAATGCGAACTAAACTAAGGAAAAGGAATGGAATAGCTTGCGAAAACCCCTAAAACTATTCCACGGATCCTAGATTATAGGAAATAGGTGTTTGAAACGCTTCCGAAATCAGACTCAATTCCAGAATTTCAGGCATATGTTTCCTACAAGTTCTTTCTTGCCACGTTTCAGGAATTTGGGTTTTATTGAGAAAGGTGTTTATAAAATGAATCTTTACATATTCAATCCAAAGAGCGTTATCATTTGTCACTGTCTAGTATGCACAACTCGTCAAAAGAATCACCAATTATATTAGCATAACACAGCTAACAAAATTTCTAACAATTTTCTGTCCCCGTTCGAAATCAGTTTTTTATATTCCACTGACTCCCCGCTTGGTGCGTCCTAGTGACGTCACACGCCTCCTCGTCGCTTGGGTATCAGGTAGTATTTTTTTTTGTGAAATGACCTACGCATTAGACCTTTCTTGTACTTAAAATAGCATGCCAATATTATTTTAAAACAAACATCTTAACTAGTTCAAATTAAGCATATTTTAATTATATACACACCATTAACCTTAAATTACTAGCATTCCATGCAACATGCTACGTTTAATATTTAACTCCCAATCTACGTAATATACACTCATTGTCATCCAAAGCATAGAGACATTCAATCGAGCAAAATTTGGTAAACGCGTCCGTTTACTAACCAACAGTCTCGTATCAAAGCTTGACAAAGAAATCAAATTACATCTTATTTGGTTTTTAAAACCCTTTATAAATTATTTTAATACGCATTAATCAATGAGATAATTTAGACGTCCATAGAGTTCATTTTGCAATAATTAACACGTGTCAATATTTCTTTAATTCAAATACGTCGTGAAGACGAATAATTTTTTATGTTGTATGAATGGTATTTGTATTGTTAACAGATGTGAGCTAAAAATTCTCAGCGTTGTTTCGCCATCGTGGCGATATAAATAATACCATTTCATTGTAAGTGTAATAGAAACAGCAGAGCTAAATCCACCTAATCTATATTCATCGTAACTTCATAGTTAATATGCAGATCATCACGAAATTTAGTGCGATCTCGTAGCACTTAGACATGGGCATAATCCGGAATATAAATCATCACGCTATAACTAAAAGGTGATGAGCAGTAAAATATAAAATCTCAAAACCGTACAGAGTTAGAGACTCATAATTACCTTTGATAATTAATATCATCACGTTATAATATTAAAGGATCGGCAGAATTTATTCCAATCCATCATCACCCTCCAAGCCTTGTCCCATCTCAGTTGGGGTTAGCTTTTCGATCTAACTACGAAGCAGCCTAATTTTTTTTCGTGAAGCGACTGCCATCTTGATCTGGCGTTATTGGTCACTGTTCTAATCTAATCCAAGACTAATTAATAACTAACAGTAGATATTTTGTTAGTTATATATATTATATCATCTCAACGAATCATAACTATTTTCGAGATAATTACTATCATATCACAAATTTTACAATTTAGCCCATAAATGTTATCAGCAACCTAAGAACGCACTGTATTACCTTCGTGGTTAGGTTCACCATTACACACTTGAACTGAAAACGTTTCAATATCCATGCCCACCACTCTAAAAATGAATCCAGCGCGCAGTGTTAATAAGCCATAGGCGGATCGTCCAATAGGTATTTCAAACATAGTTGAATATCCAATATCTTAAAATACCATAGTTAAATCAAACTTAGGTAAATGGAACAATAGTCGAATCAACCAATATGCGTTATGACCATATCGCTGACCCCGGGCAATAAAGCGGTAATATTTTTTTTTTTTTTTTTTTTTTTTTCCATTTTTTTTTAGGGATTTTTATCCGTTACGGATATGTCAATCCCATCGTAGCTTAAAACAGTAAACATGCTTACACAGTATAACCAATAGAAAATTTTTTTTTATCCCTGATGGGGACCAAATAACCCAAACAAACTTCTAGCTGCTTCGCATCGAGGTGTTGCCAGTATATCATGGAGCATACCTATATGTAGTCTGTTCAGGTCATAGGTCTCAATCAGAAGCTTTCGGGCCGTTTCATAACATACACAGTCCGTTAATAGGTGGTGCACATCCTCTACTACGCCGCATAAATCGCAGTTTGGGGAGTCTGCATGTCCCATTAGGAAGGCGAACTTCTTTAATGGCATGTGCCCGGACCTTAGCCTAAATGCTGTAACAAGTAGTTTCCTACTCAACCATATGTCTCCAAACCAAGGTACACGAGGAGGCTCACATTGTAACGTTTTGTACCAGATGCCCTTTTCTAGTGAGCGTTCATTGAAATACTCTTTCCAACAGTTGAGGTAATAGTTCTTATATCTTGGTAGTAACTCTGTATAATGTGGCAAAATGGAGACTAGCTTTCCATTCACAGACGCTGTTCTCGCTAACTTGTCAGCCTCCTCGTTACCCCTAAGACCAATGTGTGATGGAACCCATTGCATCTTTAGTTCCGTGCCCTTCAAATAGCTTTCGTGTATTTCAGAGAGGATATCATAGGCTATCGGTGCACCTCTGCCACCAGAGGCGCACCGAGCTATTTGATATAAAGCGCTTTGACTATCGGTGCAGATCAGGATTTTATTATTATTTGGAACGGAACGTGCATATGAAACAGCTTCCAAAATTGCTATGAGTTCCATCGACATGACTGAGAGTTCATAGGTTGTTTTAAAAATGTTGATATACGGCGTAGTATTGGTTTCACCATGAGGGTCATAAAAAGCCGCACCGCGACCACTAGAGCTTTTGGAGCCATCTGTGAATATGGTATACCAATTATGGTACTTTTCTGTTAATTCCAGAATAGTATTATACTTTAAAACACTGTGGTCGTGGTACCCTTTGGCACCAACTATACTATCTAAATTAAACACTAACACATTGCTTATATCTATGTTCGTAACCCAGGTTTTAAGTGAAAACATGTATGGCAGTGAAGATGATGAGATGGCTTCATTTTTAGTTAAATTGTATGTTTCCACTAGCAACGGCTTTTTTTTATTTGACCAATAGTTATTATTACAAAAGGAACCGAGTTTACATAGTAAGTCTATTGTTATGTTATTAGCCACCGAGAGAGCTTTCAAACAAAACTTGTAAGATAGGTATTTTCTACGTAAATGCAGTGGGGGAACGCAGAGTTCAGACTCCATCACATGTATTGGTGTAGTCCTTATGAAACCACCTATGATCCGTAGTGCTTGGTTCTGCACTTTATCTAATTTACAAGTATGAGTTCTAGCACTACTATCGTACAAGAAGGAACCATAATCAACTCTGCTTCTAATTAGGGATAAATAAACGTTTCGTAACTGTTTTGGGTGTACACCCCAAGTCGAACCAGCCAGAACTTTAAGAACGTTCAGGTACCTCTGAGCTTTTTGGTAACATTCATTGATTTGTTTGCCCCATCTTAAAGAATTATCAAGCCAAATACCTAAATATTTATAAGAGTGAACTAGCTCAAGTGGAATATCATCGACTTTAATCTGTAACTGGTTCCCTTTGCGACCTCTGCTGAATAAACAAAGCTTAGTTTTATTTATCGATAAAGACAAACCTAATTGATCCAATATAATAACTACTGTGTTCAATGCATCTTGAATATTGTTTGAGCTGTTGACTAGGTTCTTACCGCCGGTATACAATACAAAATCGTCCGCGTATTGACATATAAAGACATCGGTTATGTGTTGACAAATTTTGATAGTAGCTATGTTAAAAAGTATAGGAGACATAGGGTCACCTTGCGCAAGGCCTTTGCTGGTGTATCGTATAATTGTTTTATTCCTATCTAAATCATCCCTAATTTTTAAGTGTCGTTCTGCCAAAAAATTCCATAAGTATATACATAGCCTTTTGCCCACTCTAATATCGTCTAGATTTATTATTAATTTATCTATTAAAATATTATTATATGCGTTCTCAATATCTAAAAAGCACGCAAGTGTTGGAACACTATTTGAGAATCCTATTTGTATTTGTGTTACTAGCCGCGCGAGGTTTTCATAGCACGATTGACCCTTCCTAAAACCGGTCGTGTACTGAGATAACAATTCATTCCTCTCCACATACCATTCTAGCCGTTTTGTTATCATAGCATGCATAATTTTACAAACACATGAGAGTAAAGAAATTGGGCGTAATTTATAATGATTATTCGACAAATCTCTTTTTGGTATTGGGACAATTCGAATATCACGCCATTGATGGGGAATGTAACCGGTAATGAAGATTAAGTTATAAAGGTTTAATAAATATATTTTGGCGCAATCAGGTAAGTGGTGAATCATTGAATATGTTATCCCGTCGTCTCCCGGAGATGTATCCCTCTTTTTAACACAGTTACGCAATTCTTGCATGGTAAAACGCCCCTCTAATTCCTCATTAGCTGATTGTATATGTGGTAAAGGTGGGAGAACGAAATCAGGTGCAATATTATTTAATAACTGTTTCTTTTTGTCCTCAGAAATATATACTTTGGGTGACCTATGACTTTTTAACCATCCTAATTGTTTCCACATTTGTGATATTGACGTGGATTCGTTAATACTGTTACAGTAATTTTGCCAATTATGTCTCCTAGCCCGCTGAATAGCTAATTTAGTTTCACAACTAATTTTTTCTAACTTACCTAGATTAAGTGGTGTAGGGTTTTTTCTAAATTCGCGTAGGGCTAATCTTCGTTGAGCGACTAATTTAGAGAGTGATGGGTTCCAAAAAGGCTGAGGACGAAAATTCCTAGTTGGGTTGTTAAATTCTTTACTCATTGGTATATACAAATCTGCTGTAATATTTAATTGTGCAATAAAATTATTGTATGTCGTTTGGACATTATTTTCATCGCTATGAGTAGTCGAGAAGAATAGTTTTAAGTGTTTATTATATTCGCTCCAGTTAGCTAATCTAAAATTACGTTTCTTATGTACTCGTATTTTATCCTTAAAGTTGTATTTTATTTTAATAACTAGGTGGTCGCTTCCCACGTTGTCATTTGTTACTTGCCAATCGCAACACAGGGCTATATCACTTGAGACAAAAGTAATATCGGGTGCCGTTTTTTGAACAACATTATTAACTAATTTAATTCTAGTCGGAAGGCCATTATTTATCGCTACAAAGTTTTCTAAAGTTGCATTATATACCTGAGATCCCCTATCGTTGGTTTTACTTGACCAATTGGTATGATGGGCGTTAAAATCCCCGGCTACGATACAGTTACGCGTAAATTTTGTGAAGATGTCATCCCAATCTGATTGAATAGTGCGAACTGAAGGAGGACAGTATACTAGAACTATATATTTAATCTGGCCACAGTTTAAAATTCTAATACATACCACTTCTATGCCGCGATTAATGGGCTCGAACCTACATTCCTCTACTGTAATTGATCTGTGTGCCATGATAGCTACGCCTCCAAATCGATCGTCGCGGTCTTTACGATAAATGCAGTAGTCACTCACTTGTAAACCAGAGTCAGATTCCAACCAGGTCTCGGATATCAGGGCTATGTGAATTTTATAGGAAGCTAGTAATAATTTTGTTTCAACAAGTTTCGGTCTCAAACTCTGCGCGTTCCACTGCAGTATATTTATAACATAATTATTATTAAAATTAGCCATTGGTGAAGAGTGTCATAAGTTTGGTCAATATATCTTGTTTTTGTAAAGTCTTTATTACAAACTCCATACACTCTTGTACTGCACAGTTAAACAGCTTGGTTACTTTATCTTCAAAGCAGTTGTTTGAAAAACAAATGTTTTTAATTTTCGAAATAAATCGCTGAAAATCAAACTCATTCTTTTTTTTCCGGTAGGTCTTTCCAGCAGTCGGTTCCGGGTCAGATTCTATTTCAGAGGTGCTTTCATGTTCGTAAATATTACTGTGGCTCCTGTCGCACTTTTTTTTATGTTTATTTTTCGTATTCCGTGTGTGTGGCTGATCGAGTTGTTTCCCATCGGATTCGATCATTTCAGAAGTACGTTCCTCATTATTCAGCGTTAATATTTGAAATGGGTTATTTGTTACCACATCGCTGTATGATCTTGATTGTGCGGTTCTTTCATTACCATCTGGGGATTTCACAGGTTGCTTCTCAATACAATCGATAACTTGTTTTGGTTGTTTTGTTTTCTGCAGCCATACAATCAAAGCTTTTCGGTAAGTAATATTTAGAATAGACATAATTTTTCTTATTTCTTTTTCTTTGGTAAATATTGGGCAAGACTTATCTAAGGCCATATGAGGGCCTTTACAATTAACACAACTGTAGATTGTAATATCGCAGTTTTCATGGGACCCCCCACATTTCGGACACACTATCTTTTTATTAGGGCAGACTCTAAGATGGTGTCCAAACTTCCAACACCCAGAGCACTGCGAAACCGGGAAGGTGTATTGTTCCACTTTAAACCTGCACCCATATGCATATACATATGGGGGTAAAGTGGAGCTTTTGAAACATAGGCGGATAGTTCCACTGTCAATCCACTTGTTAAACTCATCTAAGCGTTTCAGCCTTTTCACCGAAATTATTTCATAGTCGCACTGCAAGTTTTCCCCAATCTCCTTTTCTTCCATGTCTAGATCAGTGTCTCTCACCACGCCATAGGATAAACTTATTTCATCGACCATCTGGCACCTATACCCTAGAGTAGTAATTTTTTCACACATCAGCAATTTATTTGCACTTTCTATGTTTTCGAATTGAATAAGTACTTTGAATTGGCTTTTGTACCGAATACTAAGTATATTTAGTATATTTTCTGTTCTAAGGAGCTTCGCCATCCCAAACTGCTTAGGTAAAACCTCTTTTGATGTAATCATAACCTTTGGTGCATCTTGTATTTCTTCCATGAACGAATCATTTTTGTTTGTGTTATCTTTCCTCGTATTTATATTTCGTTCACTTAAGATACTACCGGTCAGCCGTCTTTTTCCTTTTCGAACTGTAATATAGCCTTCCTCTTCCTCAATTATCTCAGTACTATCTTCTCTTATTCTTTTTTCGGTACTCCTTTGGCATAAAATTGGGCTACAAGCATCTTCTTTTTCAATCTGAACACTTGTTTGTATTTGCCTAACTGTGGTCTCCTCGTCCATAATATCACTCCCACTTGAGTCACAAATACCCTGATTAACTCCAACATCACTCATTATACAAGAAAATAAAAAACATAAACATAAATAATTGTAACTGTAGGTATTGTTTAAAAAACCGTATGAACGCGTAAATCGACAGCAGCGCGTGCGCTTCCCGTCGTGTCTCGCGGACGATTCGGAGCGGTAATATCAAATATAAAATTTTAGAGGAGAAATAAAAGAAGCTAGAAGAAACAATTAGTTTACAGTTCAACGTACAGTGGTCCAAACCAAGAGTTCAATATGTGAAATGAAACCTAATTTTTACAGCAAGTTAATCTGTACTGTTTGTAAAATGTACTGTTGCAATTTTAACATCATTAACGATTCAATTAAATTTTTAAGCATTTTGTATGCTTGTATGTTTTTATGTTGGTCAGAGCATTCCCCCTGTAAGGGACTGGTCGCGGGTTCAAGTCCCGTCCTAGATGTTCTCTTTTTCCGATCTAAATCATTAACGATTTTATTAACACACTGACCACTGAGATTCAGGAATGTAAGTATATAATACGACGTAATATCCACTTGATATCTTGAGCTTACCAGCTGATTACCACAGGGAAATATAAATAAGCTTGCACAGAAAAAATTCTTGGGATTACTTCGTATGAAGTCTTACAGTCACTGGTGGTAGAAATTTGATGACACAAATTTGTCACAAAATTCGACCGGGTAGGTACCACCATGCACGATTGCGAAAAACCCTCCATAGTAATCCAATTTCGTTTTGATTGCGTTCAGGGGTCAGCAAGTGCATAGCCGGGCAGGGGGATTGTGGTCGCAGCACTAGTGGGACCGGTGGTATCACGCGGTGCTGCGACGACAATCCTCTTCTGATGAGGCCGTCAAGCTGAGTGCCACCATTGTTAACATGGTACGTGTATGTAATGGTGACCCTCTTCCCTGACACTTTACCTTCAGCTTACCATCAGGCGAGGTGAAGTCAAATTGACGTGTCCTAAATATATAAAAAAAAAAGCTTTTTTTAAGATTATTTTAAAAACGCGGTAAAATTTATTACTGTTCTTCTTTGTTTAGACCGGTTTTTTGTGTTATGCTTCTCAGAGTAATGTAAGCTGTCATTTATTTTAATGAAATATTAATAAAATAAAACTTAATAAAATAAGAGTGATAGATTGATAATAGGAGAAGCCAAAAATCAAATAACAATAAAAAGGGCGTAACCGGTGCTTACGGCTTTATTGCCCGGGACCAGTGATATGTGAACCGTAGTTGTATTGAAAATAGTTAAAATAACTTTAGCCATTATGATACGTAACCATTTCGAGCGAGGTCTCCACATCTCGCCGGATCCCAAAAGTGAGACCGATATTCTTAGCAATCCATGGATTCTCCGTAATAAGGTCATCATGAGCTTATTGTAGCTCTCGATAGGCCTAGATCTTTAAGTAGGTTATGGAGAGATTTTGCTGGTATACCTCTCGCTCCCACTTCCACTGCATACAAATTAACCACGTAACCGTTTTTGATTAATTCGTTTGTGAGATCATAGTATTTATTTTTCTTTATTGTGTGGTCCTTCGGTATATTTGTTTCCCACGGTACGGTAAATTCCACAAGGACCACATGTTTAACGTTTTTGAATAAAGGAATATGTCAGGTCTAGATGACGAAACCCCAACATTCTCCGGAATTTTGTAGTGCTTTTCATACGTGTCGATTAGGAGAGTCCAATCTTGGGCAGTATCTAGGATTGAATAAGGTTTGTTCCTGGATTTTATGGATAAACCTGCAGACACAAAGTTGATATGACGTCTGTTAGTAGTCAATCCTTTTTTGGCTCTAGCTACTGCCAGACTCATTACTCCACGTATGATGATAAGCACCTTATCGTGGCAGCGCGAGTATTGGCCTCTATCGAGAAGCACCCTATATCCTACTAATATGTGTCTAGCCGTCCCTATTGCCTCACCACAAGTATAACATTATTTTTCTGTGGCCTTCCCCCACCTTACCAGATTACTCTGGTCTGGTAGGGTCATCTGAAAGGCGTTAAGATAGAATTTTAACGGGTCCAGCGACCACTCATAAATCAAGGTGCGCCACTTTAAGGCCATCGGTATGCAGAACTCTCCCATTGTCAACCATTCATTTTGGATGTCCAAATTCATCGCGTGCACTCGATATTTATCATTTTCGTCTTGTTTTAGAAAGGGCTTAAGTATATGCTGGTCCCTTTCTGACTCTCGTACTCCCAACACCACTCTGTTCGACTGGGCCCCTACATAAATCGTTTATGGAATATGAGTCTAGATTCAAGCTCGGACTCGTTATTATCTTTCGGGAGTGCCCTGACTGTGTCATCTTGGGATTTACCTATGATGTGGGCTTTGGTAACTCTAAGGTTTATAGAGCTCCAATGGTTTCTTTAGTTTCATCTCAAAATTATTTTGATCCCTAAATAGAGCAGAGGGATCAGCAGAATGCGCTAGTCCAAGCCACGATTCTAGTGATTTTATCACAGTTGCATCTATTTTCGCCAGTAGGGTTTTGCCGAATTCATATACCAGAAAAGGCCAAGTCAGACGTGATGTTAGGTAGTTGTCATATATCCAAACTTTTTTGATATTGTTCAGTGGTAGCTGATCTATCTTATTTAGGTTATTTATAAACATATCGACAACTTCATCTAAGGATGGTGTGCGTCCTTTACAGTCTATCTTTCTCCCAAGAAATTTAAATGGCACCGATTCAGCGACTATGGAAACTGGTTTATGACTGGTGAAGAGTCCCAGATCGTAGGGAGTAAATTTGGTGTCCCGTCAGACATAGACAGTGACATTTACTAGGCTTCGTCCTCAGTCCATTTGTCCACGAACAGAACTCATCGATTTCCTTTAATAGTTCCTGACATTGTTTTGGATTACGCATCAGTATTGCGAGATCGTCAGCAAAAGCTAAGATGGATTCTGATTACATTCGGCTATGGTTTTTGATGAAATTTTCTAAGTCCCGAATTCCGTTTCGTTCGCATTATATTGATAATGCAGATAATGCGATAAGCAGTAATAGTTAGTTCTGTTTTCAAGTTTCAGTCTCGGTTTAAAAAAAAGTATTGTTTCGAGAATACTTTTTTTGACATTTGAGAGATCGACTTGAGATCGAGACTAGATTGAGACTTAACTTTGAACATATTTTGGACGAGAATTGGCCCTCAAATTTTGCATTCTATTTTTTTATTTTATTTACAATAACTAACTAACTAAAATATGACTTTATCTCGCCTGATAGTAAGCTAAAGGTCTCAGGAAGTCTCAGGAATGGAAGTCACTGTTACAGACACCGGTAATGTTATGATAGTGGCCCTCAGCTTGACGACCTCGTCAGATGCTTTTTCACACCATAAAGGACCCGGGACTGTAGGAAGAAGGAAACACGTGTGCTGGTAAAGAATTCCAAATCTTGAAGGTGCGGCAAAGAAAAGAGGTGCGTACTAGTTTTTTCTTGATGGAATTGTTTGTACCATGTGAGGGTGATACCTCAGCTTTGTACGTGTTGTCCTGTATAGGCAAGGAGAGGGTAGAACTAATTGGAAGAGCTCATCGGAATCCTCGCCATGGTAGAGGTGCTAAAATACTGCCAAAGAGGCAACATCTCTACGAAACTGCAAGGACTCAAGGTAGTTAGTGACCTCAGGACACCCAACAATGCAGATCGCACCTCGCTGTAACCTGTCGAGAGCATCTAGTGAGTACTGTACAGAGCCATCCCAGAGATGAGAGCAGTATTCCATGCCAGAAAGGATTTGTGTCTTGTATAGAAAACACCGCTACTTCGGCTTGAAAAACCGTCTCACCTTGTTCAGGACTCCGAGTTTACGCGAGGCCGTTTTGATGATGCTCTCGATGTCATTTTGTCCTGCAGTGATAATAATATGGTTTGGAGAGTACGCATGGGAAGGAAAGGAGATACCTTTGCTAAAAACGCACATGACTGCGTCTTCTTGGCATTGATTTCGGCCAGGTTTAAAGAGACCCATTGAGAAATGTGATTCAGGACCCGGTCCAGCTCAGTAAGAAGAAACTGCCTTTGTTCCTCAACGTCAGCTTGCTTAGCCGCAGGGTGTCCATGATATCGCCAGCATTTACCTGCAAGTACTTCGAAGCTCTTCCATCACAAAGCGCTCGAATACAGCGCTCTTGCAGGAAGCTATTAACCCTGCTGCACAATCGAGGAGGCAGTCCAAAGGCAGGCAGCTTGGAAAGAAGCGACCCGTGCCAGGCTCTATCGAAAGCTTTGGCGATGTCAAGACTAATAGCCATCGCTATGCTTGACCATAGCCTTAGATTACTTTTTACAGCCATTTTTTATCCATAAATCTCATAGAAGAAGCTCTGCCGGGTTTGCGTTGATAAGTTAGTCCACTTAAAAGGCTTTCATCGTCATAATTCATAATTCAAGATATAACAACGAAATACCCTAATACATGTTGAGTTCGAAACTTCAGAAGCAAACATACCTTGATATATTCCGAATTCAGCGCGGACGAAGTCGCGGGCAACGTCTTGGCTGCCACCGACTTCCCACTAATCCCGAGTCTCTCAAGATGAACTGAGAGGCGCTTTGGGATAAAACCAAATACCTACTAGATTTGAATCTCAAACATTCAAAAACAACTTACCGGCCAATTTAGCAATTTGTTGCAAAAGGGAAAGTTTATGTCTCTTCTCCTGTGCTACAGTTACACCATGAGTGTTTTGCAAAGCTTGTTCCGCAGCATCCACCGCACCACGCCAGTTTATGAAACTGCTGTACAGTTCCTACAATAATCATTTAAAAGGTACATTTTAAAATTTACTCAGCACTTCCGTATCCAGATTTATTTCAGTGTATATGGAATATACATTTAACGATAATGGTAGATTTTTTCATAGAAAAACGTTATGCTGAAAATAAAACATAAGGACCAGAATAATGAAAAATCGAAGGCTAACTTACTTCCTTAATATCAGACAGCATGAGCACTGTGGCTGGTAACTGGTCACTGAGGCGATTCAGACACACATTCTTGCCAAAGGAATTGTCACCAAAATCAATCACAGCAAAATAACTGAAAGTTCAAAGAAAATTGAACACCAAAATATTTTATGTTCATTTGTGACATTAACCAACTCTAACTATTGATCGCCAAAATGTTGGTCAGCGAGTGGTTGATATCCTGCATGTCTATGACTATCATGAGATTGGCAAGACACACGCAGTAAAACGCTCACAACAACGCTTGGTTATGAGGCATAGCCAAAATGTTAACTGTTTTATTTGAGCGTGTCTTATCGGCTTTACCATACCATTCCATAAAAAAAATTACGAATTTTTGTCAACATAATCACAGAAATGACCAATCAGGTCAAATTAACGTACCTTAATTCGGAACACAATTTCCTTATTTCAGCATCCAAATTGCTTATCAAATTGTGATCAGTGGTAGTTTCTTCTGCAATTACGTAAACACCTTCCAGAGGGCCCAGCAGTAAGCTGCTAGTTATTAAAGACACTACAGATTTTTGGCTGTTTAATGATACTGAAGACACGACGACATTAATACCCAATTTTTGCCAAGATCTAAAACACATTAAATGAAAAATGAAGTTCGAGATTTCAAGTATTGTTACCTAAAACCTGAAACTTTAAGGTTCTGTCAAGTCACCCTTATCTTTATTTTTATTATATATACTTATTCAGAGTCGACAATAACTTTATTAGTGGTTACATTACACACAAAATCGTGGATTCAAACATCAACACCATTTACTTCATGGCTACGAAATTTCAATTGAAAGCGACTATTTTGTACACTCTGTAGCACAGAAGTGACTAAAAACCTAATTCCTTTTAAATTTCAGTTTTTAGTCTCCACCATAAACTGAAATTTAAAATGAAAGTTGGTTCTATCACATATAAAGTACATACAGTACATATAAAGGACTAATAAAGTTTTAAAGTAGGTATAGCAAATGTTTTCAGTCACAGCAATACTATAATATATAGAAATGTACAGTGTTAGCAATATTGTAGCAAGTACTCATTTAGCCACGTATAGTCACGTAGATCGTATCCTGTTCCCCCTTCAATTTATCTTAAATTATATTGTAAAATAAATACCGTATTTTGTGGTGTAAGTAAGATGATGGTGTCGGGACATGCAGATACAGTTGTTTAGCACCTCTGGTCACAAGTCTATCAGCAAACTGTAGACCATACGATGTTTTGCCGCATAAAACGAGCTGAGAACGATTCGCACTACATCTCATCCTGGAAATCACATTGTGTCGTTACAACTACTTGGAAAATGATCTTTGCATCCAAGTTTACGACTACATAATATGGCGACATAATATGAAATCACATAAACACGAGGCCAAAGAAATAAGTATACACCTTTACATATAACCTCACATGTAAAGGTGTATACCTATTTCCTTGGCCGTGTGTACTATACATGTAAATATATAGAACGTAATTTACCTGTTATGAGCATCAATGGTGTTTGTTTTTATGTGTAACAGCACACGGCCGCGGTGAGAGCTCGTAGCCAAAAGCCGGAAAGCGCGTGCTGCTTCATTTGGTCCGTAGGTTACACGCGATAACGGTCGAACGTAGCCGCGAGCAATGCCTTCAGCTATCATTCTATGTATATTCTGCGGGTGTCATTAATATTACTATTATTTATCTTATTTTCCTTTAAATTTACTTATAACTAGCTGAACAGGGATGGCTTCGCCCCGGATTTAATTCGTAAAAAATCCTATAGCTCGATTGCACCGCCACCACCACGGAACCAATTGTAAAAGTAAACAAAAATAACGTAATAATGTATCGGAGAATTTCGAATATCTGGGACGTGTCTAGGTGGCTCAGTTGGTCAGAGCATTCCCCCTGTAAGGGACTGGTCGCGGGTTCAAGTCCCGTCCTAGATGTTCTCTTTTCCGATCTAAATCTTTCGAAAAAGGTAAGCATACAAAATGCTTAAAAATTTAATTGAAATAAACAAAAATAAATTTTAATATTGAATTTCATACTTTTTACTTCAAAAGTTAAGTACTTTCCATATTTATAAGGAACTTCCATACAAGCGCTCATCCCTTATTTATCCCCTTAGGGGTGAAATTATGGAAAACGCCGATACACGTGTACGTTTATTGCTAACCAGAAGCAGCTATATGAAACTTCGTGATTCTTACATCAAAAAAAGCGGCCAAGTGCGAGTTGGACTCGCCCATTAAGGGTTCCGTTGCAGCAAGTAACATAATAATGTTTTTTTTTTTAATTTTTTATTGAATGAAAGGTAAATTGTGGTTTACGATTTATGATGTATTAAAAAAACTACTTACTTGATCTCGTTCAAACCAATTATCGTTGGAAGTTTACATGGTAATGTACATCATATTTTTTTTTTAGTTTTATCATTCTCTTATTTTAAAAGTTACAGGGGGCGGGGACACACATTTTACCACTTTGGGAGTGTCTCCCGCGCAAACTATTCAGTTTAGAAAAATATTATATAACAAACCTCAATATCATTTTTGAAGAGCTATCCATAGATACCTCTCACATATGGCTTCGATGAAAAAAAAAATTTTGGGTTTCAGTTCTAAGTATGGGGACCCCCAAAATTTATTGTTTTTTTTTCTATTTCTGTATGAAAATCTTAATGCGGTTCACAGAATACATCTACTTACCAAGTTTCAACAGCATAGTTCTTATAGTTCCGGATCAAAGTGGCTGTGACATACGGACAGACAGACAGACAGACAGGACGAATCTATAAGGATTCCGTTTTTTTGCCATTTGGCAACGGAACCCTAAAAAAATTATGTTTTGAAGTTGGTACCGCGTATTGAAGTGTCGGTTTGTGTATTATTTTTTCTTTACGTACTCGCGCATTATTGTAAGTGAACTATGAGCCTGTACATGGCGAGTTGAGCGCCCGAGTACAGCGCGACGTCGCTTTGTGAAGGGTCCGGGCTCGGGAGCTCGTTTGGTGGACCCTGGCCTCATGCGTTTGAGTAGGCTCCGGGCTGGTCAGCTCGTTGGTGGACTCTGTGCCCGCGCCTTTTTTGGGTGGCCGTGCCACGCGCTTTGAGGGGACATTGTTCTGACCTTGTTTGTTGAATGTTGATTAATTGGTGAAAATTAATTATCGAGATAGTTATCTATTTGTTAAATAAAGTGAATACGCCCATCGCGTTCGTTGGACTTCGAACTTTGCTGTGGTTGGAAATCACATACTAAGGGAAGTAAACATCACATTTTATTTTACTGCATAATTAGTACGTGTAATGTACGTGTAATAGAATATACATGTCACATATAGTTAGATACACTAAATAGGCACACTTTCTAATCTTTGCTACTTTCCCGGCTGAATCCCGGACCATTGAAGGTCAGACGCATTTCCCCATTGACCCATTGACCCATTTCTTAATATATTTTATGTATTGTTGATAATAAATAATGGATTGGTTTAGTTTTGGTTGGCAATTTGAAACTTAACACGCGGTTAGAGTTCGCCATTTTGAGTGTTAATTTATCGGTATTATTTTGCCTTTTGATGCAATTGAATTTGACTATTTTCACCTTAAACTTGGAATTGTTATTGTAATTAAAATATTTCGTAGTCGATTTCGATCAGGTGTCAATTGCGGCTTAATTTGATTATTGAAGCAAGTACGTGCTGAAATTCTGTTTAGCTTTGAATTGTTTTTTATTCATGTTTGATTGGACCCGCCGGGAGGTCTGAATAGATATTTATTTGTGTTTACTTGCTATAAAATTGAAAGTAATGTATGATTTGATTTGTTTGTATCCGTGCGTTTTTAGTAGGTTCGGTTAATCGGTTTTTATAAAATTGCGGTATTTTGTTGTCTTAACCATTGTATATTCGTGCCGACTTCCGGTGTTTGATGCTTCGTGCGTTTTTAGTCGGTTCGGTTAACGGGTTTTTATAAAATTGCGGTATTTTGTTGTTTGAACCGTTTTATATTTGTACCGACTTCCTGTGTTTGATTAATGATTTTGTACCGTTTGTTGACTGCACCTTGGTGTAGAACCGGATCATTAGATACTTTATTTTAGTTAGATATTAAGTTTTAGTTTTATTTGCGTTTTCACTGTCGGCTTTAGATCACGCTTCGGAACGAAGTAGTGATTGCGTGAGAGTGAGTGTTGGGGCTACGGCTTGAATACTACCTGCTCGTGGTCTCACTCCTCACCCTTGTCTCCGGGTTAAAGGAGACTGGTAGCAGAGCTGTTAATTGTTTTTTTTATTACTGCGCTCGCTCGGTTCACGCACTGAACATATGGGTTGGGTGAAAAAAAAAATTATGAGTTTCAGTTTTAAGTATGGGGAACCCCCAAAATTTATTGCTTTTATTATATTTTTAGGTGAAAATCTTAATGCGGTTCATAGAATACATCTACTTACCAAATTTCAACAGCATAGTTCTTATAGTTTCGGAAAAAAGTGACTGTGACATACGGACGGACAGACAGACAGACATGATGAATCTATAAGGGTTCCGTTTTTTGCCATTTGGCAACGGAACCCTAAAAGACCGGACTTTCCATACAATCATTCATCACCTATTTTACCCCCCTTGTAGGAACATTTCAAAATAAAAAATTATAATATACTTGTACATTCGTCACTTTTGAAGATAAATGCATGAACCACTAAACAATGCAGCCACCCCACCTCTTTTTGAAGAAATGAATTCTATTACTGTATTCATTCTATTACGATTTCAGAGATAAACCACTGCTCGAACTAAATATTTAATTATTCATTATTATTTAATTAATAATTATTATTTAATTATTTAGCAGTAACTACATTATAATGCATATGACTGATAGTGAGATGACGTCTTGTTTTCATTCATAATGATACTTGTAAGTTGACAGGAAATTAAATCTTGCTGAACAGAGTTTTATTTCGAACAAAGATCCAACTTTCTGTTTTGGAAATCAGTTTCGAAAACAGAATTATTATTCTTTCTTGGAAACCGGTTTCCAAATCTTGGTTTCCAATCTGGCCGAAGGTGAAAATTCATACACGTACGTTTTTCTAGAAATAAATGAATGGGTCCGTAATTTAATTTCGAGAGACATATGTTAGATTATTGGAATATCGACTGAAAGATTGTGCGAATAAAGTTTATTGCGAAACAACTTTTTGTCTCCAAACGCTGCTTCGACTGAACGATTCTTCGAATATTTATGTAACAATGCACATTGTACTTTTAAGAATATTAGTGGAATATGTAGTCGATTCCTTAGTTGATATCGATTCATAGTCTACTAATATTATCTGTATTCTTTCATCGACTCTGTCTATGTTAGCTGTGGTCAACCCTATCGGCTGTGGTTCATTATCTATGAACTCCCACCAAGTCGCTGCTTTCAGCCGACGTTATAAATTACGGTGCAGCGGTTTTGCGAGCCCCTAATTTTCTGCATCGCTACCACTAGTGCATAGCTCTGGTACTGAGCCGTTGGTGAGAATTTTACAATTTATACATTACGTGTGCTAATCATTTTTATTACAGAGTGCTCATTAGTGTTGGAGGGTGACGTGGTACCAATGGCCCACCAGGGATATTCCCCGTGGTCTCTTCATCTTCACCAATGGTGCCACGTCAGGTTCCCACTGCTATGCTAAGCTACTCCAGGCATCGCCTCGTTTTTTACGTGAGCGAGGCTTGCCAACATTTATCCATGTATTGGAATTATATAGAATGTTATCATGCCACACTACACCTCTGTAGTCGTGGCAAAGTTTTCTAATTGGGATGCTGCTTTTTACGTGAGCAGTATCTATTTGTTTTAATTGTGTAGCTTATACGCAAGGCATGCTTTCCCTTTTCGCGCTTGTCAAAAGGACAATAACCTGTGCGGGCCATGCGGTCAGTGACCGCATGGTGAACAATCCTTCAGTGTCATCTATGTTTCTGTGCATCTGTTCCTGCTGCTTGCAAAGGCTGTGACCTGCCTGCTTTGCAATAATGACCATAAGCATCACGTGCCTGGGGAAGCTTGCCACCTTTCTTACGCCTTCGGTATGCTCGGCCTGCACTAGCAGTATGTATTCACATACTGAAAGCTTTGCCTTCTCTTTTCAGGTCCGCCGAGCGAGTCACGCAGCGGTAGATGCCAGCGCGACACGCCGGGCAGAGCTAAGTGCAAATTCCTGGCTGCCGCGGGCCGTCCTTCACGTCCTCCACGTCCTTAATTTCTTCTTCCTTCCTTAATTCTTCCTTCCTTCCTTCCTTAATTTCAATCTTATTAAAAATTATGCGTACTCAGCCTTGAGATCACATACAATTTATAACATTTAATACATGAAAGGTAAAACTAGTCTCATGTTTGATTTGCTATAACCTTATAAACCAACTACTAACTTCTAATAACTTGTAACTTATAATAAACCTTAAATTCAACTATCCCTGTTACATTTATCAATCGATAAAGATAAAGATAAAGATAAATTTATTTGTAGAAACATGTGTACAGATGATGTTACATAATATTGAGTAAAGTTTCAACATGTTCTGTCAATGTAGATGTACAAATGTGAGTTAAGGTTAAGGTTCCTTTATTAATTACACATATTTGGTTTTAGATAATTTGACAATCATAGTTTACTTAATTCTACTGAGCATAGTTAAATTTATCTATTATCGGTCAATAAAGGAATAAATGATTAAAATAAATGTCAGTATGAAGGGATATATAAAGTCCAAAGAGATATTATTACAAGTCAGAAAACAGGCTGATGTCAAAAAAAATACTTTGCAATCTTTTTTCAGAATCCTATATAAACTGATGTCAAATTTTATAATTATTTATATCAAAGTGCTTTATGTCAATAAGTGTTATCATGTGTGTCATCAAATTCTCATTTCAAGTAAACAAAATTTAGTCAACGTATGTCCTGATTATTAATAAAATCTCTTATTGTGTAGTAGCACTTTCGAATTAGAAGCATTTTTATTTTATGCTTAAACATATCTATCTATCGATGGACTGACGTTTCGAATGTTAAATTCAAAACATTTTTTGTAAACATCTCGGTATATAGGAAGCACTGTACACAGAGATCTCTCTTCATAGATAGCACTTCTTACCATAAACTTTCCGGACTAGTAGTTCCGGCGTTTCGCCGGCCGCTGCTGCGGCCTATCCATCTATCTAACATATGTCTCTCGAAATTAAGTTACAGACCTTAAATGAATACGTGTATCGGCGGTTTTTGAAATTTTACTACCAGGGAATAAAATAGGCGATGAACGGTTGTATGGAAAGTGCATCATATTTGAAGTAAGAACCAAGAAATTTTATATAGCTGCTTCTAGTTCATCCTTAAGGCGGTAAATAAGGGATGAGCGGATGAATGGAAGTCCGTTAGATGGAATGTGCTTAAGTTTTGAAGTTGAACTTCAACATTAAAGCTTATTTTGGTTTACACCACTTCCCATCAGGTGGGCCGTGTATCAATTGGAGGTAATTGTTTTTTTTATACCAATTAGGTGGCAGACAACACCTAAGTGGTATAAAAAATAAACATTTACCTCCAATTGAACCCGGTAGGTGTGAGTGCCATCGGGTTATAGATTTTTTTACAAATTTATTCCCGGGTGAAGCTGGGTCCCAGCCCGCTGGTTATATATTATGTATTCATAATACCGCTACTGTGGCTCGTGACAAATTTATAATTCTGGGCAGTGTTACTTTTCAACTTCACTTAGAAAGTTGAAGTTATTGGCGTTTTGGCAAACAAAATAGTACGCCCACATACCACAGCCTGCTCTTTTAGGTCTATACTGATGTGCACATTTCAAAAAAATGTTAAAATATCATCAGGCTACAAAAATAATAGTGTTGTAAACATTTTAATTTTATTATTATTGTAAAGTTAGTTATTTGGTAATTTAAATATGGTACTCAGCGCCTGCAATCAAATAAATAAATATTAAAAAAATATTACTTACTTTAAGATCGTCCCTATTTTTGTCGTCAAATATGGAAGAAAAATCTACAGAAATATAATTTTTCTCCTTATTTAAATGAGCCATTCCAAGATCATATTCATCTCGATTTTGAAGTTGTGAGATGTCGAGAAATAGGCCTCTAAAGGTAAGGCAATCAAAAGTTATCTGCAAAAAAAATTGACATCATCACTTCGCACGATAGAAGCTTAGCTAGACTCTAATTCTGCCTCAAGATGTCCCCTCGTCGCTCTCATCTCTAAATATATAAAAAATAAAAACCCGAGTGCTGCTGAAAAGACCGAAAGAAGTTTGACAGGTGCAAATCGTAAACTGAGAAGAATGAATGGGTCCCGCCTGCTGTCAAACTTGTTTCGGTCTTTTCAGCAGCAGACGGGTTTTTTATTTGCAGCTTTTTAGTTTTAAGCACACAAGGGAAACGAAAGAAAAAGAAATCTTGCAACAACACAAACGAAAACTGAACTACAGAGGCTTGTTGTAAGCTCCGTAAACGCTTTATTTTATAATTCCTCATTCCAAATTATATTAAAACATTAAGGTTGTGTATGTTTTTGAAATCACCTTTTAAAGCTTTTCATTTAGATAGCCTACTCTAGAAGTTTCAGTGAAAATATTTTTGACAACATTCATTTTAGCGCCAATAGTCCACCGTATAGTTTTCTTTCACATTTTATGTACTCTACGACACTCAGAAGATGATGGAACCGCTGTATGGATTTTGATGAATGAGGATCATTCAATAAATCCATGCAGCGGTTTGGAAGATATGAGGTAATCTATACATATAATAGAATCATAGCGAGATGATGGAAACCGTATATTAATGTAATTATTTTTCAAAAAAATAATTGATATGTGTTTCAGGAGCAATACCGATACCGAAAATATGATTTTTAGAATTGTCTAGTTTTTCTGTCTGTTTGTCTGCAAGTTATTATCGTTGTCCAAGCATCACTTCATAAACAGCTGACCATTCAGTTATAATTTTGCAAAAACATTCTTCTAGTGTATGGTCTATATATCTGATAAGCTACGCTAGATATCATCACGCTATTATAAGTGTAATAGGAGCAGCACAGCAAAATTGGCCTAATTTATATTGATCATAACGTTATTATTACTAGGCAGATCATCACGAATTTTGGTATAATTTGGTATCACCTGGACATGGGTATAATCCAGACTATAAATCATCACGCTATAGCTAAAAGGTGATGAGGAGTGTAATATAAAATCTAGTAACTCTACGGAGTTATCCACGTGCAATAGATGATTAGAGACAATACCTTTACTTTGACATAAACCTTTGATAATTAATATCATCACGCTATTATATTAGAGAACCGGCAGAATTCATTTCGATGTTACATGTAAACCTCTATTTTGAGGAGTACGTATCAGTATAGATAGATATATATATAATCTTTATTGTACAGTACACCAATCAAAATATGCATCTATGGAAAATTCAATCAACAAATGGCGGCCTTATCGCTAAAACCAATATCTTAACATGTAAGGTCCATCTAATATTCATGTCCATCCAAAGATTACATAACCTTTGGATGGACATGAATATTAGATGGACCAAATCGTAGGTATATTGGGTGCAGATATATATATATTTCCGATCCCGCTGCAGTCCGGGGGGAACGGAATCGGAGCGGCCGGTACACCCTGGGCGGCGGTCAATGGCTTCCCCTTCACCCCTTCATAGGGTTGGCATTGATCGTCGGCCAATACCCAACGTGGCGGGAACACATCGCTCTCCGTACTCCTCTGCTTTCAGAGGAGACAGGATGAGCGATGCTGTTAGTGGTGAGATGGCCCAGGGTCAGCCGGGGTGCGAGGGATATGCTCTATGGGTAACCTTACACCCCGGCGTCTGAAGACCCGAGACGGCGTGCGGTTTTAGTCGGTGCAAGCCCGACATAACAGCCCCCGCTGGCCGGCGGGGGGGTATCCGAAGGGATTTCCAAGGTATATTGGGTGCTTATTGGTGTAATAGAAAAGAAAAGAGGTAACTATCGTAGTCATATATAACAGATTTCAAACACATCATATTATTGCAATGTAACAGTATATGTAATATAATATGGTAGAAATTTGATGACACAAATTTGTCACAAAATTCGGCCGGGTAGGTACCACCGTGCGATTGCGAAAAACCCTCCATAGTAATTCAATTTCGGTTTGATTACGTTCGGGGGTCAGCCGGTGCATAGCCGGGCAGGGGGATTGTGGTCGCAGCACTAGTGGGACCGGTGGGTGTCACGCGGTGCTGCGACGACAATCCTCTTCTGATGAGGCCGTCAAGCTGAGTGCCACCATTGTTAACATGGTACGTGTATGTAATGGTGACCCTCTTTCCTAAGACTTTACCTTCAGCTTACCATCAGGCGAGGTGAAGTCAAATTGACGTGTCCTAAATATAAAAAAAAAAAATACATATTGTATACCTTTTTTTTTTCGTGCGGAAATCCCTTCGGATACCGCCCCCGCTGGAGAGCGGGGGGTCTCCATCGGGGGCGGTAATGTCGGGCTTGAACCAACTAAAACCGCACGCCGTCTCGGGTCTTAAGACGCCGGGGTGTAAGGTTACCCATAGAGCATATCCCTCGCACCCCGACTGACCCTGGGCCATCTCCGGTTTCGAGATGGCCCCCTTACTTGCTCTCCACTGTGCCATCTGCTAATCAGAGGGACACGTGGAAAGCTTCCGAACAGCCCACAACAGGGCCGTCCTCGCCTCGGTCGGAGTTGGCCGTAGGTGGCAGCGTCTCTCCCGCCCTAGGAGAGAGGCGCTGCCGTCTCCGTTGCCCAGGGTGCACCGCGTGGAGGTCCCCAACCAAGCACCCCACATATTGTATACCTACAAATAAATATACAATGATACATAAATACGATACATATCATTTTAACTAGAGTTATTTTAATTATTAATATAACTACGGTCATAATTCATAAGAGATACTGTTTAAAATACCTAAGATCATTTCACAGATGTTTATACCAAACAAAATAACAAATGGACGAAACATATAAAGGTCAACTCACTACGGTTTATTCAACGGCTTAGTAGTAGATTCACACTAAAATGTTCACATTTCTCGTGCTAAACAACCCTTTTTAAAATAATTATTTTAAGTGGTCGATTCGCACGTGCTGAATTTATTAACGTGCGAATCGACACCTCTAGAAAATGGTTGTGGCGATTCGCACGCAATATTCTAAAATGAAAATATTTAAGAAAATGTTACAGACGCGCACAAAAATGGCATATATAAATAAGACAAAGGAAGCAAATAAAATAAACAAATAAAAAAATCAACAAAGTAATTATTTGTGTAAAATATTCTTAATGAGCAATAATAGTGACAAGGTAAAAAGTAATCAAATTTGTATTCACTTCTATTCTTTAAGAAAAAAATCATCGAATCAAGCAATGTAATTAAATATAATAAAATTACGATGACAAGGCTAAGGTTATATCCAATTAAAATACTAGCGTGCGCATCTTTTGCTATCATAATAAAATTTAAACGTAGTTTGTCTCTACACATTGTAAGAAAATATTGTACATACCGTTAAACTCGATTTCAAGTTAAAAACCTAAAAGTGAATGAACATGATTCATTTAATAAGCAGTTTTATCGACATATACATTTTAAATCGAACGGTATTTTATATTTTGTACTTCAGTCTAACTACTTAAATAATGTTAAGCACTCTTAAGCATCAATTACTACTAATACAATATACTTTATTCACAGTATATATAAGGTGTCACAAAATTAGGTCTCCGAATTTGGTGAGATGACATGGTATCGACAAAATATGTATTTGAAACAAAAAAAAAATATCGGGTAAAGTAAAAAATAATAATTAAAAATAACAAAACAAAAAATGAAAAAAAAAGCACCACCAGCGACCAGCGTCACGTGACGCGACGAGCCCGTGACGCACGTGGTAGGCGTGCAGTCCTTCTCCTCGCAGTATTCTCCAAGCGGATGTGTGGGAAATACCTAAATCGCGACCAGCGTCACGTGTGCTCGTCGCGTCACGTGACGCTGGTCGCTGCTGGTGTTTTTTTTTTAATTTTTTGTTTTGTTATTTTTTTTTTTTTTAATTTTTTTTTACTTTACCCGATATTTTTTTTTTGTTTCAAATACATATTTCGTCGATACCAAGTCATCTCACCAAATTCAGAGACCTAATTTTGTGACACCTTATATATATAGTACTTAGTGATGCATGATATAGGAAATCAGTTAACATTACTTTAACTATCACATTAAGTACCTTCAATTGAGTATTTAAACATCTAATTGGAGATCATTTTCATGTAAGAATATTGTAAATGGTATTTCTATGTTGTTTTTTAATCTCATTATAGGGATCAAAAATTGAAAATAGATTACATATAATTCTCAATATAAATATTTTATTTTATGATGACATGTTTTTCCATATTATTAGAAGAGTTAATATAAAAAGATAAAATAATTTATAATATTAAATATTAAAAAACTAATAAAATTAAAGAAAAAATGAATCAATTAAATTAGCAATAAAAGAATATTATTTAACTAATAATTTAAATTTGACATATTTACCCTTACCTACCTTACTAAATGTTATTAAAGAATCAAATCGAAACAAGTTTGAACAACAAAAATTACTCAAAGTAATACTCTTGGTTTTACTCGTTGAATATGATAATAACATAACATAAACACTCCGAGAAAATACTGGGCCTTCACAGTTTTCATTTTTAGTGTGAATATTACTAGTACTCCTAACCGGAAGTACAATTAATGTGTGTGTATGTGTACAATTAATTATTATTCGCACTAGTATGAGTATTACCGACGGTATATAAATAACATTTAATATAAAAATATTAGACTCTACGTTAAATTTTAAAATAAAAGCACTTTGAGTATTTGCTTATAAAATTATTTAAGAAGCTTTCATATGCGACTTCATTCGTATGGAAATTATCTCAGGGGACCATAAATAATGATGATACTACATCCTACCTACACCTACCTACCTACCTACACACGCCTGCCAACTCACCGAAGCGGGATAAAACCCGACCCCACCAGGCGAGGCTGCGGTGGCGGCCAAAGTCCGCCGGCAACCCTGGGGTTATCCTTTCGAGGGCTTACCCGGGGTGCCCGGCAACGGACACTTGGGGAGGACACCGTGCGGTTTTAGTCGAGACACGACATAACCACCCCTGCTAGCCAACGGGGGGGTATCCGAAGGGATTTCCGCACGTAAAAAAAAAAGGGGACCATACATTTTCCGGGACAAAAATTAGCCCATGTACTGTTCCAATCTATAAGTTTTCAATGTGCCCAAATTCATCCAGATCAGTTCGGCAATTAGAGCTGATTGTGAAACAAACATACATCCATCGATCGATGCCTATAAAGTTTTGTATTGATAATATAATCAGATTAAACATAGTAGGCAGTAGCTTGGCAATAACAAAATAATATATTAACTAAATAATAGAAAACTCATTAAAATACGAAAAGTGCGAATCACCACAACATTTTTCGCACATTAATAAATTAAAGACAGGAGAATCGACCACTAAAAAGATATTTATTTTCAAAAAGGTCGTTTCGCACGGGTCTTGCGAACATTTTCGTGTGAATTGATTACCAAGCCTATTAAACTGCGATTGATTGAAATAATGGAAGATTCACCTACTTATCAGTGGTCAATTTTGTAGCCTAAATAAGTAGGTAAGTTCAGAAATACACAATAAATATTAACATATGACTAATTAAATTAATGAAAGCAACGCGTACCGCCACAGATATGTTAGGTTAGGTTAGAACATTGATCATCCCCTCAATTGTTGGAGATACATATGTTGAGTGTCATGATGTATGTATATCAAGTCTTAGTATGTTATCATTTTGACCTGCAACAGAGTGCTCTCGGAACTTATTTTATATCAGGTGGTTCAAAGTGTAAATCTAACCCCGATTCTGTAATCAACCGGTTCTATAATTGAGTGTTTTTTTGTTTTTCGATAAGATATTAACAAAGTTATCAACAAATTAAGTTCCAGAAATCTTACAAAATCATTTAATAGAAAGTCTACGATGCAAACGCGCAAGCGCCGCAGATTCTAAGGCGCTTGCGACCTTCTTCTCGTCAACTCGCTCCAAACATACAATATTGCAACACGTATTTGTTATGCACGCCTTCAACTTGGTGCATCAGTTATTTACGTTTACCTACATGACATACAATAGTAAACTTGGTAACTAAGTATATTACATTGTTAAGACTATGGCTCGTATTAACTCTTGAGCAGGATGTAATAATGCTATTAAAACAAAAAGCTTTCTGGTATGCTCACTATGTGTCAAGAAATTTGACCTACTGTGCTCTAATGTGTCGGAGAAATGCTTCAATGGCATGAATAAAGAACAGAAGAGTACACGGAGATGTCCGGAGTGTGTTAGCAAGCTGCCAAAAAAACGAAACACCAATAAACCTGTTCGCCAAGTTGCTAATCTCAACACCTCACCCAGCCAAGACTAGCGACTGACAATTCGCCGCCTTGGTCTTATGTAACTTTAAGGCCAAGTCAGCAACCAAGGGTTACCCTTGACAACATTAGAGAGGTTGTTGACGCTTCAACTAGCTACGTAGGGACAGGAGGGGGGACGGACCACGGAACGCCGGCGGGTCGGTGGCAGAACGCACTCACCGATAACCACGGCCTGAGTACAAAGTTCTACCTTCAAATTGTATAACACTATTTGATTCATTAAATTTCGTTTCGACCGGATTTGGAGTACAATCATTCCGCTACCAGCAGTATCCCCAACATTGGACCATCGTCGCCGGATATATAGAACCAGAAGATCATCAGCATTGTATTGACTGTATCGTTTCAATAAAACAACGACGTTAAAGGATATAGAGGTAGCGACTGGGTGGATAACGGATTGGTTTCGAAGTGTATTAATACCGTGTTTTGCATTACAGTTTCGTGAGTTCTTCATTCTCGGCGATACTGGTAAGTACCTCTTTCTTTCTGTTTCTACATAGCCGCCAAAATGGGAGTAGAATTAGATATGCGTGACTTGATCAAAAAAAGAGGAAATTTGCGCGGTAGATTTACTATTTTTGGTAAATATGTAAATTCCCTTAATAAAGCCTTGTTAGATGAAGAAAAAATAGTAGAATTACAACTACGCGTAGACAATATTGAACAGGTTTTTAGTGAATTCCTAGGTGTGCAATCGCAGATTGAGGACTTTACCGACGATGAGACAGAGTTGTTGGCTCAGTTACAGCTTAGGGAAACTATAGAATCACAATATTACTCGTTAATGTCTAAAGCAAAATGTCTCTGTAAACCTCAAGTTACGTCCGCAATAGTTTCGTCTAACACAAATAATGTTATAAAGTTACCCACTATTGGCTCATTTGAAAACTGGCTAGAATATCGTGATACATTTATTTCCTTGATTCATAATGCAAAAGAAATTATTCCTATACAAAAATACCATTATTTACGTTCCTCGTTAAAAGGCAGTGCTTTGCAGGTGATTAAATCGTTAGAATTTAGTACCGACAACTACCAGGTTGCTTGGGATCTACTAATCAATAGATACGATAACAATAGGTTATTAATTAACAATCATGTCAAATCTTTGTTCCCTTTACAAACAGTAACAAAAGAATCTCCCACTCAACTAAGAAAGATAATTGATTCGGTATTAAAAAATTTAAGATCTTTAAAAATTATGGGTGAACCCACAGAACATTGGGACACATTGATTATATATTTGATTGTAGCTAAATTAGATCCAAATACATGCAAGGAGTAGGAGACTAAAAAGAGTTCCATTTGTAACGGCTCCAAAGTAACTTTAGATGACATCATACAGTTTTTAAAGGACCGTGCAGACGTTTTGGATATGGTGCAAGCTCAAGGTCACAAACAACCTAGTGAACCAATAAAAAGGTCAACAGTTAGCAGATCTCAATCTCCTCAGCAAATGCGTTCTTTCGTTTCACACAAACAACAGGCTCGTACAGTATTTACGAAACCATCGCGCGCACCCAATTGCATTATGTGCAATGGCAATCACGCGTTATACGCGTGCATAAGATTTTTAAATCTACCTGTACAAGATAGGATACAATTCGTTTCTAATAAAACAAACATTTTATGTGCTAATTGTTTGCGTTGCGGTCATTCTGTTGAAGAATGTCAGTATGGGTCATGTAAGCAATGTTCACATAAACATAATAGCCTTATACACATAGATAACACAAGTTGTAATTCGCTTCATTTTAGTTCGGCGCTCACGCACACTGACACAATAATGCTAGTGAAGCGGTGGATAGTGTGAGTGCGAACACATCTTCATTATTCATACATTCTACTCACACAAAGCAAGCCGTGCAGTTTATACCATTAGAACAGGTGTTGCTTTCAACCGCACTCATTGAGATTTGTAATAATAACACATACACCATTGCGCGCGCCCTTCTCGATAGTGGTAGCCAGCGATGTTTTATTACAGATACACTTTGTAAAAAATTACGTTACAACTATACAGTCCGCGCTCACCATCACTGGCATAGGTAGCAGTGTTCTGCGATCAGAACATTCCTGCGTCCTACTTGTACGTTCGAGGGTTAGTAGTTTTAGTACACGTTTACATTGTTCAGTTTTACCTAAGATTACTTACAATTTACCAAACACTCACATTGATGTCAATTCGTTACAAATTCCGCAGAACGTTACACTCGCGGATCCAGGTTATCACATCCCATCAGACATTGATATGCTACTAGGAGCT
This sequence comes from Cybosia mesomella, assembly GCA_946251805.1. Classification (NCBI taxonomy): domain Eukaryota; kingdom Metazoa; phylum Arthropoda; class Insecta; order Lepidoptera; family Erebidae; genus Cybosia; species Cybosia mesomella. The sequence goes on from OX276407.1 coordinate 25,546,928, forward strand.
GACGTGTTTTGGAGTTTATTACAAGAGGGTCGGATGCGTTTGTCCAATGGGCCTTACTTGCAAAATACTCATTTAGGGTGGATTATTTCGGGTACGTTATGCCATAGTAAACAGTCCACAAATAAGTACACTAATAATATGGTTTGCTGTTCATTCTCAAGTTTGTTAGATGACCAGTTAAAACGTTTTTGGGAGTTAGAAGAAGTTGATAACAGCAAATCAACAAACAATATTCTCACAGCGGATGAGAGGTTGTGCGAGAAACATTTTACCTCCACCACCACCCGCGATAAAGACGGCAGATTCTTAGTAAGAATGCCGTTACGAGAATCAGCTGATTCGCTCGGTGATTCTTATTGTTACATTGTAATTTTATAATTCAAGTTTGTGACATTTTATTGGGTGCATACCTGTATATAAATAAATTATTATTATTATTATATTATTATTATGAGTTAGCAAAGAATAGGTATTTATCATTAGAGCGAAGGTTAGATCGTTCGCCCGAGTTAAAGCGTATGTACTCCGACTTTTTACAAGAATATCTATTGTTGGGACACACGACGCGCATTGACGCGTATACATCGCCGTATTATTTTTTACCGCATCATTGCGTACAACGCGAAAGTACTACTACAAAACTTCGAGTAGTATTTGACGCAGGTGCACAAACGTCTACCGGTAAGTCGTTGAATGATATACAGTTTATAGGCCCTCCGCTGTTAAATGACTTAGTAGGTATTCTTTTACGCTTTCGACAGTTCGCATTTGTCGCTTGCGCAGACGTGGAGAGAATGTTTCGTCAAATTATTCTCCAGTCTGAACAGCGACAACTGCAACAAATCATGTGGCGAGTAAATAAAAGCGATCCTATAGGTTTGTATTACTTAAATACCGTCACTTATGGCATGGCGTCCGCGCCATACCTCGCCATGAGATGATTACGGCAGTTAGCACTAGAGTGCGGTGATGAACAAATTACTTCAATAATATTAAATTCATTTTATTGCGACGATTTAATATATTCTCATAATAATAAGCAGGAGTTATTGTCATTGTGTGAGAATATTAGAAACGTTTTAAAATCAGGTTGCTTTCCGTTGAGAAAGTGGTCTTTTAATTTTGATGTTAGAACGGAGGACAGTTTTACGAAGTCGTTATCACTCGATAAAGCTGTGCAATGTAAAACACTCGGTTTAGGTTGGTGTAACAGTAGTGACGAGTTACATTTTATGTCTAATTCAAATATTTATATTGATGTTACACAGCTCACTAAACGAAAAATACTTTCAATTATATCGCAGGTCTACGACCCACTAGGGTTACTAGCACCCAATATTATTATTAATAAAATTCTTATGCAGAGCCTTTGGCTGCGTAAGGTCGGCTGGGATGATCCAGTTCCGATTGATTTATCATGTTCGTTTAATAAAACATTAACTTCATTACAACATTTGCATGAAATACGTGTTCCTCGCCATGTAACTACGCAATACGCAAAACACTTACATCTACACATATTCACTGACGCCTCACAACACGCCTACGGCGCTTGTATTTACATACGCAGCGTCTGCGAGCGATCTAATGAAGTTACTGTTAAACTATTGTGCGTGAAAACTAAGGTTGCCCCTTTAAAACCAATTAGCATACCGCGTCTTGAGCTGTGCGGTGCACTAATAGGCGCGCGAGTTTATCATAAAATTATGAAGTCTATAAACTTAGCGTTTGAAAAGGTTTTGTTTTGGACCAATTCCACACTCGTTTTGGGTTGGCTGCGTACTCATCCAATTTCATTAAAGGCTTTCGTCCAAAATAGAGTGGTTGAAATTAATGACTTGACCAATGGTTGCATTTGGTCACACGCACAAGGCGTGTGCAACCCAGCTGATTTGTTGTCGCGTGGAGTGAACTTACCGGAGTTAATTCATATGGAGTTATGGTGGTCTGGTCCAAGGTTCATTCTCGACAGCAATTATAATGAATGTAATTCAGATATTTCTTTAGATAATTTACCTGAACTTAAATCCCATAATGCTACTGTGCTACATGCGTCATGTAATGTCTTTCCTTTTGAAAGGTTTTCATCCTTTATGCGAATGATACGATCATCTGCGTACATATTGCGGTTTATTCACAATACTCGTCATAAAACCGAACGAAAACTTGGTTCGTTGTCTGTGGATGAAATACGTAATTCAACTCTTTTACACGCACGGTTGTCTCAAGTTGAGTCATTCCCATTAGAATATAATTCATGTCATGTGATTCATTCATCTCACTTTCGAAGAGTTTTACACGGTATTGGTACAGGTCGAGGCCGTCCTGAACTCCCGACCGCTAACCCCTCTTTCTGCAGATGCAAACGACCTGCAAGCGCTGACACCTGCACATTTTTTAATTGGTCGTCCAATCACCGCATCGAACAAATGCGTCAACACTTTTGGCAACGATGGTCGAAGGAGTTCATCAGCGAGCTGCAGACGCGAACGAAAAGGAACGTCAACAAGAGTGACATAGCAATCAATCAACTTGTGCTCATTAAGGACGACAACTTACCTCCATTGAAGTGGCGCCTCGGACGAATACTACAAGTGTATACAGGGAAGGACGGAATCACGCGCGTTGCCAATATCCGTACAGCGTCTGGAGAAGTGCAGCGTTCATTCTCCAAAATGTGTCCGCTGCCTGTTGAAATGCCTGCTGACTCTGCTGGAACCCGAGAGCTTCCAGGGCCCGGAGTATGTTGACGCTTCAACTAGCTACGTAGTGACAGGAGGGGGGACGGACCGCGGAACGCCGGCGGATCGGTGGCAGAACGCACTCACCGATAACCACGGCCTGAGTAAAACGTTCTACCTTCAAATTGCATTACATTATTATAAAGGATTCATTAAATTTAGTTTCGACCGGATTTGGAGTACAATCATTCCGCTACCAGCAGTATCCCCAACAGAGGTGATCAAGCAGATAATTATAGCCATAGTTAAAAATAAAGTCTCGGAAGAAATGAATACTATCAAACAACAGTTATCATCTTATTATGAATCTATATCATTTATGAACTCCAAATTCGAAGAACTTAAAGCCAGTGTTGAGGAAAAATCGCTGCTATATACAAACTACAGTCAGATAACGAAACTCTGCAATCAAATGTTAGAGATCTTTCATCCAGATTGACTATAGCTGAACAACATTTGCGCTAGAACAATCTTGAGAAAATCGGTTTGCCAGAACATCGCACAGAGAATCTTATTTCTACTGTTTCGCAAGTGACAAAAACAATAGGCTGTGTTATACCTGAACAGGACATCTATAAGGCAACAAGAGTCGCCAAATTAACCAAGGATAGTGAAAGACCTCGCACGGTAATAGTCAAGCTACGCAGTGCCCATCAGCGCGACACCGTGCTTGCAGCCGTAATAATTTTTTATAAGAAGCACCCCAACGACACGTTAAACACATATCAACTTGGACTGGGGAGTCCACGGGTGCCTGCAGTAGCGTAGCTGAGCACCTAACTCGGAGTAACAAAACCCTGCATGCAACCACTCGAAAAAAGGCAAAAGAAATGAACTACCGCTTTCACTGGGTTCGCAACGGTCGTGTCTATGTACGTAAGGGGGAATCCAGCCAGGCACTACTTCTTTGAAGTATTGATAGCTTGGAGCTTATAGTTTAAATTAGTCCGTCTTAATCTCGGTGGTCTATATTATGGTATGTTGTCACAACATTCAATAAATCAGAACTCGAAATATACTACCAGAATGTGAGCGGACGACGTATCAAAACTGTAAGCATCTTTTAAAATATCCTCAAATCTAATTATAGCATCATTATATAATAATTATATTTACGGGGATTAACGCGATCACTTATTTAAAGGTATTACATACCTCTGGTTTGCCTGACGTTTCGACCAGGTTGCACTGGCCGTGGTCACAGGCTGACTGGCTCAGCGTTGCACGCCCTACGTCGTCGAATCCGTGAAGTAGAAGATTCCTCTTCCACCCGCACATTTTCGATATTGTTGAGATTTTTGTTTCGCCATGTACCGTCACATACTACACTAACAGTGTCCCTATTCTGTAAGCAAACCGATGTGTTCCTATTCTGGTGTTTATCCGACTGCGCAGAAAAGCGAGGTGGTATGTTTTTTAACACTGGATTCCACGCTGTAGATAATTTAAAACCATCTTCCCGATTGAATGTTTTATGTTTTTTAATCTCAATAGTTTCACGTACAACTCTTGAGTAAAAGTGACGTTCGGTGGAGAGGACTTGCGTGCGGTGAAATTCAATCCAGTGGTTGATGCCTGCATCGAGTGCATGTTCTGCAATCGCCGATTTGCTCGTCTGTCGGTTCTTCACAGCAGCGATATGTTCTTTGACCCTTTCAGCAATAGTCCGCTTCGTTTGGCCTATGTAGGAACTTCCGCAGCTGCAGTCTATTTTATAAACACCTGGAGTTTGTAGTGGCAATATATCCTTCGGTGTGCCAACGATGTTGTGTACCTTTATGCCTGGTGTGTATACTGTCGGAATAGAGTATTTCTTTAACACGGACCCGATCTTATCCGTAACTCCCTTGACATAAGGCATATAGGCTGGTTGTCTGTTTACTTCTGGATACTTGCGTCTTCTTTTCGGTTGCTTTCGTCCTCCATTCACTTGATATCCGTTACTTTTTAGTACCTCCTGAACATGTTCTAGCTCCCGGTCTAAATGTTCAGGGTCACAGAGATCGTAAGCTCTGTTCTTGAGTGAAGTCATAACAGATTGCAAGTGCCGTGGATCGCGTTAATCCCCGTAAATATAATTATTATATCATGGAACGCGAAAGTTTAAAAGTTAGTATAGCATCATTATACTCACGGAAGCGTGGCAAAATTCAAAAATGTATGACAGTGAGATTATAGATTCTAGATACATAGTATATCACAGAGACCGTTCATCTGTTGAGAGTTCTAAGAAGGATGGCGGTCTTGTGGTTATAGCAGTTTCTCGCGACATTTTCTCGGTCCGAATGGTCAACTGGTAATTGCGAGAGCGTATGGATCACTATTAATTTAAACATAAACAGTAGCTTAAAAAAGCGTCTAACCCATATTTATTCTGTTTTATATTAACAATGTTGTATATGGAGACTGTTGGTGTGTCTAAATAAATGATAAAACATTTATGTATTTCATTTCGGGTGTGTATTATGATTCACCAACAATAGCAGGGATCTGGCGTTAATGGACACTGTTCTAACCTAACCCTGATTATTATAATTATTCATTAACAGTAGAGGATCTATTTCACGTATCGAATTAATTTGATACTTTCTTTTCGATTTCTTTAAATACCCGTTTTATTGATAACTGATGGTCTATAACGTTTCCTTTAGTAAAGTTATGTATGCAAAATGTAATATCACAGTGCGAATCTACTTAAAAGTGACAGAAAATCAAGATCAGGATAACACGAATGAGTTACCTGGAAACACTACGCATAACTCGAATGAAATCTGCATGATACTAATGTTATTCGCAATCTGAACCATATATTTTATTATTTTAAATTTTTTTTTTTGGATTATTGACTGTTGGATCCGACAAGAGTGTACACGTTTGAAGTGTTATGGATTTTATCCCGGTTTCCAAACCATGGATCCATCATGATTCTCCCGTCCCCATCACCGTCGAGGTATACTAAGGATTAGTCTGCTTCTGTTCAGTGTAGTACTTTTTGTCGACAGAATCAGAAACTCATATGAGCAGCCTCCATGTATGCTGATGATATCGCACTGGTGGATATGGATAGGGTTACATTGGTGCGACGTGTGAAGACATGGAAGGACGCGTCTAAGAACAGCAGTCTGAAGCTAAATGTGGCGAAATCCAATAACAGCGTTAAATAGTACAGATCCCACATCCCTTCACATAGGCGATGACTTGGTTAAGCGCATGGACCAGGTTAAGTACTTGGAATCTGTACTTCGCGCAAGTGGTGACATCGATTGTGACGTCAAAACACGCTTTGCTGTCGCTTAGACCAAGTGGCGTGAGGTGAGGTTATCACGTGAGGCTCTCCCGCATCCGTGGCAGCTTTCATGTCTGTGACAACGCAGATAAAATGCAGGAGCAGCCAATGCTGTCAAAGGTTTTGGAGAGAGTGGTGTGTACTCAACTTGTGGATTATTTGGAATCTAATAACATCTTACCTGATAGGCAGTCAGGTTTTAGGAAGACCCGTAGCACTACCACGGCTCTTTTGGATGTTACTGATGATATTCTTTCTGCACAGGACGCTGGCATGTGTACTCTTCTCGTACTGCTCGATTTTTCACGCGCCTTTGATTGCATTAATGTACCATTGCTCCTCTCTAAGATGTCCTTTCACGGATTTGACATAGACACAGTAAACTGGTTCAATAGTTATCTTAGTGGAAGAACCCAACACGTAGAATCCAGCAGCAGGACGGCTCGGTTAAAACTTCTAGCCATTACAGAGTTAACAGGGGTGTGCCACAGGGCTCTATTTTAGGGCCGATTCTGTTTATCATGTATTGCGCAGATATAGTACATCGAATAAAAAAATGCAAATACCACATTTATGCAGACGACACACAAATTTACATTTCGTTTAAACCAGACGAATATGAGGAAGCTTTGGAAGCTTTGAACGAAGATCTAGAGAGGATAGTGCAATGGTCCAAGACTCACTCTTTGGTTCTTAACCCAGTTAAAACTAAATACATGCTTTTTGGTTCACGTGCTGGGTTGAGTGCAATTGAAACGCGAATCAGGGCTGTAATTGTTATGGGAGAGCAGATTCAGCGTGAATATGAGACGCGTAATTTGGGTCTCATTATGGACGCAGAGCTTCGTTTTGAAAAGCACGTTGCAGAATGTGTCCGAAATGGTTTTTATAGACTGAAGGTCTTATATAGAGCGCGCCCGTATCTTAGCGAGGAATTGCGTATTTTGCTAGTGGAGTCATTGTTACTGTCTAGGCTGAATTATGTGGATGCGGTCTATGGTCCTCGGTTGCTGTCCAGGACGGAACCTGTGGTGCAGAGTCTCCTGAATGCTTATGCGTGCTTTTGTTTTAACATTCCTCGGAGAGCACATGTCACACCATTTCTAAATGATCACAATCTGTTAAAAATGAAAGCGCGGCGGAAGCTTCATTTGGCCAGTCTGATGTTTGGGGTGATAAGGCGTCGTTTGCCCCCTTATTTGTTTGGAAAGCTGGAGTGGACATGTGGGCGCGCTGGCTGGGAGAGAAGACGATGTGTACCAAAGCTGTCTATACCGAGCCATAGGTCTGCTGCTTTCAGGGGTAGTTTTAGGTATGCAGCGACTAAATGTTGGAACAACATTCCTCCACCAGTGAAAGACTGCAAAATAAGCGTCAATTTTAAAAAGAAACTGCGTATATTTTTGCTCGAACATCAAAAACAATTTGAGCGTGTTCGAGCAAATGTATTGCTAATTTAGTGTCAATAATGGTTTGGTACAAGTTAGAGCTTGAACGCTGCTTGGAATTATGTTCGAATTAATACTTATGTTCGATTTAATTTTGTTGTATTTTTTTGACTCAATGTTATTTTTGATTTCAATTATTAGTATTATTTTTATTTTAAATTTAATTCAATTCTTAATTTCATTATTTAACTCGATTGTTAATTTATATAAATTGATTTATTTATTTATTATGTGTCCAATTTCATATTTAAAATATTTTATGATTATTCAATTTATTGTTGCTATTTTTATTACTGATTAATATAACGTAGGTCTGGTCAACCAGTGATTTATTTGCCATTTTGAGCGTATGACACTCTTGGGTTGCAACTGAAAATCAGCGTTGGATACAACCCAACATTATGCTGAGTTGTTTTCCCATTGACACTCTCTGTAACTTATATTATTATAACTTAAGTGTATCGCCAATGTTAGAGTGTTAATAAATATTTTTCTATCTTTCTTTCTTTCTTTCTTTCTTTAGGAGCGCCGCCTTTAGTGAGGTGCGGTCACGTTATGCGGCGACCACTTGACTACGGTAGTAGAAAATTTCTAGCCATGCCACTTCCGGCGGACCCAGGTAGGAGGGGTAGACCCAAAAAGACTTGCCGTCGTATAACATGGTATGCATGCCAATTGTCTCACTACCACTATACCCAAGAGCACACGAAGTGGAAAAGTAAGAGCTGGAAAGCGCACCCCAGGCCCGAGGTGAGAGCCTTGGATGCAACTGGGACTATCGCAAAGATGATGCGTTTATTCGTTTCTATTTCCCCTTCTTGCAATCCTTCTCCTTTCTAACTCATCTTCATTTTTCTATCGATACCTATTTTAAACCTTTAACAATTTATCATATACTATAAATAAAAGCCATAATTAGACAAAAAAATATGTAGGTCAATAAAAAGTAATCTATATTTCATTCATGTAGAATGAATTTCATTTTTATTACTTTAAAAAGCTAAATTAATGATGCGATACGACTTAGGTTTTTAGCAAAAAAATAATTTAATTTTTTGTAGAATATTCTAGATGCCATTAGAAGGCCACAAAATATTCAGTTTATTTGTGGCTAATCTACGTGCATGATAAAGAGTTCATTGTTCAAACACTTAATATTGCAGAATGATGAACATGAATTACGATTTCTTACCAAAATAACGAAGCACACGTCTGTGTCAGGGAATGTTCAGATGCCCTTAACCTAACATTAGAAGAATGTATGTGTGTGTATGAGTGTAGAGAGTGGGTATGGCAGTAACACACGTATGTTTTTAACGGAATATTTATTAAGTCGATATTAATGATTGAAAAGAAGTATCGCAAGATAAATCTCAGGGAAATCGCATTTATTTAAAACTATTAGCGGAACTTGAGTTCATGGTTATTTATGTGTAACTAGAATTTAATTAACTACCATTTCCCAGAGTAGAATTATTTAATATTAAAGCTTCATTGAAAAATTGGGAAAAGGACCGACACAAATGATAAAATAGGTAGTTATTTATAATTATATTGAAATTTAAATATGATAGTTTAATATTTCTAACTTTCCAGTATTAAGATGTAAGCATCTTATTGAATAGAAATTAGGCGTATACCGTTAATATTAAATGAGTTATTTGAAAAACCCACTTTTCACTGTTGTTCTAATGGACCCTAGATAACATCTAACGGTTACATATTATAATATCTAAACCTAAACGTATCATGACTATTTTCGAGATAATTACTATCATATTACTAATTTTACAATTCAGCTCATAAATGTTATCAGTAACCTTTTTCTTATTTTACTGTTTGGAAATCCCCTAGTATATCCATATCCACCACTTTTAAGTAGATCTAGCGCACAGTATTAATAAACCGTTGGCGTCGTGGAATAGGTATGTCAAACATACTTGAAATATCCAAAATCTATAAAACCATAGTATAATCAAACTTAGGTAAATAGAAATAGTCGAGTCAAACAATATGCGTTACGAACATACTGGTATGTGAATCAATCGTAGTTATGTTGAAAATAGTTAAAATTACTTTAGCTGAACGACCTTTTTTACGACTACGACGGACCTTTATTAGTGTAATGCACCCTTAAATGGTTATAAAAAATTTCAGATGCAATTATAGGCATTATGCACTCTCTAGACATAAAACTGTTGAATTTAACATTCAATTGTACGAAAAACTTAGGTAAAATAGTAAGTGCTCAGGATGACATGAGGTATTCAGAAAAAAACTAATTATTATTCACGCAGAAATTATTTTGTATGACAGAAAATCTTACTTACATCTTTGAGCCGTCCCTTAACACAGCTTATAACAATATCACATTTTTTGCCTTTAGAGACTATTTCAACCATATCACTAAACATGTGATCGCGCGAACATCCAATATTATTCGCTGAAATGTTACATAGTTTTGATATAAATTAAATAAGTGTTCACAATGCATCAGATCCATTAAATTTCCAGATTTAATGAAAGTAAAAAAATGTAGTCATGGACAAAATACATGGATCAAATATACCTTTCAATGCTGGAAACACTCTTAGCAGGAAATGCTTTTTACGTATATCACTGACGGTTGTGAATACCTCACAATCTAGAGCCAAAGCAAGAGATATGATTGCCTGCCCTAAAGCACCTGCCCCTCCGTGCACAAATATCGACCTGCGGCGAGGAAGCTGCAGCTTGATTCCCTTTTGAAAGAACAAAAAAATTAAAAATATCTCGTTTATTGCATAGTCACAGTTACTATACTGAAAAGATACTCACAAGACAATAGTACGCTTGCACGTAAGCTAATGGCACGGTGGCGGCATCTTCAAGAGTCCAGTGTGCCGGTACAGGCCAAAGCAGTTCCGGCTGCGCTGTCACCTGAGTACTTGCTGCACCACTACGTACTATACCCATTACCGGTTTACCACTGTGAAACAAAAGATCAGCAAAGTTTATCCGGAGTTAAGATTTTATTGAGATTATGATGTAAAAATATCCATATTAATATTCTAACCGACAACTTCAAGAGCCTTTTTCTCTCCTAATTATTGTCAAACTTTTTTTTCTTTCTATTGACGATCTTTAGAATCAGTAAAAAAATGAAATCAGATTTTCTGTCAATTTTTAATAATTATTAATGATTATATCGAGAAATGAGTTAACACTAGTAGTAAGTAATGTGCATTTTATTTTGATTGTTACCTTGCTGTGATCCCACTAAAATCCATTCCATAGATATAATCAACATTATTCTTAAAGAATAAGGAACCGTTCGCTTGTTTTAGGTCATTATTATTGATTCCAGCATAGTGGACCTAAAACAATAGGTACATAATGCACAGAAACAATGTTAAAATATGAGGGAAATTATGAAATATCATCTCAAAATACGTTTGTGTTGTGCTTTTAAATAGTAAAAGACCAACTTGAGAGGTTTCGTCTGAAATGAGTAATAGTAGTAATAAGTCTCACAAACGATAGCCCACGTGCTGTACGTAACGGACTGTCGAGATGAGGTCTCGAGTTCGATCACCAGTCGCTCCGGGCACACCCCTCTGACTTTTCGTAGTTATGTGTGTGTTGCGGACAACGCACCTCTTTTTTATAATTTCTTTTTATACCTTTTTTTAAATATTATTATAAATTTGAAATTAGAACCATGGAGCTGTATTCGGTTATCTTTCAGATAATATGGTTTTGGTAAGATTGAAAATATAAAGTTTTACAAAAGTGAAATTGAATTATGATTTGACCTGCTGTTGCTATCCCTGTCCATTTCATTTGGTGTCAGAAGCAAAGGAAAATTGTCCGTAACGAGGTCAGTCACTAAAAGGCTTCCAAAAGAGTTAAGTGACAGTGTCCAAGCTTCATCGTCAGGCCTGCCGCCTGCTCAATTTGCTAACGATGAGGCTTTCATACAGGACACTCAGTCATCTTTCCTCCTCAACAATTGCCAGAACAGCCACCTACTCAATTTACCTCCCGATCACTTACATCGCGAGCTTCAACAAAAGCTCAAAAGTTGGCCGTTTTTGCCAGACACGCTCGACAAAATGTAGAGAGGGAACGTAAACTCGCGGAATTAGAGCGAAAGACCGCTGAGAAAGAATTACAAGCGGAACTAGTGGCTATCGAATCAATTGCTTCAGATAAAAGCAATTCTACTCAAAAATGGCTACTCGATTGTGATCAATTGAAAGATGATAATGCTAACGAACCGTTATATTTCAGTTCTAAAGACTTTGAGCAAGGCCAGTATACGCGGCCTAGTGGTTGTCATACCGTGGTACTGAATCCAAACGATGTCGTTGCCGATCCTACCTATGGAAGGCCTGAGCTACGTGACGACAATCACCTTCAGCCAAAGGAACAAGAACACACTGAACATACATATAAATTAGGTACACACAATACTATCACACAAGATGACTATTTAAACAAAAATAAAAATAATAATGGAGAGACACAAACCTCTTTTATTAAATTAGCACAAGCCATCACAGACCTAAGAGGCAAGAGGAATAGGGTAAGTATAATCCTTCCTTTTTTCGTCGGTTCAGTCTCCAACTGGCTGCTTTTTAAGAAGACTTTTGAGCGGTCGGAGAAGAGCTACTCGCCGGAGGAGAACCTGGCTAGATTAGGCACCGCGCTACCTGGCATCGCCCGAGAGTCCATATAGGCGCTTTTGATGACCGCAGTTGATGCTTTAGAGAACCGTTTTGGACAGCTGGAGAGCATCATTCTCTACGAATTATCTGCGGTTAAGTCCCTGTCTAGGTTTGTTGAAGTAATCGTCTATTATGCTTATATAATCTGTGTTACTTAAATTTATAGCCTTCCTTCTATAATAGATTTTTGTCTTGTCGTTGCTCCCTCTCTACTCTGTGGCACGTCGAGTATATTCATGTTGTACTATTCCCTAGTAATTATTATCTTAATTATAAAGTATTATTATTGTAATAGGTTATGGGCCCAGAAGCCCTGGTGACAATAATAAATATACAAAGTTTAGAAAGTCAAGTAAAATTTTCATAACCTCAAAAGTGATCGCGTGGTCTACGAAATTTACAAGTAATATCTGCACATTATTCTTGAAAATCATGCCATCCAACAATCCATTGGTATTAATTGAAAAGTTAACGGGCCGAGACAACTTTTCAACCTGGAGATTCGCAGTCAGAACGTATCTGCAGCACGAGGAGTTGTGGGACTGTATTGAAAATGATGGCACTGCCGCCGTGGATCACAAGCGCGACGTCAAAGCTAAGTCAAAGATTGTTTTATTAGTTGACTCAACAAAGGCTAATACTGCCAAAGAAGTATGGGAAAATCTGTCAAGAGTTTTTGATGATTCAGGGCTAACACGCCGTGTTGGTTTACTTAGGGAACTGTGCACAACAACACTGTCCGGTTGCCAAAATGTAGAAGAATATGTCAGTTAAATATATGTCAACTGCACATAAATTGAGGAACATTGGGTTCAAAGTAGATGATGAGTGGTTGGGAACACTACTACTATCTGGTCTAATGATCATGGGTTGACTCGGGGTCAACCCATGATCATTGCATTAGAAAGTTCTGGTTTAAAAATAAGTTCTGATTCAGTGAAATCTAAACTTTTACAAGATGTAAAAATGAATGAAAAACAAACTTCAGCTTTTGCAATCAACCAAAACTTTAGAAAGAAAGGAAACAAGAAATTCTCTTATAAAGGACCTCGCTGCTTCACCTGCAACAAGTATGGTCACATCAGTACAGAGTGCAAATCAAATAAGAACAAGAAAATAGAAAGTTCCCGTTATGCTGCCGCATTCATTGTCTCCGATAACAACAGTGATGCGTGGTTTATTGATTCTGGCGCCTCCATGCATATGACCAAGCATAGTTACTTGTTGTCACATCAAACGGAGCCAATTACAAAAACAATCAAAGTCACTAATGAAAATACTTTGTCGGTTAAGAGCGCTGGTCAGTTAAGCCTTGATGTTTGTGATGAAGAAGGTCTATACAGAAAAGTTTTGTTCCGGAATGCCCTCTATGTACCAGAGCTGCCTACTAGTCTCATATCAGTAAGCCAAGTAGTAAATAATGGTGGACAAGTCAAATTTGATAACAAAGGATGTGTTATTCTGAATAAATATAACACTGTCGTGGCTACAGCTATTTTAGTCAACAATAATATGTACAGGCTTAAAATGCACAATGGACATGCATACATATCTGACGTTGATGAAAAGGATGCATATCTGTGGCACCAACGCATGGGTCATCTGAACTTCAATGATCTGAATAGAGTGATGGAAAACACAGATGGTGTGAGGATATCTAAGAAGAATGACAATTTAACATGTGTTATATTAAAGGAAGCAAAACAGACACGTCTACCTTTCAAGAATAAAGGAACAAGGGCAACAAAATGGCTTGAATTAGTACATTCTGATGTATGTGGTTCCATGGAGACAGGGTCTCTCGGCGGAGCTAGATATTTTCTGACATTCATTGATGATTACTCAAGAAAGGTACTTATTTCTTACACAAGAAATCAGAAGTTATAGATAAATTGAAAGAATTCAAGAAATATGAAGAAAATCAACTTGAATGTAAAATAAAGTGTCTCCGCACCGATAATGGTTCTGAATATATAAACAAAAACATTTTTGATCTTCTGAAAAGCAATGGAATCACACACCAAACTACTGTGCCATACACACCAGAACAGAATGGAGTAGCTGAGCGTATGAATCGAACATTAGTAGAAAAAGCCAAGTGTATGCTGTTTAATGCCAAGTTACCCAAACAGTACTGGGCAGAAGCTGTACAAACAGCGGCTTATCTCATAAACAGAATTCTGACAAAGTCCTTGGCATATAAAACTCCTGAAGAGATGTGGTCTGGAAGGAAACCAAGTGTCAGTCATCTTCGCATATTTGGTTGTGAAGCCATGGTGTTAGCGACTCTCATAAAACCTTTTTTGTATATAAACTACATTCTATGTTCTAAACTTCTTTTAAAATTATATATACCGTCTTTTTGTTTTTTCCTTCACTTCTCTCTGTATTTTTGCCAATAAATGTTCCTTCTTTACAAACTAGTATTGTGATCATTTTATTTACTCGGCTACATAAGCAACAAGTTGGTCTTCGAGCCGGATTATTATGTTCCACACGCCTCCGCACAAAATGGTTAATACGCGGAGTATGTTGCGTAAGGAACAACAGGATGGCCGCGCGCAAGAAGAGCCGAGTCATGCAATGCGTGACGACACAATACGAGTTCCGCTGGTAGAAGAAGCCTGCAGCGCGACGTTGCCGGGCGGTAACATCAAGTCCGAACCACCGCCGCAATCACGTGTTGGAGAAACAACTGTGAGTATTAAATCTTGCAACCTATCGAGATCTTCAGCGCGCGTGAGGAAAGCGCAAATGGTCTTAAAAGCTGAAAAGCTAAAGGCAAAAATACAAATTGATTTGATCGACAAGCAGCTAGCGGCTGACCTAGCTGACCTACAGAGTGAAGTCGACGAAGAATACAGTCCACTAATGAGTCCTGATATCAATGTTGAGAAATGGATGGAAAGCGGTTACTTTGAACCGCACGGTCTGAAACCTTTACAGACGGACCAACCGTTCGACCATGAGCGCCCTATGCCTACAGTAGCAATGGCAACTGCACCCGGTAACATTGACAGCGCACCGTATGTAGCTCAGATTACACACGACAGCGAAGACACGCTGAAAAGTCTAGTAAACGCGCTGAAAGAAGTTGCTATCTCGGCTGTGAATGGTAAGTCTGATACCAAGCTGCTTAGTCGCTTGAGCACGCCTAGAGACTTACCTGAGTATTCCGGTGACCCGTTGGGGTGGCTACATTTTAAGCACGCCTATTATGAATCTACAACACTGTGTAATTTCACACCTGAGGAAAACTTATGGCGTTTACGAAAATGCCTGCGAGGTCCGGCCAAAGAAGCGGTCACTGCCTTGCTCATCAGTGCATCCTCACCTGATACGATAATGTCAACTCTCCAGTTACGCTTCGGTAACCCTGATTACATACTTTGTAAAATAGTGAGTGTCACTCACTATTTTACAAAGTATGTAAGATATGTAAGAAATTACAACCAATGTGCAGTGAATATCACAAAGATATTTTAGCATTCGCAGTGAAAATACAGAACTTTGTTGAAGCTGTACGGGCGGTCGGTCGAGAGGAGTACCTACAAGGTATGGAGATTACTACCATTATCTTATCGAAGCTCCCGACTGTACTACTTTCCAAATGGTCAGATTATAGCTACCCATTGATGACTACAAAACATAAGTCCCGTCTAGTATTATTGTCTGATTTTCTACAAAATGAAGCCATTAAGATGTCCCATACTGCTAGTACGCTTCATTTGACAAATACGCGTGGTGATTTTGTATTACAGCAAGATAGAAACCATGACGGTAATACAAGAGGGAAACAGCGTACAAACGCAATATTGTTGCGTACTGAAAATGTAGATCAACCTTCCAAGTGTACATTTTGTTGTACTGGTACTCACAACTTAACCAAATGTAAAGAGTTCAAACGTGCGCTACGGAAAGTGAGATGGCAGCATGTGAAAAACAGAAGGATCTGTTTTAAATGCTTGGTAGCACGTCACGACAAGACGACGTGCCCCTCACCCGCCTGCGACGAGGATGGTTGCGGGCAGCCCCATCATCGCCTCCTGCATTATCCCGTACGTACGAACAACGGCTCGGAGCGTCATCGTCAGGTGCCAACGCCGCAGTCGTGGCAGGAGGAGGAGGTGCTGTCTCTTCTAACATGGAATCCGTGACACAAATAAACTCTAATAATAATTCAGTGTTATTAAAAGTTTTGCTGATATCTATACGCGGACCGAACGGTATAATAAACACTAGTGCATTGTGTGACGATGGTAGTACCATAAGCTTAATAAGCTCTGCACTAGCCGAGCGCGCTGGTATGCGAGGACAGCCACAGACGTTGCTCGTACGTAGAGCATGGGAGAATTTGGAACTGGTATGTGATGCAACCGTAATGAATGTGGACCTTATTAGTGCTGACAATAAGGTTCATTCTATTAGACTAAAAAGTGATCAAAGCTTGAATTTACCCTATAATGATTGTTTACTTACTGTTAATTATGATAAATATCCCCATTTAATGTCTTTAAAAGATAACTTATGTGTATCAAATTTGAAACCCGAAATTCTTATTGGGCAAGACAATTGCCATTTATTGTTACCTTTAGAAGTAAGAGTAGGGAAATTATATGAGCCGCGTGCTACACTCTCTCCCCTAGGTTGGTGTTCACATGGTAGCGTACGGGTGCCGCGCGCTGCCTGCAGACGCCAGCGTAATTCATTTCTGGTTCACTCGACCTTGTGTGTATCGTCGAACAAGGTTGAAAGAACAACCTTCTGATGGTTCAGATGAGATGTCAAGTTCTACAAGCACAGTTGTCAGTGACTCTGAATCTTTTGAATCGACAAACAGCAGTATATATGTACCAGATGGTAATATTGATAATATACCAGTTTCAAACATAACATTAAGACCAAGAAACAAAAAGTTATTTTCAGGTAAAGACGAATGTGGTAGCTATTTATGTTACAATGCAGCTGTTATGGATTTACCTCTGACCTACATTGAAGCAGTTACATCAGTAAACTCTGAACAATGGAAAAGGTCAATAAGTGAAGAATTTCAGTCTCATAGTCAAAACAAAACATGGACATTGGTCGAGAAACCGGAAGCTGCCAAGATCATTGGATTGGATTGAAAGCAAAGTTCAATGCTGTGTTACAAAAATTTGGTTTTGTTAAAAGTCTGGCCGATCAATGTGTTTACATTGGTATCTCAATAATGTTAAATGCTATCTTTGCCTTTATGTCGATGACGGATTATTATTATCACAAGAAAAATCTGCCGGCCTACCGCGCAAGGGTCGTCGATATCACAGCCGTCGAAATGTTGCGTAGGTCAAGGTCGACGGCCATTTTGTACCGCCCCATTGATAATCGATGCCGGTGCGGCGTAAGAATGAATGAAACGCTGTTTTTGACAGTTAAATAGCTGCCGCCTGAAAAAATTCAAATCGTTGGCGTCGCTTTGAAGTGTTATTTCATTACGGCACCTCATGAGCTGTCGTTTTGAATATTATTTTCTTTTCTGACGGTTGATTACGATGCCGATTGCACATAACACTGGGCTACTATGGCTTTTATGGGGTCGACTGCCGACGAGTGGGTTCTGCCCTCCTATTGCACCTAACACTGGGCTACTATGGCTTTTATGGAGGCGACTGCCGACGAGTGGGTTCTGCCCTCCTATTGCACCTAACACTGGGCTACTATGGCCTTTATGGGGGCGACTGGGTTCTGCTCTCCTATTGTATCTAACACTGGGCTACTATGGCTTTTATGGGGGTGACTGGGTTCTACCATCCTATTGCACCTAACACTGGGCTACTATGGCTTTTATGGGGGCGACTGCCGACGATGGAATTTCGTCCTCCAACTCCTTCGCTTATTCCTTCTTTCTGAAACATACGAAAACAACAAACAACACAGCATAAACGTTTAAGTAGGTAAGGTAAAGATTAAATAGTGTTTTAATTAGTCGCAGGTATAATAGGAGGGCAGAACCCAGTCGCTCCCATAAAAGCCATAGTAGCCCAGTGTTAGGTGCAAGAGGAGGGCAGAACCCAGTCGCCCCCATAAAAGCCATAGTAGCCCAGTGTTAGGTACAATAGGAGGGCAGAACCCACTCGTCAGCAGTCGCCCCCATAAAAGCCATAGTAGCCCAGTATTTGGTGCAATAGGAGGGCAGAACCCAGTCGCCCCCATAAAAGCCATAGTAGCCCAGTGTTAGGTCCAATAGGAGGGCAGAACCCACTCGTCGGCAGTCGCCGCCATAAAAGCCATAGTAGCCCAGTGTTAGGTACAATAGGAGGGCAGAACCCAGTCGCCCCCATAAAAGCCATAGTAGCCCAGTGTTAGGTGCAAGAGGAGGGCAGAACCCAGTCGCCCCCATAAAAGCCATAGAAGCCCAGTCTTAGGTACAATAGGAGGGCAGAACCCACTCGTCGGCAGTCGCCCCCATTAAAGCCATAGTAGCCCAGTGTTAGGTGCAATAGGAGGGCAGAACCCAGTCGCCCCCATAAAAGCCATAGTAGCCCAGTGTTAGGTCCAATAGGAGGGCAGAACCCACTCGTCGGCAGTCGCCGCCATAAAAGCCATAGTAGCCCAGTGTTAGGTACAATAGGAGGGCAGAACCCAGTCGCCCCCATAAAAGCCATAGTAGCCCAGTGTTAGGTGCAAGAGGAGGGCAGAACCCAGTCGCCCCCATAAAAGCCATAGAAGCCCAGTCTTAGGTACAATAGGAGGGCAGAACCCACTCGTCGGCAGTCGCCCCCATAAAAGCCATAGTAGCCCAGTGTTAGGTGCAATAGGAGGGCAGAACCCAGTCGCCCCATAAAAGCCATAGTAGCCCAGTGTTAGGTGCAATAGCCGGGCAGAACCCAGTCGCCCCCATAAAAGCCATAGTAGCCCAGTGTTATGTGCAATCGGCATCGTAATCAACCGTCGGAAAAGAAAATAATATTCAAAACGACAGCTCATGAGGTGCCGTAATGAAATAACACTTCAAAGCAACGCCGACGATTTGAATTTTTTAGGCGGCAGCTATTTAACTGTCAAAAACAGCGTTTCATTCATTCTTAAGCCGCACCGGCATCGATTATCAATGGGGCGGTACAAAATGGCCGTCGACCTTGACCTACGCAACATTTCGACGGCTGTGATATCGACGACACTTGCGCGGTAGGCCCACTGTTCTTAATAATGTTATTGATGAATTAAAAAATAATTTTGATGTAAAAACATGTTCCCAAAATGCTACCAATTTTGTTGGTATGCAAATAGAAAGGAGTAAGACTTACATTTTTATTCATCAAACAAAATATGTTAAGAAATTATTGAACAAATTTAATATGAGTAGTGCAAATCCTAATAGTATCCCTGCTGATCCACATGTGAAGATGCAGAAGAGTGAGACTGAACCTGTGAATAACTTGCCATACAGAGAAGCGGTTGGTTCACTCATTCACCTGGCAATCGTAAGCAGAACTGACATTATGTATGCAGTAAGTCTGGTGAGTCAATTTTTACACTCTTATAACGAATCGCATTGGAATGTATTCAAGAAAATATTGAAATATTTAAAAGGCACTGCAGGACTTGGTTTGTGTTACATGTGTAAAACACAGACATCAGATTTAATCGGTTACAGCGATGCTGATTATGCTAATGATACCATGTCAAGGCGTTCCATGACAGGATATGTATTCATGAAAAATGGTGCCGCTGTCACATGTTCGAGTCAGCGCCAACAAAGTGTAGCGTTGTCTACAACCGAAGCCGAATTCATGGCTGCCTGTGCCGCCACTAAAGAATTAATTTGGTTAAAACAAATTATTGTGATATTGGGGAGTACCAACAAGTGTCAGTGTGTTTGTATATTGACAATCAAAGTGCAATTAGTGTAATAAAGAATAATGAGTTTCATAAACGTTGCAAGCACATAGACATTAAATATAACTTTGTTAAAGAAAAATATAATGAAAAAATAATTTCCTTATATTATGTAAGCACAGATCATCAGTTTGCTGATATGTTTACTAAAGCATTGTGTAGAGATAGATTTAAGCTAATGAGGAGCAACATTGGTATGTTAAATTTAAAGTAAATTTCTAGCTTTGTGTCAAATATTTAAATACTATCATATTTAAATTAATTTTCTAGATTTGCAAAGGAAGGCTGCAATTTGAAGGCAGTGTTTAAGTAATTGTCTATTATGATTATATAATCTGTGTTACTTAAATTTATAGCATTCCTTCTATAATAGATTTTTGTCTTGTCGTTGCTCCCTCTCTACTCTGTGGCACGTCGAGTATATTCATGTTGTACTATTCCCTAGTAATTATTATCTTAATTAAAAAGTATTTCCAACAGTATTTCCATTTCATTGTAATAAGGTTACCACTGAACGAGTCACCTAAGGAACTCAACACCTTCGCCTGCCGCCTGCAAAATTGCGTAGAAGTCATCAAGAAGCTGCGTCAGCTTGAGTATTTGGCATCGCCTGAATTGTCCAGTGCTATATTGCTCTTCTGAGATATCGATGGTCCGACTTTGCTTCGGCAGACAAATCAGGTAAGTTCAAGTTAGAACTTTTAGCCGATTATCTCGATTTGGAAGCAAAACGACAGATTAAGCATTCTATAATTAATCTAAAAAAAAAAAGAAAAAAGTTTTCTTCACCTAAAAACTGACAATAAACAACATGATCACCATTCCGTTGCAAGGCAACCAACTAAAGTCTTCCACGCGTCAATTTCAAATAATGATTCGACACTGAGTCATTCTGAACCATGTAGGTTTTGTAAGCTAGGTTCACAGGATATAAATAATTGTAAAAACTTTTTGGCGCTCTCTATTAACGATCGTTGGCAATGGGTAACCGAAAATAAAGTTTGTTACAGATGTTTGAGCAAGGGTTCCCATAAGTACGTTACATGCAAAAAACATTGTGAAGTAGTCGGTTGCAAGAATAGTAGGAAGCATAATACGTTACTTCATAGATCTACCATAGAAAATTGCAGATGT
Organism: Cybosia mesomella; assembly: GCA_946251805.1. Classification (NCBI taxonomy): domain Eukaryota; kingdom Metazoa; phylum Arthropoda; class Insecta; order Lepidoptera; family Erebidae; genus Cybosia; species Cybosia mesomella. The sequence continues at coordinate 25,568,124 of OX276407.1, forward strand.
AGATATCAACGAAGGCTCTGAAACCGAAAAACATGTAGATGTTGAAATGCCTGCCATAGTATCTCACAGTGCGTCATCCAATGCGTCATCCAACCCTGAAGATCATCCCGGCCGGAGGTCGTTATTAAAAGTTATACCCGTTACCGTTATTGGTCCGCAAAATAGTATGGATATTTATGCGATGCTTGATGACGGGTCAACCGCTTCATTTATTGATCAATCGGTTGCTGACCAGATAGGAGCAATCGGGCCTAAAAAGTCTATTCGCGTTGACTGCATTGGCGGCCACAGTACACAGACACAGGTTAGCTTTGTGAATATTAAAGTGAAAGGGCGTCATACAAATGAGAGGCATGATATAGTAGTGAGGTCCATTCCCAATCTAACTATTGCAAATCAATCTATTCAGTCGGAAAAAATAAAAGAAATTGCTCATTTACATGACTTAGTTGTCTTATGTTGTATGTAGATGTCTTATGCTATGAAAACGCTACACCGAAGCTTTTACTCGGTATTGACAATTGGCATTTAACTTTCTCAAAGGACATTCGACGACGAAACATATCCGAACCGGCCGCTTCTTTGACTCCCCTCGGTTGGGTTTTATACAGTTCCTCTGTCCCTATGCTGAAATCTATCGATTTTGTTAGCCACACAATAATTAAGTCTGAAAACGACGCTCAAGGAGATTGTCATAGTTTAGATATACTTCTCCGAGACTATTATAAACTAGATTCTGTAGGCATACAAAATAAAGATTGTCGTTCTACTGATGACCAGAGAGCATTTAAGCTACTAGAAGAGACTACTAGACGTCTACCCACAGGACGTTTTGAAACAGGTCTATTGTGGCGCGATAATATTGAGCATGTTCCCAATAGCCGACCACTTGCTTTACAACGTTTTAAAACTCTCGAACGTAAAATGATAGGTAATTCTGATTATGCCATACAATATAAACTAAATATTCACGCTATGCTTGACAAGGGATACGCTTTGTAATACTACTCCTGTAGGTTTATTATGGTACTTGCCACATTTTGGCGTCATACATCCACAAAAAAGAAAACTTAGGATAGTACACGACGGCTACATGTGAAGGAGTCAGTTAAAACTCACTATTACTTCCAGGTCCCGATCTTCTCCAATCATTGTTAGCAATATTAATGCGGATTTAGAGAAGGACGCATAGTTCTGTCTGCGGATATTCGAGAAATGTTCCCACAGGTAAAAATAAGAGAACTCGATCGTGACGCTCAGTGCTTCTTGTGGCATGACAATCCTACACAAACTATAAAGGAGTATCAAATGTCTCAATCAAATCACTCAAATCTTTGTCAAATTTGATGAAAGTTTATGATCTGTTAGGTCTTTTAACTCCTATAATTATAAAAGGTCGGGTTTTATTTCAAAAGACCTGGAAATTGACTACATCTTGGGACGAAGTACTTTCAAAATTGTTCATTGATAAGTGGATAGACTGGTATAAAAACATAGCGAAGATTGTGATCAACTCCGTTCCCCGATGTTATACTAGTCTGGATAATCCCATGAGCTCAGTTCAGTTACATGTTTTTACGGACGCGAGTGAGCAATCTTACGCGTATGTAGCTTATTGGCGCTTTGTATATTGTAACGGAAATATTAAACTCGCTTTAATAAGTGGTAAGGCTCGTGTAGCCCCTATAAAACCTACAACTATACCTAGGCTTGAGCTTCAAGCAGCATTGATAGCTTCACGTTTAGCTAATTTTATCACAGAATCTCATAAACGAAAGCCAGATAAAAATTTTCGCTTCAAGCACCGTTGATAGCTTCACGTTTAGCTAATTTTATCTCAGAATCTCATAAACGACAGCCAGATAAAAAATTTCTTTGGTCAGATTCCCAAACGGTTCTGAAATGGTTACGTTCAGACCCAAGCACCCTTAAGCCTTTTGTCGCTCATAGGGTTTGTGAAATCACAGAAACTACTCGCGTTTCGGATTGGAGATACGTACCTTCAACCTTGAATGTCGCGGACGATGCCACAAGGTTCAAGGATGAACTTACTATGAATTCGAGATAGTTTACCGGGCCCTCATTTCTACTTCAACCATTTGACATGTGGCCCTGTGAACCCACTCTCGTGAGCACACCAATGTTAGAGGAGTCAAAGCCTGGAATCTTGGTGGGTCTCACGATATCGCGTCGTTTGCCGTCGCCTGTGATTGCTGATTACACACGATTTAGTGTTTGGTTACGTTTCATCCGCGCCACCGCGCGCGTTCATCATTGTGCCATGGTGTTTCGTAATCTCTAAATTGTCTTTAAACGGTTTGGCAGTTTTAGACGTCAAATTCATTTCATCGGCAGAACGCCATACGTTCTTACGTGTTCAGTTAGATTCGTTCCGCGATGAATATATGGCGATTGACGCAGCATGCCCCATTTCAAAAGAAAGTAGGCTCAAAAATGTAACATTATTACTAGGAGGTGATAGGCTTTTACATTTATCTTGTCGTACGGGAGCGTCAACATCTACTGACCCTCAGCCAATCATATTGGATGGAAGACACCCGTTAACCCGTCTCCTGATCAGCTCCTATCATATTGTTTGCACACGGCAACAATGAACTGGTGGTCAACGAATTACGACAACGTTTTTATATATTGGGATTGAGACCATCCGTGAAGAGCGTGGCAAAACGTTGTCAGCGATGCCAGAACATGGAGGCAAAGCCACTCACACCGCCAGTAGGAGATCTGCCTGAGGCTAGACTTGCACACCATATGCGTCCATTCACATTTGTCGGCGTGGACTATTTTGGTCCTATGAACGTCACAACAGGACGGCGCACAATGAAAATCTGGATTGCTTTATTTACCTGCTTAATAATACGAGCTATTCACTTAGAAATTGTGGAATCTTTGTCAACTGACTCTGCTCTGATGGCCTTACGTCGCTTGTGGATGTTGGGAACGATTGATACGTTCTGTAGAAACTGCACTTATTGTTACTTTGAAAGACCGAACCCCACGAGTAGAAGTTTTCAACACTTTACTTTTCGAAGTTGAGGCCATTGTGAATTCACGACCCTTAACGCATGTTTCAGTCGATCCTGAGAGCGATCGAGCCTTAACTCCGTTTAATTTCCTGATTGGAACCTACAGCAACGTTTGCAACCTGAGAGAGTTTTGCGATGCCGACCTGAGTCGATGTGCAGAGTGGCGGAAAGCTCAACGTTTAGCCGATCACTTCTGGCAGAGATGGGTTAAAGAATATTTGCCACCACGTAAACCAGTTGCAGACCATAAACCAGTGAACACTGGGGACATTGTCCTGATAGCTGATAGCAATCTACCTCGAAAATGTTGGCCGATGGGTCGCGTCACCGAGCTGTTCCCTGGGAAAGACGGCATTGTTCGAGTAGTCAACGTTAGGACTAAAGGGGGTTTGCTGCGTCGGCCAGTCCGTAAGTTGGCCTTACTAATCGCACAGTAACTGGTGTTTCACACCGCTCGGGGCCATGTTGCGGACAACGCACCTCTTGTTTATAATATCTATTTTTACCTTTTTTTAATATTTTTATAAATTTGAAATTAGAACCATGGAGCTGTATTCGGTTATCTTTCAGATAATATGGTTTGGTAAGATTGAAAATATAAAGTTTTACAAAAGTGCAATTGAATTATGATTTGACCTGCTGTTGCTGTCCCTGTCCATTACAGTGTGTATTAAAAATGTTTATTATCGCTCGCTTAGTAATGTGCCCGGTATATGGCAATAGGCTCGCCCCCAATTAGATTGGGACCTAAACATAACTGGCGAATCGTGGGTGTGTAATACACCTCTGCCTACCCCTTCGGGGATACAGGCGTGAAGTTAAGTTATGTGTTTATTAGAACTCCTATTAGAACTCAGAACTCCCAGGCCTGTAAGTGAAAAACCGTTTACCGAAGACTGAGGGCAGATGAAACAAGCAAGATATATGAAAAAAAAATAACAGTCATGAAAAGGAACACATATTAAGCCATACATACATTCACAGTTACTCCAGATGCAATCAACGCAGGCACGTTTACCCAATTCAACGATTCGTAATCACCGAATCGAGCACCTTGTAATGTCATGTTCTGACTCCTTGTTGTACTTTGATTCCCTGATAAGTAATATTCGCCTCCCAACTTACCCTAAACAAAAAGATTATTTTCTTAGTAAAAATAAAAATCAATAAAATAAAATACTTCAGTATGCTTTTTCTTACATTTGTTATGTTGTTAAATGCCAAATCTATTTCACAAAGTTTATCGTCAAGCTCATCATTGCTGCTGTTATGTATTGTTATCAGGTGTATCTTATTTCGAAAAGTTTCCTTTCGCCATGAAGATATGAGCTCTTTAAGGCCCGATGGTATTGGATAGCTTGTAATCACGAGAAGGCGGTGGCCGTCGGTCAAATTAACGCGAACCGAGGTCAAGAAGCCTAAGTCAGCTTCTCTACGAACTGATACAGTCGTAGTGGCTGTGAGTATTTTCAATGGTCCCCAACGAATCAACTGTAACTCTGTCTCATTATTCGTATGACCGGAAAGCACACGATATATTGAAGTACGCTCTGAGGAGCTAGAAAGGCCTACGTATTCTTCGCTTACAACAAATTTGTCTCGTGGCAAAACCTCATCTAAATGCTGACAAACCTGTTGGTACATGAATATGTTAATATTTTAAAATATTTTAAAGTTAGTTATCTTACAAAGGTTATCTTTACTTAACATACTTCCTTATCAGTAGACAAATTTGCAACAAGTATCAAGTCAACATTTTCAAATTTGTAGTTTTTCAAAGCCCTTTCTCGAGTAATTTGTTTATAGTTGACTTTTATTTCGAAAATATTCTTAACTATAACATTTATTTCCTTGAACATAGATACTTCTTTTGGTTGGTTCCGTAAACCAACTACAGTTAACTCACTCGTATTTAAATTTTCAGCAACAATTTGAAAGAAAGCCTCAAGAGATTGAGAAACCTGTATATTATATGAAAAGTAATTAAATAACAATTTCAATGTAGAATAGACAAAATTTAGTAACTGAAAATTTTACTTACGCTAAGTTCAGAACTAAAGTATGGAACGAAATTCAAAGATTTTAAGGCCATTTCACTTCCGTCGTATGGAGGCAACTGTTGAAATTTCATATTCTCAATTCTAACTCCGCCAGACCTAAATCAAACAAATAACTACATTAATATACTACTATTTGTGTCAAGAAATATGAAAAAAAAATAAAAAATAAACGTAGGTAGATTGAGGGCCACGTGCATTATTTAAGTTTCCAAGCGACGCAGTGTGCAAACTCCAGTACAGTCAATGACAAAAGTCGCTGAACCCTAAATTACTTACAAACTTTTTTACTTTGGAATACATGGGCCAATAATTGATCTATAAGTAGTTTTATAATCTCCAGCGGACGAAGTTAATATACTTGATGTTTAATTTATTATTTTATGAAAGGATTAAGAGCTAAGAGGATCCATAAATTAGAATTTGTTAAGCTACATCTATCGTTGACTATACATAGGCTGAGATGGTCTTCTGTAGACTAATCTTTTGTCACCGAATGCTATTACTGATAATTGATTGATCTGATTTTGTTCCAGGTCGCAACGCTTCAGATATTTTAGAGACATATAAGGATTTACCTCGTATTATCATGTTTCTCCGAAACTTTGGCCTGTACCAAAGTTTTACTATCTGATGAGTTTGAATCAAGTATTGCTCGACTATGTGCTTCAATGTCAATTTTTATTCGCCGGATACTTGTAGGTTGTGAGACTGCAAAGTGAGGCTGTCGTAGTGCATTCAACTGAAGCATACCGTCGATGAACGTAACCCAGTTATCACGCCACACGAGCTCAGCATTTTTGAAAGTCTCATCAGCGCATGCAATGCTTTGAAACTCGCCGCTATATTAAGAAAAAAACTATTAATGGACTTTATATTATATATTCCAAGAAACTTACAATCTTAAATATTATGTTGTTAAATAAAGATTTAAATAGGTAAAAGAGAACATCCAGGACCGTCCTGGATGTTCACTTTTTCTGATTTAATTCTATGGGAAAATTCAGCATACTAATTGCCTCAAAATTTCATTAAATTATGTTGTACAATTTTATTCTATATCCAAGGTACCTATAAAAATAATCTCTGTCACGTAACAATCGGTATATGTCATCAGAACTGAAGTACATGTTTTTATTCTGGCCATCCAATTCGATAGCTTTTTCTGTTTTTCTTTGTTTGGGAATTATGAATCCTGTTACAACTCTAGAACCGTCATCTAAAACCTTAAAAAATATAACAATTAAGAGAGTAATATAAATCTAATAATAAATTGATAGTAGAACAATGAGCAATTTAAATATATTCAAAAATATAAGCCAAGTATGAATTTCTAGTCTGGTATGATTTATTCAATAATTTATCTAATATAGGGTCTGTTAAAGAGTTTTAGACTCAGGGTGTTTTTGATGGTCATACGGAATAAATTATTTTCAAATTTACCTCAAAATAACCTGTTCCTCTCTGTATTGCCACACTAAGTTGGAGTTGTCGCTGATCATGCAGTATCGGTTGCGAATATAATTGTAAGTTAATGAACTCCACAGATAACTGCTTTTTTGGCACATCCAGTAACATAGTAAGTACATCCCATACTAACATTAAACTTGCAGCAAATGGATACACCGTATTTCCTAAACATTAAGTTATTTATTCTATCAAAGCGAATCAATCATGAAACTTAATCAACTAATTTTAGCATGTTTGATTACCAAGTATACTTAGAAAACCGGCCAAGTGAAAGTCAAAAGTATGACGTTTTAAAAAATATAAACTTAATTGGAACCAATTTTTTCAACCAATTCGGTGGGAAGTTGACAAGGTAATGTACATCATATTATTTTTTTAGTTTTATAATTCTCTTATTTTAGAAGTTACACGGGGGGGGGGGCTCAGTTAGCTATTCAGTTTAGAAAAAAATTATAATAGAAACCTCAATCCCATTTTCCCATAGATACCATACACGTCAGGGTTTGATGAAAAAAAAAATTTTTGGAGTTTCAGTTCCCCCAAAATGTATTGTTCTTTTTCTATTTTTTGTGAAAATCTAATTGCGGTTCAGAATACATCTACTTACCAAGTTCAACAACCCATTGTTCTTATAGTTTCGGAAAAAAGTGGCTGTGACATACGGACAGACAGACAGACATGAAGAATCTATAAGGGTTCCGTTTTTAGCCATTTGGCAACGGAACCCTAAAAATGAAGTACTATTTTATAATTTACTATTTAATTACTGTATAAAAAAGAAATATATATCTGAATCTGGTTACCCCGTATCAAATTTCCTCCTAGATAACTATGTTCCTTATCATGTAAAGCTAAAGTTAAATTGCAATTGGCAGCGACCTTTCTACTTGCAGAGCGATATAACGGCATTGGCCTGAAACAGAGTATCAACATACGTCTAACAAAAATAATATAGTTAGCAGTTTAAAAAATATTGAAAGACGTACCATTTTTCACCGTGCGCCCATTTAACAAAGTGAGATAGGAAAGGTGTACCAGTTGAAACTGGCATCTCAACTTTTGGATACAAAACCTTAACATCACAATTGTAACCTTCCATATACAACCTGAAACCATAATGTAATGTAAAAATTTACCATCTACTTATTTGAGTAAACTTTAACCAATTCATATAAAATAAATTGGCAGGATTGATGATGCTCAAAAATTAAACAGAAAAGAAAATTGTACACTATAACCAAATTCAAATGTTATTTGTCAGGGATTATACTGACTTGCCAATAGCTTCAAGCAATAAAAATGCATTATCTGGGTGTTTTCTTCGGGTAAGCGGGATATTTTTACAGTTAGCTGGCATTGAACGCTTGAGAATTGCTTGAAGTAGCCCGTGCGGTGCGATTTCCACCAACACAGCATTATTAGGCACCAGTCGAGAACTCTCTTCGAAGAGCACCGAATTCTGCATACATTGATATTTGAAGTACGACAGAAAGAGACAATAAAAATTAAAAAGCATCTACGAAATACCCATACCAGTAAATTATTTGTAAGATACTCTGCTGAACACAATTTTGCTATTGGCTCATTCCACCTATCTTTCGGCACAGATGTTGAAAGCCAACGCTCACTTCGTGCCTTTGGAGATTTTATTGCGCCTTGTAAATATTTTAACAATCCAGGACCTGTATTCACAAACTATAAGTAAATATTAAAATAAGTAAATCTTGGTGACCTAATTATTTCCATTATCAACGCTGTTAGATCCAATACCTGTTATAAACAGATGTATGATAGTTTTTATTTTAGTTGCCAATAAACCTCAGTAAAGAAAGACGTATATTTGTTATTCATTGACACAGTATCGAAATTGCATAGTGAACCTTATCTACATCAACATATGGTCCTTCGAGCCGGATCAGACTTACCTGAGCATCGTTGGACCGGGCGCCGTGAGAACAAAAGAATTGCATTCCTGAGCCATAAGCCGACGACCGATGCATCTTTTATGCAAAAAATATTAGAATTGTCGTAATATTGTATAAAATTAAGTAAACAACATCGTGAATAGTGAGTTATTGCAAGTTTTTGGAGTTTTACAACGTAAACCTACCATGACGACCACAGCAGACCAAGCTTTGATCATATTAGAGGACATCGCGTCATCACTGAAGAAAACTCAAATAAACTTAAAGAAATGTCCTAAGGAGCGTTTATCTAAACCGGGCTATTTACAAACTCGCATTATCACGGTTGAAGAATTTTGGGTAACTTTCAAGCAAGCACACCAGAACCTGTTGAAGGCCACCACTCGAGAACAACGTGCAGTGCTTCCTTATTTTGTGAATGATGAATACTTTCTTCACGAAGACTTATATTTATGTATATTGGGTGATCTAAAGGATTTGTTGACTGCAAGTACTTCAACCGGGGCAAAGCACACGATGTGCAGCAATACATCGAGCGATAGCCAAGTTCGTTCGAAAGTAACGTTACCTAATATACAACTACCAGTATTCTCCGGGAACTACGAAGTGTGGCCCACATACAAGGACTTATACGAGTCACTAATTCACAATTGCACTACATTAACCGATGTTGAGAAATTACATTACTTGAAAATTAGTCTCACGGGCGAAGCGGCGTCACTGCTGAATCCCATAAAAGTAACTGCTGCTAATTATCATATGGCATGGGGTATGCTGGTGCATCGATATGAAAACAGGCGTCTTATAGTGAATGCATTACTAAAGCGTTTATTTACCCATAAAAAGTGCACCAATCAATCGGCGGCTCAGTTGAAATCACTTCTGGATACTACTAACGAAGTTATCTATAGCCTGAAAAATCTAAAAGTGTCTACCGACTCCTGGGATCCAGTAATCGTATTTCTGGTTGTGCAGAAGTTGGACCCGGAGTCACATAAAGAGTGGGCAGAAGCTGCTTACTCGGCGAATTCAACAGAGTTATCTACATGGAAAGAAATGAGTGAATTTCTGGAGGCCAAATTCCGAACGCTTGAGCAGGTTACCCCCACCACTCATACGAAACCCATTAAAGAACGTGTTTTTCATACGATGACCGCTGAAAATGAGAAGCAAAAATCATGTGCCCTGTGTAAGGACGCGCACACACTGTGTCACTGTGACGTATTCAATAAAATGACAATTAGCGGACGAGGTGATCACGTAAAAGCAAATAAACTCTGTTTTAACTGCCTAGGAGTGGGACATTCGGTATTCAAATGTCGCATGCCAATGACTTGCCGCATTTGTAAGAGACGACATCACACCCTTCTACATAAACCCAACAACATGGACACGCCGACCTCTCCGGTAGAAGTACAACACCCAACGTTGTCCAGCCAAGCAGATGTAGAAGAGAAGAAAGTTCATACGATGGTAGCGTCTCACTATAACGCTGGGCAGAAGACAGCTCTATTAGCTACTGCAGTAGTAATTTTGAAAAGCAACCATGGCTACACTACTGTTCTTAAAGCGCTAATAGACTCAGGCTCTCAAGCATGTTTCATAAGCGAAAAGGCAACTCGAATCCTTAATCTAAAAAAATCGGCAGTTAATCTGATCGTCTCCGGCATGGAATCTATGAAAGTGAAAGTCAAGCATGAAGTCAAAGTTCAAGTTTTATCACGATGGGAAAGCAACTTCAACTTACCAATTAGAGCCTACGTGATGTCCAAGCATTTGACTTCAAACGTACCCTCAAGCACCATGATGGAGACTCATTGGCCACACCTAGCAGGCATCCAACTTGCAGATCAAAATTATTATGCATCGGAACCTATCGATCTGTTATTGGGTGTAGATGAATACGCAGCAATATTGAAACAAGGCCTCATTAAAGGTCCACCAGGTACACCATGTGCCCAAAATACTTACCTGGGATGGATCCTGATGGGTGGAATAATACTGAAACACAATGCGCGTGAGAAATCATTGACGGCCATGAAGCAAGAAGTAGTTATAGAAGATTTACTGAAAACTATATGGGAAGTTGATATAGAATCTAAACGGAACCTAACACAAATGGAACAATTATGCGAAGACATATTCAAGAAGACACACAAGCGAGACAAGGAGGGAAGATATATAGTGAAATTGCCCTTTAATACTGCGCAACCCAAATCAACAGAAGGCAATTCACTAGAAATAGCAAAAAGAAGATTATTACAATTAGAAAGAAGATTTAATAAAAATGCAGAACTTAAACAAGAATATACAAAGGTTATAAACAATTACAAGGAACTAAAGCATATTGAAGAAGTACCGAAAGAAGAATTACAAAACAAATCAGTATACTTGCCACATCATGCAGTGGTACGTAGTGATAAGGAAACAACGAAGACTCGTGTCGTGTTCGATGCGTCGTGTAAGAACTCCAACGGTGTTTCACTCAACGACGAAAACCTATCAGGTCCAGTCCTACAAGAAGACTTAAGAAATATAATCACTAGATGGCGAACACACGCCATTTGTTTCGTAGCCGACATTGAGAAGATGTATTGGATGATCTGGACAGATAAGAAAGACACAGATTTTCTGAGAGTTCTTTGGAGAAGTGATCCATTGGAAGATATAAAGCATTATAGACTCTTGACTGTGACATTTGGGACCGCTTCTGCACCATATCTTGCTGTGAAAACACTCATGCAATTAGCTGATGACGAAGGTGACAAGTATCCGGAAGCCGCTAGCATACTGCGTAAGGATTTCTACGTCGATGACGTAATGTCAGGAGGGGATACCCTAACAGAAGCTATACAACTCAGTCAAGATCTAACAAATCTACTTCAATTGGGTGGCTTTGAACTGAAAAAATGGTCATCTAACAACGGTGCTTTTATGGAAACAATCAACCCGAAATATAGATCATCCAATGCACATCTGGAACTGAACGTTAACGGAACAGTAAAAGCACTAGGTATCCAATGGAATTTAGGAACTGATAAATTTGAATATAATTTGAACTTACCTCCTATTCACGACGTCATCACAAAACGAAGTATTCTCTCCGACATTCAAAAGTTGTTTGATCCGCTTGGATGGATTGCGCCTTGCCTAGTAATGGCCAAAATTTTAATTCAGCAGCTCTGGCTCGAGAAGATTGACTGGGATCAAGCTTTGAATAAAAACCTAGCAGAAAAATGGGCTACAATACGATGTGATCTCCAAAATGTAAATGAAATTTATATAAACAGATGGATGGGCACGTCAAAGTCTACTAAAGATTCTATAGAAATCCACGGATTTAGCGACGCTTCCATAAAGGCATATGGTGCTGTGGTGTACTGCAGAGTGAGAAACCCAGATGGCACGTTCAAAACTGCTATCATTGCTGCAAGAACCCGGGTTGCTCCCCTGAAAACGATATCTTTACCCCGGCTAGAATTGTGTGCAGCCTTGCTTCTGTCTAGACTTCTCAAACAAATAGCGCTAACAATAAGGATACCTACATCTCAAATCTATGGTTGGACAGACTCTTCGATTGTCATCTCATGGCTGTTTGGAGATCCTAATAAATGGAAGACCTTTGTTGCTAATCGTGTTGTTGAGATCACAACCAATCTAAATTGCAGCCAGTGGTATCACGTAAAGACACAAGATAATCCAGCTGATATTGCATCAAGGGGAATGTTGGTAGAAAATTTAAAGAAGTGTGATTTATGGTGGAACGGCCCACAATGGCTACAAAACAAGATACAGTTCACTAGACCAAACATAAGATCAGTCGATTTAGAAAAGAAAAAGAATATAGTACAATCTCTGAAATTAACAAGTGATAATGAAGAAAATGGAAAGAAATTAATAACACAGTTTGATGAGTTTAATACTTTAATAGAGCTTCTTAGAACAATAACTTACTGCCGACGATTCCTGAAACAAAAAACATTAAAAGAAAATATAGATAATACAATAACAACTGAAGAACTACAACTTTCTTCGAAAATATGTATAAAAAGAGCACAAGAGGAAGAATTTGAACAAGAAATAGAATATTTGAAAAGAAAGAAAGCTGTGAAAAAATCTAGTAACCTAAGGTCGTTAGATCCTTACCTTGACGAAGATGGAGTTATCAGGGTGATGAAGTGATGAGTGATGAAAATAAGCACCCAATCATTCTAGGTCGAAGCAGCAAACTTACGCTTTTGATCGTAGCAGAAGCCCATTCGAAGACACTACATGGTGGAACTCAATTAATGCTTACTTACCTGAGGTCCAAGTACTGGATACTGCGAGCAAAGGCATTAGTGAAGCAGTACATTCATGGTTGCTTACTATGTGCAAAATTAAATGCTAGAGTGAGGGCACAAGTTATGGGTGACTTACCTAGTTTTCGCGTGAAGCCCGCGCGACCATTTCTGAATTCAGCCGTAGATTTCGCCGGCCCATTCCAAATATTGATGAGTAAAGGCCGTGGGAATAAGACCAGCAAGGCTTACGTAGCTGTATTTGTTTGTATGTCGACAAAGGCAATTCATTTGGAATTGGTTGGCGATCTAAGTTCCGCATCATTCATTGGAGCTTTTAAAAGATTTTGCGCTCGCAGAGGAAAGTGCGCCAATATATGGAGTGATCAAGGACGTAATTTTATTGGTGCTAACAAGGAACTTGTCGAAGCATGGAAGGAAGCTCGCTTGCAGTTTGATGGAGACATTGCTGAACTTCTAGCTAACGATGGAACGCAATGGCATTTCATACCTGCATATTCACCAAACTTCGGAGGACTATAGGAGGCCGGAGTCAAATCCATGAAGTACCATCTTAAGAGAATCCTAAATACCAACATAACGTTCGAGGAAATGACGACGGTGCTCTGTGAAATTGAGGCATGCCTGAACTCACGTCCGCTGTGTCCGATAGACGACGTGAGCATGGAGCCGCTGACACCTGGGCATTTTTTAATAACCGAAGCTCCTGTCGTCGTGCCAAATGTAAATATGAAGAACGCCAAAATAAGTAACTTGACACGGTGGCAATATACTCAAAAACTACTGAATGACTTCTGGGCTCGATGGCAGGGGGAGTACTTGTCACGTCTTCAACAGAGACCAAAATGGCTGAAACGTGTAGAAGAGTTTAAGACAGGAGACATAGTACTCATCAAGCAAGACAATCTCCCACCTGGAAAATGGCTCCTGGGACGCATTACAGACAAACATCCCGGACCCGATGGTTTAACAAGAGTGTATAGTGTAAAAAGTGGAGACAATGTAACTAAGCGATGTGTCACAAAATTGTGTGCTTTACCAATTGATACAGTAACAGATTAATATCTTATTGTTGTTTATTGTAAAACATTTGATTACCTTAATGATACAAATTGATTTTTCAAAATTTGTTAGGAATTTGCATGAACGTTGTTTAATTTAGTTTGAAAGGACTAGTCGTCCTTTGGTGGGCGGCTATGTTAGATCCAATACCTGTTATAAACAGATGTATGATAGTTTTTATTTTAGTTGCCAATAAACCTCAGTAAAGAAAGACGTATATTTGTTATTCATTGACACAGTATCGAAATTGCATAGTGAACCTTATCTACATCAACAAACGCATTTACCTACTTTCTCTTTGAACAATCTATCTAAGTGCCAATTCTAAGTCATTCCTGGTCACAAGTAAGTATTAATTATACTGGGTCATAAGTATATGTACTGATGCTTTATATTGTTCTTATTGTATATCATTTTTAAAGTCTTATTTTTAATAAAATATAAGTTTATAATAATATCCATCCTACCAGCATCAGCTATATAACGCGAGTGGTAGGCGATGTTGGAGCACGGCACTTCTTTTGCAAATATTCCTTTAGCTGTCAGCTCTGCGACAAACTCACGCATCACATTGGAAGGTCCAGAAATTGTACTGGACTGAGGTCCATTGTGGCACGCTACTTGAATCTCCGTAGGACATAATTTTGATACCTAAAAATATTAATTGAACGCTGTATTTACTTTCTGTTTTAACTACTGTAGTCATATTTTAAACCAATACTATTAAGTTTATATACTTATATACTCACATCAGCAACACATGCCTAAAGGCCAAAATGGCCATGATGCAGTGCAAAAGCGCAATAGGAAGAACCTGGGGGATGAAACCCTACATGGTGCCCTAGTATGGTGGCATAAGACTGCCATTGGGAGAAATAAAGCTGATCTAGACAAATTCCAAAGGTTAGCAGCTCTGGTGACCTGGGGTGCGATGAGGACAACGCCCACAGCCGCGCTCGAAATCATATTGGGGCTTAATCCCTTGGACTTAGAAATAAAAAGAAAAGCAACCGAACAATGGTTCAAACTCAAGAGCACTGGCCAATGGACCGGAACCAATATGGATAAATGCCATGCAAGGATCAGTAATAACTACGAAGAGAGGCTGTCGATGATCCTCTCTAACAATGACCTGATAAGGAAGGAGAGAATCTTCGACAAAAAGTACAGAGTACGCATAGGATCAAGAGACGACTGGAAGACAGATGCTAGTGGCACTGTCTGCTACACGGACGGCTCAAGGAAGGAAATAACAAAGCTATCTGGATCTGGAATAAGTGCGAAGACGGATCAGAGATAAATAGATCAATATCCTAAGGCACATTCACAAGCGTCTTTCAAGCGGAAGTATACGCCATAAAGGAATGTGCTGAGCAGGTCAAACACCTGAATAACATCAACAGGGTGACCATCTACAGCGACAGCCAGGTGGCGCTGAAGGCACTAAGCAAAGTGGAAACGACCTTAGCAATCGTAAAGGAATGTAAAGAGTCACTAGAGAAACTGGCCAAAAAATCGATTTAACGATCGCCTGGATGCCCGGACATGAGGGCTACATGGGCAACGAGACAGCTGGCAAACTAGCCAGAGACGGCACAGATAAAAACTTGGTGGGGCCGGAGCCCTGGCTCCCAATATCGCACAAAATCACCAAGGGAGTAATCAGCTGCAGTATTACAGCAGAAACCAACCGAAGATGGAGACCATCGACAGGCATGAGACAGTCGAAGATCTTTATCAAGGGTATCGACAAGAAAAAGACGGGCCAACTGACCAAACTCTCAAGAGGAAACATGAGGCTCATCATAGAAGTAATAACAGGACATTGTAGATTAAACAGACACCTAACAGTGATCGGAGTGAAGACTGACTCCAATTGTCTGGAGTGCATGGAGACAGAAGAGACCAGCTGATCAAGTGTGAAGTATATTGTGATAACTTTTACGCCACTTGGCACATCATTCACTAAGCCAGAAATTTAGCCTCACTTACAACCCGGTACTCCTGCTGTTTGACGGGCGAGGCTCTGATGCTGGTTTTCCTCTCGGGGTTAGAAGGTCAGACGGCAAAGATTCCCATAAACGCCGTATAAGCCAAATTAAAAGGAGGAGAAGGAGTAAGCATTCCCCGGACTCCGAGGTGACAGCCTGGAATGAACTTAAGATGAATAATAAACTTAAGATGTCGAGCTACATGCACTAGAAAGGGAGAAATAAACTACTTTAATAAAAAAAAAACAACCGACTTCAATAACCAAAAAGTCACCGAAAAGTATAAAATAACTGTATTACAGATTTAATACAAAAGATAAACCACATAACTTTCTACTCCACTCTCCACTTCACTCTTCTCTCCACTCCACTCTCCACATTACTTTCCACTCCACTCTCCACTCCCTCTACTCCACTCTCCTCTCCACTACATTTCACTTTCCACTCCTCACTCCTTTCCACTCCACTCTTCTCTCTCCTCTCCGGTCCACTCTCTACTCCACTCTACCCTACACTCCACTCTACACTCTACTCTCCAGTCCAATCTCCACTATACTTCGCTCCGCTCTACTCCACTTCCCTCCAATCCACTCTCCACTCCATTCTCCACTCACCACTACTTCACTGATGTATTGAATGTTCGAATCTGTACCGTTACAATACAGGCGAATGCTCACAGTGAGGGAGCACCTAAAAACAAATCTTTGATTTGCTATTAAATCCACAAAATTGTGTTAATTCTGTTGCTCATCTCTTCAAACTAAACTTTTTGTTTCTGTGTGCTATCGGAATAAATCTAGACTTTATTAAAAAAGAAAGAGTTTTGTAACAGCAGAATCGGCACCAAAATTATATGGCCTATCAAAATATGTATTCTAAAATTCCAAAGACATTTGACATGTGATATCATGTTCGATCATACACTCGATAGTTTCCTGCTGCGTCTCCGGAGTTCTAGGTCCAATACTAACAAAATTTATCAATTAAATTAATAATTGGAGTTAAACCGAACCCAATGCAAATAGAATTTGTGAGAATCTCTAGGAATCTTCGTCAAAAGTTACTTAACAAAACAAAAAGAAAAATTACACGCATAAAACCTTACTTCTTCGTAGCCCACGCCAACGGCAGCCATAGAACCGTGTATGAACTTGGTCTCCAGCGACACCAAACCGCGGTAGTATGCAGATAGTATCATTTCCTCTGCAGTCAAACAACCGTCAGCATAGGCGCAACCTAGTTCACCCACGCTATGTCCTATAAAAATTGAAATCCTTTAGAAGTTTTATCTTACTTTGTACATCAGTTTAGTGCTAAATAAATCATTTTCTTACCAATTATTCCATCTGGCTTGAATCCTAGTTCATGAAGTATGTCAGTTAGTCCAATTTGAATAGCCGCTATACCAACAAACGAGTTTAGTATATTGTTAAAAATAGTTTCATCATTCGATGTAATGATATTAACAATATCAAGTCCTTTGGGCTCCAAAGCCTGTCGGCATCTGCAGTTAGGGATAAGGCTAATGAACATTGAGCAATGATACTTGAATATGATGTGTCGTTGTACTGATTAGTTCTGATTCCCTCATTCTTAATTCCCCCCGTAATTTATCACATTAATGTCGTTTAATATAAATTTTAGCCATTAGCCCTGATTTTTTAATTCAGGTGGAACTTTTGTAGGAACCTATTCCCGAAAGAAAAAGTGGTTTAATTCGCCAAATTGCATTCAGATCCGTTCAGCCCTTTTGATGTGATTAAGTAACAAACATTTATGCATTTTTCTATCCAAACGGATGCATTTATTAGTAGTAAGATTATCCGAATTCGGGTAAATATTTTTTTCTTCGTACCTTTCAATAGCAGTTGCAAAAATAGGTATACGCATGAGTTGCTTGCCCATGCCAGCCCACTGGGAGCCCATACCGCTATAAACAAACCACAGCGGCCGTCTCGCGTTGTCAAAGTAATCAGCCTTTTCTAGTAAACTAACAGTTTTCTGTTCGTCCTCCGTCCCTAAAATAATATAAATGTTTTTAAGACTTAACAGAATTTTGGGATTTTTGGTACTGGAACTATTTCAATCCTCACTCCTATTCCTGTCACTTTTACTCTAAAATAATAGCGTCAAATAAAACGCCAAGCATTATATTCAACCAACATATCAAAACAAACAGTTTATTGTGAAACTCACAAAGAATTTACTAAGACAATCATAAATAAGAGAAGATGGTAGCAGCAGTACACTTGCCTTTATCTTAATTATACAATCTTTGATATAACTTACGAAGAATAATAAATCCTCTGCCTAAATGTCCCGATATGCTCATTCGATGAATGTTGTGTAATAGTGCCAACTGCTCAGGATCTATCGGGTTTGATTTCAGAACTTCAAGCATATACTTCACAGCTTCTTCATGTCTAGCAGACATAGTAACTAAGTACGGTATACTGGGAGTGTAACGATTTATATTCTGAAATATTTAAAATTGATAATTTACATCAATATCTTCGTCATGCATAACTAATGCATGATGAAGACTTTGAAACTTCATTATTTTCTTCTTACCTTAGGTTTATAACACCCATGTAGCAGCACGTGAGAGTTCACACCGGTAATTGACATGCCATTTACAGCGACGTATGTACGGTCAAATTGCTGATGCTCTCTTACCACACGCATACGTCCATCACGTAAAGCTGCAATATCTCTTCGTGGTTGATCACAATGCAAGTTGGCAGCTAACAGACCGTTATGATAACCCAGCAGTACCTATACAGAAGTATAAGATATCTGTATATTTCGATTGTAGCACCATATGGTTATAATACGCAATTAAGATAGGTTTTCAATTTACCTTTATTATGGCAGATATTCCGGAAGCTGCTTCTCCATACCCAACGTTGGACATGACGCTGCCGACCGAAAGAGGATCATCTCTATTCTTACAAAATATTTTTTCAATAGCTTGTAGCTCCACCTTGTCTACCTCAGATAAGCCTGTAACATACGGATGAATAAGTGTTAGGTACTAATATTTTCAAAATTGTCTCTGTAAACCCTTTAAGTATAGAACTGAATACTGACCGGATCCAAAAGCTTCAACGTACTGCACGTAATGTGGAGGAACTCGTGCCTCTTGGTAGAACTTTTGAATGAAATTCGTTGTACTACTCAGATCTCTGTAAAATCCGTATTTTGGACCTGTTTCTCCTGTTAATAAACTGGTAAACTCAGTTTGTGCGTGTAGTACTTCAGCGTATATTCTAAGATATGTATAAGTAAATGATTAAATAGATACTTAATAATTTTAAATTTGTTATTAGCATTATATATCTATGTCATAATTTACCTCATAGCATTCTTTGCCTTTTGCAAAAACAATACATTAATTGCTTCAGACTTAGCACAGCCATCAGCACGTTCATCAAATGATTTTGTTTTACCATCATCGCACAGTTGTATAATTCTGTAAATTATTTTACAATTAAAATTAAAGATTAGAGTACAGAAAACATAGTACAAGAAATTCTAGCCAGGTCCTACCTTCCATAATGCACTGACGACTGTGGATGCAGACATAGGTAAGTACCACCTACAATGGCAGCTTCACATTCCCCACGGCTTAGAGCTAAGTACGCCTGTTCCAATGCAGCCGTGGAACTGCAGCATGCCTCGTCAATGGCCATTGATGGACCCTTAGCGTTTAACCAGTACGAGATACGGTTGGCATACATCGTTTTACTGCACCTGATTTTGCAATTCACAGAAATACAAAAGAGAGTCAAAACTCAAAAGAGTGCAAGACGGTACATGTGCTTTTTAACGGATCAGGCTCTGGCGCAGGCAAGTCGCAGGCTTCTTCTTGGGGTTAGGGGGTCAAGTGGCAGTCGCTCCCTTGAAATAATCTAATAGGTTACTTACTACGACATTGAAAGTTAGAAGGTGGATAGTAGGAAGAGATTAACAAAGTAGACCGTAATGGAAATTCATATAGTTACCACATTAACCAGTATCACACATAGGGGTCAAGAAAGCACAGTAAGGTACACCAATAATGTTTAAGGAATTTGACGCCTAAGCAATATTGATATCTATGTACTATTACTCGCTTTTCGCCGGCGGCTCCGCCCGCTTAGATTGACCAGTTTAATTTAAAGACTTCCCATATAAACTTTCAACGCCTACTATACCCTTGTAGAGGTGAGTTTTTCAAAACATCAAATGTTGTTGTAAGTAACATCAGCCTTGTCCGACCAAAAAGGGGTAGGTTCTCGATTGAAAACATATTTATATTTTTATCAAAATAAAAATATTGTTAGTATGTAAAATGAAATTTCCTATCACCTACCCTAATCAACAACATTACAAAGTGTGAAATAAAAAATAAATTTAAATTTAAAGAAATGGACATGTGGGGGACCGACAATGGGCTCTTCATTACTAACGACAGAACTGAAAAAGCTTTAGGCTGCTTTTCCACTAGAGAGGGGCGAGGATGTACAGCGAGGGATGTATTTGTTAAAACCAATAGAATCACTTCATCTACCTAGCTTTAGTTTCATAATGCCACTGAAAACTTTCTAATTAGTGAAGTTTCTTGTAATCTTGAGGACATGAAATTGTCGAAAGTGTAGCACTACTCGTATTAACATATTAACTTTTTTGCTCCCTATGTCGATTGTTAATACGTATTTGTCTGAAATTTCACTCCTTATGAGGTTGATTTCCGCGCTGCTCTTAATATATGAGGTTGCTGGTGGAGTTTTCCAGTACTTTCGTATTGACTCTACGTCCACGTAACGTGCTAGGTGCCCTTTCTTTTTACATTTACAGGCATGTACTATTTATAGTTCCCCATTCATTTGATTTATGAAAAGATTCAGATACGGTTGAGATTTCATGTTTCCCCATTTCCATTGATGTAGCCACTTTTACTAATGTGGAGAAGAGCTTTGTTTCTTTTTCATGTACAGTTTTTAAGCCTCTTACGAATTGTAAAAAATGTGTCCAGGATACATTTCAATTCACACGTTAGAATTATAATGATAATTTCTTCAGTTCTGATGTAAGTATTTTAATATTTTCATCAGCATGTTGTAGGCGTAACACGAAAGTATAATGCGATGCCCATACGCTTCGTTTCTAATTCTAAATTATCCAAAATATCTGACAGTTCTTCAAACGCCTTGTCACTCGATTAGTCTGGAGAGCACACATCGTGGAATCTTTCATGAATATCTGGGAGTAGTGTGGACAGAAATAAGTACACTTTTGGTTTTTTTTGTATACATATATTTTGTATACATATAGATCCGCGGTAGCCTAGTGATATGGGTAATGGACTGCAGAGACGAGGTCTCGGGTTCGATCCCAGGTTTTACCAAGGCACACACCAATGACTTTTCGATGCTTTTCGAAGTTATGTGTGTATTTATCGCAGGTTTATAAGTGCCCGGTTAATGGCAATAGGCTCGCCACCTATTACATTGGGACCTAAACATAAACTGGCGAAATGTGGGTGCTAGCACCTCTGCCTACCCCTTCGGGGATACAGGCGTGAGTTTATGTTATGTTATATGTTATATTTTAAGTTACAATTTGTATAATATTATATTAAAACATTTTCGCCTTATGAATTAAATCTGTAATATTCATGATGACAGTAACAAAGAATCGATGAAATTTCAGTATTATATTTTAAATCTAAAAACTTATTATATTTGTATGTTTAAATTAAGATTAAAATTAAATACAATACAAAATACGGGCTGCCACCCTAAATTTTACCCGTTTTACTAGTAGTGGGTTGCTCAACTTTTATAAATTCGTCGGCAGGTTGCTCAATAGTTTTAGATTCTTCCGAAGGCTAAAGATGTTATTATAGCTAGTGAGCGGGGTAAGTTCACTATTCAATATATCACGGATACACATCGGATACGGATCGGTACGGATATACATCATATTACATTATGATGTATATCCGTACTGTTGTGTAGGAAATATTCCCTGAGGTTGCACACCTCACGGTTATGAATGGTTTGGCATTTAAATGACCACGTCTTCAGCATTTCCGTGGTATGTACAGTCGCTATCAGCATTACCTTAACACTTTCTAAGTTCTGACCATCTTAGCTCAAACACTGCATATAATGGGATGAGCAAAAATTGAAATATGTTAAATTTGCCCTCTGAAGGTTGAAAAATGATATACATCAATAATTATAGTGGACCACATATTTATTTCCATTACTTACGGAATAAAAAAGTATTGGAATCGTATCTGGATTCAAGCAGGTACAATTATGCCTTGTCTTGTGAAAACAGTTGGGTTCAAAATGTTTGGAGCATATCCGAGCACTCTAAGTTAGTTGTAAATTTTTCTTACCAGTGAGCAGGGTCCACAAATCTCTTAATCTTGTATTTTTTGGAAAACCAGTTTAGCTTTATAAAAGGATATGTCGGTACTATAGTTTTTATTTATCAAACACTGGTATATCATACAATATAGATTCATACATACAAACGCACTGCATTCAGAATTTATAATTGTAGTACACAGCTGTATATTTTTAAAAGGATATGTGAGAAATTTGGTTTTTACTTGCCGAACACTGGTCTATGGTTATGAGATAATTTAAAACGACCCATCAAAAACGGCCGTCACCAGTGCATTCTGGTATAGGTGGTATATATCGGATAGTATCTCTCAGTTTTTGTTGGGAGTCAGTGCAACTGGTTCCCAACACTTGGACGGAGATAAGGACAAAAGATATGCTTACTCTTACCACCAATGTTAATTAGGCGTCCCTCTCTGATTATAATTGTCATGTTAGTGTCGTGTCTATATACAAAATCTGTCTACGTTATCTCGTACGAAAAGTGACACATACCATCCGGCTAGAATAAGAATGCACTTGTTCCCTACTGGTTAAGTAGGCGACGGTCACCATAAACCATGTTCGGTTTACATAGAAGTAACGAATCAAAATGGCACCATAGCAATTGGAGCGTTTTGTAACGAAATTCACACAGATTTTCCGTAGATAATAAGTTAGGCTGATCCGTCACGCTCTGAGGTGAAAGGCTCGATCGGGTGAACTCGGGACCGCTGAGTGTACCCAAGCGAGAAAGATACAGTCAGCTGCTCTTCGCTGTTGTATCGCTGTATTTAGTATATTCAATTCATACCTAATAATTGTCTTTATTAATTTAATTGTTATTGTTGGTACGTAATAAAAATATTTTGAAAATCATTTGGTTTACATTGTGAGGTTAGTTTGTGTAGTTAGTGGTTTATCGTGCTAATATTATATATTGATACAATGAAGATTTCACTTCTGCCGTGCGGTCTTAAGCACACACTCTTTTAATTTGTTTTTCTTTTAAACCTCGAATTTAAGTATTTCATGTTACTCTTAAATCACAGTTTTTTTTTTCTTTCATCCATATTCATAACTGATCTTTCGTAGCCAGCTACGAATATGGATTTTTTTCTCGTTTGATAACTAGCTACAAAAACAAAATTAAAATTCTCATTTTTTAACTGATTTTCATAACCAGTTATCTAAATGGAATTATATTCTCCGTTCATAACTGGTTACCAAAAGAGAATTGCATTCATTTTTCGTAACTTATAAGGCTGTAGGACCACAGTCCCAAAAATCACAGTTGGAATAGGTATTAATAAAACACACATTCCCAGTGAGAATAAATTAAATTAATTTATTTGAACCTTATAAAGTACTTTCGGAGACTTTTAACACTGCAATCTACAAAAGCGACAAATTGAACAACGCCATCTAGTGAGCGACTTGAACTAAACAACTGTTATATAAAAGACAATGACCAAGGAAGAATTTTTGATTTCATTACAATTCACAAATAAAATGCAAACCTAATAATTACAAATATATTTATTTATACCGGTAAAACAAAAGCGAATTCAATTAATAATAAGAGAATTTTTCATCATAGTTTTTTAATGAAAACTAACTAACTAATATGGAGTAAACCTATACATATATAATCGATACTAAATCTTATAAGGAGAAATTATTTCCAAACAGTGCCCAACGGTTATAATATTATTTTCAGGATCTTCGATGGCTAAATTGATTTCATTATCTACCTATTAAATATCTATCTAAATAATTTCGGGATTTCTTGGTCTTATTACGTATACGTATCTTAGTCTCGTTAGCTAAAACTCCCAGAATATGAGCCAGAGAAGGATTTACAATTACAATTTTTGTTTAAGTTGTTGTATCCGTATGTATTGGCTGAAACGGTGTTGGACATGACCGAAAAGTACCATCTATGAAAAAGTGTTCAAAATTAATAAGAATGTTTTTAAAAGACCAGAATTCTTATATCTGTTTATAAAATTGGTTTTTAAATTTTGTACTTTTTTATAATTACATTGCTCATATAATTGGGTAAGCAGTTAATGCCATGGGGTTTTTCTTTTATAAATTTATTGTCACTATCAAGTATTACATTACCTCCACAGCCTCGTAAGTTGTAACATTGATAGAATTTGCTTCCATTGCTGTACTCTTTTCTCAGATGGTATTGCCAACCATCAAAGAGTAGTTTATACCTCCTCGTTTAGTTGGTACAAATTCTATAGATTTTTCTTCCATGTTTACTGTCCACTTTAAATAGTTTTAATATGTTTTCTTTACTTCAAAATATTATTTAATTTACAAATCATATTTCGTCATTCAAACACATCACAAATGATATTTCAATGACACAGAATGAGACATTATTTATATCAGCCAGTTCGACGTTAACATAACCTCCTCGCTTACGTTTTATAACAGTCTTATAAGTTACGAAAAATGAATGCAATTCTCTTTTGGTACCCAGTTATGAACGGAGAAAATAATTCCATTTAGGCAACTGGTTATGAAAACCTGTTACAAAAAGAGTTTTTTTTATATACTTAGGACACGTCAATTTGAATTCACCTCGCCTGATGGTAAGCTGAAGATAAAGTCTCAGGAAAGAGGGTCACCATTACATACACGTGCCATGTTAACAATGGTGGCACTCAGCTTGATGGCCTCAACAGAAGAGGATTGTCGTCGCAGCACCGCGTGACACCCACCGGTCCCACTAGTGCTGCGACCACAATCCCCCTGCCCGGCTATGCACTTGCTGACCCCTGAACACAATCAAACCGAAATTGGATTACTATGGAGGGTTTTTCGCAATCGTGCACGGTGGTACCTGCCCGGCCGAATTTTGTCGACAAACTTGTGTCATCAAATTTCTACCACCAGTAATTTTAATTCTGTTTTTATCAAACGAGAAAAAAATTGCATATTCGTAGCTGGCTACGAAAGATCAGTTACGAATATGGATGAAAGGTTTTTTTTTTCACATTAATAAAGTCGTAAATGCATAACGTATTTAAAAAAAAAATGTCATAAAACATATTCAGCTATTTATCACTTTTTAGTCCCTTCTTCGTTTTAGAATTCAGTTCTATTTGTTTATTAAAAATTATAGACTATGTATCGAATAGCGATAGCCAATATGAATCATTTTTGAAGACCTATCCGTAGATACTTTACACGTATGGGTTAGATGAAAAAAGAAATTTTGAGTTTTGGGAACCCCCTAAAATGTATTGTTTTTTTTTCTATTTTTGTGTGAAAATCTTAATGCGGTTCACAGAATACATCTACTTACCAAGTTTCAACACCATAGTTCTTATAGTTTCGGAAAAAAGTGGCTGTGACATACGGACGGACAGGCAGACAGATATGACGAATCTATAAGGGTTCCGTTATTAGCCATTTGGCTACGGAACCCTAAAAAGCAGCTACTGCCGAAATTTCAAGTTTGTAGGTATAGCGGATTGGGCTCTGCGTTAATATAGTTTATAGATGAAATATAAACTACTTTGACAAATATGAAATGTATGTAGGACAGTCCGAGTGTCTTAATTTTTTCTTACCTAAGTTATTTTTATTGTCTATTCTAGTTAAATTCTAGATACAAGAATTTAAATAAAATCATTCACCAGTTTTTAATTTTGTTAAAAAAAACACAAAAAAAACTTTGGAAAAATAACACTGATATGGAAAATAGGTGAGTTGAATAAATATCAACTCGATCTTACTCGATACGATGAAGATAATATTGTTGAAGGAAAGTTAGGGGGTTTAGGACGCAGGAGTAGACTGACATGAAAATTGATAAACCACATTAGGCGGGAGGGCGTTTTATCTATAGATGAAGAAAGAAATTTATCGACTCGATAATGTTCAAAGAAGTTCCGCAAATAATGGAATTGAATTCGATATTTAAAATAAATAAAATAAAATAAAAAGCCTTTTTGTTTGCTCTTATGAACTTTTTTGTTTAGTGGATTAGTAATTATAATGAAATAAAGTAATTTTTGTTAGTATTTATTAGTTAAGGTAATATTTATTTGATTTCTTCCATAGGAACGCCCGTGCGGGTGAAGGCCTCCTCCAGGTTGTGCCATTTATCCCTATCTTGTGCCAATCCGAGCCAGTGTTTACCTGCGGTCTCGCGTATGTCATCTGACCAGCGTTTGGACCAAACGCTGGTCAGAATTCGATATTTAGAATATATTTTTTACTTACCCAGGTATAGCAAAACCGGATCTTGAAGCAACATCGTAAAAACTAGCCTTTTCCGCTTCAGAGAAACATGAGCCTATATAAACACCAACTTTTTTGCCTGACAGTTCCTCAGGATTGATTCCTGCAATAACATTACTACATTATTTAGTTTACACTTAGGCTCGTATTCTAGAACGATACTCAGTCATGAATCTCGACTTAAAACTAGTTTTACGTACAGATTATATTCTAGAACTAAACTTGAGTGGATATTTTTATGAACGCACAGGTAATTTAAGTTCATAAAATCTCCCCTCCAGTTTGGTACTTAATTATGTTTATTAATTAAAAAATGGAAGTTTGAATTTAAAAAAATCAAGGTTCGAAATTCAAATAGAAGCATTTTAGAGATAGTTTAAGTTTTAGGAAAATGCGCAGCAGAATTGACACCATTGTGTCTTTGCCATTGTTATAAGTACTTTAGCGCTTGCTGTCCCTTCCTCTTGCTTTCTAATATATTATGGTAAACTGCGCGTGTAAATATTATAGTTGGCAATAAGTATACTAAGCATCGTTTATAAAATCATCAATCCCACCAAAAACATTTTCATGTTAAATAACGCCAAGACGAATTGCTTGCGCTGTGGAAAAAAATATCAGAAGGTTTTAACTGTACACGCCCTAATCTAACACTCTAAATCTTATCATAGCCTATAGTATTCTGGGTGAATCCCAGTCTTAAGTTATCCACAAATACTAAACCTTAGTCAAAATGTGTAGCCAGACCGTTTCGTAAGAGTGACGTAGACACACCACGGCCTATGGGCTACTTATTTCACTAACATACAAACATCCATAAAGTCACGCCTCTTCCCATTGAGGCAGTCAGGGACAACGTTTTTCCACTCGCTACGATCCTGGTAAGGTATACACCTTTCACTTCTTTTACTTTCATAATTGTTTTTATACATGCGCGCCGGTTGCGGGTAAAACCTGCCCTGACCTTTCTGTAAAACATTTCCGATCTAATTAACATACGTACTACTTGGTCGACCTTTACCGGGTTGCCCGTTCTCCCTCGCCTCATAAATCTTTTTTGTCAATCTTCTTTCATTCATTCTCTCTACGTGTCTGAATCATATAAGCATCTGTTTCTCTATCTTTGTCACTACACCTTCAACCATACCACGACGTTTCGTTTTCACACTGTTCCTCATATGGTCTATCAATGTCACTGTAGCTATAAATCCTCAGACTTCTCATTTCCACAGTAATAGGTTTACTTTCATACTCCTTCTGCCACATCCAACATTCACTATTTTTTTAACGATTTCCTGCCAAAACTCTTCATTTAATATCACTTTCATACTTTTCATCTCTCGTAAACATAGAACCCAAATACACAAACTCTATCACTTGTTCCACTCTTTCTCTTTGTAATAGCGCATTCCTCTCGTTTTGCAAAACTTCCATCCAGATTTCTGATTTTGTTCAGTTGCGAGGTGGTGTTTTACCTCTGGATGTTTTAAATGAAATCCCAACAAATTTGATATTCTGTTGGAACTCAACAGATAACTTTCTATCAAATTCTTATTTATCTTTCTATTTCCTTCCTTTCACAACCTCCTTTACCACTAGTTTACTTTTCTCGTACTCAATCTTTGCGATTTTTATTTTTTCATCATCCGTTGCTTTTTGCATTCTTTCATTTACTCTTGTCGCTGGCCAATCCAACCAAGATTTATTTTTCTCAGACAATGCATTTTGGACCTCTCCACACACAGTCGTTGGCTTGCATCCTTCTTTTCTCTTACATACACCATACACTTCAATAGCAACTTCCGCCAGTCCTTCTTTAAATATCTTCCAGAAATTTTCTACCTCAAGTGCTTCATTTAGACGATTAAACTTATTACTCAAAATACTTCTAAATTCCTCTTTGATCCCTTCCTCTTGCAAATTCTCAACTTTTATACGCTCCAGTACACTAACGGGTGCATGCACTCGGTGCCGCCACCCCTTAAAGAGACCACTTATTCGGCTGACTACCAGGCAGTGATCTAAGTCAATACCAGTATCGCTGTACGCGAACGTAGTGAGCGCAGTAAAAAAAAAAAAACAATTAACAGCTCTGCTACCAGTCTCAGTCTCAGACAAGGGTGAGGAGTAAGACCACGAGCAGGTAGTTTTCAAGCTGTAGCCCCACCACTCGCTTTCACGCAATCACTACTTCGATCCGAAGCGTGATCTAAAGCCGACAGTGGAAACGCAAATAAAAACTAAAACTTATAATAGAACTAAAATAAAGGGTCTAATGATCCCGATCTACACAAAGGTGCAGTCAACAAACGGTACAATATCATTAATCAAACAACAATAACAAACTACCGCAATTTTATCCAAACCGGTTAACCGAACCTACTAAAACCACACGAAGCATCAAACACAGGAAGTCGGCACGAATATAAAACGGTTCAAACTGCAAAGTACCGCTGATAGGTATGCGGAGCAATGAAACAAGTTCACACGTTTAACGCTAGTTTATTACTGGCCAAAGAACATAGTTTCGGTGCGCGCTAAGCGCAGCCGCCGCCAGCACGCGGCTATGTATGCATACGTCGTTACATATACATCATTCCTTCACACTTAGATTTTCAAACCTGGTGACAATAATAATTTATTCGATAAGTACAAGAGGTAATAATACTTTATAAATAACAACTTGTTAAAACAAAATTATAAACATAGAATAATGTAAACTTAAAAATACTTTTTATAGTCCACCGCTGTCCTAAGACGCCTTGTGCGTGAGGGTGTGGACAATGGCACTACTGTTACGCCTACGTTCGGCTCAACGGTCCTTAAGGGTTCGTTACCCGTAGGCACCGGAATTCTGGACTGCTCTGCTGCCGGCGCTGGTGTAGGCGGCGTTGCTACAGCATCCGCGACCATACCCTCACTCTCCGTTGTCTCACAATCGCCCCATACTTCCCTCTCATCATTGTCGTCCGCCGGCATCTAACTATTATCAGTGACCACAGGGGTATTCATGACTCCTTGATTATCAGTGCTCACCTCGGGGGAAGTATCGGGCGGTTGACCTTGTTGAGACACTCCCGTGCCGGACTGCTGCATCTTACCAGTATATTTAAATATTTGATCGACATGTCTAATACATAAAATATTCAATTCTCTAATAAAAATGTGGTACATCCTGTTCCCTATTTTATTCTTTACTACACCTAATTGCCAAGTTTCTTTCCGTACGCCGTACCAGCGGGTCCAAACGACATCACCGGTTGCAAACTGTCTTTCAACGTGTACTGCCGACGTCACAACATGTGTCACTGTCTTGGAAGGTATAATTAAATCGAAACGTGATCGCAGCTTTCTACCGAACATCAATTCGGCTGGCGTTTGCCCTGTGGTACAGTGCACAGTGTTTCGATAATTAAACAAGTAGCCTAACAGTAGTTCATTGATTTGGTACAGTGGTAAGTTATCATGTAAAATACACTTTAACATTTTTTTACATGTCCTAACCGAATTTTCGGCTAAGCCATTGCTACATGGGTGGTAAATGGGGGACGTCATATATTTAATACCATTAGCAATACAGAATGACTTGAACTCGGCCGAATTGATTTTAGGGTCATTATCGGATACCACCACATTCGGTATTCCAAAGGTTGAAAATATTTCTTTTAATTTCGCTATTAAAGCCTTTGTTGAGAGTCCACTATGCATATGTAGGCATTCCAGCCATTTACTGAAAGAATCTATAACTACGAGATACACCCTCTGCCCTATGGTCATATAATCTAAATGCACGCGCTCCCAGGCCGCCGCGGCGGCCGGCCATGGCGCAGGCGCGGCCCGCGGGGGGGCGGGGCTGGCGCAGGTGGCGCACGAGCCTATCCAGCGCTCGATGTCCGCGTCGATGCCAGGCCACCACATTCTACTTCGTGCGTTATATTTAGTTTTAGTTACTGGTGGTAGAAATTTGATGACACAAATTTGTCACAAAATTCGGCCGGGTAGGTACCACCGTGCACGATTGCGAAAAACCCTCCATAGTAATCCAATTTCGGTTTGATTGTGTTCAGGGGTCAGCAAGTGCATAGCCGGGCAGGGGGATTGTGGTCGCAGCACTAGTGCGACCGGTGGGTGTCACGCGGTGCTGCGACGACAATCCTCTTCTGATGAGGCCGTCAAGCTGAGTGCCACCATTGTTAACATGATACGTGTATGTAATGGTGACCCTCTTTCCTGAGACTTTACCTTCAGCTTACCATCAGGCGAGGTGAAGTCAAATTGACGTGTCCTAAATAAAAAAAAAAAAAAAAAAAAAAAACCTAAATGTGTATCGTGCAATTCGCGTAGCATACTATCTCTGAGAGTCGATGGAATAACTATTCTGTGTCCCCTCAAGAGACAGCCATTTTCGGACTGCAAGTCAGACTTGCACTGGAAATAAGGTGAAACATTTTTACAGATAATTTTACGCGGCCAGCCCTTTAGCATGTACCTTATAACTGTTTGAATCACCGTATCGCGTTCCGTCGCTTGAGTTACGTCACGTATTGTAGTAGCGGGCGATGATTCATCTAAAAACTTAAGCGTATAATAACTATCTATATTGTTATCTATTTCTTCCGACTTGTTTGTATATTTTAAAGGCGCTCGCGAAAAGTAATCTGCTACTATATTATTGTGACCCGATACGTAATGCACCTCATAATTATAAGCCGACAATATTAAAGCATATCTCTGGAGTCTTAGAGCTGTTGTTATAGGTATATCAGACTTATTGCCGAAAATAGAAATCAATGGCCTATGGTCGGTTTTTAATATGAATGGCTCGCTACGACCGTACAGATACTGATGGAATTTTTTTACTCCGAATATAATTGCAGTTGCTTCCTTCTGTATCTGGCTATAGTTACGCTCACTTGATGTGAGCGATCGAGACGCATACGCGAGGGGGCGCTCGTGCGCGTCGTCATGCCCGCGCAGCGATAACACCGCGCCGAGCCCGGTCGGGCCCGCGTCCACGGTCAGCACGAGTTGTGCTGTTGGCTCAAAATGCGCCAGAACGTTCTCTGACGCCAATTCGCGGCGAACTGCCACCATAGCCTGCCGTTGCCTTTCGCCCCACTTCCAAGGTACATCGCTTCGTAATAGCTCGTGAAGGGGGTTCCGTATTGACGAAGCATTAGGAATAAAATTCCTATAATAATTAACAACGCCCAAAAACCTCTTAACTTCAGTAACAGTGGTCGGCTCGGGGGCGTTCAGTATTGCCTTGACTTTATCAGGACTGGGTACCAGTCCCGCTTTGCTAATCACATACCCTAAATAATAAACTTTTTCTTTGAAAAATTCGCACTTTTCTTTTTGAAGACGTAACCCGGCATTGTTTAGTCTACTAAGTACTTCGGTTAGTCTTTTGATGTGTGTATTTCTGTTGGGACCTGTGATACATATGTCATCGAGCCAGATACTGACACCGTCTATACCCGTTAAAAGTCTCTCCATGGATTTTTGAAATATGGCAGGTGCATTTGCTAGGCCATATACTAAGCGTGTATATTTATATAGACCCTTATGTGTATTTATCACCGTAAGATCCTGTGATGGCCCATCTAAAATAAACTGGTTGTATGCATTTTTCAGGTCAATTTTACTATATAGTTCCCCACCTCCGATTTTACCAAAAACCTCTTCAATCCTAGGTAAAGGGTATTTTTCGATTACGAGGTCCTTATTTAGGGTAACCGAAAAATCACCCGCGATTCTCACCTTACCGTTCTCCTTTAACACAGGCACTATCGGGGTGGCATATTCTGCATGGTTTATCGAAACCAGAATACCTAACTTTACTAAGCGATCTAATTCTTGTTCGACCTTATCTCTTAATGCAAAAGGCACAGTACGTGGCTTATGAAACTTGGGAACAGCGTTGTCTTTTAGTTGTAGGGTAACTTTAAATTTATTAAATGCACCCAGCTCATCCCGCCACAACTCTGGGAATTTTCCCAACAAATTTAACACATCATCATCACTGCACTCTAAAGATTTGATGTCGGTTGTAATAATTAAATTAAAGGCGTGCATAAAATCTCTGCCTAAAAGGGGGGGGGCCTCCATTCTTAACTACGAATATTTTAATAGGCTTTTGCATTTTATTAAATTTTGCGGTTATAAAAAAAAACCCTAACGGCGAAATTTTATGCCCGTCGTACAAGCACATTTTTATATGACAGTTTTGTAATTGGTAATGCGAAAACGTTTTAGTGTATAAATTCTGTGAAATAACACTACTGCCAGACCCTGAATCTAGTTCCATTTCTACTAATTGATCTCCTAAAAGTAATTGTATTAGAATAGGCTTCTCAGCCACTTACCTTATGTTAAAATTTTGGCACTTATCGCAATCCGCATCCTGTGGCAGGTGAACATTCCGATTATTTTTAGAGTCCATATGGTTAACCTTTGAAGTACCGCAAATTTTTTTAAGTGACCTTTTTCACCGCACTTTTGACACTTATAGTTTTTATAACGACATTTGTCACTACAATGATTTTTTAGTCCGCAAACCGAGCACCGATCATTATCGCGGCGAGCCGCCGCCGTGGTCGTACTACCGGAGCCACGTCCCCGGTTAGCTCGTCCTTGGAATCTCGCTTGGTATACTGGTTCGTCCTTAACCGAAACAGCCTCCGTACTGGTGTCTACCATAGCCTTCGCCTCTTTAGCACATGCCACCTGTTCTGCCAGTTCAATAGCCTCAGACAGTGTTAGCTTTGACGGATGCTTCTCGAACAGCTTGTCGCGTTCTGGGCCTGGGCTCAGGCCTAGGACGAAACGATCTCTCAAATTCGTTTCCAAGGCGGTGCCGAAGTCGCAATATGTCGCAAGACCTCTTAATCGCGCCACCCATTCTCCTAAGGTCTCACCTGACTTCCTGGTAGCACTAAAAAAATTCGCTTTGTCCGCGAATGTGCACTGTTTTTCCTTGAAATGGCTATCGAGTAATGTAACTAGTTCTGCAAAACTCAGCTGTTCCAGCTCCTTCGGAAATGCGAGGTTAAGCAGTAAACGGTACGTTTCTTCTGTGAGATGGCATAGTAGTATTCCACTCTTTTTATCATCGTCTACCGCATTGATTTTCAAAAACTGTGTCAATTTACCTTTTTGAATTTTCCAATCACTAGTTTTGTGATCAAAAATAGGTAAATGTCCCAAATACGCACTCATTGTTCTTTTTTTTCTTTTATAGTGGGTAGGTACTCACACCTCGTCGCCAAATGATAGGTATGCGGAGCAATGAATGAAGTTCACACGTTTAACGCTAGTTTATTACTGGCCAAAGAATATAGTTTCGGTGCGCGCTAAGCGCAGCCGCCGCCGGCACGCGGCTATGTATGCATACGTCGTTACATATACATCAACCGCAATTTTAGAATAACCGGTTAACGGAACCGACCAAAACCTCACGGATACAAACAAATCAAATCATACATTACTTTAAATTTTATCGCAAGTAAACAAAAATAAATATTTATTCCGACCATCGGCGGGTCCAATCAAAATGAATAAACAACAATTCAAAGTTAAACAGATTTTAGCACGTACTTATTTCAATAGTCAAATTAAGCCGCAATTGATACCCGATCGAAATCGACTAGGAAATAGTTTAATTACAATTACAATTTTAAGTTTAAGGTTAAACTTAAAATATAAACTGCCGAGTTATACATTTTGACTAAGGTGTAGGCATTGTAGAGAACTTAAGACTAGGATTCAGCCAGAAAACTATACGCTATGATGAGTTTTAGAGTGTTAGGTTAAGGCGTGTGGAGTTATAAGCTTGGTTCTCCATAAGAGCTGTACGCGAACGTAGCCGGAGCAATGATTCCGAAGCAGCTCTGCTACCAGCCCCCTCACTAAGGAGGAAGCAAATGCGAAAAATGTGACTACGAGTAGGTTGTTTTCAAACCGTAGCCCCACTAGTCGCTTTCGCGCTCGGAAACCGCGTTACGAGGCACCGATGTCGTCTTAATTCAACGATATTAACTTAAGTCAAAAAAATCGCGTAGTGGAAACGTGCGTAAACTTAATCATTAATTTATCAACCGTGTCTAGTAAAATCCGATGCCAAACTAGGCCCGCAAAATCGGCACAAACAATGATTACTAGGTTAGGTAAAGGGATCCGACCAACTTATTGAAAATCCGAATTTCCCTTAAAGAATTAATAGGGAAAAATATAAACCGGACTCAAATCATAAACACTAATGCAAAATTTGGACCAATTTTAGGTTGGGGGTCTACCAGACCCCACTTGCAAAAATCAATAAAAATGTTCAGGATAGGCTTCTAAACGTTGTTGAGAGCTCCTCAAGGTATTAACATAAATTTCAAAATATTATTTTTGTACGGGACCGTTATCCTGTACATCGACTCCTGTTGTGGAGTGTGCTGTAGTGGTTGTTTGGAGACAAAGGAAAGATAGCCGGAAGGTAACTTAAATACTTATATTGTAGGAAACAGTAATAAAGTAAAGGTGTGGCTAATCTTTCCTTGATGGTATGTACTAGATATAGGTTGTACTAATAGTCTCCAAGTTTAATTACTTGTATTGTATATAAATAGCAATGTTACGTAATAACACACCGCTTTTCCACTTCTTGAAGTGATGTGTGAGTTCCCACGGTATATTGTGATGAGATAGGTTCACAATGTTGTTTACCGTAGACTTTAAAGAAGGGACATCGAATTGGTTGTTCACTCTGATGTTGGAGTTATATTCATTGTGTGAGTATATGTTGAAATCCTGTGACTGGAGCATGCATCCTGGCGCTAGCTTGACTATACTTGAAGACGTCATAGTGTATGACGTCACTTCCTTATTGAATATTGTCGGAAAACTGCATGCTCCGCAACAAACCGCCAGCCAGCTGTTTACTGAGTGCAATGCGACCCACGATTCTTAGCATCGTATTTCTGTGACGTCACACAGTGTGCTTGAATGGTGACTCAATAACTTTGCTTCGCAGGGAGCATTATCATTGTTTAGGTTGTAGACTGGCATATTTTTGCCACAGATTAGTAGATCAGACATAAGCTGGATACATAGCTTCACATTACTTTCTTGTAGTGGAATGAAGGTGTTCATGTGGAAGTTAACAGCGATATACTGCGACTGTGTTTGTATGATAGTTGTACCGGTGTGTGTCTTCACAGGCAGTGGAAATGCTTTGTATAGTTGAAAGTCTTCGTCCGAAGTTAGAGATATGTGGATTTCAAAAAGAAAGTAGTTAGCAGTGACGGGTGCTTTTATGTAGAGACGCTTGTGAACATCTCTAATGTCTTCTCTGACATTTTTAACGGGCAAGATCAAGGACTTCGGAAGTCTCCCGGCGATACGGCTCAGCTGTTCAATCAAGTCTACTGACGTAAGCAAGTGTATATCTATATGTCCTTTATACACGTTGGTTAAAGTGTTGAATAGCATCTCTTGCATTGACCTTAAGTTACTCAATAGCAAGGATAGAGCTAGCGAAGCCGAGTTGAAGTAACTAGTACCCATCATGACCTCAATGGCAGATGTAACCTTAGCAAAATTTGTGTTCATTTCGTTCATGAAACCGTCTATTAGTTGAACCTGTTGGTTGATGTTGTTTTCAGTTTTCCTGAGGATCTTGTTCTGTAGCTCTACAATGGACGTCTGATTCTTCATGAGTTCCAGCAGGTATTTTTCGTTTGTTCGAACATATTCAATATCCCGTTGATATTTGTCAGCAAAGTTCTGATCTAAGAGAGATCCGATTCTCAGCACTCCATGGATTCACCGTGCGGTCGCCGGGTCCATAGCGTGGTACAGAGAGGAACACCATGACGGCGACTGGGACTTGCGACCCAGATGTAGGTTTAGGGTGGCCACCTTGTGATGCATCAGCGCTCACCTCCACCGTCAGTAGTGTTCCCCCCCCTACCTATCCAAATTTGGTAAGATCCTAACAATGCCGCTTTTGATATACGTTTTAATAAAGAGCTTACTGAAGCTCTTGGCAATCCGAGGTCTTTAAGTAAGTTGTACAGGGATTTAGCTGGAATTCCCCTTGCTCCTACTTCTACGGCATAGAGTTTAACCACGTAGCCGTTTTTGGTTAACTCGTTAGTCAAATCAAAGTATTTGTTTGTCTTTATAGCGTGGTCTTTAGGTATATTAGTTTCCCACGGTACTGTGAGTTCTACAAGCACTGCACGCTTATGCGATCGTGAAAAAAGGAATATGTCGGGTCTGGATGATGAGGCACAGACATCCTCCGGTATCCTATAGTGCTTCTCATACGTGTCTACGAGTATTGTCCAGTCAACGGCAGCTATCAAAATTGAATAAGGCTTTTGAAGTGATTTCTTTGAGCAGCCTTCCTTTACAAACGCAATGTCATTTCTTTGGTTTGTGGTTAATCCTTTTTTCGCTCTAGCTACCGCCAAACTTACAGCCTCAACCTACAACCTACCAAACAGTTCGTTTGCGACGTAACCGATTCCGTTTATCAGTCCGCGTTTCTTGCGTATAGATAAATGCTTGTGCGGCGCCAACAGGATGCTGTTGTAGTGATGCATGATATTTATTTCGTGCGATAATTGAGCTAGAGTAGGTTTGCAATACCTCGGGTCAGTTTTGGTACAAAGATCAGTTAGTTTGAGTAGATAGTTTTCTATCCGTTGTATATTGTCCCAATAATCAGTCAAATTATAGTACATAATTAAATTCCACTCGTTGTGCATCATTTGCAAATTGCCGAGTGTGTCGTAATAAATCGGGCGGTCTGGTTCGAGACTTGTAATAAGATCTCGCGTCAACACACCGCTGCCTGTAGCATGTGTACCCGTTATCCATGTAAATATTAATAGTTATGTAGCAAACAAAGACCAGAAGCATTTTTTGCTAGTTTTCTGGTTTCTCGCATGCTGATCTCGTTGAGGGCTTGTTGTTTCGGGCTTGATAGATGTCGTTCCAGGTTCCATAATTGGAAGAGGTGAGAGTTTCACTATGGGACGTTTGATAGTCCCATATTGTGTCTTTAGGGTTGTAACTCGTACGAGGCCGTTAGACCCGCTGTGAACCTCTAGGATACGTCCCAGTGCCCAGCGTCCTGGTGGTAGGTTATTGACTCTGACTAATACAACGTCACTCTGTTTGATGTTTTTGTTTTGATGTAGTCGCGTTTTTACTATTCTGTTGCCACCGACTATCTAATAACATTGTCTTATATACGTCAAAGTCAATCTCGCGCCTCCGTGGAGTGGTCTAGCGTACGCTTGATCGATAAGTAGTTGCGTAAAGCGACCCTCTTTGAAGAGGATGGTAGGATTTTTCATCCCGGATGGCAGGGGAGAGTTGTTAAGACGTCTGCCGACACGAATGATCTCTGTTTTGTCCAAATATGGGTGGAGCTTATAAATGCGACTTTTTTGTGATACAGTTTCTTTGTTCTTAAGTTGTTGGTACTCTGAGCGGAGTTCTGTTTGCTGAACAAAGCTAATTATTTTTGCTGTGGCAGTGTTTAATTCGCTTGTAGTGAGCTAAGCGGTATCTAATCCTTGACCGACACGTGCCTTGGTTCCGAAACGTAATACCCAGGCTACGATTCTTATTACACGGTGCAATGAACTACTTTTATGTAATAATTCATTGATAAAGTGTTCGCTTTGAATGGTAGTTAAGGTTGTCACAGGTATAGGGTTTGTCTCGGCGTCCGTTGTGTGTAAGCAGGCTCGATTTTTAAGCGCATCTTCCTGTTCATGCGTTTGTATAAAATCAGGCCCATTTCACCAGAGTGTGAAGTTGCGTAACTTAAATGGATACAGCCCTCGGGATGCGCAGTCAGCGGGATTCTGTTCTGATTTTACGTAGTTCCAATTCTCGGGAAGGATAATTTGTTTAATCCTAGTGACTCTGTTGGCCACGTAAGTGTCCCATCTGGATACGTCTCCTGGCTGCGAGCACCACTTGCGAGTCGCTCCAAGCATACGTAGTTAAGTCCTGTCCTATGTATGCTTTCTTTACTTTCTCAACTAGTTGTGAGAGTAAATAAAGTGCGCCGCATAACTCCAATCTCGGTAGTGTAGTTTTTTGAGCTAAGGGAGCAACCCTAGTCTTAGCGGCCAACAATGTTGTAGTCGGCAATCCGTGTTTATTCCTAATACGACTATAAATAACAGACGAGTTAGCCTTTTCGCTACCGTCACAACAAACCAGTAGTTGTAAGTCTTGCTGCGCTCCGCCAAGCCACCGGTTCAGTTTGATGTCTTTTACCTTAGCGCAGTTGTCGAGGGCTAATTGTTGTATAGTCCTCATTGCTAGCCATGGAGCGCATTTCATTCCGTAGGTTACGGTACAAAGCTGATATTCTCGTAGCTTTTCTGTCGGTGAATCACGCCATATGATCTTTTGCAGACATTGTTGTTCGTCGGTGACTTCTATACAGCGGTACATTTTTTCTATATCTGCAGTATAGGTATGCATATCTGTTAGATCTCCATTTCAGAATAAGGGCTTGGATGTCCTTCTGTAGATTAGGACCCTTTTCTTGTAGTTGATTGAGGCTGTAGCCGCTTGTTGTTTTTATGATGCGTTAAATATAACCCTCGATTTAGTTGTAGCAGCGTGTATGCGTAAAACGCCGTGGTGTGGTAAGAAGTACGAGCGGGGTTTAATGGTACTGTTAATCACCGGTTTCATATGATGTAAATCCCTGTACTCTTTCATAAAGTATTGATACATAATCGCAAGTTTTTGACTACGCGCTGGTCGTTTTTCTAGTTGTAAGAATTGTGCGACAGCGGCAGATCTTTAGTTTCCTAATGTGTGTTCGTAACCGGGGATGAGTGGCATTTTCACAACGTACTTCGCTTCGGGAGTTCTTTGTACAGTTTGGACATTGTAATCCTCACACTGGTCTTCCTTAGGGATGTTTATGGTGATCTGAATGTCCTCACTCTCCCAAAATTTGTTTATTTCGTTAATGTCTAGTAACGTCATGTTACAACTAAAGGTTTGAAGTTTGCCGCAGAGAATCCATCCTAGGTGAGTTTGTTGAGTAGTTGCGGCCCTGTTCCCCCCTTTCAGTACTCCGTCCAGGATAATCTAAGAGTATACCTCAGCTCCTAATAGTAAGTCTACGGGTTGTGACACGTTGAACTGAGGATCGGCTAGTTTTAAGTTTTCTAAATGCGGCCATGTGCTGTCAAACGATGAGTTGGGCAAGTTCTTAGTTATTTTGCTCATGACAAGTGCTTGAGTCTCGAATGTAAATTCCGAATGTATTGGCTTGCATCTGAGTTGTATGCGAGCCTTACAGTCACCGGAGACAGACCCGACGCCAGAAACGATTGCTTGCAGCCGTTGTCATGGCAGTCGTAATAGTTGGGCAGCATTTTCAGTTATTAGATTCACTTGGGAACCTTGGTCCAGTAACGCACGGAGGTTAACGTACGTCCCGTTGGCCGATTGTACTTCTATCTGAACTGTGGTTAACAAGATCTCCACGTCCTTGTTTGCTAGGTGATTAGCGCTGGGAAGTAGAAGGTTCCGTAGGCCAAGTTTTCTTTCCCAGGTAGTACAATAGTGTGTGATGTCTCCTATTGTACTCTCGGTATGTTTTCGTAGAAGTGCATTCGTCATTATTATGTCTGTACAAACAATTTTTGCACCAATACAATTTCGCAACAATGTCGTTGCGCTGTGCTGTATCCATGTGCATGAATGTAGGGCAATGTCTTAGCACGTGTCTATCCTTGCAAAGAGGGCATTGACCGTATGTCGTATGATAGGGTTTTGAGGATTTTTGAGGCTCATAATAAGTTTTCTTAGTATTGAAATTTTTGTTGTTTGGCTTTTCTGGTAATGACTTCTGAGAGTTCGTACTTCCTTTCTTCACGTTTTCTATGCTTTGGTAGGCCATGAACTTGCTCTCCAGGAACGATAGGAAGTCATTCAAGCGGGGTAGACCTTTGTGGTCAGGCAGCTCACTCATATACTCCGTATGTGTTGTCGTATCAAGCTTATGGGACATCAAGTGAACTACCAGAGGATCCCAGTTCGCCGTGTCCACGACGATATTTTCTAAGCCATTCAGACATTCCGTAATTACGTCATGCAACTTCTTGAGGTTGGAGCTGTCGGGATGTTGTATGACAGGTAGATTTAGCATGATGTTGATGAATGACGTAAATTGAAGTCGCCGATTGTCATAGCGCTGGGTCAGTATGTCCCAACATGAGTTGTAGTTGTCGGCACGGACGTTAAGATGTTGGATCAGGCGAGCAGCCTCGCTTCTTAATTTACCTTTGAGATGTTGTAATTTCTGGGCATGGCTTATACTCGGGTTGTTGTGTATAGTTTCTAAGAAGAGGTCCTTGAAAGATTTCCACTCGGTGTAGTTCCCAGCGAATACGGGGATCTCTATCTTAGGAGCCTATTTGTCATAATGTAACGCTCCCCCCTTTACAATGTCCGAAAGTATTTGAACCGCCCACGGATGAGACGATGGACCTGAATGCAGCAACTGATTACAGTGCTGAAGGCACTGAGAGTATCCGTTACTATTATATCCTCCAAGTTTAGGAAGATACTAATATAGTTTGGCTTTATTGTGATCGTCTAAATATTTATAAGTACCCCTTTATACGTTGTGTTTAAGCATTGTAGTAACTCATAGTCCTTTATTTGGTACATTGAGACAAGACAAGAGTACATGGTATTGAGAACACTGATTTCAATCTAATTCCTATAACTATTATTCTATCTAGTAATAAAGTTAAATAATGTTCCTATACAACTACATTGAATCCCTGAACCTAATATGATTTAAGATTTTGATTTAAGAAGCTACCTAGTCTCTATAGTGATAATTAGTGATATTTATAAAATTCTGAATACTAAGTTCATTCCTAAGTGATCCTAGATATAGACATTTTAAGTTTTGTGTACCTTTAAATGCAAGCTAGTTCAATTTCACAGTATGATATATAAGCATTTAGTTTAGGTAGAAGTAAAGATATAACACACACAATATGGAGTTGTCTTACCATAACTGGACCCTGCAAAGGAAATGTATATAGTTTTCTTATATACAATTTGAGTTATTTAGACAAAGATATAGTAAATATTGGTGGTCAAGTAAATAAAATGTGTGATTAAATACATATGTGGTTAATAATTAGTTACCTTGAGATAACCTACATAGTAGATTATCTCAGAGTAGCCGGAAAAATGAAATGAAGCATCTGTTGATATGTGTAGACTGCTAGGATGGGGTAATTTTATAGGTAATAAGGAATCCTATGACCGGTTCCATTGATGGAACCGGGGAGGCCGCATCCGCCAAAACCCCAGGCCCCAACGAGCAACCAATCCTCTCCAAGCTGAAGGCATACTACTTTTAAGTTATGCACAACCTTGGTGCTTTACAAAATAAAAATAGTACCGAATTGGGAATGAGTGCCCATAGGTTAGATGCAAATATATCCAGTCTAACGAATGTATAGCTCGAATCATTGCTGTAGTGTATTCATACACAGGCACTAATTGGGTAACCCCTTGGGCAGTTCATCTAGAACACGGCCAATGAGTTACTAGCGCTGTTATGGGTACCAGCTGTAAACAGACATGGTAATATATGGTAAGGTCTTCGCGAGCTTGTGGCAACTGTCCACGTTTCAGGGTCAAGTGATACCGCGACCAAACGCTTTCAAGACACAATGCGAGCTTGTGGCAACTGTCCACGTTTCAGGGTCAAGCGATACCGCGACCAAAC
Organism: Cybosia mesomella; assembly: GCA_946251805.1. Lineage (NCBI taxonomy): Eukaryota > Metazoa > Arthropoda > Insecta > Lepidoptera > Erebidae > Cybosia > Cybosia mesomella. Next base: position 25,610,419 of record OX276407.1, read on the forward strand.
GCTTTCAAGACACAATGCGAGCTTGTGGCAACTGTCCACGTTTCAGGGTCAAGCGATACCGCGACCAAACGCTTTCAAGACACAATGCGAGCTTGTGGCAACTGTCCACGTTTCAGGGTCAAGCGATACCGCGACCAAACGCTTTCAAGACACAATGCGAGCTTGTGGCAACTGTCCACGTTTCAGGGTCAAGTGATACCGCGACCAAACGCTTTCAAGACACAAGTATTTTCCCCACACCGATAAAGACATAATAATAAGTAGGTAGGTAAGTATGATAGCATGTATTGCGAGGGCTTAGCCCAGCATGACATATCACTTACAATGAGACGAGCTCACATCCGTCAAACAGGATACATAGATCGAATTGGACATCGATCCTGTAAATAATTTGTTTTAAATGTCTGAATTAAATCAGGCACTCACAAGGACTGGATAAAGACAAAGAAATTATCAAGAGTTAAATGAAACTGCTTTGTAAGACATAACAATCATTTACTCAAGTAATTACCGTACCTTTTGAGCTTCTCATCTTTACAATGAAAGTGAGGTCTGTATTTGATAGGAATAATAGTCCAGCAGATGGCTGTATGTATACACAATATAACACAAAGTGGACTGTCTGATCTTGTCCTATCACCAGTTGAGAAACCGTATGATACTACAAGATAAGCTCAGTAGGGTTGAGCTAGCTAAGGGGCATCAGTTCGTCACTAAACCTCCCCTCAGACCGAACCAATATTGGCAATGAACTGAGTCAGAGTATGATTATGTTACCTTTCTTGATTAAGCAAGGTTTCACAACACACATCGATAATCCATTACTAGCTATTGTTGCGAACAGTACTGTTGTCTCGGAAGACTAGGCAAGTAAAGGGGACGCTACATTCCATCCACTAGAATAAACATTTAGTTTGTCTAGCACATAGACTGCAGTATCCGGCGCTGAACGGGCTCTACCCAATTGGCGTTCCCTATAATGAAACAACGGTTGAATACAGCCAGCCATCCTCTGGACTCATCCCAGACAGACTGTTGAATTTCAGTAGGACCATCGTAAAAAATAAGATAGCTCAATTTCTCAAACCTTTACCTCATTCCAAGCAAACTTAAGAACTTGGGAGGCTCTTAAGAGTGCCTAGAACTACATATTTCGTGTACACAAGGGTATTGTGTAGTGTGCAGGATGAGTGTAATGATGAGTGTTTAAAGTAATATTTTATAAGTTAGTTTAACAAGTCATATGACCCGTTAATCACACTTTGAATATTAAATGCCATTACAGATACAGGCTAAGAATCTACAATAGACATCCCAGGCTTATAGGAACTAGCCATCTAGATTTAGATAAGGTAGCATTAAAAGAAAATGTTAGTAGCAAATTGCTTACATATAGGTTAATGGCAATAAAAGTTTTGTAATCTATTCAGGTGACCTAGATTTTAATGATTATGGAAAGAACGCACAGGACATACAATAAATTTGTAAATAATAGTACAAATAATGTCTGTCAACATTCCATAGGGACATGTGATCAGACGCAAAAGAAGAAAGCCACAACATAGATACAGTTCAAGTTAATAAGTTGTTCACTTCTCACCAACCCGCTGCTGGAGCGTCTCTTATACTCACAATTACTGCTACCACCTTCACACCAAACCACACCCCACCTATATCGGGAGACACGCCCTAATCTAGCTACGAAATTACCCTTAACCCACCTACATTCAACCCAGTGGCAAGCAAATGGAATAATCTCTACAAGGTTTGCCCTAAAATTTAGGATTCTAAACTAGATTTATAGCTTAGTACATACTGCATGAACCCAGTCACATCATCCCAGATAGAGAGCCTCGAGTACTCTAAACCCAGCATGAATCGACAGAGAACGCTATCATAGCATAGCCACAGTCTGATCCCTGACTTGACTTGGCCAAAGTCAACCCAGTTCACATACCATGACCACACCAGATATATAAATCTTAGGTTTTAAAGGAAAATTTATATTCTATTTTATTTTTCTACCTCCAACCCACAAAAGTAAATTATCATGAATACAATTTATGAAACCTAAATACAGTCAACATTTTAAGAATTCGAAGAACAGAAACTAAGATAACTCACCACGCAGGCTACAAGGCTTTCTAAAATTCGGATGAACTTTTCAGCAACTTAAGTTCTCGACGAATTCTTGAAGACTCATCCCGATATTCCCCGGTACGCTCCTTTTATTACCTCTTACTACCCCCCTTTCCTATAATCACGCCACTACACGTCATCTCTTCTGAGTTGCCATAAAACAATATGTTTCAAAGCCACTACTAACTATCGACTATTTGAAATTAATAACGGAAGCTATCAGCCTAAACAATTAAATTCACTTCAACTATTCCTACTCTTTAAATTGTCTTGTAACCAAATTAAGATTGAGATTATACCAAAATTATATTAAAAGTTAATAAAAGAAATCATTAAGTCTTGGATTGTCCTTATAATTTTCATTTTACTTTTAGGCCAACAATGTATGAGCAGTGAGAAGGGTATTTTAATGTTAATCTGCAACGTCTAAAGCCGTTCTGAACAGCAAGCCCCCATCCTCAGACCGCTAATGCAATCTCGATGGTTGGACCGTCACAATAATGCATAGTTGACCAAATCTTCGCATTTAAGCTTCGTCGTAGGTCATCATATTTCCCTTCCATCGCGACGAAAGTGTCGTAGTATGGATGGTGGGAGCCTTGTAGTACAGCTTCCAACTCCCAATGTTGCCTCTCGACGACATTCCATTTTATCTTCAAGATAGAGAGGTGGTCTTCCATTTCCCACTTTTCGGTGACAGATGCAACGTCAATCTTCGACATAGCTCGGTCCAATGTCTTAAAATTGCATTCCTGTTTGCACAGCATACGTTGTATGTTGTTGTCCGTGAAGTCGTCCCGCATCCCGGTAGAATCAAAGGATACATGTTTACGATCACGTACCTATTGCAGTAATCCTTCCTTGTGGTGTTTAGTGCTTTTGTAAAGCAACTCTACGTTTTTGTAAATACTTTCTGTGAAGTACTGTGTGGTTTGGGCTTCAGTTTCACCCACAAGTAACAAGTGCCGCTCCTGAAAGTCTTGCCAAAGTTTCTCAAGAACCTGGGATACAAAAGGATACAAGATGCCAAGATACCTGTTCAGTTTGCTCGAAGGACCATTAAATGTACGGGACGTTATTCTGTACATCGACTCCTGTTGTGGAGTGTGCTGTAGTGGTTGTTTGGAGACAAAGGAAAGATAGCCGGAAGGTAACGTAAATACGTATATTGTAGGTAACAGTAAAAAAGTAAAGGTGTGGCTAATCTTGCCTTGATGGTATGTACTAGGTATAGGTTGTACTAATAGTCTCCAAGTCTCATTACTTGTATTGTATATAAATAGCAATGTTACGTAATAAAGTATGACGCGCGTTGCCGGTTCGGCCTGTGCCGCAGCGTCAGCAATGCATGTATAGTCATGGCACTATATATGCGATGTACAGTCGTGAGACTGTACAATTTTATTAATTAATTTGAGCCCCTTAAAGTGACTCACTCCTGACCAAAAAATCAGAGATCCGATTCTCAGCACTCTTTGGATTCACCGTGCGGTCGCCGGGTCTATAGCGTGGTACAGAGAGGAACACCATGACGGCGACTGGGACTTGCGACCCAGATGTAGCTTTAGGGTGGCCACCTTGTGATGCGTCATCGCTCACCTCCACCGTCAGTAGTGTTCCCCCCCTACCTATCCAAATTTGGTAAGATGCTAACAATGCTGCTTTTGATGTACGTAAATCGTAGCTTACTGAAGCTCTTAGCAATCCGAGGTCTTTAAGTAAGTTGTACAGGGATTTAGCTGGAATTCCCCTTGCTCCTACTTCTACGGCGTAGAGTTTAACCACGTAGCCGTTTTTGGTTAACTCATTAGTCAAATCAAAGTATTTGTTTGTCTTTGTAGCGTGGTCTTTAGATATATTAGTTTCCCACGGTACTGTGAGTTCTACAAGCACTGCACGCTTATGCGATCGTAAAAAAAGGAATATGTCGGGTCTGGATGATGAGGCACAGACATCCTCCGGTATCCTATAGTGCTTCTCATACGTGTCTACGAGTATTGTCCAGTCAACGGCAGCTATCAAAATTGAATATGGCTTTTGGGGTGATTTCTCTGAGCAGCCTTCCTTTACAAACGCAATGTCGGCTTGTGGTTAATCCTTTTTTCGCTCTAGCTACCGCCAAACTTACAGCCTCACGTATGATTTCTAATACCTTATCATGTCGGCGCGAGTAATGACCCCGGTCTAATAGCGTTTTACAACCCACTAGTAGGTGCCTAGCCGTACTAGTTGCTTCACCACATGAGTTACATGTTTTATCTGTGGCTTTTCCCCATCTGACCAGATTGCTTTGGTCGGGGAGGGTTAACTGGAATGCATTTAGGTAAAATTTAAGTAAGGCCGGTGACCAGTCGTATATTATGGTACGCCATTTTAAGGCTATGGGAATACAAAATTCACCTAGGGTCAACCATTCGTTTTGCATTTCTAGGTTCATTGCGTGCACCTTATAGGTGTTGTTTTCGTCTGCTTGAAGAAAAGATTTGAAAAGGGTAAATGTTAGATCAGTTATATAGATCTCAAACAACAATATTTGGACGGAAATATTATCAAAATTAAATCCCACAAAGTCCCAAAACAATTAAAATACTAAAAGGCACTCAAATCAAAACAATAATGCAAATTCAGAGTTCAAATTCCGATCGCAAGAGATTAGGCAACATTCTACTTTTAGACAAGATTATTCAAGTATTTAATATGAAATATTAATTTATTTTACAAAGAGGGTATATCCAAAATGGACGACCCGCTACGTCCCAACGTGTACAATTATTACAACCGAAATCCGCGTGGTATTTCAATCGAGATCGATCGATGTCAAACAAAATACCTTGGTTACACAAGCAAACAAATAAGTAAAATATCAAGAAAATGCAATATATATAAGAAGGTTGTTAACTAACCTTATTACTAACGGAGACACTACTTAGGAACAAATGACCCAGTGATAATGTACCTAATCTAATCCTAGTCTAATGTATGTTGAGAATGTATTATACAATAGATTACAAAAATTATAAAATATTTCACTTCCCTTTAGATGTGTGCTCCACCGCCGCAATGGTTCCAAGTTCAACGAACGCGATGGGCATATTCTCTTTATTTTACAAAGAGATAACTATCTCGATAATTAATTTTTACCAATTACTCAACATTCAACAAACAAAAATCAGAACAATGTTCTTTCCAAAGCGCGTGGCAAAGCCAAACAAAATTGCACGGGCACTTGAACTACCAACGTGCCAACCTTGAGAGCTTTTCAAAGCAACTGTCCCCCGGCGCACTGCTCGATGCACGCAAGTCACGCCCACTTCATCCAGTACAGGCGTGGTTGCGCTCGTACTACGAATCTTAATCATTATGAGCGGGTACGCCAAGAAAAATAATAAACAAATACGCGGGCATACGCGGTACAAATATCAAAATATTATTATTTAACAATTAAAACTAAACAGAGCTGATAACTTTTTACAGCGCAAGCAATATGGTTTCGCTTTGGCGTTTTTTAACATAAAATGTTTTTGATGGGATTTCATCTCTTTTTATTTTAGTTACCGTAAGTAACACAGCAAAAAAATTACGAGTGCGTGATTGGTAAAATAACAACTACCTCGTCCTAGTCTGTGACTCTGTGTGCAGTCTATAGACCACCGAGATCGAATAAACACCTATTTATTTATTTTTACCTCCACCCTTCAACACCTATAAAGGATATTAAAGAGGAAATAGAGGCCACGGGTAACAAAGTTACTGGGGAAATAATTAATGCTAAGTATGGGCCCGAAAAAATACCAACCTCGACTTTCTTTGTGAATTTGGTGTTGAGCCCTAATAATATAGTTGCAAAAAAGCTGAAATACCTTTGTAACCAGTCAATTACTATTGAAGATCCAAAGAAAAGGAATTCCATTGTTCAATGCCAAAGGTGCCAACAATATGGACACACCAAAAATTACTGTTTACGTCCATTCCGGTGTGTAAAATGTGGACAATCTCACAAAACCTCAGACTGTAGCAAACATGATCGCAATACTCCAGCAATGTGTGCACTTTGTGGTGGCCCCCACCCTGCCAACTACAAAGGCTGTGAGGTATATAGAGAAATTCTTGCAAGACGCGGCCAAAAACCAAGATTGACAGAAAAATATATAACAAAACCGGCTCCCCCAGTGGTAGAGACACTAAACAACAGTTCTACAATTAGATCTAGACAACATAAATCTCCCAGGAAGCTATACGCCGAAGTACTCTCAACACATCATAGCATTAAAAACGATGGTGAAACTACTCCCACTAAGTCGCCTCTAACTTCAAATCTTCCCTTATCTATAGAACAAATACTTCTAAAACAATCTGAGAAGTTTGATATGTTACTTCAACAAATGAGCTCTCTTATGAGTCTCATGGTTAAACTCGTTGATAAAATTTCAACATAGGTCTGTCTCTACACATGGCAACTTGGAACATTAATGGGTTAGCACCAAACAAACACGAAGTGGAAGTATTTCTTTATGAGCACAAAGTTGACATCCTTCTTTTATCTGAAGCACACTGCACTCTAGCCAGTTCTATAAAAATTAGAAACTATCAGTGTTACTACACAGTTCACCCGGATGGAACAGGACATGCTGGAACTGCAGTCCTAATAAAGAAATGCATAAAACATCATATACTCCCAGACTACAGTCATGACTACCTGCAAGCAACAACCGTAGCTGTTGAAGACCGAACGGGCTACCTGTATGTCTCGGCAATATATTCTCCTCCAAAGCATAAAATTAGTGAACATATGTACACAAATTTCTTTAAAACACTTGGAAACCGAGTGGTGATAGGTGGTGATTGGAACGCCAAGCATATTACATGGGGTTCAAGGCTCACTAATACCAAAGGCCGGCAATTAAAACTAAGTATCGACGCCAACAACATGTCTACGATCACAACCGCGGAGCCCACATACTGGCCAACTGATCCTGCGAGAGTACCGGACCTGTTGGATTTTTTGTCACAAAAGGACTATCTAAACATTATTTTAAAGCGGAATCATGTTACGATGGCTCTTCTGATCACACTCCCGTCCTGCTAACTATGAGTACAAAGATAATACAAATATCGAGACCAGAAACATTGTATAATAATCGTACAGACTGGGTATCCTTCCGTGACTACATTGAGGACAATATACAACCTAAAGTAGCTCTAAAGACGGCCAAGGAGGTAGAGGATGCCACAAGACACATAACCTCACTTATACAAAATGCATGTTGGAAAAGTACACCCACACCCACTGACCGCAAAGAGCAGACTAACTATCCTATTCCATCAAGAAAGCTGTACTGGAAAAGCGGCGGTTGCGACGAATTTGGCATCAAAGTAGGAGAATCGAAGATAGAGCTAAATTTAACAAGGCGGGCAAGGAACTAAAAGAAAAGTTAAAAACATGGCGTGATGATACCCTCCAGACTCAGCTAGAGACGTTGACTGCAACTAAGGCAACGAACTATTCGCTGTGGAAATTTACAAAATCGTACAATAGACCGGAGCTTGCTAAACCACCGATTAGGAGAAACCAAAAATGGGCGAGAACACCCCAAGAAAAAGCCGATGCATTTGCTGAACACCTGTCCAAAACATTTAGCCCTAATGACAGTAACGACAAGGCTTTTGAGGAGGAAATTGATAGGGTTCTCCTGCAGGATCACCAGATGTGTCTTCCACCTACACCGGTAAAATTTGAAGAAGTCTGCAAGACCATAAGAGACTTGAAGGATAAGAAAGCGCCTGGGTTCGACCTCATAACCAAAGAGTGTCTCAAACATCTACCAAAAAAGGCAGTGACATTCCTTACTACGCTATATAATGGTATCTTACGAGTTCAGCACTACCCTCAGGAGTGGAAAATATCGAATATCATTAGGGTGAGTGAAAAAATAAGAAAAAGTCTGGAAGAAAAAGAGTATTGTTCCTCAGCATTCCTCGACATCCAGCAAGCTTTTGACCGAGTCTGGCACAAGGGGCTTCATTACAAAATTAAAACTCTACTGCCGCATTGCTACTATCAGCTGCTACAGTCATACCTAATGGAACGGCTATTCCAAGTCAAAGAGGGCAACAAGACTTCTGTATGCTATGAAATCAGGGCTGGAGTTCCCCAGGGGTCGGTGCTGGGTCCTGTTCTATATACTCTGTATACATCAGACTTACCTCAAGCAGAGGGAACTATTACTGCCACATTTGCTGATGATACCGCAATCTTAGCCAGTGATAAAGATCCAGCCACTGCCTCTGAAATGCTTCAAAAAGGCCTGAATAATGTGTCCAGCTGGCTGCAGCGGTGGAGAATTAGAGTTAGTGAGGCAAAGTCAACTCACATCACATTCACACTTCGGAAAGGGAACTGCCCTTCTGTACGGCTGGGAGCCACTACACTGCCTCACCAGGACTCTGTACGATACCTGGGCCTACAAATCGACCGACGATTAACATGGGCGCAACACATAAAAATGAAGCGAGATGAGCTCAAGTTACGCTATACCAACTTGCTATGGCTCCTCGGTAGAAATAGTAAACTATCCCTCAACAATAAGCTCTTAATTTATAAGTCAGTACTGAAACCTGTCTGGCTGTATGGTATCCAGCTATGGGGAAGTGCATGCAACTCAAATATAACAATGCTCCAACGCATGCAAAATATAATACTTCGCACGATTTCCAACGTTCCTTGGTTCACCACCAATAAGGAAATTCACGAGCAACTCGAGATTACGAGTGTAAAGGAGGAAATTTCAAGGACAAGGGAGCAATACGAACAAAGACTCAAAAGCCATCCTAATGCACTGGCAACAAAGCTACTAACACCTAGCTACAACAAGCGCCTCAAGAGAAAAGATGTTGTCTCTTGTTCCGAATAGGGAGTTGATGTCCTCGCTGGAGGACACGCTCTGAAAAGTGAAACCTTCCACCACATCCGCTAAAAGCCAGAGGCTGATCGCAGATATAAATTGAAACACAAAAAAAAAAAAAAAATATTTCAGAACTAGATAGTATGCTCACTACTCTCACTACTGACGATCTGGTATTGCTGGGAGATATTAATATTACACTGAAACCAACAACAACGACTGATATTATGTTCGAAAAAGCATACTTGAATGTAATGAGCGCTCATGGTCTCTTATGCGGTATCGCAGACTATACTAGGATAGAAACTATAAAACTTAAGAACAAAACTAAAGTAACTAAAAGTTGTATTGATCACATCTTCGTACGATCCCGTACGAGAGACGCCTTCACCGCTGCACTGGGCACTAAACTGGCCGATCACCGAGTGACTGCGCTTACGCTTCACTCGACCACATATGTACAGGATGCGCCAATTTATGTTACGCGTTACGATAACAATAAATTAAATAGTATGTTGGATAAAATAGATTGGAGTCTGATTGAAAATATGAATTACCGATAAGATATTTATTCGTACATAAATAAACAATTTAATGGTTGTTATGAACAAGCACAGTATAAACAAAAGCTTAGTGCATCGAAACGAAACTCTTATCCCTGGGTGGACAAAAGCATTAGGAAGCTGTGCCAGTACAGGGACGAATTGTATTGTAAATGGATAAGAGTTGAAATTAAAATATAATAAGATTAGAAATAAAACAAACAAAATTGTACATCGCAATAGGAATAAATATTATAAATCAGAAATAAGTAAATATAGAACAGATATGTACTAAAAACTGTGGCAGATAATAAATAATATGGCCGGACGAATCACTAATTCGATTGATGACATAATTTTGAACGCGTTTAGCTCAGATGGAAGCGACAAATCAATAGCAGATATCTTTGCCTGTTAATTCCCGAAAAATGTTAAAACAAAATTATTAAATGAACTTGACTATACCAACCCACTCGACAAATCTATTTTTCTTAAAAAGCATGCACACATGATATTGGAATGGTGTAAAGATTACCTATGTGACCGCAGTTATCAAGTAAGAGTCGGCAAGACATATAGTGATAGTGTTGAGGTTACAGAAGGCTCAGCTCAGGGATCGGTTCTCGGCCCTTTGCACTACTTAGCGTATGTACGTTACGTAAATGACCTTAAGAATTTGATTGAGCACTGCACTGTGTTTCAATTTGCAGATGACACTTGTCTGATGGCTGCTAATAGGGACCTAAATGTGGCGCATGAATATATTCAAAAAGATTTTACAACCATCTGTAAATGGTCGCACGATGCGGGTCTGGTTCTGAACGCAGACAAGACAAAACTCATCCATATCCACTCGAGTCATAACCCTAATCCCTATGAGGACGGTGTCAAAATTACAGCTCACAGCCACGATTGCCTGCACTATAACCAAGCACCTTGCACAACCGAGTGTCGTTACCTGGAGCAGGTGAACGATGTTACATACCTTGGTCTGGTGATAGACAATAGGTTCTACTGGGCTAAACACATTGATAAGATCAGTAACAAACTACGTGCTATTCTAGCTAAATTTTATATTATTAAAAATAGAAAAACCTTTTGACGTGTTGTTGACCATGTACAAAGCTTTGGTGGAAAGTATTGTATCGTATGGGTTGAGTAGCTATGGACGGACATGCAAGACGTATTTGGACCAAATTTTTAATTTGCAATATAGGTTACTTAAATTGATCGTACCCCTTAAAACTAGACTAAAATATAAAGGTGTTCAAGTTTTGTGAGGTCATACCAATACACCAAAAAGTGGAATTCAGTCTTCTAGTGGAACAGTACTTATGAACGGAAATCCAGATCCTTAAAACAAATAATACGGCCATGGTTACCAGAAGCATCCACAATAAAATGCTTATAATACCCAGGTTTAGGAACTTCTATGGTAGAAGAACTTCTGAGTATATATTACCAAACCTTATAAATAAGCTGTCACTAGAGGTTAAAAATAAAATAACAACACGTAACATTAAAATAACCCCAAAAGAATATTACACCTAGCGACCGCATGAATTGGAGCATCCCGTATAGTAAAGCTATAGCTATACCTGCATCATGTGTTGGTGGCCGCCGTGCGCCGTATCTCACCTAAACACCACGCACGCCCTGTTTTAGTGAGTACCCACATACTTATTTTGTTCTGTAAGTTTTGATATTCACAAATAGTAGATTATGTAGTATGTAAGTATATTGTAATATTTTAAAATGAGAACTATTAATCCTACACAAACCTAATCTAGGTTTACAGGATAAATTTATGTTTAAATATATTATGACGGCCTCTGTGGCGTAGCGGTAGTGCATTCGACTGCTACGACAGGGGGCGCGGGTTCGATTCCCGTTCAGTGCAAATATTTGTATGCATGAATATGTCTATTTGCATTGGTCTGGGTGTTTCTATGTATAATATGTATGTATTTACAAAAAAAGTATAAAAGTATGTTTATCCGCATTCTGGAACCCATAACACAAGCTAGTTAAACTATGCTTACTTTGGGTCTAGAAAGCGCTGTGTGGAATGTCGTAGAATATTTATTATCATTTATTATTTATTTATTAATATATGTATTATGTATAACATGAATAAATAAAATAAAAATAAACCTTAAGTTTGTCCCTCAATCCAGTAGTATACAGAACCCTCAGTGCGCGATTCTGACTTGCACTTGACGGTTTATTTTTTATGATATAGTTTTGCATTCGCTACAGGGTTAGGTTGTCGGGTCAGGTTAGGAATAAACCATATGTACTAGAATTCTTCTAAATATCAATTACTACATTCCTAGGTTGAAAATTGCCAAAGTTCCATACAAACACTTTATCCTCTTACTATAAACGATGGGGATAAATTATCTTATTTTTATGTTGTTGGTTTACTACTCCTAGCTCGCATGCCAAATTTCACCTTTCTACGACTACAGAAAGTAGGTACCAAAATGAGTGACGAAATCTGCGTATTTTAGACTTTAATAATCAATAAAGTATAATAGCATTTGAAATTTGGTATGTTTAATAAGTACTTTATTGATATCATATTCTGAGAATTTGGATCTTCTGGCACTGTCCAGATCGAAAATATAGGGGTACAAAAATACAGCGAAAAGTATCAAGAAAACACAATTTTCAGGTTAATAAAAAGGAATCATAAAGTATCTAAAAAGTTAAGGAAATTTTTCAAAAAACTTACCGGCATCGTAGATGGCCTGATATGCCTGCTCCAGAACTTTTCTCCCCATAGGATCCATCAAATTAGCAAGACGATAGTGCACTTTAAAAAACTGAGTGTCAAAGTAGCTGAGTGCAGGAACGCTTCCTGAGTATTGGACAACTTCTGGGTGATTATATTTAAAACGAAGATCTTTTTGCGTCACTGGATTCACCTGTATGAAACATATTCATCTTAAAAAATTGTAACAACCGTAAAAAGATTCTTCATTGATAACTTGATGGCCAGACGTTATATCTCCATTAGACTAACGTAACAATATGAAAGCATAGTAAAATCGTATTACTCGGTTAACAAAAACAAACATCCACAGGGCAGCTAATGGGGAACAGACTGTGTACATTTCAGGTCCTGTTTTAAGGTCATGACAGCAAGCTGGCCTCTATTGCTAAATGGTGTTTAAAAATATTGGCCAATCTCAACTCGGAGTTGACTCGAAAGTGGAAGTGTCATTTTCAAGGGCATACCTACGAGGAAAACCGCTCTGGGACTGACCCCCAATTGCAAACGTGTAGGGGAGACAGTCGCTCAGGGAGAAGTGGTCCTTGCGGTTTCGCTGGATATCGCGAATGCGTTTAACAAGCTTCCTTGAGCTCCGGGGAGTCGGTATACTTTGTTATACTGACGATACCCTGGTAACCGGGCCCCAATTTCCGGGACGCAGCGGTGCTGGCCATGGCTGGTGTGGCGCAAGTAGTACACCGCATCAAGACGCTTGAGCTCCGGGTGGCTCTCGAAAGATCCGATGCCTGGTTTTTCCACCAGACCTCCACCTGTAGGCGCACAAATCGTGGTACCTCCATCACTGTCAGGTCGAAGATGAAATATCTAGGACTCGTTCTCGACAGTTGGTGGGCGTTTGCGGAACACTTTCGGCATCTGGCTCGGAAACTTTTAGCCTAGGCCGCAAGACTCCTCCCCAACAAATTAGGACCGGGTAGTGCGTGCCGTCGCCTCTACGACGGAGTGTTCCGTTTGAGAGCGCTGTACGATGCAGTAGAATATGGTCTTGCTGCGGCGCCCGCAGCGTGCCATAGCGCAAAGAGCGGCTTGGGCGTACTGTACGGTGTCGTACGAGGCGGCTTGCGCAATCGAAGCCAGTTCCCATGGGATCTCGAGGCTGGAGTACTGTAGCAGGTCTACCAGTAGTACGCAGTGGCGGGGGCTGGCCAGCTGTTGAGGGGATCGGAAGCTGAAGAGCGCAAGCTCGCGAAGTTCTCTTCGACAGGTGGTTGACCCGATTAGAGGGGTCCGTGGTGGGGAAGGAACTGGTTTCAGCCATCCAACCCATTCTGCGGCCCTATGTCGAAAGGTGGCACGGGACTCTAACGTTCTACCTTGCACAACTCCTAACGAACAAGTACCACCACAAGTACTTCCAGAAGCAATTCTGGAAGTACTTGTGGGAGGTGGTCGGTATCGAGCCGGAGCCCACGTGCCGCCACTGTAGCGGTAGGGTTGTGGACACGGCGGAGCATACGCGCGTCGTGTGCACAGCTTGGAGCGGGGAGCGTTCGGCTCCAGTAGGTAGGATCGGACAAGACCTTTCGCTGCCAGCCGTGGCTCGCGCCATGGTCGACAGCGAAGAGGGCTGGGCCGCCGTCGTCTCATTTGCTGAGGCAGTAATGACGGCAAAACGAGAGAAGCTCAGAGAGAGGGAACTAAGTGGTTTGACGCTCCCTCCTCGCCGGCACACAGAGTCGGGACTGCGGCGTACGCTGTATGCCAGCTGCCTGGCCTTGGAAGGAGGATCGGCGGATCCACCGACCAACTGATGGCCCCGCGATGTAGCGCCTCTAGTGTGCAGGGGGTGCCCACATATGACGTTACAGGGAAGGGCACTGGCCCAAGTCTTGGGAGTTCAGCCCGCTCGTTGGGCAACGCCGGCCAGATCGCAGTGAGCAAACGCCTGCCTATCCTGTGATCTGACCTGAAGGCGATGAAATGGACATCGTGTGATTTAGTGCGTATACCCGAAATAGGTGAGTCCCACATGCGGTTTCCAAATACCGCCCATACCTGGAGGCATCATGCCTAATAGCATTCCTCACGTATATCAGCTTGATGCTGTCATACGAGTAACATGGGTACTATGGCGCCTATATCATGCATTATTATATAATCAATTTAATGGAAATAGCAAGAATGTATGACAACAACAGTATTAAATACTAAAACAAATCCATATCGACCCGTATTGGGGATCTGGCAACATTTATTTTGAGAATCGTTATCTGTGGTTCGCGTCCGTCATTAACCTACGCGGCGCGATGCCATAATCGATGATGCAACCTATAGTAGGTACCTAGCTCACAGTAAATAAAATATACACAGAGTAATATACTACGGAAAAATATATGTATTGCATGTCATGATATGTTATAATGTGTCAGTGTGATGTGTTCCTGCTCGTTTAATATGTGTACTGTGTTTCTATGTGAAAAAATAAACAAAACAAAAATAAATAAAAACAGTAAGCATTGTTAAAGCGCTCCACCCAGCAATGATAAATACCTATATTGTATATTATTATGAACTGTAATGTAGTATGTAAGGCCTATTATATATATATATATATATAACCTAAGGTACTCGATGTGACTGCACGGACCAATAAATACCATTCTACTGAATATCCATCTTTTAATCATTCGTCACCCAAGCACCCCCAACAGTGACCCCGACGTGATCTCGTCGCCACCCCCAAAAATCGTCAGGCGGTGTATATAGGTATCGAGTCGTGCCGCCATATACAAATCACGTGGCCATCACTACTGTTGGGGGTTCTTGGGCGACGGATGATTGAAATATGGATTTGCGGTAAAATCGTATTTATTGTTCCGTGCAGTTACATCGAGTATCTTAGGTCGAATGCCTTACAGACTATACTACGGAACATAATAATAAATATTTCCTAGGTATGCGCTTTATAATAGTACAGTCAGGTACAGCCCCTACACCAGTTTCTGTCCTAGGTCTATCGTACTTAGTGAAATAACCATCAGCTCCGTAGCATGGTACTTAAGACTCGTGTCTCTGAAGTCTCTTTGACCAGTAAATCGTTTTAGTGAAGTGACAAATTTTTCTGCAGTTTTATTCGTCGAAGAAACTGAACAGACATGAGTCTTCTTCTCATGCTGAGGCTGCAGTAATAGATATTTTCTCATGAAATACTCCTCCAGTTGATACGTTTACTTTGAAAGAAAACGTTTTCATATTTCTTACAGTTTATAAGTAGTAAATGACTTTTTAAGAGTTTAAAGTGTAAAAAGAATTTAAATAAAAACCAACCTATTAAAAAAATATTACCTTGTTGTACAATATTTCAGAAAACTCCTTGACATTATTCGACTGTGGAAAAACACCAGACATGCCGGAGATAACGATCCTGTTCCCATTGTCCTGTGATGGAATCGAGTCGTACGGTCGCGAATGTTCTTGCGGTGTTAGAGCCATTGTAACCAATTTTTAGATATCTGTGAAGAAAATATGTAGATAAAAATTCAATGTAACCCTACACATAACACATAGCCATATTACTCAGTAATAGTGTTACCCATAATTACATCGAGTACATACTAGCATTTTTATGTCAGAATATTCACAAGGTCAGAGTAATTGTTATGAAAAAATACCTTTTTTTGCAATCAGAATATTTGGTTTATAATAATGAAAATAATGTCAGGCTCTCTATTGCTGAAAAAACATTGAGATGTCGCTGAAAGTGTTGGCTGAGTTACAACTTGCCTTTTGGTTTTGTACTTACAGCAGTGTATCAAGACAACTTAACTATAATTAATTATTAGTAGTGTGTCCTAAGATGCCGAGGTATGGTTAACTCATAAACTGCCTAGAAGATAAATATATCATTTGCCATTTATTTCGTTGGTTAGACCAAAACCATGGCTTTCCAAGTTAGGTTTGTGTGCCTCTACGATACCTATACAGGAGATGCTGAGACACTCAACTTCTTCCTTCCCCTCCCTACTCTTCGAGATACATAACTAATACTGCAAGACCATCTCAAAATACTCAGCACAGAATTATTTCTATTGCAGAGTAAAAACGGGAGTCCTGACGGCAGGAGACTCTACGGGGGAAACGGGAGTTCCATGGCCCTATGTTGGCTAAATATGTGCAGCTGCTGCGTGCTCCGCAGCGGGTGATGGCCAGCAGGGTCATCAGGGGGTACAGCACGATCTACTTCGAGGTGGCGAGTCTCCTTGTCGGAACTCTACCATGTGACCTGGAGGCGAGAGCCCTCTCGCAACTATATCGGTGGAGAAAGGAGGAGCGGGAGCAGGGACGGGATCCTGAACCTCGAGAGACCGTGCAGTCCCAGCTCCACCAGGTCATAGTGGTGGAGTAGAAGGAACGACATGGGCGACCAAGCGCAGAGTACGCCATAGTAGCGACGGTAAGGCCCATCATGGAGGACTGGCTTGAGAGGCGACACGGGAGCCTCTTGTACTGGCTGACGCAGGTGATCTCTGGGAATGGCTGCTTCGGGGACCACCTATGTCGGATCAGGAAGGAGCCAACGTCTGAGTGCCATCACTGTGATGCAGGCGAGGACTCAGGGCTGAACACGTTGGCGGAGTCCTTGGCGTGGGAGGTGCCTTGGGGGGTCTCGTAGCCCTCGGAGTGGGAGTTCTCTTGGTCAACATCCTGCGCCCGGCGATGGTGCGGAGCACGAGTGCGTGGGCTGCCACTTACCACTTCTGCGAGTAAGTAATGCTCGAGATAGAGGCGGCGGAGCGGGTGCGGGAAAGACTCAGATCGCTCGAGATCCGCATAGCCCGCCAGGCGCGGAGCCGACTCACACGTCGGTGGTCGCAGCGACCTCCGTCCTCCATGAGCGCAGACCTGGGAGCGACAGGTGGAGCCGCCTGTCACCCTAGCAGAAGCAGGTCGGGGCGGTGGCGCTTTGCGCACCCTGTCTAAAGACGGAGGCATCGTGGTTCTCAAACCCGAGCGGGCCATCTCGAAACCACAGTTGGCCCTGAGTCAGTCGGGGTGCGAGGGACATGGTTCGAAACCGACATAACCTCCGGCCAATACTGGCCGGCAGGGGGGTATCCGATGGGACTTCCGCACGAAAAAAAAAGAGACGGGTTTGCTAAATTTTCTTCAGCAATTTAAAATTAAGGAAATGAGAAATGATGTATGGAGAAATAAGGGCGCTCCGCGTGCTTGAGGTTTGGAGCAGCACATAGCTTCTTGGCTATCTCTAGCGGTAGCGATAAGATCCGATGTGCCACGCGGAGTTCACTTGACGCGTAGGCCGGTGGAAGACCCGGTAACGCGAAAAGTACGCTGATTCTAACTTGACTAATTAACAAAGAAACTAGTGATCTGCTAGGTACTCTTAGGTTTTGAAAGGCAGGAGAAAATGGACGAGCCACTCATGGAAGGGTATTATATAGACCCCAGATGGTTCGAAGAATATTATGGTAACCAGAAATTACGAAATGACAATCAAATGGTCCAATACCATTCGACCACAGAGCAAAACCACAGATTACCTTATAAAGTTTTAGTTGAATTTTAACCACCTTCGATTTATATTCATCGATTACTGAAACAAATTTAAGTTTAAAATTTGCAATTCACATGTTACAGAGCGTGTATAGCAGCTAAAGAAATGCAACACATAAAAAATAAAGCTGTCATAATAGCGTCAGTAACTAATCAGCATCAAGTTGCTTCGAAATGACAAGTAACACGTGCCATGAGGGAAGAAAAATATAACTTTGCACTAGCCACTGCCAAAACACATCGCTGTATTGGTGAAAATAATATAAACCAACCACACTATAAATTGGCTGGAAAGTTAGATGAAATAATTAAAATAATGTTATCTTTTGATGGTACACTAAAAAGTTGAAAGTGAAGCTAAGTCTACCATTAATCAAAACTCCATTAAAAATGAACAACACGCTGAAAATTAAATTCGAGCTTAATGATCTGAGTAAAAGAAGAAGAAGAAATAGTAAGTCACAATAATTCACTTACTAATAACTACCTACGTTAGTTAACTACAGACTCTATGTCAGATTACACTCTATGGAAGGTGACCAAAAACATCAAAAGCTTGTTACGCACATTCCTTCTACAGTAAAAGCAAACGGGAAATTGTTGATATGCGAATTCCTTTGTACGTTAGCAATCTCATTGTACGTAACCTAGGACACCAAGTTGTTTATACTTTGATTGGGTCATGTCTGTAAAAATTAAATAGAACAGTTTTCTGCTCAACACGTTATTTAACTGATTATTATCCTTAATCCTATACTGCGATATTCTCTGCTTATTATTTCTAAATTCTAATAGGTTATATCGCCTTACGTGTATAGAGGGATTCACGTTTAGTTTGTGTTTGCAAATTGTACTCGAAAATGGATTCTGTCAGTTCGATGAATTGGACTGAGAAGCTGAAAGGAGCCTGTAAC
The DNA here is from genome assembly GCA_946251805.1 of Cybosia mesomella. Taxonomy (NCBI): domain Eukaryota; kingdom Metazoa; phylum Arthropoda; class Insecta; order Lepidoptera; family Erebidae; genus Cybosia; species Cybosia mesomella. The sequence continues at coordinate 25,629,230 of OX276407.1, forward strand.
TATAGAGATTGGAGCTTTCAGGTGAAAAATCTGTTAATTTTCGAGAATTTGTGGAGCAGTGTGACCGGAGAGGTTGTACCTGGAGAGACCGTAGAGCAGGCATCTCGTAGAGAGGAGAAGGCTCGGTCTAGACTTTGTTTGACTGTAGACAAGTCATGCTATTCTCATATTATTCAGGCGAAACTGCAAAAGAAGTGTGGGAGTCTTTACAAAAAGCCTACGATGACAGAGGATTGCACATGAGGTTGAAATTACTTCGTAGCTTGTGTACAATTAAGTTAGTTGATTTCGGTTGCATGGAATCGTACGTGAACGAGATATTATCGTTGGCGAATCAACTTCGAAGTATGAACAAGCCACTTGATGATGAATTCCTAGCTGCCATAATGCTTCAAGGTTTGCCGCAGGAATATGAGCCAATGATTATGGCATTGGAGCACTCTGGTATTGAGATCCCTACAGAAATGGTAAAACAGAAGCTGTTGCAAGATAAACGATTGAAAGGTAGCGGAGATATTGGCAATGACTGTTTGTTTACACGGAACCGTGTGCAAAACAAAGATAGTGTATGCGACACTGTAAAGTCGGCCGCGTCTACATCTAAAAACGCTAATTCGTCGAATAAGAAGGATAAGTTATGGTGCTGGAAGTGTCGATCGAAAGGCCATATGAAAAAAGACTGTCCTCAACGGAAACAGCAAAGTTCGAGTAATACGGTTTTATCGGCATTTAGTACGTGTAATGACAACGACTCTTTGTTTATTGACAACGGGGCCACGAATCATATGACAGGATGTCGTGAGTGGTTTGACACCCTGAAACCGTCAACAACGAAGGAGGTGCGTGTTGCAAACGGCAATAAGTTGAAAGTGGACGGTATTGGTAACATACATTTTTCGGTGGATTTTAATGGTAAAACTGTTAATATTACTTTAACTGATGTAATGTCTGTACCGGAACTTTCTGTTAACTTGATTTCTGTTCAATGTTTGACACAACAAGGCTATAATATTATGTTTTCTAAAACTGCATGTAATATTATGAAAAATAATGTAGTAGTGTTAAAAGCTATGCAAATCGGGAAGGTTTACAGACTTGCAACCATCGGTAAATCTAATATAGTAAAGGCGGGTTTGCACGATATGAAAATCTGGCATCAGCGGTTAGGCCATCTTAACTTTGAAAGTTTAAAAAGTTTGAGGCGTTTGGCTAATGATATTGATTTTCAGGTTGATACGCAAAAACAAGTTTGTGATGTTTGTTTGGAGGGCAAACAAACCCGTGCTCCATTTGTGAGTGATTCCGATAAGCAGGTAGCTAAAGCGCGGCTGGAGCTGATCCATACGGATGTTTGCGGGCCGATGCCGACTACTTCTCTGGGAGGCAAGAGGTATATTCTGCCGTTCCTCGATGACCACACCAGGAAAGTGTTTGCTTACCCTATCGCGAAGAAGAGTTATGTATGAGGTGTTGACGATGTTAATGTGGAAGTAACGCTGGTTGAGGCGGAGCAACCTGTTCATTTGGAGTCGTCAGATACACATGTTGAGGCGGAGTTTGAACAAGGCTCTGACAGGGATTCGGTAGTTGAAAGCACAACTGAGACTGAAACTGTCGGCCATCGATATGATTTACGTCCCAGAAAGCAAAAGGAAACTTGCAATGTTGCAAACGTGAAAAATGTTGAACCCATAGAGCCACGTAATATAAAGGAAGCTTTAAGCTGTGATGATAAAGAGCTTTGGCAGAAGGCATGGAGGAGGAAATACATTCTTCTGTCACTCATGGAGCTTGGGAGCTGGTTGTATGCCGCTTGGTAAAAATATTGTCAAAAATAAATGGATATTTACATTGAAAAGAGACTCGGAAGGTAACATTACACGCTACAAGGCAAGGTTAGTCGCGAAGGGCTTTACTCAAAAGTATGGTGAAGATTATACCGAAACTTTTTCACCTGTCGTCCGTCATTGTTCTATGAGGCTCTTGTTATCATTAGCTGTAGAACAGGATCTGCAGATCGATCATTTTGTTCCTGAATGGTGATTTAAATAAACAAATTTATTTACATCAGCCGGAAGGTTTCATCTCTCCTGGAAATGAGAATAAGGTCTACAGATTGCATAAAGCTGTATACGGATTGAAGCAAGCTTCGCGTTCTTGGTATCAAAAGGTAAAGGATGTTCTTATTTCCCTGGGCTATTACCAATGTAAACAAGAGGAGTGCACATTTACTCGGAAAGTTGGTAAGTCTGTTGTTATTATAGCTTTATATGTTGACGATTTCTTCGTGTTTTATAATCACAAGTTTTTAGCAACGACGTTAAAGAAATCTTTGATAAAACATTTCAAAGTGAAGGACTTAGGCCAAGTTAGAGATATGCTGGGGATCAAAGTAGAACGTGATAATGGTTGCATTAAACTTAGCCAAGAGCATAAGATTGATAACTTGCTTGATCGTTTTGATATGCTTGATTGCAAGTATGTAACCTCCCCGATGGTTACCAACATTGCCAATTCTTTAGGTAGTCCTACTACTAAGAATAATGTTGTAGATAAGTTGCCATATCAGGAATTGATCGGTAGTTTGATGTATTTATGTGTAACTACTAGGCCTGATATTTCGTTTGCTGTGGCATTTTTAAGCCAATTTAATAGTTGCTATACTGTCAAGCACTAGAATCATGCGAAACGCATATTGAGATATCTTAAAGGCACTAAAGACAAGGGTTTAGTTTTTAAGAAATCGAATTTGAACTCAACCTTGGAAGGATATGCAGATGCAGACTGGGCCGCGGACTTAGACCGTAGGTCTTATACGGGTTATATTTTTAAGTTTGCCGGTAATACCATTTCATGGGGTTGTTATAAACAGTCTTGCACTGCACTTTCACGTCTACCGAGGCGGAGTACATTAGTCTTAGCGAAGCCTGTAGAGAGGTGGTATTCCTCAGGGCATTGCTGCGTGAACTGGATATTAGGTGCAAGGTAATTTTGTATTGCGACAATCAGTCAGATTTAAAACTTGCAGAGAATCCAGTGCATCATAGACGTACGAAACACATAAGTATTAGGTACCACTATGTAAGAGAGATAGTCGGTAATCTTGATGTTGATCTCTTGTATCTGCCTACTGCTAATATGTTGGCAGATGTTTTCACGAAGCCACTTGGGCGTGTGAAGCATGACTTCTTTACGAAGGGACTTGGGGTTCTGTAAGATGTCCAGGTTAAGGGAGGGTGTTGATTTGCGAACTCCTTTGTACGTTAGCAATCTCATTGTACGTAACCTAAGACACCAAGTTCTTTATACTTTGATTGGGTCATGTCTGTAAAAATTGAATAGAACGGTTTTCTGCTCAACACATTGTTTAACTGATTATTATCCTTAATCCTACACTGCGATATTCTCTGCTTATTATTTCCAAATTTTAAAAGAAATGGACTATTAGTAATCAATAAAATGCTAAAAGGTTTGCTCAGCGCTTAGAACTTATATGTCAGCCCACCGATGAGCCATTGAACACTGCTGAACTTAACCGAGTTTAGAAATAAAGCTGGTCACACCAAAGGAAGTGTCGAATATGATTAAGTACCACATAAATTCAAGAAAATCACCTGGCTGCGATCTAATAACAGAGGAAATTCTACAAAATTCATCATAAAACTGACCACCCTCATATTTATGAGGGTGGTCAGTTTTATGATCGCTGCTTTTCGATGTAGCATGTACCCGATCTGTGGACGGTAGTAAAATAATTATGATACCAAAACCTGGCAAAACACCACATAAACCCGCTACATATAGACCAATTTCAACGGTAATTACCAATGAAAGCAAAATTATTTGAGAAGCTACTGCTAAAAAGACTTAAACCAGTTAATGAAAATAGTAATAATATGCCTGATCATCAGTTTGGCTTCATAGAAAAGCATTCAACAAATTGACCAGATACATAGAATAACTTTGTTCATATTCGTTGATGTGGCACAAGCTTTCGATAAGGTTTGGCACGAAGGCCTCATACACAAACTGAAACTAACGCTACAGCGATAATTTGCTGAAATTCTAGAGTCGTATATATTGAATTGGGCATTTTGTATTCGACAAGAAGACGCCTATTCAGAAATAAGGCCAATTAAAGCTGGGGTACCACAAGAAAGTGTATTAGATCCAATCCTGTACCTACTATACACCAGTAATATCCCAGTTAAGAAAACTGTCCTATTGCAACCTTTGTGGATGACATGGCTATTATGGCGATAGGTAACAATCACAAAGAGGCTGTTGAAAAGGTCCAAATAGTCATAAATTAAGTTCTATCGTGGACTAAAAAATAGCGTATCAGGCTTACTGAAAGCAAGTCAATTCGCGTTGACTTTACAAACAAGAGAACTCAGTATTTTCCTGTACTTTTTTTTTTTACTTATGAGCTATCGTCAGATAATCCAACGATTCCAAAACAAAGTGCTCAGGGAAATAGTCGATGCAGCCTGTTACGTTCGAAACTGATGACTATTTTTTTACTATAACTTCCGTTTCTGATTTAACCTGATTTTTCACTTCTTCCTTTATAATAGAACGAAACTTATTCATCCAGACAGATAGAGCAGCGTCAAGTTTTTGATCTAATAACTTACTAATATTATGCATGGTAACTTCGTCCGTAGTGCTGGGTGAAATGATGTTGTCAAGCGACATATTTACTGACTCATCCGGCAAAGGTATCTGCGAACTCCGAACGGGTGTGTTAATATTCGAGCTAGTGCACCGTGTAATATTTATACATGACGGGCACTGCCATTTTGAACGATATTCTTCACTTAGAGAGGTAAACTGTTTATCGCTCATGTTTAGATATTGGAAATAATATTTTGTGCACCATTGATAGCATTGCAGACAGCCAGCAACGTCCACTCTGTGGTTACAAGGTAAACAAACCATTTTTAGAATAGCAAATTAATCCCAAAAAGTATACGTCGTCGTGGGTGAGGATCGAACGCACGATGCGAAACACACGGATAATACCGTACGCTTAAACCTCTACGCCACGGATGCTACTAACAAGCGCAGTGAAATTTGGAATCGCTATCTATGTGTGTATCGATTTATTCGAAACAGGTTTCCAGACGAGATCAGCCTGACAATAGATCTTCGTTTATACGCAAAAACACAAAGTTTTTAGGGTAGTTCACAAATAAATGACGATCACTTTGTTTTTAGATTGGACATTACACTGCTTTTATCATTTAAAAGTTTGTTACGATAGCTTAGCGCGGTTCCGAGTTAGGTAATGTAATTGATAAAGTACTATGGACTCCACACTAATAACTTTTACACTGTTTATAAATAAAATCTAGTGGGACGGAAATCACACAATGATTGTCAAACTTCGGGCCAATCTTAGATATTTTTGTTGCAGTATTTTCATTCAAAATTACAGACCTTAGGCTTTATGCATATTATTCGACGTTTATATTTCAGTTTCTTTCAGAGTCTGGTCGTTTAAGTAAATATACAATATACGTATTGTCATTGTCACTCAAATGTCATAGTCAAATACGCGTTACTCTGATAACTCGAAAGAAACTCACTTGTAAAAGTTTTTAGGGACAATTTGTATGGTAGGTACCCGAAACCTTGAACGTACAAACCCCAAAATCTAATCAGTTCTTCACATTAACCAAACAAGATGATTGGCGAAAGAATTTTTTAAATCGGATAAGTGGTTCTTGAGTTATTGCGTAAACAGACATCCAGACGTCCAGACATCCAGACATCCAGACCAACAGACAGACCGACACAAAAATTTTTTTTGCTTAATTAGACTTAGAATCATGTGAAACGTCGAGAAAAGTGATAAAAAGTGGGTGTAAGATTTTGATTTTTTTGCGTGATTTTAAGACTTCGGTGTCCACCTGGTTGGTGGCCCGAAGTAGTACTATAGAGGTAACGGACATACGTCATGCACGCACAAGTCCCAATTGACAAATTACTACAAATGTTTTGTTTACTTAGATATTTTGATTTGCTATGGGCGAAATTTAGAAATTCATAATAAAAGCTTATTGAATATCATGTTTAGATTAAGAAAAACAAAAATTAAAATTAAATCCTTATAAATGAGTTTTTTTACGCAAATTAAATTTTATATTTAGGGTAAAAATTAAAGTAGTAAATCCGTATCCCATTCCGAAAAATACAAATGAGTTAAAGAGGTTTGTGGCATTCGTTAACTATTACAGGAAATTGATTTAAATTTTTGCTGAGCTATGTGTACCATTAAATAATCTTTATCGGATAAATTTTACGTTTAGTTGGGATGAAAAATGTCAAAATTTGTTTTTAGCTTTAAAACATCACTTAGTATACCCCCTTTATAACAATATCCTGCGCTTGGCAGTAATAATACATTTATTTTGCAAACGGATGCTTCGTGCTATGCAATAGATTCCGTATTGTGTAATTCAGACCTTAAACCAGTAGTTTATATCAGCCGAAGCTTAAACAAGGTCGAACGCAGATATCCGACAATCAATAAGAAACTATTAGCAATAGTTTTAGTCAGTCAAATATTTTCGACCACTTTTATATGGAAATAATTTTATAATAGAAACGGATCATAGGCCGTTAGTGTACTTTTATAATTCGATAGATCCTTCCAGTAGATTACAAAAGTTGCGGTTAGTGCTGGAAGAGTATGATTTTATGGTTGTGTATGTGAAAGGTCGCGACAATGTAGCTGCAGATGCATTTTCTCGGATTGAAACAAACAGTGAAGAATTAAAGGCGATGAAGAAACGCATTATGTGCTCACTAGAGCCCAAAGTCGAAAATTGAATTAAAAAAAATATTGTAGGACAAAGTACACATCGCCGTCTAGACTCAAACTAAGCAGAGCTTGTCATATGGGTTCTTGAATGTGGATAAACATACTTTAATACTTCTTTTTTGTAAATAAATACACATTATACGTAGAAACACCAAGACCAATGCAAATATACATATTTGCACTGAGCGGGAATCGAAACCGCTACGCCACAGAGGTCGTCTATAGTAAAATCCAGTGATAATACTTTGTTGGTTAATATACCTATCAACAATTGTACCGATCGATCACCCATGAGTTTTAGAAATGCTTAAGTTACCTAAGGATTCCACAGAATTAGTATTTGTAAATGAGGAAAAAGTGGTCAAAAGTCAGTAAGCATAACTTATTCGAGTGTTGTGGTGAAACGAATTTGTCTTAAAGTCCTACAATATTTGTGAAAGTGTTCCATCAATCACTGCGTTCACGAGCTCTGTCTCTGTGAGGGAGATGGAATCATCCTTTTATACGAATTTAAAAATAGACACCGTATATGTAATACACGATAGTACTAATGTTGAAATAATAAAGGAGCTAGCTCAATATATAAATAATTGTCTAAGTGGTCCGGACTCCTGGATTCCGTCACCGGCCAGGTCTGCTGATGTCGACGCAGAGGCAGAATGGTTCAGGAGAGCCATGTCGCATATCTGCGATGCGGCGATGCCTAGGGTTAAGCCCGGCCCGGGAAACCGAGCGGCAGCCCGAGAGGCGGAGCTATATGAGGCGTACAAGGGGGCCAAGAGGTCCCTCCAGGAAACCATTAAACAGGCCAAACGGCGGGCCCGTGAAGAGCTGCTGGAGTCTCTGGAGCAGAACCCATGGGGGCGCCCTTAGCTTGCGGTCAGGGACAAAATCCGCCCAAGGGCGCCATTACTGACCCAGAGCCTCCAGCCGCAGTGGCTGGAGGGGATACTGGGCTCCCTGTTCCCAGCGAGAGCGGAGGAGCATGTTCCTCTGCGTATGGCTCCGCCTCAGGTGCCTGACGCTGACAATAGCGAGAGCGATGTGCCCCAAGTCAGGGAGAGTGAACTGGAGGTCCCAGCGCTCCGGCTTAAAACTCGGAAATGCACTGCCCCCAGACCCGACGACATTCCAGGCCGAGCATGGGTCCTGGCCCTTGAGGAACTAGGGCCTCAACTGGTGGCACTCTTTAGCGCATGCCTCGAAAGGGGCCAGTTTCCAAAGGCGTGGAAGACTGGGAAACTGGTCCTTATCCGAAAGGCGGGGCGGCCGGCGGATCAGCCATCCGGTTACCGGCCGATCGTGTTGCTCGACGCGGTGTGCAAGCTCTTTGAGCGGATTATTGCAGAGCGCCTCGTCGAGCATCTCACGAACGTGGGGCCAGATCCGGCGGTTCCGCCGGGGGCGCTACACCGTGGACGCGATCATGCGCGTTGGGCGCCTGGCGGAGGAAGTAGTCTCGCGGGGTGGGGTGGTGGTGGTGGTGTCGACATCGCCAACGCTTTCAAGACCCTACCCTGAAGCTGCGTTAGGGAGGCGCTCGCGTATTACGCAGTGCCTCCTTACCTCCGCCACATTGTCGAGGCATACCTATCCGAGAGGGCCATAGTTTACCAGAGCCGGCTAAGGCCAGAGCGGCGAGAAGTATCGTGCGGTATTCCGCAGGGGTCGGTCCTAGGACCACTCCTGTGGAACATCGCATACGATTGGGTGCTGCGCGGTTCGTTGCTCGAGGGCGTCAGCTTAACATGGTATGCTGACGATGGCGCGGGGAGCAACGCACCGAAGCGCGGCACTAAAGGCCACGGCAGGGGTTGCTCAAGTCGTGGGTCGAATACGGCGACTGGGACTCGAGGTGGCTCTCCACAAATCCGAGGCTATGTGTTTTCACGGTCCTCGTAGGGGGTCACCTGCGGGAACCAGCATTACCGTAGGGCGCGTAAGCATCGGCATCGAGCCCACGATGAAGTACCTTGGGCTCGTACTCGATAGCCGATGGGACTTCGGACCACACCTCCGAAGTATGGTCCCGAAACTGAGGGGGGCTGCGGCTGCACTATCGTGGCTGATGCCCAACGTTAAGGGACCCAACGCCCCCACTAGGAGACTGTACCTGGGGATCGTGCGCAGCATGGCCCTGTACTGGGCCCGCGTATGGGAGGAGACTCTGACTCCGGCCCGCAACGTCGCTTTTCTAAACAGCCCGTTAAAAGCTATGGCCGTCAGATTCATCAGGGGGTATCGCACGATCTCCGTCGAGGCGGCATGTCTCCTAGCCAGGACCTCTCTATGGGACCTGGAAGCGAGAACCCTTGCGTTGCTGTACCAGTGGCGCAAGGAAGCACTGGAGCGGGGCCATAAGCCAGAGCCCCGAGAATCAGGTATGGAGGGCTCAGCGGTCCCAACTACGCCCGGAACTCCCATGAGTTCCGGGCGCAGTTGGGACCGCTGAGACCTCCATATCTCCATGGACATGGAGGGTGCGACTTGAGCATCCAAGGTGGCGGGAATCCACCATTGCGGCGGTGAGACCGATTATGAAGGAGTGGTTGAAGAGGCACCACGGTGACCTCTCCTACCGGATGTGCCAGATATTTTCCGGACACGGATGCTTCGGTAAGTATCTCTGGCGCATCCACCGGGAGACAACGCCGCAGTGCCAGCACTGCGAGGATTCCGGCGAAGACACGGCGCTCCACACGTTGGTGGAGTACTCTGTGTGGGCGAGTCAACGCCGGGATCTCGTTGCGGTCCTGGGTGTGGACGTTCTTTCGTTGGAGACCACGGTGAGGGCCGTGGTGTCCGACGGGAGCAAGTGGCACGCCACCGCCTCTTTCTGCGAGCAGATAATGCGCGCGAAAGAGACGGCGGAGAGGGAGCGGGAGAGAAAACTGCCCCCCGAGTTCCGCTGTCTGCGGCGAGGACGCCGCAGACTCGTCTAAGCCCGGGACTACCAACCTCCATGATCGGGGCCTGAGGAAGGCAGTTGGCCGACTCGCCGTCCTTACAGAAGCAAGGCAAGCCACGGCCGGTGGAGGTGTGCCTGCCTACTCACCGACGCGGGATAAAACCCGACCCCACCAGGCGAGGCCGTTTTGGCGGCCAAGGTCCGCCGGTAACCCTGGGTTATTCTTTCGAGGGCTTACCCGGGGTGTCCGGCAATAGACACTTGGGCAGGACACCGTGCGGTTTTAGTCGATGCACGACATAACCGCCCCCGCCGGCCGGCGGGGGGGCATCCGAAGGGATTTCCGCACGTACAAAGAAAAAAAAAGTGGTCCGGACTCCGCTTATGCATACTAAAAGGTGTTGAAAAGATAACAGACGACGGCACTAAGAAAGTTATTTTAAATGAATATCACATTCTTCCCATTAGTGGCCATACAGCATTCGACGTATGACGTATAATATTCATAAAAATACTTTTGGTCTAGGTTAGAACGCGATTTTACTAATTTTATAAACAAAATCTACGAAATCTCAACGTTATAAATACTAAAATACAGAGAGCCCATGGTTATTACAGATTACGGCAGTTCTGCTTTCGATAAAGTATACCTAGACTTAGCAGGACCCTTCATACGCGATAACAATGACAGTTACATTTTTACGCTGCAATGAGACCTCACAAAATATGTCGAGGCATATCCGATAGCCACTATAGATGAGCGTACGGTCGCAGCAAGTTTAGTAAACAATTTTATTCACAAATATGGCATACCCAGTATACCTAATTGTAACCGAACGAGGCGCAGAATTCATCAACTCTACAATGACTGAAGTATGTAAAATATTAAACATGAACTTTAAAATCAACAGATTTACATCATGATATTTTAGGTTCAATGGAAAATAGCCACAAACATTTAACTTTTTATCTTCGAATGCAACTGAGACCGCTCGTAGGTGGTTATGTAAGTTTTTTCATTCAATAACTCAATTATTACTGTTAAATAAATCAAAACGAAGAAAATCTTCAATCATAATTGCAGCAAACGATGTCAAATGAGAAACATATGCTAAACAAGGTTTTAATTAATATTTAACTTGATTTTCCTGAGGATATTGTGCGGGTTGCAATTTCGTTCTAGTTTTTATTTCGTCTTTTATTTTTTTATAGTTTGATTCCTAAATTTATAGGAATTAAAACCAAATAGTTGTCATTTTAAGTTCTTAAGACTACAAATCTCATTTTATTAGCTTAGTAATATTTTTCAGCTAAAATTTATATTTTATGAATATTTCATGAATATTACTAGATTTTAGTCCAGTTTATGTTAGTTAAGTCACTTAAATGATACTTTAGGATGTACACAACAGTTTTCTTCATTTTTAAATTTGATTAATATCGCAAATTCCAAATTTCAGGTAATAATCCAGGACCACCTACGTGCGGTGGTTAAGGGACGGAAAAAGGTGGTAGGAGGTTAAGTTTTAATAATAATAATCTAATTTAATTCGTTCCATTACAGTGTTTCCCTTGAAAAAATGACGAGTAATATACAAATTTTATTCCAAATTACATTATCACTAAATTTAATTCCATATTTAATTAATATTCGATTCGAAAAATCTTTCATTCACCTAGAATTTCTTCGGTAGGTATGTATTGTAGGCGGTAGGCGACTAGCGCCCCTCCCCCAAACCGGGGCAAGACGGGGACACCGTGGTTCCCAAACCCGAGGGGGCCATCTCGAAATCGGAGATGGCCCAGGGTCAGTCGGGGTGCGAGGGATATGCTCTATGGGCAACCTTACACCCCAGCGTCTTAAGACCCGAGACGGCGTGCGGTTTTAGTCGGTTCAAGCCCGACATAACCACCCCCGCTGGCCGGCGGGGGGTATCCGAAGGGATTTCCGCACGAAAAAAAAAATTTATGTATTGTAAATGAAACCATTATTTTATTTGTTGCTGGTTATCAGAGTATTTCTAGTAACCGCCGGACATAGCGATTCCTTGACCTAATTACTTTAAATATAATACTATACAAATGTTTGTGAAGAATAGAAGACGGAGCAGACCAGGATGCCTGTTCTAAATCAGTCTTCGTATGTCAAACGTATAATAAGTTGACCTTTCAAATGCATTTCTAAAACTAATAATCTTACCTTACAAATATTGATAATAGTAAACCAAAAGCAGCAAAAGGTGATGAAAACTTGAAAATGATGAAGACCAGAAACCCAACGATAAGAATGCGTATGCGTTATTGTAACAAAAATAGTTATGTGCTTATATTTATAGACATGTAATTTAATTAAATCAGAGGTATATACCTAGATATCTAACAAAGCGAGCTAATGAATCGATACATAAATTAGCCATAAATTATACAAGTGCTGTCGTAACTATTAATATCTTTGCAAATGTTGGTTAAAACTTGGCGGAACAATCTCTGAAATCTGCTGGTACTACCCCAAAGTCCTTTGTTTTCTTAAATACTGATGCTGAGGCAATAATTAGAATAACAACACTTACTTTTTGATCCATCAGTAAAGAAAAGGTGCCATCCATAATACTTTTCATTGATCTCTTTAACAATTTCAACTCGTATTGAAAACGTTTAGAGATGTCGTTTAGCTTTATAAACAGAATCTAAATCTACATAACATAACATAAACTCACGCCTATATCCCCGAAGGGGTAGGCAGAGGTGCTAGCACCCACATTTCGCCAGTTTATGTTTAGGTCCCAATGTAATAGGTGGCGAGCCTATTGCCATTAACCGGGCACTTATAAACCTGCGATAAATACACACATAACTTCGAAAAGCATCGAAAAGTCATTGGTGTGTGCCATGATAAAACCTGGGATCGAACCCGAGACCTCGTCTCAGCAGTCCATTACCCATACCACTAGGCTACCGCGGTTCCTAAATCACTGTCTATCGGTCGGTCGGTCGGTAATCTAAATCTATTTTAATAATTTCATCTAATTCTATATATGTAACCCAAACATCCAGAGAAAACACTTCTAATGGGTTGGTAGACCTGAATTCATATAATTTGCACTCATCGTAAACAGTAGTCAGAAACGGTACTTTTTTGTGTTGCCAGTATGAGTTAGCTTTTAGGTTGTTAAGGTTTTAAAATAGCACAATAGTGACATTATCTGTCCAAGACATACTTTTCAGGCAGTACTTATAAGCTAGGTACAGTCTTCTTAAATATAAAGGAGGGATGCAGGCTAAGCTCCGACTCCATCACATGAATGGGTGTTTTTTTTTTTTTTTTATATTTAGGACACGTCAATTTGACTTCACCACGCTTGATGGTAAGCTGAAGGTAAAGTCTCAGGAAAGTGTGTCACCATTACATACATGTACCATGTTAACGATGGTGGCACTCATGTACTTTTAATAAACCCACCTATTATTCTTAAAGCCTGGTTTTGCAGTTTGTCTAGCTTTTAAAGATGTATTTTTGCACTATTATCGTATAAAAAATAACCATAATCAATTTTAGATCTAATAAGTGCAACTTATAGGGCGCGTATATGACCGGGGTGAACACCCCACGAAGGTCCCGTTAATATTTTAAGCAAATTTAAAACTTTTGAAGGTTTAACTACTATTTCGTTAATATGTTTGCCCCAAGTTAATCGTCGGTCTAGCCAAAACCCTAAATATTTTATATTGTCGACACACTCAATCCTGTTATTATTTGTACTCAAATTAATGTTTAACTTTTTGCGGCATCTCCTTAATATACATATCTTTTATGGGGAATGCTCTGACCAACTGAGCCACCTAGACACGTCCCGGATATTCGAAATTCTCCTATAATTCCCCCTATAAGGGACTGGTCGCGGATTCAAGTCCCGTCCTAGATGTTCTCTTTTTCCGATCTAAATCTTTAGAAAAAAGTAAGCATACAAAATGCTTAAAAATTTAATTGAATATATATATCTTTGATTTATTCGGAGCTATTTTTAAACCAATGAAATTTAAGATATCAACTACTTACTTTATTTAATACCGATTGAAGATCAGTTTGACAAATATTTAAATTACTGTTGCTTTTATAGAGAACAAAGTCGTCAGCGTACTGTGAGATCATCACGTTTCCATCAGAAGCAAGGTAACATATATTACGGGTGGTTAGGTTTTTTTTTCTAGCACCTTACAGCTTAAGCTGGAGCCTATTTGTATGCAATATTACGATTTTCACTAGTTTGCTTTTAATCTATCGATCTCTACTAACTATATAACTGTACTAACTATTTAATTTTATTCTTTTATCACGCATTCATTCCTAGTCTCTATTACACACCAATCCTCGCTTGTATTCCTCTCGTACTTTCATTCCATGCCTATCATACTCGGAGATAGGAGGGGGTTTTATGTGCTACTTATTTATTATGCTGTCTCATCTTCTATTCTATTTACATATTGTCTACAATCTGTTTTGTTAATTGTACTTTTCCTTTTATCATTCTTGGTATAACCTACTTCCAGATATTTTTCCAAATATACGCTAGAGATTATTTACTCTACTGCTATTTCTCTTATTAACTATTTGAACTATTTTGTCCCAGTACTCGAGGAGATGTTTTCTATATTATCTGTTCATCAAAGTTGGTAAATTATTAGTGTTACATAATGTTCATTTTAATTTTCTGTTCCAGATTTATTCTGTCCCTCGAGTGAATGGGACAGTCCACAACGAGGTGTGCGACCGTCTCTTCGACGCCCGGTTCGCAGGCGCATGTTGGATCCTCCTTACGGCTCTTAACGAGCCAAGTATGCGGAGAACCCACCATGCCCCGTTAAAAACTGAGTCGCGGTGCCGGCGACCTCCATCCTGCGGACTATACTATATGCAGTCACTGCACAAGGGAAGAAAAGCTTGGTACTGGAAGCGGTCTTTACCCTGAACAAGGATATTTCCTTGCTCTGGGTCAAGCCCCGCTTGATGTTTAGTCTGGACTCGACTGCCAGAGGGTGGAGGGCTCGAGGGTTAATAACCGTCAGGAGTGCTGCTGTCACTAAAAATGCCGAACGTGACTGCGCCTCGCCTGAGGACCTAACTGGTCGCTTTGCATATGGCTAGGAGTTCGGCCTGGTAGACGGTGCAGTGGGGTGACAGAGCAAGTTTGAGGGTCCTGATTTCGGCCTCGTTATTCCATATGGATAACGTAGCGCCCACACGGCCCTCAATCTTGCTCCCGTCCGTAAAGATGCGTACCTGGATGTTCTTGGTTCGCTGATGTTGTTTCTCGTCTACCAGACTGGTGAACTCCAGGTTCATATGCTCCGCGGTGTGAGGTGCCTCAATAGCTGGAGCCATCCGTTCGATCTCTCTGTTTCCTAACCATGACTGGAACACCCCCTCTCTTGGCCTCGTATAATGAGGCCACCTCATGAACTCTGAGGTCCAGAGGGAGCATTCCAGCCTGGATCAACCCCGAGTCCAGAGAGACCGTACGGTAGCTCTTTTTTTTTTTTAAAATAAAGAATATTAGTAACCGAAATTACTAATATTCCCCCTAACCCCTCCAGCTAAGCTAAAATGCTTGTGTTAGGAGTGGGTTTGGCCAGGATTCGAACCCAGGACCTCTCGATCGTAGGGTCGACTCCTTAACCACTAAGCTACCGAAGCTACAAAGCTTATGGGTGAATCCGCGCTGCACCACGTTCAGCTGCTTCCGTATACCAAGCTTCTCCACCGCAGGACACCAGCTGCTGGCCGCATACAGTAACGTCGGCTCCACAGCAGCGTTATAAATAGTCCGGATCACCTTGGAATGTAATTGTGTAGGTGGCGCTTGACGTCGCACGCAGTTCGCAATCTATTTACTTAAAATAAAATAATTTCTTAATTTAATCGCAGTAACCATAATAGGATTAGCTGTGGAAAGTTAAAATAAAAGACGTGCAGTGTTATGAAGTGCCATATATTAGTATAAACTAAAATAAATCTAAAACAAAATTTTACACAATAAAAGTAACTACGAACTACCCTATAATAAAAAAAAAATCGTGCAAAAATAATAATAACAGAAGTAATATTTACTTTTTCGTATCCCTGTATGTGAACCAGTGCATAGTGGTTACAAATAATAGAGAGTCCTGCAGGAGCGTTGACTCGTAAGGGCAGAAACAAACTTATATTCTAAAAGCGGCGCTGACGCCATCTGTTGTGCGGCGGCGGAACTACCATATCGGATTTTTTGGCGAATAATTTTTGCATTTATTAGCCAGGATCATGGTGAATAAGAATGCGGCGGCAAGTGTTCAGCATGTGGGAATTTTTATCTACTAAGAGGACTGCGGCAGGATGTAAATGCGGAGGTAGGACCAAAGCCAACAAAGACCTCACCCCGACGAAGGCGCCTGGGGCGGGTGACAACAGTGTGCCACCACTCAGTCAACCTGGCTCATTAGAGTCTGCCGGCGGCTCGGGGAGGTATCTTGGGGAGGGGGCCAGCTATTCACCGTCTGAAAATGATTTAGGCCACGAAATGCAACTGATAAGGGCTGAGATTCGGGCTATGAGAGATGATCTCAAGTCAGACCTGAGGGAATTCAGACTGGAGGTGGCCGATCTGCGGCAGTCGTTGGCGTCTTGCAGGACGAAGGTTAACTCCCTTGAAAAACGTGTCGAGTTGATTGAGAGCCGTCAGAAAGAATCCCAGCGAGCACCGGAACTAGAGAAAAAATAAAAATGTTGACCCTAGAACTAAATGACAGGGAGCAAGATCTTCTGCTCTCTGATGTAGAGATCACAAACCTCCCTGAGTGTGCTGGTGAAAATGTGGTCAATACAGTGGAGCTGGTGGCAAGAAAAATCGGTGTAACGCTGGAGAAAGCCGATATCGTGTATGCCGAACGAGTGGGCCCTCGGGTGGAGCGGGCTACTGGGTCCAGAGACGCAGGAGCAGATAAGTGTAGGCACATTGTGGTCCGGCTGGCGCGACGTGGACTGCGCGTCGAGCTGCTTCGGAATGCACGGGTCAGGCGAGGTGCCGCTTCGTCTGATCTGCCTGGTTTAGATGGCCCTCCGAGGCGCTTCTACATCAACGAGCGGCTGACAAGGACCAACAAGCAGCTGTACTCAGCTCGGCAGTCTGCGGTGCACCTGAAATGGAGATATACATGGACAAGGCGGGGCAGAATCCTGGTAAAGGAAGTTGATGGAAAACGTACCCACACTATAAGCTCGGAGGCTGATCTCGAGCGTGTTTTTGGCAAAAGGACTCTCAACACAAGTAATAACTAAACTGACTCATACTACTACATTATTCTTTTCTCTTAATATGGTTGTGTACCTGCTTATTATTTCTATCATAGTATATATTGATTTAAATACTAATAAAAATAGGTCTGTGATAAAATATGGTCAGCAAAAATATTTCTACAGTTTCTTTATGTGTTTTGTTTACATATGTAGTGGAAAATATGAATGTCAAATGAATTACAATATTCACACGGTATTTACAATGCATGCAACTATTTCCAATGATAACTTAACTATTAAAATATTATGATCACTTAACTATTAAAATATATGATCACTTAACTATTAAAATATATGATTACTTAACTATTCAATGTTCTTACTTTGTAATGCTTATATTATATATAGATAGTTCCATATGCTCCCATGTCATATTCTATGCTTTTTATGTACAAGCTACAACCTGCAACAAATTCTTAACTAAGAAACATTCTGACTTCACAGACCTTATAAATTATACAAACAATAAGTGTGGCAGGTTGTGTGATCTCCATTGTTGTATCGGTTGTAGCACACAAACTGAAGTGTTGATGATGGTATGTGGCTTTCCAGGTTGTGTGTGTGATGTTTGGGTTGTACAGTTTGCCCATAGCATGTCTGTGGTGTTTGTGCTGAGTGTTGAAATGTGTGTTGCGATGGAGTTAGGCAGGCAATTAAACATGCGCAACCATAAGACCAGAGGGGTTGTTGCTATTTTACAAAGTTGTGCCCGCATACTGCAAAAAAATAATTTAGCCTTGCATTTCTGTACAAACTCGATGCATATGTCAATTCTATGTATACAGCGATGCATAATAGGAAGCATTTAAAGTTTGGACTCTTTAATGCAGGGTCACTAGGAACTGGGCAGGATGAATTCCTTATTGCCATGAGTCACCATTCAGTTGACATCATGGCCATCAATGAGACATGGCTAAAGCTGGCCTACAGCTGCCCTTGAAGTGATGCTGGACCTCCCACCACTCCACCTATTCATACAGCAAGAGGCAGCCATTACAGCCATTAGATTGAATAAACTCTCCCTATGAACACACGACACGAGGGTGCCGCACACCAATGCGGTGGAAGAGGCCAAAAACGACCAACCACTCCTAATGGCCCCCTGCGACACTATACCAAAACAATTCGTCTTTGACAAACGGTACAGAATAGAACTTAAGGAAAAAAGAATAGATTCATCCGGCACAAAGGAGGTGAGGATATACACGGACGGATCTAAAACGAAAACAGGGACAGGTGCGGGCACCTATTCCGCTGACTTAAATATTAATATATCAACAGCACTGGGCATGCACAACACAATTTTCCAAGCGGAATGCGTTGGTATAATCCAGGCCGCAGACGCGGTGTCTGCAAGAAAGATAGAGAATCAAGGCATTCGTATCCTAACGGACAGCACTGCAGTACTACACGCTCTACGCAGCAACACAATAAAATCAGGACTAGTCCTGGAGTGCCACAAGAAAATGGAGGGTATATGTGAGTCAAACGAGATTACACTCCAATGGATCAAAGGACACAGCGGTTCCCTAGGCAACGACGCGGCCGATGAACTGGCCAGAAGGGGAGCCGAAATAGAGACCTACAGGGTGGAACCCGTAATACCAATATCGGCAAACCAGCAAAGATGCTGGTTGAGACACAGAACAAGGAAACTACACGCCGAAATGTGGGCGAAGACGAAGGAATGTCGCCAATCGAGAGAGGCAATGCCATCTCTAGACAGACGACTCTCTAAAAAACTGCTGCG
The DNA here is from genome assembly GCA_946251805.1 of Cybosia mesomella. Lineage (NCBI taxonomy): Eukaryota > Metazoa > Arthropoda > Insecta > Lepidoptera > Erebidae > Cybosia > Cybosia mesomella. The sequence continues at coordinate 25,648,047 of OX276407.1, forward strand.
CTTAAATAGGGCGGACCTACGGTTTGTAGTAGGGACCATAACAGGGCACAGTAATCTTAACAAACATTTGTATGTTATAGGTCTAACGGACAGTCCATTGTGCCGGGCGTGCATGAGGACTGACGAAACACCGGCCCATGTTGTTATGAACTGCAGCGAGGTCGCGGAACAACGGGCACAACACCTGGGAACACCAAGCACACTGCGAGAGGCCTGCAGCAGACCCGGCAGCCTGGCCGCTTTTTGGAAGGAGCTTGGATGGTTGGAGTAGGGCAGTGGATACACTAACCACATCACGCAAAAAGGCCCAACTATAAGGGACCACATGCGGAAAATGAGCCCGCGTAAAGAAGAAGAAGATGGCTAAAGCTGGGCCAGGATGGGAGGGCCTGCAGTGCCAGGTTACAAGTTCAGGCATACTCCAAGACCTTCACAGATAAAAGGTGGAGTTAGGGGAGGAGTTGGTTTTTATATAAGAAATGGCATTAGTGTGAAGACTAGAATTCACCCGTTGGATCCGCAAGTTGAGGAGTACTGGCTATCCCTGACTAGTATGGGTAAAAAAGTTCTGGTTGGTACAGCATATAAGCCACCTTGGCTGTGTGACGTCAGGTTTATTGACAGTTTGACTGCCAGCATTTGTGCATTGGCCCCCTATGATCACATCATTCTCTTGGGCGATTTTAATATAAACATGTTAACACAGAGTACAGCCAACGTGCAGAGACTACAACAATTCTTGCACCACACTAATATGCGTCAGGTAGTAAACTCACCAACACATTTTACCAATGACTTAGCACCTTAATAGATATAATTTGTACAGATATGAATGTTCATAATGTTATGGTTACCCATGTCCCAGAACTGGGTAAACATGCAGTCGTGACTTGTGAGTCAACCTTAAAAAAAGTCAAGGAGAAACCCAGGTGGGTCACATACAGACCATTTGGAGATATCCTGCCAGATCTATTTAATAGTGATCTTGAAATTATCCCTTGGCGTCATATGGACTCTCAGGTTGCTGTTGATGATAAGGTAGATGCACTGTCCACTTGGATTGTGCATCTGTTTGACATGCATGCCCCTGTAAAGCAAAAGCTGTTTAAGACCAGGAGTACTCCATGGATAACCGATAATGTGAGGTTGCTCTTCCGCTTGCGCGACAGGGCAAGGCTCGCTTATCAGAGTACTAAATTGCAGTCCAAAAAACAATATTATCTAGATCTCAAACATCAAGCTGTCATGGCATTGCGCAATGAGAAGTCTGTTTAGTTTTCAAATCACATAAGTGAGCACATTAATGACCCGAAAATTATGTGGAAGAATCTGAAAACCCAAATACTCCACTCACACTCAGGACTCTTGTTTGCCAGGTCACTTTGACAACCCAAATACCATCAATAAAGCCTTCTTGGATGTACCAGGAGAATGTGTGGTGAGCTTGTCAAAATTAACATTCTATGAACATCACAGGTACAACCCAGATGTGAGCTTTGAGCTCAGACCTGTAGATCATGTCACAATCCTGAACATTGTTAATGACATTAGAACACAAGCACAGGGTATTGACAAAATCAGGGCACAGATGTTGGCACTCACACTACCTAAGTCACTAAACACAATCACCCAAATAATAAACACATCCATCGCGACACATACATATCCAGGGCTATGGAAGTGCTCTGTAGTTCGGCCAATACCCAAAAACCGCCACCCAAATACCATTAAAAACCTTAGGCCTATCAGTATACTCCCTTGCCTGTCAAAGGTACTTGAAAGGGTGGTGCATACCCAGATCATGGAGTACCTGGAACGTAATGAAATATCACTGACTGTGATATTTGTTAATAATGAATATGTACTGACTGCTTATCAGGGAGAATACTCCCTGATAAGCAGTCAGGTTTTAGGAAGGGTAGGGGTACAGCTATGGCCTTGTCTGATGTGATTAGCAACATTCTAGAGGCTAGAGATCGTGGAGAGGGAACAGCTCTGGTCCTATTAGACTACTCCCGCGCCTTTGATGCCCTGGATACAACACTGCTATTATCCAAGTTGTCCTACTATGGATTTTCATTAGATACGGTAAAATGGTTTTATAGTTACCTTACAAATCGATCGCAGTATGTGGAGATCCAGAGAGATGATAGGACCACAATATCATAGGTGACTAGAGGGGTGCCGCAGGGATCAATCTTGGGCCCACTTTTGTTCATTCTGTATACTGCAGACATTACAAGCTCCTTTACAAACTGTCAGTTCCACATGTACGCAGATGACACACAATTATATTTGTCATTTAAGCCTAGTGATACACTCTCAGCTGTATCTAAAGTAAATGAGGACCTAGAAAGGGTAGTTCAATGGTCAAAAGAACACTCATTAATCTTAAACCCTCTAAAATCAAAATTTATGATACTGGATAGTAAGCTACAAATCCAGTCAATCTCGCAATATGACCCAGATATAGTCATAAATAGTCAGAGAGTTGCATGGGTTGATGAGGCCACTAACCTTGGTCTTGTAATAGACCCACAGCTTAGATTTGAGGGACACATTGACAGGGTTGTAAAGAATTGCTTTTACAGGTTAAAGGTTCTATACAATATCCGTGACTACATAGGGACCACACTGAGGAAACAACTGGTGGATAGTCTCATACTATCGAGATTTAATTACTGTGATACAGTCTATCGTCTATGTTTACTGACCAAAACTAAAAACCTTATTCAACGAATACAGAATGCCTGTGCCAGATACTGTTTTCATATACCTAGACGCCAACATGTTACACCATATATCAATAACAATAATATACTAAAGATGGAGGCTAGAAGAAAGCTACACTTGGCCACTATGCTTTTTGATAATAAATAAAGCACTGGAACGCTTTACCCACACACGTGTTCCCTTCTACCTACAATCCTGGGCTCTTTAAGCGAGGCGTGAAGAAACATCTGTTGAGGCCGTCTAGGTAGGGGCCACCATTCTAGGGACAATCTCTAGAAATTGTGGCCACTACTTTTTGGACTTAACCTCAGCTTACCATCAGGCGAGGTGCAGTCAATTGGACGGACTAAATATAAAAGCTTAACAATTAAAAAAAAACAAAAGGGACACCATAAGGACTATTCTCTTCTCATCAAGACGAGCCTCGAAGGCGTCCTCGGTGCTTTTCTGGGGCATAAAGCCGTACTGGCGAGGACTAATCCTCGGCAATAGGTAAAACTTAAGACGAGCAACCAGCATTCTCTCGTACACCTTCCCCAAGACGGGCATTAGATTTAATTTTTATCTACTAAGAGGACTGCGGCAGGATGTAAATGCGGAGGTAGGACCAAAGCCAACAAAGACCTCACCCCGACGAAGGCGCCTGGGGCGGGTGACAACAGTGTGCCACCACTCAGTCAACCTGGCTCATTAGAGTCTGCCGGCGGCTCGGGGAGGTATCTTGGGGAGGGGGCCAGCTATTCACCGTCTGAAAATGATTTAGGCCACGAAATGCAACTGATAAGGGCTGAGATTCGGGCTATGAGAGATGATCTCAAGTCAGACCTGAGGGAATTCAGACTGGAGGTGGCCGATCTGCGGCAGTCGTTGGCGTCTTGCAGGACGAAGGTTAACTCCCTTGAAAAACGTGTCGAGTTGATTGAGAGCCGTCAGAAAGAATCCCAGCGAGCACCGGAACTAGAGAAAAAATAAAAATGTTGACCCTAGAACTAAATGACAGGGAGCAAGATCTTCTGCTCTCTGATGTAGAGATCACAAACCTCCCTGAGTGTGCTGGTGAAAATGTGGTCAATACAGTGGAGCTGGTGGCAAGAAAAATCGGTGTAACGCTGGAGAAAGCCGATATCGTGTATGCCGAACGAGTGGGCCCTCGGGTGGAGCGGGCTACTGGGTCCAGAGACGCAGGAGCAGATAAGTGTAGGCACATTGTGGTCCGGCTGGCGCGACGTGGACTGCGCGTCGAGCTGCTTCGGAATGCACGGGTCAGGCGAGGTGCCGCTTCGTCTGATCTGCCTGGTTTAGATGGCCCTCCGAGGCGCTTCTACATCAACGAGCGGCTGACAAGGACCAACAAGCAGCTGTACTCAGCTCGGCAGTCTGCGGTGCACCTGAAATGGAGATATACATGGACAAGGCGGGGCAGAATCCTGGTAAAGGAAGTTGATGGAAAACGTACCCACACTATAAGCTCGGAGGCTGATCTCGAGCGTGTTTTTGGCAAAAGGACTCTCAACACAAGTAATAACTAAACTGACTCATACTACTACATTATTCTTTTCTCTTAATATGGTTGTGTACCTGCTTATTATTTCTATCATAGTATATATTGATTTAAATACTAATAAAAATAGGTCTGTGATAAAATATGGTCAGCAAAAATATTTCTACAGTTTCTTTATGTGTTTTGTTTACATATGTAGTGGAAAATATGAATGTCAAATGAATTACAATATTCACACGGTATTTACAATGCATGCAACTATTTCCAATGATAACTTAACTATTAAAATATTATGATCACTTAACTATTAAAATATATGATCACTTAACTATTAAAATATATGATTACTTAACTATTCAATGTTCTTACTTTGTAATGCTTATATTATATATAGATAGTTCCATATGCTCCCATGTCATATTCTATGCTTTTTATGTACAAGCTACAACCTGCAACAAATTCTTAACTAAGAAACATTCTGACTTCACAGACCTTATAAATTATACAAACAATAAGTGTGGCAGGTTGTGTGATCTCCATTGTTGTATCGGTTGTAGCACACAAACTGAAGTGTTGATGATGGTATGTGGCTTTCCAGGTTGTGTGTGTGATGTTTGGGTTGTACAGTTTGCCCATAGCATGTCTGTGGTGTTTGTGCTGAGTGTTGAAATGTGTGTTGCGATGGAGTTAGGCAGGCAATTAAACATGCGCAACCATAAGACCAGAGGGGTTGTTGCTATTTTACAAAGTTGTGCCCGCATACTGCAAAAAAATAATTTAGCCTTGCATTTCTGTACAAACTCGATGCATATGTCAATTCTATGTATACAGCGATGCATAATAGGAAGCATTTAAAGTTTGGACTCTTTAATGCAGGGTCACTAGGAACTGGGCAGGATGAATTCCTTATTGCCATGAGTCACCATTCAGTTGACATCATGGCCATCAATGAGACATGGCTAAAGCTGGGCCAGGATGGGAGGGCCTGCAGTGCCAGGTTACAAGTTCAGGCATACTCCAAGACCTTCACAGATAAAAGGTGGAGTTAGGGGAGGAGTTGGTTTTTATATAAGAAATGGCATTAGTGTGAAGACTAGAATTCACCCGTTGGATCCGCAAGTTGAGGAGTACTGGCTATCCCTGACTAGTATGGGTAAAAAAGTTCTGGTTGGTACAGCATATAAGCCACCTTGGCTGTGTGACGTCAGGTTTATTGACAGTTTGACTGCCAGCATTTGTGCATTGGCCCCCTATGATCACATCATTCTCTTGGGCGATTTTAATATAAACATGTTAACACAGAGTACAGCCAACGTGCAGAGACTACAACAATTCTTGCACCACACTAATATGCGTCAGGTAGTAAACTCACCAACACATTTTACCAATGACTTAGCACCTTAATAGATATAATTTGTACAGATATGAATGTTCATAATGTTATAGTTACCCATGTCCCAGAACTGGGTAAACATGCAGTCGTGACTTGTGAGTCAACCTTAAAAAAAGTCAAGGAGAAACCCAGGTGGGTCACATACAGACCATTTGGAGATATCCTGCCAGATCTATTTAATAGTGATCTTGAAATTATCCCTTGGCGTCATATGGACTCTCAGGTTGCTGTTGATGATAAGGTAGATGCACTGTCCACTTGGATTGTGCATCTGTTTGACATGCATGCCCCTGTAAAGCAAAAGCTGTTTAAGACCAGGAGTACTCCATGGATAACCGATAATGTGAGGTTGCTCTTCCGCTTGCGCGACAGGGCAAGGCTCGCTTATCAGAGTACTAAATTGCAGTCCAAAAAACAATATTATCTAGATCTCAAACATCAAGCTGTCATGGCATTGCGCAATGAGAAGTCTGTTTAGTTTTCAAATCACATAAGTGAGCACATTAATGACCCGAAAATTATGTGGAAGAATCTGAAAACCCAAATACTCCACTCACACTCAGGACTCTTGTTTGCCAGGTCACTTTGACAACCCAAATACCATCAATAAAGCCTTCTTGGATGTACCAGGAGAATGTGTGGTGAGCTTGTCAAAATTAACATTCTATGAACATCACAGGTACAACCCAGATGTGAGCTTTGAGCTCAGACCTGTAGATCATGTCACAATCCTGAACATTGTTAATGACATTAGAACACAAGCACAGGGTATTGACAAAATCAGGGCACAGATGTTGGCACTCACACTACCTAAGTCACTAAACACAATCACCCAAATAATAAACACATCCATCGCGACACATACATATCCAGGGCTATGGAAGTGCTCTGTAGTTCGGCCAATACCCAAAAACCGCCACCCAAATACCATTAAAAACCTTAGGCCTATCAGTATACTCCCTTGCCTGTCAAAGGTACTTGAAAGGGTGGTGCATACCCAGATCATGGAGTACCTGGAACGTAATGAAATATCACTGACTGTGATATTTGTTAATAATGAATATGTACTGACTGCTTATCAGGGAGAATACTCCCTGATAAGCAGTCAGGTTTTAGGAAGGGTAGGGGTACAGCTATGGCCTTGTCTGATGTGATTAGCAACATTCTAGAGGCTAGAGATCGTGGAGAGGGAACAGCTCTGGTCCTATTAGACTACTCCCGCGCCTTTGATGCCCTGGATACAACACTGCTATTATCCAAGTTGTCCTACTATGGATTTTCATTAGATACGGTAAAATGGTTTTATAGTTACCTTACAAATCGATCGCAGTATGTGGAGATCCAGAGAGATGATAGGACCACAATATCATAGGTGACTAGAGGGGTGCCGCAGGGATCAATCTTGGGCCCACTTTTGTTCATTCTGTATACTGCAGACATTACAAGCTCCTTTACAAACTGTCAGTTCCACATGTACGCAGATGACACACAATTATATTTGTCATTTAAGCCTAGTGATACACTCTCAGCTGTATCTAAAGTAAATGAGGACCTAGAAAGGGTAGTTCAATGGTCAAAAGAACACTCATTAATCTTAAACCCTCTAAAATCAAAATTTATGATACTGGATAGTAAGCTACAAATCCAGTCAATCTCGCAATATGACCCAGATATAGTCATAAATAGTCAGAGAGTTGCATGGGTTGATGAGGCCACTAACCTTGGTCTTGTAATAGACCCACAGCTTAGATTTGAGGGACACATTGACAGGGTTGTAAAGAATTGCTTTTACAGGTTAAAGGTTCTATACAATATCCGTGACTACATAGGGACCACACTGAGGAAACAACTGGTGGATAGTCTCATACTATCGAGATTTAATTACTGTGATACAGTCTATCGTCTATGTTTACTGACCAAAACTAAAAACCTTATTCAACGAATACAGAATGCCTGTGCCAGATACTGTTTTCATATACCTAGACGCCAACATGTTACACCATATATCAATAACAATAATATACTAAAGATGGAGGCTAGAAGAAAGCTACACTTGGCCACTATGCTTTTTGATAATAAATAAAGCACTGGAACGCTTTACCCACACACGTGTTCCCTTCTACCTACAATCCTGGGCTCTTTAAGCGAGGCGTGAAGAAACATCTGTTGAGGCCGTCTAGGTAGGGGCCACCATTCTAGGGACAATCTCTAGAAATTGTGGCCACTACTTTTTGGACTTAACCTCAGCTTACCATCAGGCGAGGTGCAGTCAATTGGACGGACTAAATATAAAAGCTTAACAATTAAAAAAAAACAAAAGGGACACCATAAGGACTATTCTCTTCTCATCAAGACGAGCCTCGAAGGCGTCCTCGGTGCTTTTCTGGGGCATAAAGCCGTACTGGCGAGGACTAATCCTCGGCAATAGGTAAAACTTAAGACGAGCAACCAGCATTCTCTCGTACACCTTCCCCAAGACGGGCATTAGACCAATAGGTCTGTACGACTTGGGGACGGTGTACGAGTCCTTTCCAGGCTTCCTCAGTGCAACCATCACGGCTTCCTTCCATATCTTAGGAAAGTAGCCGTGGTGAAGGCACTGATTCAGCAGCTTCAGGAAGAGTAAGTGGTCGGTCCTAATGGCTTGGGTGCAGATATCGGTGAAGCCATCCGCCCCTGGAGCTTTCTTGGGATTGAACTTTCGAAGGGCATCGAGAAGTTCGCCTACCGTGGGTCATCACTATGATGACCCCTCTCCTCGTCCAAAGTCATAGCCTTTTCTCGTACTCTTCGGTGCCCCTCATTGTCCTCCCCCTCTCGATCTATCGGGTAAAAGGTTCGGGTGAGTAACTCGGTCTAACCCTTCGCATCCAGGAAAGAACCATTGGCGGAAAGCAACACGGTAAATGCCCTCCCAAAGACCCTCCCTGTCCTTCAACCTGTGCCTTTTTTACTTCACTCTCATACATCTCCTTTCGCTCCAGGTACTGCGCTATCACGAATGCTTTTCGGACCAGCGCTGCGTTCCTGATGTGACGCTTGTAGGTTATCATTTTCTTCCTGAGGTCAGCGAGTTTTTCCGACCACCATGGCGCAGTGATCAACCCCACCGGTTTCTTGGCTGGGATCCTTTTTTGCACGCATCCTTGACTGCCCTCGTATATGCTTCAGCTAAGACGTCTAACTCCTCGTCATGTCTTGTTTCGCCTATCACAATATTCGAGAGCAGCTGAGTCATATTGGCTTTGAAAGCATCCCGTTGGCCTTGTTATAAAGGGTTATGTCGACCTTCCAAGCGTCGACCCAGGCGAACGCATTGTCCTTACAGGCCATTATGTCAATGAAACTGCAGTACCTCTGTCCACCTCTCACAGTATCGAAAGATTCAAGATTCATTTATTGCATAAACACGGGTTACATGGACGTTGTTACAATATAATTGTCGTTTTACAGTGCCAACATGTTTCATGTTCATGTTTTTAACAAAAAGTTGGAACGTTTCCGCTCTTCAGGACATGGAGGTCCATCTCAACGAGAACCCCCCTCAGTAACTCGCCTCTGCTGTTTTCGAACCTGAGTTCCCACCAGGTGCTCTTCGCGTTTGCGTCCCCTCCGAGAACAATAAGCCGAGAACCTAAACTCCGCCTCATCTCTTTGAGCCGCTCTAGACTTATCTAGAGCGGCTCAAAGAGATGAGCCCTTAGGCCCAAAGGTGTTTGCTCCGGCTCGAAGTAGAAGGATACCAGCGTGTACTCCCAGGCACTAGTCCGGATCCCCACCACCATGATGTTGTCGGTGGTGAGTTGCGGGTACTGTATAACGTGTAGATTTGGATCGAATGTGGCAATAGTCGCCTTCACAGTCCCTCCTACTTGCCCAGTGTTCTCGCCGATTTGTCAACATAGAGTTCCTGTACCAGAGCGACCGTGGCTTTACGCCTCGAGGCCTCGAGTATAAAGTCCTCAGTGTTGTGTTTGTACCTTTACATCTATGTGTGTGTATTGAAAATAAATGCCAATCAGTCAGCGTTAGTCCGTGTTTCATTCCATACGTTACATTGGCGCAGCCGGTATACTATCTACCTACATTTACGCGAATAATAAATCAGTGAAATAAATTATATTATGATAATGCTGTTTGAAAAAATAGAAAGTTTCGACATAGGTTCTCATAATTGGGAGGCTTATTTGTCGTCAGGTTAAACACAATCTTGCGTTATTTAGGTCCAAAGTTAGCACTTTTATAATTAAATATAAGAAGAACCTCCGCTGCAAAAAAAAATCTGGAACCGGATTCCTGCTGGAGCTGGTGGCCGCTCACCGCCTGCGAAGTTTCACGGTCCTCGGACTGCGGGATCTGGTTTTTTGTTGTTTTGGTTGTTTTTTTGGTTTTCCCGGAAAAACTGACCGACGCGACGTAAAGGGTGGGGCCCTACTGCTCGCTGCCGAAGACACTTGCCGCACAAAAATCCGATCACTAGGCACCGAATAAACTCCACTTTTCTTAAACACCACGTAGCTGAGTGAGCCAGAAAGCTGGTTTTCCGCTTCTGACGGGCACACCAATATTGATCGCGAGCTGTACGATATTCTGGCAGATAGGGGCCGGTGAGACGCAACTTTTAAGACCTCACACGTTAAAATCGGTCACGAAAAAATCACTTTTTAGTATTTTATCGTGCGCAGCGAGGTTAAATATCAACCGGTCGTCACGAGAAGCTGCATGAAAGTCCCGGGTCGTTAGGTTGAATAGTAGTGGTGAAAGGGGGTCCCCCTGGGCTAATCCCATACCAGTCCACCTGGAATCAATTTTGCTATCACTAGTACTGTCTACGACGAGACCAGGACGACGGCGGCGGCTGCGGGGTGCGCGGGCGACGGGAGCCGGCCGGCCGCGGCTCGTCGGCGCGCGCGCGCCGTTAGACATCATTAACGCGAACCAGAGAAGGACGTGAGCTTATTTATCAAGATCCATAACAAGTACGGTTCATAATAGTGAGACATCTTGAACTTAGGAAAGACCATAAAAAATTACGGATACAAAGACCCAATCCTAAGTTATCTAATATACTTATAATTTTTATAATCTTTAAGGTGAAGTTCTGTAAAATTGACATAAGATTCAATTCTGACTCTTTTATAATAATCAGAGTGCCATATAGAAAATTGCTATAAAGGGAGTCTGTCGTGGGTATTGAAAAATTCAACTTGGGAGAATGGTTGAGAAAACTATGTAACGGGAATATATGGCTATTTTCGTCACGAGCTTGGCTCGAGCTCGTCTTCTTGTGTCTCTTCTCGTCTTTCTTTACGTATAGAAACCCCCACGGGCTTCACCCCATCGGTGCTAACGATGGGGTGGGCGTGTCGGAATCGGACCGACTAAAAGCACACGGTGTCCTCCCCAAGTGTCCATTGCCAGGCACCCAGGTAAGCCCACGAAAGGATAACCCCAGGGTTACCGGCAGACTTTAACCGCCACCGCGGCCTCGCCTGGTGGGGTCGAGTTTTATCCCGCGACGGTGAGTTGGCAGGCGTGTGTAGGACATACACGAAACGCTTCCGTCTTGGCCTGCTTCTGTAAGGACGGCGAGTCGGCCAGTCGCTCCCTGGTTTCAACACTCCCCCGGTTGAGGACCTCTGGCCACGGGTGTTGGCCCAGTCCTCAAGAACTCGCCCATTGTCATTGGTTTCCCGGGAGCCCCAAGCCAGAGACCAAGCGTTGAAGTCTCCCAGGACCAAAACAGGGCGAGGACGGCACTCTGCGAGAACGACGTCCAATTCAGCGTCCATAGCTCAAGCTCATACTGGTCAAGGCTTGGCGAGAAGTAGATGACCACGACAGCCATTCCCTCGTAGTCCGCCGCGACACAGACTCGGCCCCTTACAATGACTGCAAGGCGCGAGGATTCCGCGGCGGAACCCCCGAAAACGGTCACTACGCCGTCCAGGTCCACCGGGCTTCCGGGGTGGACCCAGTACGGCTCAGCAACTTCTTCATGAACTTTTAGTATAGGTAGGAGTAACGAAACGCATCTATCAAAATATTAGCTGTCAAGCTGTCAAGTGACATGACAACAGGTGAATGTTTATTTCAAATTCCAATGAAAGTGAAGTTTTATAGGCAGACTTGTCATTGGCGTATTCGCCATTAATAGTTTTATAAACATTTATTATATTTTACTAGAGATTGGCGTAATTGCAGTGATTCTACTGCAGAAGCCATTAACTAAAAGAAGAAGAAGAAGTTTTATAACATAGCAGGTATTAGAGAATGAGATTTTTTATAAATATGCGATGTGAAGCCGGTACTTAGACATTCTGTGAAGTGGTAAGTGTAAGAAGTGACTCATTGAACGTGTACCTATTCACGACGACGGGATGGCTTGGCTACTTTTGTAGTGTTTTTCGCAACTTTACTCCTCGATGTTGAGGCAGCATCTGGCATCGGAGACTTGTCGCTCTCGGTGGCGGCTCGAGGAAATTGCACGACGAGGGCATCAAATTCAGATTTACACTCGATTTTATGACGGATCTTATCAGAAGTTAAGATTACAATTTTTCCTTCCACTGACCAACAATTCTTGATGCCGAAGTGTTGCCTGGCTGCAATAAATACGCGATGCCGCGTCTTAGTCAGGAACTCAGATAGCCTGATGGCTATACCTTTGAGGGACGTTTTATTATCCCAGATAGTATTCCTTTCTTCCATGCCTCGAAACCTCACAAGGATTGGCCGCGGTTTCCCACCCGCACCGCCCAGCCTATGGCACACAGCTAAATGCTGTAAACCAACTTCAGAGAGCTTCATATCAGTGGTCATTATTTTATGAATAGACTCATGCAGGTTCTCATTTGGCTTATCAGGAATACCGTGAAACAGCAACACCTTCCTCCTCATAGCAGTTTCATGCCTGTCTAGCCCAAGCGAGAGAAGTTCAATTTGTGCATTCAACTTAGTCAGGGCTTGCCAAACAAAATGCTTAAACTCTGTGCACTCACGTGATAGTGATACGAGGTCAGGGGGTGCGGGTGCCCTTTGGGCGAGATCTTTTGCAGCTTCTCATCATATTCCTTCTTCCGGGAGCTGAATAACTTCTCCAGATCTTCTAGGCCCCTAGTGAGTTTCAGATCCATAGTGAAGTGAGCACAGGATGAAACAGTGTAGGAAGTTGTATATAAAACTGGACAGCGAGTGCAGGTTGGTTTTAAGCAAAGTTAATATGGATATGCATAAATATAGTGGTATTTATAATTTTAAATTAAAAAATATAGCAGCAGTTATTTTTAGTGTGTGTATTGCGTGACTACCCACACTATCATCTTATTTTATCCTATCTTATTTAGTTCTTAAAACCATTTATAAATTATTTTATATCACATTAACCAATGAGATAATGCAGACGTCCATAGATTTTGTTTTGCAATGATTAACACATGTTAACACTTCTTTATTTTAAATACGCCGTGAAGACGAATTATTTTTGATGTTGTATAGATGATATTTCAAGTATTGCTTAACAGATGTTAGTTAAAATTCTCAACGTCGTTTATCAATTCGTGTCGATATAAACAATACCATCTCAACTATTATTCATAATGGACGTGAATTTTGAGTATTGATACACGAGTAATTAATAAGATATTTTTTCGTAGTTTTTCTTAATCTAATTGTTTGGAACAATAAGTGGAGAAATAAACGAAATAAAAACTTATTTTTACACGCGCCGAAGCCTCGCTGTCGGTACAGATAGAAGCTTTGCTGTTGGCCTGAAGACATATATTTCCTAGGAAAATGTTAGTTGGAAATGGATTTTGGGAGCGAAATCGAAGTCTTAGAGATAGTCTTTTGGTTGTGGTGTGTCATTCTTTATTCGGAGTTCAACAGAGTTGGCACCACATGAAAACAAGTTCAGCATTTTCAATCCTCCACCGGGTTGGTTTAAGGAATCGTGTTAATTTTAACTCTTTTTTATGGATGATAGGCTCACGTTTGACCTCTATCTCACCTGATCGTAAGTGACGATGTGGTCTATGATGTATCACGTTTGCCTAGAAGAAACCTATTCACTCGAGACTTGAAGATTCCGAGGTTATTGCTTTCCGGAAAGACAGACTCAGCAGGCAATTCCACTCCTTAGCTGTACGCATAATAAATGTGTCACCGAAATGTTTCGTGCGTATGAGTGGAATATCCACCATGTAGCGGTGGCGCGTCGCTGTGCGTTTGGTCGTTCGTTGGTGGAAAGGGCTTGGAGGTATCAAGTTGTGCAATTCCAGTGCACACTCTCCGAAATGCATCCGGTAAAAAACCGATAGGCCTGCAACTTTGTTGTAATTTAGTTGTTAAATTCGGGTGCCTTCTTTTACCTCTTTTACCTTCTTAATTTCTCGAATGGGTGTGACCGTTTGCTCTATGATGAGTAGGTACCATCAAAGTGGAACCGTCTTTTTGGGCTTGAATCAGAACTTTAAGAGCTCAGTTCAGTCTTCTATATTTATGTGCATATACACTAACTTTTATTTATTTAGGGTTTCCGTTCACATCATCCTGGTACCTACTAAATATTTTATTTGTGCACATCCTAGTATTTTTATCGTTTGTAAGATAGAGCGGATGGATTGTAAGTTAGGGTGAAATATTTCTGCAAGACTATTTGCCTGATAAAGAGTTTACGAACCGTGAGAACTTCACACTTCAGGTAAAGTTCAGAGGTTAGATGAAAGGATACCTTAAGTACTACTATTTGCGCTCTTTTTATCTTTATCATACTTGTTTTGGCGGCTCCGCCCCAGGTTGTAATGCTATAAGTTAGTAACGATTGACATCATACAAAGTAGACAGTTTTCAGTATTGTATTATCTACAAAATGTCTTAAATGTTTAAAAATGTAAATGAGTTTCCTTGCTCGTACAGAGAGGTCATTGTTCAGTGCGTGAACCGAGCGAGCGCAGTAATAAAAAAAACAATTAACAGTGAGGAGTGAGACCGCGAGCAGGTAGTATTCAAGCCGTAGGCCCACCACTCACTTTCACGCAATCACTACTTCGTTCCGAAGCGTGATCTAAAGCCGACAGTGGAAACGCAAATAAAACTAAAACTTAATATCTAACTAAAATAAAGTGTCTAATGATCCCGATCTACACCAAGGTGCAGTCAACAAACGGTACAAAATCATTAATCAAACACAGGAATTCGGTACGAATATAAAAGGTTCAAACAACAAAATACCGCAATTTATAAAAACCGGTTAACCGAACCTACTAAAAACGCACGAAGCATTTGAGTGACCGCCCCGAACTTAGAACAAATCAAACTGAATTTTGTGTCCGTGAACCGGTTAGTTCGGTCAGAATCGACTACCAAAAAATTACCCGGAAATCCCGAGAAATATTAAACTATAAATTTAGCTATTTTAAATGCTCGGATACAAACAAATCAAATTATACATTACTTTCAATTTTATATACTTTCATTGCCAAACTTTCCCACCACACTCTCATATCCATCACGTTTCACTCCTACCCAACTATTAAAATCACCAAGCATCACAATTCTTTCATTTTGATTACATTTACTCAAGATATCTTTCACACTAGCCCAAAAGGTCTGCCTCTCGCTCTGGGCTCTCGAGGACCGGTTCCACGCCGCATCTTGTGGAGCATTTACACCCCTTTTTTTTATTACGTGCGGAAATCCCTTCGGATACCCCCCCGCTGGCCAGCGGGGGTGGTTATGTCGTGTATCGACTAAAACCGCACGGTGTCCTCCCCAAGTGTCCGTTGCCAGGCACTCGCCCTCGAAAGGATAACCCCAGGGTTGCCGGCGGCCTGGCGGGGTCGGGTTTTATCCCGCTTCGGTGAGTTGGCAGGCGTGTGTAGGGCACACACGACACGCCTCCGCCACGGCCTGTTTCTGTAAGGACGGCGAGTCGGCCAACTGCCGTCTTCAGGCCCCGATCATGGAGGTCAGTAGTCCCGGGTGTAGATGAGTCTGCGGCGTCCTCGTCGCAGACTGCGAAACTCGTGGGCAGGGTTCTCTCCCGCTCCCTCTCCGCCGTCTCTTTCGCGCGCATTACCTGCTCGCAGAAAGAGGCGGCGTCGTGCCACTTACTCCCGTCGGTGACCATGGCCCTCACCATGGTCTCCAACGAGAGAACGACCATGCCCAGGACCGCAACGAGATCCCGGCGTTGACTCGCCCACGCAGGGCACTCCACCAACGTGTGGAGCGCCGTATCTTCGCCAGAATCCTCGCAATGCTGGCACTGCGGCGTTGTCTCCCGGTGGATGCGCCACAGATACTTACCGAAACACCCGTGTCCGGTAACCATCTGGCACATCCGGTAGGAGAGGTCCCCATGGTTCCTCTCCAACCACTCCTTCATGATCGGTCTCACCGCCGCAATCGTGGATTCCCCCCACCTTGGGTGTTCAAGTCGCACTCTCCATGTCTCCATGAGTTTCTTGCGGAGCAGGGACCGCTGAGCCCTGATTTCTCGGGGCTCCGGCCTATGGCCCCGCTCCAGCGCCTCCTTGCGCCACTGGTGCAGCAGCGCAAGGGCTCTCGCTTCCAGGTCCCATGGAGGGGTCCCGGCTAGGAGACATGCCGCCTCGACGGAGATCGTGCGATGCCCCCTGATGACTCTGACGGCCATCGCTTTTAACGGGCTGTTTAATACAGCCACGTTGCGGGCCGCCAGAGTCTCCGCCCATACTGGGGCCCCGTACAGGGCCATGCTTCGCACGATCCCCAGGTACAGTCTCCTAGTGGGGGCGTTGGGTCCCTTAACGTTGGGCATCAGCCGCGATAGCGCGGCCGCAGCCCCCCTCAGTTTCGGGACCAGACTTCGGAGATGAGGTCCGAAGTCCCATCGGCTATCGAGTACGAGTACACAGTACTTCATCGTGGGCTCGATGCCGATGCTTACGCCCCCTACGGATATGCTGGTTCCCGCAGGTGGCCCCCTCCCTGGCCCCTTGGAAACACATAGCCTTGGATTTGTGGAGAGCCACCTCGAGTCCCAGCCACCGTATTCGACCTACGACTTGAGCAACCCCTGCCGTGGCCTTTAGTGCCGCGCTTCGGTGCGTTGCTCCCCGCGCCATAATGAGGGTGTCGTCAGCATAACACGTTATGCTGACACCCTCGAGCAACGAACCGCGCAGCACCCAGTCGTATCCGATGTTCCACAGGAGTAGCCCTAGGACCGACCCCGCCGCCCTGGTCCTAGCCAGCTCGGGTAAACTATGGTCCTCTCGCATAGGTATGCCTCGACAATGCGGCGGAGGTGAAGAGGCACTCCGTGATACGCGAGCGCCTCCCTAACGCAGCTCCAGGGTAGGGTGTTGAAGGCGTTGGCGATGTCGAGAGACACCGCCACCACCACCTCACCCCGCGAGACTACTTCCTCCGCCAGGCGCCTAACGCGCATGATCGCTTCCACGGTGGAGCGCCCCCGGCGGAAACTGAACTGGTTGTCCGCCAGATCTGGCCCCACATTCGTGAGATGCTCGACGAGGCGCTCTGCAATAATCCGCTCAAAGAGCTTGCACACCTCGTCGAGCAACACGATCGGCCGGCAACCGGACGGCTTGTCCACCGGCCGCCCCGCCTTCCGAATAAGGACCAGTTTCCCCGTCTTCCAAGCCTTTGGAAACTGGCCCCTTTCGAGGCATGCGCTAAAGAGCGCCACCAGTCGAGGCCCTAGTTCTTCAATATACCCCTAGCATATACCCCTACAATGAAGATGCGGGTAAGGCCAACCCTCAACCTCACCAAGAGGAGTCTTGGGCTCACACACTCAAAATCAGTCATGCATTCATTCATTCTGGCGGAAAGTAGTACACCAACACCCTTGCTGGCTCTGCAGGATTCCGCCACTCCACAATGGTACAATAGGCTGTGTACTGGCCATGCGTGGTGATGTCACAACCTTTCCTCTTTGTCTCATTCACACATAGAACATCTAGATGTCTTTTACTCATCATCTCACATACTTCCTCGATTTTGTCATTCATGCTTCCCCTAACATTCAGTGTAACAAAGTGGCTGTCCGTAGCCCACTTTTTGCCCCCTCTGGAAACGAGATGTGACGGGTTGCGAACCACGTCGCCGTCCTAAGGGGTATTTTGGCACGTTTTGGCTTACCATCGCAGCTCGTGACTGACAACGGCCCTCCGTTTTCATCTTAAGAATTTAAAATGTATTGTGAAAATAACTGTAAGGTAAAGGTGCGGCGGAAAACGCGGTTAAGACAGTAAAAAAAGCGATAAAGAGACAAGATATACACGTAGACCTGTGCAAATTCTTGTTTTAGTATCGTAATTGTGACTATGCGACGACCGGGGTTTCACCGGCAGTAGCATTACAAGGTCGGTGACCCAGTATGAACTCGCGACTATACGGCAAAGGGGGATAAATGGACCCCGGCCATGGTTGTAAAAAAGACAAGACCAGTTTCATATAAGGTCAATATAGGAAAGGGGGTAGTATGGTGGCGTCATGTGATTCAAATAATCGCTGCAAATAACAAAAATAGACAGAGAAAAAACAATTAACAGCTCTGCTACCAGTCTCCCTTAACCCGGAGACAAGGGTGAGGAGTAAGACCACGAGCCTGTAGTATCCAAGCCGTAGCCCCACCACTCACTTTCACGCAATCACTACTTAGCTCCGAAGCGCGATCTAAAGCCGACAGTGGAAACGCAAATAAAAACTAAAACTTTGTAACAATGCAAAGGTGTAATTGTGGTTATCGCCATCTGTAGGACACAGTTGCAACTACTGTGATTGCATCGATGTGGCTGACTTTAGCGACTCCCCGTCAGATGGCGTGAGTCGGATCACGAATTGTTGTCATGTCAATCTCAAGGAAGTTTCGAGGTGGATATCCACAAAGGTACCATTCTAGCAAAATCCAGAATCAATTTAATATATAAGGATGATCGTAGTTACCCTATGATTCATTTTTTGTTTGAGAGGTCATTAGTCGTGCCACTGAAGTTATTTTTGTCCTCTTAACCTAACTAATGCATATTCTGTATCTGTGTCTGTGTCTCAGTTTCCTATGAGTATATATTTGTATTCTTTTTTTATATAGTATCTTCTAAATATATGTATGCCAACTGATTCTTGAGTTTCATTGGAGATCAGCTGACCTGTGCACCACCTAAGAACCTCTGTAGAAAGACGCCCTGGGATTAAGAACTCTGTTGCTCACCTGATCTAGCCGGTGTGTAACCCCAATAAGGAAAAAGGTTACAAAGTGGCGACCAACTTTGGGCAAGATTTTAGTTAGTACATTGGTGTGTGCATGAGGGTTTTGCGGGTCTCTGATGAAACTAGTAACTCTGATATCCATCTGCGACTCCCCAAGACGCTAATTGGTTGTGCTTGAGCAGCTGCTAAGCACGTAAATACTTCTTTGCTTGTCTTTTTTTCAGCTACCTTACACCTTCTGGCAAAGAAAAGACAAAAACTAAATTCAAAAACCTCTAAATTTAAATATAGCTGTCTGTTTTTGGTAAGTTTTTTGGCTACACTTTATGCCATAACTACCTACTTCTATTTTTATTTTTCTGTGTTTATTTCTTTTCTAACTTCTTTCATCTAGCCTTCCTATCATTTTTAAAGTTTTGCATACAGGTATTCAGGACTATCTACTTATTATATGTGTAATAAGATTCTTAAATCTGTGCAGTTTATTAGTAATTTTATAATTTTTGTTTAGTTACATTCTACCTCACAAGAGTATAACTGTTATTTTTGGAAGTTTAGTTTTGTGTTAACAATAGAAACTTTTATTAAATGCTTTATACATTATAGTGAAGGTATGAGTTTAGTTTTTTTAACAATAGAAATCTTTAATAAATTCTCTGTGAATAGTTTTGTTATAATAATTAACATATACGTGTTTCTTGTACAAATATTCAAAATATTTGTTGACTCTTTGAACTTGTAGGATAATCCTAGTTGAACTCTGTACTTCTCATTGTTAAATATTTTCTTTGTTGAGTTCTTTGAACTCTGATAAAATTATAGTGGAACTTAGTAACTTGTATTGTTAGGTATTTGTTAAGATTCTTTGAACTTTGATAAACTTGTAGTGGAACTTAGTGACTTGCATTGTTAGTTATTTAACTGATCTTGAAATATCTATAAATAATAGCACAAATTCTGAAGGGTATTAATTACTTAAGGAAGGATGAACTTGCTAATGAGCTCTCCCATATGGGAATTTCAGTTGACCCGGAGACATCAGTGGTTGGGCTTCGGAATGAGCTGCGCTCAGCCCATCGGCTTATACGGCGTGGCAGCATCAAGGCCAACGTCGCGTTGCCTGCTGATGCCGCGGCGGAACTTGCGATCTGCGAACCCAAGGTCCGGGAACTGGAGGATATCCTTGCATCAGGTGAATTCGCCTCTAATAGCAATTGTCACCTCAGAGTTGCTGTTAGGGCAAACTATCTTCTAAACAGATTGACTCGTTGTGGTCTGGACTGTCCGGAACTTGTCAACATTCGCCAGAGACTTATAAAGGTCGTGTTAGTGGCCGAACCCAGTGGCGGTTCAGAATCCGAAGGGTTGGATGATGATGATCCTTCGAGTCGAGTCCAGATGGGGTATACTTCGCCTGCAATGAAGGAGGATCGCTTGGCTGGGGGTAGATCGAATAAAATTAGCTCAGCTTGTAAAAATATAGTATATAGGGAACGTCCCCTTAATCTGTGTTCTTTTAATTTAAAGTATGATGGCTCTACGTGTGTACGTGTATACATTGAGAGGTTGGAAGAGCTTAGGTGTGCTCGGGAAGTCACCAAGCCTAGGCTCCTCATGGCATTTTCTGATCTTTTGGACGGACCTGCCCTGTCTTGGTTCCGCACCAATAAAGCCTCATTTAACTCGTATGAGGACCTACTTAGTGAGCTTAGGGATACTTTTGACATCCCCGACTACGATTATAGACTCCGCAATGAAATAAGATAGCGTACACAAGCCCGGTCTGAGTCTTTGGTGAATTATATTTGTACATTGCAAGCCATGTTCTCTCGGTTGTCATGTAGAATGCCCAGTGAGGAACAACTGGAAATCCTCATACACAATATTAGACCTGACTACATGAAGGAATTGGCCCTCAATGAGGTCAACTCCATAGATGACCTGAGACGGTTGGGTAAGCGCCTGGAGCTGGCGCGTGCAAGGGCTGAAGCGTTCAATGAGCCTGTTCTTGAAAAATTTGAGGTATCTTCCGACTTACACCAGCGGAAGGATAAGAGCGCACCAAAGTCGACGAAACAGGTGTCTGCAGTGGAGACTCCGGCTGCCCTCCACGAACGCAAATGCTTTCGTTGCGGAGACAGCGGTCACACTGCATACGGCTGCACACGGTCTAAAGAAGTGGTGTGTTTCCGGTGTGGTCTCAAAGGAGTCAAGACCCCAGAATGCTCACAATGCTCTATCCATTCAAAAAACGCGTAGGCCAGGGTCTTCTTAGAAAATCTGAGTGTTACCCCATTTCCGAGTCCTCTTCTAATAAGGTCCTGTTTACTAAACGGGATAACGATGTTGTCCCGTTGTTGTTAAGATTTTGAATTTAAATGTCTTGAGCCTTCTTGATTCTGGTGCCTCCTGCTCTGTGCTCGGAAAAGGAGCGCACCGCACCTTTCTGGAACTCGGGTTTGATCTTGAGAATATCAACCTGAGTTTTCGTATTACAACTGCAGACAGCACTTACTTGCAATGTCTGGGTTGTATTTCTCTGCCTATAGAATACAATTCGGTAATTCGAGTTGTTAAGTTTTATGTTGTTCCAGAAATAACCACTTCTATGATATTTGGTGTGGATTTTTGGCAACAGTTTAAGTTAGGTGATAAGTTAATTTCACAAAATATTAGCATAACACCATATCATAGATACTGGGGACAGCCAGCCGATCAAGCAGCGTTACTATCCGCTCTCTCCCCACAAACAGAAAACCCTGGAAGCTGAATTGGACCGGATGCTAGAGATGGAAGTAGTGACTCCATCTCAATCCGCCTGGAATTCACCAGTGGTTGTGGTGGAGAAGGCGAATGGTGATCTCAGACTGTGCTTGGACTCTCGGAAGCTCAACTCAGTATCAAAAAGTGATGCCTATCCGTTGCCGTACATCAATCAAATTCTAGACCATCTGAATAATGCTAAGTACTTAACCTCTATAGATTTAAGTGCGGCTTACTGGCAGATTCCGTTCGACTCTCCCCAGTCCACCGAGAAGACTGCTTTCACAGTTCCCAGAAGGGGGCTGTTTCATTTCAATGTAATGTGCTTCGGGCTGGTCGGTGCGAGTTCAACCATGCAGCGTCTAATGGACCGTCTGTTTGGCCCCGAGTTTGACAATAAGGTATTCTCATTTCAAGATGACATAGTCTGCGTGTCGAGCACCTTTGAGGAGCATGTAAAGCTCTTAAATAGAGTCTATCAGCGACTGAAGGATGCAGGCCTGGCCATCAATATGGTAAAATCAAACTTTTGTCGGAGTGAAATTAAATACTTGGGGTACTATGTTGACAAGCACGGCCTGCGGACGGACCTGGGTAAAGTTGAGGTCATTCTCAATTATCCCACTCCTACTAATACTAAGGAAGTGAAGAGGTTCCTCGGAATGGCAGGCTGGCACCGTCGTTTTGTGAATGATTTCTCTCGAATTAGCAAACCCCTATGTAAGTTAACATCTAAGAATGTGGAGTTTGTATGGACCCCTGAGACAGAGTATTCCTTCAACCTACTTAAGTCAGCTCTGGTCTCTGCTCCTATCTTAAAGATGCCTAATTTTGATTTACCTTTCCGTATACTTAGCGATGCGTCTGCTTACTCTGTTGCTGAGGTGCTGATGCAAACTCACAACGGAGTAGAGCACCCTGTCGCGTTTTGCAGCCGTTCTCTCAACAAGAACGAAGTTAACTATAACACCACTGAGAGGGTGCTTCTGGCCGTGATTTTCGCGTTGGAACAGTTTAGGCAGTATGTAGAGGGACAAAAGTGTACTTTAGTCACTGACCATGCCTCCTTACTGTGGTTCCTTATGTTAAAAAATCCTTCCGGTCGTCTCGCGCGTTGGAGCTCGAGACTAAGCCAATTTGACTTCGACATAGAGCACCGTAAGGGTAAGGATCATGTGGTACCAGACGCTCTGTAGCGTATAAAAATTGATTCTCTCGACGCAAGTACTACTAAAGACCCATGGTACATCTACACCATGAATAGTGTACGGAAAAACCCTAGGAAATTACCTAATTTTGATATACGGGATAACCAATTATATCGGTTATCTAAGAACAAATATTCTCTGACTCCAGACTTTGAATGGAAGTTGGTGGTACCCATGGAGTATAGAAGATCCCTCCTCACCAAGTACCATGACGACACACTTAGTGCCCATGGTGGCGTTTTGAAGACGCACAAAAGGTTAGCCCTATATTATTACTGTACTGTACAAAATGTACGATGACTCAAACGTTACGTGGAGGATTGTGAAGTCTGTAAACAGTACAAACCCGTAAACACGTTTCGGCTTGGCCTCATGGGTAATCCGAAGCGCGTGCCGAGGCCATTTGAAGCCATCTCTGTTGATTTACTTGGTCCCTTCCCCACTTCTAGCAATAGAAATGTGCATCTGATTGTGGTCTCCGACTATTTTAGTAAATACGTCATGTTGTGTCCTATCAGGGTTGCAATAGGCGCGATGGTCGCGAGATTCATTGAGAAGAGTGTGTTTCTCGTGCATGGAGTCTGTAAGACTATTAAATGGATAACGGTCCTCAGTTCGTCAGTAAGCAATTTAAAGATCTCTTAACGAAATATAACGTGCCAAATATTTATTATAACCCTAGGTATCATGCCCAGACAAACCAAGCAGAACGCGCCATCTGAAACGTAGTACAAGCCATCTCGTGTTATGTTAAGTCTCAACACAAGAAATGGGACGAATATCTAATCGAACTGCAGTGCGCACTGAACACTGCAGTGAGCGAAGCGACTCGTTTCACCCCATTTTTCTAGTACATGGTAGGGAATTTATTGGGTATGGGGTTCTTTATAGACAGTCGGACATTACTTGCCACAATCATTCAGTCTCCATTGACGATCCCTCTGCATTCGGTGCCAAGCTGAAGGAACTTCATCGCATTTACGATCAGGTGCGGAAACATTTAAACGTTGCCCACCAGCGTAATGAGAAATATTACAACTTCAGAAAGAGGCATGTAGAGCTGAAAGTGGGACAAATAGTGTATAAACGAACGTTCTACCTGTCGAATCAGGCAAAGAACTTTACCGCTAAGTTAGCCCCTAAATTCCTGAAATGTGTGGTGACTGCTAAGCGATCCCCATTAGAGTACAGATTATCCGATTTGGAAGGCAAGGATCTGGGATCTGAGTACCATATCAAGGATATTCTGAAGTATAAGGAAGAGGATCAGTCAACCCTCTCTCCTGTCCCTACCGTTAGTAATATTTCGACTACAGGGCAATAGGTCTTTGCTTGCAAGGCTAGTGCCATGTGTGGTTGAAGCGGCATAGCTGACGATAGTCATCTCTGTGTATAAGCGTGTCCATTGATAGTGGCACGTTATCGAATCGTCCGTACACCGGATCGAATAATCCTTCCTCATTCACTTATCAACACTATGCAACGATTAATTTGTCTTAGAAGTGGCGGGAATTCTACAGTGAGTGGAGGAAGCATTAGTTTTCTTTGTAAGGCATCTCGACTCTGGGTACTTCACCTAACCAGTGCAAGAGTCGGTGTTTAGTAAAGTGTATGTATGGATGGTCTCTTACTTTGTTAATAATTTTGTTTCTCTTGGAATTAATATACTTTGTTTGTTTTAATATTCCTTTTTTTGTGTCTTTATGGTGTATTCCGGGCGTATCGTGCCCGCAGGAAATACTGTTAAGAGGGGGGGTGGTGAAACAATACAATACTGTAAAGGTGTAATTGTGGTTATCGCCATCTGTAGGACACAGTAGCAACTACTGTGATTGCATCGATGTGGCTGACTTTAGTGACTCCCCGTCAGATGGCGTGAGTCGGATCACGAATTGTTGTCATGTCAGTATCAAGGAAGTTTCGAGGTGGATATCCACAAAGGTACCATTCTAGCAAAATCCAGAATCAATTTAATATATAAGGATGATCGCAGTGACCCTATGATTCATTTTTTGTTTGAGAGGTCATTAGTCGTGTCCACTGAAGTTATTTTTGTGAATTGATATTATTGAGAAAAATATATTACCCGATTTGGAGGTTATAGCTCGTGTGTGTTCCCAGATTTGATCTGGTAAGTTATTTTATTCCATTGCTGTTAGTATATTCGCATAATGGGGATGTGTTATTGATAAAAGTTGTATATCTTCATCACAGGGTCGTTAGTTCTGGGAAAGAACCCTTTAAACAATTCAGAAGGCCGAGACTCTGAGGTTGCCAATCGTGGTGGCTTGGATACCTAGACCTAGGGAAGGCAGATCGCAAGGAAAGCTCCGGAATCTGCTCTGCCGGTCTCCAACCACTGGCGGTCCCGCGAATACCTGAGATCTATAAGGTCAAGCTTTTTCATAACAATATTTGTTGATTGTATTACTGCTGACCGGCGCGAGGCTGGTGTATGGTATATTTGAGCTATGCCACTACTGGCTGGCATCTTTGAGAATCATCTACATCATCATTTACATATGAGTGTACTTATACATGTGTTCTGTTATCTTGCTGTGTAAATTATTCTGTGTATCTGTCTGTGTGCTGTGACCTCTTAACCTTATACATAACATAACTTCACGCCTGTATCCCCGAAGGGGTAGGCAGAGGTGTATTACACACCCACGATTCGCCTGTTATGTTAAGGTCCCAATGTAATCGGGGCGAGCCTATTGCCATCTACCGGGCACATTATTAAGCGAGCGATAATTAACATTTATTAATGCACACATAACTACGAAAAGTCAGAGGTGTTTGCCCGGGGCGACTGGGGATGGAACTCGAGACCTCGTCTCAGCAGTCCGTTACGTACGCCACTGGGCTATCACCTAACTTATATATTTTCTGTATCTGTGTCTGTGTCTCAGTTTCCTATGAGTATATATTTGTATTCTTTTTTTATATAGTATCTTCTAAATATATGTATGCCAACTGATTCTTGAGTTTCATTGGAGATCAGTTGACCTGTGCACCACCTAAGAACCTCTGTAGAAAGGCGCCCTGGGATTAAAAAATCTGTTGCTCACCTGGTCTAGCCGGTGTGTAACCCCAATAAGGAAAAAGGTTACAACTTAATATCTAACTAAAACAAAGTGTCTAATGATCCGGATCTACAGCAAAGTGCAGTCACCAAAAGGTACAAAATCATTAATCGATCACTTACCACAATTTTATAAAAACCGGTTAAACGAACCTTCTAAAACACAGGAAGTCGGCAATGTAAAACGGTTCATACAACAAAATACCGCAATTTTACAAAACCGGTTAACCGAACCTACTAAAACCGCACGGATAAAACCAAATCAAATCATACATTACTTTTAATTTTATAGCAAGTAAACACAAATGAATATTTATTCAGACTTTCCGGCGGGTCCAATCAAACATCAATAAACAACAATTCAAAGTTAAACAATTCAATGTTCATGCCTCCAAGTCTACCAATGGATATACTTAATATTATTAAAAATCTTAAGAATACTAATAGCGTAGGCAGTGATGAAATATCGACAAGAGTCATAAAATTTACAGGTGATTTAATATGTAACCATTTAAGTCAGATCCTAAACCTATGTATAACTCACGGTGTCTTCCCAGAAAAATTAAAGATGGCAATTGTGAAGCCATTGTACAAAAAGGAAAACAAAGAGTTCATGCAGAATTATAGACCAATAGCTCTTATCTCTGTCATATCTAAAATATTTGAAAAGTTCATATATCAGACCATGTATTCTTACTTTGAAAGAAATAACATTTTATGCAATGAACAGATTGGTTTCAGAAAAGGTAAGACTATAAATATGGCCATATATAAGTTCTTAAACATAATTATAAAAAATATGGATATAAGAAATCCAGTGTCAGCTATATACTGTGATATGACGCAGGCATTTGATTATGTGGATCATAAGATCTTACTGGCAAAGCTGGAGGCCTACGGTATCAGGGGAAATATTTTAAACCTCTGTACTGGGATCATATATTTCTAATAGAAAACAAAAGGTCGCAATATCAAGAATTGATTCTGAGACCAAAATTGAAAAGATATACACATCCAAGGAACGCGACTGAACATTTGGGGTACCCCAGGGCAGTGTACTACTCTCTTTATAATATACATAAATGACTTTCCTAAAATAACAAACCATCATAATATGACACTTTTTGCCGATGATAGCACATTAGCAATAGAATGTAAACAACTTGACCAATACGAATCGGAAATTAAAAGCTCCCTTGGTTCTATGATTACATGGATGGATAATAATAATTTAAGAATAAATTTTACTAAAACAAAAATTATGCACTTCAGCCCAAGGCAAGTATCGACATCAAATATAAATATTAAATATAATGACCATGTAATTGACGAGTGTAAACAAATAAAATTGTTAGGTATTATTATTGACCGACAACTTAACTGGAAAGATAATATCGAAGCGCTACGTAAAAAAATTTGCAGTGCCTCTTATGCACTTTATAAACTTGCTCCAACAGTTAGTACGGATACACTGCTCACTGCATGTCATGGTCTTGTGGCATCTATATTAAGGTACGGGATAATATTTTGGTGCCGTTCTACTAACAGAGAGATTGCGTTTTTTTGCTCAGAATAGATGTATAAGGGTAATGTTTGGGCTCAAATTCACCGATAGCTGTAGACCGTACTTCATCAGGCATGGACTATTAACACTTTCTTCTTTATACATATATATTTTTGAAATGGCCCTATTTGTTAAGCTAAACTCTCATTTGTTCCCACGGCTTTCGAATGGTGTTCAACGTAGCAGACGTGACAATACCAGGCTACGCATTCGGACTGCCAAAGCAGCACTTATGTGGAAAAGTATGTTCTGTTTAGCCCCTAAAATCAATAATAAAATACCAAATGCACTTGAAGACTTAAGTTATAATTTGTTTAGAAAAGAATTAAAGAACATACTGATTTCCAAATATTATTATGACATTGATGATTTTTTAAATGATAGCTTATGACATAGATGTAATACATTTTTTTTTGTTAATACATTTATATGATTGAATTAATATGAATGTTATTGACAATATGTATTCGAATTTGACATTCAATTTTATGAATAATCTTTTATATTATGATAATTTCTAATATTTGACAGGATATAATGAAGAAATATGTAATCTAAAAATAATTTGAATTGACAGTAATATGCATGATCTTATGACAGTTAATTTATATTTCACATTAATAAATTTGTACGCCACGAATGGCAGAATATGCTGAACCTTCACATGTACACCATGTTATTATAAGAACAATGTAAAACAACCATATTCACAAATAAATATTATTCTTATTCTTATTTTTATTCTTAAACAGATTTCTCGCACGTACTTGTTTCAATAATCAAATTAAGCCGCAATTGACACCCGATCGAAATCGACCAGGAAATATTTCAATTACAATAGTAATTTCAAGTTTAAAGGTGGAAATAGTCAAATTCAATTGCACCAAAAGGCAAAGTAGAAATGGTAAATTGACAATAAAAATGGCGGACAAGTTTCAAACTGCACACAAAAATTAAACCAATCCGTTAATTATGATCAACAAAAGATCAATCGATTTCCAACAAAATAATACGATTACACAAGCCCAAAAATTAAAATAAAATTTCAAGAAAGTGAAATATATAAGTATAAGTAACTAACCTTATTACTGACGGCCCCCTTATTTAGGAACAAATGACCCAGTGATAATGTACCTAATCTAATCCTAGTCTAAAGCATGTTGTGGATGTATTATACATCGTAAATATTTTCCTACGTAAGGCAGATGGAGAAAAACAATTACTAGTTTCCTCTGAGAAGTTCCTCCAGGACTTAAGTAATAATATGTGACAATCAAGGTTAAAATGACCTTGCATGTCATTTTAACCTAAGCTTGTGCTTATGTTTACCAATATTTTATTGTTGTTACGTGTTGTTAACTCGCATCACGCCGCTGTCTGAAACAAAAAATATTTATATTGCATGTCTAAGCTTCTCTATCCTTAATCTAACTTGTAAAATATGTACAGATACAAGTCATTATCACAACACACCATCATACAATACATTCAAAATACCTATTACACACAATAATTTATTAATAAATTCCTATTACACACAATAATTTATATTCATAAAGTGTACACTCATACTCACCCCCATAATATAATACCATTCATAATACTACCTACAGCTAAATTCCCACAATCATACTCAATATTATTCTGTATCGTGCCGTATGGCTACTTTCATGTTGCAATATTACTTTCGTTAAAGC
Organism: Cybosia mesomella; assembly: GCA_946251805.1. Taxonomy (NCBI): domain Eukaryota; kingdom Metazoa; phylum Arthropoda; class Insecta; order Lepidoptera; family Erebidae; genus Cybosia; species Cybosia mesomella. The sequence goes on from OX276407.1 coordinate 25,677,212, forward strand.
CTAACCTAGTCACCCCTTTTTTCTTCAGGATTACTAGTAGTACAATGTATAAAGATTCTAAGCTTAAATGGCTAACATTGACGAAATAAACAAGGAACTAGATACAAACCCCACTGTGCGCTCATTCAACTATCAACCAGAAGATTGTCTCCTCTACACTGGCCGTCGGTCTCTCAAAATAATTCATGAAAATATTAGTAGCTTAAACAAAAATCTTGATCAGTTTATCTTAAAGCTGTTTACGACGGGTGTTGTTTTTGATATTATTATTTTCGTTGAGTGCTGGCTAAGTAAAACTGACACTATACCTGGTTTAGATGGTTACATAGCGCACAATTCAAAATCCTTACTTAACCAAAAAAAGACCTCAATTGTAGGGTTAGCGAGCCGTATTTCAAAGGAGCTAGTTGCTTGTTGTGTCTAGTTGATAATCGGGTTGCTGTCGTGGCAGTGTATCGTTCCCCATCCCTAAAATCGGTAGAAGACCATAACAATTTTATAGAGAGTCTCAATAATGTCTATGATACTCTAACCACGCATCATTCGGTTTTGGTGGGTGACACTAACATTAATATACGTCCCGATAGCTCTGATTTAATATATGATGAATATTTAACTGTTAACGCTTCCTATGGACTGTTCCCTACTCATACTTTCCCCACCAGAATTAGTCAAAGGTGCATAGACCATTTTTTTGTTAAATCAAATCTCCCTCAGTTACCTTAGTCTTAGAATCCCCCATAACTGATCACAAACCCATTGCTCTATTCCTAGAACAATCTAAGACTATTTCTAATAATAACCTTCATATTAAAAGTAAAATCAACTTAACGGACATTAAAACTGAAATCGAAAAGACTGACTTCTCTAATATAATGCAAATGTACGATACAAATGCCGCTACAAACTGCTTTATTTCAACCCTACACACACAAGCGTCAACAAGATATCTAGAAAACATAGGATCTTGAAGCCTTGGATGACCCCAGGGCTTGTTCGATGTATCCGAAACCGGGATAGATTGCACATCAAACACAGAAAATCTCCTGATAACATAACTCTCAAAATAACGTATACACGGTATCGAAACTACTGCAATCGCCTCGTTCGTGACCTCAAATTAAAATATAACAACAATTTGATTGACGAGGCTGGTTCTAATATAAAAGCCCTCTGGACAGCAATTAAAAGCATCATGGGTACTCTGAAGAACCACGATTGTCCCCTGGAGCTCCTAAGCACTAACTGTGACCCTAAACAATCCGTAAACAACATAAACGTCTTCTTTGCATCTGTTGGAATGAAGTAAGCCGAAAAAATTACACCTCTTGACCCGGGTAACAGCAGCTCCTTGCCTGCCTCTCCACCTGCGAACTCACTTTCATCTATGGTCCTATTGGAAGTGACTGAGACTGACGTTGATACCATAATTTCTCAATTACGGCAAGATTGTGCCACAGGGTGGGATGGTATACCAGCTCGCGTTCTAAAGCTCTGCAAGGAACTTGTCCCCCCAATAACCCACATATGCAACCTTGCTATAAACTCGGGTATATTTCCGGAAGCTTGAAGGAAGCCATTATTCATCCGGTCCACATGAGTGGCAACAGGAACTGCGATGACAACTATATACCTATCTCAATACTCTCTGCAATGTCGAAAATTCTGGAAAGAATCCTGAATAATGCACTTAAACATTATCTAGAAACATTTGATATTTTAGTCAAAAACCAGTATGGATTTCGTTCAGGTATTTCCACCGAAGACGCCGTGATAGATCTGACTAACAACGTTGTCAATAACTTAGACTCGAACAACAGATGTCTGTGCATCTTTTTGGACCTTTCCAGAGCGTTCGACACAGTCTCTGCGTCAGTCTTGCTGGACAAAATGGAAAAATTGGGGATAAGTGGTCTCCCCGTCAATATTTTCAGGAACTACTTAGAAAATAGGAATCAGAGAGTAAAAATAGGGAATAAGCTTAGCAATGAGGTTAATGTTACTACTAGCGTCCCGCAAGGGAGTATTTTAGGCCCCACATTATTCCAGCTTTATGTAAATAATCTCTGTACCATGCCTCTCCCTTATACCAGCACTTTCACCTATGCGGACGACACTGCACTTGTAAACTGGCAGATAGTGAAGGAAAGAGCGGAAAACTCCCTAAGACTGGTAATGATCTGGCTTTCTAAGAACTTACTTACAATCAACCTGAGTAAAACTCTCTTCGTCCATTTCTCCCTATCTAAACTTAATACTCCACCTAACAACTACTCTTTAAAAACCCATACATGTGCCCGGGATATAGATTGTGGTTGCCAGGAAATAGCTCGAGCCTCTTGTGCAAAGTATCTAGGAGTGCAAATAGATAGTAGGCTCTCGTGGGACGTCCAGGTTGCTACGGTTAAAGCCCGAACTAGAAAGCTAATCTACTTATTTAGAGCCCTGCGTGACACAGCCTCTCTACAAAACCTAAAAATGGTATATATCGCTCTCTGTCAATCTGTTATTCAATATTGTATCCCAGTGTGGGGGATTGCAGGTAAGACGCAACTTCTGGAACTTGAGAGAGCGCAGAGAGCCGTGCTCAAAGTCTTAAATAAGACGCCAATTAGGTACCCCACTGCTCAACTATACGCTGACAATCAAGTTCTAACTGTGAGACAACTCTTTGTGCTCAAATCAATAATTAAGATTCACCAAAATGTAGCTCCTCCAGAACCTGGTAAAAAGCGTAGCAAGAGGTCAGTGTATCCGGTAGTTCGCAGTAGAACAGCATTCGCTAGGCGCCAATTCAAAAGTATGGGGTGTAAAGTATACAACTTGCTTCACAAAAATAAAAACAGTGGGTCTGAATCGTCATGACGTAAAAAATATAGCAACAAGTTGGTTACTTCAATATGACTATGACGGTACAGAAGCAATACTAAAATTTCTGGAGTGAACACTTTTGATGACTAACTCTCTTCAACGTACGCACATACGAACACACAAACAGACGCACACCAATACATACACACACCCATGCACGCACACACACACACACACACACACACAAATACACATACACACACACACACACATTCACACAATATACATACATATATGCATACAGGCATACAATACATACATCATAACATCCCACATACATCCATACTGACTAACATTATTATACTACGCTACTTATCAACACGAAGTTATAGTGATTTGTAATATCTTATCTAATAAAATGAATGTTTAAAACTTACCTTGTACAATAATTCTTGTAACTAAAAGTCACTGTGTCACTCAATTGTAACGAATAGTCAAAAGAGCACTGTTTCCCAAGATACAGGTTTTGGCCTAGTTTGGGAATCAGTATCAACATTAATTGTATGAAAGTTATAGCACAGTTATTGTTTGTAATAAATATTGTATTGCTTTTTGAGTCAAATAAACATTTATTATTATTATTATTCCTCTATATTAACTTTTAAATACATATAATTACATTTTTAAATATATATTTTAAAAAAATACAAATATATTGAAAAATATAAAAACAGTGCTCCACCGGCATCGGGTACAGGGACCAAGCTGCCGGTGGTTACGGCTCCAGGGAGAGGAATTTCCTCACTATGCGTACTGTGCCTAGCAGAACGGCCTTCTGCATCAGGCCTTTGAGCCAGCTGCCTAACGAGAGCCTCATAAGGTGTTGATCGAGGCTCTTGGCGATGAGTCCATGTGCTGACACAACTATCGGTACAATAATAGCTGAGTCCACATCCCACATGTCGACAATGTCATTGGCCAGGTCCAAATATTTTATTTGTTTTTCTTTTTCTGCCTTCATGAGATTCTCGTCATGGGGGACAGTGATATCAACTATCATTGCACGACGCTCTAATCGATCCATTATCACTATATCAGGCTTATTGGCAACAATAGTCCTGTCAGTGATAATAGATCGATCCCAGTACAATATGACACGACTGTTTTCGAGAACTGGGTCGGGCACATACTTGTAGTATGGCACCTCCGAAGTCACAAGATTGTATTTAAGGGCAAGTTGCTTATTTACAATCCTGGCCACTTGGTTATGTCTGTACAAGTACTCGCCGTTGGCTAGACGAGAACAACCGGAAATAATGTGTCTGAGTGATTCTCCGGGGCGATGACATACCCGACAGATGTCAACCGTACCGTCCTTCAGAATATATTATTATTATTATGGATTACAAAAATTACAAAAGATTTAACTTTCCTTACTGTGTGTGGTCCACCGCAACAATGGTTCCAAGTCAAACGGAGGCGATGGGAGTATTCACTTAATTTTATATCGTTAATTAATGTTCACCAATTACTCCACATTCAACAAACAAAATCAAACTATGTTCTTCCAACAGCACGGGGCCAAACCCTCCAAAAGCGCGAACACAGGGTCCACCAACTAGCCAACGGGCTCGGACCCTCACAAAGCCACGTCTCGATGTACTCCGCGCTCAACTCGCCATTAACTGGCGTCAAGTTCACGAACAATAATGCGCGGGTACGCAAAGAAAAAATATGATTGGTGTTGGTCCTATCAATAAGCGGTACCAATAGTCCAGGAGCCAGATACATTTTCGGTCAATTATTTCTTCTCGAGCGAAACTTCGTAAAATGCATAAGGGACTTATACTATGAATACTCGCGACCGTCAGCTGCGACTCCGTGGGTGGGGTGGGCAGTGGCAGCCTCCCACGCATGGAGAAAAAAAAAGTATTTTCAGTCATTTCCTCTCATTTGAAAATTTATCAGGGCGAGTATTCATAGTATAAGTCCCTTATGCATTTTACGAAGTTTCGATTGGGATGGACTTGGTCATGAAAATCTGTCACTGGCTCCTGGACCACAACATCAAAACATAATAAAACAAAGATTAAAACTTAACACAGACACTCATTATTTCGAATGAGTGACGTTGCCATAGATGAGATTCCAGGTCTTGAGAGTAAAAGAAAAGAGGTCAATAATGGAGTCAAAGGTGATTTAGTTGAGGACGCATCCAGCAGTGACGGTGAAGCAGGTCGCGGCTGTCAACGGAGGAGTGTCCAGTAACACTGCCAGTGTCACCAATACAGACACCGCTTGGTGCGTCTGCTCGGGCACTGCGTGCACTCGACAGAGCTAAACGATCGTTTCTTAATTTTTTAGAGTAGTTTATAGATATAAGATAGCTTAAGCTCAGTATACTTCATATTTAGTAATATACTATATAATATATTGAAAATTATCTCCGCCTTAGAATAGATAGTGGTCTGTCGTGGAATATCCAAATCGAGCACATAAGAAAAAAATTATCTTCCCTAATAGGATCACTTCGGCACATTGCTCGATGTATCCCGCGTAGGATACGTTATGCTATATACAACTCACTAATAAAACCGCACTTGCTTTATCTAATAGAAATTTGGGGCAGTGCTGCCAAAACAAAATTATCGGAGCTACAAATCGTACAAAATAAATAAATTAAAATATTATTTCATTATAAAAAACACCTATATCTAAAATTTACACCGATACCAAAATAATGAACATTAGGCAATTATATATTTATAATACGTGTATTCTCGTTAGAAAAAATTTGCATAACCTACTCCACACTAACCTAGCCTTTAAAACATTAAAGGAACTAACTAGCCGAAGTAGTCGCCGAGCGAGTTTTATTGCGCTGCCGAAGATACGCACGAACTACGGCAAAAAAATGTTTACCTACGAAGGCGCACAACTTTATAACAAAATACCTTCATCTATAAAAAATATTACTTCTTTTCATACATTTAAAAATAGGTTGGCACAACACGTCATCGATACATATTAACTCGTGTTATCATTAATGCAAGTTAATATTTTTGTCATCAAAACGAACGAACTATTGCTAGTACATTGTGTATTAATATTATTGTTTCTCAATAAGTGACATGTAAATCTTTGGAGAAATAAATTCATTAAACCTTATATACACATACACACAATGTGGTTTAGGGTAGGTCAATAATTATATGAATATACCAGTCTGTCGCTAACCCAAGTCTTTTATAATATTGACGTCTCACAAGGGTTTTTAGAAATTTCTAGACCTTTGACGGGTCGTTGTTCTGTACAGAATTATGGATATACTGGCGTTGTGCATTCCTACATACCTTTTTTTTTTTTCGTGCGGAAATCCCTTCGGATACCCCCCTGCCGGCCAGTGGGGGCGGTTATGTCGGGCTTGAACCGACTAAAACCGCACGCCGTCTCGGGTCTACAGACGCCGGGTGTAAGGTTGCCCATAGAGCATATCCCTCGCACCCCGACTGACCGTGGGCCATCTCCGGTTTCGAGATGGCCCCCTCGGGTTTGGGAGCCACGGTGTCCCCGTCTTGCCCCGGTTTGGGGGAGGGGCGCTAGTCGCCCCACCGTCCCGGCCTGCTTCTGCTGGGGTGACAGGTGGCCTTACCTGCCACCCCCAGGCCTGCGCTCATGGAGGACGGAGGTCGTTAAGCGACCTCCGGCGCCTGAGTCGCCTCCGACGCGCGGCGAGCAAGTTGCGGGCTAGTCGGCGGGCCGGGAGAGTTCTAAATCTCTCCCGGGCGCGCTCCGCCATCTCCTTCGCGAGGTGCATTCCTACATACCTTATTGCAGTTATTCCGAACAAACATTATATATCCATCAGTTAATTTCACGATGCTTAATTTTGTATCTAAATTTTGCTGCAGCTGTTTTTGAAATAAATAATTTAACCTCGTCTATCAGCCATGGTCATGGTGAATGTTTGATTTTAATTGCTCGAATAGGAGCGTACTTGTCATCGAGCCGGATGAGGTTCGAGGTAAAAAAGGCCAACTTGCTCGTCCACGGACGCCGAAGTAACTAGCGAAGTCCAATCAATGTTATTGGCATCATCACGCAGATTGTCAAGATTCATGCCGCTAAAATTGCGCTGCATGCAGATTTTAGGTTTGGCTACGGATTTTGAAAGAGAGGAAGAGTAGATCATGAAAAGAGAACGCATCCGCTGGGTATTGCCCATGCTCAGCGACTCGTTCTAAGGAAGTAACCATAATGAGATCAAGAAGTGAAGGAGTACCCTTCGAAACTGGTGAGTAGTTTTTGATGGAAGAATAGATAAGTTACAAGATTAAATGATAGTGTTAAGAGATGGGGAGCGCTGATCATTTTAAGGAGGTATGTATTAAAAAATCTCCCATGATTATGGAATAGGTGTAAGAAGGTATGAGATTTACTAATAGTGTTTTGAAGGACTAATAGTGTTTCGAAGGAACTATTACTGCTAGATTACGAAGGAACTAGGACTAGGCTAGTTGTAGTAATAGAGTGATGGTAGCAAAAGGGGGGAGGGGGAGTAAACGTGACAATTTGTAAGTTTTGTGTAAGCTTCAGATAATAATTCCGATATACATAATGGAATAAATAATATATTACATTTCTGAATATATACTAATATTTTACGGAGTAAAATTATAAGTACATCGGTCAGACAGTCGCGCGTGATGACGAGTGAGTGTGACACGATTGTTGACCTATGAATAAATACATGACATTAGCAATGCTGGCTGAAAGACGTTCATACTCCAACATGTATAATGTGTTCATTTGCATTTGCGCATATATTGCAACATGAATGATAAGTAAATGCAAATCAGCACTTGTATTCTTACATTGTGTTAGAATAGTTAGAATTTAAACAGCCAATGAGGTCAGGGGCGTTACCATGACGGCTCGAAAACCACAAAATTTTCCTTCCGCGTTAAATGCAACGATATTGTGTTTTATTTATAGAACTCCCGAAGTAATATATTATAATGTATATAAAAATAGTGCTACCTGCCATTCTAACCGACTTCGAAGGAGGTTCACTGTTTGTCTGGTATGTATGTTTGTTCGCGATTTTCTCGCGTTTAGCTGAACCGATCTTGATGCTAATTTGCAGAAAAGTAGGTATTTGTTACATTCTGGAGAAGGTTTTAATATACTGGACAGACTTAAAAAAGGAGGTATATTTGGTCGTGATTGGGTATCACAAATTAGGTTGAACCGATATTGATGCGGTTTTCAATAAAGTATTTGTAACATTTTTTTTTTCTTTTTTTTTTGGGATTTGATGTCAATCCCATCGTAGCTTAAAACAGTAAACATGCTTACACAGTATAACAAATAGAAAAATAATAATTATCCCTGATATATCCTAAATAACCCAAACAATCTTCTAGCTGCTTCGCATCGAGGTGTTGCCAGTATATCATGGAGCATACCTATATGTAGTCTGTTCAGGTCATAGGTCCCAATCAGAAACTTTCGGGCCGTTTCATAACATACACAATCCATTAATAGGTGGTGCACATCCTCTACTACGCCGTATAAATTGCAGTTTGCGGAGTCTGCATGTCCCATTAGGAAGGCGAACTTCTTTAATGGCATGTGCCCAGACCTTAGCCGAAATGCTGTAACAAGTAGTTTCCTACTCAACACTATGTCTCCAAACCAAGGTACACGAGGAGGCTCACATTGTAACGTTTTGTACCAGATGCCCTTTTCTAGTGAGCGTTCATTGAAATACTCTTTCCAACGATTGAGGTAATGGTTCTTATATCTTGGTAGTAACTCTGTATAATGTGGCAAAATGAAGACTAGCTTTCCATTCACAGACGCTGTTCTCGCTACCTTGTCAGCCTCCTCGTTACCTCTAAGACCAATGTGTGATGGAACCCATTGCATCTTTAGTTCCGTGCCTTTCAAATAGCTTTCGTGTATTTCAGAGAGGATATCATAGGCTATCGGTGCACCTCTGCCACCAGAGGCGCACCAAGCTATTTGATATAAAGCGCTTTGACTATCGGTGCAGATCAGGATTTTATTATTATTTTGAACGGTACGTGCATATGAAACAGCTTCCAAAATTGCTATGAGTTCCATCGACATGACTGAGAGTTCATAGGTTGTTTTAAAAATGTTGATATACGGCGTAGTATTGGTTTCATCATGAGGGTCATAAAAAGCCGCACCGCGACCACTAGAGCTTTCTACTAGAACTAGAACGTTTTTTATAAAGACATAGAACCGACTTCAAAAACCAAGAAGGGACTGAAACGTGGAACAGGAAAGTCTTATGAGCGTTTTTGTATGTAACGTGATACGCAAGAGGTAAAAATAACGTCCTTTTTAACACTATGGGTTAAACATGATATTGTCGAAAGTTTACACGAATATTACACATTGAAATAAAACTATTTTTAACGGATTCTATCCCGGTTTATTTGATGTTATTTTATATTTTACATTGATCCCGACGTTTCGGTTGCTTTTCAGCAGCTATGGTCACGGGGAGACTAAAGATTATTGTTGTCTTGTAGTTTGAAGTGGAAGTTATCTCAAACTACCCGAACTATGTTGCATTGTTGGTGTTACTATTTACGCAGAATGAGCTCACAGTGTCCTGAAGTCTTGTTGTATTTTGATTTTTCTTGGAATTAATTAAGTGAATGACTGGGTCCCAAGCTGGTGGTACATTCCAACCATCTTCTCTATTAAAATTAGGATGATTTTTAATTTCAATAGCTTCGCGGAGCATCCTGGGTAATAAAAATATAAAATAACATCAAATAAACCGCGATAGAATCCGTTAAAAATAGTTTTATTTCAATTATGGGTTAAAGTCAAAAAACGTATCATTTTACCGTTAAATTGTGAATTTCGATACCAATATCGGTAAATATTTCAAATAGTGTGTAGTATAGTCCATAGGCTGGACCGATAACTGTCTCTCTGTTATAGACGATTTCAAAGTTTATTATTATTATTAAAACTCACATGACCAAGTTACAGCCGCTTCTCTATGTACTGCGCCAATAACAGTCTTAGGCCATCTGCTGCTTTCTGCGTGTGCACGCATGAGACAGCGTAGGTCCTTAACCTTAGTCTTATTAAACTGAGCTTGCATATACGTCTAACCTGAGGGGCTACCCATGGACCGTACATTCGAAACTTCGGGCCTAAATAAAAGACTAAACGTAAGACGTAGTATTTACCTACGTCCATAAAGTTACTTCGGCTTTCTTTCGATAGATTTTAGGTTAAACGAAGAATCAGGAGCCGTCATTTGACCCGATTGTGTGATAAATACATGTCATCGTACTGATTGCCCGAAACGGCGATACGCAGCTTCAAATTGTAGGTTTCATGGCAGGCCTTGCCTACAACTGATAACAGGCCATTAATAGATCGCAGGGTTCGAATAAAAATACCATCGTTATAAATAGCCTCTATATTTTTTCTCACCTTCTACCCTCGATCACAAGTGAGTGTACATACAGAAAGCGGTTTGTCCTGATAAGGATGATGAATGACAGCTGGTGATGGTGTAGTTCATACAAAGTCGTGCCAATCGAGGCCTGGTTTCCTAAGCAATTCGATCGAGGCAGAAGGACTGATTTGTACTCATGTGAATAAAATAAAGGTGGTGAACTCTGATAGGGATGAATGATGAAACTGAATGGTGAAACGTCTTAGTATTTTTTTTTATTTGCAGTGTAAAATAAGATATTATCTAACTAAACTCATCGTCATCATGTCATCCATCGCCATCAGGAGACGGGCAGCAGCACCTCCTAAAACACCAGGCCATACTGCGATCGCCAACCCGCCTGCCAAGCATGGCGATTATGACAACCCCCCAAAATGGCTGCACACAAAATAAATCGGCCACCAGTCCCCGGCAGTCCCGCTATTCCTAGCTACGGAACGGCGGGGCCCGGACGACGTTCCGTGGGCAGGCCCCCTACAAGGTGGACCGACGATCTAGCCAAGGTCACGGGAAGCCCCTGGATGCAAACAGCGTAGGACCGATTGTTGTGGAGATCCTTGGAGGAGGCCTATGCCCAGCAGTGAGCATCGTTTGGCTGACATGATGATGATGAAACTGAAACAACGATTTTTCATAATATTCTTAGTTCCTAAAATAGGTCAAAATATGAACCATGAAAATAAATCAAGTCAAAATTCATAATTATGTTGATGCCTTGTTAAATTTTAAATTAATTTTATTATGCATTCATCATCATTATCATCATCTTAGCGTTGTGTCCTGATTGTATCCGAGGCCTACATCTCGGGGTCCGCGGTTCACTTTCCTGCTTTTCTTTCTCCACTTCGTATGATCTTGGGCATCCATGGTAGTGAGACCATTGGCACGTATGTCATCCTTTGCGACGTCAAACCAGCACTTCTTGGGTCTCATCCTCCTACCGGAACCCGTCGGCCAGACATTTGTTTCCCTCATAGTCAGGCAGCTGCCGTAAAACGTGGCCGCACCATCGAAGCGACACTCCTGCCTTTCATCTGCATTGACACGGACAAGGAAGCTACCGCAGATGCGGGAGTTTCTCACGCTATGTTTACGCGTGACCCCGTATACGCAGCTTCTGCTTACGACACTCTAGCAATGGAGACGCCTCACAGCCGTGTTAAAGGACAGGCCTAATGATGGTTTTATAGACCTACCCCTTCAACCTAACCGGCATTTTGGGGTCACAGATAACCCCAGTGTTCGCGACGTGCCTGTATTATCTCTCACAGTAAAAGTAGGATCAAATAATTTGCATGTTGTTAGTTTTAACAGTTACTTAATTAAATTGGTTACGTACCGCAATTGTTAACCATTTCTGTACGAGAGCAGATTACAATTTTATATCAGAGCAGCTGAAGTATTTTTTCCCTTAAAAGTTCCTGGAGTATCTCCCCATTCATTGGTCCTTCGAGCCGGATAAACTTGAAGAACCTCAATCAAGGATTTAAGTCATTTGAAGAGATTTACTGGTGGAGAATAATTTCGAATTACGAAAGAATTACCGTTATTTCGACCCATCACTGTATTTAAGGTAACTTTAGGAAAAAAAGCTAGGCAATTATTAAGAGCAGTACTCATTTTAATTATAAACATTAACTTTGTGAACAGTTTGAACTTTGAACCTCTGATGTTCGTTAAACACATTCACTGTTTAATTTTACGAGATTATTGTTTAATTTAGTTATATTTATGTTTATCTTTTGTTTTTCTTATATTTAGACTTCACGACTTCGGTGACTTCACCTCGCCTGATGGTAAGCTGAAGGTAAAGTCTCAGGAAAGAGGGTCACCATTACATACACGTATCATGTTAACAATGGTGGCACTCAGCTTGACGGCCTCATCAGAAGAGGATTGTCATCGCAGCACCGCGTGAGACCCATCGGTCCCACTAGTGCTGCGACCACAATTCCCCTGCCCGGCTCTCTGCTGTTGGCTGGATAAATAACTACAGTGACTCGTAAAATTAGATAATTATTTCAGTAGTGTTGCGCACGGCCACAGCTGCAATCACGGGGCTCCTTCAATAAACACCTTTTTATTTTAGGAATCACCGACAGCCCTCTCTGCAGAGCCTGCATGAGTGAGGAAGAAACAGCGGCACACGTGCTCCTACACTGCCCTGCAACCGCCACATACAGGGTTAAGTACTTCGGAAACACAGGTACGCTCCGGGAGATCGCCGGCAGCGTGAATAGCTTGCTAGCGTTCTTCAATGAGCTGGGGTGGATCGAATAGGATGCCCACCCTCACGCAAAAACCGCGCCTTGTCGTGGAGTTGCGGATACCAGCCCGTGATACCATTCAGTAGTGTTGAAAGTGTTCATATTTTATAAAGTAGTTGAGTACTAAAGTTATTGCTTATTATTTGTTGTCATTATAAAATGAATAAAAACTATTAATATTAATATAACACCGTTTTAATTAAAATCTTTTTACAATTAGTTCAGTTGTGTAACACATATAGGTATTTTAAGGTACTTAGATAAATATAAATTATAAAAAAGCATAATTAGCTTTAAAGTGTTAAACATATTACATATTCACTTACATTATTGCGCAATTACAGAAAGGCGTAACATCTGTCTCCCAGAATGTCCGAAGAAGATATAAAATTGATGAAAGACTTAATTAGGAAAAGAGGCAGTTACAAAGGACGTTTAACAGCCTTTTCCTCACATTTAAATACGTTAAATATTTCTTTGTTGACCCTACTGACATCACTGAGTTAGAATTACGTATAGGTAAGATTAAATCTATGTACGAACAGTATGACGAGGTACAATTACAACTTGAAAGTTTAGGACACAACTTGTAACAATTTATTTTCTGAATTAGATTTAAGATAGGGAGAAACGGTAGCGACATCTATGCATGGAATTCTCCCGGAGTGTAGCAGCGTTCGATCGGAATCCCATAGTGGTGTTGTGGTTCACAGTAATGCCACGAGATGGCGTTGCTGTACTGGATGAGATAAAAGTCCATTTCATTTAATGTGTCCTTGTATTCAGTCCTGTGGGAAGAATAATTATGAGTGTAGTTAAACGTTAAGTTCCAGGCTTTTCCCTAATTTATAAGCTCGGACCCTCTATGGTTTTCATCTTCATAAGCTATGGTTTGTCTCGTAAAATACGTATAAATTAAGTAGATACTTAATCTGCCTTGTGTTCACAGCGACAAGTTGACATTTGATTGTACCGCATTATCGGAGTGACTATGTGATTTCAGTGAGACTCCTCGTGAAAAAAAAACTGGAATTTGGCTGTTTCGAGAAGGTTCTAATCTAGAAGGTATATAAGGCCAGGTCAGCTGGCGGGCCAGCACTTGAGATTTCTTCGTTGAGAACCTATAACGGTTATTTTGTGTATTAACTATTTTGTAAATTTCTATAAGTTTCTAACCTATTTTATTTAGATTCTGTGATATTCCCACATCGTTGGTAAGTTTCTGCACTATATTTGCTTCTAAGTTTCTTCAGCATTAGAGTCAATACTTTATATTCGTTTTGATCTCAGGGTCCCAGAGTCGGGTCTTGGAAACGAACTTGTGATCGAGTTTGAGCGGTGAGGCTGCCCTGAGTTTCAGTATCGATATACCAAGGGCTCTTCACATCTACATCTCGGTAGACCGAGGAGGACTCGCGGGACGATACTGTGCCCTGTGCAGGCAGTCAACCAAGGCTCTGGTCACGTATAAAATTTCCTTTTAATATTTTGTGTATACCCTATGATTTCACTCAACTTTTACTGACTTAAGCGTAGAGGAGTCTCCACCCACCTTGGGTTGGCCTTAACGACCTCCGCAAGCAGTTTGACAATTAGAAGATTCTACGCATGAGTGGAAAGACCTGCAAGACCCTACGTAATTTCAAGTCATCTTGCAACATAATTATGTACTTTTGAATCTTTTTTTGTAACTTGTGTATCTTGTGTCAAGAGTAAATATATGTATGTGTAACTGTGTGTAAGAGAGTTTTCTTTGAGGCGACATCCGAAAGTTCCTCGCACACCCACAGCACTTTTATATTCTCTAACCTCTGATAAAAAGGCGCCCTGGGATTCAGAAGTTCGTGCACCCTACTACTGAGGTAGCCGGTGAGTAGACCGTCTGACAGGTTCAGCGGTTACAAAATTGGCGACCAACGTTTAGGGCTAACCAGAGACTCACTACTCTGGTCTCTGTCGGTGTGCTGTGTGTGTGTGAGTCTGGAGGGTTTCGCTTTGAGGAAGGCTCTCCGTCTATCACAAAGCCAGGACGTTCGGTTAGGTGTTGTCAGCAGTTTGACAAATAATATATATCCTTTCCTGTATTTTTCAGCCCAACTACCATCATCTCAGTGGCGAGAAAAATACAAACCCAAAATTACCAAATTCTAAAAGACATTTTAAACTGCAATTTTTTCGGTGAGTCTGGCAAACCTTTTGGCAAAACTATCACTTCTTCTTTCCTTTTTTTGTTTTTTTGTTTTGTGGAGTGACTTCTGTTTGTCCCTCAGTGTTTAGTAGCGTGAAGTTGTGCATACATATATATATTCTGTGGGTTGTGTCCACCTAGTAATTTTTTTGTATATTTAACTTTTAGAGTTTCAAGTACCTTCCACTTTGGCATTATGTAATTGTGTTTAAAGTACCATAAATAAATTTTGTAAGTAACATTGGTGGAGTGGGTTACATATGTATTATAGTGTACTATATACCTACTTTACTGTAATCTATATAAAGAAACTTTTATAATTTAAACTGTGAAATTGTTAGTCTGCATATCAATTAGGTACTGATCCAATATACAGAGAACAGTAGTCTGTGTTGTTCTCTGTTATCTACTGAGACTCAGGTTACAAATCTATCTTTGAAACCAAATTTTTTTTCAGAAACTACCTCACGAATTTTTTATTGTGGACTAAGTGTCTTAGTTGTTGGACATAAATCAGTTTATCTTCCTTTTGAAATAATCTAGTATTGCCTTTTGGAAAGTCCTAATTTGTACTACAATTTTATATAGCAATTAATTTCAGTAAAATCACTTGTGAATTTTTTAATTTTATCAACTACTCTCAAATTTTTAATCGAGAAGTATATTTAGTGTATTCTTTGTTGGACATAAAACCTTTTATCGATTTTATCTTCTATATAATGTGAATTTTGTTCTGAATAACTACTGTATTTAAGTTGGAAACATAATTTTAGTTTGAAAATTTTTGTGTGTAACTACTGTATAAAATTTCATGAGAAGTACTCCATGAGAGTTATTAGTTAGTTATAACTGTTTCAAAAAAAAAAAAAAAACACTTGAGCTTATTTTCTGATTAGTGTAAAGTATTAACCTAATTATTTTATAATCTAAATTGTGGTCCGCTATGGCCCAGTTACAGAGGTTCATTCAATACCTGAGAAAGGATGAACTTTCTCATGAATTGTCTGCTATGGGGTTTTCAGCGAATCCAGATGCCTCGGTTGTCTGTCTGCGAGGTGAGCTGCGCACTGCATTGCGGCTTGTCCGGCGCGGCAGTATCAAGGCAGTCGCCGCTGTGCCCGTTGTTGCCGCTACTGAGCTGGGTCTCTGCGAGCCAAAGGTCTTCGAACTTGAAGGGACCGTCTTATCAGGTGACTTCGGTTCAGATAAGAATTGTCGGAATAGGGTTGCAGTAAGAGCGAACTATCTCCTCTATAGGTTAACTAGGTGTGGCTTAGACTGTCCGGAGCTGACCGGTATCCGTGCTCGCTTGGTAAAGGTCTTGTCTGTAGCAGAACCGGATTCCGACTCTGACACTGAAGGGTCGGAGAAGGAAACCGAACCTATCAATAGGGACTTGATAGGACACACTTCACCTGTCGTGGGGGGGAACCGCTCGACACATTGTAACGCGATTAGGTCTGATCTGTACAACGGTAGTTTGGTGATCAGAGACAAACCCTTAAATTTAAATTCCTTCAATTTGAAGTACGACGGATCTTCCTGTATCCGTGTATTTATAGAGAGACTAGAGGAGCTTCGAGTTGCTCGGGAAGTCTCAAAAGATAAAATTTTGATTGCTTTTTCTGACCTATTGGACGGCCCAGCCTTGTCATGGTTCCGTTCAAATAAAAATAATTTTACCTCCTACGAGGTTATGTTGGAGGAGCTTAGGGAGACATTCGATACTCCCGACTACGACTACCGCCTCCGTAACGAGATTAGGCAGCGTACTCAGGCTCGATCTGAGTCCTTAGGCGTCTACATCTCGATCATGCAAGCAATGTTCTCTCGACTCTCTTGTGGGATGTCCAATGAGGAACAACTTGATGTCCTCATGCACAACATTAGGCCCGAGTACATAAAGGAACTAGCCCTTCATGAGGTGTCTTCTATTGTCGACCTCAAGCGTTTGGGTAAGCGCTTGGAACTTGCTCGTGCCAGGGCAGACGCTTTCCAGGAACCGGCCTGGGAGAAGTTTGGGATTACCTCTGACTTACACCCAAAAAAGAATAAAACTGGACTAAAAACTACTCAGCAGGTCTCTGCTGTGGCCAGCCCGTCAAAATCGAGCGAACGCAAGTGCTTCCGCTGCGGTGAGAGTGGTCATACTACTTACTACTGCACACAGTCCAGGGATTTGGTGTGTTTCCGGTGTGGACACAAAGGGGTGAAGTCGCCTGAGTGTCCGACGTGCAAGGACAAGCCAAAAAACGAGTAAGTCGGGGCCTTATCAAAAGATCTTCTCTTGGCCCAGAGTAGGTCACTCTGCCTGAAGTTTTCTCTGGTAAGGTCCTGTTTACCAAACGGGATAAGGATATTAGACCGTACTTAGTAGTAAAGATCCTAAACTTAAATGTGTTAGGTTTACTAGATTCTGGTGCAGCTTGCTCAGTGCTGGGTAAGGGTGCGCACCAAATTTTTTTAGAATTAGGGTTTGAGCTTAAAAGTATCAGCCCTAACTTTAGTCTTACGACTGCAGACGGCTCTTGTTTGCAGTGTGTAGGTTTTATTGCTCTTCCAATTAATTATAATTCTACTGTTAGAATTATTAAGTTTTATGTTGTTCCAGAGATCACTACTGCCATGATATTTGGAGTAGACTTCTGGCAACAGTTTCAACTAGGGGATAGATTGATCTCTGAGAATATCAATCTTTCCAATTTTAGCGACCGTAGTCCTGTAGAGTCTCTGTCTGTTAACAGTGGTCTGGAGGATTACGACAATTTAACCGCTGATCAAAAGCGGGTTATTAATTCCATTGTTGAGAAGTTTGATACTATCAATACTGATAAGGTAGGCCTAGGCCGAACATCTTTGGCGTATCATGTTATTGATACAGGTGACAGTAAGCCAATCAAGCAGCGCTACTATCCGCTCTCTCCCCTGAAGCAGAAAGCCCTGGAAGAGGAACTAGACCGGATGCTAGAGTTGGGAGTAGTGACCCCATCTCAGTCCGCGTGGAACTCACCTGTGGTAATGGTGGAGAAGGCGAATGGTGACCTGAGATTGTGCCTAGACTCTCGTAAGCTCAATTCTGTGTCTAAGAGCGATGCCTATCCCTTGCCTTACATTAACCAGATCTTAGATCATCTCAACAATGCGAAGTATCTGTCCTTAATTGATCTGAGTGCTGCCTATTGGCAATCCCAAGACAGGGGTTGTTTCATTATAATGTTATGAGCTTCGGACTTGTAGGTGCATCTGCATCAATGCAACGCCTAATGGACCGTTTATTTGGCCCAGAATTCGACAATCGAGTGTTCTCTTTTCAGGACGACATAATCGTGGTAGCCAGTACGTTTGAGGAGCATGTGGATCTCTTACATAGAGTCTATCAGCGCCTCAAGGATGCGGGCCTAACGATCAACATGCAAAAATCGCATATTTGTCGTAGCGAACTTAAATACCTCGGTTACTATGTTGATAAACATGGCTTGCGAACGGATCCCGGTAAAGTTGATGTCATTCTCAATTATCCTACCCCTTCTAATGCTAAGGAGGTAAAAAGATTCCTCGGGATGGCTGGGTGGTATCGGCGTTTCGTGAATAACTTTTCTAGGATTAGCAAACCACTATGCAAACTAACTTCTAAGAGTGTAGTGTTTGAGTGGACGCCTGAAGCTGAAGAGTCCTTCAATCTATTGAAGGCCGCTTTGGTCACTGCTCCTATTTTGAAAATGCCTGACTATACATTACCTTTTAGGATTCTCAGTGATGCGTCATCCTTCTCTGTAGCTGCTGTACTGACGCAGACACATGAGGGAGTGGAGCACCCTGTCGCGTACTGTAGTCGTTCTCTCAACAAGAATGAAATCAACTACAGTACCACTGAGCGAGAACTCCTAGCTGTGATTTTTGCTTTGGAACAATTTAGGCAATACGTAGAGGGACAGAAATGTACTGTTGTCACAGACCATGCCTCGCTACTGTGGTTCCACAAACTTAAGAATCCAACAGGTCGACTTGCACGCTGGAGCATGAGGTTGAGTCAGTTTGACTTCGATATAGAGCACCGGAAGGGTAAGGACCATGTGGTACCTGATGCTCTGTCGCGAATTCAAATTGGCGCAGTAGACACCAGCGTTACTGTGGACTCTTGGTATCTTCACACTCTGAACAGTGTGAAGAAAAACCCTAAGCATTTTCCTAATTTTGTCATTCGGGATAACGGTCTATACAGGTTATCTAAAAATAAATACTCTTTGACTTCAGAGTTTGATTGGAAACTGGTCGTACCTGTGGAGGACCGATTGGCCCTGCTCACCAAGTACCACGACGACGTACTCAGTGCTCACGGTGGTGTTTGGAAGACCCACAAGCGCTTTGCTCTCCACTACTTCTGGCCTAAGATGTATGAGAGCGTTAAAGAATACGTTGGCAGGTGCGAGACATGTAAGCAGTACAAACCTGTGAATACGGCTCGTCCTGGGTTAATGGGTAGTCCAAAACGTGTATCTAGACCGTTTGAAGCTATTTCGTGTGATTTGTTGGGTCCTTTTCCTACATCCAGCAAAGGGAACGTTCATTTAATCGTAGTCTCGGACTATTTTAGCAAATATGTAATGTTGTGTCCTATACGGATAGCTACAGGCGTTGCAGTTGCGAGATTCATCGAAAAGAATGTTTTTCTAGTTCATGGGGTATGTAAAACCATCTTTATGGATAATGGCCCACAATTTGTTAGTAAGCAATTTAAGGATTTACTTATTAAGTATAATGTGCCTAATATTTACTATAATCCTAGGTATCACGCTCAGACTAATCAAGCAGAACGTGCTATTCGTAACGTGGTTCAAGGAATATCTTGCTATGTAAGAACACATCACAAGAAATGGGATGAGAATCTCGTGGAGCTTCAGTGTGCCCTAAATACGGCTGTAAGCGAAGCCACTCGTTTCAGTCCTTACTTTCTTGTCCACGGTAGGGAATTCATAGGAGATGGTGCTCTGTATAGGCAATCAGAAATTCCTTGCCACCCAAACTCTGTCTCCATCGACGTTCCCATGTCTTTTGGCGAGAGATTGAAGGAACTTCATCACGTTTACGGCCAGGTAAAGAAACACTTAGATGTTGCTCACCGACGTAACGAGAAGTACTACAACCTCAGAAAAAGGCATGTGGAATTGAAAGTGGGTCAGATAGTTTACAAAAGGACCTTCTATCAGTCCAACAAGGCAAAGAATTTCACTGCGAAATTGGCACCTAAATTCATGAAATGCATCATTACCGGTAAACGCTCGCCTTTAGTCTATGAACTGTCGGATCTAGATGGTAAGGATCTGGGCGTGTATCACATTAAGGATATTTTGAAGTATAGTGAGGAAGAACCTTCTACTGGTCCTTCTTCTTCTAATGTCGGTGCTTTCTCTGTGTCGTTCGGCCGATCGTGATACTACCGATTTCGTATCGAGCGTTTCCTCTTCACCCTACGTTTACTCACTCAATGTTACTCACCTATGTGAGAAGCATCCAGTGATTCGGGTAGGCACTGGGGTGATAGTTTGTTGTGTGTTTAAATTGGTATTTTTTTTCTTTGCTAGGTGACTTATGTTGTGTAGGAGATTTGTGTTTGCTGTTGTTGTAACTTTGCGAGGTACAGTATAGTGTGTGTCCTCGTAAGTTAGGGGTACCTATCAGTGAATCCCTAAGCTGAGATCTGCTGTAGTTATATTCCCTGTGTGTTCCATCCATGGAATATTCTGAGGGAGGGGGTGGTGTAACAATTTATTTTCTGAATTAGATTTAAGATAGGGAGAAACGGTAGCGACATCTATGCATGGAATTCTCCCGGAGTGTAGCAGCGTTCGATCGGAATCCCATAGTGGTGTTGTGGTTCACAGTAATGCCACGAGATGGCGTTGCTGTACTGGATGAGATAAAAGTCCATTTCATTTAATGTGTCCTTGTATTCAGTCCTGTGGGAAGAATAATTATGAGTGTAGTTAAACGTTAAGTTCCAGGCTTTTCCCTAATTTATAAGCTCGGACCCTCTATGGTTTTCATCTTCATAAGCTATGGTTTGTCTCGTAAAATACGTATAAATTAAGTAGATACTTAATCTGCCTTGTGTTCACAGCGACAAGTTGACATTTGATTGTACCGCATTATCGGAGTGACTATGTGATTTCAGTGAGACTCCTCGTGAAAAAAAAACTGGAATTTGGCTGTTTCGAGAAGGTTCTAATCTAGAAGGTATATAAGGCCAGGTCAGCTGGCGGGCCAGCACTTGAGATTTCTTCGTTGAGAACCTATAACGGTTATTTTGTGTATTAACTATTTTGTAAATTTCTATAAGTTTCTAACCTATTTTATTTAGATTCTGTGATATTCCCACATCGTTGGTAAGTTTCTGCACTATATTTGCTTCTAAGTTTCTTCAGCATTAGAGTCAATACTTTATATTCGTTTTGATATCAGGGTCCCAGAGTCGGGTCTTGGAAACGAACTTGTGATTGAACTTGTGAGCGGTGAGGCTGCCCCGAGTTTCAGTATCGATATACCAAGGGCTCTTCACATCTACATCTCGGTAGACCGAGGAGGACTCGCGGGACGATACTGTGCCCTGTGCAGGCAGTCAACCAAGGCTCTGGTCACGTATAAAATTTCCTTTTAATATTTTGTGTATACCCTATGATTTCACTCAACTTTTACTGACTTAAGCGTAGAGGAGTCTCCACCCACCTTGGGTTGGCCTTAACGACCTCCGCAAGCAGTTTGACAATTAGAAGATTCTACGCATGAGTGGAAAGACCTGCAAGACCCTACGTAATTTCAAGTCATCTTGCAACATAATTATGTACTTTTGAATCTTTTTTTGTAACTTGTGTATCTTGTGTCAAGAGTAAATATATGTATGTGTAACTGTGTGTAAGAGAGTTTTCTTTGAGGCGACATCCGAAAGTTCCTCGCACACCCACAGCACTTTTATATTCTCTAACCTCTGATAAAAAGGCGCCCTGGGATTTAGAAGTTCGTGCACCCTACTACTGAGGTAGCCGGTGAGTAGACCGTCTGACAGGTTCAGGTTCAGCGGTTACAAACTTAGATGTTCAGATTAGTGAGAGGAATGAATTTGAGTCGGCTTATTGTAAAGTAATAGCTAAAGTACAAGAATTATTGAATAAGTATTCTGCGGATACCGATTGCGTGAATGTTGCGAGTAAATCTTCGAAGAAAAACCTAGTCAAGTTACCCACTATTGGTTTACCAAAATTTAGTGGCTTAATTTAATTAATTTTCTAACCTAATAGACTGCAGCAGTGAAATTGATGATATAAATAAGTTTCACTACTTGAGAGCTTCACATGAGGGGGCAGCTGCGGTAATCATACATTCAATTAGATTTTCTGCAAAGAACTATGAAGTTGCATGGAAACTTCTTTAATTCTTTATTGTACACAAAAAAGAAGATATAAATGTATTACAATTAAAATAAGTTATGTTATGTTATCAGGCGAGGTGAAGTCAAATTGACGTGTCCTAAATATATAAAAAAAAAAAAAAAGGCGAGCTTAACTCTAACAGAGTTCTCTAACAGCAAACCTTTGAGCAGTAGAGGCAGAAAAAAGAAAATAACAGAGGGTGTAACATTAGATAATACTAAAATTGTTATTAGAGTTAGCGCCATCTGTGAGACACAGTAGCAACTGTTGCGAATGGCTCCATGTGCCTAACTGTGGTCATTACGACGTAGTTCGGCCTTTCACCGCAAGCGGTCGTGGGAGGCAATGATGATATAGCAGCATTTTGGTTCTAGTATCAGTACTGATGGAGGGTTCATGAATACTCTAGAATATTTATTAGGGTATAATTATAAACGTCACCGTTGTGTTCCTAGTTTTTCTACTTTGTGTGTAACCGCGAGAGCGCTCACTCTCAAACGTACCTTTCTAATTATATTAATATTGTGATATCAACTTATCTTTTGGAAGTTTGCACCCAGGAGAAAACTAGTAAGTGATCTTTATTCCATCGGTGTCAACTTACTCTCATTATGGGGGTTCTGGTATTCATAAGAGTTGTGTATCTTGGCTGCAGGGTCGTTTGGTCGAGTTAACATCTCGTGAAAGTTCGGTCTAACTAGCGTTGGCTCTGAGGCGAGCAATATCCGAGGCCTTGGCTGACAAACATCGGGAAGCAAATCGCAAGGGCTGCTTCGGGACTTGCAGCGCTGCAGCACAACCACTGGTGCCCCGCAGAGCCTCTGAGCAAAAAGGCCAAGCAATCCATATTGTTACTTAGTTTTATCACTGCTGACCGGCGCTAGGCTTATGAGTAGAAAGATCACGGATTCGATATTATTACTAAGCTGTACCACTACGGACCGGCACTAGGCTGATGAACAAAGAAGTCTCGCAGTCTGTAATAGTATTTAGTTTTACCAAGTGCTGACTGGCACCTGGTGAGAACTACTTCCGAGACTCGCTCTTGTGTACCGGGTTCAATTGAATATTTGAATAAGTGTACCTGTACCTGTGTCTTCTATTTAGTATCTTTCTGTGTAACTTACTACTATATATCTGTCTGTATCTTTTCTCTTTCTCTGTTTCTAAATATATGTATGTACATTTGATTCACGAGTTTCATTGGAGATCAGCTGACCTGTGCACCACCTTAGAACCTCTCTGACAAGGCGCCCTGGGATTAGAATCTCATTTGCTCACCTGGTCTAGCCGGTGAGTAACCCGATTAATAAGAAAAGGTTACAAGGGAAGCAAAGTGTACAAATTAAAAGTAAACATAAGCAAAAGATGGTAACAATAAATCAATAGACATACATAAATTATACATTCAAAAGTAAATTCAAAAATAAAATAATATACATCCATACATGTATATTTTATACATAGTTATACATATAAATAAATACGTTATATACATACATCCTCAAAACCCACTCTTCTCTCGAATTGCAGTTTGGTGGTGAAAAGGAATCCCTAAAGATATGCAACGTTCTCGAAACCTCCGTACCACCAGCATTTGTTTTCACAAACCTTTCGCCATCTATCAAGCCTATCGCCATTCGCTCCAGACGTCACTCAGAAGAAGATCAATTATTCATATCAAACGAAATTTCAAATCTCCTCAAAGACAAAGTTATTGAGCCGAGCATATCCCCATGGAGAGTACAAGTTTTGGTCGCTGGAGGTGGACATCACCGCAAACGTCTAGTGATTGATTACTCTCAAACGATAAATAAATTCACAGACTTAGATGCATATCCCCTTCCAAGTATAGACTCTATCGTCACCGCAGTCTCTAAGTACAACTTATTCAGTCAAATTGACTTGAAAAGTGCCTATCATCAAGTACCTATCCTTCCTAAAGAAAAGATGTATCAATTTACTCGCATACCATTCGGTGTCACCAACGGTGTCGCAGCTTTTCAAAGAACCCTTCACTATATTATACGTAGGGTGTATAGGGCCCATCAACATCCTCGTGGCCCAAGCCAACCTCACCTGCAAGTCGGTGCACCCGCTAAACAACGGACGAGGCTCTGGCGCAAGATACTGGTGGTGATACCAAAAAACTTGACATTGGCGTCTTCGCCATGAATAATTTTATAAACATGTATTATATTTGACTTGACATTGGCGAAATTGCGGTGATTCTACTGCAGAAGCCATTAATTAAAAACCTATACCTATATTATACGTACGGAGAAGCTCAAAGGTACTTACGTTTACTTAGATGATGTCACCATCTGTGGAAAGGACAAACAATAACATGACTTCAATCTGCGCCGATTCATGGAAGCAGCAGAAAAGTATAATCTAGCTTTAAACAAAAACAAGTGCGTGTTCGAAACTGACGCCATTATCCTTCTCGGCTACACTATCAATAACAACACTATCAAGCCTGACAAGTCACGACTAGAACCACTGCTAAATCTCCCGGTCCCCTCAGATTCAGCTTCTCTAAAAAGAACTCTCGGTCTATTTGCCCATTACTCCAAATGGATCAACAATTTTTCAGCTAAAATTAAATCGTTAGTCGTTACTACGTTTCCCCTGTCTAAAGAAGCACTTGAATGCTTCAATAAGCTAAAAGCTGACATCGCACAGTCATCTCTTGCTTCAATTGACACCAAAGAGACGTTCACCGTCGAGACTGATGCATCAGTATTCGCCATCGCCGCTACACTTTCACAGAAAGGCCGCCCAGTAGCGTTTTTCACACGCTTATGATTCAGAAAAAACATTCAATACTCAGATATGTAAACAATGAAGGGCATCTGGTCAAAGCGACAGCTCCATTCGAAAGGCTTAACCTAGATTTCAAAGGACCTTTGCCATCCACCTCCTCCAACAAATACATCTTAACTATAATTGATGAATATAGCAGGTTTCCGTTTGCTTTCCCGTGTAAGGAAATGACCTCAGCGACTGTTGTTAAGTGTTTAAAAGAACTTTTCTGCTTATTTGGTATCCCTGCTTACGTACATACCGATAGAGGAACCTCTTTTCTCTCAGATGAAACAAGAACATTTTTGACAAATCTTGGCATTGCATGCAGCCGTACGTCACCATACAACCCACAGGGCAACGGATTGGTAGAGCGCCTAAATGGGACGTTGTGGAAGACGGTCCAGCTTTATCTCCGTTCTAATAATCTAGAAATGGCCTACTGGGAGAAAGCCTTACCTAATGCATTACACTCTATTAGATCTCTATTATCCACGGGCATAAACACCACTCCTCATGAAAGGATGTTCAGTCACCCTCGCCGATCTTCCAATGGTTCATCTATGCCAACTTGACTGCTATCACCAGGCCCTGTCTACATGAGGAGAAATGTTAGAAATTCTAAATATGATCCAGCCATTGAAGAAGTCGAATTGTTACAAAGCAATCCTGACTATCCATTCGTGAGGCTGCCGGATGGTCGTGAAATAACCGTTTCGAACAGGTTATTTGGCTCCAATCCCGGAAAATGATGATATCTTCCTAGATGCCGAAGATACTGTAGAAATACCCGTACCAAACTCTGCCACAGAAAATACACAATCTCTGAATGAGGAACCTGGCCCGTCGGCATTGATAGAAGACCTTCAGCCTCGTCGCTCTACCCGAGAGCGTAGGCCTCCGCCCTACCTTCGAAATTACGTTTCGTCTTAAAAGGATGGGGTGAATGATATGAACTCCTTGTCTTTGTAAGAAGTCTTTGTTACTTTTATTGTCTATTATGTTTTGACGGTTTGACAAGACGTTGTCATATAAAATAACAATGTTGTAAAATTATCTCGCTAAAGTTATAAAGTTCAATAAAAACAAGTTTTCGTTTGGTTTATCTGTCTTTTATGTATCACTGGATACACTCGGAGAACCAGTTACGTACTGGGATTCTCTTCTTATAAGCACTTAAGACTCAAAAACATTCTATGAGTGGGAAGAGTTCATAAGTGGCATGAATAAAAATGATATTATTACATTAGAGTGTTTTAACAAGTTTCTACGCAGCCGTGCTGATTTATTTGAAAAAATTGAATCGGCACGTACCTATCTCTAATCAAAGACTCAATTATTCAACAAATAAACCTCAGATAAAACACCAATCCATGGTTTCTGTAGAGGATAGTTCAAGTTCCACCCAATCACCAAAACAATGTCCTATGTGTAAAAGTCACAAACATAACCTAAACACTTGTACACAATTCGTAGCGTTAGATAACAAATCATGGTTGAAGTTATTATCGACGATGAAAGTTTGTTTTAATTGCTTTAACGGTGGACACTTCGCAAATCGTTGTAAACTAAAAGGCTGTAAGATTTGCAAACGTAAACATCACACGATGATCCATATATCTGATTATTCAACCACACAAACTCCAATGGCAAATAGTACTTTATTACAACAAACCGATAATATGGTTAGTGCCCCGACAGCCGCTAATATAGGCCCTATGCGATCTCACCGCCATCTAACCTGACGTTAGCTGCGAACGTTGATAACACTAGTCACGGTGGCGGGCGTACGGGAAGTATTGTTATCAACTACTTTAGTTAAGATAATTGACATGAACATTTACGAACATATTGTGCGTGCGGTGTTAGACAGCGGTAGTACATCATGTTTGCTATCATATAGGATGTCTACTAAATTATATTTGCCTGTTAAACATATAAATAAATTAGTGCTAGGTATTAATAATGTGATCTCAGACATTCAAAGGATGTGTGACTTACGTATTAAGTCATTAGATAATAAGTATTCAGATAATATTAGATGTTTTGTTCTATCTTCAATCACCGAGAAATTTCCGTGCGGTATTATAAATTTATCAAAGCTGAATATACCGTCTGACAATATGTTTTTACTCACCTGCTGACGTAGATTTGATTATTGGAGCAGATATTTTTTGGGACATTTTAGGTTCTCAAAAAATACATTTAGTCAAAGGGAAGCTTATTTTATACGAAAGCAAATTAGGGTGGTTAGTATCCGGTCCGGTAAACAGTTGTTTTATTACTGGTAACGCCAACACTGATTAGATCTTTTTCTAATACAATGAAATGTAATTTTGCACAACATGCTCAAGCAATTTATTTGTTCAGTAAAGTTTGAGTAAAGGAAATAAATCATACGTATCTATTTTCTACAAAAAACGCTCTTTAAAATGATGTATCACACTTGTTGTACATTATTCTGTATATTTTTACAATTGCGATTGTAAAATAAACAAACGAATAAATCTGGGGGGGGGGGTACTGCGTATTGCATACATGGCGGCCATTTTTTTTGCTGTTTTTTTAAACGATCATGAATGTAAATTGTAATCTTGACTAAAATTTTGTAGTATTTTGCAAAATCTTTATTGAAAACTATTTTGGTTTATATATTCGATGCCACAATGATTAATTTTTACACAGAATTAATGCTACAATTAAATAAATTGACGTGACATTTTGACTATTTCCAGTAACCGTAACAGACAAGAACAATAAAGTCACACAAAAACAGAATTATACTTACGTTTAGGTTAAATCCTTTTATCACACACTTCAATTATGTTTTATTATACACTAAAAACAAGTTTTTATTGCAAAATAACAATAATAAATCACAAAAACCATTTAAATCCGTAGAGCACTCCACACGCGTAATGTCTTGTTTACGCCACCCATAGACCATCAACTTCAAACATATTTTTTAAATCGAAACAGCTAGTGTCGGACCGTGAAATATTTTTTAAGGAAGCTCCAACTAATATTTATTCGAGTTAAAACGCGTATATCGCTATTATTTCAAGTGTTAAAAAGTGATAAATAATAGGGACTGGAGTCCCGCGTGCCCCCACTACCGGATCATAAAAAGGGACTACAGTCCCTTTGCGCGCATGACGGGTTTTGAAAAAAGGGACTACAGTCCCTTTGCGCGCATGACCGGTGATTCTTCTGTTAGTGATATACAAAACCAATTAACGCGGTTTTGGCGGTTAGAAGAAATCTGTCCTAAGCATCATTACTCTAAAGAGGAAAGCTTGTGTGAAGAACATTTTATTAAAAACACTGTTCGGTTAGAATAAAGCCAAACCTACTTTAGGAAAATTGTATGCAGTCAGCATACAATTTTTATGTTGGAATATGAGTCATTGGGTCACATGTCAGCATTATTAAATGTTAGGCCTGACCCACATTATATTCCTCATCATGGTGTCTTGCGTGAGACCAGCACAACCACTAAGTTGAGGGCTGTGTTTAATGCCAGTAGTCCAACCACATCAGGAGTATCAAGACGATATTCTGAAGGTAGGACCAAAGGTGCAAGATGACCTGCTGTCTATTCTTATTCGGTTTAGACAGCATAGGTATGTTATTGCAACCGATATAGAAAAGACCGTTGACGCGATTCACCGCGAAATAGCCTATATACTTCAACTGCCGAGTGGGGCAAGCCATTTACAATTTGGAGGTCATAGGTCACCGAAAATGCATACGATATTTTAGATATCAAGAACATAATTATGTATCATAATGCGTACATAAAAATGATCGTCACTAAACTAGGAATCATTATATATAAAGTAAATACTTGTAAATCCGTATGTTTCTACGAGATGAGGGTATAATTCCAAAGTTTTGATTTTTACGTTCTGCATCAACATGTTTACACAATAATTATTTCAACTGAATCAACATAATCACTTACACTGTTATCACTAAATAATTACACATATATGGAAGTATTTCCAATACTACAGTTACACTACACTATCACACGATATCCACAAGAAATTCCAATTAGATTCCGATACGAACGCCCGCGCCATTTTTTTTGCGCACGACGGCAAATTTCGCTTGTGCACTGAGAGATTTGGCGGGAAGCGTGACGTCAACAATGCAGGTGCATTGACGCGAACCCATAGGTACAGTTGCGAAGTTGAACTATTGAGATTGAACGTTATTTATGTATAATGGCAGTATGCGTTTATTATTTTTAAATAAAAGTAATACTATTTTATAATATTATAGGAATCGATTTTTCTTTAGAGAAATGAAATACTATTATGTTACCCATTTATACTTGATTCTGTATAAACTTAACCACTCTTGGCATCAAATTTGAACCGAATCTAAAAAAATTATTTTAAAATTAATTTTGAGCTGAAATAGGCTAAATTATTCTAATGTTTGTACCCAGTTAGTACCCAGTCTTGTATAGAACTGCAAAGAGGTATTTTAATTTTTCAAGTACTGTCGATATTCTATAATGTAGATGTTTAAATTTTCGTAATTTTGAAACTTGCCCAATAAGATTTATATAGCTCTTGTATGTAATGAAAAAAGGCAAAAAAACAGATATTTTGTGGTAATATAAATAAAAAAAACTATTTCTTGCCGACGCTAATTTTTAGGTCCACTTGTCCGTATTGACATTTTATAATTTTATTATTTTTTCACTGATAATTCGGACACCGTTAAAATTAAAGCTATTTTGTGCAGTTAGTATAATACATATATTAAAAAAATAGTGTCAATACGGACAAGTCAACCTAGAGATTAGTGACCCTAACGTCGGCTAGCCATAATAACGAATATCTGTTTGGTTATCCATGCCACAACATAATAAGGTACACATACATATTGCTGAGCTCAATTCCCGGTTGCTTACGAGACTTGCAGCTCGGGTTTACACTTCGCACAACTATTTAGCCGACCTTAAATCGAACCTCATTCTGAATATTGGACATCCACGGCTACCGCAACTCTGTAAGCTGCAAACAACGCTAATCGGATGAAGGACTAGAATGAAGCGTGAACTTTGTGACCAGCGTTGCCAGTTTTTTTTTGTAAACTCGGGATTTTGAAACTTTTCGAGTGATAAAAGCGGGATTCTCTCGTCGAAAGCGGTACATAGGAAAAAAACGTATAACGTAATAAACAAAAGAATTTATCAAAAAGAAGATCAAAAATTTATCTTTGTATCTGAGTTTTAATTACGTTTACATGACAATAAATAGCAAGAATAGTCATATATTTTAATCAAATTTAATAATATGATATTACTAGCTGTTGCCCGCGGTTCCGCCCCCGTGTGATTCTGATCCCGTTCCCGCTCCCCATGGGAACCTATACCAGGGATAAAACGTAGCCTATGTGTTATTCCAGTCTATAAACATAACATGACTTCACGCTTGTATCCCCGAAGGGGTAGGCAGAGGTGTATTACACACCCACGATTCGCCAGTTATATTTATAATCTATCCCTGTAATAAATTTCAGCCAGATCCGTTCAGCCGTTTAGCGTGAAAGAGTAACAAACATCCATACATAAAGTAAAGTAAAAAAGTAAAAAGTATTTATTTCATTTTCCAGTAATTTGTTACATGTATTAAAACTGAGACAGTCCCATTAAGTTATGTACATACTTGTGTTGGGGCTGTCTCGCATCTGTTCATACATTCTAAATTATATTATAAGATATCTGGCCTTATAACTAATTAAATTAAAATGATAAATTTAAACTAAGTACATGCTGATGAAAAATAAATAATAATAATGAGATATTTTTATATGTTTGTAATAAAAAAAATTGAAATTCAAAGGCAATAGAAAAAGCTAATAAATGTCCCTTTGTGTTATTTGTATTATTTGTATTTCTGTCTATAAACTTGGATGTGTGTGAATGTGAATGTGTACGTAGGTGTTTGTGTGAGGAGAGTATGCGAGTGTAAATTTTTATATGCGTGTATGGGTGTGCGCGCCAATCTGATTCCATTATTCCCATGTACCCCCAACCAACCTAGCTAAGTCTCACCAAGACACGTTCGACCCCATGATATGACTGTGCCTTTAGCCATTCGGTCAGGTTTTTCCTGCATTCGTATAGCAGCAGAGGATATATATATAGTTTGCCGTTTACTCTGTTATATATATAAGCCGATTGAGTTTGGTATTGACGTGCTGCAAATTCTGTGCTAACCCTGGCGGAATGAGCCACTATGTCTTTCCTTCTCCTCTCTTGGTTTGCCCGCGTAAAGGGCAGAGAATTATGTAAACATAGGCATATGTTCAAGATATACAGCTTCCTCACCGTTAAAAGCTCACAGTGTCTGTAAAGATCCTCGGTTGGGTACCTGTATGGCCTGAAGTGCATAACTTTTATAATTGATCGTTGAGCTCTTTCCAGGTCTAACATTGATGTTTTATCGGCCCCACCCCACACCGGTATACAGTATGTAAGAACTGATTGTACCAGGGCAATATAGATTTTATTTAGAAGGAGCGGTGGCATCAGGTGGCGCAAGGTCTTAAGTATCCAGATGAGCTTCCTAACTCTATTCATAATAAGCTCGATGTGGGGGTGCCATGATAGTCTTTGATCAACTATTATGCCTAGATATTTGGTTGAATCACACTGTTCAATGTTTTTGCAGTCACAGATATTAAGCCGCGGACTTGCACAAACATGGATTCTGACTCCGTATTCCGAACCCGGGAGCGATCTTCTAGTTGGGGCAAAACAGATAAAATTAGTTTTCGCTATATTTAGAGTAAGCAGGCTAGCATTTAACCATTTGGCTATCTTTACAAGACCAGACTCAGCTGTGCCCCTCACGGTCTCCCAGGTCTTTCCCGAAAAGACTACTGCCGTTTCATCGGCATAGGAAAAGATCCGCCCTCCACTATTTCCCAGGTTACACAAGTCATTGATATAAATTAAAAACAGCGTTGGGCCAAGGATACTCCCCTGGGGAATGCATTGACACCTACCTCGTCACTATACAAGTTATCAATTTTTACTTGCTGCCTCCTATCTTTCAAGTAACTTTCCAAAAGTAAAAGAGGTGTTCCCCTAATGCCCGTAGCCTCCAGTCTACGTAAAAGTATGTTTACCAACACTGTATCAAAGGCTTTTTTAAGGTCTAAAAAGACCGTGATACACTTTTCGCCTTTGTCAATGGCTGCTGTTATTGCCGAGGTTAAGGCCGTGACCGCTTCCAGAGTCGAGCGCCCCTTTCGGAAGCCATATTGTGCGTCTGATAAAATTTTAAATTTAGTAAGGTAGTTAACAATTTTTCTAATATTTTTGCTATGGGTGACAGAACTGATATTGGACGGTAATTGTTCATATCTCGAACGTCTCCCCCCTTGTGTATAGGAGTAACCACGGAGCGCTTTAGGATGCTAGGAAAAATTCCCGTACTAAATGATAGGTTAGCGAGTTGACATATGAGTGGGACTATAAAGTCCTTAGCCTTTTTTAGAAATTTAATTGAAATGCCATCCCTACCCGAGGCGCTCGCTGAGCCAAAACCCATAAGTACACTGTCCACATCCCGTAAGTCTGTCTCGTGTAGCACAAAAGAAGTAGGACCGGGCAGAGTGTTGCAGGTTATTTCTGGATAGCCGGTTTTTGATATAACGTCTTCCGCCAGTAGTTGACCAATGTTCGCAAAGAATTGATTCACACGGTTTAAGGAGTCTAAGGGGTGGGGGGCAGCGTCCAAAAGATGAGTACTCGATTTTTTCGGTGGTTTAAAGTGTGTTATTTCATTTATGTTTCTCCACAGTTGTTTTGGATTTTTTTGTAGAGGTGACTATTTTATTTCTGTGGTATTGTCTTTTTAATTTTTTAATTAGGTTAGTGCAAAAGTTACGAAAACGTTTATAGGTAATTTTCAATGTCATGTTATATGGGTCGTTACGCAACCTAAGTTGCATTTTGTTCCTAAGTCTGATACACCGCAGCGACCCGGCAGAGATCCATGGCTTAATGGTGCGCGATCCACCCGTAACCCCGCCAGTAGAAGTATGTAGTAGAAGAGATTCCTTGATTATCTCTATCATACGATTTGCCAACACATCAGGATCTGCACATGAGTTTAGATACGATGTATCCAGACCGACCAAGCTGTCATATGCCTTTTCGACATCAACAATAGTTTTTGATTTTTTAGGGGCTATTTTTACATGGTTATGTAATAAAGTTACGAGAACTGTAGAATGGTCGGTGACAGACGTATCCAAGATAGCTATCGATGCTGTGGTTTCACGCCTCTTAATTTTCAGGAAAACATGGTCGAGGCAATTACCTTTTCTAGTAGGAAGGCAGTGTCCAGGAAGAAACCCGTGAGCCGAGAGCATGTTTTGGTAACGTAATCTATTACTCCTCTCATGCGCTTTCTCCCTGTCTGTTATAATTAAATTGATATTAATGTCGCCGATTACTAGAATATTTTTGTGTGGTTTTATAGACTCTAGGTGTTGATTAAGCGAGTCTATGAATTTTTTGGCACAAGTATTTGATGGGGCTCGGTATATGCCAATGATAGTCAAGGTTGCCATAGTCACCTGCAGAGCGGAAGCATGAGTTACGGTAACTTCGATTGACTGTGGCTGGTGTTTATTTTTTATGTAAATTACCACACCGTCATTCTGGTTCCGGAGATTCATGGTAAGGAATGAAGTATAATTAGTCAGCTGTGGTATCTGTTTGTCTAGATCAAGTCTACATTCAGTCAAGACCAATACATCAGCTTCTATCTTCGCCTCCACCAGGCTAACCAATAGATCGTCCAGGTTTTTATAAACGCTTCTTATATTTTGAGTCGCGACCAACAGCCTGTCATCCTCAAATTGTGAAAAACTGGGTAACTGGTTCGCGTTGAGAACCGCAGAGCTTGCAATTTCGTTATCGTCCAAATCAAGTAATGTGATTAGCTGACTATCCATACTCATGTGATAGATCCATCCGTCTTTTTCTACATTTTGAGACCGAGTAGGCGGACCAGCTAGCCACGATCAAATAGTGTTCAAACTGACTCCGGTTAGACCACACAAGGATATCTAGGGACGTGTAAGGCGCTTGAGTGACAGTGTGTGAGAAATGTGTACGTGTTTTGTTATGTGTGTTTGTGTTTGAATTTGATGTTTTCAAGGTACTTCGGAAAATATCTCTAAAATTTACAACACAATCCAAGACGAAACCAAAATAAGATTCAGACTCAAGAACGAGACCACAAAAGGTGTCGCTACTGAACCCGAGGACAATAAAGGTATAATCCATAATAAATACTAAAATCAGATAATAATTCAATAATAAAAAATCAAAATCACAATTCATAGCTACTTCCAAATTAATCATATCGAAATAAATAATAACAAGACTAAATTAAAATCCACCGTCAGCATCGAATTTGAGATCGCACTCGCAGATGCAACCGAGAACGCGCCCAATCATTAAAACAACATAAAAATTGAGAATAAAAACAAAATCACATTTTAAAAGTAACCCGTTTTTCCCTTCCTCCCTTCCTCCCTTCGGATACCCCCCCGCTGGCCAGCGGGGGTGGTTATGTCGTGTCTCGACTAAAACCGCACGGTGTCCTCCCCAAATGTCCGTTGCCGGGCACCCCGGGTAAGCCCTCGAAAGGATAACCCCAGGGTTGCCGGCGGACTTTGGCCGCCACAGCGGCCTCGCCTGGTGGGGTCGGGTTTTATCCCGCTTCGGTGAGTTGGCAGGCGTGTGTAGGGCACACACGACACGCCTCCGCCACGGCCTGCTTCTGTAAGGACGGCGAGTCGGCCAACTGCCGTCCTCAGGCCCCGATCATGGAGGTCGGTAGTCCCGGGCGTAGATGAGTCTGCGGCGTCCTCGCCGCAGACTGCGAAACTCGGGGGCCAGGGTTCTCTCCCGCTTGGCGGCGGCGGCGTGCCACTTGCTCCCGTCGGAGACCACGGCCCTCACCATGGTCTCCAACGAGAGAACGTCCACGCCCAGGACCGCAACGAGATCCCGGCGTTGACTCGCCCACGCAGGGCACTCCACCAACGTGTGGAGCGCCGTGTCTTCGCCAGGATCCTCGCAGTGCTGGCACTGCGGCGTTGTCTCCCGGTGGATGCGCCACAGATACTTACCGAAACACCCGTGTCCGGTAACCATCTGGCACATCCGGTAGGAGAGGTCCCCATGGTCCCTCTCCAACCACTCCTTCATGATCGGTCTCACCGCCGCAATGGTGGATTCCCCCACCTTGGGTGCTCAAGTCGCACCCTCCATGTCTCCATGAGTTCCTGGCGGAGCAGGGACCGCTGAGCCCTGATTTCTCGGGGCTCCGGCCTATGGCCCCGCTCCAGCGCCTCCTTGCGCCACTGGTACAGCAGCGCAAGGGCTCTGGCTTCCAGGTCCCATGGAGGGGTCCCGGCTAGGAGACATGCCGCCTCGACGGAGATCGTGCGATACCCCCTGATGACTCTGACGGCCATCGCTTTTAACGGGCTGTTTAATACAGCCACGTTGCGGGCCGCCAGAGTCTCCGCCCATACTGGGGCCCCGTACAGGGCCATGCTTCGCACAATCCCCAGGTACAGTCTCCTAGTGGGGGCGTTGGGTCCCTTGACGTTGGGCATCAGACGCGATAGCGCGGCCGCAGCCCCCCTCAGTTTCGGGACCAGACTTCGGAGATGAGGTCCGAAGTCCCATCGGCTATCGAGTGCGAGCCCAAGGTACTTCATCGTGGGCTCGATGCCGATGCTTACGCCCCCTACGGTTATGCTGGTTCCCGCAGGTGGCCCCCTCCGAGGCCCGTGAAAACACATAGCCTCGGATTTGTGGAGAGCCACCTCGAGTCCCAGATGCCATATTCGACCCACGACTTGAGCAATCCCTGCCGTGGCCTTCAGTGCCGCGCTTCGGTACGTTGCTCCCCGCGCCATAACGAGGGTGTCGTCAGCATAGCACACTATGCTGACACCCTCGAGCAACGTACCGCGCAGCACCCAGTCGTATCCGATGTTCCACAGGAGTGGCCCTAGGACCGAACCCTGCGGAACACCGCACGACACTTCTCGCCGCCCTGGCCCTAGCCAGCTCGGGTAAACTATGGCCCTCTCAGATAGGTATGCCTCGACAATGCGGCGGAGGTAAGGAGGCACTCCGTGATACGCGAGCGCCTCCCTAACGCAGCTCCAGGGTAGTAACCCGTAGTCAAGCTTAAGATGATAATTTGGGTTGTCAAACGACGCATGCATTTGATATTTAAATCTATTTGTGTCTACCGAATAAGTATATAATAAAATTCTGAAGTAAGTGCTCTTGTTGATACTTTGACTTTCTACACTAGGAATACAATTTGAGCACCCTAGAGTATGGGCGAGTAATATTTTAAGTACCGGGTATTTATGGCATGTTACGATTGTAGTATGATATATAAATACTTGATCGACAGCAATCAGTCATGCTTGTAATAAATGGTGCACTTGTTGTTCACTTTTGATGAGGATTACTCGTGAGCTTTCGTCCTTTTTTATAAAGACACGGCCGAAAGCAGTCCAGCAGAACATATATTGTTTAGACTTAGCCAAGTCACGCGCCAAGAAATGCAGTCGGGCGCCCTTGGAAGTCAGCTGTTTCGATACAAACACCGGCACGTCCCCGTGTGTAGTGTTACCGAGGTGTTTCGCCTGTATCTTATGTTTATTCTTGATGTTGAATGACTTCACTTTTTTTATAAAATCACTTTTAAGTATTGTCGACCCCAGCTCCACTATAATAGGGGTATTTTTTACCCCTTCTTTTTTTCCTTGTAGTCTAAATATGTCCTTTATGTCATTTCTGTTTACTTCCAGGTTAATGTTTTTAGATAAGCACATTACCATATCTACTAAATAATCTCTAGTTTCTTGACTTTTTCTAGGAACATTTTTTAACTCGAGATTTGACTTTCGTGAAGACCTCTGCAAGTCTTCTAATTTTTCCTCCAGGCTATCTATATACTCGCGGTCTTTTTTCGCCTGCAATTCTAGTGCAATTCTACATCTATACATACTTTCGCGTTTATAATATTAAATTAGTAGGACAAATCAAATTGTTGCCCTGTCGTTAGGTAGTAGAGTCTTGCCGCGCTTCCTCCGCACTGCTACACACACAATCCATGGTCGACTTATCTCCGAAAAGCGGGACTGAACCTGTCCCGCGCGGGACATCCCACCCGATACATAACAATTGGGACGACCCGCCAAAATTGGGACGCACGCAGACATGGTATCCTCCTAAGGACTCCGCGCGGTACTGAACACTCAAAGCAATACTTTACCTGTATTAGCAAATTTATTTCATCGTTTGATGATGTAGGTATAAATACACCCTTACCACTCATATCCCTTATACCTCCTCCACTTGAGGAAGGCAATATATCATATACTCGAGAGTCGAAAACAGCTACTATCTTGCTTTGGGTGGCCCGTTTATATTGGCTAGCCGATGTTAGGGCCACTTGTCCGTATTGATACTAAATATTAAAACTATTTTGTACAGTTGGCATAGTACAAAATAGTTTTGATATTCGGATGGTGTCCGAATTGTCAGAAAATTAAATTAAATTAAAAAGTGTCAAGTCTGACCAGTGGCCCTAGAACTTAGTGTCCCTAAAGTAGACTAGCCTTTTTATTGCTGCGCCAGGAACCACTCAGTAAAATGTGGATAGTATGAATACTCGCTTACTAGACTGGCTGAAACCTGACTCTTCGAAACTTGAGTTCGAAATGAAATATTTGAACAGTCACCGCCACAATGGGTTTTTAATGTTTTATAGAAACCTGAAAATTAAATATTTAGGATAGCACTAATGAAATATGTACAGTCATGGATATCATAATTTTTTATTTTATAATTTATTTCATGAATAAATTCGCATTCGCTTCAGAAGAATGTGTGACAGCGGTGACGTTATGCCTGTGTTGAGGTTGAACGTTTTACTAAAATACAGGTTAGTTAGCCGGTACAAAACTCTGGTCTACTTCTGCAATACCACTAAGCCCTGTTGGCTTCATGACCCAACTTGAGATTTGCCATAGTGCAATGTCCATCATTTCCCCCATTTCCTCATCGTCATCCACTTCTTCCAGCAGCTCCAATAACCCAGGGCTAGAAAGAAACAAAAATAAATAAAAGAATAAATAGAAAACCTTACTTCTGGTTTAGGACAGAAACGCCGTCCGTTAGCTAAGGCCTCTAAAAGCTTACTCAATTAGCCTTTTGTAGCCCACTACTGGACATAGGATTCTCCCATAGAGCGCCATAGTACCCGACTTCCGCCTTGAAAAAAGAAACAACCTAATATCTTTTTTCTAGGATTTAAGGGTGTATACTAAGATCTTCAGAGCCGGCTACACCTGCCGGCTGGAACTGGCTTTCCTGTCGGGGTTGGGAGGTCAAATGGAAGTTGCTCACTTTAAAGCCAACTTTAGCCAATCAAATATTAATAAAGTGGACCCTGGGTTTCTTGAATCCATCCGGCACATATCTAAACACACGAAAGTCTATGCAAGTGACTCACAAATAATATATGAACCCTAAAAAGAAAACATTCTTTTTAAGATAGTCGTGTAAAAAATAAAGCAATTTACGTTTCCAACCCAGTGCGTTGACGTGGACCACCACCCATCTGGAACGTGGGTTCATTCTGGGCGTAAGAGAAAAATACTAAGAAACAATTTTCCCAAATCACCTAATTCTGACACATTCGAGATACATAAACTAAATAACTTACGTGTCTAGTACAACGTCGCGTCGTATGCTGCCACCAGGGGTTTCCATCAAGGTCACAACGTTGGGCCGATTGGCTCTGTCCCTGTGTCGGTATCGCCGACCGTGACCAGCTGGTTGCACTCATACTACGGCGTCTGTTCGATCTAAAAAAAATATAGCAAAGTTACAATAATAAATATTTGTGTTATGACTAGCGATGTCACATCGCTTATTATTTTAGGTTAACTATATTTGA
This sequence comes from Cybosia mesomella, assembly GCA_946251805.1. NCBI lineage: Eukaryota > Metazoa > Arthropoda > Insecta > Lepidoptera > Erebidae > Cybosia > Cybosia mesomella. Next base: position 25,716,265 of record OX276407.1, read on the forward strand.
ATGACAAGGAAACTAAAAATACGTCCTGAGACTTTAACCTCAGCTTACCATCAGGCGAGGTGAAGTCAAATTGACGTGTCCTAAATATATAAAAAAAGGCACGTTGACCGTTTACCATCATACGTAATCGTAAATTACATGTATACGAAACTAGCATCTTGTTGAACTAATAACTAGATAGATGTTACGGTGACTGCTTACCATCAAATGTAATCATATTATGATCCAGTGTTATTCTATCTAACCCAAATTACCTTTACCTTCAGCTTACCATCAGGCGAGGTGAAGTCAAATTGTCCTATATATATAGTCCGAAAAAAAAAAAACTGACGTAATCAAAAAAATAGTTTGCCACCGTAGTATTGAAATAGCAATGTTTTTAGCAAAATACCAAGGTGGTGCCTTTTGGCTATTATTTTTATTTTATTCATAAAGGTGAATAAAATACAATACATGTATACGAAACTAGCATCTTGACGAACTCACATGATTTATGTGAGTGAGTACTAGAAAAAAAGAAAAAAGGTACGGATGTTCGATAAAGTAGATACCACATCTACTTTATCGAACATCCGTACCTTTTTTCTTTTTTTTTTTTTCTTGCGGAAATCCCTTCGGATACCCCCCCGCCGACAAGCGGGTGCGGTTATATCGGGCTTGAACCGACTAAAACCGCACGCCGTCTCGGGTCTACAGACGCCGGGGTGTAAGGTTGCCCATAGAGCATATCCCTTTTTATTTTTTTCTTTTTTATCGTGCGTAAATCCCTTCGGATACCCCCCCGCGTGCCAGCGGGGGCGGTTATGTCGGGCTTGAACCGACTAAAACCGCACGCCGTCTCGGGTCTACAGACGCCGGGGTGTAAGGTTGCCCATAGAGCATATCCTTCGCACCCCGACTGACCCTGGGCCATCTCCGGTTTCGAGATGGCCCCCTCGGGTTTGGGAACCACGGTGTCCCCGTCTTGCCCCGGTTTGGGGGAGGGGCGCTAGTCGCCCCACCGTCCCGGCCTGCTTCTGCTGGGGTGACAAGCGGCCTCACCTGCCACCCCCAGGCCTGCGCTCATGGAGGACGGAGGTCGTTGAGCGATATAAATATATGAAATTCGACCTTATTTATATTAGCAATGTAAACTCCTTAAAAACAAAAACGGACGGAAATACCAACAACGAACTTGGCGCTAACAACGGTACTCGGAATGATGCAGTGGAGGTGGCTGGGGGTGAAGAGGAGGTGAGGCGGCGGCCTCACTCGCGGTCGGTTGGGGCCGTCTTCACCAGACCCGCTATTCCGCTACCGGTAGGCGGGGACACGGACGCGGACATTGCGTCTGCGGCGTCGACGGCGGGTACTGACAATGAGTCAGTATCCAGCCATATGGAGACCGAGGAGGGTCTCCGACGTAAGCGGCCTCGCCCGGGTGGACCGTCCCTTGACCGGAGCAGAAGCTCCGGGCAACGGACGGTCTCCTCGAGCGAGGACGATCGGCCGGCCAAAATACTGGCCACCGCGGTGGGTAGAACGCCAAAGCAGCCGGTGCACGTCCCTCCACTACCCAGTGGCAGGGACCAAGGCGTCCCCGCGGCGAGGGAACTCCTCGCAGCACTTGCCCGCATAACGGACTCCATTAAAGGGTCCAAAAATGTGTCGGGCAAGAAGAAGACGGTGGCGGAAAACGTCACCGTCGCCAGGACAGCGCTGGAGGAGCTCCTTGGTAGGAGCGTCTCCGAGGAGGAGGTGAAGCTCAGAGCCCGGGTCACAAGCCTGGAAACTGAGCTGGCCAACTCCTTGGAGCAACAGCGGGTCCTCCGGGAGGAGGTCAGGGAACTGACCCAGATGGTCAGGGGATCCCCGGAGGCCCAGAAGGCCCCAAGAGCCCAGGAGGTGGCGGACCACCCGAGGGCTCTTGCGCCGCCAGGGGGGGCGCCTACGTCGACGTCGGCGCCAAATTCGGCACCAAAGCCGGCGCCAAAGTCGGCACCTAAGCCGGCGCCAAAATCAGCGCCTAGGCCGGCGCCCAATCCGCCGCCAGAGCCTAGTGTGGTGCAGCTCTTGGCGGCTATCGAGAGGCGGCTCGGTATTCTGGAGGACCGGGCTTACCGTCCCCCACTGGCACGGCCTGCGTCTTTCGCAGCTGCTGCCGGTGGTAAGCCCGGCCCCGTCACCCCAGTGGCCCCAACGCCACAAGGGAAGGGGAAAAAGCGCGGCACCCCCACCCCCGCCATACCCGCCACTCTCGCTGCACCCGAGCGTCCCTCCAGAGGGGAGGAATGGGTGGTAGCGGGAGCCGCCAAAAAGGCGAAAAAAGCCGCCAAAAAGGCGGCTAAGAAGGCGGCAAAAGCTGCTGCGGCGAAGGCGCCGAAGAGGCTCCGCGCCCCATGGCCCACTGCCGTCGTCCTGACGGTGACGACGGAGGTTGTGGAGAAGGGCGTGGGGTACGCCCAGGTCTTGAGGCAGGTTAAAGCCTCAGTGGACCTCAAGGCCCTCGAGATAGAGGGTGGGCTCCGGTGCAAAACAACTCGCACCGGAGCTCGCCTCCTCGAGGTCTCCGGTGCCACCAGCGGCCCCAAAGCCGACGCCCTAGCGGCCAAGCTGAGGGAGTCGCTGGATACCGAAGCCGTCCGCGTCACCAGACCCAACACATGCGCAGGTTTGCGCATTTCGGGTCTGGATGACGCGGCCACGACGGAGGAAGTCATCTCCGCCGTCGTGGAGGCGGGCGGCTGCCCCCGTGATCAGGTGAGAGCTGGAGAAATCCGCTTCAGCTCCACCGGTCACGGCACGGCAGTCGTCAACTGCCCCGTCGCAGAGGCGCAGAAAATTGCGGACGAACGGAGCCTCCTCGTTGGGGGCTTCCTAAAGGCGCGGGTGCAACTCCTGCAGCCCCGCGAGACCAGGTGCTTCAGGTGCCTGGCCGTGGGGCATGTGGGAGTGCAGTGCACAGCGGGAGACACCGTGGGGGATCGGTGCTTCCGCTGCAGTCAGCCCGGGCACAAGGCCAGTGCTTGTGATGCTCCGCCGCGCTGCTACAAATGCGTAGCGGAGGGCAAAGCGGCGGAGCACCGGGCGGACAGCAGAACCTGCGCCGCCTCGAGGCCAAAGCCCCGTTCGTCCGCAACGGGTAGCGGGGGTGCCGCTCAAGAGCGGCCACATTCGCGGCGGGATGCGGAGATGGACGTCCATTAATGGACACACCAATCCGCATCCTGCAGGCGAACATAAACCACTGCACCGGTGCTCAGGATCTTCTGTACCAGACCATCGTGGAGTGGTCTATTAATGTGGTCGTGGTCGCTGAGCCGTACTGGGTCCACCCCGGAAGCCCGGTGGACCTGGACGGCGTAGCGACCGTCTTCGGGGGGTCCGCCGAGGACACCTCGCGCCTTGCACTCATTGCAAGGTGCAGAGGCTGTGTCGCGGCGGACTATGAGGGCTTGGCTGTCGTGGCCGTCTACTTCTCGCCAAGCCTTGACCAGTACGAGCTTGAGCTAAGGCTCGCTGAACTGGACATTGTTCTCGCTGCGTGCCGTCCTCGTCCTGTCTTGGTCCTGGGAGACTTCAACTCTTGGTCTCAGGCCTGGGGCTCCCGGGAAACCAATGACAAGGGGCGAGTACTGGAGGACTGGGCCAACACCCGTGGTCTAGAGGTCCTCAACCGGGGGAGTGTCGCCACCTGGGAGCGGCGGGGGCTCAGTTCGGTCGTGGATGTCGCATTCGCGACCCCTGCTCTTGCCCGCCGCGTCCAGGGTTGGCGCGTGGTGGAGGAGGAGGAGACGGATTCCGACCATAAATATATTCGGTTCAACGTCTCCCCTCCAACTAACCTGCCGCCGACCATCGCGAATCCCCCGGATCCACGTTGGGCGCTCAGACGCCTGGATCGTGAGGCTCTCCTGGAGGCATCAATAGTGCAGGCCTGGATTCCGTCACTGGCCAGGCCTGCCGATGTCGACGCAGAGGCGGAATGGTTCAGGAGAGCTATGTCGCATATCTGCGATGCGGCGATGCCTAGGGTTAAGCCCGGCCCGGCAAAGAAACAGGTGTACTGGTGGTCAGCGGAGATCGCACAGCTGCGAGCAGCGTGCGTGACCGCTCGCCGCCAGTACACCAGGTTTCGCCGGAGGCGTCGCCGCCCAGACGATGCGGCAGCCCGAGAGGCGGAGCTGTATGAGGCGTACAAGGGGGCCAAGAGGACCCTCCAGGAAGCCATAAAGCAGGCCAAACGGCGGGCCCGCGAAGAGCTGCTGGAGTCTCTGGAGCAGAACCCATGGTCCTTACCTTGCGGTCAGGGGCAAAATCCGCCCAAGGGCGCCCCTACTGACCCAGAGCCTCCAGCCGGAGCGGCTGGAGGGGATACTGGGCTCCTTGTTCCCAGCGAGAGCGGAGGAGCATGTCCCTCCGCGTATGGCTCCGCCTCAGGCGCCAGACGCTGATAATAGCGAGAACGATGTGCCCGAAGTCAGGGAGAGTGAACTGGGGGTAGCAGTGCTCCGGCTTAAAGCCCGGAAATGCACTGCCCCCGGACCCGACGGCATTCCAGGCCGAGCATGGGTCCTGGCTCTGGAGGAACTAGGGCCTCGACTGGTGGTGCTCTTTAGCGCATGCCTCGAAAGGGGCCAGTTTCCAAAGGCTTGGAAGACGGGGAAACTGGTCCTTATCCGGAAGGCGGGGCAGCCGGCGGACCAGCCATCCGGTTACCGATCGATCGTGTTGCTCGACGAGGTGTGCAAGCTCTTTGAGCGGATTATTGCAGAGCGCCTCGTCGAGCATCTCACGAAGATGGGGCCAGATTTGGCGGACAACCAGTTCGGTTTCCGCCGGGGGCACTCCACCGTGGATGCGATCATGCGCGTTAGGCGCCTGGCGGAGGAAGTAGTCTCGCGGGGTGGGGTGGTGGTGGCGGTGTCTCTCGACATCGCCAACGCCTTCAACACCCTACCCTGGAGCTGCGTTAGGGAGGCGCTCGCGTATCACGGAGTGCCTCCTTACCTCCGCCGCATTGTCGAGGCATACCTATCCGAGAGGGCCATAGTTTACCCGACCTGGCTAGGGCCAGGGCGGCGAGAAGTGTCGTGCGGTGTTCCGCAGGGGTCGGTCCTAGGGCCACTCCTGTGGAACATCGGATACGACTGGGTGCTGCGCGGTTCGTTGCTCGAGGGTGTCAGCATAACGTGTTATGCACCCTCAGCATGACACCCTCGTTATGGCGCGGGGAGCAACGCACCGTAGCGCGGCACTAAAGGCCACGGCAGGGGTTGCTCAAGTCGTGGGTCGAATACGGCGGCTGGGACTCGAGGTGGCTCTCCACAAATCCGAGGCTATGTGTTTCCACGGGCCTCGGAGGGGGCCACCTGCGGGAACCAGCATAACCGTAGGGGGCGTAAGCATCGGCATCGAGCCCACGATGAAGTACCTTGGGCTCGTACTCGATAGCCGATGGGACTTCGGACCTCATCTCCGAAGTCTGGTTCCGAAACTGAGGGGGGCTGCGGCCGCGCTATCGCGGCTGATGCCCAACGTTAAGGGACCCAACGCCCCCACTAGGAGACTGTACCTGGGGATCGTGCGAAGCATGGCCCTGTACGGGGCCCCAGTATGGGCGGAGACTCTGGCGGCCCGCAACGTGGCTGTATTAAACAGCCCGTTAAAAGCGATGGCCGTCAGAGTCATCAGGGGGTATCGCACGATCTCCGTCGAGGCGGCATGTCTCCTAGCCGGGACCCCTCCATGGGACCTGGAAGCGAGAGTCCTTGCGCTGCTGTACCAGTGGCGCAAGGAAGACGAAGACACGGTGCTCCACACGTTGGTAGAGTGCCCTGCGTGGGCGAGTCAACGCCGGGATCTCGTTGCGGTTCTGGGCGTGGACGTTCTCTCGTTGGAGACCATGGTGAGGGCCGTGGTCTCCGACGGGAGCAAGTGGCACGCCGCCGCCTCTTTCTGCGAGCAGGTAATGCGCGCGAAAGAGACGGCGGAGAAGGAGCGGGAGAGAACCCTGCCCCCCGAGTTTCGCAGTCTGCGGCGAGGCCGCCGCAGACTCATCTACGCCCGGGACTACCGACCTCCATGATCGGGGCCTGAGGACGGCAGTTGGCCGACTCGCCGTCCTTACAGAAGCAGGCCGTGGCGGAGGCGTGTCGTGTGTGCCCTACACACGCCTGCCAACTCACCGAAGCGGGATAAAACCCGACCCCACCAGGCGAGGCCGCGGTGGCGGCCAAAGTCCGCCGGCAACCCTGGGGTTATCCTTTCGAGGGCTTACCCGGGGTGCCCGGCAACGGACACTTGGGGAGGACACCGTGCGGTTTTAGTCGAGACACGACATAACCACCCCCGCTGGCCAGCGGGGGGGTATCCGAAGGGATTTCCGCACGTTAAAAAATAAAAACCTTATTTATATTTTGACTATGATTTTTGATGAAATTAGGCAATAATACGAAAAAAGAATAGGCTTGTGTCCATTAAGAGTAAATATAATGCATGTTTAATTATATTATGAAGAAAATAACAAACAATTTTAATTATTAAAAGGGTTAAAGATTAATAATATTTTTAAATAATAAGTTTCGTAAAATGAAACCTTTAGTCACGTGACAGTGAACACCAATCAGAAAGCGTTACGTCACGCCGTGCGAAACAACTCCAATATTGTCTTTGACGTTTCGAGTATTCCTACCGGTTCTTGACAAAATTTTGGTTTTTAACAACTAATATCACGTTGATACAGTTTTTGCTAGTTATAATTTGAAATAATTAACCATGGAATCTGGATTCAGCAAAGCAGACAGTAATAATTTGCCCAGAATCGATGCCGTTATGCTTGGAATTTTTTTCGCGTCGAACAGTGACTTCTGCTCATCTGAATTTCGCAATGTTAAATCTTCCTTGTAAATATAAAATATTTATTATAAGCTTAAATGCTATGTGACATTTCAGTTCGGTACAGAAGAACTTAATGTTTTGACGTACATTTTGCAAGTTAATTGATACCTACTGTCTTTGAGGTTAGATATACGAAGTATGAAAAAATGCAAAATGCTAACAAATATGTATAATTTCAGGTCTTCACGAGCCTCATATGGAGATCACGCCATAAGTTATGTCCAGCTTAAGCGTGACGGAAAAATTTGTACTGTAAAGTGCAAAATATGTCCTGAACACAAAGTTCACGCAAAATTATATGGATGCACACTGGTTGTTGATGAAGAAGATGATATTATTAACTCCGTTCAATGTCAAGACTGCGTAGCTTCACATGGGGGATGTAAACACGCAATAGCATTTCTTATGTGGGTTCATCTCAGAAGTGAGGAACCATCATGCACTTCGGTGGAATGTTATTGGAGAAAATCAAAACTGTCTAGAGTTGGTAGTAGCCTAAAATATATGACAGCAAAAGACTTGTCCGAGGGCAGGCTCATGTTGCCAGCAAATTCATCTATTTTGATGAAGTTTTTGGATCATAAGGACATAAGAAAAAAAATAATGACTGTGAACTTTTAAAATATCAAACCACTTATTGTCAAAACGAAGTACAAGCCCTCTCCATGCATCAACTTATATGTCATTTTAAAGAGAAATGTGTTGATGCGTTTTTAAAAAAAGTTCATATATCACCTTCATTAATTCAGAGAGTTGAAAAAAAAACAAGAGAACAATCTAAGAGCAGCCTATGGTTTGAACTAAGGTATGGTCGAATTACGGCTTCAAAAGCTTTTGAAGTTAGCAGATGTAAAACTACTGATGGCACACTTTTATTGCTCATATTAGGTGGTAAAATTCCAGACACTACTTCTATGAAACGTCCGTCTTTTAGAAGATGAGGTAAGAAAAACAGTGGAAAAAAAACTGAAGATAAAGATAAATAAGTATGGCCTGATATTAAATTCCAAATATCCAATGATTGCTGGTTCTCCAGATGGAATATTTGAAGATAGCATAATCGAGATTAAATGTCCTATTAATGCTAACACATTTAAAAATTATATACAAAATGGAAAAGCTGCAGAAAAATATTATGCCCAAATGCAGCTTCAAATGTATTTAACAGAAAATAAATATTGTTTCTTTTGTGTAGCGGACCCAGATTATAGTGAAAATCAAAAAGTGGAGATTTTAAGTGTGCCATTCAATATTGAGTATGTTGAGAATTTGATTAATAATAAACTATTAAACTTTTGGAAAATTAACGTGTACCCATTGTTATATCAAAGTGTGGAACTGTAACATATTTGAAATAAAAAAACAGTATTAAAGTTTTCCTTAGTTTTATTTTATTAAAGAATCTTGCAAATTAATTAATGCACATGCTATGATTATTGTCTCATCAAGAATTTTTACAAATTTGAAAGTAATACATGCATGTGGTCTAAGTATGTAAAATTCACGTAAGCGCCTAATAACTCTCTCTATATGAATCCTCAAGCTGGCAATCTGTTTAGTTACCTTCGCTTCAGTTTTACTCATTTTCACTCCTTTTTCAACACTTGGAGGTCTTACTAATGTAATACCTGATTTTTCTAAATATTTTTCTACATGCTTAAAGCCCCTATCTGCCATAACATGCATACCACTTTTAAGGTGTTTATAAAATCACACGATTCAACTAAACATGTGTCAGTGATTCTGCCTCCAAACCCTGGAGAAATATAGTTCACTAGTCCATTTGGTGTACAGGATATTAAATACTTCATAGTATTGGCTTTCTTGTACTCTGACCATGTCAGAGCTTAATTTACTGCCTTAGATGGCTTTTGCACCTCAATTTCAAGGCAATCTATAATGCAACTAACATTATAATATTTATGCCTGAATGCCATAGGTAAGGTCCTTTTAATCATTGCACTGTCTAATTCCACAGTAAAAGGACGCATGACACTGGCTATCATAGGTATATTTTTTTTAAATATCTTGCTTAGACTTGATGGAGTCATTCCATAATCGTCTGACAGCTGATTAAATTTACTATCTAATCTTATTTTATTTAAACAGAGTAATAAATGGTGTTTGGGAATATTTATACAATCTTTTATTATATCAATTAACTAGTAACAACTAATTGGAAGACCTATGTATAGTCTTGGCTTTTTCTCAATTTTTTTAATTGTATTTAACATGGCCTTTGTTGCTTCTATTTTTTTGTCTTCTTCGATTAATTCACTACAGTCAGAAGATGATTTAACTTGTAGTGAAGCCATTGATACTGAAGGACTTTTGGCAGCTGCAGATGGTATATGTAAAGAAATATCACTGTCTGAATGTTCTTCTTGAATAAATATTTTTTTTGCAATTTTGCTTAGACCGGATACAGAAGGACTTGATTTTGTAACAGTTACAGTTTTAAATGGGGATGTGGACCTGGATGTTACATAATGTTTCCAAGGTGATAATGCCTGATCTATCAATTTCACATTGGTCTGCATAGCCTTACTTCTGAATTTGTAGGTTATAAATGCTTGAACAGATTTATCTGTTGACTGTTGATCTAACATTTCTGGCACATTTCCTCCAACTGTTCCAATATCTGAAAAAGATATACAACAAAATAGCTTTATAATGGTAATAACTAGGTATTTGCCATTTCAAACTTTAAATCATTTAAGTAATTATGTTGTTTGATATTATACATACTTAAACTTGTATCAGAAGTATCTATAAGAGAAGAACTTGGAGTACAACTTTCCTTTGATTCATTCAGACACTCTGCTATTATCATCTTTCTTTGTTTTTTTAGAATATATGGCCGTTCTGTACTGCTGCATGTTCGTTTCCTTCTGTCTTCTTGACATCCAAATTTACTTGGCATACAACCTGGTTTCATTCGCACTTGTGATACTGTTCCCTTCATATGATACTCCATATAATTAATTATATCATTTGGCAACTAGAATAATAAAAAGAGTATGTGTTTTGTGTAACATTAATTAGAAAACTTAAACAAAACGTTAACTCCTAAAAGTGAAACAACTTAACCTGAACTCATGTATTTATTATTTGGAAAATAGGGATTCTACAAAACACAATTAGTTTGCTCGAATTAAGTAATAGACTGTATTGTGTGAAATACTTACATCAAAATGATCTTCACAAAAATACATTCTTGAACCTGTTGATAAAGTGTGAGCATCATCTCTTGCAAGTTTTAGCCACTTTTTCCGTATTTCTCCATTGTTTGGAACATATATAAATAACTTGTTTGGTGTTTTTATAGTCGTGCTATCACATTGGGGCACTATACAGTACTTTTAATATGAGAAATTCATTTTTAAACGCTAAAAACTAACTATAACATACGAAGACACGATCGCTCTTTGGTTTGTTTTGCACGGCGTGACGTCATTTAAGGCGCCATGAGTCTTGTGCGTTTTGGAACCAAATTGAAATTGGTTATTTAAAACACGAAATTTATAAAGTAAATGCTCGATTAAAAATAAATAAACCTTTGTTTTCGATAAAATGCCTAATAAGCTAAAGTATTAAGCAGTTATTGAAATTTTGTCAACTAGCCTATTACTGATATTTATTTGTCGATAGTTATTCTAACAACTTATCCGTATTTCAAAATAATTCAAACTAGATTATTTTATATATATTTGATGAACTATGTGAGATGTTATTGAAAGAAACTCGTTTGCGGCGGTCAAAATTTCGTCACTTTTGTACATTTAGAACATGATTATAACATAACATAACATAACATAAACTCACGCCTATATCCCCGAAGGGGTTAGGCAGAGGTGCTAGCACCCACATTTCGCCAGTTTATATTTTAGGTCCCAATGTAATAGGTGGCGAGCCTATTGCCATTAACCGGGCACTTATAAACCTGCGATAAATACACACATAACTTCGAAAAGCATCGAAAAGTCATTGGTGTGTGCCATGGTAAAACCTGGGATCGAACCCGAGACCTCGTCTCAGCTGTCCATTACCCATACCACTAGGCTACCGCGGAAAGTGAATATGTAATAATATGAAAATTTAATCACTGATTATGTTTTGCAATTTAATACTTTAACGACTTATGTATATTATAAATATACCAACGTGATATTTTAATTGAAAATCTTATGTAAAACACGACAAGCTATTTCATAAAAAGGTTTAAATCAAATTGAAAAACTTTTTTCAGTAATATTTTCACCACTTTCCGTTTAAATTTCTCTTTATACGTAAACTACAACTAATTCTCAATAATTATATGTATAACACATAAAAACACTTACCGCTTTCCCAAATAATCCATATTTATTTTGCACTTCACACAACAAAACTCTCACAACAATGAACTCAACAGATAATGGCGGCCCAGAAGGTCAACGTATTTTTTTTTTTTTTTTTTTGCGTTTCGTTGTCACTATATTCGTTCAAAACTTATAAAATACGATTACCATAAGGTAAACATTAGGCTAAAGTTAAACGCCCAACGTTTTGATGTCAACGAAACGTTGTGCAAACCGTGGCACAAAAAACATTCAAATTTATTTGTGCTAATGGGTGAACAAAAAACGCGTGACGGGTTAATGCACTATTTATATTATACTTCCGTATTTTGTAGTCAATTCATAGGACACTTATTCATTTTGATTACGATTGTCAATAATATGAATTGGACGGTAGTTATAAGGTTTGAGATTTTTTGTCCTACCCACTTTAACCATTGTGTACGTTTTTTTTATACCACTCAGGTGACAGACAAACTCACGGCCCACCTGATGGGAAGCAGTTACCGTGGCCTATGGACGTGCGCAACACCAGGGGCGTCATACTCGCGCTGCCGACCCTGTAAAAACCTTCTAATCCCTTCTTGAAGAACCCTCTTCTGTAGTCTCTCTTCTTGTAGTCGCTTGGGAAAACCACAGCAGGGAGATCATTCCACAGCCTGAGGGTGCGCGGAATAAAGTGCCTTTCGTATGCACCGTTTCCGGTCGCAACGTGTGAGGATGAATTCCCTGTCTGTGGTGAGCGGTGCGATGATAGAATGTGGCCGTGGGCATCATATCATGTAATTCTTCTGAACACACCCCATTATTGTTAAAAACGTAATTGAGAATATTTGATATTTTAGAAATGTTTAAAATTGTGTTTTAAAAACACTAAGAAATATTTGTAATTCTATATTTTTTAAATACTTCCTGTTTCAAAACGGCGGCCATGACACTTAGAGTCTAGATGGCGCGTGCAGATTGTAACGAGACGTCGCACAGTGTGTACTTGTAACTAGAGAAAACAATATAAATACAGTGAAGAGTTCTAGATGTTTTATTCTTTTATAGTTCAGAAGTGACAAGTTAATTCTACGCTCACTAAGTAAGGTTACTGCATGTTACTGGTATGTAAATTGAAACTTATTAGAACAATGGAATTAGAAGTAGGTAACTATTTCACGAATCATAAATTGGATTTCAATTAGTTATAGTAGTTTACACTTATTATTATTTTCTTTACTAAATGCAGTGCATGTGATGATTTACGAATTAATTTGAAAACTATTATCTTATTCTGTGGTACAGTTTTATTTTTATTTTTTCCTAACTACCTACATACATTATTATACTATTAGTACTATACCTATTTGATTGTGTTATTTTGGGCACCGATGATTTGTTGTTTCTTTGTTGTTAACAATGTGTGATTTTACAGCCGAAAATAAGAGGTAGGTACCTACTTACCACAAGTTAGTCGTTAGCTTATGGATATCTTTCTATCTTTGTTTCTATTTCCTTTTGGCAAATTAGTGTAAAATAAGTGTAATGGAATGACAAAATGTACTTAAAATGTGAAGTATTAAATAAATATTTATTTTTACAAACCAAAACACTTTTCTGAACAAAGCAGTCATAACATACACACATATAAGAATACTTAAAATAATTATTTACATAAAGTAGTTTGAATTATCAATTAGAATTTATTATACCATAACAAGTACCCACAATATAGCAATAAAACCAAATTATATGCATACAATAGAAATTGAATACAAAGCAGTTTATTCCACGAATATAATATTATGTGTAATGTAAAAAAAAAAAAGATCTATAATGGTTTTAATTTAGAATAATGTTTGTAATTTCAGCAGTCTTGAAACTGGTTTCTTTCCCTTATTCCCCCCTTACCTAGCCTAGCCATTACAATATGTCTGATCGTTACACTCCACTTATTGAGGCACCTAAAAAGAAAATTAGGGTCCGCAAAAGACGCATTAGTACGTCTAGTAGTAGTTCGTCTTCCAGTAGCACTATACGGTCGCGCACGCGACCACGCCCTCGATCGGGCCAGTCAGATAAACGCAAACGTCAACGTAGCTCCTCGAATTTATCTACTAGTTCTAGCGATAGTCACCACTGTCGTAAAAAGTCGAAAGGAAACAAACCCCTTATCAAAAGCTTAGTGTCAGCATTACAAAAAGGAAACTCTCGAAGAGCCTCCTCCTGAGGTATTCACGGTGGACAAAATATTATAACCGAGTTCGACCCAAAGTCCAAAGCACAGACTATGAAGGATTGGCTAACAAAAATAAATGAAACTGCAGACATATACGGTTGGTCGGAAAGGCAAACAATTTTCTATTCATTACCAAAATTATCTGGCCTTGCAAAAAAATGGTACGATGGCCTAACTACAGTCAAGTATAGTTGGACGGAGTGGCAACAGAAATTGTTACGAGCGTTTCCATGTGACCTAAATTATGGTGATTTATTGATGGAAATGTTACAGAGGAAAAGTAGAGAAGGAGAAACTCTCGTTGAATATTACTATGATAAAATAATGTTGGTGAATCGTTGCGAATTGACGGCACGTCAAGCGGTTGACTGTATTGCACATGGAATATTTGATCACAATATAAGGATGAACGTACAGGGGGCTCATTATGATGATCCCGAGCATGTATTGTCGTATTTTCGAAATATTTCAAGTAAATTTACAGATTCGTTACCCTCGCGAAAACCAATTACGGATTCACGCGACTCGTCAGATAGAAAGCATACTTTGGATACTTTAAAACAAAACTTGCAGAACAAGAGACCTACTGTGACTTGTTATAACTGCGGCGAAATTGGTCATACCGTTAGAAAATGTAGAAAAGAGTTAGTTAAATGTAGTAAATGTAAACGTTATGGACATTCGGGAAACACTTGTACAACTAATGTAACTAATTCTAATGAAAGTATTAGTAGGTCGGAAGCCACACAAAAATTCTACTCATAGATGAAACCTTAAGTAATAACAATAAATATTTCAAAGCAGTTAAGGTTAATGATTCCGATATGACGGCCTACGTAGACTTCGGTAGTGAATGCACTCTCATATCTGACGACAAATGTGATATTCGGAATGTGGATACAAGCCGTTTACCCGTATTGAAGGGGTTTGGGAATTCCTCTATTACGCCTAAGGGTAGATTTAAACTCTATATTATAGTTGATATTGTTGATGTAGAATTATTAGCATACGCAGTCCCTAGATCTCTGTTACCTGCTGATATTATGATTGGCCAGACTCTAACCGAGTTGCCATCAGTCAGGGTATTTAAGACTGACAAAGAACTGACTCTATACCAAACTATTAATAATAAAACGAATTCCATTAAAATCAGAGTCACTGACACAATTGAGCTCAATCGAGGCAACACAGTGATTGACGTAACTTCTGAGCCAGTTTATACGGGGTTAGTTTCTATTACGACTAAGTAAGACATGGCAGTCATTATTTTATTATACCCGGACTTTATTCATGTAAGGATGGTAGTGGTAAAATTCTAGCAATAGGTTTATGTATAATTTATATAAATAATGCTACAATAAGTAAAGACGAAATAATTACTAGAGGACTTATAGTGCCTCAGTTAATTTCCCCTTTCTGTTTTGATGAACGAACTTGTACTTTTAATGTCCAGCGAATAACGGAAAACTCCTGCCCGATTAGCACGAATGATATGAATATTGATAAAAATCTTGAACATGGTATACAATCTCAACTGAATAAATTATTAAATAGCTACCGTGATTGCTTCGCATTAGCTACAGATGAGTTAGGGCAGACTACTGCTGCTGAAATGCAAATTGTACTAAGTGATTCGACACCAGTTAATTACCGTCCCTATAGACTGTCACTATCGGAAAGAGGCAAGGTAAATAATATAGTGGATGAACTATTGCGAAATAATATAGTGCGCGAATCAAACTCAAGTTACGTTAGTCCAATTATACTCGTAGCAAAGAAGAATGGCGAATCAAGGCTCTGTGTTGATTATAGGGCCTTGAATCGTAAGACCATCAAAGATAAATACCCTATGCCCTTGATAGATGATCAAATTGATAATCTACAAGGCCAAAGTTATTATACCACCCTTGATCTTAGGCATGGCTATCATCAGATTCCTATGTCTGAGAATTCAAAACACCTTACAGCATTCGTTACTCCGGAAGGTCAGTACGAATTTAATAGGATTCGAGATTTCTGAGCAAGGGGTGGCGCCAGGATCAAAAAAGATTGAAGCTTTTTGAAGTTTATAGGTCTAGCCAGTTTTTTTAGGAGGTTTGTAAACAATTTCGCGAGTATTGCTAAACCCTTAACTATGTTGACTAAATCAGATGCGAATTGGACTTGGGGAACTGATCAAGTCAATGCTTTCAATAAAATTAAAGAAACACTCGTGACGAAACCTGTTTTGGCTATATATAACCCCAAATATTTGACAGAGCTTCACACGGACGCAAGCGCCCTAGGTATAGGTGGTATTTTACTACAACGTTCAGACGAAGCTGCACCACTTCTTGCAATCGCATACTTTAGCAGACAAACGACTACGGAGGAACAGCACTTTCACTCCTATGAACTCGAAACTCTCGCAGTAGTTATGTCCTTAAATCGTTTTATAGTTTATTTACTAGGCATTTCTCTTTTGATAAAACGATCGATTTGATAAAAGATGCGTAGAGATTATTGGTTCCCTCGTATGAATCAATTCGTAAAAAAGTATGTACGAGGCTGTATTCCATGCGCATACGCTAAACAACCCTCTGGTAAAAAGCAAGGATTTTTACATCCAGTGCCAAAGCCTGACGTACCATTTAAGTGCATCCACATTGATCACCTTGGCCCGTTCGTTCGTAGTAAAAAGGGTAACACCTATATATTGGGTATAAATTGACGCATTCACGAAATTCATAGTACTACGTGCCGTAAGGAATACAAAAAGTCGTACGTCAATTGCTGTATTAAACGATTTTATCGGACTGTTTGGGTCTCCCAAAGTGATTATATCGAACCGCGGTACTAGCTTCACATCTGCTGAATTTGGCAAATTTATCAATGATAATCAAATCAAACATGTCAAAAACTCTGTTGCTACCCCTCGCGCCAATGGGCAAATAGAGCGATACAATCGTTCCATTTTAAGCTCACTGACCGCCTTGTGGGCAGATAGCAATGATCGAAATTGGGATTCCCACCTCAATAACGTACAATGGAGTCTTAACAATACTTTAAATAAAGCGATTGGTAAGACCCCTACTCAAGTAGTTCTCGGTAAGGAGACTGTAAATATAACTGAGAGCCATCTTCATGACATATTAGAGCATTTAGAGTCAAATGAGAATATGCAAGAAGTACGACAAGAAGTCTCGGAGAGTATTAGCCAACAACAGACTACGATGAAATCTAGATTCGATAAATCTAGATGTACCGCCGTAGCTTATAAATTGGGAGACTTAGTAATGGTTCTTAAAAATGTTCGTAACCTAGGAGATAGTAATAAGTTGGTACCTCCTTATAGTGGGCCTTATAAGGTGACGGCTATATTAGGCAATGACCGCTATGAAGTGAGTAGTATTGATGGATTTTCAAAACGAAAATATAGTAACGTATACTCTGCCGATCGTATGAAGCCCTGGATCAGATTGAATATGCCAGCCAGTGTAACAACGGATAGCGAACGCGAATATGCTAATAGTGATTAGACATTGAGGCTCATTCCCTATCCAAAATTGATATAAAACCTTTTCCTTCCCTTTACCCCTCTTTTGTTCTAACATTTCCAGTAAAAGGGTTGACATGTTTGAGAACTCACGTGTCATAACGCCTTGTGTGCGTAGAAGATAATTATAACGCCTTGTGTGCGTAGAAGATAATCCTGACGCCTTGTGTGCGCAGAACACATTATAACGCCTTGTGAGCGTTGAACATAACAACGCCTTGTGCGCGTTGAACATAACAACGCCTTGTGTGCGTAGAACATAACGACGCCTTGTGTGCGTAGAACGTATGACGCCTTGTGTGCGCAGAGTATTAGAATGACGCCTTGTGTGCGCAGAGTATTAGAATGACGCCTTGTGTGCGCAGAGTATTAGAATGACGCCTTGTGTGCGCAGAGTATTAGAATGACGCCTTGTGTGCGCAGAGTATTAGAATGACGCCTTGTGAGCGCCAAACATAACGTAACGCCTTGTGTGCGATGAATAAAGCGCCTTGTGTGCGACGTATAAAACGCCTTGTGTGCGAAAAATGGAGCGCCTTGTGTGCGATGAATAAAACGCCTTGTGTGCAAAGAATAAAACGCCTTGTGTGCAAAGAGTAAAACGCCTTGTGTGCGAAATATAAAACGACTTGTGTGCGAAATGTAATTAAGATTTCTTGTGTGCTCAATGTAATTATGATGCCTTGTGTGCTAATAATATGAATGTAAAGCTTAACGAATACTTATGAACATAGATATTGATTGTAGTTGTTCGAATTATAATAGAAGCATATATTTAATTATTTGAGTTGAGATAATTAATAAGTATAAAGAAGTAATGGAAGCTGTGTTACAATGTTTGTGTATGAGAATGGTGATCCTCTAGTTATTGGTTAATATTAGTTGAATTGAAAAGTTATTCTTATCTGTCCACGTAGACAGTAGTTGATAATGAGAGCTTAGAAATGTTCTTCCGATCTTTTAAATATCATTGAAATGTCTTTATCATAATTTTTTTATTTGTAGATATTTAAAAAAAAATGTAAAGATTGAAATTTAGAGAGTGTATATTGAATAGAATGAGGACATTCTTGAAATAGTAGGATGGCCGAATTAAAATCAGTAAATTTTGCAGACAATATGTTTTTTTATAATAAATACTGATGGTGCTCAGCGTAACACTAAATGGGCAATATTGACAAATTATTTTGTATAAGTTAGTACGTTTAATTGAATGGAGTAAATTTTGTTATTTGAATAATATGTCTGGGACAGACTTAAGGTCAGAAAGGCCGACTGTTAAAAACGTAATTGAGAATATTTGATATTTTAGAAATGTTTAAAATTGTGTTTTAAAAACACTAAGAAATATTTGTAATTCTATATTTTTTAAATACTTCCTGTTTCAAAACGGCGGCCATGACACTTAGAGTCTAGATGGCGCTTGCAGATTGTAACGAGACGTCGCACAGTGTGTACTTGTAACTAGAGAAAACAAAATAAATACAGTGAAGAGTTCTAGATGTTTTATTCTTTTATATTATAAAGGCGGTAGAAAACGCACAGGGAGGCGAAATCTCTCCTAAGGTTAAAGAGGTGTAAGAGGTTCTACACTGCCTGTAAGTTTGGGATTGTCGACGATCCTCAACACCCGTCTTTGTACCGAGTCGAACGGGTCAAGTTGGTATCTGGGTACTCCGGCAAAATGGTGACAGCAGTACTCCATCTGGGGCCGAACTTGCGACTTATAAAGAAGAAGTCTTTGCTCCGCAGTGAAGTACTGCTTCGCCCTATTGAGCACTCCAAGTTTCTTAGATGCCAACTTGACCTTGTCTTCCAGGTGACTACGGTACTGGACCTCGCTGGAGATGTCGACACCGAGGATCCCGATACTTTTGGAGATTTTAAGGGGTGTGTCCAGGAATTGTGGCGCTACAATAAATGTTTTTTTTTAGCGGTGAATGCACATACTTGTGTCTTAGTGGGGTTGAATTGGACCAGATTTAGTCCACCCCTACTTGTGGTAGTAGTCTTGTTTTTTTTTTCATTTATGTTTCGTTTTGTTTATGCAATTGTTTTTCATACAAACTTTATTGTATTAATTAATATATGATTGTATTAATACATATTATGTCATTACATTAGCCATCAACTTGTGAAGGAACAGGGTGTGATGTTCCTCCAACACAAAGGGAGTGTGGCGGACTCACGTAGCCACTACACAAGCATATTTATATCTATTTACACATATATATATATATATTTATTCATTCATATCATATTATTCACATAAACTGCCGGCGTCGTGTTAATGAAGTTGTAACGGGACTTGCATTCCTTAGCTGCGCCGAGCGCCGGCGCAGGACAGTGATGGTCCTCTCACTCTCGCCAGTCTCAACCAACGCTTCACGCCGGACACACGTCCTCTGTCGCGAGTGCTATAGACTACCTCGCCGCGCTACGCAGCCTTGTATTTTCATTGTGTTTGCTATAATTGAATATGTTGCTATAATGTGTAAATTGGTGTTGGCGGTGTATTGATACGCTTTGGATGATTTGATACATATATATATACTTTCTTCCTTCCAATTCTGCTTCTTTATTTTTCAACCCTTACCGAACCCAAACTGGTGACCCCGACAATGAGCAGCGACGAAGGTTCGAAGCCAACGCAGCGAGCTACCCGAGAACGGCCTGCGGTTAGTAAGGATGTTTTTTTCGACCGAGACCGCGCCCAAGATGGCGACATTTTTCATGTTGGCGTGCGGATACCCCCATGTTGGCCAGAAAAACCGTCGATATGGTTTTGCCAAGTAGAAGGTCAATTCAAACTGGCCAGGATCACCGATGATGAGACCAAATTTAATTATGTGCTGTCTCACCTGGACAGGCAATATTCACTAAGTTGAGGACATTATAACCACACCTCCGACTACCGCCAAATACGAAAGGTTGAGGGCTGAGCTGATTAAGCGTCTTTCCATCTCAAAAGAGAAAAAAACAAAACAGCTGCTGCAATTGGAGGAACTGGGTGACCGCAAACCCTCCCAATTTTTGAGGCACCTTCAGCACCTGGCAGGACCAGCCATTCCTGAGGACTTCTTAAGGACTATTTGGGCAAGCAGGTTACCGACCAACCTGCAAACCATAATTGCATATTAACCAAGCTTGCCGCTACTGGAGCTAGCAGAACTGGCAGATAGGGTTCATGAAGTGGTACCGTCGGCTATACAAGTGGCATCAACTACGATTAGATCCGAGGAATCTAGAGAGATGATGGCACTGATCATGGAGCTGGGAAAAAAGGTAGACGCACTGAGCACAGCAGAAAACAGACGATCACGCTCACGCGCTCGCTCAAGGAACACCGAGCGCAGTCGCACACCATCTCAAAGGTCCACCCTCAATACAATGGGATGATAGAGAGGTTGCACCGACAGCTTAAAACCGCTATTAAATGCCATCCTGATAATACGTGGTCAGAAGCGCTTCCTTTAGTACTGCTCGGCATCAGAAGTGCCTTTAAAGAAGACCTTCAGTCTTCATCAGCCGAGCTGGTCTATGTTGAACCCCTGCGACTGCCAGACGAATTTTTCGGTCACAAAAATGATAATTTTTCATCCGATATCACGGAATTTTCAAAGCGAATCAGAGCATTCACTAACAATTTACAACCCGTATCGACGTCACATCATTCGAAAAATAAAATATTTGTTTACAAAGATCTTTCGACTTGTTCCCATGTTTTCCTTCGGGACGATGACGTAAGAGGTGCCGGCCCATACACTGTCATAGCACGAGACAGTAAAATATTTAAAATCCGTGTCAAAGGAAAAAGTGTCACAGTATCGGTAGACCGAATAAAACCATACTGTCTGACACCGATAACAGCGCTACGACACAAACACCCGTAACGCCTACGGCTCAAGTAGTCAAAACAACACGAAGCGGGCGGCGCGTTCGATTCCCAGATTTGTATCGCCCGTAGTACGGTCTCCGGAGGGGGGGTGATGTGGCGGACTCACGTAGCCACTACACAAGCATATTTATATATATTAACACCTATATATATATTTATTCGTTCATATCATTTTATTAGGGATTTTCTTTAGAAAAGCCCTATTGCTATCGAGTTGTCGTCGACGTCGTCGTTGCCAATTTTCTGTCACGGTTTTGGGTATGAAGGAGATGAGCTATCGAGTTGCTGTTTTCGGTAATAGATTCTTGCTGGGGTGAACCATTGCAAGATAAAGAAAAAATCGCAAAAAAAAAAACGCAAAATTGAAAATCCCTTGTATTCGGTTGAGCTCATCTCAGGAATTCAACTTGTTCACATAAACTGCCGGCGTCGTGTGAATAAAGTTGTAACGGGACTTGCATTCCTTAGCTGCGCTGAGCACCGGCGCAGGACAGCGACGGCCCTCTCACTCTCGCCAGACTCAACCAACGCTTCACGCCGGACACATGTCCTCTGTCGCGAGTGCTATAGACTACCTCGCCGCGCTACACAGCCTTGTATTTTCATTGTGTTTGCTATAATTTAATATGTTGCTCTAATGTGTAAATTGGTGTTCGCGGTGTATTGATCCGCTTTGGATGATTTCAGGAGGATTTAGGAAGGAGGATCCTCCGACCAGACAAGGTGATCACGCCTGGCGGGCCGCGACCCAATGGTTGTCTTTGGGATGTTGTATATATTATGTTACTCAGCGCTCGAACTACATTTTCGCGATGCAGGATTGTGAACTAGGAACCACGTAGTAGTTGTGACATAGTCGACGGTTGTAGTTCAGCTTGTTGTTTTTCATGTGGTATCGCCAGATCACTCCCCTTCAAGACCGGAGGTTGATTGCGATGAGTGTGCTTTCTAACCTCTCTTGTGGAGCGTGCCAGTGTCAGTGATGGGTAGTTCCGTTGAGCCGGAAATGGATGCCGCTGGTTCCATTGATTGAACAGTCTTCCTCGCTAGTCCCAGTGAGTCGGGACTACCACTGGTCCCGAAGATGCGGGGCTGAGTGCGGTACTGCGGTGCTGCGGTGAAATCCTCAGTGAGTCGGGGCAATTCCTCAGTAGGTCGAGGTGAGTTCCCAGTAAGTTGAGGTGAGTTGCTGCGTAGTGGCTGGCTGCTGCGTAGACGGGAGAGGTGTGCTCTTCTTACATGGACCGTAAGTGCAGTGGGCTGTGCCTTAGAGGCTGATGTGGCCGTAGGGTGACCAGGCTGCAGCGGCCGCTGCATGCTGTGGTATCCCAGTTGAGGTCGAAGCTGCTGGATGGCGAAGTCTTAATTACCGCTAATGCGGAAGAAGTGAATATGATGGTGGCGATAGAAATGCTGCTGAAATGTTCAGCGAAGGTTACGCGGGGTCTCCACTGTGGAGGAACAGGGTTTGATGTTCGTCCAACAAAGGGAGGATCCTCCGAACAGGCAAGGTGATCACGCCTGGCGGGCCGCGACATAACGTTTGTTGTTGTTGGGATGTTGTATATATGTTACCCAGCGCGCGAACTACATTTTTGCGATGCAGGATTGTGACGTAGGAATCACGTGGTAGTTGTGACATAGTCGACGGTTGTAGTTCAGCTTTTTGTTTTTCATGTGGTATCGCCTCAAACTAATCAACTATTTGATAAAACAAGTGGGTAGTTGAGTGTAAAGTACCGAATTTTTTTGCCTCCTCAGTTTTAATTAAATAAATAACATCATAACAGTTTAAAACTTCATTTAATGTCATATTAGAGTATATCTAGGTACGCTACCTGCCA
Source organism: Cybosia mesomella (assembly GCA_946251805.1). NCBI lineage: Eukaryota > Metazoa > Arthropoda > Insecta > Lepidoptera > Erebidae > Cybosia > Cybosia mesomella. The sequence continues at coordinate 25,738,985 of OX276407.1, forward strand.
GTGAGTGTTGTCTCTTTTCAAATCCTTCTTTTAAAAACAAATCCATGGAGTCACTACAAAACACTTTGGCGAGCTTGACAAGCAAAACAACAATGTTTCACAAACGAATGGACCAATTTGAAGCCAATCTTCAGAGCAATGCCGGCCCCCCATCCGATACTGCGGGGCTAGTTGGCGAGTTCACTGCATTCCGAGCCTTCATACTTGAGACAGTGAAAGGACTCCAGCGGCAGATGGAGTCTCTAGCATGCAGTGTTGATCATTTGGAGATGCAGGGAAGGCGGAAAATTCTCCTGTCCCATGGGGTCGCCGAGGAAATGAATGAAGATCTAGCCCAGGTAGTGGTCAACGTGATTAAGTCTACACTCAAGGTGGATAACTTCGCGGTAAGTGCCATAAAGCGTTGCCATCGCAAGGGAAGGCCTGCTACGCCTCATAGACATCGGCCTATCCTGGTCAAGCTGCAGCATATGTCTGTCCGGGAACAAGTGTGGTTTTCGAAGACCAAACTAAAGGGTACAGGCATTACAGTGTCTGAATTCCTGACCAAACCTCGCCACGACCTCTTCTTGGCCGCACGGGAGAAATACGGTGTGGCAAAATATTGGACCCGGGACGGCACTATATATGTACTAGGCGAAAAAGGACAGTGTCGCAAGATCAATACCAGAGCTGATTTACACCATATTCCCGTAGTGGCGGCACAGGAAAGCGGTCAAGCGGAACCTCTTGCAGCCTCTGTGCCCAGGTTTGCCCTCACGAAGACTAAAAGAACCATTAGAAAGTAGGTAACCTTTGGCAGGAGTTGTTCGTGTCATTGTTATACTGTCTTGTTTCCGGGCGTATGGTATATGTATCGCGCTGCATCTTTTTAACATCGTGGGTACTCCGATTCGGTTTTTGTACGTCGCGTCGCCGTCGTAATAATAATCTTTTGATTATTATTATGTTTATTGAAAATCATTTTGACAAATAGTTAACATAACAAAATATCTAGTTTTAGGTCACTGACAACTGACACCTCTGTTGCTCTGTCAAAAACAAATAAATTTAGACTGATATTCTCGTCTCGCGTTCTTTGTCGCTTGAGAAGTGGGGAGGTGCAGCGCGGTCCATAGATAGTCCGAGTACTGACATTCTCGTAGTATCACGCATCACACAATTTATCTCTTGGTGTGCAGAATGTCCCTGAATGTCGTAGATCGTAAAATACTATTTATGTAAATTTATGTTTATTTATGCCTAGTATAATGCAATTGTGTTTATGTATACAGCTTTATTTCTTTCTTTCTTTTTTTTTTTCTCTTCTCTTGGCTCTGTATAATATGTTTCTTGTATGTTTCTTGTTATTTTGTGTTGTTTATCGCAGAATACCGTGTTCCAAAATTGTGTTGTGTGTGTGTGTGTGTGTTGTGCTATGTATCATCTATCTTAATTTTATAATTTTCTGTATCGGTATTCAATGTCGTGGTTTAAATTTGCCATATTCTGTAATTTTAAATGGCACCTATGGATTTGATAATTTATATATTGCTCAACTGGCGGGTGGACTGTATTGCCTGGATTACAGTAGACCGTGTAAAGTCAATTTAGCATACTTTATAGCATATTGAAGATATTTATATATATATATATATATATATATATATATATATATATATATTATTTATTTATTTTTCTATGGCTAGCGATAGTGAAATTGACTTTTCATTTAGTGATGATAACAGCGACATACTTGATGGTAATGCTAGTGCTCCCGCATTGACTGAAACTCTTCAGAATCAATTTTCCGATGTTCCGAGAAACTTTAACGTGGTTCATATTAACGCTCAGAGTATTCCTGGCCACTTCCCAGAGATGCTGACAGCTTTCGGTAGTAATAATAATATCCATGCTATATTAGTTTCGGAGTCATGGCTTAAGCCATGTCTACCCACAAATTCTTACTCACTACCTGGCTTCACACTTATCCGAAATGATCGCACGGGTAAGAAAGGCGGTGGTGTTGCTATATATCTCCGTTGCTTTATCCCCTACTCTGTAGTGGATATATCAGCACAACCGCCCGTATCAAATGCTGGCGAACATTTGTTTGTGGAAGTCGAACTGCATCACTCAAAAATTCTGCTTGGTGTTTATTACTCTCCTTCGTTACTTGTAAACTTCTTTTCATCCTTTGAGAATCTCCTACACAATCTCACCCCTTTGTACAATCACACCATTATCATGGGTGACTTTAACACATGTTTGCTAAAAAAAGATTCCCGCTCGTCTTCTCTTCTTTCTATTATACAATCTACGAATCTCTATGTTCTCCCTCTTAATTCCACCCATTTCTTTCCAGACTGTGCACCATCTCTTCTTGACCTTATGCTAGTTTCTTCCTCGGACCATGTCGCTAAACATGGGCAATTGGCAGCGGATATGTTCTCCTATCACCATTTTCTCTTTCTCTCTTACAAAATCCGCCCACCCAAAGCAAAATCAAAAATATTAATGCAGCGTAATTTTGGAGCCATGAACATTGATCGGCTCAGACAAGATGCAAATGAGATCGATTGGGCGCCCCTATTAACATCAGACTCCCTTGACGAGAAGGTTGATATTTTTAATACCAACCTAATCGTGCTCTACGACATACATGCGCCCATTCGAGCTATAAAACTGAGACACCCCCCCGCACCGTGGCTCACAGATGATATAAAAAAATTGATCGCCAAAAAAAGTGCAGCTAAGTATAAGTTCAAGATGCGACCCACTGATCGTAATAAAGATAACTATCTGACGATACGTAATCACTGCAACAAGGTGTGTAGGAATGCTCAACGCCAACATGTCCATAACTCTGTACAAAACAGTGACCCAGCTAAAGTCTGGAAATTCCTTAGATCGTTAGGGGTTGGAAAGCAACGGCAAGAACTAATTCCAACACGTCTCGATATTAACGCTCTTAGCCAGTATTTCTCTGCTTCGTCCAACTTCAGCGGGACAGCTAAAAATAAAACTCTGAATCATCTTTCATCGCTTCCTACCCCTGATTACTCTCCATTTATCTTTAGTCAATTGACCGCTTGTGATGTTGAGAAGAGTATTCTGTCTATATCATCTAATGCAGTTGGCTCTGACTCTGTCAGCCGCAAGATGGTGCTGCCCATCCTTGGTGATATTCTGCCTATTATTACTCACATAATGAACCACTCCATTGCCAAAGGTACATTTCCTACGATGTGGAAAGATGCCCAAATCATCCCGTTGCCCAAAAATCCTAAACCTACATCTTTTTCCGAATACCGTCCTATCTCTATCTTACCATTCCTGTCTAAAGTCCTCGAACGCCTCATCCAAAACCAGCTGAGGGAATTCATCCGTAAAAACAACCTACTTAACCCGTTTCAATCCGGGTTTCGACCGGGACACAGCACCGCAACTTCCCTTATTAACATTACTGACGACATAAGATTCGGTATGGAGAATGGAAATCTCACAATACTCTGTTTACTTGATTTTAGCAACGCATTTAACACTGTGGATTTCGACGTTCTCCTTGCCATATTAAGCTCTCTCAACATATCTCCATCGGCTATTGAATTGTTTCGAAGTTACCTGTCTGGTCGCCGGCAGCGGGTCCGACTGGATGATACCTATTCATCTTGGTCTGACACGGCTGCGGGTGTGCCGCAGGGTGGCGTTTTATCTCCCTTGCTCTTTTCATTATTCATTAACTGTATCTCTAATCAACTTCTCTCTTCCTACCACCTTTATGCAGACTATTTACAAATCTACTACCAGACTAGTGTGGACGGACTGTCCCAGGGTATTGCCACGATTAATACCGACCTGGCCAACCTTAGTGCTTCGACCACCATGTATGGACTGAAGATTAATCCCGGTAAGACTCAGATTACTATAATTGGTAGCTCAAGACTTTTACCCAGAGTCGACTGGTCGGCACTGCCCCAAATTCACTTTGAAGGTACTACCATTCCCATAAGTGACACAGTTAAGAACTTAGGCATATATCTGGACAAAACCATGTCATGGACGGCTCAGGTTCAGAACGTTAGCCGTAAAATTTTCGCCGCCGGTGGAACATTGAGGAGATTACGTAATTTCCTTCCTACCGCAACAAAAATTGCGCTAGCGCAATCCATACTTCTCCCTATTCTGGACTATGCCAATGTCAGCTATCTTGATCTTAATAAGGACCAACTTGATAAACTTGAGCGACTCCAAAACTTCTGTATACGATTCATTTTTGGTTTGTGCAAATATGATCATGTTTCCGAATTTCGTAAAAAACTCAAGTGGTTACCAATCCGCCTTCGCCGGAATACTCATATACTCTCTCTTCTTTTTAATATTTTGTTTAACCCGTCTACTCCTCTCTATCTAAAAAAACGATTTCAATTTCTGTGCGAGAACAATTCTAGACACCTAAGATCCACGAAAAATTTAACCCTGGAAATTGTGAGGCATTCTACAAGCTTCTACGATAAGTCCTTCACAATACAGGCTGCACGATTGTGGAACGCATTGCCTATAAATATAAGACGAGCACAGTCGCTGTCTACATTTCAAAGACTGGTAAGGGAGCACTACCTAGCGTTATAAGTATTTTATGTATGTTCATTCTTTGTTTTTTTTATTTTTTATTTTCTTACTTCTAGTAAGTATGTTATGTAATTAGTGTGTATTTGCATGCAGTATATTTATTTATAATATATATTTAACTTAGGTGTGTATATATGTAGCTATGGTATGTATATGTATGTTTATTTATGGTATATATTTTATGTATGTATGTGTAAATATAGGCAGGTACTTATTAAATGAAATAATATAATCTCTTAGTCTTCTTCACTTCCGTTTTCTAAATACTATACTAGATAAAATATTAAATTATTATGATTTAGTGTACACCGCAAACTACCCTGAATACTGGCAGTATAGTCCATATACTGGTTGTCTGGAAGAGATCGCAGACCGCGATAAGACCGCCCATTGTACAACTTTCTCACATGTATGTATCCATCGTATATATTCTGTTTGGTGTGCAATAAAGAGTATCTAAATTTAAATCTAAATTACATTTCTTGTGAATAGATGACGCCACCAGTAAGATTATCCTTAATTAGGATGAGTTATTGTGTATAAGAGCTAAACCAAAGTGAAAAAAAAAACCCGGTTATGAAAAATAATGGTTAAATCACTAGTAAAACTAAAATCTGGCATTTTGCGAATTTGTCTTTTTGCGTTTCTGACCATTTGTAAATCTGTCTTTTTGCGTTTCTGACCATTTGCAAATCTGTTTTTTAGCGTTTCCGACCATTTGCGACTACAATAAGTGCCAACATTTGGCATCCTGCGAATCTGTCATTTTGCGTTTCTGACATAATACACCCAAACCTTAAAAAAATCCTTTTCAGTTTTTTCAGCGGTTTAATTTTTTGTTAAAAAGATTTTATTTTATATTTTTTTGGGCTATAATCCTCTAATTACTACATGCTTAATTTTTGATTACTTTTATTGTACTACTCAACTCAGCAATAAAATCTGTGAGTGAACAATCAATCATCCCCGGTTTTCCTACCCTTAGGGATGGTTTTTTTTTTTCAAATTTATATGGGACCAACTTCGGGGTATACTCTTTCCAATAAGAAAAGAATTATCAAAATCGGACTATTCTGTAAAAAGTTATGTGTGGTCATACATAAAAAAAATATACGCGTCGACTTGAGAACCTCCTCCGTTTTTTCGTCGGTTAAAAAGACTACCCACTTTCTTATGTACTATTCTACGTCCAATGAATATTATTTTAATATAAAACGTAATATAAATACCAAACGTAATTTCATTTACTTTTGACTACTTAGAATTAATAGTAATGGCGGACTTAAAAAGTAAAACGTTTGAAACAGGTAAACCACCGCTCAAAATTATCTGTAAAATTAAGTACAATTAAGTACAATTATATTTACAGTATTTTTCACCATAAAACTGATACGTGTGGTCGTGCTACGTAGAATCACACGATTAGGGTTTTTCCGATCTAAATCTATAGTAAAAGTAAGCACAAAATGCTTAAAAATTTAATTGAATTAATTAGGCAGATGTACGGGCAAACCCGAACATTTCGCTAGCGTAGCTTTTGTGCTGCGCTAGCACCGGCCGTGTCGCATCATATTCATTTTATTACATAATTATGTACTTTAAGTCAGTGCCAATAAATGCGTCATTCTGAACACATGTGTTTCAATCAAGGAAACCTCGGCGCGGTACTCACTAGTAGTCATCCCAGTAAAGACCTAATATCATTTAAAAGGTGTTAGGTCTCTGACCGTACATCTTTTTGGACCTTCGAAGCCTTTGATCCTTTCGAGCTTCCGTACAAGCGGGATCTGGTGCCGGCAGTGCATATATCAGTGTTCATTGCCATTTGTATCTGTTCCTGTACGTACAGCCTGTGAGGCGAGTCCAACAGCGCCAACGAGAGGGTAATATATAATCAAGGGGTGAGCTTTTTTTAATTTTTTTTTATTTTCGCGGTCGCGAATCGGTTCAGCTAGCCTCCCACAAGCGGGTCTCACCGGTTGAATTGAGACAGCGCATCTATCGCGGAAATATCAAATTCTCGTCCTGAATTTGATCCTAGTTGAGCAGCAACATGGAGGATATACTGGAGAATCGAGAACAGCTTGTGGCGTTTATGGAGCAACAGTTGAAGAATTTTAAAAAAGATTCTTCAGACCGGAAGACGCCGTCAAATATCGAAAGACGTCTACAGACATTGAAATCCTACTGGGAGGAGTTTCACTCAAATCATCTTCAATTAAACAAGTTTAAGGATCGTAGTAGCAGTTACTTCTCAGACGATGATTATCAGAAAACTAGGTCCTTCTATACTCAACACGAGAAACTTTGGAAGCGTACTTAGCCACTGTAAAGACTAAGCTAGGACAGCAGTCGCGGAGTCTCACAGTGGAATCATCATCGTTGAGGCCACCATCGCCCTTACCTGGTACATCAAGTGCGGATGGGGACGTCGTGGAGCAGATATCTTCGAAACCAATACCGAAGAACACTTTCAGGTCTCAAGGAACTAACAGCAAGTTAGATGAGCTAATGAAAAAGCAATCAAGCAATTTCAAGGCAATTTCGCGAACAGTGGCGAATATCAAGGTAGATCATATATCCCAGAAATGGTTATTCGAGGATAAATTAAAAAGATTAGAAGCAAGGTGGTCTGTTATCGATACTCTTCATTGGTTGTTGGATGGCGAGCTCGACCAAGAAGATAGTTTCTACGAGGAGATATTTTCTAGCCATGAAAAAGTATTCAATCAAATGAAAAAGTCTCTTAATAACAAATTATGTTCGGTCTCACACAGACACGAGTTTACGCCGAAAATGGAGATTCCTGTATTTCATGGCAACTATCAACAATGGGTGTCCTTCAAGGACTTGTTTATGGAAACAATTCATAACAACCCATCTTTATCAAACGCACAAGAAATGCAGTTTCTTAAGAACAAGGTGAAAGGAGAAGCAGAATCTCTTATACAGCATCTAAAAATTAGTTCTGAGAATTATAGTACTGGTTGGGAAATCTTAAATCATAGATACAATAACAAACAACTATTATTCAATTCATACGTGAGAAACATTATGAATATTCCTGTAATGCAACAACCGTCTCTGAGCAGCATCAAACGCATGCATGATACCACCGTGGAATGTCTCAATGCTATAAAAAATTTGGAAGTGGATGTAAGCTCATGGGACCCTTTAGTTGTGTATATTCTGTCTAATAAATTAGATTGCGAAACAAACAAGGATTTTAATGAATATCTGAAGCAACCACGTGAACTCGCAGTTTTGTCAGACTTTTTGCAGTTTTTGGAAAACAAGTTCATCAGCATGGAGTCATCAAGACATAAACAAGAGCATCAAAAGCCTTCAGTTTCCAATTCAAAAACATCCAAAGACGTCAGTTTTAATAAAAATTATTATAAGCAGTCAACATACTCCCGTAATAAAACTACTTCTCAATCGTCTATTGGAAAGAAATTCCAGGATAAAACATGCCCATTATGTAAAAATGGACATCGTCTATACCAATGTGAAAAATTCAGCGCAATGTCTCCAATGATCACAAGGCAAACTGTTAGCAAGCTAAATTTATGCGAAAACTGTCTTTATAACCACAACGGTAAGGACTATTGTTTCAACGAGACGTTGTCGCCAGTGTAACGGGTATCATAATACCATGTTGCATGAAGCATTTGCGCAATCCTCTATGAAATCGGAGAGCTTAGCGGTAACGAAGCATGAAGCCGCGCATACTTCCACGGAGCAAGCACAGCAGTTTAGTATGCACGTGTCTCAACAACGTGAGATTCCAGAAATATTGCTGGCAACTGCTAATTGAGGTCTAAAAATTGGATGGATCGTACCTTACCATGCGGGCTTTAATTGACCAAGGCTCTCAGACCTCTCTTATCACTGAGAATGCAGCACAGCAGCTCTTACTACCAAGACAAAGGTGTAAGAAAATAATAACTGGCATTGGCGTGAAAGATAACTCATGCAAGGGAGTTATAAATATAAACTGTGCATCAACGTACGGTTCGTATACATTTCACACCGATGTTTATATCATAAAAAATTTGAAAAAAAAATTACCTACCAGCTTCAAGCAACCATCATGGGCTTATTTGGATAACATTTAGCTTGCCGATCCCAAATTTAATGTTAGTCGCCCTATAGACATATTATTTGGGGCCGACATATACTCAAGCATCATTTTAGAGGGTATATACGCAGGTAATCAAACATCACCCATCGCCCAGCAAACGCGTTTGGGTTGGATTTTGTGTGGCAATGTCACCACTTTACAGTGTAATGTCATACAAATCGAAGTCGATCAGTTAAGAAAATTTTGGGAGACGGAAGAAATCTCAGAACAGACTCCTGTTTCGTCTGACGATCAAGAGTGTTTACAGTTGTACAAATCAACCACCACCCGAACGTTGGACGGCAGATATGTGGTAAGGCTTCCTTTCAAGGGAAAATTCGCAGAACATTTAGGCAGTTCTAAATCCAAGGCCATAGCTCAGTTTGGACATTTAGAACGTAAATTTATCAAACACGAAAATATATATCAAAAATAATATATCTAAAAAATACAAATCATTTATTCACGAGTACATAACGCTGGGACACATGAAACCAGCTATTTGTAACACAAAACCTGAATGTTTCTTACCGCATCACTGTGTGCTACGTGACGATTCTACGACTACGTCACGTGCAGTGATTTTCAATGCATCATCAAAAACATCGAGCGGACATAGCTTAAATGATTCGATGTATAAAGGTCCAAATTTACAACAAGACCTACAATTGTTGATTTTAAAGTGGAGGCAGTATCAGTTTGCTTTCACTGCCGATATTGAAAAGATGTTTCGGCAAATTTTGGTTTGCAAAGAAGATCAAAAATTACAAAAACTTGTGTGGCGAGACTGTCCGAGTGACATGCTACAAGAATATCAATTAACGACTGTCACGTATGGAACTAAAGCTGCCCCGTTCCTGGCAATGATGACTTTAAAACAATTGGCAAACGACGAACGAAGCAATTATCAAGAAGCAGCAAGAGCAGCATTTTACACTGATGACCTTCTTCATGGTGCTCATAGCATCGACTGCGCTCTCAAGTTGAAAAATGAGTTGATTGAGCTACTGAAACGAGGCGGATTCAATCTCAGAAAATGGGCATCGAACGATCGACGTCTATTATGTAACAACGAGTCAGATCAGCAAGAAATTAAATCGTTTAAGGAACTGGAGTCTACAAAAACTCTAGGGCTTCGCTGGAATCCTATTGGAGACAATTTTATATTAGACCTAAAAATCTATTGTTCCGTCAAGAATGCTACTTAGTATACAAGTATAGACTTGTGTATGGATTATATATTTTATCACATAAATATTTACATAATGTTACTTAGTATACAAGTATAGATTTGTGTATGGATTATATATTTTATCACATAAATATTTACATAATGTACATAAGAATTGTCTAAATAAAAATATTAAAACAATACATTATATATACTTACATGTGTTATGTAATGTAATAAGTAAAAAAATACAACACATTTTTCATTCTTTATTTTTTATTACCTACTCATTTTTCACATTACAAGTAAGACTATTGTCTAAAAATTGTGCAGGGGGGTCGATATTTTCATACCTTGCGTAACTTAAATACCAAATAATGGTCATAAGCAACCAATGGTTCTGCGCCCAACGATACAATTGCAGCAATACTGCACAACTGCTTGTCTACCTACTTGTGTCGGATCAATCACAATATATACAAAATAAGTTTTGTGGCTGATGTGACGGCTTTGTATTTTGCCTCGCAATAACAATATGTTTTCCGAGGTTAAATCGTTCATCAGATCCTGATCGACCAGTTCATTAAGTCCAGAAATCACAGCCCGAGTATGTCGATTTTGCAAGAGATCAGAGTCCGTTATAATAGCCAAGTTGTTAAAAAAATATCGAAATTATTCGAAGAAAACAACAATAACATTCAAAGCAATTAAGGACACAGCGAACTATCGAAGTGACAGTGACAGGTATGACCAAAGAGAATAACAAGATGCTACTTTTGCTACGTTGTCATTCATTGGTTGAAAATGGCGATAGTAGGTTAATATCGTTACATTACTCTTAATTATTAATTTAGAATAGATCCTTGTCCGTTCGATATAGATATTTGCATATAGTTCATTCAAGTAGATAAATAGTTATGGTGTATACCACATGTTTGTTGGTTCTGGGGCGACATTCGACGATGTCCTTTCTGTTTTTAAAATCATTGTAATAACTAATTTTATTGTTTCTATTAATTCAAATAATTAGCATCATGTATTTACTTCTTATTACTTTCTTGTCCGGGAGCATGTACGGGCAAACCCGAACATTTCGCTAGCGTAGCTTTTGTGCTGCGCTAGCACCGGCCGTGTCGCATCATATTCATTTTATTACATAATTATGTACTTTAAGTCAGTGCCAATAAATGCGTCATTCTGAACACATATGTTTCAATCAAGGAAACCTCGGCGCGGTACTCACTAGTAGTCATCCCAGTAAAGACCTTATATCATTTACAAGGTGTTAGGTCTCTGACCGTACAGCAGAGTCATAAAAACTTTGAGTTTAAAAATGACTGTAAAGTCAATTGTTTCCGTAGTTCGCAACCATTACAGTAGATGGCTCCAGCGTCGCATTAAGACGTATATAATATATCGGAGAATTTCAAAGACGTATATAATATATCGGAGAATTTCAAATATTTGGGCTGTGTCTAGGTGGCTCAGTTGGTCAAAGCGTTACCCCTGAAAAGGACTGGTCACGGGTACAAGTCCCGTCCTAGATGTTCTCTTTTTCCGATCTAAATCTATAGGAAAAGTAAGCATACAAAATGCTTAAAAATTTAATTGAAATATTAATCTTTTTAAACATAAATAATTTAGTTGACCAATTAGGGGCATACGCCTTTTTTTTAAATAGTTTGTATTTAATCATTCGAACAGTAGCACCAAATTTTAACTTAGGTCTGCACTGATAGGATAAGTGTTTATGTGAATTTTGAATATTGGCTTTTATTATTAACTCCTCATTGACTATAGGTTTATATTAATAGTGTGATGTTTTGTGTTGTCATATTTCTTCCGTGTATCTTTCTATATCTATAATAACGAATTAAACCACATGTAGTTACTATTTAGACTGAATTATTTATACAACTTTTGATAGTTTATATTGAATACAGTTGAAGCTTTCTTTGTTGAAAAGGATGAGTACCTACTGGTTGCTATTATACTTCTTCATGAATATTATAAAAGTTATGTTATGAAACTCTTTACCGGTTTGCAAATTAACTGGTACGAGATAGTTAAGTATGTGCTGAAAGGCATGAGTAACGTCTAGTATATTTTTTGATTTTAATGGTTCTGCCCAAGCAAACTTCGAAAAGCCTCATCACCTTTAAAATATAATTGTAGTAATTATAACCACCATTGATTTTTCAAAAAGTTTACATGTTCATGAGATCAGTTTGCCTGATAAAATTTTTTCATGCTGCACTCTGTATTTCATTAACAATTGGTAGTTTTGACACTATGAAAACTTTTTAGGCGCTAGTAATTTATCTATTTTCGCTTTAGTGTAAAACTTGTCATCTAAATGAGTGAAAGCCTCAGACAATACTGCTTTTAAAGTATTTTCAACAGCGTTTTGAATATCTTTTGATGATCTGAGTACGTATTGTTCCATCATTTTATATAAATCCTGTTTAATTTTACTTATTATTTGATAAATATATTTCTTATTTAATACATTGTCTGCTTCTAGCGGAGATCTGATTCTTCTAAGACTTATTTATTTTATTTATTTATTTAAACTTTATGCACAACAATAAAATTGTACAAAGGCGGACTTAATGCCAGAGGCATTATCTACCAGTCAACCTTTGGGTGATGCAGAGATAAGCCCAGTAGGTGCTCGAAGGATTTCCATAAACGAAAGAATGGTACAAAAAAAAACAAATTGAATACAAAAAAGAATATTATGCCTATAATGCTATCTATGTAGTTTAGGAATACAATATAATATTATATGTTATACTTAAAATATAAATAAAGATACATATTTATTATATAATAATTATATGTGTTGGGTGCGATGCGGAGGTTTTCTTCAATAAAACGACTTTCTCGATATTAAACTTTTAACGTTTTATTTTAGTACCGTGAATGAGACGTGTGCAAATGACGAAGGAAGTTTTGATTTGTGCTTGTACAATGACGGTGACAGGAAGTACTACAAAAAACTAAACTTAATACTAATTAAGTATATGCGCGTGGATTTGCTCACAATTATTGTGTAGGCGCTGAAACATGCCCCCGGACGTTGGAAGCGACAGGTGCGCTTTCAACCACACGAAGAATCAACGGGCAGCGGGCAAATCCTATTGAAAGCTCTTCTTATTATTCCAGCGGACGTTTGGATATCTACCACACGTACAATGCCATCTGACCCTGGATGAACAGCAATGACTCTGCCCAATCTCCACTTGAGAGGAGGAAGATGATCCTCCTTTATGACTACTAAGGTGCCCAGCTTCAACTTGTCTGTATTCGTCTGCCACTTACTCCTTTGTTGAAGCTCCGACACGTACTCCTTGCTCCAGCGCTCCCAAAAATGCTGACGGAGCTGCTCGATTCTCTCATACCGAGACAAGGAAGTAGCAGAATGGTCTTGCAAGTCTCGCTGCGGAAGTGACGTCAGCGGCCGCCCAACAAGAAAATGGCCAGGAGTTAATGGCGTAAAATCTGCTGAATCGGAGGACAGCGGTGTCAATGGGCGTGAGTTCAGGATCGCCTCAATTTGGACTAACGTGGTGTTAAGCTCTTCGAACGCAAGATGACTATTACCCAACACTCGTTTCAGGTGATATTTTGTCGACTTAACACCCGCTTCCCAGAGTCCGCCGAAATGAGGAGCATACGCAGGTATAAAATTAAAGTTAATTCCGTCACTAGCCAATTGCTCGCCTAAGGAATCGCAATTGGTTTTGAGAAATTTTGAAAGTTCGTTGCACGCACCAACGAATGAGGTACCGTTGTCGGAGTAAAGATCATTGGGCTTTCCTCGTCGCGAAATAAATCGGTATAAGGCTAACAAATATTTGCTGCTAGTTAAGTCACTCACCAGCTCCAAGTGTATGGCTTTGGTAGTGAAACAGACAAAAATTGCAATGTACACTTTTAACAGCCTACATCCACGACCTTGCCTATTAGCAGCGATGATGGGACCAGCGTAGTCTACACCAGTGCTGGTAAAGGGATAACCACCTGGAAGGAGCCGCTGACGAGGTAAATTGCCCATGATAGGGGTAACGGTCTTACCCGACATGCGACAACAACGCACGCAATTACGATAACAACTCTTAGCTAACCTTTGGCCGCCTATTGGCCAATATGACTCACGGATAGAAGCCAATAGCAATTGTGGACCTGCGTGCATCAATTTAATGTGCTCATATTCAAAAAGTAATCTTGTAAATTTGTGAGTGGACTGTAAAACAATGGGGTGTTTTTTGTAATATGGGAAATTCGAATTTTCTAAACGTCCCCCTACGCGCATTATTTTGTTATCATCCAAGAATACATTAAATTTAATTAGAGGGCTTTTTAGGTATGTTTTGACTATTTATAAGCGTTTGATATTCGGGGAACGACTCAATTTGGCTTCTAATTACAATAATATTTAATGCATCTTGCAACTCTGCTACAGAGAAAAATTGATTAGGAAAATGAATTTTCCTACACCTTTTAATAAAACGTAAAACGGTAGCTACACTACGAACAAGTCTTAAATAACTAGAGAATCTATTAAAATCTACAAATTTGCCACAGTGACTGTTATCGAGAATATTAGCGCCAAATGAAACATGAGGCCGAGTCTCAGGTAGCTCATCTACTGCTAACGATTTATGTTGAGAAGGCCATTGTGACTGATCGAGCTTTAAAAAACTGGGACCGCTCCACCACAAGTCCGAGGATTGCAGGGTACTAATTTCCACACCACGAGAAATTAGATCCGCAGGGTTCTTGTCGGTTGGGACGTGTCTCCACGAGCAATGCCCCGCCTTATCTAAGACTTCAGCAACGCGGTTGCGGACAAAGGGCTGAAGCTTAGAAGGCAACATATTTAACCATCCCAACACGACGGTGGAGTCAGTCCAGCAAAAAATGTGGGTGAACTTTAATCGTGAAGAATTCACGACCTTCTCACATAATCGAGCTCCAACTACAGCGCCACATAATTCCAATCTTGGAATCGTGATTGGTTTAATCGGCGCCACTCGACTTTTAGCTACCAACAAACTTACAGTGTATTCACCCTGATTATTGGCACTGCGTACATAGATACACGCACCATACGCACGCTCCGATGCGTCGGTGAATACATGCAACTCTAATGAATTAATATTGTACAAATGACAGACTACTATTCGTGGAACCCGAATATTATTAATTAATGGCAATGCCTTAACAATGGCAAGCCAAATAGTGTTAAGTGCCGGGGTTAACGGCTCGTCCCACGAAAGTTTGTCCAACCACATTCGTTGCAATAACATTTTCATCGAAATTACACAGGGAGATAATAAACCTAAGGGGTCAAAAATGCGTGCTATCGCAGATAGTATGTCACGCTTGGTCACATGATCTTTAGAAGGCAACGTCGAGTATGAAAACCCTAGCACATCAGAATTAGCAAACCAGTCAAGCCCTAGCAACTTATTGGGTTCATTAGACCCCATATTTAGATCTAATGACGACTGAGAATCATTGACTAATTCTGATACGCTTGACCTCCATTTTCTGAGTGGCATACCAGCAGACTGAAGTGCGTTGGTGACCTCTGAACGGATAAACTGTACCTCGTTTAAGTCATCACTGCCAGTCAGCAGGTCATCAACGTAGAAGTCATGCAGGATGACGTCAGCCACCTTATTTCTAAGACTACAGTATGACTCACCCTTATTTTGAAAAAACATACTTTGGGTGTCTTTTTTATAATCAATGCCTATTTGATTAAGACATCGCGTAGCGAGAAAGGGTGCACTAGCTGTGCCGTATGTGACAGTACACAGGTTATATATTTTCACCGGATCAGTGGTGCTATTCCGCCATAAAACCTGTTGTAGGTGCCTATCAGATGGGTGGACGTATATACACCTATACATTTTCTCGACATCAGCAGATAATACGTATCTGTGTTGTCGAAACCGTAAAAGGATAGATATAAGATCGTCCTGCACTGTAGGCCCAACCATCTGGACATCATTAAAAGATAACCCGGAAGACGTAACACAACTAGCGTTAAAAACTACCCTAAGTTTGGTAGTAGCACTGCTTTCGCGCAGCACCCCGTGGTGTGGTATGAAATATCCACTGGGCCTGCCGTAACTCACTTTATTTTCGGTCATATGTCCTAATGCCTCGTACTCAGACATAAAGTCATGATATAACTTGCTGAGGTCAGGCTTAGACTTCAGTCTACGTTCCAGAGAATATAAACACTGAGAAGCTCTTTGGAAAGATTGGCCTAAGACAGACGGACTTAGTTTTAACGGAATACGAACACAAAAATGACCGCTCTCTAAACGTGTCGTATTTTTCATAAAATGCTCCTCACATGCTTTCTCTTCTAGAGAATAGCAGGAGGATTGTGAGTTGATTTCTTCTAGATTCCAAAATTTAACTAAATCGGTTCTAATTTTATCTAAATTATCGTGATTAGAAGAATCAGACTGAGTGAAATTACATGAAATATAACTCGGAATTGATTTATTATTGTTGTATGTGACAGGGCCAGAAACGATCCAACCTAATATAGTGTCACATAATACTGGCTTCCCCTCTCCCAACTTAATTCTTTGCGAACCAAGCAGGTCCCAAAATAAGTCAGCACCAATTAAAACATCTACTTCCGAAGGTTTGTAGAAGGTGGGGTCGGCTAAACTAATAAAATCTGGAATATTAAGGTTCGAAATATCGACTTCCCGATGTGGCATTACAGTTGTTAATGATGGCAAAACGTAACAATAAAACTTGGTATTATAATGGTCGTCTAACGACGTCATTTTTACCTGACACATTTTGCCTACGCGAGAACTCACGTTGTTTATACCAAAGACCGAACCATTTACCTGATTAGTAATTAAATTAAGACGTTTACATAATCGTTCCGATATAAAACTTGACGTACTACCGCTATCAAGCAGGGCTCGCACTAAATGCTGACGACCATGACGATCACATAACTTGATAAGCGCCGTGGACAATAGAATACCGCGGCTGGCTTGTTTACGCTCGCAGGACGTACCGAGATCCGCCGCTAAGGTTAAAGTATTAGCATTTGAATCATTGCTACCGACGACGTGCGCGGGCGATGACATAGAATCTTGTGATATGGTGTTGTTGCTATTATTGCGGGACTCAGCAACACCTTGATATTCCGACGAATGAATAAGAGTGTTATGTCGGCGTTTACACAATTTACATCCCGGTTTTTTACAGCGGTTGGCAAAGTGACCTGTGTGCAAGCAATTATAACAAACTTTATAGTTCGGTATTAACTTTAAACGGGCGTCAATGCTAAGTGCAAGGAACTGTGGACAATTCGTCAAACTATGATTACCTTTGCAGTGCGGACACGATTTACCTATATTAGTGTGATCATTGTTGCAATCTTTTGACGTCACCATTGATTTTATTTTTTGAGAACTATGAATAGACTTAACGGGAGTGGCAGTTACGTTCGTTCGAGACAATTCTAGTGTTTCCACCAGATTAGCACGGGTGTTAATGAATTTAAGAAATGAATCAAATGTTATTGTGCTATCGATGTCAACATGACCTCTGTACTCCTCCCACTCACGATAAGTTTTCTGATCTAATTTACGGGTCATTATGTATATTAATAACGTGTCCCAGTGCTTGACAGGCTCACCTAAAGATTCCAAGGCACGTAAATTTTTATTTAATAGGTCAATAAGACCTTTTAGGGCAACAGACGACTCTTTAACAATAGTATTTATATTGAATAAACTTGAAATATGGTTTTGAACTAATAACCTCTTGTTGTCAAATCGATCACAAATTAGCTTCCACGCGATATCATAATTGCCTGCAGAGAAATCAATGGCATGGATTACCACGGCAGCAGAGCCTTCCAGTGACGCTCGTAAATAATGAAACTTATTAATCGGATCAATTTCATCGTTTGTGTGAATGAGGCTGGCAAAAGTGTCTCGGAACTCAAGCCAATTGCTATAACACCCATTAAACTTAGGTAGCTGTATAGTGGGTAACTTAACGGGCTTTCTCTGATGAACGTGAGTACATTTATCACTGCTTGTTGATGTGTTATCGTTACCGTACTTATCCAATAACTCCTGCGACCTAGATAAAGCTTTATAATACTGAGTTTCGAACTCAGCACGTTCAGAATATTGTAGTGTAGCATCCGCTACTAAACATTCTAGAAGCAACTGTACCTCATCGTATTGCTCGTACAAAGTCTCAATTTTTCCCATCCTCAATTGCAATTCCCTCACTTCACAACTGTTTAACTGCCTCTCAGTGATTGAGTCTAGGTAATTGATAAAAGTAGTTAAACGACCCTTGAAACTACCTCGTTTTTTAATAAGTTCCTTTTCTTCGGACATTCTGGGAATCGGGTGCAGTTAACCTGGAATTTATATAGGTAGACAATTTAGTTCTTAGTTTAGTTATAGTTTAATTTTAATTTACAATTACAGGTTCTTATGTTTTTCAGTTTAATTTAATAATAGGTTAAGAGTATATTATAATGTAATCACGTATTGTAAATACTGTAAATACAAAATATTTTTTAATGTTGGTCTTTAATTTAAACTATAAGTAGGTACCCTTTCAATGAATGCCTAGGTAATTACTCGAACTATCAGGACAATACTACAATTGACAATAGAATGAAATGTTACATACATTAACGATTGTTATTCAATTAAAAGTTAACAAAGTCAAGACTTAAGCTTTTTATTTTACACCAACTTAATGTTAGCAAATACCTACCTACCTACGTACACCAATGAATGCGAACAGTTTATTTGCACTTATTAACAATTATAAATGTAGTATTGATAACTACTGTACTGCAATACACTTAATATGAGTACGTATAATTGATTAGATGTAATAATTCATCTAAATAAGTTAGGACACAGACTGATCAATTCACACTACAAAATATATTATATGTACTTGGGTATATGCTAAACAATTTCAAGTAAAATAGGTAATACTAACCTTTTAGTACATATCTTAATACTAAATACCTGAACGAGGTTGGGTTTTTAAGTCCTTATAGGTAAATCCTTAACTTTTACACACGTTGCCGGTATATGTGTGCCTCTCAGCGATCGGCGATTCCACTCATTAATTAATTCTCCTCTAATTAATTATCAATCCGGCTTCGTGGGACCAATATGTTGGGTGCGATGCGGAGGTTTTCTTCAATAAAACGACTTTCTCGATATTAAACTTTTAACGTTTTATTTTAGTACCGTGAATGAGACGTGTGCAAATGACGAAGGAAGTTTTGATTTGTGCTTGTACAATGACGGTGACAGGAAGTACTACAAAAAACTAAACTTAATACTAATTAAGTATATGCGCGTGGATTTGCTCACAATTATTGTGTAGGCGCTGAAACAATATGCATATATACACAGACCTATAAATATTAAATACATACAAATATACATTTAAAAAAAAACTTATAGATATTGTTCTGCCTATGGGTTGTAATAGAGTTGACGTACTCTGTTTTTGAAAGTGGTACGGTCAGTCAACATCCTGATTTCGAGAGGAAGGGCATTCCAAAGAAGAATGGATTGCACTAGAAAAGAGGAGTGGACGCGACTTGAAGTATGAGTTGGACAGTGCAGAAGAAGATTGTTAGAGGAGCGCAGATATTTATCATGGTTAGAGCCAAGTAGATGAAGATGAGATTTTAAGTAACTAGGGGCGTTGATAGAATTGAGAAGTGTAAACAATAAACAGACAGCTCGCAGGCTGCGTCGCCGACGAATCGGCAACCAACTGAGCTCTGTACGGTAAGCCGAAATGTGCTCGTACTTCCTAAGATTGTAGATGAAACGAATGCAATTGTTGAGAAGTCGGTCAAGTTTATCGAGTAGATCTGCATTCAGGTCGAGATAGCACACATCACCATAGTCGAATACAGGTAAAAGTAAAGTCTGCACAAGCATTATTTTGGTTTTGGCTGGAAGAAAATTTTTGAGGCGATAAAGAGCCCGGAGTGTCCCAGTTACCCTCTGGCAGACGTTAGTGACCTGAAACCGCCAACTCAGGGTTGAGTCAAGGTGTAAGCCCAGGTTCTTAACACTAGGTGTGACAGGAATATTTTTCCCGTTAAAGGTAATCGATGGTAGATTTATATCGTTCAAACGGTTGATTATATGACTACTGCCAATTATAATACTCTGGCATTTGTCAGGGTTGACGGCCAGTCCATACCTATCACAACAACTACCCATCAAGCCTAAATCCGCATTTACACTATCAATAGCCTCCGAGAGATTTTCCACAGAGGCTTGGCTGTACAACTGCAGGTCATCGGCATACAAGTGATACGCACACTGAAGATCGGAGGTTACGAGGTTGATGAATATAGAAAACAGAAGAGGAGAAAGTATGCCGCCTTGAGGGACCCCTGAGTCAAGTTTACACCAGCTTGATGACTTCTCATCAGCACAAACTGACTGCTGGTGACCCTGAAGATATGAGGAAAACCAATCCAGCTCGTCTGAAGAGATCTTAATATGGGCAAGGATTGCCAAAAGTATGTCGTGGTCCACGCAATTAAATGCATTCGAGAAGTCTACTAAGACCATTACTGTGGCCTTAGTTTTTTCTATTCCGTCCCTGATGTCACCCGTTACTTTTAGGAGTGCAGTGGTCGTTCTATGTCCTGGCCTGAATCCTGATTGCAGAGGACTTGGTATGCCATTGCGTTGTACAAAATTGGACAACTGTCTATGCACGCATGCCTTCAGCACTTTCGATACAAAAGGAAGGATGGAGATCGGAGGAAAATGTTTTGGAAGAGAGGGATTAGAAATTATGGGAAGGGGGCGAACGTAGGCTTTACGGCACAAACTAGGAAATTGACCAGAATCAAGGGAAAAATTAATAATGTGTGAGAGAGCAGGAAGAATCTGGTCAAGGATAGCAGTAATCATTCGCCGACTAATATTGTCGCAGCCCACTGCCTTGGATTTGATGGACAAGATAGTCTTTTTGATCTCAACCGACAAGACTGGAGAAAACTGAAAGGGAGTATAACTTGGACTGGTCAGTCCGGCCATGAAGTCAACCGTTTGACGCTTGGTTAGGTTAGCCATAGGCCATCGATTGAAAGAGAGGTGGAGAAATGACGATTAATGGCATCTAACTTAAATTTCTTGGGTAGCTCCAGCTGCCTTGGTTTACCAATTCCCAGTGTACCAAGAAACTTCCAGACCTCAGCTGGTGATGAGCAAGTTACATTATCAAAGATGTGTCGGCGTTTTGCGTTACGTATCACCTGGTTACACCGATTCCTGGCAGTTTTCTAAGAATCACAATTAAAGTCCGACCGATTTTTTTTAAATTTAAAAAATGCCCGGTCTCTACGTTTCATAACCATTCGAACCTCGTTCGTTAACCATGGTGCTGGGGGATGCTTTAGCTTCCCCTTCCTAACAGGTGCGTGTATGTCGTAGAGACTATTGACAATTTTGTTAAAAAGCATAACTTTGTCATCGATCGTGGTAGCCACTGCTAAAGGCTCCCAGTTGATCTCAGCAGCATCAGCACACAGTTTATTGATGTCCATGCGCCCAAAAAAACGCCTGTGCAGCACTTTAGGTTTGATTTTAGGAGGTTTAAGGATGTAAGAAACATAAATAAGGTCATGATGCGAAAAAGCCGGCACTAAAAGCTGACCGTGTGAGTGAACAAGAGTAGGAGAAGAAGTAAGAATTAAGTCGAGCCAGGTATCTTCCACGTCCTTATTGTGGTGTGTAGCTTGAAGTGGTAAAACATGAAGACTGGCTGACTCGACTATGTGAAGGAGTTTGAAAGCTCTCGTTGAGTCCTCTGCAAGGAGGTTAGTGTTAAAGTCACCCATGATGATGTGATGCTCGTAATCAGACCCCAAAGTTTCAAAGACCAATTCGATATCGGTGAAATAATTGACGGAGGGGGGACTATAAACGACGCCAAGCAAAATTCTAACTCCCCGGACCCAAACCTCAAGGAAAAGGAACTCCGCAGTGGCGGAGTACTCTGGAGGAGAAGAGGCAACTATTTTAAAAGGCAGATCGCTACGGAGATATATGGCAACCCCACCTCGCTCCTTACCCATTCTATCATTCCTTATTAAAATAAATCCGGGAAGTGGATAGGAAGTAGAGAGAAGATTAGGTTTCAAAAAGGTCTCAGAAATTAGGATGGCATGAACAGCAAAAGTTGCAAAAAGGTCACTGTAATGACCGGGCACACTTTGTGCATTTATGTGACAGACATTAAATGACCGTCCTAATTCTTGTTCAAAATGCAAACGAAGTACATCACCCACTGTGTTTGAGATTGAACAAAAACTGTCATTCTCAGACAACGTATCAGTATCATAGGCAGAATGGAAGGAGTCGTTATTATCAAGCAAGTCACACATAATAATTAAAATAATATAAAATAAACAATATATAACGTAATTAAATAATAATAATATAAAGGCGCTATAGGCGTGAGCTTATGTTATGTTATGTTGTTTAAAAAGTTAAAATGTACCAGTATAATAATAACGCTGAGTTGATGTAGGTCTCAGTCTCTGCACCACACGCCAGCAAACATTCACAATAACTGAAAAAAAAAAATCATGAAATTTTAACACACTGTAAAAAAATAAAATAAAGACACAATGAAAAAAAAAAGGCAGGTCAGACACGGCAGTTGTGTTGAGTCATTTGTAATGTCAAAGTGACGGTGACATTGTTTGATGTAGAAACAATATAGAATTTATGTAGGTAAAACTTGAAAACTTGTTTAACGTGTAGAATATTTATGTAAACATCACGCCATGACCACTTTGAAAAGCAAGATAATGGACCTTGGGCACAAAGAGTTAATTAAAGTATCGTGTAATATGCAATCACAAACGTTGTATGCGAAAACTCAGCGAACAAGATCAACAAGAGTTAACACTAGCAACTGGAACTTGATGTCAGTTTAGGATGTTTCTCAATGATAGTCTGAAGTTCCTCTGGAGTAGTGAGTTTGCAGCGGTGTCCATCCTGCGTTTTGACTACTATAACACCATCCTGTGTCCAGCAGCAACGCATTCCGAAGTGCAGGCGTGCCTTGATGAAGACTGACTGTCGAGTCTTAGTTAAAAACTCTTTAACTGCTATCGAGGACCCTTTCAGCCTTGTCTTCGCGTTCCAGACTGCGACTTTTATATCCATAGTGTTAAACTTGACTAGGATGGGACGGTTTTGGCCTGTTCTAACGGCCCCCGGACGATGACAAGTTCTTAGGAAGCTGTTGTGATCTCCTTTAAGTTCATCTTGCCATGCAAAATCCCTATGATGGTACTGGTGCAGCTTTCCTTATCAACTTCTGGAACCCCTGAAAATATGATAGCTTTGCGGCGCTGCCAAGTATCGATGGAGTCTGTGGATTTGATGCATTCTGCTATTTGTTTCCGGAGCAGCCCAAGAATGTTGAATATTAGCTCTCTGAATGTGCGGAACTCATCAGCAACCTTCGCCACTGTGTCCTTGGCTGAACCTCCTACATTAAGTTGCGCCTGCAATTCATCCATCTTTCTATAGAAACTATCTTCAAGATTCTTCTGCACAGATTTTATTTCCTCAAGTGACACAATTAAATGTGCTTGCAAAATGTGTGAAGTTTATAAGCTGGCAGGTGGTGTTCAAATTTTGGCTGTATGTCACATGAAGTGCCACTAACGTAAGTTCAGTTTATTTAGCAGTCAATATACACAATTTTTTAGAAAACAGTGATAAATTTAGAAAGTAACTATTTTTAATTTAATGAAACAAATTCAGACACTTGTTTTACTTTTTCACACCTACCTAAAAACTTACTTACTGTTTTCAAATCAAAATTACCGCTTTCCGATTGAAGCAGGGCGTTATTATTGGACTCAAGTACAGCTTGGCCAAAAAGTCGTGAAAATAATAGCGGCGCCAGTATCGTGCATGTAGCCACACTATATACAACGACAAAAAAGGTTTTGATACTTCGATTTAAATATATCTGTATATTATTTATTAAGTTTACGTACTGTTTAGTTTTAATCGTTAAATATTTATATTTTGATATTTTTACCGCGTATTAAAATGTCGGTGTTTGTATATTATTTTTTCTTTACGTACCCGCTCATGATTGTATGGGAACTATGACGCCTGTTCAACAGAGTTGAGCGCGAGTTGGTTGGGCTAAGGTTAGCTCGTTGGTAGATCACGTGTTCGCGCGTTTTTGGTTGGCCTCGCCACGCGCTCTGAAGGAGCAAAACTGGTGTGATTTGTTGGTTGTTTGTTGAATGTGGATTTATTGGTGAAAATTAATTATCGAGCTAGTTATCTCTTTGCTAAA
Source organism: Cybosia mesomella (assembly GCA_946251805.1). Lineage (NCBI taxonomy): Eukaryota > Metazoa > Arthropoda > Insecta > Lepidoptera > Erebidae > Cybosia > Cybosia mesomella. Next base: position 25,763,302 of record OX276407.1, read on the forward strand.
TAAAGGGAATACGCCCATCGCGTTCGTTGGATTTGGAACATTTGCTGCGGTGGAAAACCCATACTACGCGAAATAAATCTCAAATTTTATTTTACTGCATAATTAGTTTATTGTATATTCAATTACACGTACATTCATGTCACATATAGTTAGATACACTATAAATAGGCACACTTTCCAATCTTTGCTACTTTTCCGGTTAAATCCCGGTCCATTGAAGGTTAGTGACCCATTTCTTACTATATTTTGTGTATTGTTGATGATAAATAACGGATTGGTTTAATTTTGGTTTGCCATTTGAAAATTAACACGCGGTTCAAGTTCGCCATTTTGACTGTTAATTTATCGTTACTATTTTGCCTTGTGGTGCAATTGAATTTGACTATTTTCACCTTTAAAACTTGGAATTGTTATTAAAATTAAAATATTTCTTAGTAGATTTCGATCGGGTGTCAATTGCGGCTTAATTTGATTATTGAATCAAGTACGTGCTGAAAATATGTTTAAATTTGATTTGTTGTTTTTTCATGTGTTTGATCGGACCCGCCGTGAGGACTGAATAGATATTTATCTGTGTTTAGTTGCTATAAAATTGAAAGTAATTTACAATTTGATTTGTTTGTATCCGAGCATTCAAAATAGCTAATTTTATAGTTTAATATTTCTTGGGATTTCCGGGTAATTTCAGGTGGTCGATTTTCTGACCGAACTAACCGTTTCACTGTAACGGGAATTCAACTTCCCGGGAATTTTTATTATTACTTTTGTTTGATTTGTTGTAAGTTCGGGGTGGTTCCTCGAATGCTTTTTGACAGTTTTGAGGGTTTGTCAGTTTACCGGTTTTTATAAAATTGCGGTTTTTTTGTTGTTTGAAACGCTTATATTATATAATTTTGTACCGTTGGTTGTCTGCACATTTGGGTAAATTCGGATCATTAGACACTTTATTTTAGTTAGATATTAAGTTTTAGTTTTAATTGCGTTTCCACTGTCGCGCTATAGATCACGCTTCGGAACGAAGTAGTGATTGTGTGAAAGTGAGGGGCTACGGCTTGAATACTCCCTGCTCGTGGTTTCCCTCCTCACCCTTGTCTCCGGGTTAAAGAAGACCGTTTAGCAGAGCTGTTGTTTTTATTTATTACTGCGCTCGCTCGGTTCACGCACTGAACACGTACTATTTCTGTTTCGTCAGAATATTTGTTAAAGTTCAGTATAAATATTAAGTAGTGGGTATATAATATTTTTGTGATCCACAAAAATTTGTTTCGGCCTGAGTGTCTTATTCATCCCAGCGTTAATCGCAGTCGCATCTAAAGCTTCACACTTCTGTGAGTCTGGGGTCCGCTGTACCAGTCTAACTGTGGCTGAATTTTCAGTGAACCGACTGCCACCTGACCTCCACAACCCAAAGGCGATATCGAAGCATTGCAGTTAGACCAGTTGTTGAACTTTTTAGGGCTCCAACTACCCATAACGACTACCATAGACGTTCGTATGGCAACAGGACCGACTGGCAACGTGGTCTCCGAGGCACGACCAGAGCAATGCAAATACCCATGTTTATGCATACAAATATTTGCACTGAGCGGGGATCGAACCCGCGCCTTTTGCGTAGCGGCCGCGATCACTACCGCTATGCCACAGCGGTTGTTTCGGCCTGGGTGTATGTGCTGTGATATCATATGTCTGGAACTGCATCTACGGTACAGCAGAAAATATTAAAGTGGACAAGTGTGAATCAATAAAAACTTAGGTTTCTTTTTAAAGAAAAAACATAAATCCATTGAACTGAGTGTAATGTAAAACATCATAATCAATACAATTGCATTTGTTCTAATCAGAATCTTAAATACTTTCATCTAAATATTCCACGCCAGAAAAGTCTTCATCTGCGCTTTGGGGGGAGTCTTCTCGAACAGTGTGCTGGCTATCTTCACTTGTGTCACTACTGCTGCTGTCATCTTGGAGGCTTACGACGATTTTTTCAATATCGTCATACAGCGTTTGTTCCCTTTCGTAATATTCTTTCTCTATTTTCATGACGTGTTGGCATGAATTTTTCCAGTCATCAGCAGATATGCTTTGAAACGCTTGTTCGGCCACTGTCTATATTTAAACAAACAATTCACATCAAATTATTCATAAGGTTTTAAACTATTTTATTTTTCATTACTATATAAAATTACCTTGATGTCAACTGATCCGACATTATGTAATGCAATTTTATGTTTTGCAATGCCCCAGATCAGTTCGATTGGGTTTAGGTCACAATGGTAAAGTGGAAGCCTTACCACTATGTGACCATGTTCACTTCGAATGTCATCTATTCCATAGATGGGCTCCGGTTTGGGTCGTTTAACAAGCATCAGAAGGTTTGGCTTCCTTTTTGTATCAGAAAATGGTATATTGTTCTGTGACAACCACAGCTTAATTTCACTGACTTTTGATGCGGAAGTGGGTGCCTTATTGCAGACCACTGAATGGTAGGGAGCGTTATCCATTACTATAATGGCCGGCTTAGATAAATTTGGTATTAATTTCTCAGTGAAATTACTCTTATTCATTTCAGAGTGGTAGTCTTCATTTTTAATATTCCCACTAAATGTTAATAAGGCATTTGGCACGAATCTGTTTTCACTCCCGGCATGTATAATCATATACCTAAAAAAGCATTGAATATAAACAAAAGACATTGTACAGAATACTAGTTGTAAAGCTTTAAGATTCAACTACTTTACCTTTACTTTACTTTACCTTTGCACACATTTTCTTTTATTCCACTAACGTCAATGGATTGCCAGCATTTCTTTCATTTATAGGATGTATGGACATAGCTCTCGTCTAGGTAAATTATGTCTTTTCTTAGTTCATCCGGTAAATTCCAGTTTTTCACAATCTTGTCCAGGTAAATCTCACGTTTTGCTGCAATATTTGATGTTTCCATCAAAGCTTGTCTGTCGGAGTGGCATTCTTTGTACTTAAGGCCCAGTTTTAATAAAATCTTTCGTAAGTGTTCACGGCTTCCACTAAATCCGAGTTCTTCTCTAACCACCGGTATCAGGTAACCGGTCTCGTAGGTCTGCCTAAAAATGATAAAAAGTGTATTCAGTAAACTTGCTATAAACTAAAAAAACATTTCCTTCAGATAAAAACTACTTACAATCTTTTTTACTGTGTAAAAGAATTGAATTTTTTGTCTAATCGCACATAAGTCAAAATCAACCAACTCTTTTCTAGGCCGTCCTGCTCTATGCTTTCCTGGTATGGAGAAAACACCTTTATTCCTTTGTCTTTCCAATGCGATTCGTCTTATGATACTGACGGATTTACCTAAAAAACTAATTTTATATACAAATAACATAAAAAGGTGTAAGTATACCCACTAGAATCTGCATAATATATTTTTTAGTGATACCATCACAAAAAAGTATCAATATTTTTCGAACACACAACTCTGCAAATGCATTGTAAATAAACATAACCTCACATTCATGGACATTTATCAAAAAGCAAGCAATCATTGTTTATGAACCTTAATCTATATTTAGCAAGTTGAATAACACAAATTATATCTGATTAATTAAATAAAACCATGTTTTACCTGTCATTTCAGCAGTATTATTCTAAACATCATTGAGACCGGATAAACACTGTCCGGCTTCGCATTCTGATAAACGGGCATTTTTTTTAAAACGTGTCCAGGTTACAAAATGGAATGAAATAATAAAAAAATTGGTAATGCAAAACAAAATTTACAGAATGATTCGCTATTCTTGAAAGAGCATTAAAATTGCTACAGTTACCCTATAAATATACAAGTTTAGAAAAAAATAATACTTTCTTCGGACACGAGAGTGGTTTAAACATCCACTTTGTAACTTTTAAAAGTAAAATTATTAAATAAAATAGTACATTCTTAAGGGAAGATTTTCGTTTATTTGGTTATAAATATAATATTCTTTTAAATAATATTACAGCATAAGTAAGATAAGCCATGTTTTTTTAGTATTTTGTAAAAATGTAACCATTTTGTAACTATTTGGTAATTTAGCTCGGTTAACTTCCGATTTATATCGTGTAACAACCATCCAATAACGTTGATTATTTTTTTATGATTTACTCTTTCTTTTTAATTCAACGCAAAGTTAAATAAAACAAGGTATTTACTTTCAAAATCAGTAAAATTTAAAGAAATGGTAACAGTAAAACATAAGACAATTTCAAAATGGAAAGCTTCAGTTACAAAATCGAAAAGGTAAAGCTTAGTTTACCCTGATAAAAAAATACTGCAAATCAGTACTGAAATAGGATGGACGTAGATGGTAAAACCATGAGAGACGGTAATTTATAAAATAAATTAATAACAAATAATAATAATAAATAAAAAACATATTTTATTTTTCTCACCACAATATAGGTTTCAAACATTTGAGATGACTTGAACATAGTGTATAATTATTTATGTGGGAGACTGGTGCCTAAACTAGGTAGGATCCTGTATTTCAGGTCACCAGCACAATCCCCATCTAGGGTACTGAACAATATCTACTAAATTTTTTTGTGCTGCAATATCTGAGTAGATAGGTAAGTACATTTATAATATTATATGAATCAAAGTACAACTGTAATACTATAATATTATTCTTGGTAATGTCAGGGTTAGTGTGTGTGTGTGTGTTTGTGGTGTGTCTGTGTCTGTGTGTATGTGTGCGTGCGTGTGTGTGTGCGTGCGTGTCTGTGCGTGTATTTGTTCGTATGTGCATATTTGTGTGTCACCTCATACGGGTACTGTTAGGAGACGTTCTATACTCTCATAGTCTAACCCCATAAGCCATCCACTGGTCTTTTTTTTACAAAGTGATCTGTTGAGCGTGTAGAGAGCTAACGTTTTATTTATGTTGTTGTAGAGATAGCCTCCGAGAAAACAGAAAAACTGGTTTGTGAATTGAGTTCTGAAGGAGTCCAGTGTGCAATTGACCGAATTAAATCGCCTCCTGTTTGAGAGTGATGTAGCCCTGTAGCTCAGCAATGAATGTTGTTTGGTTATGACGTGGAGAATGAATAGTTGGCGTACAGACAGCACTTTGCACTTCTCGTATAGCTCCAGTGTGGGATTTCGATAGGGTAAGAAATATGATACCTTAAGTAACGCTCGCTGGGCTCTTTCCACTTGGATCATGGTGGACTTGTCTGCACCACCCCAGGTTGTGATACAGTAAGTTATTAGTGATTGACATAGAGAGAAATATACTGTCTTTCTTAAATTTTCATCCGCTGCTTGTCTGAGGTTTTTAGAAACAAATATTAGTTTGCGAATTCTAGATGTGAGGGTTTCAATGTGCAGATGGAAATTCAAGAAAGGATCCAGCAATATACCAAGATATTTAATGGAAGAAGTCCTTTGGAGATGTGTACATGGACATTTTGTGTTGTGTGGAGGTGTGCATGTATGTAGTATAATAGGTAGCGCAAGCGTGGAGTGGAGAGCACTATTCCGAATGGTGAATGGTATATATTTGGTTTTGTCAGCGTTTAGCGTTAGGTAATTGTTCCTTAACCATTTCGATACAGTGTCTAGCCCCAATTGAGCGTGTTCATAAACATTTGTCCATGAGTCGGAGTGAAAAATGAGGGCGGTGTCATCTGCAAAGGTGAATATATTTCCCTGTGGTAGATTCGTCATGCACAGCGCATGCAACATGCGTTAATATAGATAAGAAATAAAGTCGGAGAGATAACACCGCCTTGGGGCACTGTAACGCTCCCCCCTTTACAGTGTCCGAAAGTATTTGAACCGCCCACTGATGAGACGATGGACCTGAATGCAGCAACTGACTACAGTGCTAAAGGTACTGAGAGTATCCGTTACTATTATATCCTCCAAGTTTAGGAAGATACTATTAAAAGTTTGGCTTTATTGTGATCGTCTAAATATTTATAAGTATGGAACCCTTTATACGTTGTGTTTAAGCATTGTAGCAACTCATAACCCTTTATTTGGTACATTGAGACAAGACAAGAGTACATGGTATTGAGAACACTGATTTTAATCTAATTCCTATAACTATTATTATTATTATCTAGCAATAAAATTAAATAATGTTCCTATACAACTACATTGAATCCCTGAACCTAATATGATTTTTAAGATTTTGATTTTAGAAGTTACCTAGTCTCTATAGTGATGATTAGTGATATTTATAAAATACTGAATATTAAGTTAATTCCTAAGTGATCCTAGATATAGACATTAAGTTTGTGTACCTTCAAATGCAAGCTAGTTCAATTTCACAGTATGATATATAAGCATTTAGTTTAGGTAGAAGTGAAGATATAACACACAATATGGAGTTGTCTCACCATAACTGGACCTTTCGAAGGAAATGTATATAGTTTTCTTATATACAATTTGAGTTATTTAGACAGAGATAGTAAATTTAGATTTATTTAAATATTGGTGGTCAAGTAAATAAAATGTGTGATTAAATTCATATGTGGTTAATAATTAGTTACCTTGAGATAACCTACATAGTAGATTATCTCAGAGTAGCCGGAAAAATGAAATGAAGCGTCTGTTGATATGTGTAGACTGTTAGGATGGGGTATTTTTATAGGTAATAAGGAATCCTATGACCGGTTCCATTGCTGGAACCGGGGAGGCCGCCTCCTCCAAAACCCCAGGCCCCCAACGAGCAACCAATCCTCTCCAGAGCTGAAGGCATACTACTCCTAAATTATGCACAACCTTGGTGCTTTACAAAATAAAAATAGTATCGAATTGGGAATGAGTGCCCATAGGTTAGATGCAAATATATCCAGTCTAACGAATGTATAGCTCGAATCATTGCTGTAGTGTATTCATACACAGGCAGTAATTGGGTAACCCCTTGGGCAGTTCATCTAGAACACGGCCAATGAGTTACTAGCGCTGTTATGGGTACCAGCTGTAACCAGACATGGTAATATATATGGTAAGGTCTTCGCGAGCTTGTGGCAACTGTCCACGATTCAGGGTCAAGCGATACCGCGACCAAACGCTTTCAAGACACAATGCGAGCTTGTGGCAACTGTCCACGTTTCAGGGTCAAGCGATACCGCGACCAAACGCTTTCAAGACACAATGCGAGCTTGTGGCAACTGTCCACGTTTCAGGGTCAAGCGATACCGCGACCAAACGCTTTCAAGACACAAGTATTCTCCCCACACCGATAAAGACATAATAATAAGTAGGTAGGTAAGTATGATAGCATTTATTGCGAGGGCTTAGCCCAGCATGACATATCACTTACAATGAAACGAGCTCACATCCATCAAACAGGATACATAGATCAAATTGAACATCGATCCTGTAAATAATTTGTTTTAAATGTCTGAATTAAACCAGGCACTCACAAGGACTGGATAAAGACAAAGGAATTGTCAAGAGTTAAATGAAACTGCTTTGTAAGACATAACAATCATTTACTCAAGTAATTACCGTACCTTTGAGCTTCTCATCTTTACAATGAAAGTGAGGTCTGTATTTGATAGGAATAATAGTCCAGCAGATGGCTGTATGTATACACAATATAACACAAAGTGGACTGTCTGATCTTGTCCTATCACCAGTTGAGAAACCGTATGATACTACAAGATAAGCTCAGTAGGGTTGAGCTAGCTAAGGGGCATCAGTTCGTCACTAAACCTCCCCTCAGACCGAACCAATATCAGCAATGAACTGAGTCAGGGTATGATTATGTTACCTTACTTGATTAAGCAAGGTTTCACAATACACATCGACAATCCATTACTAGCTATTGTTGCGTACAGTACTGTTGTCTCGGCAGACTAGGCAAGTAAAGGGGACGCTACATTCCATCTACTAGAATAAACATTTAGTTTGTCTAGCACATAGAATGCGGTATCCAGCGCTGAACGGGCTCTACCCAATTGGGGTTCCCTATAATAAAACAACGGTCGAATACAGCCATCCTCTGGACTCATCCCAGACAGACTGTTGAATTTCAGTATAACCATCGTAAAAAAATAAGATAGCTCAATTTCTCAAACCTTTACCTCATTCCAAGCAAACTCAAGAACTTGGGAGGCTCTTGAGCGTGTCTAGAACTACATATGTCGTGTACACAAGGGTATTGTGTAGTGTGCAGGATGAGTGTAATAATGAGTGTATAAAGTAATATTTTATAAGTTAGTTTAACAAGTCATATGACCCATTAATCACACTTTGAATATTATATGCCATTACAGATACAGGCTAAGAATCTACAATAGATATCCCAGGCTTATAGGAACTAGCCATCTAGATTTAGATAAGGTAGCATTAAAAGAAAATGTTAGTAGCAATTGCTTACATATAGGTTAACGGCAATAAAAGTGTTTTGTCATCTCATTCCAGATAGAGAGCCTCGAGTACTCTAAACCCAGCATGAATCGACAGAGAACGCTATCATAGCATAGTCACAGTCTGATCCCTGACCTGACTTGGCCAAAGTCAACCCAGTTCACATACCACGACCACACCAGATATATAATTCTTAGGTTTCAAAGGAAAATTTATATTCTATTTTATTTTTCTACCTCCAACCCACAAAAGTAAATTATCATGAATACAATTTATGAAACCTAAATACAGTCAACATTTTAAGAATAAGAAGAACAGAAACTAAGATAACTCACCACCAGATTTAAACGCAGGCTTTCTAAAATTCGGATAGAAATTACGATGATCTTTTCCCTAATTTACTTTCTCGGTTATAGATTCGCGGCGTTTCCTATCACTTTCCTATTATATCCTAAGCTGAGCAGCGACTGATCGAAGACTGCTCGGGCAGAGCTTCCGCTTGCTCATAGTTCGCGACGAATTCTTGAAGACTCATCCTGATATTCTCCGGTACGCTCCTTTTATTACCTCTTACTACCCCCCTTTCCTATAATCACGCCACTACACGTCATCTCTTCTGAGTTGCCATAAAACAATATGTTTTAAAGCCACTACCAACTATCGACTATTTGAAATTAATAACGGAAGCTATCAGCCTAAACAAATAAATTCACTTCAACTATTCCTACTCTTTAAATTGTCTTGTAACCAAATTAACATGAGATTATACCAAAATTATATTAAAAGTTAAGAGAAATCATTAAGTCTTGAATTGTCCTTATAATTTTTATTTTACTTTAGGCCAACAATGTATGAGCAGTGAGAAGGGTATTTTAATGTTAATCTGCAACGTCTGAAGCCGTTCTGAACAGCAAGCCCCCATCCTCAAACCGCCAATGCAATCTCGATGGTTGGACCGTCACAGCACTCCGTGCGTAACAGGCAGTTCTGTGCTAACGTATCTATCTATTTTAACACTCTGTGCACGATTACTGAGATAGTCTGCGAAGAGTTTTAGTTGATCACCCCTTATTCCAATAAACTCCATCTTCTCTAAAAGGATAGAGACAGAGACTGTGTCGAAGGCTTTAGCCAGGTCTAGGAAGATGCCCAGTACTTTTTGACTATCGTCTAGTTTCCTCACTATGTGGTCGGTTAAGTCATGGACTGCGTCGCTTGTAGATCTTCCAGCACGAAAACCGTATTGAGAAGCTGAGATAATTTGGTTTTTCTCAAGGTACATTGTTAATCTAGAGTTCATGAGTCTCTCGAGAATCTTAGACAGTGAGGGCAAAACAGCAATGGGCCTGTAGTTAGTGACTTGGTCTCTGTCTCCAGCCTTATAAATAGGATGTATTAAGGATTTTTTAAATGTTTTGGGGAATATACCAGAGGTAAGCGACAGGTTACATACATGTGTTAATGGGGGAACAATGGCACCCTTATTTTGTTTGACAATATCTATAGGGATGTTGTCCCAGCCGACTGCGGAGCCACTACGCAAGGAGTCCACTATTGCACTCACTTCTCTCTCGTCCGTAGGAAGTAAAACCATTGAGTTTAATGGGGAGCTTAGTGTACAATTTGGTTTTGTGTGTGTATTTTTTATATTTTCAGCCAGCTTTTTCCCAATGTTGACAAAATAATTATTAACTGCTTCTACTGCTTGATAAGGCGAAGAGGCGAGTGAGAGCAGGTTGGAGGAATTTACTTTGACTGTAGATCTACCGGTAATTTTATTGATTGCCTGCCAAAGCCTCTTATTATTTTTCCCTGCATTCGTTAATTCGCTAGTTTCATGTTGCCTTCTGACCTTTTTAAGGATATTATTACAGAAGTTTCTGTATCTTGTATAAGACACTCGGAGGATTTCATTATTTGGTGCCTTTTTCAGTTGTTTGTGCATGTTGTCTCTATGTCTCATGCACCGAATGAGACCAGGCGTAATCCATGGCTTAAGAACCTTTTTACGATTTGGTGATTTAAATACTGTGGTATTAGAACTTAAAATATCTCTGATCGAATTGACGAGAAAATCTGCTGCGATATTCGGGTCTTGCATGTTATAAATTTGACTAAAGTCATAGTTATTTAGGTCTAGGGATATTTTATCATAATTCATGCGGTGCATGATACTAGCGGTCTTCCGTTTAGGCGCATTTTTTTGTAGGTACAACATTGAGACATAGTGGTCAGTAAGAGTTGTGTGTCCAACGAGAGCTTTTGCTGGATGTGTTGTTTTTAGAATAATGTGATCTATGCATCTGTTTTCTCGAGTTGGTATCGTGTGGGCTGGTAAGAGGCCGTGGGAAGCCAATAACGTCAGGTAGAGGTTGCTGTCGGGGTCCTGTGTGTTTTGGTTTATGTTTATATTCATGTCCCCTGTTACTATTAAGTGTTTCGTGTTGTTTATCATGGTTAAGGTATTATTTAAATCGTTAAGGAAACTTGGGGTGTCTTTTATGCCTGGAGGACAGTATAAGGCCAGAACAATCGTGTTATCGCTAAGTTTTATTTGGAGGCAGTTTGCGCTCAGGAATTCCAGATCGTTCACGGTAACTACAATTCCTTCTTTAATGTAGACAACTACTCCCTCGTTCTGGGTCCTGTGGATGGAAGTCGAGTAATTTTCATAACCAGGCAACGTAGGAATATTACCGTTACCAAAGAGCCAACATTCGGTGAGTACAATTATATCCCAGTCGACACCGGATCTATGGAGTATGGTTTGGAAACCATGTATATTTTTGTTTATACTTCTAATATTAAAGTTAATGATTTTAAAACTATTGTTGGGTTCCACGCCAGGGGGGATGCATCGTTCTATATCGCAAGTAGTATAGTCCGCAACTGACACCGAATCCACAAAATTCAAATTTGCTTTAATGCTATCGAATTTTAATAGTGCTTTTATGTATTATTGTTAATCCCAGCATTCTGGTATTAATGTAAATAGGTACGTGAGATTTAGGTATTACTGGGTTAGATGAGTATGTATTTTGAGTTTGTGGGTTGTTTGTGTGTGAGAGTGATTTTCCGGTGCTATGTTTATGAATATGTTGATATTCTAAGTTGACATGTTGATTTATGCATGTTTTGATGTGGTGTGATAGTGTGTAGGTTAGTGAGTGTGGTACTTTAAAATTATCATTAGCATAGCTTAACACTTTTATAGATAAGGGTACATAATGGTTATCGATTAGTTTATAGATATAACAGACATGAATTGCGTTATAAATACAAATACATAACATTGAATTGCATGTGAAATTGAAGCAAGCAATAGAAAAAATATAATTTGAATTATGGAAATTATCACAATCGGTTATTATTAAACAAAGACTAGATATGCTACACAATATTGTAAAATGATAGGTTTGTTTAAGTAGTCATGCAGTCTTTAATTTTTCAAGATCTGCCTCTGTATGTATACGGATTTGAGGGTCGTTCGCTTGTTTTCTTATGTATACTATACCATGTGACGTCCAGCAGAAAGAGTAGCCATGGATGCGTTGAAAAGCTCTGGCTGAAGAGTATAGCCTTTGTGTTTTGTGCGTTAGAGATTTGGCTACCTATAACGGTTTGGGAGGTTGTTTCGGGTTGATATGAGTGGTATTTAACTTATCACAGTTTTTCTTATTTCTATTATATTCCTGGACTCCCTTAATAAGTTGATTTTTGAGTACCACCGTATTAAGTTCCACTAAAACCGGATTTGAGTTATCCTTGGAACTAACTCTAAATACATCCCTTATATTTGCACCTTCTATATTTACATTTACTGTATGGCCCACTTTCGTCACTAGGTCGCCGAGCATCTCTTTTGTTTCTCCATTAATCTTGGGTATATTACGTATTTCCACACTACAAGCTCTATTCTTACGTTCGAGGCTTTCTATCGTATTTTCTAGATGTGTAATGCGTTTTCGATCTTCTTTACGTTCTGATTTAAGGTTCGTTATGCGTTTTAAAAATGCATCATGTTTTTCAGACATCATTTCCACACTACTCTTGAGTTCACAGTTTTGCTCAATAATGCTGTTTATCTTGCTTATAAGATCTTCAAACCTCTTTTCTTGTTCTTTAGAAAAGGTGGTAAATATGTTCATGGATAACGTATCTATTCCTTTTTCGTTCTGTTTGATCGTTCTTTTTTTCCGTCCTGCGACGTTGAGGGCTGGATCAGCCACTGTAGAACCCTGGTTTCCCATTGTCGCATTATTGTCGCAGGTCACGGGGAGTAATTGAGCAGTTGTAGTTGCTGTAAGTGGTGATGCGGGGGGCGTGCGTTTGAGTGGCATCGTATATTTCTTATTTACTAGGACAGTACAAACGTCAAGCGTTCTGTAAGTAGGAGACCTCTGCCTTTTTATTTGTTTGAGTGTTTATTTGACTGAGTTGCAGTCAATCTGGCCGACTGTAGATACCTATTCTCGTTTAACTACTATTTATTTTTTGTTTATCTATCATTCCCATGGTAATCCAGCCAACAATGTAAGTTGCGAATTCTGTTGAATTCGATGAAAATGAAACTATGCTATCAAGTAATCAACGCCTTTTATTTCTATTCAGCCTTTTAATTCAGTTCAGTCTCAAAAAATCAATCTATGTAAAGACTGCCTTAAGGCAAATCAAACGAGCCCAAGCCATCTTCCAGCTCCAGCATTAGATCCTGGTTACCATACAGGATCATAATACTCGTTAATACCATTCAAACGATCCCAAACTCGATGGGGTTGTGTCGTTTTATTGAGTAGTTCCTATGGCTACCTTCCTCCTCCAGTATCAGATCAGCTCCATGTTATCATAATATTGTATTGTCACGTTGCATGCAAAATTTCAGCACAATCGCATAATCAGAAGTGGTCGAAAAATGACTTGCAAACTTCAGCAAGTAACCGACAATAATTATTGTACTAAAATAGTTATCGTTCCAAGATATCATTATATATCCACTAAAAAGATAAGTAAACACATGCCTGCATGCATTTGTACTCGCCTTTATATTTCCATTTAGTAACTTTTTTATTCCACGTTATATGTAACCAAACAAAATGGAAGTGACGCATCTCCAATCGCCGACCTACGATTGCTTGTAATTATACTTTAATAAAGATGAAACACAAAAATAACGATTTTAATAGCTTATAGCGCGTTTGTAGTTTATCATTATTATATTTCTATAAACAAAAAACCAAACTACCCAGTAAAAATCACAATTACAAAGTGGATGAAAAATCCGGTACGGTAACGCTCAGCAAGTTTCGACACGAAATGCGTCAAAATGGTAATTCTCTTACTGCTTTACAAAATGACGAAGTCTAGAGTATTGTTGCCAGGGAAGAAATTTGTTGTCAGTGGTATATTTTTTGGTGACGAAGTCCATCAAATTACGGTTACAAAGTGTAATTCCATGCATGGCCGGAATTGTGGGACATAATATAATGTTACGAAAGATAGTTTATATTATTAAATTAGTGTTGTTTTATGTTTAATTCTAATAATATTATCATATTTCGATACCATTCATTCTTCTTTACCTTTACCACTGAAGGAAATTCACGAATAAACTTAACTCGAAACTAAGCCGGTCAATGTGGGACATAGTAAAATCAAGGGTATTCAAAATTATATTCAGTATTATTTTATATTATACCAATTAATTATACACGTAATTTGATGTATTTCGACATGCTCAATTAGAGTATGGTCGTGTAAAAAAAAAATGCCCAAACATCTCATATACACTTAAATAATCTCTCTGGTGGAGCTGCGGATTACAGTCCTGTTCATTCTGAACACACATATCTCCACAATAACACAAATAAGTATCACCAACTATTAGTTATTCTGTGGTATCACATAACACTTGAAACGATCACGGAATTTGTGAAATGACACAACACGTACTAACTTGATGTGATTGGCAACTGACAGAAAGAGTGTTGCCATTGATGAAATATTGTTACGTGCGCGGGGTACAAATTAAATGCCGTTTATACAACAAAGAGGTTTATTCGCTCACCACAAACTAGACAACTAAATAACTAGCACACACAGTACTCTTCAACAGTTCCAGTCGCTCAGCAGTTCACAGTAGTCCACAGTAGTTGCTTAAGTCGCAGGTATAACTCTCTTGGTTCACTTCGGTAAGATGTGTTCGCTTTCACTTTCGAAAATAAACTGACTCATGTCGATAGCCGGGCGTCCTTTTATAGCTCTTAAAAAGCGGGGTAGAATATTCCGGAATCATCTAGAGATTTAGAGACGTAGGTATTTATTGGAGCGTTCAAGAAAACAAATAGGTACCTATACAGTCATGCCGCCGATAGAGGTGAATGCCCTTGTTATCGCGATTTGTAGGTAAAGTAGGTATAGGTATTTAAAGGGCCTGTGATTTTGTATTGACTTTTCTGGATTTTTCTTCACGGATCGATAGAGTACTTCGACATTAACAATGCGTTTTAATTTCTAGAAGATTCGATTAGTAGTTTTCGAGATATCGATGATCGTTGTAACAATTTTAGTACCGTTTCACGACTTTTATGCCAAGCTGTAATTCCGATAAACGCATTTTCTTATGAATATGACACCCGTATTAGTCCACAGTGTATGTACTAAGAGTTCTAAAGTATAATGAAACGCGGACAGTCGTATTATTATATTTATATATATATATTATATATTATTTAATAATAATTTTACTTTCACGTAACTCTTTAACTATTGATATTATTTGAATGTCCAGTCCGGTGTTACCAACATCACGAGATGCAATAAATAACATTATATATCTATATATCTATCTATCTATCATTATACATTATATATCCACCAGTTCATTCGGTTAGTCTGTGAAGAGCCTACGTTTCTAAACATCTAATCAATGCGCACATTTTGACTGACCTAAGCGTGTGACTGGTTTAAATATTTGAAAACTTCTTGGAAAACTTTTATTATTTAGGCGTTTTTAAAAGTAGTTCAGTGTGAAAAACGCAAGGACTGGTAACTATAACCAGTTTCTTATTCCTGAGACCCCTTATAATAAACCAAACACATCTTGCCGCCAGGTGTGATGGGCCGTGTCCACTTTTTTTTATTTCATCTTTTTCAATATTTGCGATTGGTATACGACAGCGATAATATGCCAAGTTTTAGATAATATCTTCACAAATATGAAATTTTGTAAAGAAAATGTCCAAGTTTCAACCCTTCAAGTCGATTAAAACGGAAGTAATAGACTTTAAAAATTCACGCGAAAAACACGTTTTTTTTGCAATTTACCGGAAATCAACTACGCAAAGATGTGTTTTGTAATTATTAGGAGTCTCAGGTATAAAAAACTGTTTTTTTTTGTCGGTTGTTGATCCTCTGGTTTTTCATACTCAACTATCTGTGAAAAAACCCGGTTTATATAACAATGGTTTTAAAATTATTAATGGCGGCGACGAAAGACGTCAAGTTTTCCAAGCAGTTTTCAAATATGCGAGCCAGTCACACGCTTGCGTCAGTCGAATCACGCGCTTTGATTTGATGTTTGCAAACGGAGGTTCTTTGCAACATTTCGTTCCACGGTGTGGTACAGTGGCAGCCCAAATACTGTTTTCACCGTTTCGACGTGTAAACGTATTTTTTTATAGATTACATAGCGTAATCGTAATGTTTTTTTTATGTGGTCGATCCGACTAAGGACCCTGATGGTCTTTAATCCAATGTTCAGTTACCCAAAAAATAGGAATATCATTCATGTGTAAGTCCAATAAAATTCTAATTTTAAGAGTTCCGTTGCCGGATGGCAAAAAACGGAACCCTTATAGATACGTTTTGCCTGTCTGTCTGTCCGTATGTCACAGCCACTTTTTTCCGAAAGCATAAAAACTATGCTGTTGAAACTTGGCAAGTAGATGTATTCTGTGAACCGCATTAAGATTTTCACACAAAAATAGAAAAAAAACAATAAATTTTGGAGGATCCCCATACTTAGAACTTAACTCAATTTTTTTTTCATCAAACCAATATGTGTGCGGTGCGGTGTCTTCAAAAATGAAATTGACGTTTCTAATATCATTTTATTCTAAACTGAATAGTTTGCGCGAGAGACACTTCCAAAGTGGTAAAATGTGCGCTAGAATTGCACAACTTGATACCTCCAAGCCCTTTCCACCAACGAACGCCCAAACGCACAGCGACGCGCCACCGCTACATGGTTGACATTCCACTCATACGCACGAAAAGTTTTGGTTTATTCATATTTGTATTTTATTTATATTTGGTCAGGTTTATTGTGAATTGATTTTATGGCGTTAAAAGTATATTCTCTTGGGGATGTTCTAGGTAGACCTGGTTTTACTGTGAGTGTACGGATTCGACGTTAATATTGTGGTGAATAGAATCTCATAGGTGTAGCTACACAGGTATTAATTGTGAGTGTTTCCTTTATACCGATCGATTGTAATAGTGTAACGTTGTGGAATTTTTATAAATCAATTAAATTGATATCCATAAATTAATCGATGTTTTAGTGTGTTTCGATACTATTACTAATTATCTATGGTTGTGCGAGCGAGATTGGACAGCACTAGCCCAGTTATCAACTGACGGCTCTTATATCGTTCCTTTCCTTGGCAACCTTCGCCGAGGAAGGTCACTTTGACCCCGTGGCCAACTGCTGTCGGCTCCGGGTAAGTTTTGAGATCAACATTTCCTACTTCTTCTACAGGTGAAGACTTTCCAGCGGTGCAGCTTATTGCCTGCTAAAATGCATGGCTTAACATATTTTATTTTACTGTGTGCTATTTCAGCCTACCTATTTAGTGCCACGAGGCCGATGACCCGTACGGTCAGAGGTCGCGGCACCAGCTTGTGCTGCCTACTTATATTCTCTTTATTATAGCTTCTAGCTACGCTGCATTGCCGCTGGGAGATTCTCACCACCTGCTATTTTCAAATGTAATGTTAATTAGCCCTGTTGATATATTTAACTGAATAATGCATACTCATTTTCCATTTTCTTAGTGAAATTACTCATTTATTTAACTAATCACCTGTGTTAAATATAACAACAGGGCTAATTAACATTACATTTGCAATTATTTTCATTTACATCTAGACTGGTATAATACCTCTTATGGTCATTTTAACTGTATAGTATACTGTTATACCCACTGGTAAAGTAAGGATCTATTTACTTTTGTTTTCTTGGACTTGTTGATCTCACCCAGTATCTACTTATTTTTATTCCATTTTTGTATAGGTGTCTGTCGCACACCTAGTACACAGTCAGTGAATTTATTATACTTTATATACTTGCTTACCTTTTATGTGCATTATAATAACAAATATTAAGTTATTATATCAACCTATTGCTAGTTGAAATTTATATTTATTTTGATATATTAATACTATTTTGTTTTATTATACACAAATAGTTTATTACTCACTGACAGGTTACATATATACTACTTGATTTTACTAGTACCTTATATTGAAGTAAATTACTTACTTAATTTTTATGTCAATCTCGCTCATCGCACCATAGCTTTTATTTTTTACTTAACTTTGGGTTAAATTACCTTTTAAATTTAATATTTACTCAACTGTTTTGTAGTCAGTGTTGCTTGTTGTCGGATTTCTGTATCCAAATTAGCTTATGTATTTGAAAAAAAAAATGAAAAAAATTCTTTGAAAAAAAATACAAAGAATAAAAGATCTCCATACAACTAATAAAATCTTTGAAAAGAACAACAAAGATAATAAATACTTAAATTGTAGACCTCGTCTTGTTCTGCATATGGGATTGTTGTGTCTGGTATAGTTTAAATTCAATATAATCATTACCGGTTATATAACCGGTAATGATTATATTTTTAACGGTCAATTTATATAAATTGACCGTTCAAAGTCAGCAATCCATTAGCCATTTCCCCCGAGTCCTTTTAAAATGACTTGTGTAATAATGGAGCTTTTCATAACTAAATATAGGTGTAATAATCAATATAATTCATATAAAACATTTTTAATCAAACATAAAACAATACAAGGACCTAACCTAACCTAATAAATAAATTAATTAAATAGCAATATAACTTCTTAACTATGAACAACACTTGTTTTCTTCTAATAATCACTATTGTTGTAAATATATGTAAATATTCAATAAACTTTGCTTTGCACTTAAACAATATTATACACTTTTGTGGCAAACAAGTATATACCTACCTACACATACTTGTAACTAAAACTTGCATTTTATAATAACATTCCTTGTTGTTATTGCACTGTGGTAATACACTACCTATATCTCAATACTACAATGGTCGTAATGATATTTGTACCTATAAAAGGGTCACCAGTAAAATTTTTAATTTCATGTACCTACCCAATTGTTCACATATAATGAAAACTTTTTATAACTTGAATAACTCATGTATCCTATTGGTAGACACGGTCTACAGGTCAATTATGTCTTCTTACGAAATAATGTAATACTTTTCATTGTTATTACATCTTTCGTTCGTATATTTGAACATTTTATTTCTATCCAAAGTTTGTTTTGAAATTGTTTGAAATATTGAATTCAACTTAGTCAAACGTCATATGGTTTTGACAAACAAAAAAGGTTGGCAGTGTAGTATAATATAAAATTACTACTAATTATTGTTTGAAAATTTGTCTTGTTTTTTTTAAAAACAATAAAATAATTCTTTGATGAATACCAACTTTTGGACTTTTGTACTGAATATTAAATATTAATACCTTTTAACCTATTGGTTGATTCTCTATCATGTTGTAATACTTTTCTTAGGATCACTGTTCCCTTTTGTGTTTCTGCTTTTTTTGAACAAAACATTAAAATTTATTCACTTGCGAATAAATAATATTTGTTTTGGACTTGCCCCAAAATAATTTATTATATATATATATCTACTTATTAGTTTTTCAACTTCGTAATTATTTTGCCTGTTGCAATTTTTGTATGATCCGTTGGATCAACCCTAAAATGCCTTCATGGTAATTTTGAACTTGAAAAATTTTTTTTTTAACTTTTTGCCACAAAACATAAATACAAACATAAACGACTACAAAACATTAGAGAAACTACTTACCTTGTTGAACCGTGGGTTCTTAATTTTTTTGAAATTTAACTTCGAATTTTTTTTTGAACACTAGTTGTTCAAATTGCAACTGATGTTTGCATACATACTAGTCAATTAATAAACCATTTCACTTTATACATTAACACTTTTCAATAATAATTTGACTTGGTCATAACTTTAAAAGTTGTTAATTATATTTTTTGACAAATTAATTGTCTTTATTGTTTTAAATCATGTTACCCTACCACTACTATATATTTTCTTCTTCTTTTCTCCTCTCTTTGAGATGGAACTTTGAACTTTATGTTCTATTTCTTTTATTATTAGGCTTTGCCTAGTAATGGTTGTTGTGGGTCGGTTGGCGTTTTAAACCAACTGATCTTGTTTTTGGGTCCGTTGGCGTTTTAAACCAACGGATACCTTACCTTGGTGCTGGGATATTCAACCAGTATCTGGGTATTGTTCCTTATGGTTTTATACCATTATTATGCTGAGCGGTCGTGCAAACTCAGTTCCAAAAATAAGCCTCATTGCATATCTTGTTATGTCTTCTTCCGAGCGGTTTGCAACATTGCAGATGCGGTAATGTATACATCTAAAAGAAGCCCTATACTAAAAACATAACACTTTATCTTTTATAGTCGAAAATATATAGTGGTATTTATTGCTCTTTTCTTCCCATTGAAAATGTTGTCTGTAACATTTTAATGTTTACCATCTTGCTAGATTTACGTCTGAGTCTCCAGCGCCTATTATCCTGGAAACTCTCTTCGGAAGGAAGCGTGTGCTACATTATTTAAGTGGTAACCGCAAAGTATGGATGAAAATTATAGAGGAGGTATGTAAGAAAGTATGTAGGTGTAAGCGTAAGTCAAGCATTGTATTGAGCAGTCCAGTATCAGGTTTTTGGGTAACAAAAACCCTGAACTAATTGAGGGGGTATTGTAACGTTGTGGAATTTTTATAAATCAATTAAATTGATATCCATAAATTAATCGATGTTTTAGTGTGTTTCGATACTATTACTAATTATCTATGGTTGTGCGAGCGAGATTGGACAGCACTAGCCCAGTTATCAACTGACGGCTCTTATATCGTTCCTTTCCTTGGCAACCTTCGCCGAGGAAGGTCACTTTGACCCCGTGGCCAACTGCTGTCGGCTCCGGGTAAGTTTTGAGATCAACATTTCCTACTTCTTCTACAGGTGAAGACTTTCCAGCGGTGCAGCTTATTGCCTGCTAAAATGCATGGCTTAACATATTTTATTTTACTGTGTGCTATTTCAGCCTACCTATTTAGTGCCACGAGGCCGATGACCCGTACGGTCAGAGGTCGCGGCACCAGCTTGTGCTGCCTACTTATATTCTCTTCATTATAGCTTCTAGCTACGCTGCATTGCCGCTGGGAGATTCTCTTCACCTGCTATTTTAGCGGGTCACTTGGACATAATTACCTAGTGACAAACTGACCCGCACTTTTTCTATTTCCAGGGTCTTCGCACCGGGCTTCGCACCATAATGGAGGTAGCGAGGCACACCAGCGGAGACCCTGGCACGCCGGCATCACCACCAGCCACGTGTCCACTAGCTAAGTGCATACTACCATCTTTGCACAATGGACCGAACAACGCCACGGCAGAATATTTATTAAGAATCCATTCCCTGAGGTTCATTTACTCATATACCTAAAATAAATTTATGTAACGTTACCGATTATAATCTCTTATTATATTGTAATCAATCCTTTTATTTATCTCTGCTCGCCCTAGCCGGTAGTAGTCTCAATTACATCAATTACTTTATTAATTTCTACAGTGCATAAGTCACACCATTAACTTTATGCAACTCCATCAAAAAACCCTCATAAAAACATTAACCGTTACAATAGTTTTAATTTGTTTTCACATGTCTGTAATTTTTCTTTAAGTGTGCTGTTTTCGATGTTCAAATTATCAATTTCATTTGTCGCAGCCTGTAATTCCATTTTTAGTTTGTATATTTCATCCTTTAATACAAATAAATTGTCATTTGACGACGGTAAACTCTGATACGACACGTCCAAATCACATTCATTATTATCACTCAATAATGTTATGTTATGTTTATTTGTATTCGATCTTCCTTGTCTCATATTTACGTATTCACCTTCCATAATTGGTTTGCTAAATTTTTATCTCAGCAAATAAATCTCAAAAATTGATATCAGTGTAAGTGAGATTTGAACCCTCGACCTCAGGAACACAAGTCGCCAACACTTCATCGGGACCAAGGTAGCAGTTAGCAATGTTGGCGAAATTGACAAGTACTTTTTAATGTTGCACTGTTGTTCCTTTTTTTGTCGCTTGTGGGTATTGTTGTGTCGTTTTACTTTTATGTCTGAGATTTGAAAAAAAAAAAATGTAACGATTCTGGTTTCCTTTTATTTCGTTATTATCACACTATTTCACTGTAATTTGTTGTTCAAACACTGTAGTTATGTACGTACATTAACTTTCCTTGTGAATTTACATCTAAGAGTCTGTTTATTGGAATGTATTATAGTTTATTGATGAAATCAGCACCCGATACACTTTCTTCACTATAGGATGATAAGTTTAGATTTTAACACTGTCACGGATGGATTGTAGTATAATAAATTGTTTGAAAACACTTAAAGCTGTAATAGATGTATTTAACTATTTAAAATGTATTAATTATACAGAGCATATGTTTACACTCAGGTTTAATACACAGGTCGCTTTCATACTTTCCGAGTCTACCATCAGGTCCAGTCATGGCCTGGTAATAATAATGATCTTGAAGACTGGGGCTGGAAAAACATGTGGAAAATTATTAATGCCAGTGCAAAGCTCTAAACCTCCAGCACCCCCTGAGCTTCCAAAATTCATCTTTTGCAAATGCAAAGGAAACTGTAGATCAATGTGTGGATGTCGAAAAGCAGGGCTGAAATGTTCTGCAGTGTGCTTCCATTGTTCTTGAGAGACTTGCAGCAACGTAATGGGTCTCTCAGAATTAATAAATGAAAATGACTTTGATGATGAACCGCCGACATTAACACCCCTTCCTTCTCCAGTTCTCCCACTGATATTTAATTCAGAAAGCCGATCAGATGCTGAGTCGCAGCCTGATCCATCGAAAAGACCTAAAACGGAGTAGTTCAAATTTAGAAAATCACCGTCGATTATGCCTATTGGGGATACCACGTAAAAAAAACGCGCCTCCAGACTCTTCCTCGTGTGTGGTGGGGAAAAGAGTCAATAATTAATTATTAATAATATTGCAAAATTTATAATTTAAAAATTTTTAATAACAAAGTAAAAAAGAAAAAACAAAAGTTACTGGACCAAAGTTGTAGAGAATTTAATTAGCATTTTTTTTATCAGATAAATAGTTTAAGAGATATATGGTAAAAACCATTTCAACCCCTATTTTCAAGATGCCGGCCGTTCTACAAGGGTGGCGACCCCACAAACTTGGTTTTAGCTTTACACTGACCCCCACACACATCAAAAGAATAAAATTGCGTCCTCTAAAAAACACAAGGTTAGGCCTAAAAAATGTAACATTTCAATGGACTAAGTGCCATGAAATGAATCTAAGATTCTTGATACAGTAAGAAAAGCCGCTTAGGTAAAGTGAGGCATTTTTTATGAAATTATCGTTTCTTTTAGCTGTACTAACACGATGAAGCATGAATTCTCTGCGTGAATTCTAGAAATTAAACGTATAAGAAAAAAGTTATTCATTTATTCAATTATGTTTATTTTTTTATTTATTTAGTACCATCACCATTCTTGTTTTCGGGATCGTTTCTCTAACACCCAGTTTAACCTTCTCGGTTTCCATGACCACTTAGCCACGAGTCCCTCTTTCTATCTAAATATTGTTTTCATCATGTGTGAAAGATTGACTGCAAGGTGATAATTTATTTAATCAACTACTTACAAATCCAAAAATCCACCTTGGCTCATAAGATACGTATTGCAAATATTTCTGATCCCAAAGGTTTCAAGTATTGCGGGATCCAAGTGTTCGTTGATGATTGCTGTACAGCGTAAGTCCGTGGTGATATGAGCAAGTGGTGAATCAAGCTGGTGGACGACGAGCGGTTGTTGTGAGACACGCTGCAGAGCTGTATGTTGCAGCGGCGCATGACCCATCGCAGCGCGCAGTAGAATCACTTGAGAGCGAAGCGGTCGTGGTGCAAAGTTATAGTGGCGCAAGTGGTTGATGCGTGCCAGTGCGCATTCTATAAGCGAGCGTGTGTACTGCGCCGAGTGCGAAACTAGACCGAGAAGATTACGTACACATGATTCTATTTTTTGCGACCATGTGCTCAAGTTTTGTAACTCATGCTCCAGAACTGTAGAATCACCTCCAGTCATTAACGAATACATATGCCACAATATACCTTCTTGCAGCTGCTTCTCATCTTTAAATGGTGACAGTTGTTCGTGAAGCTCTTTTTTTAACTCCTCTGGTGTGCACCCAACACAAAATACTTTGCCAGATAATCCTAGAAATATAAATAGATGTCATTAATACTGAATCAACTATTCAAAACTTTATAAACTTACTATAGAACCACTAAGGAGAAACCCAGTGTTGGGTTTGATAATCCAGAAATGAGGAATACTAAAAAAGAAGTCATCATTTTTCTGATTACGCT
Source organism: Cybosia mesomella (assembly GCA_946251805.1). NCBI lineage: Eukaryota > Metazoa > Arthropoda > Insecta > Lepidoptera > Erebidae > Cybosia > Cybosia mesomella. The sequence goes on from OX276407.1 coordinate 25,787,446, forward strand.
ATCTCTGATTCCACACGGTTGTACTTTAGAGCTAGTTGGTACTGAACTATCCTAGCTACTTGGTTATGCTTATATGCATAATACTCATCGTTGCCAAGATAAGCAACTATCCTTTAGAATATACTTCTGATAGTTGTTCCTCATCAGAACTTCGAAAAAGCTCCAAAAACAAAACCTTCGGTTTTCCCTAATAGGTAACCATAGTGTAGCCAAGACATTATGAAATACATTCTATAAAAAGGATTATTATTATTATTCCATTTACTCAGGTATAATAATAAGAAATCTAAAAGATATAAAACAAAAACTCTATTTATAAACGAATTGATAACTAATGAAATGAATATCGGTACAAACAGCCGATCCACATCCACCATGTCGATAATCTTGTACGCCAAATCTAAATATTTGACTTATTTGTCTTGTCTTTTGCATTCGGGATATTTACTTCATGGGATATATTGATAACAAATATTATTGCACGGCGCTCTAATCGATCTAGTATCAGGTTAGTTGACTATAATACCTAAAAGTATAATAGTTTTTAACTATTTTAGATCGACCCCAGTACACATCATATGCCCATTTTCGAACATTACATCGGTCACATACCTGTGGTACCTGTGTTTCCAAAAAATTGTACTATAAAGCATGTTGTTGATAAAAAATCTCAGCGAGTTGGGTATATACAGGCAAATACTTGCCGTGGGCAAGACTCTCGATATGAGATATGTACCAGAAACTATATGTCTAAGCGATTCTATAGGACGGCGTTATACACGGCAAATGTCAACCGTACCATGCTTTACAATACACTCCCATTGATAATATTCTCAAGCATTGCGTTGCACAAGTGTCGATTGCAGATTTTTTATGGAATCGAAGAGCTTTACCCCTTAAGATTTTACAATCCTACCACTTTTCACACGCATGACTGCACTTGTTCCCACTCCAATATCCATTTTGATAACATTGCTAAAGGTTTCTGTTATTTATAATTAAGTTTTACGTTGGAGATTGTTGGGAGCGAATAGCCTGAGTCTGTGTGAACAAGCCAAGGAGGTGGGATATGACTTAAAAGCCTCGCTCTGAATTCCCCAGCATAGTACTGAGAGGGTTCAGATAAAGGCAAAATCATAACGGATTAAGTTATCGCCCTCAAATATGCTCCATCTTTACCGACTCTCTGTTGCAGATTTATCGACAATTTGGATAGCAAAAGATCGTTATTCATTGCCCCATTAGTATAACAAACAATAAAAATATTCTTAATAATTACCTTGATCTTCAAGAATATTCGCAATTTCTAGAGCAACCGTAATGCCACTCTCATAGCCCAACAGATAAAATGTATCTTTGATTCCAATTTTTTTCATCAAAACCTGTAAAAAAAGGTCCTGATGTCAAAAAAAAAAGAAAATAAGAACAATTTTCGGAAGATAATGTTCAAGTTATCTGTCTACACACATAAAATAAGTTTGCGATTATTTTGAAAAATCTAAATCTTTTTTGTTACGTTAGATTATATTATGACTTCTTATTTATTTAAAAATATAGAATTAGAATGTAAAATAATAGAACAGTTCAATTGTTTTTCCATTTAAAAACGCTTTCAGTTCTAGCTTACGCTCATTCTGAAATCTGTTTTAGTCAAATTTAACCAATTTAAAATACTTTTTCACGGAAATTTATGATTGAAAAAATGTCAAGAGGATTATAAAAAGTTTTACGAGCATAAATAGTCACTTTGAGGGAAGAAGGCTACACGACGAGAGAAATAGCAAACGCGTTGCGATATCCAAATCCTGTGTCGTTGTGCACATGTACCACGAGATGGGTATTTCAGCTGACCGATCCCACAGTGGTCGCCCAACTGTTTTAACTGCTGCCCAAAAGCGCTATATTAAATTGCCGGCAGCCCATGACGTAACAATTAACGCTACTAAAATTAAAGAAGAAGTTCGGGCCGCCTCTGGGCTTGAAGTTAGTACTCAGACCATTCAGAAATGCTTAAACCAGGTTGAATTTCGAGCACGGAAGTCTTGGCAGTCTCCTCTGCATTCCGGTAACGTCAACGTCAGAGATTGCAGTGGGCTATTCTTCGGCAAAATGAAGAAGATTAAGCAAACATTTGGCAAGTTGCTATTGATGGAATTGTCAGACCATTCCGAGTAAACCATGGGCACCAATTTGTACTGGTCAATAATAATACGCCCGCCCATCGAGCTCAACGAGTCAATGCTGCTCTCCGAGAATACGACGTCTAACGAAGGTTAGACTAGCCTGCCGGCTCGCCTAACTTAAACCCAATAGAGCACGCGTGGGATACTCTCAATGGAGCTGTTTGGAACCGTCAGCCTCATCCCCAGACAGTGCCAGCCTAAGGAAGCCGCTATTCAAGAAATGCTGGATAACTTGGTTCTCAGCATGCCCAGGAGGATCTCTGCATGTGTTTGAACCAGGGAAGGAGTTAGATTATATTGAGCATAAACCATTTATTAGTAAATTGTTGTTTGGGTTTGATTCAACAGTCTTTTTCTTTGTGTCAAATTTCTGCTACAATTACATTATGATTAATTACTCAATTTTTTTGAATATAAGGTCGTATTATTATCGTAATATTGTCGATACCAAGTCATCTCACCAAATTCAGAGACCTAATTTTGTGACGCCTTATATAAATTAAAAAATAGTATTAATTTTTAATTTCAAACTGGGTATTCCTATTTAAAGAAAACACACTAAGAATTTTTCTTCATAAAGTTCAATTTAAAATGTTTTATCAGCTTAAGTAATCACAAACTTTTTTTGATGTGTGTATACATACTATTATAAAATTGTAAATTAGTTGTCTCTGCACATTGGAGATATAAAAAAAAATCGTGGCTTATGTTAAATGAATGATTCTGAACATAAAATATTCTTTTTTTCATTTTTGTATATTTGTATTTCTATCTGTGTGTTCGCGATGGACGCAAAAAGTACTGAACGAATTTTGATGCCGTTTTTCTATTAGAAAGGTCTAGGCCAGACTTAACAGTTAGTAGCAACATAAATTAAAACAGCAATTGTATGTACGACTAGACTTGAGGCGAATAATAGTGTCATCGCTTTATGTTTAAGTGTCACTTTATATTGGGGGGCGAGGAGCAATTGCGTAATATACATAATATTATGCATTTGGCATCTATTTACTGTTGACAAACGCAGCGTAGAGAGGACACATGCATTCTGTTAAGGAATGATTTTCGTAGTTTGGAATAAAAGGAAATAAATAACCTCAGAATTTCAAAACTAATTTGAAATCTGTAGAGTAGCAATTGATCAATGAACTCCAGACTCTGCTATTAATAAATAATAAAAAATATTATTTATAGACTCAATAAAACATGTACATAAATTGTTCCTTGGCACCGATGGGGTGAAGCCCGTGGGGGTTTCCACACGTTAAAAACAAAATGCTGATTTTTCTGTTACAAATTCCAATTTTTCCTACCGAAACATATTATGGTTGGTGTCTATGCAAATATAAGTGCGTCCTTACATTCAAAACTCAAACATACCTCGGCAAGCCTTTCTGCTGTTTCTACCAATGTCTCATGCGGATGGTCGAGACCAGGCTGCAATACGATTGCTGGCAGCTTAAGACGCTCGCAAAGAACGCGAAACCGATCATGATGCCCCTCCATCCCCGGTACTATGCATAAGCTGATTTGGTTAGACTTTAATTCATAATATCTCTGTAATAATTGAAATAATATGTTTTAGCCTGTGATTTAGAAATATATTTAGGTTTAAGTTCACGAGAAGGCGGGTTCCAGTCAAAGTGGGCTTAAACCGAACACCCGTAATCCACAGTGCGCCGAGCTCCTGCAGGTCCCGTGCGATTTTTAGGTCGAATTTAGAGCTGGCTTGGCATTGGTTGCCAAGCTGGTTGCCAGCCAGTACTCTAGAGTACTGGCTGGTACCCTCCTGGATACTCTCTTCTTTATTTTTCCCCATTGTCGTTTTTAAATTTAACGTTCTTCGATGTGCTGACCTTGGGACTGAGTTCCCCCCAGCCATTCATCCTATTGCCGGACGTCAGAATGTGGGATTGGATTTTTATAGATATTCTCTTCGGCTACGGTCCGGCCGGACGGTGGTCTGTATCAGACAGGTGTTCGCCACCTCTGCACTGGTAAACCCATCCATCCTCCTTTCCAATTCTCCACTGTGCCCTGTGCTAATCAGAGGCACACGTGGAGAAACACCACTGTAGCAGCCCTTAAGTGAGTGAGAATTAGTTAGAATGAGATGATAGAGAAGTAGCTCCCTGAACCGATTTGGAAAATTATTTTTTTCTTTTAAAGGGTATCCCCTTCTCAGGTATTCCCATTCAATATAACAAAATAGCAAAAACAATGCCTAGATTTGCGATAGCAGCAATCACGGTTGATTTGCTGGCATTTATTGAAGAGTTCCATTGTCTGTCTCCGAAACTTATCATATCTTTACGAATTTTAAACGGGAGCACCTGGAAAGTATATTCTATATAACAAACAAGAATTTTTCGATTCGGTCAAGCATCTACAAGTAAGCGGAGAACATACATAAAAAAATATTACGACGAATTGAGAACCTTCCTCCATTTTGAAAGTGGGTTAAAAAAGTTCATTGAAAAGTAATTTTATGAAATCCTGTACATACCATAGATGTACTGTTAGTGAGTGTTGGCAACAAGACTAAATCAGTAGTAGCAAGGAGTTCATCTGTACCAATATAATTGAAAAAAGTAGACAAGCCCTTAACGTCTTCATAGGGATAATTTGTAAGTTTTCTTTCTGTTTCCAATATCCTGCAAATCAAATTAAAATTAGTGTTATCGTAGGTATTGCGTTAGGAATATAAATATATAGAACTAGAAATTCTGAGCAATCGTGATTACTATGATGAAGGAAAGTATAATTTATTAAAGCAGAATGGGTGAAAAGCGGCTTGCTCTGAGAGCTCAACTTACGTTTTTACTGTTAATGATAGAACTTGTTCCTCATCAAATGCCAGGTTATACTGAACTCGCAGGAAAGTACAAAGTGACTTCAGTTTATGCTTGGCAATACTTAATTCTCCTAAAGTGAGACTTTCTGTAGTGTTATCTGGAAGACTTAACCCTGCAGATAAAAAAAAATTGTACAATTAATTCAATAGTTTCAAGGCTGCCAGAAATCTGTGCAATCAAATGATACGTAATATCAAACGCCGTTATATCCTTAATAATATTACTTCTTCTCCCCCTGCTAATATCTGGAAATTCTTAGAAACATTAGGAATAGACAAACAGTGGAACTCGTGAGTTTCAGGCAGCTATTCGTTTGGATGATATAATTTCAGCCATAATTTCACCTCTTTTACTCTTATGAATCAGCAAACTAAAAAGTGCACAATGGAATACGTAGCAAACTTACCTTGTCCCGATATAAATAATAATTTTACTCTAATTGGTTCCTCTGCCAATCGTCGTAATGCCCTGGCCGACTGCTGCTTGCCTCGCTAGGGTTATCTTGCCGCCACTCCCTTACTCTAGGGTGAGGCGTGATATAGCTCGATAATAATAATGAAATGTCATCTCACATTCAGAATAACTCTATAATGTCTATCTCTCAGAATGGATGTAGAAGTGGGGCACGTGGTACAAGGGAGCTCCTTTTTTGACATGGCCACTAGCCAACAGGTCCGCCGTAACCGAAGGAATCTGATGACATGCTGAATCGACTACAAGAAAGCCTACGACTCCGTGCCACATACATGGCTGTTGGGGGTGCTGGAGTTGTATAAAATTGATACAACTCTATGCACCTTCTTGAAGGCATGTATGAGGAAATGGAAAACGGTTCTTCATCATTCAAGAGTTGTACGTGAAGCCATTGAAATTAAGAAACTGTAACAATGCACATTGTTCTTTTAAGGATATTGGTGGAATATGTAGTCGATTCTTTAGTTTGATATCGATTCATAGTCTACTACTATTATCTGTATTCTTTCATCGACTCTGTCTATGGTTAGCTCTGATCAACTCTATCGGCTGTGGCATATTATCTATGAACTCCCACCAAGTAGCTGCTGTCAGCCAACGTGATAAGGCTCATTCTCCGGTTCAGGATTCTTAACGTCACCTTCGTGGCAATTTTCATTTCTTTGATTTTCATGATATCAACTACAATATAATAAAATTTATACAAATACAAGTTCATTGGTATGTGTGACATCAAAATATAATGAAAAATGAAAAAAATATACGAATTATAAAATTTTGCTCACACGAAAGTGACGAAGAGTTCCACGAAAGTGACTTAGTAACTAATCAGGGTAATATCAATACTAATAATAGAATATTCGAACTTTTTTAGTTATTTCCTGAACCTTAACGGCATATAAAGTATCTTATATGTCCGTTTCCTGATTTTAAGCTACCTCCCCACCAATTTTCAGCCAAATAAGTTCAGCTGTTCTGCAGTAATAAATGGTGTAACTAACATGACTTTTTGTTAAATTTATATAAGTATAAGATTGTATTCTCGATCTTCTGGAATACTTTTACAAAGACCTAAAGTATATTTAGGTATGAATGATATTTAGTAAAACCAGTCGAGTTATTAAAAATATTTATTTCACTTATAAACCCACGATCAAAAAATTAACAATCATAAGTTGAGAAGATGATCACAATGAATAACCAATAAATGAATAATCTTACTAATAAAAAAGATAATCTCTCCATGCTATGTAATTTAAGGCGGGGAGATTACTATTTTTATAGAAATGATAAACCATTTGAAACTCACAAATGAAGCAATCAAAAATTATAACTTAACGGACTTTTACAGTAATAGTTTTTTGTACGTCCATAATCAGTCTTTCATTTTAATAATTATCAAGTGTAACATTTATTTAATAGAACTTGGTTTAAAAACTTTAACAAGTAAATATCTTCTTTTAATCTAAGGGCCGATTTTTCAAAGCTCAGATAAGGATTTCTTATACAGTTAAGCAACAAACATAAAATTATATCTGGTTGTTTATCTATGCAGTGAGAAATCGGCCTTAATTATATTAATACTCGTAATTAACGATTTTTCTGATTAATATTATAATAATTGGCAATAATCAACAAACATAAAAATACAATCAAAATAATCTCGAGACTGTCGATGTAATCATCATTATCTATAACATCCTCATAATTGACATCAGAGACGACAAGATATTACCTACATATTAGAAACCGATGATGGACAGTTACATTGCATCATCACGCTTTCTCAAAAGCTTCATCGGTTACCACACCACCTCGTAAATAGACTAATAACAAATTATAACTATCAAAGTGTTAAAGCAATATTTTCGTTTTTTTACGTCTATATCAGTCTTTCATCTTTAAGAATATCAAGTATAATATTTATATAATAGAATTTGGATCATCAAAAACAACAAACAATTATTTTCTTATTATCTAATTAATCATACTAATAGTGAACTGTTATTCTGACTTGTCTTACAATAATCTGCAATAATCGGTACCTTAACATAATTATAAACATAAAAATGACAATTAAATATCGACGTAATCATCATCTACATCTATGACATCCTCATTTAGAAAAGATTATATTGGAAACAGATGATCACGCTTTCCCAAAAGCTTTTATATCAGTCTTTCATTTTTATGAATATCAAATATAACGTTTATCTAAAAAAAGAACTTAGTTCAAAGAGTTCAACAACAAAATATCTTCTTATAACTAATTAATAATATGGATAAGGAACTGTTATTTTGACTGATCTTATAATAATCTGTAATAATATTGGTACATACCATAACCTAATTAAAAATTATAAAAATGGCATTAAAATATTCTCAGATTGTCTACGTCTTCATCATCGTCATCATTTATAGCATCCTCATCGTTAATATTTAGTGTCGAAAAGATAATATTCGAAACAGATGGACAGTTAGCATCAACTGAAGACACACTTTGCCAAAAACTGTCATCAAGTGGTAGTGGTAGGCTCAAGTCTTTTGTAGGACTAACTCTAGTGGTTTTTTTATTACAGGAACTGCTTCCAGGTGCAGTATAATTTTGATTTTCTGTAAGATTCCTCTTTGCAGCAGAAACTGATAAATTTATTCGCTCATCAGAGAGAATCTGAACACGTGATGGTTTAGTTAATTTTCTTGAAATTGGCTCGGTAATTATGTCTTTATTCTGATTTTGTTCAGGGGAATTCTTCAAAATATAAAATCCTACATGCTGCCCATGTGTACATTCTACTGGCGATATGGCACATTCATCGAGGCTACAACTTAACTTTCGCATTGTCAAACTATCAATGTTATTTACATGCCAAACGACCTGGTGAACTCCCATAGTACCTCGAAAGTTAGGTAAAGTAGCTGGTGATCAACATATCTTTTTCAAAAATTGAACTTTCTTCTACTTTTTCAATAATTACGCCTTTGATATTTCTTTTCAATACATCCAGTAATGTTTCTAAATTTGGAATATCATGTCCTCTCGCAACGACTCGGTCAGCCGTTCTTTTTAGAGTACCTCCTACACCATCGGGGGCACCCTTTCCATGCCCCGATTCTGAGTAATTCCAGGTAATAAATACTAAATTTGGAAAATACCAATGAAGTCGTGTGATAATATAAAATAGCCTGCGATTTCTATATTGGGCGGATGGTGAATCAGAAATAAAATGTATTGAATTCACAGTTGGGGCGTTATTTTGAATATAAGTTAATACTGGTATTAAATGCTCCCAAATAGCCACAGCATCATGACGAAGACTACTACTGAACGTACAAAGTGCTTTGGATTCGAGTTTGCCATTAAGTAGAAAATAAATTACTACAGTGTGAAGAGTTATCTGCGTACGGCTACTACCAAAATGAAAAGCTTGAATTTCTTGAGCATATTTAGTGCAGTAGTTTTCGCTAAAATCACAATGTATAATTGCCTCTTGTTCCGTTAAATTATTTTTAATTTTTTTCACGTGCGAGTTTTGCGAAATGATGTTCTGACAGTGAAACATATATGGATCCAATTGTTTTTCAAATTCTTTAATAATTTCTACTGGTGTTGCTGAAACCTTTTCTTTAGCAGTTCTGACTGTGGTTTTTGTTACGCCATTTTTTTTGTACTCAATGGCAGATTTTCGCCATGCATCATAGTTAAGAATATGATCATTATTAAATTCTTTATAGAGTATCGATTTATGTTTACAAATGTTACAATTTCTACCTAAACAGATCAAATTTGAAGCATCGCAACATTTTGCCTTCAATATCTCAGTGGGGGAGTTTTCAGTAATTATGTTATTACGTCGAAGTGATTTTACAATTAACTCCATATTGGCATGTAGTTTACACATACATGTGTCTCTCTCTTTCAAACTGGGAGCTAATACCCAAAAAGGTCTCAATTTACAGAATTTAGAATAACTGATTTTATGGTCTGGAAAATCGTGAAGAAATTTTTTATGAATATTCTGTATTGAATCGTTTAAATACCGCTTTTGCTGCTTTTCTTTCTTTTTTGTGATATAATCCCTTTTTCCTGCTCACATTCTACTATTTTCATCGTCTAAATAAAATAGTTTAACGTCTTTGAACAGTTTATTCTCTTGGTTAGTATCGGGTATTTCATTTTCTGTGTTTTCACTTTCGTCTTCTCTACTAGATGTATCAGTGTCCGTTTCAAATCTTCTGCCTTTCATTGCTAAAAGAGTATGTTTCATGCGCGATAATTGCTGCCGATATTTAGAATTCAAACTTTTAAGTTCTTGAACTCTTTTGTGCATGATTCTACTTTCCTGCAAAGCCTTATTTTCGTACATTAATCTCATTCGCGATTTTCTTTTATAATTCTCAATTGCTTTTGACTTCATATGGAGTTTAACTTTAGTACGATCACGAGTAGGGCTTTCAGCAGGACTAGAATCATCACTGGATAGAAATGAATTAGTCGGGCTTAATGGTAACGATGTAGAAGTATTTAAATTGTCGTCATTAACTGTTAATTCTATAAAAGATGAAAGGCTTGTTGTTTGAGCAGTTTGAGTAATAAGTTCAGGTCCATTTGAAGTTGGGCTAAGGGGATTAGGACGTATTTGTAGAGCAGTCGTGTTCACAGTATTGCTGGAGGTGGAATTTTGCCTCTTACTCAACCTAGTACAGGGTCTTAAAACAGGTGAGATATCTGTCGCAGAGGTACCTAGCGTCGATAAAGACGCTGCTACAGATTTTGAAGGTTGCAAAGGAGATAATAAAAGTGGATTATCATTTAAAGTTGGGCTAAGGCGATTAGGACGTATTTGTAGAGCAGTCGTGTTAACAGTATTGCTGGAGGTGGAATTTTGCCTCTTACTCAACCTAGTACAGGGTCTCAAAAGAGGTGAGATATCTGTCGCAGAGGTACCTAGCGTCGATAAAGGGGCTGCTACCGACTGTGAAGGTTGCAAAGGTGATAATGAAAGTGGATCGTCATCACCTAAGTTTGGATTCTCAAAAGGTATCAATTCTTCTTTAAGAATAGCATTTTTGCGTTCCTTCATTCGTTTTCTGTAAAGTCTACTTTTAATACGATTTTGTTTTCTTACTTTATTTTTTTGCTGGCTGGTCATCTCACTTATAGGGATAATTTTTTTTTCAGCTTTCCTTTTATGGTATCTTGCCCTAGCTTTTGCTTTTACCACTTCATGAAGCTCTGCATCTCTTTTTATTTTCGCTCTTCTTCTTTGTTCAGCTAACCGTTTATACTCTAAATATTCATCTCTGTCGCACGGTTGCATTTTGTTGACCGCTGAACCTAAAATGAATTTCCAATAATTACTGTGGTGTACTTATGCATTGATTTTACGTAAATTGCTTTTACAATGAAATTAATTTTATATAATCTAATTAAAGTTTTATATGTATGTACTTAATTATATTATTTCTAATTCCTATGAAGGTCATCGAAATACCTAGACAATCAAGGAGTCCGTGGAAGTCCTAATCATGATTGTTTACCATAAGAGCTTGTCAGGAATTATACCAAACCAACATACCAGTAATATATTATAGATAAACTTGTATATATTGTTGAAATACCTTTAAAATATAACTTAGAAACTAAGGAAAATGAGTTGCAATATAGTAAATCACCATCGTGGATTGCTAAATCACTTTCGTGACTGCCAACAACACGAAGGTGATGGAACGAAGGTGATGAATTTTCATTCTCATTGAAAAAAAGTGCTTCAATAGTTGGATAATATAAACACGTAGTATATTACAGAAATAGGAGTTATATAAGCTTATTCTTAGACAATATTTATCCTTAAAATAGTCTTAAAATAATCATATAACAGTGCCCACGAAGGTTACCTTCACAGGGTAACAAAATTATTAGAAAATGTTTACGTACCTGTATCGTCCTGTCTATAGCCTTGAACCACACGTACGACCCTCACGGCGCTCGCTCGTCGACTGGCGTACCGGGGAACGATAAACACACAACCGCAAATCGTTCATTGATGGAATTAAATACCATTCAATGACGCGGCTTCACAAAACTTAAAATCGTGTGACAGATACATTTTATTTTATATTTATGTAATAAAGAAAGTAACATTTATAGCAATATATTATATGTATGCAGCAACTAATAACAAATATTATGATGTACTATACATAAGTATACATTGAATAGTTCAGTATTTATACCTGATTGTTTGAAGTAAACGGGCAGTGTGACAGGCGGAGAATGGCGATTTTACTCCCGCTTTCACTGATGGGATTTTTTTTTCAAGTATTTCAATTTAACTTTTGGTAATAAAAATATGGTTTTTAGGGAGAAGGATAAATGAAGAAACAAATAAAAAATATTTCATAGCTGTATCTATATTAGGTAAATTAATATTACCGTGTGACAGTCAAAATCGGTCTCCCGGAGAATGAGCCATAAATGAGTGCAGCGGTTTTGCGAACCCCTTATTTTCTGCATCGCTTCCACAAGCACACTCTAGCTCTGGTACTGAGCCGTTGGTGAGAATTTAACAATTTATACATTATGTGTGCTGATCGTTTTTATTACAGAGTGCTCATTAGTGTTGGAAGGTGACGTAGTACCAATGGCCCGCCAGGGTTATTCCACGTGGCCTCGTCATCTGCATTAATGGTGCCAAGTCAGGCTCCCACTGTTATGCTAAGCTATTCCAGGCATAGCCTCGTTTATTACGTGAACGAAGCTTGCCACCATTCATTCATGTATTGGAATTATATGGAATGTTATCATGCCACACTACACCTCTGTAGTCATGGCAAAGTTTTCTAATTGGGATGCTGCTTTTTACGTGAGCAGTATCTATTTGTTTTAATTGTGTAGCTTATACGCAAGGCATGCTTTCCCTCTTCACGCTTGTCAAAAGGACATTAACCTGTGCGGGCCACGCAGTCAGTGACCGCATGGTGAACAATCCTTCCTTGTTTATCTATGTTTCTGTGCATCTGTTCCTGCTGCTTGCAAAGGCTGTGACCTGCCTGCTTTTGCAATAATGACCATAAGCATCGCGTGCCTGGGGAAGCTTGTCACCTTGCTTACGCCTTCGGTATGCCAGGCCTGCACTAGCAGTATGTCTTCACATACTGAAAGCTTTACCTTCTCCTTTCAGATTTGCCGAGCGAGTCACGCACCGGTTGGTGCCAGCGCGACACGCCGGGCGGATACACGCTGACGAGCTAAGTGCAACTCCTGGCTGCCGCAGGTCGTCCTCTCACCTCCTTCTATCACCTTCTTCTTCAGACCTTGAACTATTTAAATTTTGCTGTGTGTACTCATTCCTGAGACCACTTTAATTCATTGTAATATACATTTATAATATTTGAAAGGTAAAACTATTTTCAAGTTTAATTTACTATATAACCTTATATCAAACCTTTAAATAACTTTAATTAACTTGTAACTTACTATCTACCTATAAATCAATTTCCTATAACTTCAAATTAACTACCCCTGTTACAAAACATATGGGTTAACATGGGTTTAAATTATCTGCAACATGGAAAACAGTGTATTCAGAAACGTGTAACGCCATTCTAGGAAGCTCCTGCGAAAGCTACCATCAACCACCACCACCCTTACATTTATTGCGCGATCGGCAGCCAATCACGGATGGCCTTCATGACGTGATACATTGCGTCCGACCAATCCGCGAGTGCCAAATTTTGTTCGTTGACCTAAGTTGAAAATTAGTATCAAAAAACTTTCATTGCATTCTATTCCATTCAAGTAAACCATTGTGAAAACCAAGACTTTGTTTTAATTTATAAAACCATAAGAATTCAACGCAAAGTCACCCCAGTGCGAGTACCAGCTCGCACATCTGGACCTTCGAACCGAACAAAAAAAAATCGGAAAATATAACACATACACGCATTACATCCTCCCATTCATCCGCAAACATATCGCAATCAGGGTAAGCTGACAGGAGCTCGTTAAGCACATCAAGCGTTCGACACACTGGGGACTCAGCTCTGGCGACTGTTCGGCAGGAAGGCCGAGCAAAAAGTCTATGGCGACGGTTCTCGCGGTGTGCTAAATATTTGTTGGGAACATATAAACGGCAGAACAGGTTATGCAAATCGGAACAGTTGATGAATCCACGAAGAGACCTACATGCAACTGTGAGCTGATCTAGGCCTCTTCTCACCTCCAGTGAGTTAAAACCCAATACGCCCAGCAGATAGTTGGTGGGGTACATGAAGGGATATAACCAGTACATTTTTTTTAAAAGAAATCGTAGGAATGTCTTCTGCACTTTTTCAAGCATCACTATTTGATTTGCTGCATAGGGACTCCATATACAGGAGCTGGCCGCCATCTTACACCTGACCAGGGAGGTGTATAAAAGCACAATAACGTGAGGGTTCTGGAAGTCGTGGGCATTCCGCAACATAAATCCCAAGCGTCTATAGGACCTTCGTCGCGTCCTTAACAAGGGCGGACATATGGTCACTAAATGTTATGCTTGGGTGAAAAGTTACGCAAAGATCCTTTACACTAAAAACTCGAGTGAGTACATCATCATAAAGATGGTACCATCTTTCATGGACAATTAATAGCACGACGACTGAAGGTCATTAGGTGACATTTGCTGGTGTTAAAATGCAATTTATTTATAATGCTCCATTGACTGAGGGCGTCAATATCTCTTTGAAGGAGTCTACAATCTTCCTCCGCTTCTACTTCCATGATCAATTTGAGATCATTAGCGTACAAGAGGCATTTCGCTGATTTTACCGAATACACTATATCAGTGATCATTATGAGAAATAGGAGCGGACCAAGAACCGATCCCTGACTGACTCCGGAGCGCGTGATATAAGGTTTGGACTCAAAACTTCCATGCCTGACAAATTGTCTACGATCACGTAAATAGTCGGCGAAAAAGGTGAGCAGTTCAGAGGAAAAACCGATATTTCCCAGTTTAATCAGGAGGATATCATTATCGAACTTGTCGACTGCCTTTTGGAAATCCAAGTAAATCACATCTACTTGCCCTCGGTTGTCCAAGCATCTCGAGACGTGGTCGACATGGACCATTAAGTTAGAATTGACCGAGTGACCAGGCCGAAAACCGTGTTGGGCATAGGATAAATATTTGTTAACCTCTTTGTAAAGGATGGTATGGAGTACATGCTCGAAAACCATTGCAATGGTTGAGAGAATGGCAATAGGTCTATAATGCTCTACGGATGATCTGTTATTTGTTTTGGGAATTGGAGCAACACGTGATAGTTTTCTTCTGGCCAGGATAAACACCAGACTGGAGAGCCAGGTTGAAAATATGGTAAAGAGGGGTCACCAAGACGTCTTTGCAATCCTTAATGATGTATGCAGGCACATCGTCCGGACCAATTGCGCAACGGGGACTAAGCCTGGCGATCCCATTCACTACATCCTGGGCTACCAAAAATGGAAGGGGAATGTTTCCTCCTTCACTTTCAGGATGGCAGGTATTCGGGTTTAGTCAGGTGTATCTGGTAAGAATACACTGGCGAAATATGCTGCGAATGCCTCAGCTGCCTCGACGCCCGAGTAAACATCTCCATTGGGCATAATGTTTGGAGTGAAACCACCTAGACCGCAGGCTAGAAATATGTTGCCAAAATTGCCGTGGGTTCGATTTAATGTTATTTTCGGGTGTTCTACAGTATGCAATATAGGCTTTCTTAGTTCGATCGTTTAAATCAGACCTAATAGCTCTGAATTCAACATAATCTGATTCGCGTCGTGATCTTTTCCACTTTTTATGAAGTTTGTTTTTATAAACTACGTCATGAATTATGTCATTGGTAAACCAAACAGGGTACCGCCCCGCTCTAGAAGGCGATCTACTCTTCTTTGGAATAGAAAGATCAAATATGGAGTACAGTGCAGTGTAAAAAGCATCAGTAGCTAGGTTTTGAATTAAGTGCCGAGGGTATTAGACCAGGCACCCGTAAAATTGAATCCCTCAGAGACTTTCCCCAGCCTAGGAATCAGCACAACGTTAGGCAGTTCATTGGGTTATGTAGTTTCTTTCGTCGTTCTGTTAAGAATTTTGCAATAATTGCTAAGCCTCTTACTAGCCTACTAAAGAAAAATAGTACTTGGTGTTGGGGACCCCTACAATGTAAAGCTTTTGATGACCTTAAGTTGGGATTAATTAAAAAACCAATTTTAACACTGTACGATCCTTCTGCTGCGACTGAGTTGCATACAGACGCTTGCAAAATAGGTATAGCCGGAATACTCATGCAACGAGACCAAAACAACTTGCTAAAACCAGTAGCATATTATAGTCGTCAAACAACGGTTGATGAGCAACACATGACGGCATATGAACTCGAGACTCTCGCAGTCCTCGCATCTCTACAGCGGTTTCGCGTATATCTTATTGGAATAGAGTTTAAAATTGTCACTGATTGTAATTCATTACGAGCTACATTCCTCAATCGCGATTTAATACCACGTGTCGCAAGGTGGTGGATCTCTATGCAAGAATTTAACTTTACCGTTGATTATAGACCGGGAGTAGCAATGGCCCATGTAGATGCATTAAGTCGTAATCCTCCAGTTGACACCAGAGTATGTGAGAGTGATGAAATTAGGGACCACTTTGTAATGGAGGTTGGTGAAGTTGACTGGTTGGGTGCGGTCCAACTAGCTGACTCTGAGATTCAGAGAAAAATTTCTATGTTGAATGATCCTCAATTGGAGGATACAGTAGATATAATAAATAATTATGTAATACGGAATAATAAATTATATAGAAAAACTACCGACGGTGAGAAATGGGTAGTGCCAAAAGGGGTACGCTGGCAAATTCTAAAACAGTGCCACGACGATCTGGGGCATTTTGCATTCGAAAAGACGCTAAGTAAAGTGAGAGAGACTTATTGGTTCGCCAAGATGCGGCGCTTTGTGAAAAAGTATGTAGAGTCTTGTCTAGAATGCTCCTATTCAAAATCTTCATCCAAAAAAAAACCACCACTACATACCATACCTAAAGAGGCCGAACCGTTTAGTACTCTTCACATAGACCACGTAGGCCCTTTTGTCAAGAGTTCAAAAGGGAATACGCATTTGTTAGTTGTGTTTGATGCATTTTTTTTTTTTTTTTTTACGTGCGGAAATCCCTTCGGATACCCCCCGCTGGCCAGCGGGGGGTGGTTATGTCGTGTCTCGACTAAAACCGCACGGTGTCCTCCCCAAGTGTCCGTTGCCGGGCACCCCGGGTAAGCCCTCGAAAGGATAACCCCAGGGTTGCCGGCGGACTTTGGCCGCCACCGCGGCCTCGCCTGGTGGGGTCGGGTTTTATCCCGCTTCGGTGAGTTGGCAGGCGTGTGTAGGGCACACACGACACGCCTCCGCCAAGGCCTGCTTCTGTAAGGACGGCGAGTCGGCCAACTGCCGTCCTCAGGCCCCGATCATGGAGGTCGGTAGTCCCGGGCGTAGATGAGTCTGCGGCGTCCTCGCCGCAGACTGCGAAACTCGGGGGGCAGGGTTCTTTCCCGTTCCCTCTCCGCCGTCTCTTTCGCGCGCATTACCTGCTCGCAGAAAGAGGCGGCGGCGTGCCACTTGCTCCCGTCGGAGACCACGGCCCTCACCATGGTCTCCAACGAGAGAACGTCCACGCCCAGGACCGCAACGAGATCCCGGCGTTGACTCGCCCACGCAGGGCACTCCACCAACGTGTGGAGCGCCGTGTCTTCGCCAGGATCCTCGCAGTGCTGGCACTGCGGCGTTGTCTCCCGGTGGATGCGCCACAGATACTTACCGAAACACCCGTGTCCGGTAACCATCTGGCACATCCGGTAGGAGAGGTCCCCATGGTCCCTCTCCAACCACTCCTTCATGATCGGTCTCACCGCCGCAATGGTGGATTCCCCCCACCTTGGGTGCTCAAGTCGCACCCTCCATGTCTCCATGAGTTCCTGGCGGAGCAGGGACCGCTGAGCCCTGATTTCTCGGGGCTCCGGCCTATGGCCCCGCTCCAGCGCCTCCTTGCGCCACTGGTACAGCAGCGCAAGGGCTCTCGTTTCCAGGTCCCATGGAGGGGTCCCAGCGGCAGGAGACATGCCGCCTCGACGGAGATCGTGCGATACCCCCTGATGACTCTGACGGCCATCGCCTTTAACGGGCTGTTAAGAACAGCCACGTTGCGAGCCACCAGAGTCTCCGCCCATACGGGGGCCCCGTATAGGGCCATGCTTCGCACGATCCCCAGGTACAGTCTCCTAGTGGGGGCGTTGGGTCCCTTAACGTTGGGCATCAGCCGCGATAGCGCGGCCGCAGCCCCCCTCAGTAAGTAAGTGATTGATGCATATACTAAGTTTATTTTCTTAAAACCTGTGCGGAGTACAAAGTCATCAATAGTCATCGATGAATTGTATGATTACTTTAGTATATTCGTACTACCAAAAAGAATTATTTCAGACCGTGGTTCTTGTTTCACTAGTAACAAATTTACTAGCTTTCTGAATAGAATAGGCGTCAGACACGTGTTGAACGCAGTGGCAACCCCTCGTGCCAACGGTCAAGTTGAGCGGTATAACCGTACGTTATTAGAGGCATTGACCGCAAAATGTATTGGGCTGGATGAAAGGAAATGGGATAACCAAGTACCTGCAGTCCAATTAGGTTTAAATAATACTTTGAATAAGGGCATAGGAAAGACACCAGCTCAAGCTCTATTTGGTACTAGTCTAACGGGAATTACTGAAGGTAGAATTAAAATGTGACTCGATAATTATAGAACTCACTCAGATAATAAAATAGCGACAATAAGACATGAAGTTAACGAATATATCAATACCTACCAGGAAAAACAAAAGGCTTGCTATGACAAAAATACAAGCAAACCTACTGTGTTTAGTGAAGGCGATTTAGTTAGTGTCGAGCGCGAAATTGCCGCAACGGGGCAAAGTAAAAAGTTGATACCGAAGTACCAAGGTCCTTATAAAGTTACTGCCGTGTTAGGCAATGATATGTACAAGGTTGAAGACACCCCTATTACACGTAAAGGTAATCGAAAGCACTTGTCAGTTGTTGCTGTGGATAAAATGAAACCTTGGGTCCATTACCATAGAAACGATTCCAGTTCCTCATCAGGCGTTGATGAGGAATAAATTGATTAAACGTTATGAGTTGATGTTATGCGTAGATATTAGTACCTATGTGTTAATGATTGATTAATTTCAGTATTTATATGATTTACAGTGGTTTCCAGGTAGTAGGGACTTGTAGCACGCAATGTGTTCATGATTGATTAATTTCAGCAATTATATAATTTTACGTGGTTTCAAGGTAGTAGCGACTTGTACCACGCAGTTGATTTCATGGCAGGTTCAAGGTAGTAGCGATTTGTACCGCCTGGTGGTTTCAAGGTAGCAGCGACTTGTACCACTATCACTTTTACGGTGGTTTCAAGGTAGTAGCGACTTGTACCACTATGAATGTAATAAAATTTGATATAATAGTGTATTAGTGTTTCACATTATTAAAGTTAAGAGATTGTAACTGTTGTATACAGTATGTTTTTTTGTATCTTCCCCTTACACGAGGACGTGTAAATAGTTGGATGGCCGAATGTTAGCATCCATTTCCAATGTGTGTAATAAATGCTATAATAATTTGTCAGCGTTTGGATATTTACCGCCAATAACAATTATACATGTAGAATTAATTTACCTAATATTCAGTGTTAACAATTCAACACTTTACGAAAATGGTTAAATAAATAATAATGGATTTAATATGGATGTAAAGTGTCGAATTCATGATTGTTTATAATTGTATCAATATTAGTAGTCCTTTTGACGGTAGTCGGCCAACGCGGGCTACCGTCACTTGAGAGTATATAACGTACTGCGCTGGCCTTAGGAAGTCAGTCTTGTTCCGGCAGTGCGAGGTGATACACTACTGTGACTATAACTGTGCCTATAATGTGCCCATAACTGTGTGTGTGTACAATAAAATAGTGTGAGTGTATAAAAATACTGAATTTTTATTGGAGAGCATTGAAGAAGGTCGTGCCATGGCGCGGAACGAATTTGCTCATATAATAAGGTATATTCCCCTTAACGAAGTTCCAATCCTTTTTGTTATTTATATTGCTAAGGTCGAGTTTCCTACCATCATTTTTTCGAGGTGTGAAACTTACTACAATATCCAACGGGGGATGATATGAATCTATGTTAACTAACTCTGTGCCGTCAATATGTTCACAAGTAACATCAGTATCATCCCTAACCAATACTAGATCTAGTTTACTGTGGCGCATATTCATCACCTCATTCTTCTCAACCAAATTACGAAAACTTAAGAAATAACAATAGTAGTTCTTAATATTTACAGATGCACTATTTAAGTTAAGATAACCCACAATCACAACCGTTCCTTTGAGGTTGGTAATGAAGCTCTCAACCTTACAAAACCATATCATATACTCCTCGTCCGCAGCAGAAAGCTTGATGTACACAACGCATATTAATATTTTTAGGCTGTGGTTTGTGACTGTACACCACATATCTTCGCCACGATCCGTCTCATATTCTGGTTGTTTATTCATGGTAAAACCAGACCGCGCTGCCAGCAAAAGGCCACCGCCCACAGTGACTCTGTCTTTGCATACGATACTCCATTCATCCGCAGATACCTCAGATTCCTCGATAGATTCATCTAGGTTAGTCTCCGTTACGGCTACCAGGTCATGCTCAGTAAGCAATAAGCCTAATCTCCATTTTGCCAACTTAGTCTTAAGTCAATTAACATTCTGGTACAATATGCGTAGGTAACTTATGCGATCTGAATTGATCGAAGTGGCACATAAGTTAGGTTGTTTATTTGGTTTCGTTGCTTTTGGTACGAAAATCTTGACGCCACGGCTTCACACAAATGTCTTCGGCCCAGTTTTGAGTCGCCATTACCTGTTCGGTGAGTTTTCATGGAACACCCACCTTACAGGATGCGTAATTGCCACGGGCTTTAAGGGCTTCCACAGTACAGACATAATTTCCACATATAGCTACCAGGTGATCACGAACTTGATTTTCTGACGTGCCCTGCTTAACGTAGAAGAGATGTAGGTATCGCAATCTTTCCGATGCCTCCAGGTTGCTAGTACCTGGAGCCGCGGTGCCACGTAGTACAGGTCCTGATGAGACTCGGCGGCGCTTAGGTTGAACAGTTATCCAGCCCGCAGATTTTGGTGAGCCCTTTGCTGTCAATTCGCTCCTAGTTTGATCGGAGTTATATTCTGGCCAGGATATACGGGTGGAAGCTACTTTTGTCAGCAGAATGGACTTGGACTTTTGATGTTGCAGAGTTGTAGAAGTAGTTGGCAGCCTAGGAAGTGCAGCAGCACTGCTTTGCGGTTTCCACCTATGTGGTAGCGGACAGCTAGGGGGCAATGATTTCTGTTAGTTCTAAGTCATGAGAATCGAGCGGTAGGGCACGCTGTGACGAGGGAGTGCAGTTATCCCTTCCAGCTCGCTCCAAGCTTTTTCCATTAATGGTTGTTTAAATTTCCAAGACCTTTAAACTAGTGGATATTTCCGCCGTTATGTTCTCAAGCCTAGCTTCAATGGTGGCAACTCTATCGTTCAGCAGCTTTAGATTCTGCAGGAGCTCGCAGTTGGTCAAGTGATCACTCAGCGTTTGCTTCATAATGCTGAATAAACGGTCATCAACAATTTTTTCTAACTCCTCGCGAAAGACAGTTCGGATGACATCAACAGTTGAAACGTCAGAAGGAAGATCTTTAACTGGCTGCCTGCCACGACGAGCACCACCTCGAAAGTTGGTAACATTTTCCGATCCAGTGGGTGACATAGTGGTAGATGCGGCGTCTGAAAACTTGTCCTTAGGAGAGTCTTTATGCGTGGGAGGACGCACCAGAGTGTTTGAGTTGTCACCTCTAGGTATTTTACCAGCTTGAAATAAAATCGGGCGTATCCTTTGAAATTGTCTCCTTGGTGATATTAGCACACACTAAATCATAGGGGCTGTCGCATTTAGAGCAAACCATTCCATCATTCGTTACATCACTCCGGCAGCCTGAGCAGACGAGCGGTGATGAGTGATACATCCTTGAGTAACAGGTAAACAGGATTAAATTCGTTTAAATGGTATGAATTAGCAAGTCAGGTCATTCAATAAGAAAGGGTGCAGATTCGTGACTATATTTGGTGATCCTTGGCGTCGATACAATGATTCACACTTTTATGACTGCTGACAATCGATCGACCAGCTGAACTTCTGTGGTACTGGTGCAATAACAAAACGCAGTAACTTGGCAACACTGATGCACGATTGTCATACGTGGGTCCGTCAAAGTTGTTTACTTTTCTTAGTCTGCGTTCAAAATTTTTTTTGAAAAACACCGTTGATCATTATTTGATGTATCTGTGTGTGTGATTTTCAAAATAGTACAACGCCTCTTCTCGACAATTAAAAGTGATTTTACTCACAGTGCCACAGTGTTCATCTTCCTCACTCTGTATTTATAGGTTATGTACTGAACTTTTAATCACTATTATTTCAGATTTAATACGTTTCAACTTATATTTTTGAATTTTATGCAAAGAGACTCGCTTAGACTTGTTTACATGGCAAATGTTGCCAGGTACCACTTGTGCTAATACGTGTGCCTTTTGCAAATTCCAGTGCCTATACGCGCATCGAGTCATTTCTGTGAGTGATTATCGGCAGTGTACAATCACTAACATACCTGCTGCAGTCGCGGATCACTGCAAATTGTAAGTACTCCTTGATTCCCACTGATTGCCATGGCCTCAGATTCTGAGTCACGTTCAAAATCACCTTGTAAAATAACGGTCGAAAATGTAACTTGTTCTATGATAACTATAGATCAGTCTAGCTTAAGTAATTTCATTAGAAAACGAGGCATAATAAAAGGCAGACTGACTAGATTTGTCAATTATTTAGATAGCATTAAATCCAGTAATAAACTGTTGTCTGATGAATTACGTGTAGATTTGAAACTTCGTGTACAAGGTGTAACGTTGTGGATTTTTATAAATCAATTAAAATTATATCAAAAAATTAATCGATATTGTAGTATGTTCTATAACTTATTACTAAATATCTATGGTTGTGCGAGCGAGATTGGACAACACTAGCCCAGTTATCAACTGACGGCTCTTAAATCGTTCCGTTCCTTGGCAACCTTCGCCGAGGAAGGTCACTTTGACCCCGTGGCCAACTGCTGTCGGCTCCGGGTAAGTTTTGAGATCAACATTTCCTACTTCTTTCTACAGGTGAAGACTTTCCAGCGGTGCAGCTTATTGCCTGCTAAAATGCATGGCTTAATATATATTGTTTTATACTGTGTGCTATTTCAGCCTACCTATTTAGTGCCACGAGGCCGATGACCCCTACGGTCAGAGGTCGCGGCACCAGCTTGTGCTGCCTACTTATAATTATTTTTATTATAGCTTCTAGCTACGCTGCATTGCCGCTGGGAGATTCCCCTCACCTGCTATTTTAGCGGGTCACTTGGACGTAATTACCTAGTGACAAACTGACCCGCACTTTTTCTATTTCCAGGGTCTTCGCACCGGGCTTCGCACTATAATCGCGGTAGCGAGGCACACCAGCGGAGACCCTGGCACGCCGGCATCACCACCCACGTGTCCACTATCTAAGTGCATACTACCATCTTTGCACAACGGACCGAACAACGCCACGGCAGAATATTTATTACGAATCCATTCTCTGAGATTCATTATTTCCAATACCTAATATAAATGTATGTAACGATCTCTTACACCGATTATAATCTAATATATTGTAATCAACCTTTTATTTATCACTGTCGCCTTAAATTTGTGTAAACTCCATTAAAAAATTCTATAAAAACTAACAAACGTTACATTGGGCCCCACGTTGGGCGCCAATGTAACGGTTAAGTTTTTATAGAAGGTTTTTATATGAAGTTACGTAAATTTAAGGGGTGACCGGGGCACCGGGCTTCGCACCATCATAGCGGTAGCGAGGCACACCAGCGGAGACCCTGGCACGCCGGCAACACCACAAGCCATGTGTCCACTAGCTAAGTGCATACTACCATCTTTGCACAACGGACCGAACAACGCCACGGCAGAATCTTTATTACGAATCCATTCCCTGAGATTCATTATTTCCAATACCTAATATAAATGTATGTAACGATCTCTTAGACGATTATAATCTCATACTATATATTGTAATCAACCTTTTATTTCTCTCTGCTCGCCCTAGCCGGAGTTAGCTTCAATTACATTAATTATTTTATTAAATTTTACAGTGCATAAGTCACCCCTTAAATTTACGTAACTTCATATAAAAACCTTCTATTAAAACTTAACCGTTACAAAGGCGCCACAACCCTGTATGCTGAATTTAGCGATTTTCAAACTAAAATCGAAGAAATTGTATCTGAAAAAAAAACGAGTTAGAAAGTCAAATGTCTCAACGCGAATTGTTTTGAGGATTGCTACTACAGTGTACTGGCTCGAGCAGAGTGTATGTTAGCTGATGAACGCAGTAATACAGTCCACTCACGAAATACGTGGAGTGGGTAATTCTTTGTCGCAGTCAACTCAAATATGTGACATAGATATAAGATCACGCGGTAATACCTATTCCATGCGCATTAAATGTTTCGTTTTACCGCAAATAACTTCAACATTGCCTTCAACAAAGCGCGCAGTGTAGGATTCCAGACAATGTTCAACTCGCAAATCCACAATATTTAGAGTCTCAAGATATTGATATCTTAATAGGCGCAGATCGATTCTGGGACTTACTTATCGAGGGAAACATACGCTTACCTAACGGCCCATACTTACAAAACACACAACTAGGGTGGGTTGTTGTACAAGTTTGTACATTGCAACTTGACACAATTGAATGATGCAAGTCAATCAATTGATACGCAATTACGCAAGTTCTTTGAGCTTGAAGAACTACCCAGGAATCAGGATACGGCTACTGATAATGAGCTGGAGTGCGAAAAATCTTTAGTAAACAATACTAAACGCGAAGTTGACGGAAGATTTTGCGTTCACATTCCGCTCAAAGAATCAGCTGATTCCTTGGGTAAGACGTATTCTCAAGCTGAACGGCAATTTCTAGCTCTAGAAAAAAGGCTAGACCGGGTACCTAGTTCCAAAAAGTTGTACTCGGAATTCATTCATGAATACATCAATTTGGATCATATGTCGCTTGTACAGTTCTATGGTCAACCTCATTTCATCATGCCGCACCATGGTGTGTTCCGAGCGCACAGTACTACAACTAAATTACGGGTAGTATTTAACGCTAGTGCCCCATCCACTACTGCTAAGTCGCTTAACGACATCCAGTTAGTAGGACCTCCATTACAGGGTGATTTGTTTGCCATTTTACTACGTTTTCGGCAGCATAGGTACATCGCTTGCGCCGACGTAGAAAAAATGTACAGGCAAGTACTTGTTTTGCCGGAACAAAGAGACCTTCAGCTGATACTCTGGCGCGATGATTCATCACAGCCTATTAACGTGTATCGCTTAAATACAGTTACGTATGGGACAGCTCCCGCGCCATTTCTCAGCTGTCGGTGTTTGAAACAATTAGCCGCTGATTGTACAGACTGTGACGTCAAAAGAATAATAATTGCGGATTTCTATGTTGACAATATGATCACAGGACATGATGACAAAAGCAAGTTAATAGAAATGTGTAAAAGTACCGCAAATATACTAAAAGATGGATGTTTTCCATTGCGCCAGTGGTCATTCAACTTTAACCCGATTGATGACCAGTTGGAATCATTCACAATAAAATGTTCGCAGGAACACTAGGCGAGCACAGTCAACAAAGTAAAACATTGGATGAGTTTCATTTCACTACTGAATTTGAAAACAAACCTATTTCTGTGACAAAACGTACAATTTTGTCAACTGTGTCACAAATTTTTGACCCACTAGGTATTCTTAGCCCTTTGTGGTTGTTAAAATTAGGATGGGACGACGAGGTGCCTAGCGACGTCGCACGAGCTTGGAACCGGTTTGTTACCGATCTGTCCATTCTTAACACCATTCGTGTACCGCGGAACGTAATTGGGGAGGTACCTACTGGGATCGAGTTCATTTGTTCACTGACGCGTCACAAACGGCATACGGTGCATGCATATATATTCGCACAGTCAGCGCTAATCGAGTGACCATACGGTTATTGTGTTAAGGGCAAGGTCGCACCATTGAAGCCAGTCAGTATACCTAGACTTGAATTATGTGGGGCATTGCTAGGTGCTCGACTTTATGATAAGGTTCGCGAATCGCTTCATCGTCAATTTGACCACGTTGTTTTTTGGACAGACTCAACGATAGTGTTAGGATGGTTCTCTTAGCCTATTAAAAACTTTTGTTCAAAACAGACCTACAGAAATTCACGAACTGACTAAGGAACTCCCATGGCAACATGTAAGTAGTAAAGATAACCCTGCCGATCTTGTCTCGCGTGGTGTCAGCTTGTCTGATCTTTCGAAATCGTCTCTTTGGTGGGACGGGCCTTTATTTCTACGCACACCCGAGTTCAAACCTGATTCGGCTCCGGAATCGTGTCGGACTGAGATGAATACGCAAGAACTATCAGAAGTCAAACCTAGTGCTGTACATTCTCTTGTATCAGAACAACAAACCGGTACGTCATTATTCCCATTTTACAGATTTTCTCAATTCAATCGCATGAATCGTGCAGCCGCATACATGCTACGCTTCATATACAATTTGCGCAATAATAATAAACATAGAAGCGGCCCGCTCAGCGTTGATGAGTTGAGAGAATCTGAGAAAATTTTAACTAGATTTTCGCAACTGGAATCATTTCCAGCAGAGTTCAAATAATTGACAGAGAAAAGAAGTCTAAAAACTAACCACAACTTATCTAAATTGAATTTATTCATTGGTGATGACAAAATAATTCGAGTAGACGGTCGCATCAAATATTCACCAAACTTCAATTATTATAATAAAAAACATCCAATGCTGATATCGAGTAAACATCACTTTTCAGTACTGCTCTTCCGCTACGAGCACGCGGAGTTGCTGCACGCCACTCGGCAGGCACTGCTGTTTACGCTACGCGAGCGTTCGGCCGGTAAGGGGGCGTGATCTCGCAAAAAAGGTAAAGTCGCAAACCCCATCATGGGACATTTACCTATGGAGCGGATCACGCTAACTTATCCATTTATGCGTTGTGGTGTAGACTATGCGGGACCGGAGCTCGCATTGAACCGTAGAGGATGGGGCGCAAAGACTGTTAAGGTTTACATCTGTTTTTTGTCTGTTTCGTTACAAGGGCTATACACTTGGAACTTGTTAGCAATCTTTCATCAAACGCATACCATCTTGCCTTAAAACGTTTTATTTCGCGGCGTGGCAAGCCGGAAGTAATTTTCTCAGACAACGGTAGAAATTTCATAGGTTAAATGAACGAGTTTAAGAAATTTTTAAAAAATTGCTCATTCTCATCAGTCGTTGATAATGGTGGGTAGTTGCTACAACTGTACAAGTTTTCTGAAGCTCCTAAGTTTAAATTAAATATAAATATTTAACTCTAATTTATACAATTATCTTTTGTAAAACTCAAATGCATATATAGAACACCCACCAGTCAAGTGTTATCTCCTCTCAAAGAATCCTTGGTTAAAAGAAATTCACATATTTTGAACACCAACACTGCACTGACAAGATGGACTCTATGAAGGAATCATTTTCTTCAATAATGGCTGGGATCGAGGAGCGGATGACTCACTTCGAGGCAGAGCTACATAAGGGTACCAAGAATCCCAACAGTTCACCAAGTTTGGCAAGCCTATCAACGGAATTCACAGCTTTCAAGGCGTTTGTTGTGAGTACTGTGTCTGCATTTCGCACTCAGATTGAGTTCTTGACCCGGGAAGTCGATAGCATCGAGATGCGGAGTCGCCGCAAAATGTTACTGCTGCATGGAGTCCCGGAAGAGAAGGCAGATGATACAACTCAGGTTGTCATGGGCGTCTTCACAAAAAACTTGGAGCTCAATGACGTCACCCCTGATGACATTAACCGGTGCCACAGAATGGGACGACCTTCAGGTACAAATAAACCCAGACCAATTTTGGTAAAGCTCCGTAATGTAGCTGTCCGAGACAAAGTTTGGTTCTCTAAAACTAGGCTTAAGGGTTCTGGTATTACTATGTCGGAGTTTATCACACGTGCTAGGCATCAGGTATTCATGGCTGCACGTGAACGATTTGGAGTCTCAAAGTGTTGGACACGGGAAGGTCATATTTATGTGCTAGATCCAGATGGTATACGACACCGTGTGGTCTCACTCGGCGAGCTAAATCGTCTGGACTGCGACACTCCGAAGACAGCTTCAGCTGCTAAAGTTACGGCTAAGACCAGACGAGCCGCGAACATTAAGAAGTAACATCTGTACTGTTTCAACTTCATTTGTCATATTGCTTATCTTAGACATGGCGTAAGGTACAAAATCTTTATAATTATAAACTAAATTTCTCCCTACCTAACTTACTGTATGTAATCTATATTCACCTTCTATCATATTAATCAATTATAAATTCAAAAATACCTTTCATTAAATTAACTTGTATTAATAACTATCTTTGCAAATGTCAGTTTGACGTTGGTTTGACGGATCCGTATGTATGTAAGCGATGCGCTGCGATCCGGTGTATGTTAAGTTAGTAGGGTTGATATTCTCGTTATAATTCATTCATTCAATCAATCATTAATTTTCTTAAGTCTTATGTTGAATAACCGCAGAACGAAGTGTGTCGACTGTTGTGTCACCGTTTTAACCACATTATAACCAGTTATAACGTAAACAATAAGCTTTTTGTTGTGAATATTTTTTTATTTTTTATTTTTGTGTAACACAACTGGCGGGTGGATATATTATAAAAAAAGAAAGAAAAAGCAAAAATTTATATTTGGTTTGATATATAGTTCTTATTATATATTTTTTATTATTATATTTTATTAGCATAGTATTATATTATATTATATTGTAATATATTTAGATATTTGTATTTACATTATTGCTAGTTATCATGTCAGATAATTTTGATGACAGTTTTGCTTCTTGTTCGTCCTCTTGTGCGTCCATTGAGAGCTTCGTTAGTGCAGATAATGGTGATGATTCTATACACCTTCGGGATCAGCTGTTTTCTGTCTTTTCTTGTTTCCCCAAATTTTTCAATGCTGTCCATGTCAATGCCCAAAGTATTCCTGCCCATTATTCCGACTTTCTCTCTTCTTTTGATATTGATCTCATTAATGCTGTCCTTGTATCTGAAACCTTCCTGAAACCTGCACTACCTTCCACACAGTATTCTCTTCCTGGCTATAAACTTGTGCGCAATGACAGAACAGGCAAGGGATATGGAGGGGTAGCCATTTATCTTCGTGGGGACATTCTATACAAGGTTGTTGATCAGTCTCCGAGTGAATACTCCAAGTTCGCAGAGCATCTTTTTATTGAAATAGCATTAAATCACAATAAGCTTCTCTTAGGTGTCTATTATAGTCCTTCCAGTCAAATTGATTATTTTTCGTCATTCGAAGCCAAATTAGAATATTTTAATTCTATCTATGACCATACGATAATACTCGGAGACTTCAACACTTGCCTACTGAAGAATGACTCGCGCAGCCGTAGACTTCAATCACTTGTCTCTTCTGTCAACATGCAAATCCTTCCACTTAATGCAACTCATAGGGCGCCAAACTGCACTCCTTCACTTCTGGACCTAATTCTTGTTTCTGACTCTCGTAAAGTAGCTACACATGGGCAGTTTTCTGCTTCCTTTTCCTATCATGATCTTACCTAATCTTTCTTATAAAATTCGTCCTCCTAAGCGTAAGAGTAAATTTCTAAACCTTCGTAGTTTTAATAACATGGATCTGGAGCGCTTGAGGGCCGATGTTAGCAGTGTTGACTGGTCCTCGGTGCATGACACCGATGACCTGGATAATAAAGTTTCTTTGTTCACCAAGACGATACTCGACATATTTGACAAACATGCTCCCCTCAAAAAGGTGAGGGTCAAACACTTGCCTGCGCCGTGGCTTACTACGGAAATAAAAATGTTCATGTCAAGACGGGATAAGGCAAAACGAAAGTATAACAAATCACCTACAACTGATAACTGGAAACAATACAAAGCGTTACGTAATCGATGCGGTCGTTTGTGTAGGGATGCAAAAAGACGCCACATTCACAACTCAATACAAATCTCAACACATCACAAGTATGGCAATTTCTTCGGTCTCTTGGAATTGGTAAGGCCTCGGACAACAATGGTTGCAATATAGATCTTAATGAGCTTAATTCTCACTTTTCGAGGTCTCCAGTTGCCATTCCCGATGATGTTAAAACTTCAACTTTGAACTATCTATCTGCTCTTCCCTTGCCGATAAATACTTCATTCTCGTTTCATCCAGTTTCAGAGGCGGACATTGGAAAATGCTTAAACTCTATCACAACAAAAGCTGTAGGCTATGATGGTCTTCAGCTTCAAATGCTTCTTCCCATCCTAACCTTAATTACTCCTATAATCACTCACATAATCAATTACTCTCTATACAGTAATACGTTTCCTTCATCTTGGAAAAAAGCGTACGTAATACCCCTACCCAAAGTACCCAATCCTTCCATGCAATCCCAATTCCGTCCCATATCTATCCTTCCTTTACTATCCAAAGTCCTTGAAAACGTTGTTCATAATCAACTAGCATCTTACCTTTCCTCTAACAGCCTGCTGAGTCCATACCAATCTGGTTTCCGCCGTGGTCATAGCACTGTAACTGCTCTGGTCAAAATTACTGACGATATGCGACTGGCTATGGAGAATAAACGGCTAACAATTTTGGTGCTGTTGGATTTCAGCAGTGCTTTTAACTCTGTTGATTTTGATGTCCTTTTAGGAGTCCTAGCTTCTCTAAATGTCTCATCCTCTGTAACTGCGTGGTTTAAATCATATCTTCAGGGGGCGCTCGCAGTCTGTGCGCTATGAAGAGGCTTCCTCTGAATGGTGCAGTTTGACTGCGGGAGTCCCACAAGGTGGCGTACTATCTCCTCTTCTCTTCTCCGTTTTTATAAATGCTATCACAAAAGTCATTACTTCACACTATCAACTCTATGCAGACGACCTGCAGCTGTATCGACATGTGGCGGCTATCAACAATGATCTTGTTAACATTAGTCAATGGGCTAGATCTTTCGGGCTTCTGGTTAATCCAACGAAATCGCAAGCAATCATTGTTGGTAGTGATACATGTTGAATCTTTTGGTTCACCAGTCTCTTCCGAAAGTTTTATACGATGCGACTCCTATTGCTTTTTCGAAACACGTGAAAAATTTAGGTATCTATATAGACTCTAATCTGGTCTGGGACGTCCATATTGCATATGTTAGCAAAAGGGTGTACTGCTCGTTTCAGTACCTCAAACGTCTCCAGAAATTTCTACCATTTCAAACTAAAGTTACTCTTGCGCAATCTCTTCTGCTTCCACGTTTAGACTACGCTGATGTCTGTTATCTTGATGCAAAGGAGGAACTTCTTAGTAAACTCGAAAGACTGCAAAACTTGGGTATTCGCTTCATTTTTGGTCTCCGGAAGTATGATCATGTTTCGGAATTTCGGGCAAAGTTGAAGTGGTTACCTATTCGTCAGCGTAGAGACTCTCATATTCTCTCTCTTCTATACTCTATTCTTTTCAATCCTGATTCGCCTTCTTACTTAAGAGAACGCTTTGAGTATCTTGTCCCCAAGGGTAAACCCTGTCGCACCTCCTCTGCGCTTCTTCTTCGAACTCCTCTTCACTGCTCCAGCTGTTACGATGGCTCATTTACTGTTCGCGCGGTAAGGTTGTGGAATGCGCTGCCTCACTCTGTACGCGATAGCACTTCTTTGAACGTATTCAAGATCAAAGTAAAAGAACTGTTCCTTGCTCAAACTAGATAACTGTGTATTATTTATTTATGTAATTTAGGAATTTATGTAGTGTATTTATGTATAAATATATTTATATATATAAATTTGTCTGTATGTATGTAATTTAATATGTATGTTATGTATGTTCTTAGTACTTTTGTATTCTATTATTAAGTATGTTCTCTGCAATTGTACACTTGCACTTACTACCCTTTTGTTGCTGTTTCTCCCAAAGGTTTGCTGGGAGAAAACTCAATACTGAGTTAAGCTCGCCTTTGTACACCTAATTATAATTATGCCTGTTACTGTACTATTTTATGTGTGTATAATAAAGAATTAAGAATTAAGAATACGCCTGTAGTCAACAAATTAAATTTGAACTAGTCCCCCCGTAGTATTCAGCGCATTTCGGTGGTCTGTGGGAATCCAGGATTAAAGCTTGCAAATATCATTTGCTTCGTGTGTTAGGAAACTCGCACTTAACTTTCGAAGAATTAACCACGCTATTGGCACAAGTGGAAGCAGTCCTAAACTCGCGTCTGAGTCCTTTGTCCTCTGATCCACACGACCTTTATCCTCTCACTCCTGCTCACTTCCTGGTTGGCCGTCCACTCACGACACCCGTAATCTATGACGTACAGGACCAACCAGTCTATCGACTTACCTAATATCAACGAGTGGAGAAGCTCCGCCAGCACTTCTGGACGCGTTGGGCCAAGGAGTATATTTCGGAGATGCAAACAAGAAACAAATTGAAGCAAAACATAGCCAACTTAAAACCAAATACCCTTGTTGTGATCAAAGAAGATAACTTAAGTTTACACCCAAGCAATTTTTGACCGCAGTTTGAAAGCGATCGGGGCAAAAATGCGACTGTGAGAGTGCCGCAAATTTTGGGAAGTGGAACCATACATACATATATATATAAACTTTTTGACCAGTGGTCATTTCGGACTCAGGGGGTCATAACTAGACATCCTATGAAGACTTTTTTTTAAAATTTAACAGTAGTCAAGAAACCAATAGGTAGATCGATTTCATCGAAATCTACCTAAAAGTTTCATTGCATTCTATTCCGTTCAAGTAAACCATTGTGAAGACCAAGACTCTGTTTTAATTTATAAAACCACAAGAAATCAACGCAAAGTCATCCCAGTGCGAGTACCAGCTCGCACACAGTGATAAAAAACTTGCTACCTCACTTTTCTGTGCAGTCGGATAGATACCGTTTGCTTAGATAATAGGGACACTGTAAGTGTAGTATGTGACGGTAAATGGCGAAACGAAAATATGAAAAATAGCGAGAATGTGCGGGTGGATGAAGAACTTTGTACCTCACGGACTCGACGATGGAGGACGAGCACCACTGCGCCAGTCAGCCAGTAACCACGGCCAGTGTAACCTGGTCGAAACGTCAGGCAATCCAAAGGTATGTATATAACGTTTTTTTTTTCGCGCGGAGATCCCCTCGGATACCCCCCCGCCGGCCAGCGGGAGCGGTTATGTCGGGCTTGAACCGACTAAAACCGCACGCCATCTCGGGTCTACAGACGCCGGGGTGTAAGGTTGCCCATAGAGCATATCCCTCAGGTATGTATATACCTATACATGAACGCGTTAATTCCCGTTAACATATTGTATCTCTGCACCACCTTTGGTTGACTGGCAGAGAATGCGTGGGGCATTAAGTCCACCTATGTACTAGTGCATAAAGTTCAATAAATAAATAAATAAAATATTTTTATAATATTGAAACGGTTTTATAATCCCTCCCTCGTAACAATATGATCATTTTGAATAAAATATTTATTAATCAATTGGGAACTGGTTTGTTCGTTGTCTAAGAAAACTTACCGGCTAATTCAGCAATCTGTTGCAGAAGGGAGGGTTTACATTTGACCTCATGCGCTATAGCCACACCGTGAGTACTTAGCAAAGCTTGTTCCGCAGCATCAACTGCACCTCGCCAATTCGATGACTCCTGCACCGAACAATTAAATTTACTTAGCATTGCCTTATTCTCTCTGTCTATCTATAGTCTATATTCTAACCTCATTCTGCATAAACAGTTACACTAATAATTCAACATAGTTCCAGTTGTTTACCATGGGAACATTAGACAGTACCTTTGATGGTACTGTATATTTAGGCACAGACAAATGTCAAATCAAGCATATAATATATAATGTAGGTGGGCAAGTTAGCAGGATCGATTTTGAGAAACATACACTGACAAAATTGGTGACATTTTAAAAATAGGCAAGTCAGAGTCCATTGAAGGCTTAATTGCAGGACTTTCGTCTACGCCTATCCCGGGGGAAGAAAAGTATGAATATAATATTATGTGCAAAGCAACATTTCTTCATTTCATTCTTTCATCACAAGGGGCCTGTAGGTACAATTTTGCAAGAGACTAATCGTACAGCATGTAACTTGGCAAGCTGCTCCGTAGTAAAGAACTTGCGATATATACTTAAAGTATCATGTGATTTTTGTGGCTAAAAAACGAACCTAAATAAACACTTCTCATTACAAAAATCGAAACACCTTGTAAGTTTATGTTTTCTAAGGATCATTATTATTATTATTTCCTTCATTATCAATTAATTAATTAATTAATTATTAATTAATTAATTAATAATGATCAACAATTAATTAATTAATTAATTGTTGATCATTATTATTTATTTATTTTATGGAGAACTTTGCTCCACTGGAGGTATGACCAATTTAGGTGCTCACGTGCAAAGTTAAGGCGCGCTCTTCGATTGTATGCAGATAATTTCGGCCCATTTGCTGGCTTGTACGGTACTAGTCCACGTTCCTTCAACCTACTTCTAATGGTTGAGTCACTTACAGCCACTCTACGTACAACGTGAAGCTGCTGCTGCAGTTGAAAAGCGTTAAGGCGTCGATTTCGTAAGGAAGTTGTCACAATAAATCTATCATCTCGCTCAGAAGTGATCCGATTTCTGCCAGATCCTGAACGGCGGATAAACAAACCTGTCTCCCGATAGCGTTTGTAGACTCTATGAACAGAGGACAGACTTAGATGCAATCTTTCAGCCACAACACGCTGACTAAGTCCAGTATCCTGCAATGCCACCACATGGGCGGCTTCTGCGGGCGAAGTATCCATTTGTTTTAGAAAAAAAAACTTTGTTTCCGACGTCTCAAAGTCACAGTAAACAAATAAAGAAGAAAAAGTTTCAAGATAAACGTTAATTTTAAGTTTTAAAGGTGAGATGTACCCCAACTCTAAAAACACATTTGTCTCAATACAATGATTCATTTTTTTTTTCCAGAATGATAGGCTTATGTTTGATCTCTATCTCACCTGGTCGTAAGTGACGAGTGACGAACCTATTCACTCTTGACTTAAAGATTGACTATTTCGTATTTAAGATAAACCAATGAAATTCTAATTTAGAATTTTCGCTTATAACTGTAATGGCCAAACTATCAGCTAATCATGTGATTTTTTTCATGGAATAAAAACCCTTTTGTGTTAAATTATGACAGAAATCATAAAAACTGAAGTGTTTAGATTTTTCTGATGAGAAGTGTATATTATGAGATCAAAGGTTACTTACTTCATTAATTTCAGGCAGCTGGAGTAGTGAGGCTGGTAACTGATCACGGAATCGATTTAGGCACACATTCTCGCCACTTGAATTTTCACCAAAATTGATCACAGCGAAATGACTAAAACATAAAAAGAAAATTAACCGTGGTAATCTATGTCAAGAGAAGAAGTAAATAATTTATCAAAGAGCTATTCTAAGTCAATGTTTAAAAGCAAAAAAAAAAATACAACTGTTTCTATAATTTACTCGTTTAGAGTTTAATAAATGAGAAACATCCACTTTTATAATATTGTTATATTCAGTAGAAAATTGTGTTCATTTGGAACATCGATAACCTCTTCTAAATGCCGCGTAGAAGACATGGACCGCGTAAACCACATATATGTATGTATATATGGCTCTCTAGTAGCAATACAAAGGCAATAGATAAACGACATTCACTCCGAAACGTTGTATTTGCACTGGCTACCTATCGGTCTAGTAAAAATAGACTTAAGAATTTCGATTGGCTAGTCAGACGAGCCACACGGCGCATTGCGGCTTCGTAACGTAATCATTTTTTACCGGCGACACAAAAGTTATGAATTTAGTTTATTTTGTATGTCACAACTTGTTCTGTATTCTGAGATCGCAACTAAATTACTTCTTCTTCTTCTTCTTTTAGTTAATGGCTTCTGCAGAATCACCGCAATTTCGCCAATGTCAAGTAAAATATAGTAAATGTTTATAAAATTATATTAATCTAAGCATTTCAAATTAACGGCAACGTCGTACGGTTTTCTCAAAGAGTATCAAAATATAATAAATGTTTAAAAAATTATTAATGGCGAAGACGCCAATGTCAAGTCCGTCTATACAGTCGAGAGTCAAAAGCCACCAAGTAGATCATTTTGAGCTGTTTTTTTAATAGATTTATGAATAGTGGTTTAGTGGCGAGAGGTCTCACGATCAAGAGCTTCCAGGTTTGAAACCTGTTCCAAACCTACCTGAACCCATTCCTAACACAGGCTATTTATAGATTTATATCGGAAAAAGAGAACATCTAGGATAGGACTTGAACCCGCAACAGGCACTTTAGTTTAGCTAGAGAGTTTAACTGGACGATGACTAATTTATTCCGGTTACTCAATAGTATTTTTTTGAAAAACAAACGATTTACCAAAAATAAAATTACACGCATTTTTTTTTGGTTTCAATTATTTAATACCTACAATGAACCTTTAGTTTAAAATAAATTTCATCCCACTTCGTCTTCACAAAATCGTACTAAAAATTAAGGTTACTAAAACGTTTTCCTTTTGTTGACGTCATTGGTCAACTGGTCACTGGCACATGTGATACAATGTCATACATTAGTACATGTGCCAACTTTTCATAGCTTTGTTAATATTACATAGCCATCCATAAAACAACACAATGTAACAATTTTTCTGCAACTATGTATGTAAATTTAAAATAAGATTTAAAAAAAAGAATGAATAATACATTTGGAACGTACCTTAAATCAAGCGACAACTTCCTTACTTCAGCATCCAAATTACTAATCAAATAATCATCAGTAGCCATTTTTTCTGTAACTATATAAATACCTTCCAGAGTACCCAACCGTAAACAGCTAGTTAGCATAGATATTACAGTTTCCTTACTATCTAGGGATTGTGAGGACACGACGACATTAATACCCATTCTTTGCCAGGATCTGAAACATATTTACTAAATGAATAATAATAATCATCTTGACCATGAAGATTCAGTCCGTATGGCGTCCCACAGGGTTAGTATATTGGGTTCTCTTCCAGCTCTATACCACGATCCACGATCTTTGCCAAATTTCCCTACACATATTATGTTCATATTCATTCACATTCACATAATGTCGATGACGCTGCCTTCTTGGTTTCTGGTCCAGACTGGAATACGGTGATGGAAAGAGCTGAATATGCGCTGTGCAAGGTTATGAATTGGTTTAAAGTTAATTTATTGACACTAAATGTGGCTAAAACATAGGTATGTTGCAATTTTGATTAGGCAAAGTAAAGCTTCACCACCAAATTTCACCATCAATGCAAATAACTGCTCTTCCCTGGAAGTATATTTATGCCAACATGCATGTTTATGATGCGTACTGCATGTGCCAAATATTTGGGCGTGCGTCGATTGAGATGGGCAGGCAGATAGAAACAGTCACCTCCAGATTGAGGAGATCAATACACATCCTAAAAACGTTGTGGGATTCAGCCCCATTTGAGATACTAAAACTCGTCTACCTAGCTCTTTTGTTTCGTCAGGGGAAATTATGTCCCACGGCATACTGCACATGCCCGCAATGTATTACTAGCACCTGCTCCATAAAACTCTCAGGTGTCGTCCAGGCACACACGGACGTCGCCACTTCGCGGGTCGCTAGTTTGGTGGGAGGAGGGCTAAACCCGTCCCTCACATCCGCAGTCACATTCAGGGCGACATGAGGGGCGAGTGGAGATTGGATCATCAAAGGGATCTCCCTCCCCGATCCGTTCCGCACCTTTCATCTACGAAATGATGTCCTCGCAGGACGTTAACGCGGTGAAATTCCTGTCGCTAGTGGCCATAGATCGGATGATGGTCGCCAGCGATAGGTTTTTTCATTACATCGAGAGCTTCACGTTGCGTCCCCTAAGCTGGGCATACCGCAAGCGTATGTTACGCCGAGTACCTTGCTGCAGTAGCAGTGGTGGCAGGCGGGTCTCGATTCCCTCCTAGCGACCATGAACAGGCAACTATAAAGTATATCATTGTATAACGATGTTGTACAATGATATACTCACGCAAAAACCGCACCTTGTCGTGGAGTTTCGGATACCAGCCCGTGATACCATACCATACCAATATTATTCTCTTTATTTAAATATTTTCTTAATAATTAAATTTAAATAAAACTATAAAATATATATTTGAAAAAAAAAAAACGAGTGCCACCGGCATCGAGTACAGGAACCAAGCTAACGGTGGTTAGGTCTCCAGAGAAAGGAATTTCCCGCTATGCGTGCCGTATCGAGGAGCACACCCTCCTGCATCAGGCCCTTGACCCAACCGTCTAACGCCAGCCCATTGACTGATACGACTATGGGTACAATGATTGCTGAGTCATAATTCCACATGACGATAACCTCGTGGACCAAGTCGCAAGTATTCAATCTGTGCCTCTTCTTCGTCTTTCAGGAAATTCTCGTCTGAGGAATGGTGATATCCACAATCACTTGCTTTTCTAAATATGTATATAAATATAATGATAATATAAATAACATAAAATAATATAAATAATAATATAAATAACAGCTTTGCTGAAATAGCGTAAAGTTGTAAAGTAGTTATAGAAAAAACCGGAATAAGTTTCTGCCCTTAAACACCTTAACAGCGGGACCTTATCAAACGACTTCCTTCTTAGTCGTGCACTCTTGACAGAGTGGTCGTGGTTATGATGGGGGGTCCTGATGAACGGCTGCTCGTGCAATGCGCCGCCATCGCTCTCTGTTGGTTGCGTTGTGGGAGCAGTCGGTCATGGTGGATTGTGTTAGGGAGGTGATGAGGTCCGACCATCTAGTTGGAGAGCGACCACGGGACCTTTTGCCCTCCATTCTGCCCTGTACCACGAGACGCTCCATCGAGTCTTCATTCCGTGTCAGGTGCCCAAAGAACTTGAGTATTCGTATTTGCACAGTCGACGATAATCTCTCCTTTATGTGAAGTTCTTTGAGGATGGAGACATTAGTCCTATGCGCGGTCCACGGAATCCTGAGGAGACGTCTCCAGCACCACATTTCCAGTGCATCTATTTTTCTCCGCTCTTTTTGTCTCAGAGTCCATGTCTCAGCTCCGTACAGAAGAATTGGAAAGACCAGACTCCGCATCAGACGAACCTTGGTGGTTTTGGTTATCCGGCGGTCCTTCCAAATCCTGGAGAGCCTTTCAGCAGCTGATTGTGTAATAGCGCAACGTCATCTGATTTCCTCCTCGCAGCCTCCGCTGTTGGTGATGTTAGAACCCAAGTAGATGTAGTTCTGCACAACTTCACAGTTAGCAATGCTTTTGACATCTGGTTCGTTATTTTCAGCTCGGTTCACTATCATCATTTTGGTCTTCTCCCGGTTGATAGCAAGGCCAAAATTCAGGCTGGTGGATTCAAGGTGGCGCAAAAGGTGTTCCATATTCTCTTTAGACGTTGTTAGGAGAGTAGTGTTATCAGCATATCTAAGATTAGATATTGTTCTACCTCCTACAGATACACCTTTGTCCCAGTCGTCCAAAACAATCCGCATTATGTGCTCGGTGTAGATGTTAAATAACAGCGGAGAAAGAATACAGCCTTGTTGAACACCAGCCTCAGGCTTGAATGGGCTTGAGTCAACTCCATCGACGCGCACTGCTGCTGTGCCATCTTCATAGAGTCGTCTAATGAGGTACGTAAGGTGTTCTGGTGCACCCATTACTTTTAGGATTCCCCACAGTTTTTGCCATTGCACCGTGT
This sequence comes from Cybosia mesomella, assembly GCA_946251805.1. Classification (NCBI taxonomy): domain Eukaryota; kingdom Metazoa; phylum Arthropoda; class Insecta; order Lepidoptera; family Erebidae; genus Cybosia; species Cybosia mesomella. The sequence goes on from OX276407.1 coordinate 25,827,097, forward strand.
CGAAAGTTTTGTGAAAGTCCACAAAGCTAATAAACAGGGGGTTGTTAAATTCTCGTGACTTCTCTATGACCTGGCGTAGTATAAGAATTTGCTCTCTCGTTCCTCTACCCTTAACAAATCCAGCCTGTTCAGGTGCGATTTGAGGAGATAGGTAAGACTGTAGCCGCTTGTTGATAATGTGTAGTAGCACCTTTCTTGCGTGGCACATAAGAGAGATCAACCGGTAATTATTGCACTTCTTGGTCGAGCCCTTTTTATGGAGAGGTATGAAAAGGGAGCAAGACCAATCATTCGGCCAATTGCCGGTCGTCCATATTCTACTACAAATAGCGTGCATTATCTCTACTCCAGCTTCTCCCATAGCCTTAATGATCTCAATCGGTATCTCGTCTACGCCTACGGCTTTGTTAGATTTAAGGTGTTTTATTGCTGCTCTTATTTCGTCTTTCAATAACAATTCAATCTGGTTCCAATTCCAACGTTAGAGAACATTGTGACGGAAATGAAACTGGGTCAACAAATAGGGATCTACAATACTCTTTCCACGTGTTGACAATTTCTTTTATCTCTGTTACCGTCACACCATCTTTGTTTGCTAAAGCTATGGGCGATAATCAACTTAGTCATCAACTGGCCAGAGCTTTAAGGCCCATACTGAAATTAATTCAAGGAATTTCTGTTCAAATAATAAATGAAAACAATAATTTTAATAGAGCAAAACATGAAGTAGAGTTCGATAAGGACCCGTTTAAGTACTCGAGGAATATAAATATAAATATTTTTAGCGACAGAAAGCAAGATAGGCTACTGCTAAGTAACGATCAGATCCATAGCTACCATAAAAGTAATTATGAGGTGCCTAAATACGAAAAACAATACAGTAAACCAAACGCGCAAAAACCATTAAGCCCTCATTTCACATTTGACTGTAATCCACCTAGCTTAGACGAAATAGAACACCAAATCAAAAAGAAACCAACAAAAACCGCCCCAGGGCCTGATGACATACCTTACATTATCTATAAAAAATGCCCATCGGTACGTAAACATCTTCTAAGCATATTCAATAGGATCTGGTCGAGTAAAGAAGTCCCAGCGGCCTTCGGCAAGGCTAATTTTGTGCTCATTCCAAAGAAAGAAATAGTAACTAGTCCAAAAGACGCTAGACCAATAGCATTAACCATTTCTAAAATTTTCTTCTCATGGCTTCAATTTAAAATGACAAATTTCATGATCAATAATAACTATTTCAGACCAAACCACCAAAAAGGGTTCCTACCCGGAATTTCAGGATGTCTGGAACACAATTCTTTACTGGCGGAAAGTTTAAAAGATGCCAGATCAAATGAAAAGCAAATAACAGTTTAACACGAGCTTATGTTGTTTGCATTAAAATGGTATCACTTTCCGTCCATCATTTGGGAAATAATATCCTCTTAGGCTGGTAAATTAAAGTTTGTGATTAAAACCAAAGATGGATACACGCAACCTTTAAATTATAATGTGGGTTTGTTCCAAGGTTGCTGTTTATCACCTATAGTTTTCAATATAGTAATAAATATTTTAATAGACAACATTTCCACACACGACAAGAAGTGGGGCTATCGGTTTAAGCTAAACGGTAAATATACGGAGTCTATCCTCGCATTCGCGGACGATTTAGCAATACTGACTCGTAACCCAAAGCAGTGCCAGGACCTACTGCGTAGAGTAGACGATTTCTGTACATGGACAGATGGAATGAGAGCAAAACCTAGCAAATGCTACTGTCTATGTCTGGGTAGGCGGGGTACCAGGTATACTTCATATGACCCAGGGCTTAGTATAGACGGGGAAAACGTTTCAACTATATCTGAAACCGTGCCTTTTAAATTCCTCGGAAGAAAGATTGACAACAGAGGTTGCACTCCAGCTTTGGACGAATTAATTGATAGTTTCATTATCGATTTAGAAAAGGTAGACCAACAACCAATAAGTAATGTTAAAAAAGCTTGGATCTATGACAATTATTTAACCTCGCGTCTTAACTGGCCGTTTCTTATATATGATATAAACCAGAGCCTCCTCAAAAAACTAGATGCGAGTGTCACGAAGACACTGAAGTCGTGGCTAGGGCTAGCTCAGTCGGCCGACCCGTCGGCACTATATAGATCCGCAAATAATTTTGGAATGACGCTTAAGAAGCCATCAGAACTCTATAAACACCTAAGAGTAACTAAAATGCACGTCTTATCGGAATCTAAAGACGAAATAGTAAAAGTCCTTCCAAAAGATAAAAATGCATCGAAGCTCGAATCACGCCTTCAGTTCCATAAAAAAATCATGATAGGCTCGCAGAATGGCAGAGTAGGTCTAGGTAATATTTAGAGACAAACAAATAAAGAAATAACAAAATCTTTTCTTCAAGCAGACGAAAACAACACCTATAAGATGCACGCAATGAACCTAGAAATGCAAAACGAATGGTTGACCCTAGGTGAATTTTGTATTCCCATAGCCTTAAAATGGCGTACCATAATATACGACTGGTCACCGGCTTTACTTAAATTTTACCTAAATGCATTCCAGTTGACCCTCCCCGACCAAATCAATCTGGTCAGATGGGGAAAAGCCACAGATAAAACATGTAACTCATGTGGTGAAGCAACTGGTACGGCTAGGCACCTACTAGTGGGTTGTAAAACGCTATTAGACCGGGGTCATTACTCGCGCCGTCATGATAAGGTATTAGAAATCATACGTGAGGCTGTAAGTTTGGCGGTAGCTAGAGCGAAAAAAGGATAAACCACAAACCAAAGAAATGACATTGCGTTTGTAAAGGAGGGCTGCTCAAAGAAATCACCTCAAAAGCCATATTCAATTTTGATAGCTGCCGTTGACTGGACAATACTCGTAGACACGTATGAGAAGCACTATAGGATACCGGAGGATGTCTGTGCCTCATCATCCAGACCCGACATATTCCTTTTTTCACGATCGCATAAGCGTGCAGTGCTTGTAGAACTCACAGTACCGTGGAAAACTAATATACCTAAAGACCACGCTATAAAGACAAACAAATACTTTGATTTGACTAACGAGTTAACCAAAAACGGCTACGTGGTTAAACTCTACGCCGTAGAAGTAGGAGCAAGGGGAATTCCAGCTAAATCCCTGTACAACTTACTTAAAGACCTCGGATTGCGAAGAGCTTCAGTAAGCTCTTTACTAAAACGTAATCCAAAGCGGTATTGTTAGGATCTTACCAAATTTGAATAGGTAGGGGGGGGGGAACACTACTGACGGTGGAGGTGAGCGCTGATGCATCACAAGGTGGCCACCCTAAACCTACATCTGGGTCGCAAGTCCCAGTCGCCGTCATGGTGTTCCTCTCTGTACCACGCTATGGACCCGGCGACCGCACGGTGAATCCATGGAGTGCTGAGAATCGGATCTCTCTTTCCATATGTTTTTTTGATATATTTTAAGATACTAAAACGGCAGACGACAACCTGCAATCTTGTTTTCAGGGTTGATGCTTTTCGACTTCTGTTCACGCCCAAAGAAACCTACGTTGCGAATAGTGGATACCAAAATCACCTACGGAAGGTGAAATAGTACTACCTACTCGCGCTAGGCCGGTTTTTTTTGGGTATTAAAATTGGTAACCATTGTAACTACACATTAATGTCAATAGAACTTGTCAAATGCTAAAATCGATTTGATTTCGTACTTAAGAACTTTAGACGTGTCTCAGGGCGTAGGACAGCTATGACTGCATTTTCTTTTATACCATTCAGGTGGCAGACAAGCACAAGGCCCATCAAATGGGGAGCGGTTACCGTGGCCTATGGACATGTGCAACATAAGGGACGTCACACTCGAGCTACCGACATTGTAAAAATCTTCTTGTAGAACCCCATATTGTAGTCTTGGGAAACCACAGCAGGGAGGAGATCTTTCCACAGCGTGCGCGGAATGAATTTCTCTCATAACTCGCTGTGCGCACCGTTGCTTGCCGGTTGCACCATGTGAAGATTAATTCCCTGTCTGTGGCGAGCGGTATGATGATAGAATGTGGCCGTAGGCATCATGTTCTTCTGAACACATTCCATTTTATAAGCGTTAGAACACGCACAAAGTTGCAAAATCTCTCTTAAGGCAGAGAGGTTATACATTAACTTTGTCGATGACCCTCAGCGCCCGTGTTTAGACCGAATTGAATGGTTCAAATTGATATGCAGGAGCCCCGATAAAAAGGTAACAGCAGTACTCCATGTGAGGCTGGACTCTCGACTTATAAAGAAGAAGTCTTTGCTCCGCAGTGAAGTACTGCTTCGCCCTGTTGAGCACTCGAGTTTTTTAGGTGCCAACTTGACCTTGTCTACCAGGTGACTGCAGTACTGGACATCGCTGGAGATATCGACACCAAGGATCCCGATGCTTTTGGAGAAGATATGTGGTCTACAATAAATGCGGTGAATGTACATACTTGAGTCTCAGTGTGGTAGAATTGGACCAAGTTTAGTATACTCCGATCGGACACTCTTGTGAGAGTAGTTTCGATTTCAGGCACAAGTTGTTCGCGACTTTCTTCCACTGCGGACCGAGAGATGTTAGCCCGGCCCGTGTAACATGCGGATAGCGATAGGCTTGTAATGGAACGTGTCTGTTTTATCGCCTTTCTTAGGCACATTTTAATTTCTGGCATAGAAACACCACTACAGGCCATCGGGTTTTTGCAACAAGGCCGATAGCCGACAGTTTATTATTTGTATTTTTTTTCTAAGCTCAAGACGCAAACATTTTTGTATTGTGTCACTAGAAGTGAGGACTTATAATTGGCTCTCTGTGATGTACCTTCATTAATACTATTTTGAAAATATTAGCTGTTAGTCCTCCATACTATAAATAAATAAATAAAGAAATTTCCCTCGGCAGCTTTGGCGAGTGACCAGAATGCACGACTACCAGATGGGTACCGCACCAGCCGTTTACAAATTCTGCCGAAGAAATCAGAATAAACCCTGGTCGTTGCTCTGTTACTGGATATCGAGGGGGCATTTAATTTCCGCTTCACTTCAGCGATATTCGGACCCTCGTTAGCAAGAGTCGTGGTCCAAGCTTTATAAGCAGATTACTTATGAAGCTTGTGGCCTTACAGAGAAGTTTTATTAAACACGGGTGCTTACTTGCTTCTGTTATGATCCAGTAGTTGAGAATGTAGCATTCCATGGTCGCCAAAATCGCCTTAGTGACTGCTGTTTCACAGGAGCTTCCAAACTCTTGTGCAACACCCGTGAAGGTGGCTCCACGGGTAAAAATCCATTATTACCCGTGGAGCCGCCTTCACAGTTACGAGGCGAAGAATTCTCGAAATCCGTCCCAGTTTGCCGACTTATAATGCCAAACATGTCGCCATTTACATGGCCGAGTTGGTTCTGGCCGTGCAAGAAGTACTTGTGCCCGGATGAGGCTGTGGTCCGAATTACCAAGTGATGCTTCCACAGTTATAGTATTCATCCGGTTGCGTAGTCAGTAGAAGGTCTATATATTCTATAGGTCTCAATATCTCGTATTCTATAGTGACAGAATAAACCACTTGCGAGAACCCATAGGTCCGGGCAAATTAGAATAGCACTTCCCGCAAAATCAATAATCGAGGCCTCTCAACGTGATGAGCGTCGAAATATTACGGCGAATATGTGTCATCTCCGTTTTGAGATATATCTTTTTTATTAGTAGGTGCAATGGTCTTATTCTCTGGGGAAAATCCCACCAACGTAAACCCAGCATTTATTATAACAATGCACAAAAGCAATACATAACCAAGAACGGTCAGGCTTTTAACGGTCAGAAGTTGATCAAATGTGACAAGGTACGGGATCTCGGAGTGGTATATGACTCGAAACTGATCTTCGGCGAACATATTGATAGTGTAGCTAGAAAGACATCTCGAGCTTAAGATTTCATTATGCGCGCTTAGAATAGTTTTAAGGATGTTAAGACCATTACAATTTTGTATTGTACGTATTTGCGCAGTATACTGGAATATGGATCAGAGGTCTGGAATCCCAGGTACAGTACTGTAGTGTTCCGACCTCGTTCGAGCACTACAGTTCCTTGAGCTGGCCATCATGTGTCAGAGTTTAAAAATAAATGTTTTTAATTTGAAATAAGCTTAGGGAAAAAGAAACCATTGGCTTGGCGGACAAGCGGCTGACAGCGGGTGATCTGGGGCTCCGGCCTCGCCCGCCGTCCGAAGAGAAGTTACAAGTATACTGATTGTAGGGTCAATCCTTGAGCAGAATCCGCGATTCCCAACAGTTCGTTTTTAACATAAATATATTCGTGTAAAACCTCCCTAAACTCGATATATTAAGCTTTATTTGTGCAAATAAATGCCCATATAAAAATTAATCCTTGTGTTTTATCTTTTCGTCAACAAGAGGTATTGTGGCGTCAGCCTCCGGACGCTACAGTACTTACATCGAAAGACTGGAGGGTATTCAGAGGAATTTCATCAGATATTTATGCTATCGCACTAAAGTGGTGTAGGTACAAGCCTGATGACTACCTAAAACTGTGCGCCAGATTCCACCTCCTTCCATTAACAAATCGACGAAAAATCGCTGACGTTATGTACGTATTGAAAATTCTATGTAACCGTGTCGATAGCCCTGGACTTTTGCAGGTGCATTAATGTTAATCTTAGACAGTAAGATTAACATTAATGCACCTGTAAAAGTCCTACGTCACTATATGCCCTTGTATGTACCAATCGTGGCATCCAATTACCGCCAAAATACCTTTTTCTATGGAGAGCGTGTCGTTCAGTTAACGCGGCAAGCTTACGACATATTTACCTTTACATATTCAACTCTAGTGTAGCATCGGTCAGGAGTTTGCTTAGTCTGGAATTCTTTCAACAATTCGAAAGACAGAAGAAAGATGATTAGTGTACTATGACTTACATTTATTGTGATAAAAAGGAATCGTTTCATACACTTTATTTTCACCTATCATTTAACTACTAAAAACTAGTGTTATATTTTAGTCCACATTATATACTCAGTCTGAAGTGTATAGTGAGGACCTATAATTGGCTGTATGCCACTAAATATAATTTTTTTATACTTTTGTTATGGCTGTTGGTCCTCCGAATAAATAAATAATTACAAGAAAATCTATTATTTGAGACTACAGCTTAAGCAACATTGTTATGATACCGCAGCTGTGTCATGCAGGTAGTATAGTAAGCTGATGGTTTCAAATGATTTTAATGATTTTGAGAATAAATACATACCGTATTCTGTGTTGTAAGTAACTTGATTTCGTGCGGACATGGAGATACAGCTTTGTCGCACCTCTGGCTACCAGCCTATCAGCAAACTGTAGACCAAACGTTGTCTTGCCACAAAGTATGAGGTTAGAACAATCTGCACTACATCTTATTCTGGAAGTAATTTTAATATTATACTTCAAAAACTATCCTTGAATGCTTATTGTATTATTACTGTAATTACCTGAAAGCTGTTTGAGCAATATTTTCTTTCATACGCAACAGCACGCGGCCGCGGTGGAGGCTCGTATTCAGTAGCCGAAAAGCGCGTGCTGCTTCATGTGGTTCATACATTATACGCGACAACGGACGAACGTAGCCACGCACAATGCCGTCGCTTATCATTTTGTGTATAGTCTGTACGTATCATAAATATTATTGGATAATTACATATATGCATATTATGTTATTTATATAGTATACTTGTTTAAAAATACTTCACGACATTGCTGGAATGTCTAGAATTGGACTACGAAGGCAGATAACATAACTGCTTAGCGATACCACTGTATATACTGTATTGTATCTTCATAGAAATGGTCCGAACGCAAGTTATACCTAAGCGTCTCGAATTTGGTTAACGCTCGGTATACGACCAGTCGCGAATACGCTGCACTAGAGAACGTACGTGTGATATATGTATAATTGTGGGTAGCACGAATACTTGTAACCGTTTTCTTATGTACTGTGCCAGTCTGTAATTATACGTCTTAATAGCAAGCTGTAGTTTTATTCAGAACAAGATAAGCAGACTACTCCGATACTCTTCAGTGGCGACGAGGATGGGATGGCTGGAGGAAAGTTTGAGAGATCAGCTGGTATGTGGCATAACCAATGAAACAATTCGTCAGCGGTTATTCGCCGAAAGTGATCTCGATTTCGACAAGGCGTATAAGTTAGCAGTTAGTATGGAAGCGGCAGAGAAGGATGCGGCGGAGGTGGAAGGAAACGAAAGGTCATCGAGCGAGGTGACTGAGAGGACATCGGTGACGTGTCAGGCAATGTCGCGAGGCAAGGCTGCAGCATCGACAGCGCAATACGTCGGCGGAGCGGGGCGGAAGGCCACTACGCACGGCACACGGCGGCGCGTGCCACGCGGTCGGCTGGCTGAGCGGGCTCGGCTGGAGGAGCGGGCGCAGCAGCAGCAGTGTCAGGTGTGCGGTGCGCGGCACGACGCAGGCACGTGCAAGTTCGTGCATTATGTTTGCCGTGTTTGCAACTGGCAAGGACATTTGCAGCGAATGTGTCCTAAGGTTACGGGACATCACCATGTCGATGTGGGGCAAGCAGGAAGCAGTTTAAGCGATAATACGGATAGCGATGAGGTAATATTCGTTGATATTTGTAAATTATCCGCTAGTCGGTGTAAACCAATATATGTGGAAATAAATGTGAACGGTCATAATTTAAAAATGGAGTGCGACACGGGTAGTGCAGTGTCATGTATAAGTTGGGACTGGTACAGTAAATTATTTAAAACTTTAAAGCTGAACCCGTGCCAGTTAAATCTAAGATATTATACGGGCGAGTCAATAAAACCGGTTGGAGTTATACGGCCTATAGTAAAATATAAAAATATTGAAAAACATTTGGAACTATTTGTTATTAAAAATGGAAAAACTATTCTTTTAGGCCGGCAATGGATGGCTGAGCTTAAAATTCAATTACCGGTAGTGACCTATGACTGTAATAATGTTACGATGTACGAAAACAATAGGTTTGATATGTCTACTTTCAGTTCCAAATACTGTGAGGTGTTCGCGAGTGGCCTGGGCCGTTTCACCGGCGGCACGGTGAGCATTCACGTGCGCTTGGGGGCGCGGCCGGTGTTCATGCGCGCGCGGCCGCTGGCGTACGCGCTGCGCGAGCCGGTGGAGCGGGCGCTCGCTCAGCTGCAACGGGACGGCATACTCTCGTCGGTGGAGCGTTCCGACTGGGCCACACCGATTGTACCGGTGGTTAAAAAGGACGGTAACATTAGAATTTGTGCAGACTATAAGTTAACGTTAAACAAAGTCGTAGAAGTTGACCGTTATCCTTTACCTAGGGTGGAGGAACTGCTGCTTAAGTTGAACGGTGGACAACAGTTCAGTAAAATAGACCTGTCACAGGCTTACGCCCAATTTGAGCTCGACGATACTAAAAGGTATACAGTTATAAACACACATAAAGGGTTGTTTATGTACAACCGATTGGTGTACGGATTATCTTCGAGCCCAGGTATTTTCCAAAGACACCTGGAACATTTATTCGCCGATCTACCCCATGTGGGGGTCTTCCTGGACGATATTATCATAACGGGGCCCACGGTGGAGTCCCATATGTATAATTTGTGTAAGGTATTTGATCGGTTGAAGAAGTATGGTTTAAAGGTAAAGAAAGAAAAGTGTGTATGATTTTAGATTGACATGGTCATTTACATTAAAATTAGAATTATAAACGGGATATTTACCATGTTTAGTATCCATTTCGAGAATCCGATATTTCGGCACTGTTACAAGTACCATGACCACGGATGTACTAAAGTTCTGCAAGCTAGTTGTTACTCGGCAAACCGTATCGGTCTACCCTCTTCCTCACTCGTTTCTGACGCGCGTCACCACTACCACTGTCCGCGTTCTCACTACGCACTCGATCACGTTCACGACACACAACACTCACAGTATCGGCTCGCGCGGTTTTTGGAATTGCAGTTTGTTTGGGCCTTGTGAAAATACGGATCACTGGATGCCAGACACTCGACAGTTGAAACCCATCCTCCCGGTTGAAGTTCTTGTACTTTTTAATTTCAATTGCTTCTTTCACCATTCTGGGTATGTAGTGGCGTTCTGTCGAGAGAATGTTAGGGTTATGTAACTCAATCCAGTGATTCGTCCCCTCCTCCAAAAGATGTTGAGCGATAGCCGATTTCTGTGGCTCGTTATTTTTGACCGCCCTGATGTGCTCCTTGATCCGGCTTGAGACAGTACGTTTGGTCTGGCCTATATAGGAGCTCCCACAGCTGCAGTCAACTTTATAAACACCTGGATTTTCTAAGGGAAAACTGTCTTTGGGTGTGCGTAGGTATTGAGACAGTTTCTTAAAAGGAGTGAAGATAGTTTTTACTGAGAACTTCTTTAAAATATTAGCGACCTTATCTGTCACTCCTTTCACGTATGGTAAGTACGCGGGTTGTCGTTCAACCTTATAGTCCAGGCGTTTAGGTGCTGGTGTGTATCTAGGTGGCATCATACGCTTCTTGTAACCATTTCTCTGTAGAACGCCCCTTAGGTGTACAATTTCAGCATTTAAATGTTCCTCGTCGCATAGACTATATGCACGGTCGGTAAGTGACGTCACTACAGAGTTCAGTTGACGGGGATGGTGATGCGAGCTGGCGTGCAGGTATCGGTCAGTGTGAGTGGGCTTCCTGTACACTGTGTGACCCAGGGAACCATCTTCTCGAACTACCACCTTTACGTCAAGAAATGCTAGACTTCTTTCCCTTTCCATTTCATGGGTAAACTGGATCTTCCTATGAATGCTATTGAGATGTGCCAAGTATCCCTTCACAACACTTTCGTCACCCTCCAGTATACCTCCAGTATACTTGTAACAGTGCCGAAATATCGGATTCTCGAAATGGATACTAAACATGGTAAATATCCCGTTTATAATTCTAATTTTAAAGAAAAGTGTGTGTTCCTGGCCGAATCTGTTGAGTACTTAGGTCATACTATTAGCAGAGATGGAGTGCACACTTGCCCAAATAAGGTCAAAGCCATTGTTAAAACCCCAACCCCGACGAATATTTCCGAGTTAAGGGCCTTCATCGGTATGGTTATGTATTACGGGAAGTTTGTAAAAAATATCAGTACCATTTTAGCCCCATTGTATGCCTTACTTAAATCTGGTGTCCCATATACATGGAATAGGGGGTGTCAAGAGGCATTCGACACAGTTAAGAGGGTTTTAACGAGTAGTGAAGTATTGATGCATTATTCACCAGAGTTACCAATAATACTAACAACAGATGCTAGTAGTGTAGGTATTGGCGCAGTACTTTCGCACCTCACGTCGGCCGGCGAGCGGCCGGTAGCATACGCGTCGCGCTCACTCACACAAACAGAGCGCGGTTATTCACAGATAGATCTGATCCCCCCGCGCGCCCTCGAGGTGTAAACACGTTACCACGTAGCTCTGTACTTTATAAAATTAAAACCGGAGTAAAAAGTTTGCGATTGGTCTGGAAGCATATGCCATTGTGTAGATAGTGATACAGGCTTTGCAGTGTTCTAAACAGCTTTTCAATCCATCTACTGAATCAAAAGTTATTGAAGATTTTATCTACATCAACTGCAAAATTATTTGAATTCAACTCGTAAGTGAGGCGCATGAGTCATCTGTAACGGGTCAGTAAACGTCCTTCGCTCAGCAGACGTCGTGTCGCCAAGGACGATCGGAAGCTGTCGGATGCAGTCGGAAACAATCGCAGTACACCGGAACACGAAGATATACGAGTGCAGCGATCGGCGTGACTCGCAAATATAGATAACGGGACAATCGAATGGTTCAAGATTACATCAAAATATTACCACGTGAGTTGTGCTGCCTTTTCTTATAGGTACAATATCTATAATTACATTACCTATTAATTTTTTGCCATACTACGCACAATAATATTGGTAAACAGTGTTTGTTTATTATATAATATAATTTTTATTATATAATGCCGAACGTTAAGCGCTCTCCCCAGAAGACTAGTACTGTGACAAACATGGCAAAAAATACAGATGAGGTTTTGAATGTTTCCCAAAGATCCAAAAGGAAATTTGAGCATGGACACGATGGAATTGCTGAATTGCGGACTATGTTTTCAACATTCGAGACACAGCAAGATAAAAAGTACACAAAATTATTAGCTACTGTGAGGGAAATCAAGGAACAGAACTTGAACATATCTTCCTCTATTACCTTTCTCTCTGAAACGTATGATGATCTCAAGAAAAAATTTGATGTTCTCGAATTAGAACGTAAGGAAAACCTAACCCATATACGAAAGCTAGAGGAAAGGGTCGAGCTTTTGGAGAAAAGGAACAAATCTTCAAGCATAGAATATAGAAACATCCCTTCTAAAAAGAGTGAAACAAAGGACGACCTTTGTAATTTAATTATAAATCTTGGTAAGACTTTGGAAGTGCCGTTAGAAAAAAATGAAATCCGCGATGTCTATCGCACTACCGCCTCCACATTACAGGACAAACCGCTGATTGTAGATTTACTTCAATTATTAAAAAAGACAGTTTTATGAAATCTTTCAAAGATTATAATAAAAAAAACAGCGGAAATAAGCTGTCTACTACAGTTCTGAACAAAGACCTACCTGCAAAACTAATATATATATCTGAAAACCTTACTCTTAAGATGAGACGAGTGTTCTTCGCGGCCCGAAATTATGCCAAAATAAACCACTATGCTTTCTGCTGGACCGCTAATAGCAATATTTACCTCCGAAAGAAAGAAGGATCTCCAGCTATACGAATTACTTCTGAGGCGGACCTTTCCAAATTAAACACGCAAGCATGACTATTTTTATTAATGATTTTGATATTTCTATTTTTAATTTATAACTTAATATTGTCAATTTTTATCGTTTTGTTATTAATTTTTAGTTTTTACATTTACTTTTTATTATGTTATCGGTCGCTATTATTGCCATTTATCGATCCCCGTCATTTGCTAACACTGATAATTTTTTAACGAGTCTTAATGACACTCTAATTTCACTTCGCGCATATAAAACCAAAGCAATTATTGGAGATATTAACATTAACATTCTACCTGATCAGCTTAATGCCAAATCAGAGGAATACCTTGACATTTGTTACTCGCACGGACTTCTGCCGGCTCATCTAATACCAACACGAAATGATTCATGTCTGGACCATGTCATGTTAAAAACAAGAAGATCTGCTACCACTCTGGTATGGAATACCCATATTACCGATTATCTTCCCATGTTGTTAAGTCTGAACTCAAAAAATATTATAAACAAACCTAAATGCTTTACTCAGCGAACCGACCAGCTTGCAGTGATCACTGAGTTGAAAACATATGATTTTTCAATTTTATATGAAATCAAAGATGCAAATCATGCAGCTGAATCCTTCACATCGATTGTGTCTGTTATACAAAGACATACTAAACAAATCAAAATACCTCACCGCAAGAAAATTATTCGTCCATGGATTACAGCTGGACTTTTGAAATGCATAAAGCATCGGGACTCTTTACATCAAAGAGCAAAAGCAGATCCTACAAATATAGTACTTCAAGTTACCTACAAGCGCTATAGAAACTTTTGCAATAACTTGCTGCAAAAGATAAAATCCGCGTATGACCGCACCCAATTCCAGAATGCGAAGGGAAATATAAGAGCCACTTGGGAAGTCATCAAGATGATCACCGATACTGAGCTCCTAAGCTTACACAGCACTCCAAAGGACTCTGTGAATTTTATTAATAAGTATTTTGTTAATGTTGGAAAGTCACTTGCAGACAAAATTCAAAATAACACATGTGATAATAAATCTTACAAATCGTTTGTTGCTCCGGATAGCAACATGTTGGGTAACTCTATGGCTCTGCCTGATATTACCGCCTCAGAATTGGACACATTAATTCATAGTCTCAAAGACAAGTGTGCGGTGGGATGTGATGGTATCAGCACTTTTTTGTTAAAATCTCTACACCAACATCTAAATGCACCTCTGAAGTATATTTTTAACCTAGCTCTTTCCACTGGCACTTTTCCGGAGGCCTTTAAAAAAGCTCTTGTACAACCAGTCTATAAGAGTGGGGACAGAAGCCATGTTGATAATTATCGCCCTATCTCAATCCTGACAACAATATCAAAAATTTTTGAAAAATATATTAACACAAAGCTGATTGACTACCTAAATCAATTTAATATAATTGCCCATAATCAATATGGTTTTGTTAAGGGAAAGTCTACGGAGGACGCCGTTATGGACCTTACAGAGACTGTGATAAAAAGCTTTGATAAAAAACTTAAGGCGCTCGCCATATTCTTAGATCTCTCAAAGGCGTTTGACACGGTTTCTGTTCCTATTCTTCTGGACAGGATGGAGGCAATAGGCATTAGAGGAATTGTTCTTGATGTATTTCGAAGCTATCTTAGTGGTCGGTCTCAGTGCGTGAGGATTGGTAACTATGTCAGCGATGAAGAAACCATCTCTTTCGGCGTTCCGCATGGCAGCGTATTGGGTCCAACTCTCTTCATAATATACATCAATGAGCTGTGTCGACTTAAGATTCCAAACTGCAAAATTGTTACTTATGCAGATGATACGGCATTGATTGTACATGGAGAGAACTGGAATATTGCCTATAACAACGCCGAGAGAGCACTTTCTTCAGTTATGTCTTGGCTGACTGCCAATCTGCTCACACTGAATATCGAAAAAACTGGATTCGTGACGTTTTTTCCATCTGCCGCTTTACTACCCCAGGATGGGAGTACAGTGAAAGCTCACTTCTGTAACCCAGTAGGTTGTGACTGTAGTTGTCCTTCCCTTAAACAGATGTCTTCCATAAAATATCTGGGTGTACATATAGATGCTTACTTTCGTTGGAATAAACAAATTGAATCCATGACGTCACGCGTTAGAAAACTTATTTATATAGTCAAAAAGTTGAGATCTTCCGCTGACGGCGGCACCCTAAAATTGGTATATTACACATTATGTCAATCAATAATATCTTACTGCGTTTCAGTGTGGGGGGGAGCATGCGCCACCAATATGCTAAGGTTGGAAAGAGCACAGAGAGCTGTTTTAAAAGTACTAACAGGTAAACCTCGAAGATTTTCTACAACACAGCTATACAAAGAGTGCTCTGTAATGACTGTGAGACAGCTTTTTGTGTTCCAAACTATATTACGTAGGCATGCATTGCTTCCGTATATTCCGAATAACAAGCGTAGAAAGGACCGTATCTGTGTAATCGAACCACATAGAACAGCTCTAGCGGGTAGAAGTTTTGCAATAAATAGTTGTCGCCTTTATAACCGTATCAACAAAATCGTTTACATTTATCCACTGCCACTTAAAGAATGTAAAGTATCACTAAAACGGTGGCTCCTGACTTTGGACTATCATGAAACTGAAAATCTGTTCGTGATATTAGTTTAAAGTCCCCATTGTGCTATACACATATCAATTTTTGCCGCAGGTTTTCTGCCGGCCTCACACACACGCACATACCACACTCACTCACTCTTTAATCTTTAATCATTTTTTACTTCAGCCCATACTCTTTACTGCATTAAAATCAATATATTGATAAATTAATAACCTTAATTATAAATTAAAATTATTCTTATATATATTTTAAATACTGCTACTACATTTCCAATTTATACCTACATGTTTAAATCATAATCATTTGAAATTGATCCTCTATCACGGAAGGCGCTGGCACCTGTGATACAATGTTTAAATATATTAGTACAGGTGCCAACGTACCACATTATGATATGTTTTTCTTCTTTGAGCTGTAATAGATAATTGTGTTAATCATTGTTAACTCTTATTTGTGCAAAATAAATTATTATTAAATTAAAAAAAAAAAAAAAAAAAGATCGGGAAGCCCTAGCTATTGTTTTTGGGGTGCGTAAATTCCACCAGTATCTTTACGGCCGTAAATTTATTTTAAGGACTGATCACAAGCCGTTGACTTATATTCTGGGTAATAAAGCGGGTATTCCGGTGATGGCCGCGTCAAGGTTACAGCGTTGGGCGGTGTTATTATCCGGGTACACATATGACATAGAATATGTGACATCGAGTAAGAACTGTGCGGATGCACTTTCACGACTGCCGTACAAAGAAGGCAATCAGAATTTATTAAGGGAAAGTACTTACGTTAATTTCATTGAAAACTTTTTACCTATTACGAGTAAAGATGTTAGGAAGGCGACCGCTTTTGATAGGATCCTCAGTAGGGTACTAGCGTACATTCAGTCAGGTTGGCCGACTGCTCATACGGATGACCAAAATCAACCATATTTTGCAAGACGGAATGAGTTATACTCTGAAGTGGGTGCGTAATGTGGGGTTATCGCATGGTAATACCAGGTACATTACAAACTAGTGTATTAAAACAATTACATAGTAGTCACATGGGCATAGTGAAGACAAAAGGTCTAGCGCGTAGCTACGTTTGGTGGCCTAAAATAGACGCAGACGTGGAAATGATGTGTAAGCAGTGTGAGACTTTTGTGGCGGAAGCGGACGCGCCGCAACGGGCTCCTATACAGCCGTGGCCATATCACGCGCGCCCATGGACTAGACTACACATAGATTTCCTAGGGCCTTATAAAGGTTTAACCTTCCTAATCCTTATCGATTCTACATCGAAATGGTTAGAAATTTTTGAAATGACGTGAACTAATGCAGTAAACGTTATAAAGGTTTTAAGGTCGACTTTTGCACGATTTGGATTGCCGCAGGAGTTAGTATCAGATCAGGGGCCGCCGTTTACTAGTTCGGAATTTAAATTATTTTTAAGCACAAATAGCATTAAGCAAATGTTTTCGCCTGTTTATCACCCATCCTCGAACGGAGCAGCAGAGAACGCAGTAAAGCTATGTAAGCGGGCTATAAGAAAAGCGCATAGGGATCGTGTAGATATAGATACCGCCTTACAAACGTTCCTATTGGCATACCGGAATACGGTGCACGGTACAACTGGGGAGACGCCGGCCATGCTATTACAGAGACGGTCGTTGCGCTCTAGACTGGACTTGTTACGTACGGAGCAAGTAGTTGAGAACAGGGTTCGCGAAGTCCAACAACGGCAAATAGAGTATGCTCGGGGAGTCCTGCGAAGCTTTCAGGAAGGCGACCCAGTGTGGGCCCGGGAATATGGCATCAGAGACAAATGGGTAAAGGGTACCGTCGAAGGGCTGGACAGTAAGCGTAGGTATTCAATAGTAAGGGATGACGGTCAATTACTAAAAAGACATGTTGACCAAATGCGTCGCAGGTCGCGACTCTCTAATGTTACGTGTTCAGGGAGTGATACTGAGAAGCTAAGTAGTGAGGAGACTATTCCTCCACAAGAGGGTCAGGAACAGCGGGGTCCTAAAGAGAGTATTGCCGTACCGGGTAATGAGCGGGCGCTCGCCTCACCCCTGGAGGCGACCGTGACGAGCGAAGGGAAAGGTGCTGCAAGTCCTACTCAGGACAATCAAGGCATGGTACCTCATGAGCCATCATCCTCTCGCTCGTTATCGCCAACAAAGATGCCGTCGCCATCGGTGAATCGGTACTCCAGGCGACCACGAAAGCCGGTAGAAAGATTTATGATTGACATAGATTAAGTATACTAATTAGTTTAAGTAATAATGATTAAGTGGTAGTCTTGTATAGTGGTGGAGGTGTGATATATGTATAATTGTGGGTAGCACGAATACTTGTAACCGTTGTCGTATGTACTGTGCCAGTCTGTAATTATACGTCTTAATAGCAAGCTGTGGTTTTATTCAGAACAAGATAAGCAGACTACTCCGATACTTTTTAAATTGTTTAATAATTCCCATCGATGATTTTGTTGAATATTTAGAAAAGATGGAGGAAATATGCCGGAAGTCATTCAAAACTAAACACATTAATTGTAAAATAGCGGCAGATATTTATAACATAATTAAAGATTTCCCTTTTTCTCTTCCTTGCCCATGTTTTCCTAAAATATTTCTTTTGAAACTTTTAATCCGAATGAGAATTTTTTATACCATCAAATATAACAATAAAGCTTTTCGTTCATCGCAGTTGAGGGGCAAATATTTTTCAGTGACAAATTTGTAACAGTGCTTTTTATTAAATCTACAAATAAAACACATGATTTTTATTGAATAGGTACTTCCTGATCAGGAAGGAGCCAACGCCTGAGTGTCATCAGTGTGACGCGAGCGAGGACTCAGGGCTGCACACGCTGGCGGACTGCCCGGCGTGGGAGGCGCCGCGGCGTGACCTCGTGGCAGCCATCGGGGTGGGAGTCCTCTCGCTCGGCAGCATGATTGCGGCAATGGTGCGGAGCGCGAGCGCGTGGGCCGCCACCACCTCCTTCTGCGAGCATGTGATGCTCGCGAAGGAGATGGCGGAGCGCGCCCGAGGGAGGTTCAGAACTCTCCCGGCCCGCCGAACCCGCAACATGCTCGCCGCGCGTCGCAGGCGACTCAGGCGCCGGAGGTCGCTCAACGGCCTCAGCCCTCCATGAGCGCAGGCCTGGGGGTGGCAGGTGAGACCGCCTGTCACCCCAACAGAAGCAGGCCGGGACGGTGGGGTGTTTGCGCCCCTCCCCCAAACCGGGGCAAGACAGGGACACCGGGGATCCTAAACCCGAGGGGGCCATCTCGAAACCGGAGATGGCCCAGGGTCAGTCGGGGTGCGAGGCATATGCTCTATGGGCAACCTAACACCCCGGCGTCTGTAGACCCAAGACGGCGTGCGGTTTTAGTCGGTTCAAGCCCGACATAACCACCCCCGCTGGCCGGCGGGGGGGTATCCGAAAGGATTTCCGCACGAAAAAAAAAAGGTACTTCCTGTTTCATTTACAACGTATTTCATATTTTTAAATAAAAAATATAATATTTACAATCACTATACTAGCAAGAAATTCAAGTAGGTAGATGAAATTAAGCGCGCGCGGCCGTAGGTATTTATTTCAAACATAGGGCTGAGTTCCACTACTGTATAGATATTATTACCGTGGCGATACACAGCATAAATGACTCAATTAAATTATTCAGAGCAGCCAATTGGAGGATTCTCACTTTATATGCCGCAGTTCCACCAAAAGCCATGTCGGGTAATTCTGTCCTTCCTATCCTACTGCCTACTTCCTACTAATATCATATTGTGCGGATGATTGGATGCTTTTAACTCAATCAAGCTCTGACGGCTGAACGGATCTGGCTGAAATTTGGTACAAGGATAAATATAGTCTGGAGTAACATCTTTTTATCCCTGGAAAAAGTATTGAAATGGTATTATTTGTATCGACGCGATTTGAGAAACGACGCAGAGAATTTTAACTCACATCTGTTAACAATACTTAAAATACCACCGAAACAACATTAAAGATTTATTCGCCGTCACGACGTATTTAAAATAAAGAAATATTAACATGTGTTAATTATTGCAAAATGAACTCTATGGACGTCTGCATTATCTCATTGGTTAATGTGATTTAAAATAATTTATAAATGGTTTTAAGAACTAAATAAAATGTAATTTGATTTATCTGGCAAGCATTGATACGAGACTGTTGGTTAATAATCATTTCTGATTATTGTAAACGTTTTACCAAACTGTGCTGGATTGAATTCGCCAAGCTTTGGCTATGAAAAAGGATTGTGTATAGTACGTAGATTGGGAATTAAGTATTAAACGTAGCATGTTGCATGGAATGTTAGTAATTTAAGATTAAGAATAATATTCAGTATATAATATTCAATATTCTACGACATTCTACAAAGCGCTTTCTAGACCCAAAGTAAGCATAGTTTAACTAGCTTGTGTTATGGGTTCCAGAACGCGGATAAACATACTTATATACTTTTTTCTGTAATGATTTGTATATAACGCCGGGATCTCGTTGCGGTCCTGGGCGTAGACGTTCTCTCGCTGGAGACCATGGTGAGGGCCGTGGTCTCTGACGGGAGCAAGTGGCATGCCGCCGCCTCTTTCTGCGAGCAGGTAATGCGCGCGAAAGAGACGGCGGAGCGGGAGCGGGAGAGAACCCTGCCCCCCGAGTTCCGCAGTCTGCGGCGACGACGCCGCAGACTCGTCTACGCCCGCGGACTACCGACCTCAATGATCGGGGCCTGAGGACGGCAGTGGGCCGACTTGTCGTCTTTACAGAAGCAGGCCGTGGCGGAGGCGTGTCGTGTGTGTCCTACACACGCCTGCCAACTCACCGACGCGGGATAAAACCCGACCCCACCAGGCGAGGCCGCGATGGCGACCAAAGTCCGCCAATAACCCTGGGGTTATCCTTACGAGGGCTTACCCAGGGTACCCGGCAATGGACACTTGGGGAGGATACCGTGTGGTTTTAGTCGGTCCGATTCCGATGTTCAATTTCTTTAAATTTTTATATTAAATTATAATATTATACGTTCAATTTTCGAACTGTGGGTAGTTGGTGTGTACACAAATTTTCACTGTATATAAAAGTTTTCATTTAAATTATAATGTTTTTCATATTTAAATGGTAATAAATTGTTATTGAAAACGCATACCAGCCAGTGTTATCCACCAGTTCCAACACGCCAAACGTCTTTCAACACAATCTGCATTATTTTATTAACTGTGCAAAGAACATGTCGAACGAATCACTTCAAGAAACAATGAGCAATAAAGGAAATCTTCTTAAAACGAATGGCTGATTTTGAGATTGAGCTTCCAAAAGCTCAAGGCTATGGGCTACGTCCTACGGCAAATGGATATGCCACGGACTGTAGACTCCATGGAGATACGCTCCCGCAGGAAGATGCTGTTATTGCATGGGGTACCTGAATTTGAAGAGCAGAAGGAGCTGACAGAGGTGGTGGCCAGCGCAGTTAACATGCATATACAGTCTCCTATAACAACCCGAGACAATCGGTGCTGTCATAGGATGGGCCGTCCCTCAGCAGATCACAAGCTTAGGCCTATAGTGATCAAGTTTCACAACGTTGCAGTCCGTGACGATGTATGGTTCGCCAAAACCAAATTCAAGGGGTCCGGAATTACCGCATCGGAATTTCTTACAAAGGAGCGCCACCAGACTTTCATGGCTGCGCTTTAGATATTTGGCATCACACAATGTTGGACCAAAGACGACCTTATATATGTCATAGCAACCAATGGAGTTCGTCATCGCATCACTAACATCTGTGAGCCCAATAAGATTGATGTACCCAGCATAGGAAAGCCTCAAACTGCTAAACAAGCAACTAAAGCCAAGAGGACTGCTGCTCAGAAGAAATAATAACTACTTTGAACCCGTCCGGGTAGTAAGTAATCACATTATTTTCTTGTTTTGCTGCATTCAAAATACTCGCACTGTGTTACGCACAGTCGGCCTGCTCTTTCATTTTTACTTTTCAAGTAAACTTCACAAAAAAGGTAGTTGTAAACTTGCAGCTATTGCAAATAATATTAGCAATTGCCGGTAATAAGTATTAATTTTTGAATTTGTTTACCACAGCTTCTTCTTCTTTTTTTATTAAGGTGGCACCTTGCATCGGTTGTTTAGGTACCGATGATTCTGCCAACCACAGACTACTAAGGGACTACTTACTACAGCTTGTCAATGTACAAAATGAATTGACATTTGCCATTGATATTGACACATGACATTGTCACCTTATTATATTTTCGAGGCAACAGGAAAGAATCTGAACTTAGTCTTTTAGCACTTGAATAGTCACTTTTATAATTATTTGTCATTTTATTTTTGAAAACTTATCTGTAAGATTGCAGCTTGTTTAATATTTTAGACTTAAATTTAAATATACCCGAACGCATTGTTCTATTTCTATAGTACATTAATTGATTAGGTAGGTACATAAATGTTTAACATAATGGATTACATAATGCATTTAACAAAATACATTTGCCACCCACCAGTTGTGTAACTGGTGGGTGGCAAATGTATTTTGGCGCTAGCGCTCTAAATTTTTTTTTTATTTCATTATTATTTGTATTTTATATTTTTATTTCATTTTTATATTTTCATTAGTATAGAATTACAGATACATTTATATAGTTGTTTATGGTACTTGTTGGTGGAGCGCTTATATATATATAACTTTATAGATTTATATTAATTTAAATTGAATAAAGTGGATCGCTACTGCTGCAATTGTAATTGTTGCCTAGCTCTTGATTTGTTTCATTAAGTACTAGCAGTTTCTACGAGATGGCGCTGGCAACCCAAACGAATGTATATGCATTATTAACATTCGTCTTGAAAAATCATTCATTGCATTTTTCAACTCTTTTGTCAACCCTGTGCAACATCGCACACGCGCGCATAAGGAATACTTCCTTCTGTCTAGAATCAACTTGATTAAGCTTTTCAAGGCTGTTGACTTTGACTTAGTGAAGTGGTCTAGCAACTCGCCTGCGCTGCTGGGCTCACTTCCCGATACGCACCGCAGGTCACTTGACTTTGATGTAGGCAGTCATGTCTCGAAGGTTTTGAAAAAAACGGCTGTTTTTTAAAAAACCCTTTTCAGTACTCAAAAAAAATCTTCAAAAGCCAAAATGGTAAACTTCTATTGACCGAAGAACAAACTTACGAACATAACAAAACACTATACAATCAACCGGAAACCCAAAGACCCCACGACCCTCTAGTATAATTCCAAGGGAATGCACCTACCATAGACACAGTGCTTGTCTTGGTCGACTTTTCTAACGCCTTCAACACAGTTAGTCACGATATCTTGCTATCTATCCTTTCCTATCTTAAAATCTCCCCGGAAGCACTGGAATTTTTCTCGAGTTATCTTCAGGGACGCCAGCAATCTGTTCGCATTGGTGATTTCTCATCGAACTGGTGTGTTCTTGATTCTGGTGTTCCTCAAGGCGGTATTCTCTCTCCCGTGTTATTCTCTATTTTCATTAATCTCGTTACTTACAACCTTCGATGTGCGTATCATCTGTATGCAGATGACCTACAGATTTATGCTCAAGCGCCTGCAGACGACATAACAGCAGCGATCCGGGATGTGAACAGGGATCTGGAAACTTTAAAAAACTGGTCCACTAAATTCGGGTTAACCGTAAACCCATCCAAGTGTCAGGCTATCTTGGTGGGTGGTAGTAGGATAACCGGCAAAATTTATATTACAGCGCTGCCAGCAGTAATGTATGGCGGCACAATAATTCCATTCAGTGCATCGGTGAAGGATCTGGGGCTCTACCTCGACTCCTCTCTTGACTGGCGAGTGCAAGTCACAAACTTGAGCCAAAAGGTAACGAGTAGGCTTCGGGTTCTGTACCGTTTAAAGAACTTTCTACCAATGAAGACGAAAGTGGCATTGGTCCAAAGCTTAATTTATCCCCTGATTGACTATGGTGATGTGTGCTATTTTGACCTGAATGCAGACCTTCTTGACAAGTTACCGTCTTCTTAATAACTGCATTCGATTCATCTTCAATCTTCGTAAATATGACCATGTGTCTTCTTTCCGTTCCCAGCTTAATTGGTTGCCTATCCGTCATTGCCGTAAGTTACGCTCACTTACTACTCTTTTTAACGTTCTCTACTCTCCTACATCTCCTACTTACTTAACTTCTTCTTTCCAACTGTTATGTTCAAACCATAATAGAAATCTTCGCTCTTCGAATAACCGTCTCCTTTTATGCCCTTCCCATACAACTGGCTACTTAGGCTCCTCTTTCTTCGTTCAGTCTGTACTTCTGTGGAACGCTCTCCCCCTTAAGATCAGGATGAGCACGAGCAGGGATGTGTTCAGGTCTAGAGTACGGCTGTTGCTTTTCAAAGAGTTAGCAGATTCATCTCAAGGGTAATTGTATATTCTGTTTTGTTTTATTTTATATATGTAGGTATATGTATTTGTGTTCTGTATTTATGTATATATATATATCAGTATCTATTTTTATATACGTATTATCTGTGTAGATGTAATTATTTTGGATTAGTTAAATGTAGATTTCATGTTAATGCCTGCCTCGTTCTAGTTCTGCACCACCCTATGGTTGACTGGTAGAGAATGCCTATGGCATTAAGTCCGCCAATGTACTTTGTGCATGAAGTTCAATAAATAAAAATAAATAAATAAAAATAGAGGAATTAGAGATACAAATAAAAAGAAATCATCTAAATTGGCTCCGGGCCCGGATGGGGTTCCACATATAGTGTATAAAAAATGTCCAACAGTTCGTAAACATCTCACAAATATATTTAGTTAAATCTGGTCGGAAAAGTATATACCAGTCGCTTTTGGCGAAGCGGTTTTCGTTCTCATTCCAAGAAAACGTGAAGTGACCCATCCTAAAGATAGCAGTAACTAACACAATTTCAAAAATATTTTTCTCAATACTACAAACAAAAATGTGTCATTTTATGTATAACAATAGGTATTTTGGATCTAACCACCAGAAAGGGTTATTACCCGGCATTTCTGGATGTCTGGAACACAATAGTCTGATAGCGGAAAGCTTAAAAGATGCCAGTAAATATGTGAGACAGATAACGGTATATTGGATAGACATAGAAAACGGATTTGGCTCAATTCCACATTACCTTATGATATACGCGTTACCAAAGCCCACATCTTAGGTAAATCCAAAGATGACACAGTCAGGGCACTCACGAAAGGCACAGGCACTCACTAATAATGCGTCCGAACTTGAATCTAGACTCATATTCCATAAACGATTTATAATAGTCGAACAGAGTGGGGTTGGGAGTACGACAACCAGCAAGGGACCAGGATGTATTTAGGTCCTTTCTAAAACAAGACGAAAATGATAAATATCGCGTGCACGCGATGAATTTGGAAATCCAAAATGAATAGTTGACAATGGGAGAGTTCTGCATACCGATGGCCTTAAATTGGCGCACCTTGACTTATGAGTGGTCGCCGACCCTGTTTAAATTCTATCTTAACGCGTTTCAGATGACCCTCCCAGACCAGAGTAACCTAGTAAGGTGGGGGAAGGCCACAGAAAAACAATGTTATACTTGTGGCGAGGCAAAAGGGATGGCTAGGCACATATTAGTAGGATATAGGGTGCTTCTCGACAGAGGCCAATACTCACGCCGCCACGATAAGGTGCTTATCATCATACGTGAAGCAATGAGCCTGGCAGTAGCTCGAGCCTAAAAAGGATTGACTACTAACAGACGTCATATCAACTTTGGTGTCTGAAGGTTCATCCATAAAATCCAGGAACAAACCTTATTCAATCTTAGATACTGCCTCAGATTGGACTCTCTTAATCGGCACGTATGAAAAGCACTATAAAATTCCGGAGGGTGTTGGAGTTTCATCATCTAGACCTGACATATTTCTTCACTCGAAAACGAGAAAATATGTGGTCCTTGTGGAACTTACTGTACCGTGGGAAACAAATATAGCGAAGGACCACACCATAAAGAAAAAAAAATACTATGATCTCACAAACGAATTAACCAAAAACGATTACGTGATTAATTTGTATGCAGTAGAAGTGGGAGCGAGAGGCATACCAGCAAAATCACTCTATAACCTACTTAAAGACCTATCGAGAGCTACAATGAGCTCATTACTAGGACGAATGTCTAAAGCGGCACTAGTAGGTTCGCATCAAATCTGGTTAGGCAGGGAGGGGAACTTGGATAGTGAAGGTGAGTGTTGATGTACATCAACAAAAGGGGCCCCTTCTAAACTTACACTTGGGTCGCAAGTCCCAAGCACTGTCCCGAGTTCCCAACTCAGCAACGCGATGGACCCGGCTCCCGCACGGAGAATCCATGGATTGCTAAGAAAATCGGTCATTTGTTTACAAAATAATTATCATAAATACTTTAACCAATATAACGGTAAAACCATTGTGTTTTAAATCAAGTGAACGCGACCCTTTATTGTTAAGTAGTGAATAAATACGTTACAATCATTAAAGATAAACAGGTATATCGAAGATAGTTCCAGAACATTGTCTAAATAAATCATGGTAGTTTGTTATTTAACTTTAAATATATTATATACTAAATAATATAATTGAAAGTGTCTGGTGAATTTCTATTATTATATAGTATATTGGTTTAAATAGCAAGATAAAGAGCTGTTGTTTGTATTTATATAAAAATACGTTCGGGAGTGATTTAAAAGCATACGTGTGATATCATTATCGCCATAACATTTTACCTAAGCGCTGTAATCAAGTAATTAAGTGCATTATAACACCACTGGATACGTCGTTCGAGAATTAAAATAAATATAAATACTATATACTGTTATCAGTTATAGAACATTGATTTAAGTAAGCAGAAGTTGACGAGTACTATATTTGAGTCAATTATCGAAGTGGCTGATTATTGAACTAACATTTGCAATATATCGAGTAACACATGAAAATAGTGTTAGCAATACAAAGAGATTGTCGTTTATGATCTCAATTGATATTCGACTAGTATAGTGCAAAAGAACATGAGGTTTCTTCAGAAACACCTGATATTATTATATATGCACAGTTTTCTAACAAAGGGGGAATTTTAGTCGAATACAGTAATTAATAAATATAATTATGTGACACTATCAGCTCACTTAATAGGTAATTTAAATTCAATTTTTAGCTCCTGGAACCAGTAAGGTATTCGGTTTGAGCAAGTTATCAGTGTGTAGCAATTTTGGGGTGTGCCTGAATTCTATAAATTATATATACAAGCTAAAACAGATGAAGACATGTTAAATCAGTATTTATACTAATCTTGAACAAACCAGATGTTGGAGTGAAGGCAAACCAAAGATATGTATGGCGATTACGAAGGGTCGGTTAAACTTGTAATAGTATTAATTAGTGAATACTAATATAAAAAAGAAGAATACTATTATACATTTAGCGTTAGTGGAGGTACTGATAACAAAATTAAATTATTCTTCAGAGAGAGAGGGAGGAAGATATATTGATTTTTTTATAGTATTTATATTCTACAACAAATAATGGTTAAAGAAGATTTATATGAAAGTTAATAGCTTATACCTTACTGGTATGTAGATATTTTAAAAGTAATCAAATTATGGAGTTATTATAGGATTATAACCACAAAAAAATATGAAATAAAACTTTTTAAGAAAAAATTCAACCGCCGAAAAAGCTAAAAAGCAAAAAATAATAAACCTTTTTTAATTAACTTTAATAACTAACTTCTTAAAGTAATGAAACTATATATCTTAGTTATATTTTTGTAAATGTAAGTATAGCTAAATTATTTTGAGTCGGCGCCAGTTTAGTTTAAGTTGGTCTAAGTTTCGTTATTTATTTTAGCGACATCTGTTGATTCATCGTGGAACTTTAACCATACCAGTCTCATAGATCTAACGATCGTACTATTTTGTTTCGCTCGTGGGGTTGAATGTAAGTTCGCCCCACTCATTTATTCTAGAAGCTCTTCCATTTTTTGCTATTTGGGGAATATTAGTGTGATTTCGAGAAGGTTCATGTGATGAAATCCGGTGCTGACGGTTTCTAGATCATTCTGGTGCATATGCGAGAAGTTTCGACTCGAAAACTTATAAATAGGCACCGGGCGGAGAACGGGGATCTTTTGATCTTTTGAGATTGGTCTGTCTATATAGCTGCGCTTAGTTCTGTTAAGTTTGATTTACAATTTAATAAAGATTTCATCGATTATTGTCGCCCCGATTCTGGGCATTGCGTGCACCTTGCCGTTTGAAGAAGTTCGAAAGTTGGATGGGCTGGAGAAGAGAACGAGAACAAAGAGAGGCCGGATTCTGTTACATTGCAACCTTTCGGCATTCTACCGTTCGCAAATCGCACCCAAGGCCTAACCAGCCCACCTTAAAGACGGACCCGCCTTTAGCCCCAAGGTCATGTTTTGATTTTTTGATTATTTTTACATTGTAAATAACCCTACTTCAGTAATATTATAGTAATCAGCCCAGCATCTCAGCTGCTCCGAAAGGGAGCTTAAGAGTGTAATAAAGGAAGTAGAAAGGTAGTAGTGACATAAGCAAAGCAAGTTGTGAATAACCTGCCTCCTTGAAATAAACTTCAGACCAGCATCTTGGCTGATCTGGAAGGGAACTCAAGATTTTGTCAACATTGTCAGATTCCTCAAGAAGATAACCTAACCAAGGAATTGTGAATCAAACAATTTAGGGAATTGAGCTATTGTATTGTGAGATTCGAATCAGCACTGGAGTTCTGTTTTCCTTGTATATATATGAACCTACTTGGTTATTATATGTATGAAACCATTTCTTTCTTTTTATTAAAGGTGTCCTCTTAGAATGCACTACCCAATTTAATTAGATAATAATTAATTCTTAGTTATAATTTCATGTACTTATTACTCTAACAAGGGCGCCCTGGGATTTATGAGTTTTTGCTTCCTTATCGACTGGGTCAGCTGGTGAAGTAACCAAGGGAGGTTTACCGGTTACAAAGTTATTTTTATATATAGAAAAACTAGATTTTGCGCAGATACAGTTAATTTTATTTCAAAATTCAAAGGTTAACATATCAGATAATATATAACATAAACCGTAGGTTAGATTAATTTAGTGAGGAAAATAATCGCGGCGTACATAGTAAAAATCGATTAGTAAATTAATTTCACGGTTTAATTTTATGTTAGGTTGGGTTTAGATGATTATAAGCAAACTCGTGACGAAGATATCCATATGGGCTATTTTCCCGTTACAATATATATAATAGAATAGAATACATTATATGAATAAAAATATTGAATAAAACAATATATTGAATAAAAGTTTGTGAATACTTACTTTGAGTTCTTTTATATTTTCGGCTTCAAACATAGAAGAAAAGTCCACAGAAATAAAATTTGCCAAGACTTGTAAGTGATACATTCCAAAATCGTAGTCATTTTCGTTTTGTATATGTGAAATGTCCAAAAATATACTCCCAATACGCAAGCAATTGATAGTGATCTGCAAAAGTTTAAAAATGTTGCTCAGCGTTACCTGTTTAACATGAACAACGCACTTGCGGCTAGCCGCATCCGGTTCGCCGCATGCCCATTTTTATTCACCGCCACATCATACAAAAATAGACGGCTGGCCACATGCTACTGATTCTGCGTTGTGCGCCTAACCTGGCTCCTTATTATAATTGACACGTTTGGCGCTTACTAAACCGTATCGTACTAGCCAATGCAAGTTGGTTTAGTTTTACGCCAGTTCCTCATTCTATGTATAACAATTGAAATCCACCGACTTATCACGTTACGACTGTGAAAACTGTGATCTTGTCCAGTATCATCATGTATAATATATAGTGTATAATATTATTTTGGACGTATGGAAACACGAGGTGATGTCATTGATGAATATGTAGAATAAGAAGGGTCCTAAAGTGAGCCCTGTGGACCTCCAGAGGGTATATGAGTGCAATGAATAACCATTCAATACGAAAACTTGGCTATTGTCCTCAGCGTATGATGAGAACCAACAAGGTAAGGTAAAGGCACTCAATTCCGTGTGGTTCTTACAGTGGCACTGTTTCTCGTGGTATTAGAGCCCCGGGGTCCACTTTCCAGCTTTTCTTCCTCCATTACGTACGGTCTTGGGTATCCTTAGAAGCGAGCCAAATTTTTTACTATGTTTAACATGATATCTTACTTACATCTTTGAGCTTTCCCTTTACACAGCTTATGGCAATATCGCATTTTTTCCCTTCTGAGACTATTTGCACCATGTCACCAAACGTGTGATCGCGCGAACATCCAATGTGATCAGCTGAAATTATACAGATATGAAAATGAAATAGTACTCCAACGACGACGATGAGCAAAATCAAAGTAGACAAATAAATATCGCGAAATGATGAACGCGTGAAAGTTATGGAATCAAACTAAGTAGAATTAACTCATCATCCTCCAAGTTTTTCCCATCTCGGTGGGGTTAGTTTTTCTGTCTAACTATAAAACGGCCGATCTGAGATAATTTCCGTGAAGCGACAGTCATCTGACCTCCATTAAGTAATATTAACTATTAAATTATTATTAGGAGTTTCAAAAAGGTGGAAAAGAACTTCCAACTCATCAAGTATACCTTTTAATGCCACAAACAATTTTTGCAAGAAGTGCTTCTTATGTTCATCACTGACGGTCGTAAATACTTCACATTCTAGAGCCAAAGCGATGGATATTATTGCTTGTCCTAAAGCGCCTGCTCCTCCGTGCACGAATACTGACATGCCTCGAGAAAGTTGAACCTTAATTGCCTTTCGAAAGAATAGAAAAAGAATGAAAGGTGTCCTGTTTACTGCATACATGTAACATACTAAAAGATAGTTACGTAACACTCACAAGGCAATAGAACGCTCGCGCGTACGCTAGCGGCACGGTTGCGGCGTCTTCAAGACTCCAATGTGCCGGCACGGGCCAGAGTAGTTCCGGCTGCACTCTCACCTGGGTACTCGCTGCACCACTACGCACTATACCCATAACAGGCTGACCACTGTGATGTTAAACAATATAAGTAAACTTGCCGCAGGGTTCTACATAGACACATATTATGTAATTGTGATTCTTCTTATTGTATTACCTTTCTGTGATCCCACTAAAATCCATTCCGTATGTATTATACATATTATGCTTGAATAACAAGGAACTATCAGCTTGTTTCACATCATTAACATTGATTCCAGCATAGGAGACCTATAAAGATAGGTAGTTGGGAAAATGAAATGACTAAAAGTTAGGTAGGAAAGGTTAAAAAACAACTGAATTATCACTACATATTATAAAACAAAGTCCTCCGCCACGTCAGTCTATCTGTTTGTCTCTTCGCGATAAGCTCAAAAAGTACTGCACCGATTTTCATGCTGTTTTGACCAATGGATAGAGTAGTTCTCGAGGAAGGGTTTTAGGGTTTAGTAGGGAATTTGTCAAGATCCTGAAGCATCTTGCAAGCCAGTACGCCTGCTGATTGACGGACGAGACTCTGGCGTCTACGATATCTGAATATAACAACCTCGGATGCGACCGGGACTAACGTTATGTTGATGGTGTTGACCTTATCTCGATATGAAGATTTTGGTAGATGTACTGTAAACATACATTCACATTTATCCCAGATCCAGTCAATGCCGGAACGTTCACCCATTTCAACAAATTGTAATCACCAAATTCAGCTCCTTGTAATGTTACATTCTGACTCACTGCTGTGCGTTGATCTACCGATGAGCAGTATTCGCCTTCCCATTTACCCTAAAAAAATCTTCAGTTTTTTAAATAAAATCTAGAACACTTTAAAAGTAAAAATGCTTTTTCATACATAGGTAGGTTATGTTGGGGTGTGTGTTGGGTAACCTCCTCGAGTGTCGCTCCGATTCCGATCCCGCTGCAGTCCGGGGGGAACGGAATCGGAGCGGCCGGTACACCCTGGGCGGCGGTCAATGGCTTCCCCTTCACCCCTTCATAGGGTTGGCATTGATCGTCGGCCAATACCCAACGTGGCGGGAACACATCGCTCTCCGTACTCCTCTGCTTTCAGAGGAGACAGGATGAGCGATGCTGTTAGTGGTGAGATGGCCCAGGGTCAGCCGGGGTGCGAGGGATATGCTCCATGGGTAACCTTACACCCCGGCGTCTGAAGACCCGAGACGGCGTGCGGTTTTAGTCGGTGCAAGCCCGACATAACCGCCCCCGCTGCCCGGCGGGGGGGTATCCGAAGGGATTTCCGCACGATAAAAAAAAAAAAAAAAAAAAAAAAGGTAGGTTATGTTATCAAACGCCAGACAAATTTATGCAGGTTTCTTAATAAATAATCCATGTTTTCGCTATTATTCAAAAATACTACTATAGTAAATAATAACAAGGAGGATTTTGAAGTTTTCCAGTCTAACAATCTAGTTGAAAGCAGGTAAAATTTAATTCTATTATGAAGATTTAAGTTAAGGCCAGAAAAAGAGCCGCGCTTGGCAGCGGCCAGTAGCGGCTAGAATTTGTTGCGATGCGTTTGACACGTGACATCACAAGGATATCGTTGGCGTAGCACGTCACGAAAACACCCTCCAAAACACCATCGCGAAGTACCCAGAAGCCACTGTTCCATAGAAGCGGCTCCAACCCCAACCCCAATAGTGCGGTAGGGGTGAAGCGGTGCTCCGTCATAGACAAGCGCCTTTCAGTCAGTTCCAGGAGGCTAGCAATGTCGAGAGACAGTACCAGCACCACTTTACGCTGGACCACTGCTACCTCCAATAAGGCCCTAACGCAAATAATTGCATCCACAGGGGAGCGCCCTGGAATTCTCGGAGGATGAGGGTTTGGAGGCAAACCTGAACTGATAATTAAATACACGTTGTATTTCATGCTACAGAGCTAAGTTATATTTGAATTTTTATTAACTAGGACTTACTTATTGAAAGTGGTACTTACATCAATTCCAGAATTCGAACGGGAAATAAAATTCGAAGATTTTAACGACATAATATTGTCCTTGTACGGAGGTAACTGCTGAAATTGTATACTTTGTACTAAAACACCTCCAGATCTGGATGAAATAAACAAATATAAATTAATATACTACCTCATCTTAAGAAAACCTCCCTTAGAAGTGGTATATTATAAGCACACATATAATAACAGTGAAAATAAACTATTTTTACCTAGTATTGTCGTACAAGTCGGAAACCATGGCTCTCATTAAAATTGTACCATCTGATTTCTTCAAATTATGGATTTCATTAATATGTGCTTTGACATCAATCGTTATTTTACGGATTCTAGTGGGTTGTGAGACCGCGTAGTGAGATTGTCGTAACACATTTAGCTGCAGCATACCGTCGATGAATGTAGTCCAGTTATTACGCCACACGAGTTGAGCATCGCTTAGGGACTCATCAACGCATGCAATGCTTCGAAACTTGTCACTACGTTAAGAACAAAAATATTCTTGAGTTGAATCATATTCTAGCTCAAATATTTATTTAATAAACAATAATGTAATGTCACTATATTATATATTCAACGTACCTATAAAAATAATCCTTGTCACGTAAAATTTGATAAATATCTTTAGCATTGAAGTACATGTTTTTCTTCTCATCCAGGAGTATGCTTTCAACGTCTTTTTGTAATGGACATATAAATCCAGTAATAACCATTGAGCCGTCATCCAAAATCTTAAAATAATCATTTTACTAATTAGTAAGACTAATATAATGGCGGCGCGTCGTGTGTCCGCGCGTGCCTCTTTTCAGGGGAGGGGAAATCAGATCCCCAACAACGCATCGGAGTCGCCAGTGCTGGCGACCGGAACCAGTCGGGGTCTGGGATATCCTTTCTGGGGTACAAGAGATTATCCGTACCACATGGCTGTCGCAAGAGACACCATGCGGTTTTAGTCGGTTCCAGTCCATCATACCCATCTCACCGTTAGCTCCGGAGGGATAAAGCCCGTGGACATTCCCGCAGTTAAAAAAAAGAGGGGGCACCGGTCGTTTTTCTTCAATTATTTATAGAACAACTCGTTTATTTTCAATTTCACACGAAAAATGATAGTACAAAAGTTATTTAGAATTAAATTTCCTACAATTTTGGTCTTTTAAAATGTTGCCTTGGATCTGTTACACGAGCCTCGGCGAAGGGGGTTTTAAAAAAAAGGTTTTGGGTGTTTGACACTTGATTTATTTTTCGGATAAATTTGGATAACATATATATATAAAACGAGGTCAAACATAGGCTAGCGGAGCCCTTTGGCAGCCGTCCGTCGGGTTTTAGGATCAGAACGAGACTGAATGCAAAATGGCAGGCTCATCCTTAGTCCGAGTGACAAAGGAGGTGACACAGTACTTGGTGTGCATATTGCCCTACAAGGCCCAGGTGTAACAACCCCCCGAATAACTGTAAACTTCGGGGTTGGAATGACTTTGGAATGACTTTGGAATGGATTTGTCAAATGCGTGGTGTTTATTACATTGTAATTTGAGGGAATCAATCTAGCTGTTTTACAATAAGCGGTACAATAATTAGGGATTTGTAGTATACCTGTACCTTTTTTTTTTTTTTTTTTATCGTGCGGAAATCCCTTCGGATACCCCCCCGCGTGCCAGCGGGGGCGGTTATGTCGGGCTTGAACCGACTTAAACCACACGCCGTCTCGGGTCTACAGACGCCGGGGTGTAAGGTTGCCCATAGAGCATATCCCTCG
Organism: Cybosia mesomella; assembly: GCA_946251805.1. Taxonomy (NCBI): domain Eukaryota; kingdom Metazoa; phylum Arthropoda; class Insecta; order Lepidoptera; family Erebidae; genus Cybosia; species Cybosia mesomella. Next base: position 25,861,347 of record OX276407.1, read on the forward strand.
CAAGCATATCCCTCGCAAGTATACCTGTACCTTTTTTTTTTTTTTTTTATCGTGCGGAAATCCCTTCGGATACCCCCCCGCGTGGTAGCGGGGGCGGTTATGTCGGGCTTGAACCGACTAAAACCGCACGCCGTCTCGGGTCTACAGACGCCGGGGTGTAAGGTTGCCCATAGAGCATATCCCTCGCATCCCGACTGACCCTGGGCCATCTCCGGTTTCGAGATGGCCCCCTCGGGTTTGGGAACCACGGTGTCCCCGTCTTGCCCCGGTTTGGGGGAGGGGCGCTAGTCGCCCCACCGTCCCGGCCTGCTTCTGCTGGGGTGACAGGTGGCCTCACCCGCCACCCCCAGGCCTGCGCTCATGGAGGACGGAGGTCGTTAAGCGACCTCCGGCGCCTGAGTCGCCTGCGACGCGCGGCGAGCAAGTTGCGGGCTCGGCGGACCGGGAGAGTTCTAAGTCTCTCCCGGGCGCGCTCCGCCACCTCCTTCGCAGTATACCTGTACCTTTGTTTTTTTTTTTTTTTTTATCGTGCGGAAATCCCTTCGGATACCCCCCCTAATATCGTAGTTTCGAATAAATTCTGATGAGTACAATCTATTGTTAATTTACTGGGTTGAGATTGGAAGTAAATCCATGCCGGCGAACCGGGCGGCGGAGGCGCGAGTATTTGCGCCTCATGCCGCCCTGAGCGTGGCTGCGGGTGTGAGGGATGGGGACAGCCCTCCACCCACTGGTCTAGCAACCCGCGAAGGGGACGACGTCCATGTGTGCCTGGACGTCGCCCAACCGAGAGTTTGATAGGTGTGGTGCCCACTTTAGTGGGCACGCGTTAGGGGGGGTCGCCTTAGAAGTATTCTTGCATAGTTTCAGGCCCCCCCAACAAAGTGCAGAGCATGGCGCACCATGGGGTTTAGTGGGTATGCCCATCCAGCTGCTGGATGGGAGAGTCCCACACACGATCTCCGGCTATTGCCCCGTAGCCTAAGGTGCCGTGCGTAACAGCATTCCCCACGTAAAAAAAAAAAAATGGAAGTAAATTCATCTATTGTTTTCTATTGGTTTCCAAATATCTAAACTACCACGTAGTAGTTTGGTTTCGCACTGCACGGGTATTTCTTTAACTAATTCTGTTAGAAGTTCACTTTCACAACTGGGGTTTGAATTTGAACTGAACACACTTTGAATTTCACATATGTAAGTCTGGCGTTTCACTGATGTGCACCGCTCTAAATTATCAAGGTTACAATAATGTTGTTTGTCTTTGGTCATGCATAATATGTATTTGGTACTAGGTAATATGGTAGCAAAGCTGTTAGGATTTTCCGAACTATGTGCTATAGGTAGCGGAATATTGTGGAATAGGTTATAGTCTTTTGGCAAGACTAGAGGAATCTGCATTACAAATACTATTCTATTATTATAGTAGTAACTAATTACATTGGATATATTCATTATAACATAGATTAAATCTAATTCTAACTTAACAGGTAATTCCACTTCATTGGGCAAATGCTTATAGTTGTCACCAAGCTCTCGGTAAAGTTGCAATGGCGTAATTATAGATGGGTGCATAATATTCTGGCTACTAAACATGATTGCGTTTGTTATATCTTCTAATTGAAATGATAATGTTTGTTTAAGTCTAATCGAATGTTTGTGTTGTGTGTAGCCGATAGATGGCGCTGTAACGATGTTACAAATCGCGATATGGTTTCGTTACCTTAAGCATGTTATATGGAACAAAATCTTTATTTTTTTTTGAACACTTTCTTATACACTGTACCGCGTTGTCTACGATTAGAAATATATTCAGTGGTTACAGTTTCAGTCAGTTGTTTAATTTACGGCTCCCGAGGTTCCATTTTGTTCATGGTCCTTTTAAGCCGGATACAGTGCGCGTAAGTGTCGGCGCGCGCGTGTTTTTAGTGCAACATTCAGCACAGAAACCAAAGTGGTTTGCCCTGAAGTGCTGCAGCCGCTTTGGTGCCACGAAGAGGCAACAGCGACTTACTTCGTCAAGTCAACAGCAGAGGACGCCACCGGTGTCTCACATCAGCTGTCAGCGCGTACGCTTTGGAAGCGTAATCAACGAAGTGTCACTGGAGCAAACAACAGTAGCGGCGGTGGAGATACGAGCGCCATCTTTGGAGAAACTTGTGAACTAAGTGAAGTATGCAATCAAGATCAAACTGTGAGTAAACTTTAATTCTATTCAATCTGTGAAGTGAAGTGCTGTCAATCATTAACAATTTGAGACTTTATTACACTATAATCAACAATTAATTAATCAAATCACAACCTTTTGATATAAACTCAATATATATTAGATATTCATATTAAATCACTTATAAATTGAATTGTACATTATTGGGACTTAGAAAAATTTCGGTTGTGTATTCAAACACATTGGTAAATTAATAGTTCTTGTTCAGGGCTTAGAATAATTTTGTAAATTTTGTGCAGACGGGGAATCCAAAGGGGAAGAAGCGCGGCACCCCCGCTGTATCCGCTGCTCCCGCTACACCCGAGCATTCCTCCAGAGGGGAGGGATGGGAGGTAGCGGGGGCCGCGAAAAAGGCGAAAAAGGCCAAAAAAGCCGCCAAAAAGGCGGCCAAGAAGGCGGCCAAAGCCGCTGCGGCGAAGGCGCCGAAGAGGCTCCGCGCCCCACGCTCCACTGCCGTCGTCCTGACGGTGACGACGGAGGGGGTGGAGAAGGGCGTGGGGTACGCCCAGGTACTGAGGCAGGCGAAGGCCTCTGTGGACCTCAAGGCCCTTGAGATTGAGGGTGGGCTCCGGTGCAAGACGACTCGCACCGGAGCTCGCCTTCTCGAGGTCTCCGGCGCCACCAGCGGCCCCAAAGCAGATGCCCTAGCGGCCAAGCTGAGGGAGTCGCTGGACGCGGAAGCCGTCCGCGTCACCAGACCCAATAAATGCGCAGGGTTGCGCATTTCGGGTCTGGATGATGCGGCCACGACGGAGGAACTTATCTCCGCCGTCGTGGAGGCAGGCGGCTGCCCCCGGGATCAGGTGAGAGCTGGAGAAATCCGCTTCAGCTCCACCGGTCACGGCACGGCAGTCGTCAACTGCCCCGTCGCAGCGGCGCAGAAGATTGCGGACGAACGGAGCCTCTTCGTTGGGGGCTTCCTTAAGGCGCGGGTGCAACTCCTGCAGCCCCGCGAGGCCAGGTGCTTTAGGTGTCTGGCCGTGGGGCACGTGGGAGTGCAGTGCACAGCGGGAGACACCGTGGGGGACCGGTGCTTCCGCTGTAGTCAGCTCGGGCACAAGGCCAGCACATGCGATGCTCCGCCGCGCTGCTACAAATGCGTAGCGGAGGGCAAAGCGGCGGAGCACCGGGCGGACAGCCGATCCTGCGCCGCCTCGAGGCCGAAGCCCCGTTCGTCCGCAACGGGTAGTGGGGGTGCCGCTCAGGAGCGGCCACATTCCCGGCGGGATGCGGAGATGGACGTCCATTAATGGACACACCAATCCGCATCCTGCAGGTGAACATAAACCACTGCACCGGTGCTCAGGATCTTCTGTACCAGAGCATCGTGGAGTGGTCTATCAATGTGGTCGTGGTCGCTGAGCCGTACTGGGTCCACCCCGGAAGCCCGGTGGACCTGGACGGCGTAGCGACCGTCTTCGGGGGTTCCGCCGCGGACACCTCGCGCCTTGCAGTCATTGCAAGGGGCCGAGGCTGTGTCGCGGCGGACTATGAGGGTTTGGCTGTCGTGGCCGTCTACTTCTCGCCAAGCCTTGACCAGTATGAGCTTGAGCTATGGCTCGCAGGACTGGACATCGTTCTCGCTGCGTGCCGTCCTCGCCCTGTCTTGGTCCTGGGAGACTTCAACGCCTGGTCTCTGGCTTGGGGCTCCCGGGATACCAATGCCAAGGGGCGAGTTCTGGAGGACTGGGCCAACACCCGTGGCCTAGAGGTCCTCAACCGGGGGAGGGTAGCCACCTGGGAGCGGCGGGGGCTCAGTTCGGTCGTGGATGTCGCATTCGCGACCCCTGCTCTCGCCCGCCGCGTCCACGGTTGGCGCGTGGTTAAGCCCGGCCCGGCAAAGAAACAGGTGTACTGGTGGTCAGCGAAGATCGCACAGCTGCGAGCAGCGTGCGTGACCGCTCGCCGCCAGTACACCAGGTTTCGCCGGAGGCGTCGCCGCCCAGACGATGTGGCAGACCGAGAGCCGGAGCTATATGAGGCGTACAAGGGGGCCAAGAGGACCCTCCAGGTAACCATTAAGCAGGCCAAACGCCGGTCCCGCGAAGAGCTGCTGGAGTCTCTGGAGGAGAACCCATGGGGGCGCCCTTACCTTGCGGTCAGGGGCAAAATCCGCCCAAGGGCGCCCCTACTGACCCAGAGCCTCCAGCCGGAGCGGCTGGAGGGGATACTGGGCTCCTTGTTCCCAGCGAGAGCGGAGGAGCATGTTCCTCCGCGTATGGCTCCGCCTCAGGCGCCTGACGCTGATAATAGCGAGAGCGATGTGCCCGAAGTCAGGGAGAGTGAACTGGGGGTAGCAGTGCTCCGGCTTAAAGCCCGGAAATGCACTGCCCCCGGATCCGACGGCATTCCAGGCCGAGCATGGGTCCTGGCCCTTGAGGAACTAGGGCCTCGACTGGTGGCGCTCTTCAGCGCATGCCTCGAAAGGGGCCAGTTTCCAAAGGCGTGGAAGACGGGGAAACTGGTCCTTATCCGGAAGGCGGGGCGGCCGGCGGATCAGCCATCCGGTTACCGGCCGATCGTGTTGCTCGACGAGGTGTGCAAGCTCTTTGAGCGGATTATTGCAGAGCGCCTCGTCGAGCATCTCACGAACGTGGGGCCAGATCTGGCGGACAACCAGTTCGGTTTCCGCCGGGGGCGCTCCACCGTGGAAGCGATCATGCGCGTTAGGCGCCTGGCGGAGGAAGTAGTCTCGCGGGGTGGGGTGGTGGTGGC